>BSBN01000280.1:20660000-22061990 GCA_027924645.1 Cunninghamia lanceolata | reverse complement strand
CCACTTGGGAGAAATGCTCATCACGTTTGGGGTAGGGGAGGAGAGATCCTCCTCGGGTGCATACTTGTGTCCATCTTTTGGGATGTTGAAAGCCTTGAGGGCATGTATCTGTGACTGTATTTTTGACTTGAGAGTCATATACAGATTTCTTACAAATTGTGATCACACTTGGTTGAGACCAAGAGACATTTATATTAGTTCATTTATCTGTCAGGGTGACACTCTGGAGTCGAGTGTGTCCACTCTCCTGCCCCTTATGAAACTCACTGTAGTTGAGTTTCCGTATTGTGTAAAATACCCACGGGTGTATGTGTGCTTTGGGATTGTTGTTGTTTCTGTTGTGAAGTGGAGTGTTTGAGTACCCAGGTGTGAGTATGGTCTCCCTAGCTCGGGGGTGACCCTCTTGCGGGTCTACGGTAGGGAGGAGAGCTAGACGAGTGGTCTTTTCTTCTTGTTTGTCTTTGATACGCAGGTTTTTCTCTTGGAGCTTTTGGTTGGCTATTTATGAAGAAACAGTTCATCTTTTTGTCATGAGAATTAGGCCTGGTTCATTTCATAGAGATGAAGAGAGAACACCTCTCTTGTTATTGTTGTAAATTAATGATATTCTGGGAGTGAAGAAAATCACCTCCCTGATCTTGTTATTATTGGACTTTTATTGGTTGTCATAAGTTTTCAGTGGTATACTGTTTGGGAGGAGAAAGTTCATATCTGGGAAGTTGGTATTCATGATTGAGAAGCTGTAATATGAATGTGCTTAAATTTTAAGTTGATGTTTGCAAACTTTGTTCAATAGCAATTTTTGTGTTTCAAGTATTACTGAAAGGAACAAGTTCGTTTTTGCAATTTAATCTGAATTGTTTACATTTGAAAGTTTGGAATTGCTTCACTGAAATGCTAATTTTCTTTATAGTTCAATGTTAAAATGGAAAAGACAATTTTAAATATTGGAGTTATTCTCATGGATTCTGATAATTTAGAGGAAATCTAGCATGTAAATATATAATCTGTTTGTAAATTTACGAAGTCTTAAATGTTTATGAAAATGGAAAATTATACTTATAATAAGGGGATAGCTAGTTACCATTTCTATCAATTAAGTAAAATTGGGATATATATATATATATAATTGTTATGACAATTTCTTATAACAGGATGATTTGGAGAAAATGCATAAAGTAGTGAAATTGAGAAATTTAGGAATTAGTTAAGCACATATAAGAATATTTTTATATATAAATAAATTTAAATATATGTATATATATAGATATATATATATATATATATTTCCTATTTTGAGTAATTATCATTTTCTAGAATAATAGAGAAATTGAAAGTAAATTATCATTTTTATGAGATTGACTGATAAATATCAATATAAAAATAGATATATATATGTATATATATATATATATGAAATATATATATATATATATCTCTAATTATATAATCATTGATAAATATATATAAATATATATATTTTATTGTTGAGAGAAATCAACGAATAGCACATAAGAATGGCGGTCCAAATTTAAGCCGCGGATAGAAAAAAAACACAGTCGCTATTTACAATGGGCGGTGGGGAGAAAACCCCACCGCAGTTTTTTTTTGTTACATTTGGTGGTGTGGAGTGGGGCGGAGCCCCACCCACACCCCACGTCGTGGGAATGTGGGTGGGGCTCCGCCCCACTCCACATCTCCCCCCCCAATCCCTTATACCTCCCGCGGCCTGCACAGGCCCGCCGCTCTGCGGCCTCCCCGACCCTGCTTCTCTGTCACAGCGGCCACCGCCGCCCATGGTCGCCGTCAGCTGTGTAATCTAATGCAATAAAATGTTAGGGCTTGGGCCCTAACATATGATTGGTTTATTTAAATATAAATACAGTTTTTATATAACTCTATATATAGGCATATATATATTCTATATATGTCTATGTATATAGCTATATATATAATATAATAATGATTATATATCTATCTATATCTATATAATTATATATATATATATAGAGAGAGAGAGAGATATAGATATATAAATCGTGGTAAACCAATTTCGCCCTATGCATAGACATTAAAATAAACATAATATATATATATGTATATATATATATATATACGTATATATATATATATATCGATATATATAAATCGTGGTAAACCAATTTCGTCCTATGCATAGACATTATAATAAATATATTATATATATATGTATATATATATAGATATATATCTATATATATATATATATCATATCGATAGGGGTAAATCTATGAACCATTTTGTTGGACCCTCGTTTAAAATCGTTATAAACTATGTCTCATGGATATAGAAAAAAAAAAATAATATAACAATTATATTCTCACAGTAGATGTTATTAAATGTTAAATGTTGAACACAACAACCAAAGAAGATATATTATCATGAACAGAGTTTTATAAAGTGGTGAACCACCTACATCTATTGACAACGTCATACGAGTCACAATCAGTGTATGAATCGTAATTAAGAGTAATAGTAACAACAGTAATTCTAAACAAGAGAAAATAAAATTATAATGTAAAAGAGAGTTTAGGAATATTCAGTGATACTCTGGAAAGAGTTTCTCGGAAGTTTCAACTATTAACGTACTAACAATCACCCGAAAAATGAAGAGGAAAATTACACAACTCCTTGCTCAAAAGAACACTGGAAATAAACTTAAGAAGCCACCACTGACAATCCATGTGGCCATATTAATCTCAACTGTAGCAAACGATCTCATATGTAAACCTGTAAGAGGTTCCGAAGAAGAAAAAAAAAACTAACATTAGAAAACACAGAGGAGAAAATGCGTGACATTTCTCACATGGGATAAGAGAACTAAGTTGACGGACCCTTCTGCCAAATTTGCTTAGGAACAAGTTGACTAAGTATATACGAAGAGGAGGAACCTAGATCGGGGAAGATTAGGAGACCGAGTCCAGCGAAATAGTAAACCAACCTTTGTGACCTAGATCATCCTGACATTAGGTTTAATATCAACAATAGCTGCAGTAATAACCCTGATTGACGTAAATCATGAAGAAAGGTCAGGATGCACATAAAGAAAGCATAGAAAATGAAAGAGAGAGAGAGACCGAAATATAAACACACTAAATGAACTAAGAAATAGTTAAGGTAAGGGCGATAAAGATATAATCAAAATTAAGAACTTGTGAAAAGGGAAGAGAGGGCAACCAAACCGCCTTGTTGAAAATGCTAAGTCATAGGAGAAGTATGTTTCAGGAAACAAGAGAGGAGACAGACAACCGTGCCTGGCTGAAAAATGACTAAATAGGGAGATCACTAGCCGGTTTAGTCGGAACAAGGCGTCGTGGGGAGTGGATCCTCTATCAGCGAACCACGTGCGTAAATGAGTGCAGCGTAATTCCCACTAACGCCGTAAGGCATTATGCTACCGAACATTGCCGAGGGTTCGATTTAAGAACTTTGGTAATCTCACTCTTGCAATGACGTTAGCAGCGTTGTATAGACCCTCTTGTGGATCTATATACTTCTGGATGCACGCAATTGTACTTGTATTCCGCCGAAGAGTGTAGCGTTTCGCCATGAGAGAACACCATTGAGCCTGTGTACGCATGCGAAGGGGGTTTTTAGGACAGTGTGAGAAAAGTTTTTCATATCTCGTGTCATAACCATATGACAGATGTGGCTATGACACGTGCGATGTGTGTTGTGACCACATGGAAAATGTGGGCATGACAACTTTGTTTGTCATAAAATATGATGGATGGTCGTCTAATATAAATACCAAACTCAGTGAGAAGACTTTGAAGCCAGATGGCCTCAGTGGCGACATTCACCACCCCCTGATACTCAACCTCAGTAGAAGATAGAGAAATAGCAGACTGCTTCTTGCTCGATCAAAAAATAAGACCTGAACCAAGTGAGAAGCTACAACTTGAAGTAAACTTGTGATCCTAAGAATCACCTGCCCAATCTAAATCTACGTAGCCCACAAAGTCAAGGTTAATGCCCCTGCATAGTGAATCCCAAAACTATGAGTACCCTAAATGTAGTGAAGTATCCGCTTGGATGCTTTCGAGTGCAACTCATGGGGATCCTACATGAATCAAGAAACCATGCCTACAACATATGAAATGCCAGGTCTCATATGAGTCAGATAAATGAGACTCCCAACAAGTTGTCGGTACAAAGTGTCATCAACAAATTGTGAAGAACACTGAGCCTCAAGTTTGACTCTAGAAAGGAATGCAGTTAGAGCAGGCTTACAGTTAGCAATATGAAACCTCGAGAGAAAATCTAGAGCATACTTGGACTGTGAGTGTGATCCTAGAATCAAATTGAGAGATCTCAATCCCAATAAAGTAATGCAATAGGACCAAGTCAATCATCAAAAACTTGTCATGAAGGGTAGGTTTGACTACCCCAATGGCGAATGAAGCACTCCCTATTGTAAACAAGTCATCAACATATAGGACTAGAAATAGGAGTGAATCATCCTACTGCAAAATGTAGACATTGGGATCATAATGGCACTGAGTGAACCCAACTATCAGAAGGAAGGAGTCCATCTTGGTATAACTAGGCCTGAGGAGCCTATTTGAGGCCATAGAGAGACTTCTGAAGGTGGCACACAAGTGAAGAATCCTAAACAAAACCCTATGGTTGCTCCATTAGATCTCCTCTTGAAGGTCACTATGAATAAAAGCACTCTTCATATCCATCTGGTTTACTTCCCCATGATTGGCTACAACAATGGCAAGAATAAATCAAATGGAGTTCATCCTGGTAATTGGCACAAAAGGCTTAGAGTAGTCATTCCCAAGAACCTGGGAGAATCCTTTGGTGACCAGGTGATGTTACACCCCATGTGTTTCCATCTACTTACTATTTACCTAGATTGGTTAATTTGTTTGGAAAGTGAGTGATTATGAATTTCTGCATCTATATTTGTGTTTTTATCCATTTACTATAGATTGGATATTTTGTGAAAATTGAAGTATTTATGAATCTTTGCATCTATGTGTGTTATCTATCTTGAATGAAATATGATGAAAAAAAGAATAATGCAATGTCTTGTATTTAATGTAGTTATTGTTAATTAATTATGATATTTTGATCAGCTAACTACTATGGCAATGATCTAAGTGGATGCAGGATCAGGTTGTCCCTCCGAAAGGGAGGGGAGGTATCACTCAGGAGAAGGACTTGGTCTGGTAACTTTAGTAAAACCTATATTGAGCAATCACACACTCACAACCCTATCTTGACCTAGGTTGTGTCAAGTTAGTTGGGTAGCAGTAAGTGATGTTTGTTGTGAATATTGATTGCATGTTTGATGATCGTGTGAGAACTGTGATTTAATCTGCATGTTGATAAGTTTATGATTGCATAGACAAAGTTTTATCATGAAACGATTTTATGTTATGCATGTGTTTATGTGGTTGTCATTCATGTCACCAATGTATGTGTGGTTTCCATTCATTTGTGTCATCAGTATGTGGGTCATGACTTTATTTGGTTTTGAGTGAAGTTGATATATATATGATAGCTATTGCTATTATATATATATAGTTATTTATGATTTGCGAGATTTATTATCCCTTTACTGTATATGCATGTTATGACATTTTGTCTATAAAGTTGCTATGACAATAAATAAATTTACGAATAATATGTTATAAGTAAATTTTGCAATTTAGGAAATATTTATATATATAATATTATTATTATACTCCTATGTTTTTAAAAATATATAATTATAATACTTTTGAAAAAAAAATGATATTGTTTTATTAAATATTATCTATTTTATATATTGAATATATATATAGTTTATAAAAAGTTAAAAGTCACGTATCCCTTAAAAGGGGAGGAACTTTATTAAAAGTTATAAAGTTTTTTTTTAAAAATAGAGTAGTTAGTAAGCGCTTGGTGGGGAAGTTTTAATATTATTAAAACAATAATTATAGCTTATGCTTATAAAGTTATAAGGCATGTTTAAAGGCATGTGAGCGCTCCATATGAGGCACGTTGCCTAGGACTATGGGAGAATAACCACCGCCACCCACGATGCACGTGGGGTAACTGTTAGAGGGGAAGTGGGTAAGACTTAAAGTCTTACCACTTACCCCATATAATATTTTTTTTTTGCAAGCATTTAGGATATGGTGGTTAATGTTTTTACCTTATAGGTTTTAATAAACACTTTTATTTTTTTTTTGTCTTAGCCATGGAAAATGAGCTAATTTTAGATTTTGTAAGCATGTCCTCATAGTGTCAACATTTTTTGAGTTGGTTAAGCATGTCCTCATTATATTGACATTTTTGAATTGGTTGCAGTATAAAAGGGGTACTCTCCCTCATTTTTAATTGCACCTTTTTCAAATCAAGAGCCTTCTCTTATCAAATTTGAGTTTTGCGTTAGTGTCGAAAGTTTGTTGTTTTGCTTTTGTAAGTTGTTTTTTTGGAGGAGCAATTTAGAGTTTTTGGAAGGACTTAAACAAAAGAGTCTTTGATCCACTTGGACCTATATTCTCAGGCATGGGGTTTATTTCTCCTTCTCTATGTTTTTCCTGTTTTCAAAACATTATGTGATGTATTATTTTTAAGCGATTGCAATGTTGAATTTTCGAATATTTATATATATCTAGTTAGCAAATTTGTATTGTGAATGTGAGAAAGTGTCCATGGTTGAGATTTTACCTAGATAGAATCATAAATCAATCATTGATTGGTGTTCGTATAAGAAAATTATATAAGAGGAAAGTTAGTGAAAATAGGATTCAAGTAGTATTACTTCGATATTTGTATCCTAGTAAAAGCATGTAATAGGTTAACCTTGGGATATGTGGTCCATGGAAGAGGTAGATAACCTAGAATAGAGTTTGATGTAATTGTTCAACAGGGATATTCCTGGGATTTGTTGATCCATGGGAAAGGGAATATCCTATGTGTAGAGAATGATACATTTGTTAAGTGGGGTTATTCCTGGGATTTGTTGATCCATGGGTAAGGGAATAACTTTTGTATAGAGATTGTTGTCTTTCCCAATTGAGATAGAAGGGTGGGTGAATATGAGACAAGAAAACTTTGGCCAAAGTGGTGTAAATTGCCAACGTTTACACTGTCTAGGTTCACTGTGATCCAGGTTTGCATTTCTAGTAGGGATTTCATATTTTGATGGTTGTAGCCATAGTATGATAGTACTAGTTAATATAGGACACAACACCTTGCTCAAATTAGGCCTATTTTATTTGGGGTTACCATACCAATCCCTTCGTCGAAGGGTAGGGTCATTTACTAGTTTGGTAAATGTGCAGGTGATCGCAGTTAGTCCGTGGTTGGAGGTAAATCACTTGAGTGATGCTTCCCCTTATGTAGTTGGTGGCCAGGAATATTGAAGACAGACAAGTATACAATCATATGTATCTCTATTTTTCAGTTAAAGATCTTAGAGCTTGTATGTATTTATTTTATGAAAAAGTTGTAAACAGAAATATTCAATTATTTTATTGAGGAAATGTAATTTGATTATGCAATGGATGTTTGGAATGTATTTCAAATGTGCATTTTTCAAATAAAGGAAGGAAAAATTTTATTACTCTTGTATTGGATTCATGATTTATTTACTCTTGGGTTAAAACTTAGATGTTTTTACTTGGTAGAACAAGTGGCATGTTACACGTGGTATTGGAGCTAACCAGGTTTAGCTCTGGAACCTATGTGCTCACTATGCTATGAGAGTCCAAAGTTGAAACTGGTTTTATGCGAGATGGCATAGTAGACTAACCAAGAAAATTGTTAGAAGGACTATTATTCAACACTTACCAAGCCAGTGGTTAGGAGAGAACCAACTAAGGAATTAAGGAATCTGTGAGTCAATTGAACTCTATTGAGGATATAGAACGAAAAGATTTTGAGACTTGGATTAAAAAAAAAGGGTAAAACCTTGATCAAATATTATTAGACTAAGAGCTCAGGAAGAACAGTGTCTATGAACTCAAGATCACTTGTATATCTCAAGAACTTAAGGATGGGAAGATCCTAAAGTAACCAACCAAGTGTAGAAGCAACTGAGTTTGGAAGATTTTAGGAATTATATTTAAGATACGTAGATAAGTTGGGTTCTTGTCTAACCCTAGAATGGATTAGAATGAGTCAAGAGAGATAAAAGGATCAATGAAAGACAAGTAGTGATGTATTGGCATAAAATGCCTAGAAAAATAGTACAAGACTTGGAAATGCTTTTGTCTACTAAAGATTTATGAGAAAACCAATTGTCATATACAAAGAATTGTGCATAATTAGAGGAGAATAAGAGTCCCTTATTAACTCATGAATCCTATTGGAAAAAAGGTGTCAATATGTAGTTGAGGACATAAATGAAGAGGATCCTCTCGGACAATATTTTGATGAAAAGATTTGGATTAGTATCATTTTTTTGTTAAGAGTTTGCATAAAGTTTGCAAGATAATTTAAAACAGTTGCAAGGAGAAGTTATTAGTTATTTTCATAGCATTTTTGGACAAAAAGTTGAGAGCTATGTAATTTGTCTCTTGGTGGAGATAGAAAGTATAGTTGCAATGAAGAATGAGATCATCACCGAGATATTTAGACAAGTTTGATTAACTAAACTATTCCGAGAGGTAGGGAATAGAGTTTTGTAAATGAAAAAAAAAGTGTGTTCCAACTAAAGTTTGTATGTGTCGTTGTATCACCATATCATCTATGTGATGAACGATAAAATTTTCCACGATGTAAGGGTGGATGTGTTTTAATCTTTTGATTTTGGGTATAGTGAAAATCTTAAAGGACTTATTTATTTATTGTGCTAGTAGCATGGTCTCTAAACCACTGTAAGTTTTTGGAAAACTCAAGTGTAATACAACAATCTACTCCCTTGTTAGTGACTCAGTCAGTCACATAGTGCATAATCAGTATATCTTTTGATTTTGACACTTCTTGAATTTTTGGAGAAATTCCTTTTTAAATATTTGCATGAATTTTTCATTGTTTTATTCCTTAATTTTTGGAATGGTCTAGCCACCAAATTTTGAAGATTATTTATTTTATGACCAGTTGGTCAAAATTTGATTTATTGAGCTCAAACTTTTGACTTATTGTTGAAAATGAAATTTCTTATTCTTTGACATTGATTTAAATTATTGAGGTGGCTATACTAGAATATTTTTGGTTGTTCGCCTCTGTCATATCTTGGATGGGCCTTTGATGGATGGTATAAGGGAGTAAATTGTAGAAAATGCACTTGGTATATTCCTAACTTTCAGATTTATGAAACCTTGTGAGGTAGGAAATTCTTCTTAAATCATAATCGGATCATCTAGGAGTAACTAAATTCCTAGTCAATGTAAAAAATCTTTATTTCTGAAAGAGAATGAAGAGTGATAGCAAGTTGTCTAGAATGTGAGAGAGTCAAGGATGATTAAAAGCACTTTGTAGGGAATTGGTATCTATATGATATTCCAAGAGTGGAAGTAGTGGATCATTAGCCTGAACTTTGTAAAGTCTTTAGTGCTAGAAGCTTAGCTTTTTATAACTTGGCTTATCACTCTAAGAAAGGCTTGCAACTTTAAACTGTTTGCTTTTGGTCTCTCCAACCAAATCAAAAGCCTTACCACTTTCTAAGGATGTGTTCTCAGAGTATAGTGTGAGCTCCGCCATGCTGTTTAGGAATCTTTATGTTCCTCCTTTGGCAGAAGAAAGTGTAATTTCTTTAAGTGATAAAATGGAAGAATATGTTCCCCAAAATTTTGTATCTGAGGATAAAGTTGAGGGTTATTACCCATTCGAGGATAATCATGGACTAGAATCTGAGGGATATACTCCACTCAGTTGTAGCTGAGAGGGTATTCAAATCCTTTTGATATAAAGGAAAGAAAAGTGTTTTATCAAAAGCTTATGTATAAGAAATCTTTCTTGGGAAAAAGTTTTGAATAAAGAACGAGAAATTCTATTTGGAAATGTTAAATGTTTTTTAGAACATTGGATAACATTCGTAGAGTTTAAATCTTTATGGAAACCCACAGGGTGAACTATCTTGTTAAGATGGTTAGAACAAGAATTAACTTTGTGGGGAAGTGAAGAAGTATGATAAGGAGTTGAGAGTGTGGGCACTAAGTTAGATCAAATCCTAGCGATGTTTATCAAGACAAGAGAGAGCGAGTCAGAATATTAGAACAAGGAAAGGATTAGGAGGAGAAAATTCTCAAGCTAGTAAACATGGGGAATGAAGGATCTCAATCTCAATCAAGTTTTGAAAGGATTAAGAAGAGAATGGCAAAAGAATTATTCCAGGACATGAGAAAATTTACTCCTCTAAAGTTCAAAGGGAGTACCAGATGTCCTAGGTGAAGGTGGAGTATTAAAATAGAAAAGGCAAGACATAGCCTATAAATCAAGAAGAAAAATCCTTATGCTTCGTATGATTTGAAGTTAACAATAGTTGTTCATGCATTATAGATATGGAGACCCTATTTGTTGGAAAAACCTTTTGAATTGAAAACAGACCATCATGGTTTAAAGTATTTATTTATTCAACCTAATCTACATGCAAGGCAAAGGAGGTGGTTGAACTGATATCAGATTAAGATTTCAACATTAACTATATCAAAGGAAATGAGAATAGAGTTGCTAATGCTTTAAGCTGAGGATGGAATATATCTTCATTAGTAACTATCTAAATTGGCTTCCAAAATTAAGTATTGCAAGAATTCAAGGGTGATGAGTTCTATGAACAAACCAAGCAAGCACTCTCGGGTAAATGGCAAGATAAAAAGTATGAAGGTTTTTTGTTTTAAACCTAATGGATTATTGAGATTTAATGGAAGAACTTGTGTACCTGATTCTGGTGAATTAAGGAATTTGGTATGGGAGGAAGTACATAATGCACCATATTCAGGACATCCAAGTGTCACTAAGATATTAGCGGATGTAAAACCATTATATTTCTATAAGGGAATGAAAAGGAATGCTGCAAGATTTGTGGCAAGTTGTTTAGAATGTTAAAGAATAAAGGTAACATCTTTTATATCAGAGAATTTATTTGGTGGAACACCAGTTTTAGCTCGTAAAATTGTGTAGGAAGTGTTTAGTTTACACAGAGATCTTGAGGAGAATATCTCAGATAGAGATGTGCATGTGACAACAAGGTTTGGGTAACCTAATGTAAGTATAACTTATCATTCAGAGAACAGATGGTTAAACCGTGAGAGTTAACCAGGTTTTGGAAGAATTGTTTGAATATATTGTATGGATCAACATTATAAGTGGGGAAGAATATCTACCACTGGTGGGTTTTTGATTAGAAAAATTCCTATCTTTTTGCTTGAAACATTAGACAGAAGAAGATGTCGAACTCCTATAAGTTGAGTAAGCTAGAAGATAGGATTAGCATTAGTCCAGAAATGTTGTCAGAAATGGATGACCAGATCATGTTGATTATAAAAGATTGGTAGAGAACCAATAAGGAATAGAAAAGTTACGTTGATACTAAGTATATACGGAGACAATTCTTGAGTAGAGAGTAAAAGTTCTATTGAGGGTCCAACCCTAGAAAAAGTTTCATTATGTTTGGAATGTATTCCAAACAAGCTCCTAGATGTAAAGAGCTCTTTGAAAGTTCTCGAAGTTACCAAATCAACTGATTGTAGAATCATTCTGATAATAGCTATTGCCAAGAGGTAGAATGCTCTTAATGATTGAAATTTGATATATTTATATATTTAACTGATGATTATTATACTCATAGAATGCATACAAGTATAGAAACCAGGTATGGTTTTGATCAAGCATTTGAAATGCTTGAAGTTCGCAAGCTCTGCTTGCATAAATAGAAAGGTTATGCAGTGCAAGGTCCAAATTGGATCTGCATGCAAAAGGTTCTGCCACTTGGAAAGATTATGCTAAGATGGAGCAAAAGTTTCCATAAGTTAATATGACTTATGAAATCTCTTGATATCAATATGTTTTGTAGTATGATAATTTTTATGTATGTGGTGATAATACTTGATACTTAAAAATCATCGGGGACAATGATTCACAAGGGGGGAAGTATGTTACACCCCATGTGTTTCCATCTACTTACTATTTACCTAAATTGGTTAATTTGTTTGGAAAGTGAGTGATTATGGATTTGTGCATCTATATATGTGTTTTTATCCATTTACTATAGATTGGATATTTTGTGAAAATTGAAGTATTTATGAATCTTTTCATCTATGTGTGTTATCTATCTTGAATGCAATATGATGAGAAAAAGAATAATGTGATGTCTTGTATTTAATGTAGTTATTGTTAATTAATGATGATATTTTGATCAGCTAACTACTGTGGCGATGATCTAAGTGGATGCAAGATCAGGTTCTCCCTCCAAAAGGGAGGGGAGGTATCACTCAGGAGAAGGACTTGGTCTGGTAACTTTAGTAAAACCTATATTGAACAATCACACACTCACAACCCTATCTTGACCTAGGTTGTGTCAAGTCAGTTGGGTAGCGGTAAGTGATGTTTGTTGTGAATCTTGATTGCACGTTTGATGATCGTGTGAGAACTGTGATTTAATCTACATGTTGATAAGTTTACGATTGCATAGACAAAGTTTTATCGTGAAATGATTTTATGTTATGCATGTGTTTATGTGGTTGTCATTCATGTCACCAATGTATGTGTGGTTTCCATTCATTTGTGTCATCAGTATGTGGGTCATGAGTTTATTTAGTTTTGAGTGAAGTCGATATATATATATGATAGCTATTGCTATTATAAACATATAGATATATATATACATGTGTATATATAGTTATTTATGATTTGCGAGATTTATTATCCCTTTGATGTATATGCATGTTAAGATATTTTATCTATAAAGTTGCTATGACAATAAATAAATTTACTAATAATATGTTATAAATAATTTTTGTGATTTAGGAAATATTTATATATATATAATATTATTATTATACTCCTATGTTTTTAAAAATATATAATTATAATACTTTTGGAAAAAAAAAGATATTGTTTTATTAAATATTATCCATTATATATATATATATAATTATATATTATTTTTTATAGTTTATAAAAAGTTAAAAGTCACATATCCCTTAAAAGGGGAGGAACTTTATTAAAAGTTATAAAGTTTTTTTTTTTTAAATAGAGGAGTATTTAGTAAGCGCTTGGTGGGGAAGTTTTAATATTATTAAAACAATAATTATAGCTTATGCTTATCAAGTTATAAGGCATGTTTAAAGGCATGTGAGCGCTCCATATGAGGCATGTTGCCTAGGACTATGGGAGAATAACCACCGCCACCCACGATGCACGTGGGGTAGCCATTAGAGGGGAAGTGGGTAAGACTTAAAGTCTTACCACTTACCCCATATAATATTTTCCTTTTTTTTGCAAGCGTTTAGGATATGGTGGTTAATGTTTTTACCTTATAGTTTTTAACAAACACTTTTATTTTTTTTTATCTTAGCCATGGAAAATGAACTAATTTTAGATTTTGTAAGCATGTCCTCATAGTGTCAACATTTTTTGAGTTGGTTAAGCATGTCCTCATTATATCGACATTTTTGAATTGGTTGCAATATAAAAGAGGGTACTCTCCCTCATTTTTAATTGCACCTTTTTCAAATCAAGAGCCTTCTTTTATCAAATTTGAGTTTTACATTAGTGTCGAAAGTTTGTTGTTTTGCTTTTGTAAGTTGTTTATTTGGAGGAGTGATTTAGAGTGTTTGGAAGGACTTAAACAAAAGAGTCTTTGATCAATGTGGAGCTATATTCTTAGGCATGGGGTTTATTTCTCCTTCTCTATGTTTTTCCTATTTTCAAAACATTATGTGATGTATTGTTTTTAAGCGATTGTAATGTTGAATTTTTGATGTGAATGTCTATCAATAATATATATATATAGTTAGCAAATTTGTATTGTGAATGTGAGAAAGTGTCTATGGTTGGGATTTTACCTAGATAGAATCATAAATCAATCATTGATTGGTGTTTGTATAAGAAAATTATATAAGAGGAAAGTTAGTGAAAATAGGATTCAAGTGGTATTACTTCGATATTTGTATCCTAGTAAAAGCATGTAATAGGTTAACCTTGGGATATGTGATCCATGGAAGAGGTAGATAACCTAGAATAGAGTTTGATGTAATTGTTCAGCGGGGATATTCCTAGGATTTGTTGATCCATGGGAAAGGGAATATCCTATGTGTAGAGAATGATACATTTGTTAAGTGGGGTTATTCCTAGGATTTGTTGATCCATGGGTAAGGGAATAGCTTTTGTATAAAGATTGTTGTCTTTCCCAATCGAGATAGAAGGATGGGTGAGTATGAGACAATAAAACTTTCGCCAAAGTGGTGTAAATTACCAACATTTACACTGTCTAGGTTCACTGTGATCCAGGTTTGCATTTCTAGTAGGGATTTCATATTTTGATGGTTGTAGCCATAGTACTATGATAGTACTAGTTAATGTAGGACACAACACCTTGCTCAAATTAGGCCTATTTTATTTGGGGTTACCATACCAATCCCTTCGTCGAAGGGTAGGGCCGTTTACCAATTTGGTAAATATGCGAGGGACCATAGTTAGTTCGTGGTTGGAGGTAAATTGCTTGAGTGATGCTTCCCCTTATGCAGTTGGTGGCTGGGAATATTGAAGATACACAAGTATACAATCATATGTATCTCTATTTTTTAGTTAAAGCTCTTGGAGCTTGTATGTATTTATTTTATGAAAAAGTTGTAAAGAGAAATATTCAATTATTTTATTGAGGAAATGTAATTTGATTATGCAATGGAAGTTTGGAATGTATTTCAAATGTGCATTTTTCAAATAAAGGAAGGAAAAATTTTATTACTCATGTATTGGATTCATGATTTATTTACTCTTGGATTAAAACTTAGATGTTTTTACT
This sequence comes from Cunninghamia lanceolata, assembly GCA_027924645.1. Classification (NCBI taxonomy): domain Eukaryota; kingdom Viridiplantae; phylum Streptophyta; class Pinopsida; order Cupressales; family Cupressaceae; genus Cunninghamia; species Cunninghamia lanceolata. The sequence goes on along the minus strand of BSBN01000280.1, from coordinate 22,047,040 downwards.
TGGTAGAATAAGTGGCATGTTACAGGTGAGCCTTATGCTTATCTACCAACCCATCTGCTATAAATTTGGTCTAATTAGATCCACTTACATCAAACAAGTTTTCTTCCCTTAGGAAGAGGGACAAGATTCAAAGTGTGGTTCCTCATCAAGGAACTATACTCCTCCTGCATAGTTGTATCCCACTTAGGAATACTAGAAGCCTCTTTAAAGGAATGTGGATCATAGGCAATAGCAATGAAGACATGTGGAGCATCCTAGAATTGTGAATGAGTCTACCTAGTGTTTGATGGATCCCCAACCCAATCACCTACAGACTGCAAGGTCTGTCTAGCCCAAAGTGGACCAGAGGTCAGAGAATCTGGAGGAGAATCATCACTCTCTAAATGATGACTAGGAGAGGAGGGAGGTGAATCTTATGAATCTCTCTCAACATCAGAAATGGAGGTAGAAGGCTCCTCATCATTAAGAATCTACTCAGGTGAATCTGACTCATCAGAAGATCTGTCATGTAGCCCAAGTGACTCCAATGTCAAAGTTGAAGGAGGTGGAGAAGTGATAGAAGTTGAGCTTGAAGAGTCCTCAAACTGAGCACTCCTCTCAATGAACAACTCATGTGTAGTAGGGTGGAGAAACCAATAACCCTTCACACCATCAAAATGACCTACAAATATGCAAGGCCTACTCTACGGATCCAAGGCCTTACATTTTTCTGTAGGAATGTGGGCCCATGCAAGAGAACCAAAAACTCTGAAGTGTTTAACTAATGGTTTCCAACTACTCCAAGCTTCAAAAGGAGTGACTTCCTTCAATGCTCGGTGAGGAACACAGTTTTGGATATGACAAGCACAATTAATGGCCTCTGCCCAATACTGTGGTGGAAGAGATCTAGAATGAATCATGTAGTTTGTCATTTCCTTCAAGGACCTATTCTTCCATTTTGCAACATCATTCTGTCGGGGAGTGTATGGAACAAAATGCTGAAAATATATCCCCTCTAAAGTGCAAAACCACTCAAAACGATGGTTGACATATTCACCGCCATTGTTAGTGCACAAAAATCTGATGGCTTTTCTGGATTGCTTCTCTACGAAAGTTTTGAAGTCCTAAAAGTGATCAAATACCTCAGACTTCTATTTGAGAAAGTACACCCAAGTATATCAAGAAATGTCATCAATGAATGTTAGAACAAATCTAGCCTTGCTGAAGGATGGACAAGGAAATGGACCAGCCAAATCATTATGAACTCTCCAGTATCTATGAATTAGCTCTCCATGCCTTATCTTTGTCAAATTTTTCCTTAAGATGCTTACCAAGAATGCAACCTTTGAAAACACCACCAAAAAACTGAACTGAAGGCAACCCTATGACTATGCTATGTTGGTTGAGCTGCTGCAAGTAGTTGAAGTTAAGATGGCCAAACTGCTCATGCCATAATCTACTTACATCATCTGAATGAGTGAGAAAAATAGAGGAAGGAGGATCAAGAACAAAGTGAGAAAATAAATATAGCCGTGACTGATGATCTGCTCTCCCAATTGCAACTGTAGAACCATTGTACATCTCACAAATCTCAATTGAATCAGGAGTGAGCTCAACTCGCTTGCCTGAACCTGTGTGAGTGATTTGATATACTGACAGGAGATTAGTTGATAATGGTGGAACACAAAGAACAGCATGAAATTTTCCATCCTCCACATCAATAGACCCTCTCCCACACACCTCAATAGGAGTGTCATTACCCATCAAAATAGAAGGCATAGTACATGGATCCAAAGATGCAAGTTCTTCCTTAGATGAATCCATGTGGTGTTAAGCACCTGAATCAAGAACCTGGGTGGATTGTTGTGAAGCAACTACTAGAAGGACTTTACCCTTTCCTTTCCCCTTGTTATCCTTTGCCTTGTTAGACCCCTCATTAGAGCTCTGTTTTATAGATTCAAGAACACTTATATTATTCTTCTCAAGAATGTGTGTCAAGTGATCAAATTGTTTCTTCAAACATTTATGTTCATCATAACCAAGTGTCTTACAATTGGCACATTTGACCTTTTCTTTATTAGGCTTGTCACCATTAGAAGATGAGGTCTCATTAGCTACTTTTGGGGTAGCTTGTTTCTGATCCTTCTTCTCCTTGCTATTCTTTTGTTTCTTATCCTTATTGTTACTAATTTGTCCTTTCTATTCTTTTGTGCCTTGGTTGGAAGCCAAGGCATATGACTTAGAGGATTTTAGAGTGCCCATCTGGATTAGCTTATCTTGAGCTCATGTGTGAGAGAGATAGAAAAGTCATCCAAAGATGGCATGGTATTGAGTACCAAGTGCACCCTTAGTAGCATAGAAGGTAGAAACAAATACATAATATTCTGAACTTAGCTTAGAGAGAATACTACGAATCAATTGTTCATCTTTCTTTTCAATTCCACTCTATTTTAATTGCGACCTTAGTGATTTCAATTTTTTTAAAAAACCTTAAATTGCGTTGAAGTTGTCTGGACTTAAACTAACAAGTTCATTTTCCAACATATGACCCCTCATTGAATCTTGTGTCAAATAGTGTTTCTAGCTTTTTACAGATTTCATTTGGTGAATTCAAAGACTCAATGTGAAAGAGAAAATTAGGAGAAACAGACAAACACAATGTTCCATAGGCATCATCACATTTGTTAAACCACTTAGGCTTATCTTCATCTTTAGCAGGTTCATTTTCTAGTCCCATTATTATCCTATGCAATCCAGCTTTCCTTAAGTAGATTGTCATGTGTGATTTCCACTCAAAGTAGTTGTAAGGAATTAATATGGGCATTGTTGTTTGATCCATGATGAAGAAATGTAGAAATGAAGTGTTGAAAAGAAGAGAAAACACATAGGACAACCCCCCTTTTTCACTCAATAAAAGAACATCCCAAGAAAAGATGATTTGACACTTTATATTTAGTGCATTTACAACTGCCACTAGCAAAAAATACTTAGTGGTATTGATCAATGTTTTACAAAATCCTCAACAAATAGGTGCATGTTGAAAGTACAATATATGAATAGAACCAAGTGAAACTAATAACACCATTATGAAGTAATCATGCACTTTCAAAAAAAGGAGTACCTTAATTCAAGGTCGTATGTGAAAGTTATGAGTCTTTGAAGTTCCCAAAATGAGAACTATGTAGTGTCACCTGTGAGAATCTAAAATTTATGGAAAATTCATACACTAGAATCAAGAATCAACTACACCAGTGCGTAGAGCATGAAAAATTATCCCAATTTAAAAAAATGCACTGAAAACAAAGGTCGTGAGCTTAATTTATTAACCTTCAAAGTTTGCCTTCAAAACTGAGATCACCAATGGAGAGGGAGTTTTAGATGCGAAAATTAACCTCCACCAAATTTAGTGGAACTACCACCAGAATAGGTGTGCCACCAAGTTTAGAGCTTATTAGATAAATTTAACCCCCATCCAATTTTAGAAAACCTCTAAATACATATAGTGAAGGGCCAAATTTGGTTGAATCTACCAAAGTTAGAGGAAGCACCATATATACCAAATTGCTAACTTTAGAAAATTGATAGAACTCAGATCAAAGTGGCACAAAGACCAACTAAGGGCACGCAAGCTAAAAAATAAGTTTCAATGATCTTTAAAGGCCAAATTATATAGGTTGATTAAGGGTTCGTATGGCTCAAAGGTCAAATAACAAAGATTTCTTTTTTTTTAAATGGCCAAGGGCCAGAAAAAAGAAGGTAGATGGGGGGCCGAAGGCCACACCCCCAATCCCTAACAAAGGGGTATGTAAACCCTTAAGGGGGTTATAGCTTGTTGAAGGGGCCAAGGCTCCTACATGGGGTCGAAGCTCCTACTAGGGTCGAAGCCCTTTAAGAAAGCGCTTTAAAGCACAAGTCATAAGGCCTTTTTAAAAAAATTATATAATATTATATATATATATATTGCAGGATTTATACACAAATTTGCTCCAAAAAAATGTGTTGGGGGGTCAAAATCGCCTTCCGACAAAAAATGCATAACTAGAAATGCTGCAATCACCTAGATCTCACAAAACATGCATGCAGAATAAAGGAATTAATGGGTCTTGTTAAATCCTTTATGATTCTCCAGATCATTAAAAATGCAAGAGCAGAGTATATGAGATTCACAAAGAACTCACTCTCTCAATCAGGAATCTATGAACTTAAAACTCTCAAAAGTATGCTCTAATACCATGTTAGAAATTTTGAACAACATGAAAAACTCAAGAACTTTATAAGAGAGATTAAAAGTTACATAAACTAAAATGCAAAATGAAAGAAAACTAGTAATTTTGAGATATGCAAATGTCGATGTGACAAAATTGCATTAAGAGCTCAAAGAAAAGAATGGTAGAGTAACTAGATAATGCATTTAAGATGAAAATACAAGCTACGAGGTGAGTATAAATAGACTATGAGAGAGAGGAGGGGTGGAAAATATGACCAATGGGAAGAGTCCACCACAATAGCCTAAAATAGGCAAGTGTAACTCCAATAGAGGATGCCGACACCTTGCACCCACTTACACTAATACTCACTTAATTAACCCTAAGCAAGCTTAATAACATGTGTAGGAAAAACCTAGCAATATAGGAAAATAAATAACCCAACTAGGAAAAAAAAAACCTACACAGATAGAAGAATTCCTTCCAATTGCCTACTATTCACATGATCTAGCTATCCTTCATTATTTCCCACTATTCATAGTGATTTTTTATTATGGTGATCTCTCAATGGAAAAAATTATCTCCTTACTGCTACAAGGGGTTGCTTTATGAAATGTTGGAATAACCAAGATATTAGTTCTATTAATTATTTCTTTGACGATGGTGCTTTGATGCAATGGAGACAATGTCGAATAAATTTACAATTCTTAAGCACTAGAAGAAGATTTTCCCTATGATTAAGAATTTAGGTTTGGATGGTAACCTTAACGTTATTAGTGGAATGATAACTTGTGGGAAAATATTCAATGGATTGGTGGCAAAATATTCAATGGATTGGTGGCAAAATTTTCTTTCAAGTTCCTCCTAAAAATGTGTATACTTTGTTGTTCTTCTTATCTAATTGGAGCAATAAATTAAACCTCCTATAGGGCCTTCATGATTCTAGAGATATTGGATCCAAGAGGTTTAGGATAATTTGGTCTAGTTGTTGTGACCTTGATATTATTTTTTCAAATGGTTATTGTTGTTCAATAAACTTTTTGTTGGTTCCAATTCTTTTATTTGGGGGTCTAAGTCATGTCTAGTCTATGGTAGTGTTGAATTTGATGTTCATCTTTTTATGAGTGTCCTTATGCTAAATTAATTTGGTGCTATTTTGAGTTTTTTTTAGTCATCTTGTATGGGTATTCATGTGAATGGTTGGTCTAGTATTCTCTATGATTTTATAGATTATACATCCCCTTTACCTAAATGCTTGGATAAGTTATGACTTATCACTTCTTTTGAGGTTCTTTAGTATATATGGATTGTTAGAATAATGATGTCTTCTTGAGCAGTAGAAGGTTGCTTACTGATTTCTTCTAGAAGTCAAATTATCTATTGTTGTAAACAATGTGGATATGTAGGTTCATAAAGGTAAGGATGATGTTAAATGTAATGTCAAAAAATGTCCCCTTGGGGGCTTTCCCTCATAAGGTTTAGTTCCCAGGTATTTTATCTGCATTTTAGACATCTTGCATCATATTTTAACATCCTGATGAAATGAACCGTGGGTTTTATGGAAAATAGGACCTAGGGGAATCCCTTGAACCTAACCCTGACCAAAATAGGGGGGAGGACTTGGATGCCCACGCCCTAGTCCTGCCCTATTTTGGGTCAGTCCCAAATTTTGGGTGTTAGATTGTGATCGTTATTTAGGTCCTATGCCGACATGGTAAGTTTGAATTATGAAATTCTTGGCAGGAGTGTTTGTAGTTGCATATAAAAGCATGTTTAGGCATTCATTTGTAAACTAGATTATTATGATGAACTTTATGCATTCTAAAGGTGATTCAAGGCTTTCATTCTGTTGCAAGAGCATATTTGTGTTGTTTATGTGTTTGTATTTGCAGATTTGAGCAATCATCTCCTCATGGCATGAAGAGCTTCTTCCTTCCATGAGATCTTCACTACAAGGTGACATCATTTGTGTTTTTAAGCATTTATCATTTGGTTTTTACCTCTGCCTCACAAGGGCACGCACTCTCTATCAGATAACTGTTGGCAAGAGACACTACTATGCATGACAGGTGTTGTCATTGATGGAAACTAAATTTATTCCACCCATCCATATAACACAATTTGTTCATACCGGAAGTCAGAATCAGAATTTATCTAAGTCCAGGAAGTCAGAAACAGAGCAGGCGACAGGGTCCAGTATCTTGGTCTGAATATCTCCAGTGGTAAATCAGAGTTTGTTGTGGATTTGAGGGAGTCATAAGCATTGTCAGGATAATCTAAATCTGGAGTTTTGGCCTCCGGTGATGAAGGATTCAAAAGTTATTAGCATCTGAGTATCGAGTTAATAGTTTGACAGAGCAAACAGAAGAAGAATAGGCTGACCTTGTAATTGATCTTGGTTCCGGATGTATGGAAGTTGTTGGTTGGACAAGTTGTGATGACCAGTGATAGTAGCTGACCTGATTGATGGTTTGTGAGTGCAATTTTTGGTCCATGTTACAAGTTGTACATAGATTCAGCCGACAGAACAGAGTATTTGTGTTGTTTGCTAAGTTCTTCACTAGGTCGACAAAAAGTGATTGAATCTCTTGAGGCGGATATATATAGCCGATGGATTTGAGTGTATTAGAGTGTGTAATGATACGAATATGAAGTGCAAAAAAGGCATATAGGAGTACAAAAAGGAAGAGATCTAAGGTCCAGATTATGGCAGAGTAGTAAACAGGGTAGAACAAAGATGAAGTGCATCAAATCAGTATTTTGTGCTTAACCGAAACTGAACCCTTGTATTGGTGGATGCTAATTATCAGTTCAAATTCAATATAATCTTCTTTCATAGGCAGTCAACCCGAATGCATGTGCATTCTCATTTGTAATACTTTTAACAAAGTATAATCTTTGTGGGTTAACCCCCACCATGGTTTTTCCCTTAACCAGGTTTCCACATCAAAAATCTTGGTGTCAAGTGTGTTATTTATGATTTATGTTCATGTGTTATTGTTTGATGCTGAAATGTTCATATCATTAATTTAATTATAAGTTGTAAAAGAAGTTTAAAGGCAGAATTGTTTAAATTATTTAACAACTGATTCACCCCCCCTCTCAGTTGTCCGGACCAATTCTAACAAATGGTATCAGAGCAAGGTTCCTTGAAAGAAGTCTAACAGCTTGAGGAAAGATCTGGGAAGGAGTTTTCAATGGGTTCACTTAAAGATCAACTTTGGTTGGCCCTAGAAGATCTTGGTCAGTTTAAAGCAGAAATATCTAATCTGAAAGATGAGCTTAAAGATGCTGATGATACCATTGGAATGTTAAAAGATAAATTGAAGAAATCTATGGAAAAGAGAAAGAAGCTACTTCCACATTTATCTAGTTTAACTGAAGAAAATTACATGAATGAAGCCTTGGAAGAAAAGACAAGGAGTGTGAAAATCTATCAAAAGAAGTTGCTATTCTGAAAGTTGAGATGGAAACTAGGGCAATGAGGCTAACCAAAGAAATTGAGTAAAGGAAAAAGACATAAGAAGATTTGAATCAAACTCTAAAAGAAAGAACAGAAGAATGTTGCAGATTGGACAGAGTAGCTGGCCATTTAGAATCTAACCTACAAGAAAGCAGAGAGAATGAAAGAGAACTTGAAAGGCAAATTGTCATTCTCAGAAATGACCTAGAAGTTGCAAATGAATTCAAGGAGAAGTTCAAAATAAGCTCAGCTAAACTTGAAGTACTGCTCGAAGGTTAGCAAAAGGTTGATGACAAGCATGGCCTTGGATATGAGAAAGGTGAAAGCTCCAGATCTGGACAAAGAAATTCTCAATCAAGAAATGGAAGAAATAGACCTAGAAGACCTGCGGTAAGACAACCAAATGCTCAAAGATATCCATCCTTCAATGGAAATTGTTTCAACTGCAATAAATTTGGCCATAAAGCTACTTAGTACAGAAGTAGAGTAAATCAAAACGGTCCATCCTTTTCAGGTCAATGCTTCAAGTGCAAAAGGTATGGTCATAGATCTAATGAATGTAGAAGTATGATAAGGAATAACTCTAATGGCAATTCTTTCAATGGCTACTGTTTTGCTTGCAATGGATTTGGACACATGGCTAATCAGTGCAGATCAAGAGGAAATCAAGTATATAAGCAAAGAAATGTTGTGTGCTTCAATTGCAATAAATCTAGTCATATTGCAAGATTCTGCAGAAGCGGGATTAATGAAAGAAGGGATCTGGTAAACAGAAAACCAGATGAGCAAAGGCAAGACAAAGGCAAAGAAAAAATTGATGTGAATGAGATCCAAAATGAAATGAGCAAGACATGGGTAAAGAAACAATTGTGAACAATAGTAATGGGTCCGCACTAGAATCCGGTGTTGATAATTCTTTCAGGAATTAAATTAGGAGCTCTGGCTCAGGGGGAGCCACATTGAAAACTAAATTCCTCCAGCCAGTAAGTGGGTGCCTAGATATGGCACAATGAGAGAAGATATTTTGAATTGTCTCAGAAACTTTGGAAGGATTTCCAGAAGAAAATATGTTGATATGGAAATTTGCAGAATGATTCATGAAGAACTATTCAAGAAACAGAGTAACCAGATGAAGTTAGGGAAACACATTTATTACAATGCCAAATTAGGTTTTGCGAAGGATAAAAGGTCACTTGGTCATACATTTGAATCACTTTGCATTTGAAGGAAACAAGAAGAAGAGCATCTAAGCTGCAAATCCAAAAATTGAAGCATGAAGAGCAAATTCAACCAGTAATTTATCAACCCTAACCTAGCTGAAGAAAAAGGTACTTCTCTGTAAAGCCTTAAATCTGAAATCTATTGAGATGGCTACACCTCTAGTTGTTGATGTAACTGAAAGGCCCTGACCAATATTTAAGAAGCATCCATACAAGTCAGTTGAAGTTGAACCATTAGGTGCATTCTCTGGTGTTCCTAATGGGGTTCTACATGTTGAAGAATTAGCGCATATATACATTGCAATATAGAAGAATTTGGGAATCTGAAACCACGTGAATTGTTTGAAAATCATCTAAAAGATGAGGATTATCAAATGAAATTAGAATTTGAAACCCTAGAGAGCAAACACTTTCTTCAAGTGATTGAATTCCTGACATTTGATGAAAGTGAATGGGTTCGATATGTATTAAGTTGGATGCATGATGAATTCATATGGCTCCTGAAACCTTTCAAGATCACCAAAAATGTCATTAGAATTGTGATTGGGTTTAACTCAACTGGTGGATTACCCATGTTAAAATATGTGAAAAACTAAATTGTCACTGATGCAACCGGTGCAAAGTTTGATAAAAGAGCAATGACAATTAATGACATCATAGAACCAGATGTTAAGTTTGCCTCCATGGTGATTGGCTACAAAGTCTACCACTCTAGCAGGGAAAATTTTGTCTTCGGAACTACAATATATGCAGCCTACCAAATGTTGAAGGAAAATGTTGATTATGACCTTTGTGAACTGCTACAAAATTAGTTGATTGAGAATCTGAGAAAAATAAAGAAAGACAAGAAAAATACCTTCAAGTATGGTTCCTTGATTATATGTCTATTCCTCTATTTTATGAATGAAGTGCTTGGAGTTCAAGGTGTGCACTGGACAAATGACAAGCCAGTAGCATGGCAAATAAGAGATCAGCTACGCAGCCTTGGTGATTCCCAAGCTTAGAAGACAACTATTTGGGGTTACTTCAAAAACTTTCAAAGTATGATGCATGCAAGAGAAAGAATCCCTAAGTCAGTTGTAGAGAAATATGAAAATGAAATATGCTTTATGGTTGACACTTATCAATGCCTGATGGAGGCTGTGGAACCTAGGACAGTATGGATAATGCCTATGGGATATGAGGTTGATGAAAGAGTCTTGGACATGTATGCTCAACATCTCCTGAGTAAATCAAAAGACACATCTGTTGAAAGATTTGGAACATACAAAAGGCTAAGTCTAAAAGTACATGTGGAGCTCAGATAGCCAGAGACTAAAAGGAAAGTGTAGAGGAAAGTTGAAATGTATGCTGAGAGTATTGGCATCACCAAAGAAGCAGTAAGAAAGAATAAATAAAGGATTAAGGAGATAAAGAGAAGGGCTGGGCAAGCTTCAAAAGAAAGGACAGAAAGTGAGCCAGCAGCTGCTCCAAAAGTCCCACCTAGCTCTTCAAGGAAAGCAAGAAGCTCTACAACTGTCTCAAAACAATCCAAGTCTATTCCCATTAAGACACCGAAAGCCACACCATCTAGTGAAGGAAGTAAGAGAAAGAAAACAAAGGCCACAAGAACATATGTGGGCACAAAAGATGATGAAGAGACAGAGATAGATGAAGAAGTTAAAAAGATGAGATCCAAGAAATCAAAGACTTCAAAGGCTTCTAAGGATCAACCTTTCGGAAGAAAAAAGGCAAGTACAAGGCAAGAGACTGGTAAGGTTGCTATGACTGTTGATCAAATTGTAAAATCAATTACTATTCATGGGAATCTAAAGCCTATCAGAATATATTATGATAGTTTTGATGAAGCAAATAAGAAAATCTTGGAGGATGCCACCATCCTGTACTTGGAATAAATTTAATAGAGCTCTACTGGAAATTTTGCAAGAAATTCCCAAGAGTTTAAGGAAAATACTAGAAATGAGGAAGGAAGCCGCCAAGGAGAAAGACATAGAACTCAAAGAATATGTTCTCTCCACCCTGTGCCCAGTAATGACCAGAAGAGAAGCTGACAAAATCCTCAAGGAAGTTAAGGAGAAATTCAGAAGCAAGATCTGGATGAACAAGTTAATGCTTGGTGAAACAGAGGAAGTTGTAAAGGAAATAGAAGAAATTTTGAGAAAGGCCCTTGACAAAGATAAATACTATATCGTTTCAGAGAAACAAGTTGAAGAAGTCAGTCCTTCAGTTCCGGAACAAGAAGCTCCAGAAGAAGAGATTGAAAAAGGAAATGATGACCAAGGTGATACTCTAGATCCTCCAGAGCAAACCTATGAGGAGACAATGCCGGATATTGAAAAAGTAAATATCAATGAGCAATAAATTGCAGGTGATGACTCCTTTGTTCCAAAAGAGGAGCAAATAAACAAAGAAGATATAGAGATGGTAGACAAAACTGATGAAGCACGAGATACTCTAACTCCACTTGGTCAATCCGGAAAAGGAGATAATATTGCTACTCAAAGCCCTCTGGAACAGGTAGCAAGTGGTGAAGACAAAGAAAAGATTTCCCCTATAGATGATACATAAAAAGGTGAAATAGAGGAAGAGAAAGAGGAGGGTAAAGAAGACAAGGTAGAAGAAGATGGTGGAAATGTTAATGCACCCACACAAATAAATTTTGATGCTGAGAAATCTCAAGGGAAGGAAAGTGGTTTAGGAATTGTAGCAAGAGACACTACAGATGTAGTAAAAGGTCTCTTAAGTACAAAAATGCTTGAGTTTGATGAACTAGAGCTATTTCAAGGACCGATCAATCTAGATGCTCTCTCTCTGGTTCAAATAATGAAGATAGCATCTTTTACACAAGCCAAGGCAAGAGAAAAGATGTTGAAATCTCACATTGAGGACAGTGAGCTGCTAGGCCTTGCAACCAAAGTATTGGAGAAGTTAATGCCAACCTTCCAAAAGAATCCTTCTAACTCTCCCTCTGAAAATATGAAGAATCTTGTAAGCTCTGTAAGTACACATTTTGAGTCTTTTGAGAAGTCTACAGAGACTAAAGTCAGAAACGAATTTGTGGATAAGAAGTTTAGTGAAATAAATAGCCTAATAAGGAATGATAGGATGATACTTGGTATCAGTATAAAGAGTATTCAAAATGCTCTAAGTGATGGAGGTGATATATACAAATTTTGTCTATCCTGGCCCAAAGTCAGTAAGGATATTGAGAATAAGATAAAGGAGCAAGAACAAAAATTGTCAAATCTGTCTCAAAATTTTGATCCTCTAACTATCTCTCCTATAAGTCAGGAATGTCAAGTAATCAGCTTGACCAATGAAATAAAGAAGCTTATTAAAGAAAAAAGTGAGATTGTGAAGAGAATGTGTGAGCTCCGGGGATTGATTGTCCCAAAGTTAGAAACAATGTTTAATGCACTATTAGAAGCTCTAACTGTAATTCAGACAAGCGATCCTTCAGATCTGACAAAGGCAAAAGCATACACATTTCTACTGAGTGGACACATCTCAATTTTGGATAACATGAAAAGTAGTTGGGCCTCTAAACTTGAGCAATTGAAAATTAGTTTTGTAGATATTCTCAAGCTCATGTAAATATAACTTAAGGATTGGTTGTACATATGCAACACTATATACAAAAATTTTGAGAATTTTGGCTTGCGGATCCCATCCTTTGCCATTGATGTCAAAGGGGGAGTGAAGAGCACTAAAAAATGAAAAATCCAACAAATGGGGAGCTTTGGAAACAATGGAGAGCACAAGTGTATAGAGTAAGGGGGAGTAACTGCGACACTTAATCATTTTTCACTAAGTGTTGCCATCAATGCCAAAGGGGGAGATTGTTGGAAAGAGACACTACTACACATGACAGGTGTTGTCATTGATGGCAACTAAGTTTATTCCACCCATGCGCATAACACAATTTGTTCATACCGGAAGTCAGAATCAAAATTTATCTAAGTCCGGGAAGTCAGAAAAAGAGCAGGCAATAGGGTCCGGTATCTTGGTCCTGATATCTCTGGTGGTAAATCAGAGTTTGTTGCGGATTTGAGGGAGTCATAAGCATTGTCAAGATAATCTAAATCCAGAGTTTTGGCCTTTGGTGATGAAGGATTCAAAAGTTATTAGCATATGAGTATCAAGTTAATAGTTTGACAGAGCAGACAGAAGAACAGGCTGACCTTGTAATTGATCTTGGTTCCGGATGTATGGAAGTTGTTGGTTGGACAAGTTGTGATGATCAGTGATAGTAGCTGACCTGATTGATGGTTTGTGAGTGCAAGTTTTGGTCTACATTACAAATTGTACATGGATTCAGCTGACAGAACAGAGTATTTGTGTTGTTTGCTAAGTTCTTCACTAGGCTGACAAAAAGTGATTGAATCTCTTGAGGCGGATATATATAGCCAATGGATTCAAGTGTATTAGAGTGTGTAATGATGTGAATATGAAGTAAGTGCAAAAAAGGCAGATAGGAGTACAAAAAGGAAGAGATCTAAGGTCTGAATTATGGCAGAGCAGTAAATAGGATAGAACAAAGATGAAGTGTATCAAATCAATATTCTGTGCTTAACCAAACTAAACCCTTGCATTGGTGGATGCTAATTATCAATTCAAATTCGTTATAATCCTCTTTCATAGGCAGTGAGCCTTCTGTAGGCAATGAGCCTTCTTTTGAGCAGTGAGCCCAAATGCATGTGCATTCCCATTTGTAATACTTTTAACAGAGTATAATCTTTGTGGGTTAACCCCCACTGTGATTTTTCCCTTAACCGGGTTTCCATGTCAAAAATCTTGGTATCAAGTGTGTTATTTATGATTTTTACTCGTGTTATTATTTGATGTTGAAATGTTCATATCATTAATTTAATTATAAGTTGTAAAAGAAGTTTAAAGGCATAATTGTTCAAATTATTTGACAACTAATTCACCCCGCTCTCAGTTGTCCAGACAAATTCCAACAATAACGGTGTTCAGAAGACTTGAATGTCTCTCCTGGGCTTGACTGAGGCAAGCCTCAAAACACCACAACCCCCTCCCAAAGTTTCTGTGATTGTAGGTTACAAGTTTAAGGTACAGGGAAAGTGGAGTTATAGGAGGGTACTACAGAGTGTCAGATTTACAGATTAGAGTTGAAAACAACACCCTAGACTTGGGTGTCTGCTTTTTAGTCCTCCAGATTCTGTGATGGGAAAATATCTGATGCAGCAGGAATAGGTTGTAGACTGAGCTTCCAGATCCTGACAAAAACCCAGGCCTTGGACTTGAGTGCCCGCTCATTAGTCCCAGATTGTTCCACTTCTGAACCCCCAAAACATGTGCACATTTATTTTTTATTTTACATCTTTCTGTAGTATAATTTTCTGATATTCATTTGTTTGTTGTCGTATTCGCATAATTAGGGTTTTGATGTATAACTGAGTATAAGTGAGCATAATTGACAATCAAATCATACAAATCCAAGTTTCTCTACATCTCATAGTGACCTAGGTTATGATAGTACATTGCAAGTCGACCCTAGGTCCCTGAATGAAAGGGTGAAAGGAGGATACATACACAAAACTACCAAAAACTCAATTATCCAAATTCCACCCTTTACATTTTGGTGAACCCGTGTTATTGAACTTGTTTGCACCTTGTTGAGTGTTTTACTTCATATTTGCAGTGATTTCATTCATTCATATAGTCATTCATCTTATTGCATTGGAAAACTTACAAACAATTTGAAAAACTGGAAAAATTGGAAAAAATTGCATTCTAGGGCTTGTATTTTACATCAATTAATTTCAATTTCATCAAATTTTTGATTTATGCATTAGATCTGAGATAAATTATAGAAAATTACAAAAATTCAATAGATTGCATGGCATTTTCATCATAAGTTGTGATGATCAATGATAGTAGCCGACCTGATTGATGGTTTGTGAGTGCAAGTTTTGGTCTGCATTACAAGTTGTACATGGATTCAGCTGACAGAACAGAGTATTTGTGTTGTTTGCTAAGTTCTTCACTAGGCTGACAAAAAGTGATTGAATCTCTTGAGGCGGATATATATAGCCAATGGATTCAAGTGTATTAGAGTGTGTAATGATGTGAATATGAAGTAAGTGCAAAAGAGGCAGATAGGAGTACAAAAAGGAAGAGATCTAAGGTCTGAATTATGGCAGAGCAGTAAACAGGATAGAACAAAGATGAAGTGTATCAAATCAATATTATGTGCTTAACCAAACTAAACCCTTGCATTGGTGGATGCTAATTATCAATTCAAATTCATTATAATCCTCTTTCATAGGCAGTGAGCCTTTTGTAGGCAATGAGCCTTCTTTTGAGCAGTAAGCCCAAATGCATGTGCATTCCCATTTGTAATACTTTTAACAGAGTATAATCTTTGTGGGTTAATCCCCACCGTGGTTTTTCCCTTAACCGGGTTTCCATGTCAAAAATCTTGGTATCAAGTGTGTTATTTATGATTTTTACTCATGTGTTATTATTTGATGCTGAAATGTTCATATCATTAATTTAATTATAAGTTGTAAAAGAAGTTTAAAGGCAGAATTGTTCAAATTATTTGACAACTAATTCACCCCGCCCTCAGTTGTCCGGACAAATTCCAACAATAATGGTGTTCAGAGGACTTGAATGTCTCTCCTGGGCTTGACTGAGGCAAGCCTCTAAACACCACAACCCCCTCCCAAAGTTTCTGTGATTGCAGGTTACAAGTTTAAGGTACAGGGAAAGTGGAGTTACAGGAGGGTACTATAAAGTGTCAGATTTACAGATTAGAGTTGAAAACAACACCTTGGACTTGGGTGTTTGTTCTTTAGTCCTCTAGATTCTGTGATGGGAAAATATCTGATGCAGCAGGAATAGGTTGTAGACTGAGCTTCCAGATCCTGACAAAAACCCAGGCCTTGGACTTGGGTGCCCACTCATTAGCCCCTGATTGTTCCACTTCTGAACCCCCAAAACATGTGCACAGTTATTTTTTATTTTACATCTTTCTGTAGCATAATTTTCTGATATTCATCTGTTTGTTGTCGTATTCGCATAATTAGGGTTTTGATGTATAATTGAGTATAAGTGAGCATAATTGACAATCAAATAATACAAATCCAAGTTTCTCTACATCTCATAGTGACCTAGTTTATGATAGTACATTGCAAGTCGACCCTAGGTCCCTGAATGAAAGGGTGAAAGGAGGATACATACACAAAACTACCAAAAACTCAATTATCCAAATTCTACCCTTTACATTTTGGTGAACCCGTGTTATTGAACTTGTTTGCACCTTGTTGAGTGTTTTTCTTAATATTTGCAGTGATTTCATTCATTCATATAGTCATTCATCTTATTGCATTGGAAAACTTACAAACAATTTGAAAAACTGGAAAAATTGGAAAAAATTGCATTCTAGGGCTTGTATTTTACATCAATTAATTTCAATTTCATCAAATTTTTGATTTATGCATTAGATCTGAGATAAATTGTAGAAAATTACAAAAATTCAATAGCTTGCATGGCATTTTCATCATAAAATTGCTAGGATTTTGTTGAAAATTATGAATTTTGCATATAACCTAGTAATTCCAAAATCTAGGGTTTGTAGGTAAAATCTTGTTTCAGATTTTTATACCAATATAAGACACTCATTCAAATTTTCATTTGGCTGTAGTGTTTCATTTTAGTACAAATTTGCATTTAGATTTCAAAAAATTGTGTTTTTGCATAGAAAATTTCAAAAAAAAAACTAGCATTTTCATTGATTTTTCACTAGATTTACACTTGCATTTTGCATCTTAGGACTTGAAAATCATTTTAAGATCTGAGAGAATTTAATTTTAATCATACATAAGCTTTCAAAACATTCATATAGCATATTACATCAAGATCTCAAACCTAGGGCTCAAAAAACCTTGATTTTCACTAGATTTGGCCTTATCGACTCTCTAAATTTGCACTATAGGCATGTTGTAAAAAATATTTTTGCACTAATTGGCTGATATCAGGGGTATTATATGATTACCCTCCTAAAAGTCTTTACAACACCTTGTTATTGGCCTCTTGTATTGAAAATTTGGTGAAAAATTGCACATTTTTGCTATTTTTGCCCTAGGGTTTGGCCTAGTTTGCACCCTAAGTGTGTTGTAAAAGATTTTATGCTTCTAGGTGACTTGTATTATTTCTATTATTTTCTTCACCTCATAAAATTCCTTACAACACCTCTTTCATTAGGTCTTGGGATTGAAAAACGGTGAAAAATTACATATTTTAGAGCATTTTTACTAGGTTTTGACTAGTCATCATTATAGATTTGCATCAAAAGTGTGTTGCAAAGGATCTTATGGCTGTATTGGACTGATATCAGACATATTATTTTCTTCCCCTGATTAAAATCCTTACAACACCTTTTCTTTCATATATTTGCATTGAAAAAAAGTACAAAACATCAAGTATTTTAGGTCATTTTTGCATATAGTTCTGCACTTGTCTTTTGCATATCTTTTGAAAAAAAATTAAAATCTGATTTAGCACTCATGGACTCATCCTCTTAGTGCTCTTTGGAATCTTTACATGCATATATCAAAAAATTTGAAAATCTTTACAAATTTCTTAGTATGCATCCTTATGTCATTACCTATAGACAAGCTATGTATCACAAGGATATATTTGTGTCATATTCCTTTGAAATCCTTGACTATATATCTGATCTTAACAAATTCATATCTCTCATCAATATATACCCTTGGGTAGTAGAAGAATTGATAAAACACACTTTGAATGAAGAGCATGACACTTCTCATAATAGTTTGGAATTAATAGTTGAAACATATGGAGATGATATTGATAATGATTATGAGAGTGCTAATGAATTCACAAGCTACCTACTTCTCCTACAAATGAACATTCAAATAACTCAGATAAGAAGACTAGGGTTAGCTCTAGTAATTCAAATAATCCTCCTTGCAAAAGTGTAGCATTAATAGATGACATCCTAACAACGCAACACTGTTTTGACTATATTGACCTATTTGGTGTGATTGATGTGGATAAGGAACAGTTTATAACCCACCTAGTCCACTAAGAGATGATATTTATACTGAGTTCCATCCTTCATTATCCCTTCATGGATTGTAAGGTGATCAAAATACATTAGACAGACAAATGGAACATCCTACACCTCTTTCTAGAATTCGGATTTGGCAGGATGGTGTCCTCCTCGATGATAGCCTCTAGCATGAAGATCCTACCAAGTAAGTATTTCTAACCCTTTATCTTTCATGATGTGCTTCCCCCATGATGTGTTATGTGTTGTTTAGGCCTCCTAGGATGACCCCTGATTCTCTTGTAAGGTTCGAGATACCAGGAGACCGCCTCTGTTGTGACATTCTTCTATATTGCCTCTCTCTCTGATTTCATCATTGTGTGTTGTGTCTTATGGACATAGCATTATGGTTGGTGACTTGGGGGTGCCCTCCTACATGACTGCCCCTAAGACACTTGTTTCTCTTCTCTGATTTATTGTTTCCCTTCCTCTAGTGTTTCTATCTAGTGGGCGGATGACGAAAAACATTTATACTGATGCGGACCTAGCGTCCCTTTAGCGAGAAATAAAAAATTGGACTTAGTTCCTAATATGATGATGGGTTTGTAATAAATTATCCGACACTTGGCTAGTAGAAGCACTCGTCCTTTCTGTGTAGTGATTTTGATGGTGTTCTATCTCATTTACAAATCATAACAATATTGCTGCTCCATGCACTTTGTCTATCTTGAATCTTGCATGCCTCAAATTTCATATGCATTATCATGATTATGTAGACACTAACATGTTTCTTGCAGGGATGTGTTTGTGGGAACATTTGGTGATTGTAAAGTACATATCACCTCTGGGGGGCATGGGCTTTGCGAAAGTCCATGTTCCCTTGTGTGTTTTCATCCTACCTTAACGTGCTTAATATCGATGCATGACATCAACCACCTTAAGGTGGGGGCATATATAAGGTAAGCTGTCTGTTATAGATGTTAGCAATGTGCTTGTCTTTAGGTGCAGTTTAAAGACTAGTGGCGATGAGTCCCTCCTGTACTCTGATTTTGTTTTCAATCAATCAATCAATCAATCATCTTAAGCCCTTTGCGGAAGCGGGGATGGTGTATTTCTCGAAGCAGATTGCATCATCTTGTCATTTTCAAAAGTCCTCTACATAGGTGGGGAGCAGTTTTGTGACTAACTCAACCCTTAAGCGTGTCTTCAGTGATTGTTGTGGTGAAGCCCAATCGTCGGTGTGTACCTGTAATGTGCCTGAGATGGTGATGAGCCTAGAAATAGGAACACTCTATCGCTTGTCTGCCATGTTTTCTCCATTTCTTCAAAGTGTGTGTGTTTCATGTGCTTGCTTTGTTTGGCGTGTCTGTTGCCCCATATACAGTCTAAAGACTAGCGTGATGTGTGCTTCTTGCATTTTGGGAGGTTTTGCATGTCTTGCATGTGTGTTGCCCCATATATGTAGTTTAAAGACCAGCGCGATGAGTGCTTCCTACATTATGGGAGGTGTGTTTACTTTCATGTACTTGCATTTGTATTTCATGTATATGAGATAAAGAAAAGAAAAAGAAATCATTCCTGTCTTGTATGCATTAATGTGTTTTCTATGCATTCAGTGTATTCACCGTGTTTTGTGTGATTGTAGTTGTCTTCTCCGTGTTTTGCGTGCATGTCATTGTCTTCAATGTGTTTGGCGTGTCTTCTCCATACTTGGCGTGTTTGATGTGTTTGTTGACCGTACTTTAATGCATGTATTGGCCTTGCGTTTATACATACATTAAAGTGGGGGCTAAATGTAACATCAAAAAATGTCCCCTTGGGGGCTTTTCCCTCATAAGGTTTAGCTCCCAGGTCTTTTATCTACATTTTAGACATCTTGCATCATATTTTAACATCCTGATGAAATGAACCCTGGGTTTTATGGCAAATAGGACCTACGGGGATCCCTTGAACCTAACCCTAACCAAAATAGGGGGGAGGACTTGGGCGCCCATGCCCTAGTCCTTCCCTATTTTGGGTCAGTCCCAAATTTTGGGTGTCGGCTTATGACCGTTATTTAGGTCCTATGCCGACACAGTAAGTTTGAATTATGAAATTCTTGGCGGGAGTGTTTGTAGTTGCATATAAAAGCATGTTTAGGAATTCATTTGTAAACTAGATTATTGTGATGAACTTTATGCATTCTAAAGGTGATTCAAGGCTTTCATTGTGTTGCAAGAGCAGATTTGTGTTGTTTATGTGTTTGTATTTGCAGATTTGAACAATCATCTCCTCATGGCATGAAGAGCTTCTTCCTTCCATGAGATCTTCACTACAAGGTGACATCATCTATGTTTTTGAGCATTTATCATTTGGTTTTTGCTTCTACCTCACAAGGGCACGCACTCTCTATCTGATAACGGTGTTCGGAAGACTTGAATGTCTCTCCGAGGCTTGATTGAGGCAAGCCTCTAAACACCACAACCCCCTACCAAAGTTTCTGTGATTGCAGGTTACAGGTTGAAGGTACAGGGAAAGTGGAGTTGCAAGAGGGTACTACAGAGTGTCAGATTTGTAGATCAGAGTTGAAAACATCACCCTGGACTTGGGCACCCGCTCTTTAGTCCTCTGGATTTCGTGATGGGAAAATCTCTAATGCAGTAGGAACAGGTTGCAGACTAAGCTTCCAGATCCCAACAAAAACCTAGGCCTTGGACTTGGGTGCCTGCTCATTAGTCCCTAACTGTTCCACTTCCGAACCCCGAAAATAGGTGCACAGTTATTTGTTATTTTACATCTTTCTGTAGCAGCATTTTCTGATATTCGTTTGTTTGTTGTCGTATTTTCATAATTAGGGTTTTGATGTATAATTGAGTATAAGTGAGCATAATTGACAATCAAATCATACAAATCCAAGTTTCCCTACATCTCATAGTGACCTAGGTTATGATAGTACATTGCAACTCGACCCTAGGTCCTTGAATGAAAGGGTGAAAGGAGGATACATACACAAAACTACCAAAAACTCAATTATCCAAATTCCACCCTTTACATTAACAAATTCTATCTAGACAAGATTCATATTCTAGAGTGTAAGTGCTTGAAAAAGGGTTTAGACTCACATTTTTCCTTGTAAGATGCTATAAGTTGGAAAATGTAGAGGGATATAGAAATTATTTCTCTACATGGCAAGAATTCTAAGAATGTTGATGTTTAACCAACTAGTGTTTCTACTCATGTTTGTGATAATATTGATGCAATCCTTGGTATTCATGCCCCTATTTTTGCAACAAATAAGGGGAAGAATGTTGATGCTGTTGATGTAATGACTGGTGGTGTGTGTTCTATTGATAATAGTTTCTCTAAGTATGATAGGTTTTATTGTGCACCTTGATGAGAAGGATAAAAATAAAAATGGTTAATGTTGACTTTATTGAATTACTCATTTTCATTATGATATTAATCTTGTTAGATATGTTGGATCATTGATTTTTGGTTATTGATTCAATGGCTACTTTAAGCAAATGATTCTTATGAGGTGGCATGTGACTTGAAATATAGTTATTTATGTTGGAAATACGTGTTGTCATTAATGTCAACACTTATTTTGTGGTTGTTTGATGTGGTTGATGAGAATGTTCATGTTGATGATATACCAGTGAAGTAACAAAGATGCAATGATGATGTTGATGTTGATGGTTGGTTGGTGATGTTCATGGTTGGATATCAAGCCTAAATTAATGTCAAGTAAAGTTGTATTGTGCATGTTTGTGGTTAGTAGAGATGATTTCATGATGAAATATTAATATGGGAATTAGAAGCTATACTGAGGTTGAGAAGATATTGTTGATGGCCTAAAGCATGTTTTATGCTCTTTTCTGATGATTCTAAGAAAGTATGAGTTGCTACAAGAAGGTTCTGATCTCCAAATGTTGGTAAAGGTTTCTATTGTAGGAAGCTACCTAGAAAAATACTACTTAGTAAAATTCTCCCCATTCCTCTACATTTGAAGATATGGCCATGCAGTTTAGAAGTTAAGGATGTTGTAAAGGTGCTAAATCCAAAGTTTTAGATCATTTGCTTCTCCGCAATGGAAGTTACAAGTGACAGAGTTCCGGTCTACGCTTTGGTAGTGTAATGTGATGATAAAGGCTGATTGGAATGCTCTGCATTCCTCCACAAGTGAAGATTTGCTCATGTGGTTTTGAGGATATGTTCAGAGTAGTGTATGAGTGCATCCATATGAGCTTCAAATGTTTTGGAGGTCCACAAATTCAATTTTCAAATGATAGAAGTGATACTATTGGTTTCGGATGCCTAATTGTCTTCAAGATATATGTTTGAGTACTTGCACCAGTGGAAGAGTATATAGATCAGTCATATGAGTTTGTGTGGACATTGTGCATGTCTCATAGTGTTTCAAGTTTGAAGGGCATCCAGATCTTTCAAGTTTCTAATACCGCACAAAGTTTTCAAGTCAATATGTGAAGAGTTATTGTTGTTGAGGCTGACTAGAGTATGTTGATAATGTGTGCCACAAAGTTCTTGTTGTGTGGAGTTCAAGGAGCATTTGGAGATGTTGTGTAGGTCCTACCGACTCATCTAGATAAAGAAAAAGTAATGTTTGATCATTCATCAGTACTACCAAGATTGTGAAGACCGATGTGCTACTTGCTTCATGTTTTCTTACTTAAGGGCGACCTAATTCAAATTTGTGAAGGATGCAGATATTTTTTCTTGAAGGATGATGATGTGAAGAATGTTTAGGACTAGGCTAAGCATGTGTTGGGGTCCACAAGGCATGTGTTTCTTTCTGGAGTGGCATGTAGTTCATGTTAGGGCTTTCCCTATGCCTGTTTCATGTTGTGTGATCTCTACCCGACTTGTAAAATGTAATATTCTTGTTGTATTGGCTGACCTGTAATGAAATCAATGTAATGTCAGGTATATATTGTAAACCTAGTTGATCTAGGTAAGGTATGATTGCAAAAATAAGAATATGAGTGTGTAAAGAACATAATATGAATGTGATATGCATTATGATGTGTGATTGAAGGAGAAAGAGAAGAAACAATATGGGTTGTTCCAATTCATATTGAAGACATTTTTTTGATAGGAGGGAAATGAAGAGTGTGCCTAATTGATCCAATCATTAAAAAAAGTGAAATTGCAATCATCAAAGGTGTGATCTTCAATGTTAGTTTATAAATATTAGAAAGACCGTCATACTATAATCATCTCTGAGTTCATTCTCATTTCAAGGCGTAGTTGCTTACTTGGGTTGTAGCCCTAAAATAAACTCTACAGGGAGTTGTAGCTTCCTTGGGAGCGATACTAAAACAAAGTCTTCAGGGAACAGTAGCTTCCTTGGGTTGTAGCCCTAAAACAAAGTCAGTAAGGAGTAGTATCTTCCTTGGGTTGTAGCCCTAAAACAAAGTTCTAATTTTTATAGTAGTGAGTTTCATATATTGTGAGTTCATCCTCACTGTGATTTTTCCCTTTTGGGGGTTTTCCACGTATATCTGGTGTTATGTGTTGATGTGCATTGTGTTGATCTTTCATGTTTATGTTAATGTTGTGATGTTTAAGTTTTAATATGCTCCAGAGGATTTGAAGTTTGATTAGATACTGATTCACCCCCCTCTCAGTATCCTAGTGTGTTCAACAATTGGTATCAGAGCCAAGTTACTCAAAAAAAGCTTAACCTCTTGAAGAAGGTCTGGGATGGCTCATAATGGATCTCACAAGGCACCTATGTTTGATGGAACAAATTATTCCTTATGGAAGCTAAGGATGGAAAACTATTTATCTTCTCTAGGGTATGGTATTTGGAAATCAACCAAGAGGGGTTACACTACTCCTACTAGTGATCCTACAAATGCAGATGAGATTAAGTTATATGAGAACAATGCCAAGGCAAAGAGTGCTATCATGAGTGGGCTAGCCGATTCAGAACTAGTGAAGATAATGGGTTGCAAATCTGATATGGATGTCTAGGTAAAACTTGAAAGCATTTGTGAAGGAGATAGTAAAGTGAAGAAAGCCAAGATGAAAATCTTCAAGAGAAAATCTGAGACCCTGAGGATGACAGAAGATGAAGATATTGTTAGTTACATGCTCCAGGTGGATGAAATAGTTAATGGCATCAGAGGTCTTGGTGGAGAAGTGAAAGAAGATGAGATTGTGAAGAAGGTTCTAAGATATCTTCCTAATCTTACTATCATAAGGTTTTTTCTATTGAGGAAACTCAAGATTTGGATAAATATATAGTAGATCAATTGTTTGGCTCTCTAACAGCCTTTGAAATGAGAGAATTTGATAAAGGTCCTCCAAAAAAGGAAGCAACATTCAAAGCAAGTAAGAAGATAGAAGATGAAGCAGCTAATCAAGATGATGACCTTGATGAGGCAGAGGCAAACATTGTAATAATATTGAAGAGGGGCACATGCAAATACAAAGGCAAGTTACCTTTCAAATGTTTCAATTGTGGGAAAATTGGTCATTTTACTTCTAAACATCTTTTTAAAGAATCAAAAGGTAGTAACAAAAGAGAGAAGCCCAAAAGAAGTTTGTATTCCATGGAGAATAGTTATTCTTCAGAAGATGAGGATCATGATGATTCAAATGATGAAACACTTTTCATGGCCTTAAATGTTGGTGACAAAAAGGATGAGATTGGAAATTATGAAAAGTATGATGCCTTGCAAGCTTACCAAAATAATGATAAATCAATGGTTGTGTGGATTGTCTTTCATGCAAACAAAGAAGCTAAGGCTTGGGTAATTGACAGTGGTTGCGCTAACCACGTGACTGGTGACAAGGAGACGTTTATCAGCCTTAAGAAGTGGAATGGTGGATCTGTTAAGTTTGGTGGTGATGAGTCAACACAAATCTGTGGAAAGGGTGCTATAACTATTGATGGGAAGAACAAGACTGAGGATGTCCTCTATGTCAAAGGACTAAAGCACAATCTTCTCAGTGTCAGTCAGATGTGTAGTAAAGGATACAATCTCACCTTTCATGCCAAAGGTTGTGGAATTATGATGCAATGCTGGGGTTCAAACTCAATCTAATGGAGGCATATTTCACAACAATGGGCTCAAATAAGCAACTTCTACAAGTTTCACAACCAACCTTCTCAAGGCAACTTCCTTCTTCAAGGGCACAACTTGGGTTTCCAAATTCTCTAACCTCACAAGGTTACCATAGGCCTCTTTACACCTCAGGGACCCAAACACAACCAAACCAATCCCTTACCAAAGTCTACCTCCTATAATTCTTGACCATTCCCTTATTGGTTGCACCAAAAGCTAGTAGCCCTCCAAACAGGGACTTTTCAACATATCTTGCAAAAACCACTTCAAACCCACAAAAGAACTATCATTTCAGATACCCATTAAGGAGTTCTTCAACTTATCCAACTTCCACATATGACTATTTTGGAACATCAGCCTCTAAATGGACTGTAACGCTGGACAAGCTCCAATTAGCCTTCCTAAACTAACTGTCAAGATTTTACTCTTAGGATACACACTGAAACCCAAAACTAATAACACTTTTGGATACCCTTTTTTCTTGTCTAAAACATATCTCAAAATGGGTATATGTCACTTTGGAAAGCAGGGCTCAAAATAGGATTGTCACTGTTCCAATTAGGCCTAATTTAGGCTTGGTCTCATGAGGGTTTATAGGTTTAATATACTCCAGGTCTCATTTATCCCTACCAACACTTCAATCACATCTTAGATTATCTTCCCAACCTTCCCAAAGCATCTTCCATAGTTTCCTAGTATCTTTTTACTAAACCCTAACCCCTATGGTCTCCAAATGGTCAAAACAATGCAGAAACAGGCTAGGACATCATTATATTTGCTCAAAACCTCATCCTCAAATCCTGTAGCATAGAGGTCTTTTAGAATACATAAATATCCTACTATACACCAATTTATAGGAGTTTTCAATGGCTATAGATGGAGCATTGCATTTTAGAAAGCTTATTGTGACCCTAAAATAGGGTTATAACCGTTTTGACAAAAATTGTAATATCTTGCTCAAAACCCAATGGAATTGAATGAAATCAAACCCAATATCTTATTACCTCACATAACTATCAACCATAGTGCAAATTGGATCAAAAATAGATTGTACAGGGCTGTACAATGGCCTACAACAACCATTTACCAGTAATTTCTGAGAAAAAATAGAGTTTTATTCATGATTTTCAACTACAATACAAACTCCCTCTCAAACTTCACTAGAACTTCATCCTCCCCATCTACATGATACAAGACTTATATAAACATAACAATTTTCAAGGTTCTCTAACTGTCTTTTGAGTTCCATGATTGTTCAACTTCCACTTTTTGCACTTTTTCCCCATTTACATATGACAACTTTTGACAATATGACAATATGAAGACTAATTACATGATAAAATGGTCTATCATGACCTTATTGGACTCACAAGACTCAAAACACCTCAAAAACCTAGCATAAGGCCATATTTACAAAAGTTGACATGGTGCCCCTGCACCAAATCAAGAAGGCAAGGTCCAGAAAACTAGTTGCAGAAGGTATCAAGTCATATGGAGATATCTATCATCTAAAGGAGGTAAATGGAAGAACATGATTATTAGCTCAACCCAGTGAGTGTTGGTTGTGGCACAAGTGAATGCGACACATCATATTTGATAATATGGTAAAGATCATCTCTATTCAGGCGGTGAGAGATATGCCTAAGATAACCAAGCCTACAAACACATTATGCAAGGAATGTCAAATGGGAAAGTAGACAAACACAAATTTCAAGAGCAAGGAGTATTGTTCTTCAATGCCATTGGAGTTGATTCACACTGACCTATGTGGCCCTATAAGAATGAAGAGTGAACAAGGTGAAAGGTATTTCATGTTACTTATTGATGATTATTCTAGAATGAGTTGGGTTACTTTCTTAAGAGAAAAATTAGATGCCTTTGATAAGTTTAAGGTTTGCAAAGCAATGGTTGAGAATGAAATGGATGCTAAGGTCAAATGTTTAAGGTCTGATAGAGGAGATGAGTTTACTTCAAATGAATATGAAAAGTTGTGTGAAGATCATGGTATTAGGAGACATCTGTCAACTCCTAGGACCCCTCAACAAAATGGGGTAGTGGAAAGGAAGAATAGGACTATGCAAGAGATGGCTAGGGCAATGTTGAAAGATGTAGATCTACCTGACATGTACTGGAAGGAAGAAGTTCAAACTATTGTCTGTATATCTGATCAACAGAGTACAACTGAGGGTCAATAGCACTAGGACCCCTTATGAGCTATGGTATGGAAGACCTCCCACTGTTAGATATTTCAGGATCTTTGGCAGCAAATGCTATATTAGAAGAGATGAAGAAGACCTAGGAAAGTTTGATTCAAGAAGTGATGAAGGGATCTTTCTTGGTTACTCAACCAGAAGCAAGGCCTATAGATGCTACAACAAGAGATTGGGAAAGATGATTGAAAGTACAAATGTCAAGGTAGATGAAGACTTGTATCAATTCTCACAAGAACAAGAGGACTTTGGATTTGATATATTTCCATGCATTGAAGAGGAAGAAGAAGAGAAAGAAAAGAAGGAACAAGAATCAAAGTAGATAAGTAAGACTCTAGCAAAGTATGTTTAGAGGAACCATTCAGCAGATCAGATCATTGGAGATAAGAATGAAGGTGTTCAAACCATGAGAAGGTTTCCAAAGACAAGTGAGCAAGTGAATTTGTGTTTACTATCAAAGATAGATCCCAAAACCTTTGCTGATGCTAGCAAAGATTATGGATGGATGAAGGCAATAGAAGAAGAATTTAATCAAATAGAGAAGAATCAGACATGGGAATTAGTTCCCAGACCAGCTAATAAGAATGTTATAGGAACAAAGTGGGTGTTCCAGAACAAACTGAATGAAGATGGTGAAGTTGTGAGGAACAAAGAAAGATTAGTGTGCAAGGGATACTCACAAGTTGAAGACATTGATTTTGAGGAGACTTATGCTCCGGTAGCCCAGATGGAGGCAATTAGGATGTTTCTTGCCCTTGCTGCTCACAAGAACTTCAAGGTTTATTAGATGGATGTGAAGTCAGCATTTTTGAATGGTGATCTAGAGGAAGAGGTCTACATTGAGCAACCGGATGGGTTTTAGTTGTCAAAAGATCTAGACATGGTGTGCAGACTCAAAAAGGCTTTGTATGGACTCAAACAAGCTCCTAGAGCTTGGTATGCTAGGCTGGATAAGTATTTACTTCAGCAAGGCTTCAAGAAAGGTACCACAGATAGTAATCTTTACCTTAAGGAAGAGGAAGACATGATTCTGATAGTTGCAGTATATGTTGATGATATCATCTTTGGTGGAGATGATAGTATGTGTAAGTGGTTTGCAGAAGAGATGCAAAAAGAGTTTGAGATGTCTATGATTGGTGAGATGTCTTCCTTCCTTAGTCTTTAAATTGCTCATCTAAATGATGGTATCTTTATTTCTCAAGCTAAGTATGCTAGAGAGATGTTGAAGAAGTTTGGTATGAAGGACTCCAAACTAGTAAGTACCCCTATGGTTACTAGTTGTCACGTGAGCAAGAATGATGAGTCTCTAGAGGTTGATCAGACTCTTTATAGATCTATGATTGGAGAATTATTATACTTGACTGCTTCTAGACCTGATATTATGCATGTAGTATGTGTGGTTTTCAAATATCATGCTAATCCTAAGCAAACACATGAGAAGGTGGTGAAAAGAATATTTAGATACATGAAGGGAACTCCAGATTATTGATTATAGTATCCTAGAGGTAATGACTTTGATCTAAGTGCTTACACTGATGCTGACTGGGCAGGTTGTGTTGATGATAGAAGAAGTACAAGTGGTGGTGCTTTCATTTTAGGAAATAGATTGGTTTCATGGTAGAGCAAGAAACAAGATTCAGTATCATTATCAAATGCAAAGGCATAATATATTGTAGCAGCATCTTGCTACACACAACTATTGTGGATGAAGCAAATTTTGAAGGATATTAAGGTATTGTATGATGAACCTATTCATATCTTGTGTGACAATGCTAGTGCTATCAATATTTCCAAGAATCCAGTGATGCATTCTAGAACCAAGCATATATCAATCAAGTATCACTTTTTGAGAGAGGTCATAGAGAAAGAAGTGAAGTTGGAATATGTTCCAACAAAGGACCAAATTGTAGATATTTTCACAAAGGCTCTTACAAAGGACACTTATGAGTATCTACAATAGAAGTTAGGGGTGATTTCCCCTCTTCTTCTTGCTAGATGCATAGTTGGTGCATCTGTCCAGGGGGAGTTCATGCTATATCTTTTTCCTAGACTGATTGTGGCTACCTCTCATGGGGAGCAAGTAGTGGTTGTTGCTGATAGGGGGAGTCAGTGAGGTGCTTCAAGGAGTGTATGTACTTCAAAGGGGGATAAAGTTGAAAAGGAGAGCTTGTATCCTTAGGAGAAGAAGTTTTTGCCCTTTGTGTTGTTATATGGAGCCTAATCAGACTTGGAGGTTAAATTTCCCCACTTTTATCAGTGTGGTTTCCCCCAAAATTATTTAACAAGGGTTTGGGGGCAATGCCCCCAAGATGCAATCAAGGGGAAGGACCCCTTGCGGGGTCCAGGAGTTATTTTTCTATTGGCTGACATAAAAAAACCTATTTTCTAATCGACATAAGTCTTGATAAAAATGACTAAGGGTTAGGGTTTTTTTTTAATATTGTATTGTAGCATTTGCAGCAGTATTGAGTTGCAAAGATTACTGGTTTTAATCGGTTTGATTTGCTGGATAATAATATTGGACTCTCTGTTGGTGGATGTAGCCCAAGTTTGGGTGAACCATGTTAAAAAATGTCTCTAGATGTTATTATTTCTATGTATTTTTCATTCCTTTGTTTAATCTTTATTTGCATTTAATTGATATCTTCTACATGCAATTCCTAACACTTTGTCCTTAATGTCAAAGGGGGGAGAGAGAGATGTGCACCTAAGGGAGAGAATGAGAAGGTGTGTGTGTTTCCATCAAAGACAAAGGGGGAGACTATTGGTAATATGTGTTGTCATTGATTTCAACTCTCAGAGTGATGTCAGCACTCAGTTTGTGGTTGTATGATGTGGTTGATGTGAATGTTCAAGTTGATGATATACCAGTGAAGTAATAGAGATGCAGTGATGATGTTGATGTTCATGGTTGGTTTTTGATGTTCATGGTTAGATGTCATGCCTGAATTAATGTCAAGTAAAGTTGTATTGTGCATGTTTGTGGTCAGTAGAGATGATTTCATGATGAAATATTAAGATGGGAATTAGAAGCATTAAAATGAATGATGATATATTAAGATGGGAATTAGAAACTATTCTAAGGTTGAGAAGATGTTTCTGATGACCTAAAGTATGTTTATACTCTTTCCTAATGATCCTAAGAAAGTATGAGTTGCTACAAGAAGGTTCTGATCTCGAAAGTTGGTAAAGGTTGATGTTGCAGGAAGCTTCCTAGAAGACTGCTTAGTAAAATGCTATGCATTCCTCCACATTTGAATATATGGCCCTGCGGTTCAAAATTTAAGTTAAGGATTCTATAAAGGTGCTAAATCCAATTTTTAGATCATTTTTTCCTCCATGGTGGAAGTTACTGTTGGCAAGAGACACTATATGGATTCATGGTTGTTGTCATTGATGGCAACAAAGGTCATCCCACACATCCGCAAGTCATGATGTGTCTCTACCGGAAGTCAGAATAAAGAAAGTTGTGGTCCGGTAAAGAAGAACAGAGCATGTGGCAAGGTCCGACAGATTGGTCCGGACCTCTCAGAGGAAGTGTCTTGGTGCAGTACGGATTTGGGGAAGTCAAGAGGACTACCTTGAGTGGTATATTCCAAGGATTTAGCCTCCGGTGATGGACAAAGAAAAAGATATGAATGGTTGAGTACCGGATTCTTGAGAGACAGTGAAAACAGAGGAAGAACTGACTGGCAGAGTATCAGACTACTTTCCGGATGGGTTACTGTTGATGACAGAGGTTGTGAAGGCATGAATCATGTTTGGCCGACATGATTAATGATATCTACAAGTATATGCTTGATCCGCATTGCTTGGTGAGGAAGGATTCAGCCGACAGAATGAGAGTTTGTAAGAAACTAAGACTGTTCCGGATGCCGACCAGAAAGGTGATGAAACTACTTGTGCGGATATATATAGAGGATGGATTTAGTTGTGAAGTGTTGTGTGGATGTGGAGAGATATGCGAATAAGTCCAGAGAAAGTGCAGAGGTAGCAAAAAGGATCCGGTATGTGAAAGATAGCAGAACAAAGAACAGAGGAAAGATGAAGTGCAGCAGATCAGTGTACTGAGCCTAACCGGAACTGAACTCCAGCATATGCAGATGCTTCCAATCAGTTCAAGACTGTGATTATCATCACTTTGTAGACAGTGTGTCTTCTTGTAGGCAGTGGGCCTCTTGTGAGCAGTGTGCTCGGGCAGTGAGCCCTAATTGGCAAGTGCCATTTTTGTAATTTTCTATTCTTCTAACAGAGAATAATTCTTGGGTTAATCACCCCGTGGTTTTCTCCCTTAACAGGGTTTCCACGTCAAAAATACTGTGTCATGTGTTTCTTATTTCATGGTTAATGTTTTGTGTTTGATTTTATGCTGCTTCAATTAAAAGAAAAGCTCAATAAGGGAAATAATTAGGATAACTGATTCACCCCCCCCTCTCAGTTATCAACAATTGGTATCAGAGCTAAGTTCCTCCTAATAGAGCCTAACAGCTTGAGGAAGATCTGGGATTTCAAATGGATGCATATGGTTTAAGGGAACAACTCAAGACTGCCCTTGAGGATCTTGAACAGTCAAATTCTGAAGTCAGTGAATTAAAGGAAAGACTCAAACAGGCTGATGAATTCATGAGAGAACTAAAAGACAAATTAAGTCTCTCTATGAAAAAGAGAAAGGAGCTGCTTCAACAGTTGGCAAGACAAAGTGAAGAAAGCAATACAAATGAGGAATTGACTGAGCAAACCAAGTTATGTGAAAAGTTATCAAAAGAAGTCATTATGTTAAGACATGAAATGGAATCAGGAACTATAAAGTTTACTCAAGAGATTGAAGAAAAAAGAAAGGCTGAAGACAATCTAAGGCAATCTCTTAAAGAAAAATCAGAAGAATGCCACCAGATGGACAGGATTATCAGACACCTTGAATCTGATCTTGAAGATGCCAAAGATAATGAAGGAAAACTTGAGGATCAAATTGCCTCTCTCAAAAGAGACCTTCAAACAGCAAATGAATATAAAGAGAAATTCAAGATAAGTTCTGCTCAACTTGAAGTTCTTCTTGGAAGTCAAAAGAGGACAGATGACAAGTATGGCTTGGGATATGAGAAAGGAGAAAGCTCCGGATCCGGTCAGAAGAATCTTGGATCAGAAAATCCAAGGAGCAGGCCTAGAAGACCTCCGGTAAGACAGCCAAATGCTCAAAGATATCCATCCTTCAATGGATACTGCCACAACTGCAACCACTTTGGTCACAAAGCTAATCAGTGCAGAATGAGAATGAATCAGAATAATTCATCCTTCTCCGGACAGTGCTTCAACTGCAAAAGGTATGGACACAAATCCCATGAATGCAGAATTATGCAAGTAAACAAATCATTCAAAGGTAGATGCTTCACATGCAATAGAATAGGTCATATGGCAAATCAATGCAGATCAAGAGGATATCAGTCAAATATGCAAAGAAATGTTATTTGCCAAATCTGCAATAGGTCCGGTCATAATGCTAAAGTTTGCAGAAACAAGAATCAGGACAAAAGAGGTCCGGTGTATAATCAGAATCAAGACAAGGGTAAACAAAAGATGAATGCGGAAGAGGTTAGGAATCAGATGAGCAAGATATGGGTGAAGAAAAGTTCAGAGAATATAGAGGTTGGATCCGCACCAGACTCTGGTGCTGATATTTCTTCCAGAAATTAAAAGAGAGCTCTGGCTCAGGGGGAGACTCAAAGAAAATCTTGTTCCCCCAGCCAAACAAGTGGTGCCGGATGTGGCACAAGATGCGGATCAAAGGGTTTGTAGATATGAGTCTTGAGATACTTCAGTCAAGTTTTCAGAGGTCCGCATGGAGTTATGAAGAAGCTATGATCGATCAAATAAGACCTATTCAGGGAAATGCTCCGGTATGATAAAGGATTACAAAAAGGTTCGGAAAGATCCGGAAATGCACTATCTTGTTCTGCGGATTGGACAGAGTGTTTGAGATGATCTTGTAATATGCCACCTCGATTTACTCATGATTGAAAGATCCGGATGATATCCACAGATCAGGACTAATCCGGGATACTCCAAGCTATCCAGACAAGGCAAACCGGAATGATGTAGGTGAAGCATTTATTGCAGACAAGTATTAGGGTTCGCGGAGCAATTTAAGGGATTTCTCAAAGGTCATTTGCTCATTCTGCACTCGAGAAGAAGCGAAAAGTGGAGCTCTGCAACAAGGTTCTTCAAGCACACCAAGGATCTCCCGCCGAAGCTATTGGATAAAGAAATCAATCCAACCACTCCGTGCAAACCGAAGGCGCATAAGGTATTCTCCGTTTTTCATTACCTCACTGCAAATCTTTGAAGAATGGCTACTCCAAACATAGTTAAGATCTCTGATAGACCTCGCCCCTCATTCAAGAAACATCCCTACAAATCATTGGAGGTAGACCCACTAGGAGCCTTCTCTAGTGTTCCTCACGGAGTTTTACACACCGAAGACATTAGGGTTTACATACATGCAAACATTGAGGAATTTGGGGAATTCAAATTAAGAGACCTCTATCACAAGCAGCTGATTGACAATGCCTTTGAGCTTAAACCAGAGTATAAGGATATTCAGAAGAAACAATTTGAGCAATTTATTCATTTCCCCTGTTTTGAAGAGGATGAATGGGTCCGGTATGTACTGAGCAGGATGCATGACAACTTTCTATGGCTAGATAGACCCTGCAAAATCACAAAAGAGGCAATTAGAGCAGTAACTGGCCTATACTCTTCCGGAGGAGTACCCATCCTCAAATCTGTCAAGAACAACATTGTTACTGAGGCCACCGGATCAAAATTTGACAAGAGGGCAATGACCATTGAAGATATTTCGGATCCGGATATCAAATATGCATCAATGATAATAGGATACAAGATCTATCACTCCAGCAGGGAGAATTCTGTATCCGGAACTGCAGTATACACTGCTTTTGAAATGCTAAGGAAAAATGCAGAATATGACCTCTGCGAACTACTGCTAAGACAATTAATGGAAAATATACAGAAAATCAAGAAGGATAAGAAGAATTCCTTCAAGTATGGTACTCTTATTGTATGTCTATTCTTCTACTTCATGAATGAGCTACCCGGAACAAGTGGATGGGTATGGCAGAATGACAAACCTGTTGCAGTCCAGATAAGAGACTACTTGCATGGACTTGGGGATGCAAAAGCGAGAAATTCAGCTCTATGGGGATACTTCAAAAACTTTCAGAGCATGATGCAAGCAAGAGAGAGAAATCCCCAGTCTCTCATTGAGAAATACAAGGACTCAGTGTGCTTTATGGTTGACACTGATCAGTGCCTGATGGAGGCAGTGGAGCCAAGGACTGTCTGGATCATGCCCATGGGGTATGAAGTTGATGAATAGATAGTGGAGCTGCATGTTCAACACATGCTAAGTCAGCCCAAAGATCCTAAGGCAGAAAGGTTTGGAACCTTTGAGGAGCTGAGTATAAAATTACATGTAGAACTCAGGGAACCTGAGATCAAAAGAAAGGTAAGAAAAGAAGTAGAGCACATTGCTCAAGGCCTAGGTATCTCAAAGGAGGCACTTGATGCCGGCCGGGAAAAGAGGAGGAAGGCCGAGGAAGAAGAGAAAAGCAAAGAAAGTGCTCCGGTTGGAGCTCCCACCCGGACCAGATCAACAAAGAGATCTGCACCTCCCTCAACCAAAAGTTCAAAACCGGAAGTCCAGGCATCCGGTAAGAGATCAAAGGCAAAAGCCACAAGGGCTTATGGAAGCCAAAAGGATGAAGAGGAGACAGAATCAGATGAAGGAGTAAGAGAAGTAAAGAAACAGAAAAAGAAAGGATCCGGTAAGTCCTCCACAGGCCAAGACAAGGAGGAAATGGCAGAGGTAACTGTTGAAAAGCCCACTCTGTCACTAGAGAGCATAATCAAGTCGGTCACGGTGGATGGAAACCTTCAACCAATGACTGAATCATATGATGACTTCAGTGAGGCCGACCAAAAGACTCTACAGGAGGCCACAGTGAAATATCTTAACATATATAATAAGGCTTTCATTGAAATAATATCTCTTATTCCTAAAAGCCTAGAAAAGGAAATGGAAGTGAGAAAAAATAATGCTCATGCTAAAGATCTTGAGATCTGGGAGCAGATAGCTATTCAGCTATATCCTCAAATTGATCCCAAGACAATGAACATTATCTTCAAGGACTGTAAAGATGAGTTCAGAAGCAAAGCCAGGATGAATCAACTCATGCTTGGTGAGACTGACAAAGTGGCCCAAGAAACAGAAGAGATCCTCCGGAAGGCCTTCAAAAGGTTCAATCTTCCTGTTGTAGAGGACTTAGGTGCAGAAATAGCTGCTGATTTGGAATCTTCTGTTCCGGAAGAAGTGAGCCTTGAACAAACAAGTGAGGACTTGGGACCCTCTGCTCAAGAAGAAGTGGCCCATGAACAAGTTAGCATCTCTCCTCCGGTTTCCCCTACAGTCTCCGGATCCAAAGAAGAAGAGCAACTACAGGAGAAGGAAGCAGTGGTGAAAGACAAAGAGGTTGACAGTTCTAAGACTGCAGAAGAAAAGAAACATCTGTCTCCGGCAAGAGACACTGCACAAACTGTTCAACAATTTTTGAGTAAAGAAACTCTAGAGATTGATGAACCGGAGCTTCTCAAAGGTCCATTTGATTTTGACTCTCTCTCTCCGGTACAAACAATGAAGATAGCTTCATTTGCAAATGCCAAGGCAAATGAAAAGCTCCTGAAGTCTCATATGGAAGACTGTGAGTTGATAGAGGCTGCTTCCGGAATACTTGTAAAGATCATGCCATCAATCCAGATAGATCCGACAGCCTCCACTTCCAGTAATCTAAAAACCTTAGTCAGCAGTGTTGATACACATTTTGATTCTTTAGAAAAATCAGCTGAAGAAAAGGTCCGGAAGGAATTTTTGGATAAGAGATTTTCAGAGATATTAGAATTAATCTCTAAAGACAAAAAGATTGTAAGCATTGGAATAAAGAGCTTAGAGAATGCTCTTAAGGATGGCGGTGATATCTATAAATTTTGTATATCCTGGTCAAAGGCAACAGCAGCATTTGACAAGAAAATAAAAGAGGAACAGGATAAGCTACAAAGCTTATCTCAAAGTTTTGATCCTCTCTCTTCCTCCATAATAAATCAAGAATGTCAGACTATTGCAGTCTTGAACGAAATAAAGAATCTTGAGAAGGAAAGGAAGAACATCACCAACCGGATGGGAGAACTTAGAAGGATTATAATCCCTAAGTTGGAAACCATGCATGAGGCCATCAGTGATGCTAGGACCACCGCCCAAACAAAAGATCCGACAGATCTCAAGCGGGCAGAAGCGTTTGCATTTTTGTTAAGTGGTCACATTTCAATTTTGGACAGAATGAAGCAAAGTTGGGCTACCGAAATGATTCAATTACAGACATCCTTTGCAGACATTCTTCAATATATGTGAGTATGTAAATATGCGGCTAAGTATAAGAAATTTTTGAAAATTTTGATATGCGGACCCTACCCTTTGCCATTGATGTCAAAGGGGGAGTGAGGAGCAGTGAAAAATGAGGAATCCAACTAAGGGGGAGTTCCAGAAATTGTATATAAAGACAGAGCATCAGCAAAGGGGGAGCATAGTGAAAACACTTAGTCATTTTTCACTAAGTGTTGCCATCAATGCCAAAGGGGGAGATTGTTGGCAAGAGACACTATATGGATTCATGGTTGTTGTCATTGATGGCAACAAAGGTCATCCCACACATCCGCAAGTCATGATGTGTCTCTACCGGAAGTCAGAATAAAGAAAGTTGTGGTCCGGTAAAGAAGAACAGAGCATGTGGCAAGGTCCGACAGATTGGTCCGGACCTCTCAGAGGAAGTGTCTTGGTGTAGTGCGGATTTGGGGAAGTCAAGAGGACTACCTTGAGTGGTATATTCCAAGGATTTAGCCTCTGGTGATGGACAAAGAAAAAGATATGAATGGTTGAGTACCGGATTCTTGAGAGACAGTGAAAACAGAGGAAGAACTGACTGGCAGAGTATCAGACTACTTTCCGGATGGGTTACTGTTGATGACAGAGGTTGTGAAGGCATGAATCATGTTTGGCCGACATGATTAATGATATCTACAAGTATATGCTTGATCCGCATTGCTTGGTGAGGAAGGATTCAGCCGACAGAATGAGAGTTTGTAAGAAACTAAGACTGTTCCGGATGCCGACCAGAAAGGTGATGAAACTACTTGTGCGGATATATATAGAGGATGGATTTAGTTGTGAAGTGTTGTGTGGATGTGGAGAGATATGCGAATAAGTCCAGAGAAAGTGCAGAGGTAGCAAAAAGGATCCGGTATGTGAAAGATAGCAGAACAAAGAACAGAGGAAAGATGAAGTGCAGCAGATCAGTGTACTGAGCCTAACCGGAACTGAACTCCAGCATATGCAGATGCTTCCAATCAGTTCAAGACTGTGATTATCATCACTTTGTAGACAGTGTGTCTTCTTGTAGGCAGTGGGCCTCTTGTGAGCAGTGTGCTCGGGCAGTGAGCCCTAATTGGCAAGTGCCATTTTTGTAATTTTCTATTCTTCTAACAGAGAATAATTCTTGGGTTAATCACCCCGTGGTTTTCTCCCTTAACAGGGTTTCCACGTCAAAAATACTGTGTCATGTGTTTCTTATTTCATGGTTAATGTTTTGTGTTTGATTTTATGCTGCTTCAATTAAAAGAAAAGCTCAATAAGGGAAATAATTAGGATAACTGATTCACCCCCCCTCTCAGTTATCAACAGTTACAAGTGATAGAGTTCCGGTCTATGCTTTGGCAATGTAATGTGATGATAAAGACTAATTAGAATGCTCTGCATTCCTCCACAAGTGAAGATTTGCTCATGCAGTTTTGAGGACATGTTCAGAGTAGTGTATGAGTGCATCCATATGAGTTTCATATGTTTTGGAGGTCCAAAAGCTTAGTTTTCAAATGACAGAAGTGATACTATTGGTTTCGGATGCCTAAATGTCTTTAAGATATATGTTTGAGTACTTGTGCCAGTGCAAGAGTATACAGATCAGTCATATGAGTTTGTGTGAACATTCTACATGTCTCATAGTGTTTCAGGTTTGAAGGGCATGCAGATCTTTCAAGTTTCCAATACCGCACAAAGTTTTCAAGTTAGAATGTGAAGAGTTATTATTGATGAGGCCAACTAGAGTATGTTGATAATGTGCATGACAAAGTTCTTGTTGTGTGGAGTTCAAGGAGCATTTGGAGATGTTGTGTAGGTCCTGCCAACTCATCTGGATGAAGAAAAAGTAATGTTTGATCACTCATGAGTACCGCCAAGATTGTGAAGACCGATGTGCTACTTCCTTCATGTTTTCTTGTTTAAGGGTGACCTAATTCAAATTTGTGAAGCGTGTGGATGTTGTTCCTTGAAGGATGATGTTGTGAAGAATGTTTAGGACCGGGCTAAGCATGTGTTATGGTCTGCAAGGCATGTGTTTCTTTCTAGAGTGGCATGTAGTTCATGTTAGGGCTTGCCCTATGCATGTTTCATGTTGTGTGATCTCTGCCTGACTTGTAAAATGTAATATTCTTATTGTATTGGCCGACTTGTAATGAAATCAATGTAATGTCATGTATATATTGTAAACCTAGTTGATCTAGGTAAGATATGATTGTGAAAATGAGAATATGAGTGTGTAAAGAACATAATATGAATGTGATATGCATTATGATGTGCAACTGAAAGAGAAAGAGAAAAAACAATAAGGGTTGTTCTGATTCATCTTGAAGACATTTTTGTTACAGGAGGGAAATTAAGAGGTTGCCTAATTGATCTAATCATCAGAAGAAGAAAAATTACAATCATCAAAGGTGTGAGGTTTAATGTTAGTTTTCAGATAGTAGAAGGACTGTCATACTATAATCATCTATCAGTTCATTCTTAGATCAAGGAGTAGTTTCTTCCTTGGGTTGTAGCCCTAAAACAAAGTTTGCAGGGAGTTGTAGCTTCCTTGGGAGTGACCCTAAAACAAAGTCTTCAGGGAGTAGTAGCTTCCTTGGGTTGTAGCCCTAAAACAAAGTTGTAATTTTTATAGCAGTGAGCTTCATATATTGTGAGCTAATCCTTAACATGGTTTTTCCCCTTTTGGGGTTTTCCACGTATATCTAGTGTTATGTGTTGATGTGCATTGTGTTGATCTTTCATGTTTATGTTAATGATGTAATGTTTAAGTTTTAATTTGCTCTGGAGGATTTGAAGTTTGATTAGATATTGATTCACCCCTCACCCTCGGTATCTTGGTGTTTTCAACAATTTTATGTTTCTTAGAACTTTTTGGAAGTGTTATTGTTATGGTTGGACAATCTTTGATACATTTGGTTGTGCTATTTGGTTTAGTTTTATGGTGGAGTATTCCTTGTGGTTCTTTTACCAAAAATTTCATCCTTGTCTATCATGTGTAAATTTTGATCATGTTGGGTTTAGGTTTCCTTTTTCCCCTTTAAGTCTTCAAAATTTTGGTCTTCGATTCTTGGCACAGTCATATGTTTTTATCATTTCAGCAAAATCCTTGGGTGGGAAACTTTTCAGTAGGTTTACTAGTTCATGAACCTACTAGTTTTTCGAAGTCATTTCTCTCTTGTTTGTTTGACTTTGCTTTTAGAAAATTTTCAATTTTGCAAACCTATCAAACCACTGATAATTGTATTTTCACTTGTTGCTTTCAGAAAATTACCAAGTTCTCTAACCGCTCATCTTGCCGAAAACTTTATCTTTATCTGTATTTCTCCTTCCTTTTCAGTGTTTTCCTTACTTAGCAAACTTCTTTTCTTGATAAAAGGAATGTATTGAAAGTCTTATGTTTCAAATCTTTTCGTAGTTCACAAACCCATGTTTTAGCCAAAAAGAAGGTTTTGGTCTTAGCCCTTAGTGAAGTGTTTCAATTTTCTTAGTTCGTGAACTAAAGGAATTGTCAGAACAAGGTTTGTGAGTTCTATAGTTTATCGAAATGCCGAAGAAGGAAATTATAATGTTTTCAATTTTAAATCTCTATCGAAGGAGTTAGAAAGAAGCAAAGTTTGAAGGTTCCAACTTTTGTCAAAATACCGAAACATCAAGAGATTTGATAAGTCACAAACTTGAGAGTTTTCCAAAAGAAGGTTCGCAGGTTACACACTTTGCCAAAACATTGAAAAGTACCTTCTTACATTTATTTTAGTGATTCAATGGAAAGAGGAACTTGAAGTAACCTAGCTTTTGGTTATAAAAAGGAATTTTTTGAACTCATTTCTATACATTACTTTCAAACCCATGTTTTCCTCACAGAAGTTCATGTTCACTGTCCCAGCTTGCTACTTTCCATTAGCCCAAGCTCACTCACTCAATTCACCTTTGCTATTATTTTCCTATAAATCATTGCATACATTGAAGTTTTCCTAAACGCTCCCACAAGTTTATTTTTGTGACTTTCACGAGCTTTGTGTATTTTGTGCATCATGAATTCCTGAAAAAAGCCATTTCCCTCATTGCATGCCAAAATATACTTAGATCTATCACATATTTAACTCTATTATTTCTCAAACCATACAAGATGAAATACAAATACCGAGGGTTTGATGTTTCAACCATTATTCAAAACCACTTGGCAGAGGTAAAGGACAGTGATTTGGGGTATATTAATTTGAAGGATTTTTGGGTAAGAATGAATGAAAATCCTAGGGCTCATATAGTTGAGGTATCTTTTGCAAGTGGACTAGCTCATGCAAGAGGATTCCCACTAGTAGTATGGTGCCCTGATTTGGCCCTCACTTGCATACTGAACTACCATTCTGATTCTAGAGAAGTGAGAACAACAAATGTAGAGTGATAGCAAGGTTGGATGTCAACCTTCTCCACATTTCCCACATTAGTTAATCCCTGTAATTACCTGCACACTCAAGTAAACCATCAAGCATACCTGCTCCATACATAAAATAGCTGAAGCACATCATAATACCCAACGTGGCATAATATTGCATAAGCATCATAAACATGGGTCGATAATCAATTGACATCATAAAATCATATATGCATAAATCAACTAACACAATCATACTGAAGACATCACATCCATCCAACATATTACATAATTGAAAACAATGAAGCTGAAGCACTACAATAATCTAACACACATGAACACAATGTATGCAATCCATAATGCATAGTTGGAAAGCCAAATAATAAAGAAAAATGCCATTGGAAACACCTCAATGGTCATGTAGAATACACCCTCAGAACCCCTCGATGGCACCATAAACCTCATCAACAAGCTCAGTGCAATGCATCAAAGCATAATAATCACATAATACAATGATAAACACTTAGAACAACATATAACACATGAATCAAAAGCACACAAGGCACACACTAGGGTGGGCATTACATCCTCCTCCACCAGCATTAGGCTTACTCCTGGAAGCCTACAAAAAGACAAGGATGAAGTACCCTCAATACGCAATCCTTTACAACACAACAAATCTTAAAAGACCAGTCCTCCTAACCAAAACTAGGTTGAGGTCTCAAAATAATAAAACAAATCTCCAAAGGTGCACCAACTAGGTCAAAA
Organism: Cunninghamia lanceolata; assembly: GCA_027924645.1. Classification (NCBI taxonomy): domain Eukaryota; kingdom Viridiplantae; phylum Streptophyta; class Pinopsida; order Cupressales; family Cupressaceae; genus Cunninghamia; species Cunninghamia lanceolata. Next base: position 22,005,226 of record BSBN01000280.1, on the reverse strand, counting down.
CCAACCATCATGCATACAACTCCTTTGAGACTGCATCACTCCATCCTTCAACTGCCATTGCAATGAGAAGAGGCTCAAGCCAAAAGGCGTAACAAACCACAAGAAAGTCAAGTCCGTAAAACTTAGGACCACAACTATGCTAGGATAACCTCTTAAGCTCTCAACTAAGTCTATGGAAACTCACAAGGCTACCATATCCACTCTCAAGGAGAATTGCAAACAAAACATTTCTCTCAACAATCCTTCCTCAAGAACTACCCACAACAAAAGAACTCAAGGATCAGGGAAAGCTAACTCAAAAAGGTTATAGGCACCACTACCGCACCTTCATCCTGACCAAAAGCATGCCTCATCTCCATAAATGGTTCTACTACATGAGGTACTTCCTCACATTCCACTCCTAAAAGAGAGGGTTTCTCTAACACTCTAGCTCTACACCACCAAAACTAGGATCAACCAAATAAGTTCTCAGAGGGAAGAATCTAAACCCAATCCTCTAACAACATAAGCACTTCCATCAAGTGAGGCTTAGTAACCCATTACTCACTAGGAGCACATCTAAGGTGGCCACAACACACCAACAAGGTGCAAGACTACTCACAACACCACTTCAACTCTTAACTAATCTAGACCAAAAAGGTCAAGCAACACAACACGGTCACGAATTCATGATTGACTAGGCAACACAAGACTTCCTCATGGACTAAACACCAAGTATCCATAAAATGGAATACATAGGATAGCAACCTCTTCATACAAGAGTTGCATCCCTTATAGCATTATGCTAGGAAATCTCCAAAAAAACTAAGGAGAAACTCCTGAAGCAACCAAATTCCCAAGGTTGGAAACTCAACAAGAGCAAGAAGACAACTGTAATACCATAAATATATAAATAATATGTTCTCATGCACTAACTAAGTTCCATCATACCCTACACTATGTCAAAACATAAGTGTAGTTATGGAACTCACATCAAAAGAACACAACATCATACACTCCACTAATGATGAAACACTAGGAGCATGGCATCACGTCCAAGAATAACAAGAATGAGACAAACAAGAAAAACCATAGTTGGTGGACTAAGTCAACACCCAACCAAAAGAAATCTACTAAGAGAAAGATTCAGTCCAAATCAAGTTCTCTACATATCTCATTCACATAGACACAGTCAAAAATCAGCATTTAAGCACATACAAGGATACATTTTCACATCAAGATCCATAGAAGCACAAAACCATTTCAAAACTTTCTCAACATTTCACACAATATTCACTTGCATCTAACAAAAACCAAGGAATTCAATCTACCATAGTTCTAGTAACATGCACACCAAGAACTAGTATATTCTCTACATTCTACTCCCTTATATAATCCATCAGAGTCCCATCATGGACATGATAGAGAACATAACACGATACATGACCAACAATTAAAACATTCAAGCATAGCCACCAATAATAAATAAATAAAATACCAAAGTGGAAGAAAAGTCAATTCCAACAATAAGGCAAAAATGAGCTCAATTTCAACAATAAATCAAGTATGACCATAAAGATCACAAGATAAATAAATTTCAAAATTTGATGGCTATATACTCATTCATAAACAAGAATAAAATTCAATGTTGGCCCTTACAACATCTAGTGAATTCACCAAAGTCAAATAAATAAAGTATCAAACTTCAAAAGTTCCACATTACATGAACTATGTGACTAATTATAGCCACTAGAGAGGGAGTACAATGCTACACTACACCTCGATTCTAAAATCTAAGGCGAGTAAGAGAACATAGTCAATCACACCAACAAGTCTTCTAAGACTACAATCATGTCAAAACATGAGATCATTTCTACTTAACCACACAAACATCACTCAAGATGCCAAGCAACAAAGAGTTGCATCGCATCTAAGGGAATCACAAACACCATGCAATGACACACAAGTCACACACTAGCAACATCTAGTAACCAAGATTAAGCTAGGATAAAATGAGGTTCACAAACCAAGATATCTTAACACATCACTCTCACAACAAGAGCGGTTAACATTTCTCACCAAACAAGAATTCACCAAGCATATAGATAATGCATTAATGCAACTTTTACATACAACACAAATCAAAAGACGATGGAGAATTAGGTTGGGGGTCAAGCACTTACCCAACGTTCCATTCACATGATGCTAAATTTCTCCACAACATGATGAGAATCATACTAAATGCAAACATTACAATAGGGGAAACACAACTCAGAAACACAAGATGCAGGGTTTGCTACTTCACCCATGATTCTACACCTCAAACATCACAAGGACTATGCAAATGACCCTTTTCACAACCCCTTTTCTCTTTAACTCTTCAAATAATACAATGCAATAATTACACCCAGGTTCCCACATGAATTCTAGGAAAGAAAACAATTCGGGGACATAAGTCATTAACCAAATGATCTATTCTAGCAATACAATGCAGCACTATCTTTCATACAATCGCATAATTAATCCACACATAGGAACATGCTCTCAAGAAGATAATGCAATATGCATTTCAGGCAAGCATTTCGAATCACCATAAAGAGGCAATTAATAAACAAATATGACAAGCATTACGAGGGTATGCTACTCTTACAACAAACATACACACAACAAGGTGCACAATGCAAGGTTCATTTAAACTAGCATTACCACAACAATATTCTTCACATATCATGCATATGATCAAAACATCATCTCTTTCACATATAAATGCATAGCTCTTAAAAGAGTAAACCAGGTTCAATCACACTCAAGAAAAAGGTATTTCCTTTCACACAAAGGTTCCCATAACTCCACTATCAAAAGTGGTCACAGAAGCACGAACATGACCCTACAAAGGTCACTCAAACACATTCATACAAGGAAGACATCGAAATAAAGCACATGCTACTCACCTCACGTAAACACACAAGGACCCCACACATGCTCGAACGAGTCGAGAAGAACACACCCCAGAGCTCCCAATGCTGCAACATGGGCTCTGATACCAAGTGTAATGCCCCAAGCTTTCACACAGGACATTAGCCAAACAAACACCAAACCAACAAATTTTTCACGTTTGTAAGTGCAACATTTACATGTCGCATTGCACTCACACACACACAAGGTGTTGCAACATGTACAACAACACCTAAAAAGACATCACCATTGCACAATGCAAGGTGGCACAAGCAGAAGACTTCACCCATCATGTGACAACTCACCACAATGACCAAGAGAGAGGTGGAGCTCACTCCATGATGAGGATCAGATACATGTCCACGACCTCGCTCCCTCGTGAACACATGGAGTAGGATGAGGGTGGCATCCACCTTAGTCTATTCCATGACGACATAAGACATTCCAAACACAAGGGTTACACTCACCCATGGGATGGTCCAACTAGGAGGTATGATTCCTCAACCAACTGGAATGGTCACTAGTCAAACTCATGTAAAGGCACGCATTCCAATGCAATGGAGGGAATAATCCAAGAGTGCATATCACATCATGGAAATGACACCAAAGCACCTACAAGGCTAAAAATAGTAATCAACACCAAAGATGATTCATTTTAACCAAAAACATTAAGTTGTCGAACCAATTATGTCCACGTGTCAAAAAAAACAAAAGCAATACAAAAGGCTATGCATGTTCGACACCAACGTCGACACATGCCAAAAGAAAAGATAGGATCCTCATCACCTATGTGGGATGAATACAATCCAACACAAATATATCCATAAACATCAAATACAACATCAAATAACTGACTCTAAACATGCTAACATAGCTAGATTCTAACATGTAAAATCTATCAAAAATGCCAACGTCCTCACAAACTGAGACGTGGAAAAATAGAAGATGATATCCAATAATTACAATATTTGAAGGGCTTCATCCTAAACATAGATGAATCATAGCCAATATCATAAATCAACTCAAAACATTAATTACATCTTATTACAAGGGTCTCAAAAGACCTACATTACAAAGGTTACAATAATCAATAATGATAAAATACAAGTGCATAAACCACCCAAAACCAACACGCTCTCCAAGGTACAACAAGGCACAAAGCACAAGGTAAACCACCCGCAAAAAGATCAAGGAATCCATCCAGCACTTGAAGATCATCATGAAGGACCAATGGGGAAATGTTGCTCACCTCCCAACCATAATGCCATCGTCGAGTGCAATAGATGTCTATGCAACTCTAGGCAACCCTTGATCTACGAAGAAGGTGATCATGGCAAACCCACTAAGAGCATCTCACACATCCAGGGTATACAAGCAACATATGGAATACACGCCAATCAATGCACACAACACACATGACACAACTGCCAATATAATGCACATAAACAACACATGGTAAACATCACCAATACAATGCATATAAACAACACATGGTACAACTACCATCCAATTACATTCAAGTTACATATGACACACTTGCCAAAGCATAATCAAATGACATAACAAGATTCAAGACAATGGAAATAATCACACATTTAATGCACATCAAATGAGGCATAAATCATAGTCCATCATAGACACATACAAGGATGAATTAGGCATCACAATGCACATGCAATCACATGGTAAACATCACACATCGAGTTAAACTCTGACAGTGGAAGAAGGAAGAGAGACCTAGGTAGTTAGGACAAGGAGTGTCAAACAAGGGCAATACTCACCTCGCGGTAGAACATGAGGGCATAACCTCCTCATAGCAACTGGACACTACACCAAAGATTGCTCTTTACAACCAAACCCAAGCAATGCAGACACTTCACCAGCACATGCAGTTTGGTGTAGATGATCTTATTATTAAATTTTATTACCCAATGTGTTTAAATGTTATTCTTGATTAAAACTTCCATTTGATAAATTCCAACAACCTCTTTGGGCCATGGCGCACGATGGAAGCCACTCCTTTCCTACCCCTAGACCTCTTCCTAAACACCCATAGCACCAATTTGACCAATTGGGCATGGCACGAATTTCGAGGTGACAAAATCACAACATATTCTCAAAAGATGAAATATACCATTCTAATTGGGAGACAACTCATCCCACAAACTAAAACATCAAGGAAATGCATACAAAGCAATTTTCAGGTTTTCAAAAATAGAGAAATAAGTGCCACGGATTTCAATGCACCAAAATGTCTTGAAAAATAACATAGTCTCACAAGATGCAGAATCACATAATATGAAGGAGTCAACTCATCCCTCAAAGCAAATCATAAAGGAAATGCATAGAATTCAGTTTTCATGTTTTCTAAAAGTGCAAAATAAACATAAGGCCCTAAAAACTCCATTGGAGCTCTCTTTGGTACCTTGACCAAAGTTTGACCAATTTTCTAACTTTTTTTTTCAATAGCTATGGATGATATGACAGCTACCCATTATAGATAACATGCCCAACAACCAATATATGCAATACAAATGAGTTGGGGATTTCCACAGAAAATTTGCCAAGGTTTTGTCTGTATTTTCATGTTTCCAAAAATGAAAATACATAAAAATAAAAGCATACACAACTAAAATAAATTTTCTAAGCTTCCTACAACTAAGCAAAGCCATCTTCAACCATTCTAGATGGTGTGGCATCAAGGAAACAAAATAAAGCAATTTAAATGAGAAGATTGGAGAAACTTACCTTCCAATACAAGCAAAATCCAAGGAAAAGAATGAGGTTGAATGTCAGATTCAATCCACACACAACAAGCAAACACCAAGCTCTTGAATCCAATCCAAACTCCAAGCAATTCCAAGCAAAACTCCCTTCCAAGCAATCAGATATCCATTTTTCAAGCAAGAGGGTTTCAAACAAATGAGAGCAAATTTTGGAGAGAAAAAGAATAATGAAAAATACATGTCTTTTTCCTTTTATTCCTCCAAAGACACTATTCCTTTTTGGTAATAAATTAATCCTTTTAGTGATTTAATCAATCAATTCAAAATTATAGTCTTTGCACAACTAAATCATTTAATTCAACAATTAAATAATTGAATGTCTCTTTTGCAAATCAAATAGGCATTTCAAATAACACATTAATAAACCCCTTTTTTTTAACTTAAAACACCCAAATAATTCACTCAAATAGATAGGGAAATAGTTAGTCGAATGAACTCAACTATTCCAAACAGGTTATTGCCATTTAACTCAATCTCATTCTGAAAAGTACAAACATGCCATACTAGGCATTCGATTTCCTCATTTAATGCAATTTCTACCTTTTTACCGAAAAATATCAAATTTCAGAATTAAACCGAAATCACTCAAATTTGTTCCACAAGCATATAAAGATGCAACAAACATTTTCGCTAAAGCAAAAATAACAATTTCCAAATTAAAATCATTAATTTAATCTGAAAACAAGGAAAACACGCTTTTCGAAACATTTTAAAATAAAGTGCAAGAATGCTAAGGAAACACACACAAATGATACCAAACACACATTACGGGTTTCCACAACACAAGGATAAGGGTGAGATGGTTTAGCATCCCATGTCAACCTTCTCCACATTTCTCACATTAGTTAACACCTATAATTACCTGCACACTCAAGTAAACCATCAAGCATACCTGCTCCATACATAAAATAGCCGAAGCACATCATAATACCCAATGTGGCATAATATTGCATAAGCATCATAAACATGGGTCGACAATCAATCGACATCATAAAATCATATATGCATAAATCAACTAACACAACCATACTGAAGACATCACATCCATCCAACATATTACACAATTGAAAACAATGAAGCTATAGCACTACAATAATCTAACACACATGAACACAATGTGTGCAATCCATAATGCATAGTTGGAAAGCTAAGTAATAAAGCAAAACGCCATTGGAAACACCTCAATGGTCATGTAGAATACACCTTCAGAACCCCTCGATGGCACCATAGACCTCATCAACAAGTTCAGTGCAATGCATCAAAGCATAATAATCACATAATACAATGATAAACACTTAGAACAACATATAACACATGAATCAAAAGCACACAAGCCACACACTAGGGTGGGCATTACAGCATCTCTAAGTATTAACTTTATGTTTTCATTGAGAGGAATATGCAAAAATGTATGTACAAGGAGGTTGGAACTATTATATTGATAATTTGTGTCTGAACAATATTACCAAACATTGGTTAAAGAATGAGAAAAGGGGAAGGCACAAATTTTGAAGACACTACAAAGGGCACATTTCAAAGAGGACATTTCTAACATGATTTCCCTACTTCATTGAGTGGTAGGAGATAAGGATACTAGTACATTCAACCACTAGATGTGCCAATTTATCACAATCATTTGTTACTCTTATCATTATGTAGACTAGTGCAAGATGATCAGTGACCACATTCATGATCAAGTAACAAACTTTCAAAAGAAATAATGTTTTTATATCTCCTCTTATTTGTTCTATGCCATTGCTAGTATGGAAGCATGGACTGACTTGAAGACTATTGTCCAAAGCTTTCACAAATGCAACCCAAATATATGATTATTATCCTCAACTGCAAGAGGAGTATGGAATTAAGGATTATAGGAAGATAAATTATGCATTTTGTATGCTAATTGTAAGGAAAATGGATGGCAATATCGAATCAAGAATTTCTTCACAGGTAGCCCAGATTATCATGCGATATGGTAGTTATTTTATCCAATTTGATAGGTTCACATATCTAAGAATAGAAGGTTTTGAAAACACTCCATATAAACTGCCAAGATATGTTGGTGAATACATTATATTTCTTGAAGTCTATAAATAGATCGGTGAAACAAGCAATAAATGTCATGAGCAAAAAAAGTGGGGATATCCTTTCCCTATGCATTGAACATGTTATACTTGCAAATCTCATGCAGATGCTCTAAATGTGGATAGGATTTTGTCAAAATTCAACTTCCACACCTTTACCACAAGACTATCCTATGATAGTAAGAATTATATCAAAAATAATTTGTATACAGGGAGTTCTTATGAGCATCAATCTCACTTGGAAGATTATTGGGAGGATTGCATAGATGAACATGAGGTCAGAAGAAGAGATTGGATGAGGCTAATTATGGATCAAGTGAGGTCTTTTAATCTTGGTTGGGACATTCCTAATATGATTGATGATGGAATTGGCATGGTATATGAGGCTTATTAGATTGTTCAGACACAACCCTTTCCCAAAGTAAGATGGTCAGAAAGGGAGGTCGTAGATATAAGAGAGAGAGAGAGAGAGAGAGAGAGAGATCAATATTTGTATTGAACAAAATTTAGAAGTGGCTAAATGCCAAGATCATCAGCCATACTGCAACTAAGTCATCACAAAGGGAACAAACTTCAAGAATACAAAAGCCAGTTGTAGGTTCCACTTCTCAAAAGCCCTCTACCATGGTATATACCACTAGATCTAGATATACACCTATGAGCGGTGATGATGAGGAAGACCCAGATAAAAGTGTAAAGTTGAAAAGTCAATGTGAGGTAGAAGAGGAGAAGACAAGGAAGAAGTTATAGGTAAGAAGAGCCCCTTAAGGGGATAGTATAGAAACATAAGAACTTGCATAAGATCAGTAATAGGTAAATCCACATACTCCACATTCTTCTTTAGCTCAAGTTAATGTATCTCCTCCTCCTTTTTCACAAGAAAATCCAACTATAATTCCTTCTTCTCCACCATTGGTACCTGACACCAATGTTATCCCTTCTCCTCCATCTTCTTCCCCCAAACAACAAACAATGTACAATGTTGTTCCTTATTATAATTTCAAGGCTACTCTACCTCCATTATACTTGATAGACAAACAATCCTACCATCACCATCATGGTTGAAAGAAACTATTGGAAGGAAAAGAAAATATGCTTAGATGGTGGATCTCATTTTTTATGTTATAGCTAAATTACTTCAAGCCACCCATCAACCAAGGAAATCTCAAAAGATGTCTCAAATAATGGTAGACTCTTCTTCAAGACACCAATATGTAGAGATTGATGAGCCAATAGCTAATAAGAATGAGGTAGATATCAATGAAGCATATTTTAATGTAAGGTTGACTTGGGACCTCCTACATTCAAAGGTGATATACACAATGCCAAGCTATCAGTTAGTGTCTTAATTAAGAGGTTGGAATAAGAAAGAAAAGAGAAGGAACAGTTAGAAGAAAAAGTGGAAGTTCTTACTTCTTATATTAAATCAATTATTTATACTACTTCTCAACCACTTCATTCTTCAGTTGTAACTCCTAAAGGGATAAGCTCTGGCATCATTGATAAAGTTAGTAAGTTTCAAGCTTATGGGAGAGCAACAGATGCATGGGTTGAAAGATTGACTATTGATGGCTTATTGTATATTGATGATGCTATGTAGATTTATGGAAATATTCAGGCCAAAAAGAAATAAATTGACTCTAATACTCAATTAATCAAAAAGGAGGAATCAATGTTAATGATGATTGTTAGAGATTTGCAAGAGATGGTAAAAGTAGATATCAGCATCTTGATCTCTGAACAAGTTATTAGCAAACCTAAATAAAATGAGTTAGCAAAGTGGTTGACTGGAATTTAATGGAAAATGATGGTTATAAAACAATCCCTTGCAAAATATAAAAGGATGATCAAAAATTGTAATCTGATTCTGTTGAACATTAGGGCCAATTGTTTATCCATTGAGGTAGATATTCTAGATGAAGGCGAAACCAATCCGGTTGAAGTCAAAGTTGTTAAGAAGAGTTTTAAAGAAATAGTTTCAGAGGAATTATTCAAAAAAGATCTTTATGAAGGTGTACTCCACCCAACACACTCACAAAACAAAGAGAACAACAATGATTTACATAGGGAAAACCCTTCTAGGAGAAAAACCCCACACCGAAAAACAACTCAATATATTATTTAGAAATCTCGACAAGATTACAACATGCTTTCAGAGAAAGCTTCCACAAGATTTTCACCAACCAAAAATCTAGGCAACTCAACATCTATCTTACTCTCCCCCAACCTCTATCTCAAGCACCTGATATATAAGAGGTACAATACAGGTAACCATCAACAATAATTACAAAACCATGGGCTAAAACCACCCAAAAGTGGCACCCAAATAGTATCCAATCAAAGATGCCTTATGATGTGTCAAATCACACACCAACATATGTAACTTCCCCCTTTATATCCCTTTTAAGTGTCCAGCATGTTTTCACATTTCCCAAAATGGGAGGCCCAACTTCTAGAGGCCATAACTTTTGATCCAGGTGTCTGATTGATGAATTGTTTGATGTGTTGGAAATCTTGTGAAGAGATCTATCAAGCTATAAATTGATTTTTTGGTTATGACAAATTTCATGGAAAATTGGGGCCTCTAAGTGCCTCAAATTTGATTTCAAAACTTTTTCAAGAGTTTAAAAAATAGAAACTTTAATATCTTGCAATCTAGGGATGGTCTTGGGTCCAAACCCACCCAGAATATTTTTTTGACACTTATGTAGCTTTCAGGAAAATTTTGGCTCCATCCATGCTCAAATGTATACTTACTAAAAATAGTACGCCCAACCACATTCAAAACCATTCTTCAAGATCTAATGGATATTCTCAAAAACCAAAATTGAAAGAATAGAAAACAAAATCTTTTTTTTGGGTGATGCAAGATTGCTCTTACACCTCTGGATGCTCCTGCATCAGACACCCAAGGTAATTTGAGAAGTCACCTTATCACGTCTCCAGTGTTTGAGGAAAACTAATGCAATCAACCTCTAATTTGGACAACCATGATGAATCTTCAACAGGCCTTCCTCTCCGTTTGACCAAGTACTCTTCATATTGTCTGTTTCTTGTGCTCCTTCCCATATGACTATCTAAGATTTCTTCAATTTCTTCCTTCTCTAAAATAGGTGTTGGGATATGACATTATCCTTATGCTTGTCCATCTTTTGTACTTCATCATATTATGTCAAATTGGTAATATTTAACACAAGTGAAATATTGATCCCACTTGGAAACTCAACTTCATAGGCATTCCTTGATTCATGCTTCTTCAAAATTCTGCAAGGCCTAAATTTCTTCATCTTCATCTTGTTATATGTTCCTACAAGGAACCTTTCCTTTCTAAGGTGTACCATGACCTCATCTCCAACATTGAATTCTTTGAATCATCTTTTTTGATCTACCTTCTCCTTACGCTGATTATTCATTTTATGGATATGTTTCCTTACCTCCTCATGTAGATTCTTCATGTTTTCTGCAAAATCTTTTGCATCTGCACTCCTCTTCTCCTCCTTATCTACCTTCCTCAACTCTGAAACATTTCTAGGACTACTTCCATATAAAATTTGGAATGGTGATTTTCCTATACTCCTATTAACTGAGTTATTGTATGCAAAATCAACCTATGGAAAAATCAAGTCCCATCCCTTTGGATTTTCTCCTACCAAACATCTCAAAAGGTTTCCCAAATTTCTAGTTACCACTTATGTCTGACCATCAGTTTGTGGATGATGTGCAGAACTAAACTTCAAAATTGTCTTCAACTTCTTCCACAATGTCCTCCAAAAATATCCAACAAATTTTGTATCTCTATTTGAAACAATACTCTTCGATAGAACATGTAGTTTAACCACTTCTTTGAAAAACATCTCTACAATATGAACTACATAATTTCTCTTCTAGAAAGGAATGAAATGTGCCATCTTGGAAAATCTATCAACCACCACAAAATGGAACCATGACCTCTCTGAGTCCTTGGAAAACCAAATACAAAATCCATGCTAATATCTTCCCATGGTCTTTCAGGTATAGGTAAAGGCTAACATAAACCAGTAATTTGACTCACTCCCTTATCCATCTGGCATACCCTACAACTCTGTACAAAATGTTTCACATCCTAATACAACTATGGCCAATAATAGTTCTCACTTACTAAGGCAATTGTCTTGCCTCTTCCAAAATGTCTTGCTAATCCTCCACTATGTTTTTCTTTTATCAAGTTCTCTCTCATGGAACTTCTTGGAATGCATAAATGACTTCCTTTGAATAACATGCCATCTTTGATTATGTAATCCAACCACTATATTCTGTCCATGGTGACAAGTTCTAGGCAAGCTTTCCATGCCTCTAAAAATTTGGATCTTCTGGATATAAATGTTTAAGTTCTTCAAACCCAACAACTTCAATTCTCATCTCTACCAGCAAATTTTGCCTTCTACTCAAGGCATCTACAACTATGTTAGACTTCCCACTTCTATACTTCAACACAAATGTATATATTTTTAAAAACTCAACCCATTTCAAATATCATTGATTCAACTTCACTTGGATATTCAAATATTGTAAGGCTTGATGATCAGTGTAAAAAACAAATTCCCTAGGAAAAAGATAATGTCTCCATTTCTTCAATGCTTGAACAATAACATAAAATTCTTGATTATAAACATAATATTTCTTCCTAGCATCATTGAGTTTTTCACTAAAATATGCAATGGGTCTTCCTTCTTGACTTAATACAGCTCTTATGGCACTGCCACTAGCATCACAATCTACTTGAAATACCTTGTTAAAATCTAGAAGTGCTAAAACAGGCTGCTTTGTAACTTTTTACTTCAATAAATCTAAACTCTTGGCTGCTCCTACAATCCATTTAAATTCTTGTTTATATCCTCTCATTGTTTCTATTAAAGGTGGACATATGCTACTAAAATTTCTAATGCATTTTCTATAAAAACTAGCCATTCCATGAAATGATCTTACCTCAGTAATATTGCTTGGTGTAGGACATATTATGATAGTTCTTACTTTCTCTGGATCCATCTTAAGACCCTCAGTTGAGATCACAAATTCTGAGTACACTAACTCCTTCACAAAGCTACACTTCTTCAAATTTATCAACAATTTCTCTTCCCTCAACCTCTCAAAACCTCATCGAACATGCATCAAATGTTCCTCCAAGTTTTTGCTAAAAATTAGAATATCATCTAAATAAACAATAACAAACTTACCCAAAACTTCTTTGAGTACCTCGTTCATGAGCCTTATGAAAGTGCTTGGTGCATTGGTTAGTCTAAATGGCATTACTAACCACTCATACATTCCTTATTTTTTTTGAATGTTGTCTTCCATTCATCTCCTTCCTATATCCTAATCTGGTGATACCTATTCTTCAAATCTATCTTTTTGAAGTACTTCAGTCCACTTAGGCAGTCCATGATGTCTTCCATCTATGGCAAAGGAAATATGTACTTGATTATGATTTTATTGATGGCTCTAGAATCAGTACACATCTTCCATTCTCCATCCTTCTTAGGTGCTAGTACTGCAAGTACTGTACATGGACTCAAACTCTCTCTTATTGGCCCCTTTTTCAACAATTCCTAAACTTATCTGTTCAACTCCTCATTTTCTGCAAGAGTCATTCTATGGGCTTCCTAGTTATGAAAAATAGCTCCTAGTATCAAATCCATCTGATGACTTATGCTTCTCACTGGTGTCAAGCCTTCAAGTACATTATCTGAAACAATATCTTTGAATTCATCCAACATATTTGCAATTTTCACCAATACATCTTATCCTTCCTCTTTATTGGTTTAAATAGAATCAAGTCAAATCACATATGTTTGTGATTCATTCCATCCAAAACATTTCTACCATCTACCAAAAAAATTCTAGCATTACTACATACCTTTTCCTCTACTTCTCTCACAGGTTTCACCTTATGTCTTACTCCATCTTTTGTCAAAGAATATGTGTTAGCGTGGCCATCATGGATAGCACACCTATCATACTATCATGGCCTTCCCAATAACAAGTGATCTACATCTATTGGCATAATATCACATAACACCTCATCATGATAATCTCCTATATTAAACTTTACCAAACACTATTCATTAAGCAAATCCTTGTGATCATGATAATCTCCTATATTAAACTTTACCAAACACTATTCATTATTCTCTTCAGATTCAACTTTATAATAATCTCTTTAGAGACTAGATTGTTTGTACTTCCAATATCAATAATTACATCACAACACTTACCTCTTGATTTACACCTTGTTTGGAATAGGCTCTTTCTTTGTGTTGGTTCTTCTTTTCCCTCTTCTTTTAAAAAGGCTCTTTTGATAACAAGAGCTTATCCTCTTTTTGCATCTTCTGAATGTTCAGATCTAGACTCCTCATCAACATGGAAAACTCTAGCATTACCCTCTGGTCTTCTGTTTGTTCCTCCCTAATTTTTTTGATAATCATATGTTCTATGACCTTCTTCACCACATCTGAAATAGGTTCCTCTAAACCCTCCTCTTCCATGTCCTCTTCCAAATTTATCTCTTCCTCTCTGGTACCCATTATTCTATCCTAAAAGGTGGTATGCATTTTTACCTCTGTTATTTTGATGGATGCTTGCATCTTCATTCTTCTTTTGATCATCTTGTTGTCCACAACCCACATATGATCTTCTACTTGTTCTTCCACCATGACCTCTTCCTCTTTGTTCATTCTCAAATTTTCTATTCAAATTTTCTTCTACCTTCATTCCAAACTGATATGCATCTTCAATAGTTATCAATCTGACCAAGCTTAATTCTTCTTGGATACTGGGTTTCAATCAATTGATATACATGGCTACCTTCTCTTTATTAGCCTCTGTGTGACATGCTTTGATGATAACTTTGTAAAACTCTTCAATATAATCTTTGATTGTCTTGTTCATTTGTCTCAGACCTTGCATTTTCTTCAAAAGTTCCAACTCATAATTCATGGGAATTATTATGGACTAAAATGTGTACAATAGCATTTTACACCTAGTTTAGCACCTGGGTGGACCTAAAATGTTTGCCCTTGTTAATCAGGACCTATTTTAACACCTTTTTTAACATTAAATGATTAAATATTGATCCCGATAAATAAACCTAACAAAATAAGGTTAGGATTGGTCTAAGCCCACTTAAATGGACACTTTTCAGAGTTTGTGGGGCTAAAGGACTAGGGCACCTAGCTGTTGGATCTAGGGCATACAACTGAGAGGGGGGGTGAATCAGTTGTATAAAACTTCTTCTCATTCAAACACTTAACTCACTGTTGTTAGTTAGCAGCATATCAAATAATCATCCATGGAAGCATAATACATAAACACAAGAGCAGATAAGCATCAACACATTGAACACCAAGATTTTTGACGTGGAAAACCCGGTTAAGGGAAAAACCACGGGGTGATTAACCCAAGAATTATTCTCTGTTAGAAGAATAAGGAAAAATGAATGGCACATGCCAATAAGGGCTCACTGCCCGAGCACACTGCTCACAAAGAGGCCCACTGCCTACAAGGAGACACACTGTCTACAAAGTGATGAAAATCACAGTCTTGAACTGGAGAATGACATCTCTACCATGTCCGGATCAGTTCCAATTAAGCGCAACAATCTCTGCTCTGCCTTTCGCACGTTTCTTCGCTATACCATACTCATCCTTACACCACACTTGAAATGAACTCACAAACCGTTATTTATACAAGACATCAACCTAGGAACAAACATCTAAGTCGGCAAACAACCATAGGAGTATCCGCAAGATGAATAACACATCCGGTCGGCCATCACAAGAACATTCGTAGGATGAACAACTCATCCGGTTGGCTACACAGAGCAAGAACTTCATCCGGAAGAATAATTTCAATTCCGGGCTCTACCATCAATGCGGACCAACAACACAACCTAAACATGATCCAAGAACCTTCACAAGCCTGTCTGAATGTCCGGATACATCCACACTTCCTCTGCTTACTGGGATCTCTTGTCTTCCTCATCCGGAACTTCAAGAACACAGTCTGTCGCCACTGTCATAATGCAAGAGGTACTTCCGGACCTCCAAATCACACACAAATCAGGATGACACATCACAAGGACATCTCAAACACTCTTTCCAATCTGCAGATTAGGATAATACAATTCCGGACCTCACCGGACCTTTTTGTGATCCTCTGTCACCTCTGGATACTTGCCGGACCCGGTTCTATACCGGCAGCCACAACTCCTTCAGATCTTCATGCGGACCTCTGAAATCTTAACTGTAGCATCTCAAGACTCATATCTACTAACCCTTTAATCCGCATCCTCCGGTTCTCATCCTATACAGTACATTTACCTTCTTCTCATCACTGTTCTTCACTGTTCCTGACTGAGGGTAATTTTCTCAATATCCTCAGCACAAAGCTCATCAAATCCTTCTTGTCAATGCAGTATGAGTATGTTGACATCAATGACAACACTAGCTCACCTCATACTTGCAACAATCTCCCCCTTTGTCATTGATGGCAACATATGATGTGAAAAACCATCAAGACAAGAACTTCTCTTTTCTGTCACAGCTCCCCCTATCAACAACAACTCTTCTCATGTCTTCCTTTGCTGCTCCCCCTTTGATCATCAACCACTTGTTTTTCACATGTCTTCTCTCCCCCTTTGACATCAATGGCAAAGGGCTCATACTTGCAATTCTCATGCATCAGAATCATACCAGCTGCTCCCCCTTAGTTGCAGCTCCCCATTAGTCCGGATCACAAGATATGACTGTGATAGCCACCGGACTGATGCACATCAGTGCATCTTAGTTCATCACCGGAGGGGCCATGACCCCTAACTTCTCCCGGAGATATTCAAAAGAGTCCTTGGGAAGAGGTTTTGTAAAGATGTCTGCAATCTGATCCTTGGAGGGAACATACTCCAATCTGACTTCTTCCTTGTTTACTTGTTCTCTCAAAAAGTGAAATTTGATAGATATGTGCTTAGTCTTAGAATGCAATACCGGATTCTTGGAAATATTAATTGCACTTGAATTATCACAGAAAATTGTGATAGGCTCCTCATATTCAACTTTGATGTCTCTTAGCATCTGCTTCATCCATAAGATTTGAGTGCAACTACCTGCTGCTGCAATGTATTCTGCTTCAGTTGTAGACAGTGATATTGCATCTTGTTTCTTGCTTAGCCAAGAAACCAATCTCTTCCCCAAAAAGAATGCTCCACCACTAGTGCTCTTCCGGTCATCCACATCTCCTGCCCAATCTGCATCTGTGTAAGCATGAAGAGAGAAATCCGGATCTCTAGGATACCATAGACCATACTCAACTGTCCCTTTCAAGTATCTAAAAATTCTTTTGATTGCCATAACATGAGATTCTCTAGGATCAGCCTGGAATCTTGCCACAAGACCAACAGCCTGCATTATATCTGGTCTAGTTTGAGTGAGATACAACAATCCACCAATCATTGATCTATACTTTGTCTGATCTGCCTTTGGAGAGTCATCATCTTTGCTTAACTTACATCCGGTTGCCATAGGAGTGTTCATAGGCTTTGAGTCTTCCATACCAAATTTCTTTAACAATTCTTTCACATATTTGGTCTGAGAAATGAAAATCCCTTCTTTTGTTTGAGTAATTTGCAGACCCAAGAAGAAATTCATTTCACCAAGCATAGACATTTCAAACTCACTTTTCATCTGATTTGCAAAAGTTTTACACATACTATCTCTTCCTCCAAAAATGATATCATCCACAAACACTTCAACAATTAGAATGTTTTCATGATCAATTTTGAAATATAAGTTACTGTCAGCAGTACCTTTGTTGAATCCAATCTGCACAAGATGCTTATCCAACCTTTCATACCATGCTCTTGGGGCTTGCTTCAATCCATACAAAGCTTTCTTCAACTTGCAGACCATATCATTACTATCAGACAATTGAAATCCATCCGGTTGTTCAATGTAGACTTCTTCTTCCAGATCACCATTTAGGAAGGCAGACTTGACATCCATCTGATATACCTTGAAGTCTTTGAAGGCAGCAAATGCAAGAAGTAATCTGACTGCTTCAATTCTTGCTACCGGAGCAAAAGTCTCTTCAAAGTCAATTCCTTCTATTTGAGAGTAGCCTTTGCAGACCAATCTAGCTTTGTTTCTGATTACTTCACCAGCTTCATTTAGTTTGTTCCGGAAGACCCACTTGGTTCCAATTACATTCCTGTCTCTAGGTCTGGGAACAAGATCCCAAGTATGATTTTTCTCAATTTGCATCAGTTCATCTTCCATTGCTTTGGTCCAGTTTTCATCATTGCAGGCTTCATTTATTGTTTTAGGTTCAATCTTTGAAATCAGACAACATTCATTCTGATCTTGAGCAATATTCCTTCTAGTTTGTACACCTTTGCTTCTGTCACCTATGATCTGATCTTCAGAGTGATTCAGTCTTACATACCTTGGAATTTTGGGAGTATCCAGCACTGTTGTTTCTTGATCAACCTCATTCAAATCTAACTCTTCTTCCTGATTTACCGGATCAGGCTGACTCTGTCTCACCGGAGAGGATTGAGGTCCTTGAACACTGTCTTGGTCATCTTCATCAAACTCATAAAATCTTGAAGGCTTCTCAATTCCTTCATCAACCTTCACATTGGTGCTTTCTATCATCTTCCTCAATCTCTTATTGTAACACCGGTATGCTTTGCTTTGAGTGGAGTAGCCCAAGAAAATTCCTTCATCACTTCTAGCATCAAACTTTCCTAGATCTTCATCTCTTTTAATATAACACTTGCTACCAAATACTCTGAAATATTTCACAGTAGGAGTGATGCCAAACCAGAGTTCATAGGGGGTCTTACCGGTGTTGTTTCTGATTTGAACTCGATTGAGAGTGTAGACTGCAGTGCTGATAGCTTCTTTCCAAAACATTTGAGGAACATTTGCTTCCAACATCATTGTCCTAGCAGCTTCCTGGATGGTCCGGTTCTTTCTCTCAACTACTCCATTCTGCTGTGGAGTCTTAGGAGCAGACAACTGTCTCCTTATACCCTGTTTCTCACAAAAGTCAATGAATTCACCAGATGTAAATTCACCACCTCTATCAGACCTTAGACACTTTAGTTTCAATCCGGTTTGATTCTCCACCATAGCTTTGAAGATTTTGAACTTCTCAAAAGCTTCTGATTTTTCTTTTAGAAAGGTAACCCACATCATCCGGGAATGATCATCAATTAACAACATGAAATATCTATCACCTTGCAGACTCTTGATTCTTGTCGGACCACATAGATCAGTATGTACTAATTCCAATAATCCGGTAGAAGACTGATCTTTGCTTTTAAAAGAGACTCTGCTTTGTTTGCCTAACTGACATTCTTTACACACACTATTTGTAGGTTTTATCAACTTTGGAAGATCTCTCACAGCCTGAGTATTGCTTATTTTGATGATGTTATCAAAATTTACATGACACATTCTTCTATGCCATAACCAACTCTGATCAATTTGAACAAACAAACAACTTTTATTTGAACCAACCAGATGAAAGATGTTACCTTTTGTCTGAGTACCGGATGCAATTTCAGTTCCGGAGCTTGTAAAGATTCTGCATTTTCCATTCTTGAACCGGAGATCATAGCCTTTGTCCACTAACTGACCAACACTGAGAAGATTGTGCTTCAATCCTTCAACATACAGTACATTTCCTGTTTTGCTCTTACCATCAAAGGAAATAGTTCCCCTACCTCTGATTCTGCCAGCAGAATTGTCACCAAACTTTACCATTCCTCCTTCATATCTTTCCAAGTCTAAGAACTTATTCTTGTCACCAGTCATATGATGAGAACATCCACTGTCAATAACCCAATCATCCTTTTCTTCCACTTGAGCAGCCAAGGCTTTTTCAACAACTTTGTGATTGACAGATTCAGAGAGCATGGAATCTTCTTCCTTGATGGCTATAAACACCCACTCATTTCCGGATTTGCTTCCTGGTTCTGATTCATCATCTGTTACTCCTTCATTGTCATCTTCTTCATGAACATAATAGCAATTCTTTTGAAACCTTTGTCTGTGAGTATTAGATCTTGCAGATCTCTCCGGACATCTTGAGGCAAAATGACCAATCTTATTGCAGTTGAAACACTTAAAGGGTAGTTTTCCTTCATACTTACCGGATCCTCTTGGCAGTCTCTTTGCAATGAGGGCTTCAAGTTGAGCTGTTTCTGCTTCTTCTTCTTCCATGTCTCTTCTTGCTTGATCATACCATGACATTTTCCTTGATGAGTTTTCACCCGGATCAAATCTCTGTTTGCCTTTCACATAGGCACTGGCTTTGAAAGCAGATTCAGTCTTGGGAGGATCATCTCCAAACTCGGTCATTTCAAATGCAGCTAGTTTGCCAGCCAGTTGTTCTCTTGTGACAGTTGTGTGGGCTCTGAATTCATCAATGGCAGCAACTTTGATTTTGTAGGCAGCAGGAAGGGATCTTAGGATTTTGCAGACAATCTCATTTTCATCTAAAGTTCCACCAGCATTTCTGATTCCACATACCAGCTCATTTACTCTTGGCATAAAGGTAGTGATGTTTTCATCATCTCTCATTTTCAACCTTTCAAATTTCCCTTTCAGACTTTGCAACCTTGCACTTTTGACAAACTCATCTCCTTCATATAGAAGTTCCAATTTAGTTAGGATCTCATATGCAGTGGGTAGGTCAATGACATTCGAGAGATCTGAGTCATTCAATGCGCTTAGAAGAGCTTCCTTGGTCTGCAGATTGTTTTCAGCTTCTGTGATTTCATTCAGAGTTGTCGGACCACCTTGTGGAGGTACATATGGTTTTGAAATCATACCCAGGTATGCTTTTCCCATGCATTCCAAGTGACACTTCATGCGACCTTTCCAGAGAGTGAAGTTGGTTCCATCGAACTTCGGACTATCCTTCTTGTATGACGACATCCTGGATCTCCTCAAGCGGTTAAGCTCTTGTCAGAGGAACTTGGCTCTGATGCCAATTGTTGGATCTAGGGCATACAACTGAGAGGGGGGGGGTGAATCAGTTGTATAAAACTTCTTCTCATTCAAACACTTAACTCACTGTTGTTAGTTAGCAGCACATATCAAATAATCATCCATGGAAGCATAATACATAAACACAAGAGCAGATAAGCATCAACACATTGAACACCAAGATTTTTGACGTGGAAAACCCGGTTAAGGGAAAAACCACGGGGTGATTAACCCAAGAATTATTCTCTGTTAGAAGAATAAGGAAAAATGAATGGCACATGCCAATAAGGGCTCACTGCCCGAGCACACTGCTCACAAAGAGGCCCACTGCCTACAAGGAGACACACTGTCTACAAAGTGATGAAAATCACAGTCTTGAACTGGAGAATGACATCTCTACCATGTCCGGATTAGTTCCAATTAAGCGCAACAATCTCTGCTCTGCCTTTCGCACGTTTCTTCGCTATACCATACTCATCCTTACACCACACTTGAAATGAACTCACAAACCGTTATTTATACAAGACATCAACCTAGGAACAAACATCTAAGTCGGCAAACAACCATAGGAGTATCCGCAAGATGAATAACACATCCGGTCGGCCATCACAAGAACATTCGTAGGATGAACAACTCATCCGGTTGGCTACACAGAGCAAGAACTTCATCCGGAAGAATAATTTCAATTCCGGGCTCTACCATCAATGCGGACCAACAACACAACCTAAACATGATCCAAGAACCTTCACAAGCCTGTCTGAATGTCCGGATACATCCGCACTTCCTCTGCTTACTGGGATCTCTTGTCTTCCTCATCCAGAACTTCAAGAACACAGTCTGTCGCCACTGTCATAATGCAAGAGGTACTTCCGGACCTCCAAATCACACACAAATCAGGATGACACATCACAAGGACATCTCAAACACTCTTTCCAATCTGCAGATTAGGATAATACAATTCCGGACCTCACCGGACCTTTTTGTGATCCTCTGTCACCTCCGGATACTTGCCGGACCCGGTTCTATACCGGCAGCCACAACTCCTTCAGATCTTCATGCGGACCTCTGAAATCTTAACTGTAGCATCTCAAGACTCATATCTACTAACCCTTTAATCCGCATCCTCCGGTTCTCATCCTATACAGTACATTTACCTTCTTCTCATCACTGTTCTTCACTGTTCCTGACTGAGGGTAATTTTCTCAATATCCTCAGCACAAAGCTCATCAAATCCTTCTTGTCAATGTAGTATGAGTATGTTGACATCAATGACAACACTGGCTCACCTCATACTTGCAACACTAGCGCCCTGGTGCTGGATGTTAGCCCCGATCCTATTTTTGTGGTGTCAGCTTAAAACACCTCCTTAACTTTAACTTGTCGGCCCCATTTGGTTTTATTTGTCATTGGTGAGCGAGAATGCATATATAAAGGATTTTTACAATTCATTTTACACCTAGATGGATATTGCAAGTCTGCTCACATGTTTTGATCTTCTATCCTCAAATACTCTTCATGCTTGGATGTACTACATGCTTGTAGATGTCATGATTCTCATTTGCAAGTTTTGAAGGAAGTTCAACCTATCTTTGTTTATCTCCTTGTTGGTGCATGATCTTGAGTTATCTCCATCAACTAGGGTTTCACATCTCATGCTAATCATTATCACTTACATTCATATTTCTATTATATATTGTTGATCTTGCCTCTACCCTCCTAGGGCACGCTCTCTTGGATCACTAATCATTGTTGTAGTGGAGGTGGAAACAACAACATAGGGTTTGACTAAGGAAAGCCCCTAAACACAGTACAACCTTTTCTCTCTTTGCTTGTGTGCAGGTTGAAGATACAAGATTCAAAAGATAAGATCTGGGAAGAAGAAAGAGTTTGTAGGTACAAGTTTGGTGAAACTTAGAGATTCTATAAAACCCTAGATTGGGTCTAGGGTGCTCAGTGCCCTGGTATTTTTGTGCTTCTAAACTTAGATCCAGGTTTTGATCTGCTTCTTGATCTCTATTGTACTTTCTAATTTCCTATTTTTGTTTCCAACTATCGTATATCCGTCGATCTTTGTCAATTACAGTTTTATCTTTTCACCCTAGCTTGCTTGATTGGATTTGGTTGAATTTGGTTGATTCTCATATATAAAACAAAAGGGCAGAACCCTTGTAGTTTGGTTCTCCTTCATGGGTGAAATAAAAGCTTGGTCTGTGCCCCAATGTAGATAGAAGAGGGTTTGACCTAGTTTAACTTCTTAGGTTAGATCACTCATTTCCACTATAACATTTTGGTCAACCCATCATTTCTTGCACTTTGGCATCCTTCTTGCATTAGATATGAGTTTTTTTCTCCCTAGATGTGATTAGGATTGAATTCATTTTTCATTTTGCATAACTATATATCTCATTTTTGCATTGTTCAAAACTAGGGTTTACAAAAACCTTGCATTGTTAGAAAACCTAGCTAGTCTTGAACCTAGGGTTTGGAGATTAGTGTTTGTTTCAGATCTTCATGGCATGATTAAATTAATTTGATTTTCTATTTCATATCACCTTTGTGTTCAAGAAAATACATTCTTGCATATTTGCATTAAAAAATAAAAAATCAAGCATTTTAGGGTTAGGAATAAGCATACTTTTTGCATTGTTTGCATTGCATAAGTTTTAGATCATCATAGAAGGGTTCACATTTCTTATTTTTACACCAGATCTGATTGGTATTGAATTCATTATTCATTCCATAGTGCTATATTTTGCATTTGAAACTATTCATTGCTAGGGTTTGTTAAGAAAAAGTTACATTTTTAGGAAAACCTAGTTTTTTGTGAAATCTAGGGTTTGTAATTCATATCTTGTTTAAGATTTTTATGATGAAATTTTCATTTGAAATCTGATTTTACATTTCTCTCATACATCATATATGACATCTTGTCTTGAAATTTGCAAAGAAGAACAATTTTGGATTGATAAATTTTAAGAAAAGCATTAAATTTAGGGTTTGATTTGAAAGATGAGTATACTTGATATCTAATTTGCTTTGAGTAGAGTTGAACTTGAATAAGCATTTCCTATTTCATTATATGTGTTTTCATTTGATCAAAAGTAAAAAACATTGCTTCATTTAAAAAAAAAATTAGTTCATCACCTCATTCATCTCTTCTTTGTGTGCATCTTGTGTGTCACTAAGGCTTGTAAACAATTTATGAGTTTGTGACTCGGTGCCCTAATTCAAACACTCTTGTATGAAGAAATCTTTGAATTATGGGTTCTAACACTTTGAATAATGATGGTAACTATACATTAGAATCCCAATTCCCTAGTCTAATCACACAAGAAGGTCAATCACTTCTTCTCGATATCCCTTCTTCACATATGCTGGAAGCATCAACTTTTCACGAATTCATCAACATTGATGACCTTGTGGCTCATGTTCCCAAATCTCAAATTCATGGATTAGACACCAAGTTGGATGATGTTCAGCAATTTGTAAGCTTAGAGCATATAGTTGAAGAGGTCATCCCTATTGTTGAGAGTCTAAGAAGTCTTTTGTTAGAAGGTCAAGAAGGATTAGAAGTCTTGTGTGGCCTTGCTCATATAGTGCATAAAAACATTTTATCTACATCTAGTTGTGCTAAAATCATCACTAATGTCACCTCTTCTAATCAAATAGGGACTCAAATGTCGGCACCCATATCGACATCCCCTATTCCTACTTACACTTCTACTATTCTCACCACAACTACACAACCTAGTAATAGTGCTACCATATGTGTTGGGTTATCTATTGGGAATCTTGTTCGTCATTATAGTTCTGTTCCATTTAATTATACAAATACTACACCTAGTGTCACCCCGCCTATATCAAATCACACTAAACCAAATATCACTTTCCAAAAGGCCAATCATATATTGTCACAAACTATGGTTAGCTCTATACATTCATATCAATCCCAACCTAGTTCACCTTTCGACTTCGTCATCAATCAACTTTTGTAAAATATGAACTCCATCCAACAACAATTAGCAACCATAAACCATAGTCCCACCAAACCATCTATGACATCTCATTATATCCACATTCCTTTATCCTATCCTATCTTAAGAGCTCAAATGCCCGATAAGTTTGAAACCCCTCGCTTTGAGAAATATAATGGGAAGGGAGACCCTAACAACCATGTGGCGTCCTTTATAGCTATGTGTAGTGATTTCTTCTTTGAAGATGCAATTTTGGCAAAACTCTTTCCTTGGTCACTCAAAGATTCAGCCTTGGATTGGTTTTGCTCATTGCCTCCTAATTCAATCACTTATTTTTCAAAACTCATCAATAAATTCCTCAAACATTTTCAAGCAAACATTGGACCTCAAGTCTCTTTGATCGATTTGGTTCATTGCAAACAAGGAATAAAAGAGAAAGTTATAGATTTTATGGGCCGTTATCAATCTCTCTTTTCTTAATTTCAATATTCTATTTTGGATGCTGATGTACAAAGAATCTTTATTGGAAACTCACAACCTCACATCCATGATAATATATTGTTGATGTGTTATGATTCTTTCACTCATCTTTACACAGCACTCTGTGATTACCAATTTTTTATTAGTTATTATGAGACTAATCCCTCATTGGCTCTAGTTGTGGTCAATCCAAAGCCTCTCACAATCAGTCATTCAAAAGACACAACAAAAAATTCATCAAGATCAATGCAATTTCAGCTAGTAACATAAGAAAACATGTGGTGATAGCATCATCTCTTGCTCCCACCCCTTATAAATTGAAACAAAAAACAAGACATTTCACACCATTATCAGAGTCTCTCTACTCTATAATGATGCAACTTTTGAACAAAAATCTCCTCAAGCTTCCAGCCATTAAAACTCTTGATCCAAGTAAGATGCAAGCATCTTCCTTTGACTCGAAGGCCTTTTGTCAATTCTACCACACCGCCAGTCATGACACTGAAAGATGTATGCATCTCAAACGTGAATTTCAACACCTCATTGATTCCAATGTCATCTAGGTTGCTGGTGTAAATGATAAAGGAAATAAATTAGTGGCTCCACTTAATCATAACCTACAGATTTATACAAATCCATTACCTCATCATGAATCTAATGTTGTAGACACATCTCAAGAATAAGACTATGAAGGTGATGTTTGTATGGTAGATGCCTGCCCTCATAAAGAGCATGCAAAACCTAAACCATATATATCTTTTACTCCTCATGATGCTACTATTGATTATCTTGATGGACCTCTCTACATCACCATTCGAATCAATGATAAACCTATAAGAGGTGCTATGATAGATCCTATATGCATGGTAAATGTAGTAACTCAAGAGTTTCTCTACATGCATGGTTTACACCATGATCACTATGATATATCAGAAATTGTGATTAGAGAACATGATGGTGTTGGTTTAGGTCCAGACAACTGAGAGGGGGGCGTGAATCAGTTGTCACATATTTTAATCTTTTCGACCATTGATCTTCCTTTACAATTTATAATCAAATGATATAAACATTTCAGCATTAATCAATAACACATGAGTAGAAACATAAATAACATAGTTGACACCAAGATTTTTGACGTGGAAACCCAGTTAAGGGAAAAACCACGGTGGGGGTTACCACAAAAATTAATACCCTGTTAAAAGTATTTTTACAAATGAGAATGCACATGCATTCGGGCTCACTGCCCAGAGCTCACTGCTCAATTAGAGGCTCACTACCTACAGAAAGATTACAAGAGAATAACAGAGATTTGAACTGATAAATAGCATCTACTCATGCAAGAGTTTCAGTTCTAGTTAAGTGCAAAAACTGATCTTACACATTTCATCTTTACTTGCTCTTCTTATTGCTCTACCTTCATTCGCTCCTTAGATTTTGTGCTCTTCTCACAATTACCTTATTCACTCACACACTACAATCATCCAATTCCATGGGATATATATATCTGCAACATGATCTACAATCATTTTACTAGTCAGCTTCAAGAACATTTAGAACTTTGTAAAGTACTCTGCTCTGTCGGCTAGATCCATACATAATATGAGATGCAGATTAAAACTTGCACTTGTGAAACATCAATCATGTCGGCTATCACTATTTATCATCACCAATTTCTCAATAGACAACTTCTATACATCCAGAAATAGGATCGTTCACAGGGTTGGCCAGTTCTTCTTCTGTCTGTTCTGTCAAACTGAAACTCGATACTTAGAAGCTAAAATCTTTTGAGTCCTTCATCTTCGAAGGATGAAACTCTAGATTTAGAATGTCTTGACAATCTTACAACTACCTCAGATCCACATCAGACCATACCTTTCCACTGAATAGATCCGAACCAAGATATCAGACCCTATCACATGCTCTGTTTCTAACTACCCGGACTTAGACACATTCTGATTTTGATTTTCAGTGTGAACAGATTGTGTTATGCGGATGATTGGGATGATCTTAGTTGCCATCACTGACAACACCTATCATGCCTAGCAGTGTCTCTTGCCAACAATCTCCCCCTTTGGCATTGATGGCAACACTTAGTGAAAAATGACTAAGTGTTGAAAAGCTCCCCCTTAGTTTGTGCTCCATATTGTTGTTCACACTGCTTTTCAGTACTCCCCCTTAGCTAGATTCCTCATTTTTCACTAATCTTCACTCCCCCTTTGACATCAATGGCAAAGGGTGGGGTCTGTAAGCTAAAATTTTCCAAAAATTTGTATATAGGACCACATATGTACAATTAGTCATTAAGTTCTATGAACTTGAGAATGTCTGCAAAGCTGGTTTTTATTTGCACAAGTTCAGAGGCCCAGGTACTCTTCATTCCATCCAAAATAGAGATGTGCCCACTTAATAAAAATGAATATGCTTCTGCCTTTGACAAATCTAATGGGTCACTAGTCTGAACTGCAGTCTGAGATTCAGATAGGGCATTATACATTGTCTCTAACTAAGGGGCAATCAATCCCCGGAGCTCACACATTCTCTTCATAATGTTGCTTTTCTCTCTAACAAGTCTCTTTATCTCATCAGTCAAGCTAATTACTTGACATTCCTGACTTATGGGTGAAATGGTTAGAGGATCAAAATTATTGGACAGATTTGACAATTTTAGTTCTTGTTCCTTTATCTTCTTCTCAATATCCTCACTAATTTTGGGCCATGATAGATAGAATTTGTACATATCTCTTCCATCATTCAAAGAATTATGAATACTCCTTATGCTAATACTGAGAATCATCCTAATCATTTCTTATTAGATTCTATACTTCACTAAATTTCTTATCCAGAAACTCTTTCTGGACCTTTGCCTCTGCAGATTTTTCAAAGGATACAAAATGAGTATTTACAGAACTTACAAGATTTTTCAGATGTCCAAATGGGGAATCAGATGGACTCTTCTAGTAGGAAGGCATTAACTTCTCCAAAATCTCAGTTGCAAGCCCCATTAGCTCATTGTCCTCCATGTGGAACTTTAACATCTCTTCTCTAGCCTTTACTTGAGTGAATGATGCAATTTTCATCAATTGAATTGGAGAGAAAGCATCTGGATTGGGTAGACCTCGGAGTAGTTCAGGCTCATCAATCTCAATCATTTCTTTTTCAAGAAGACTTTTCACTACATCTGTAGTGTCTCTTGCAACATTTTCTGAACCATCCTTTGGTTCATCAGATTTCTCAGTATCTACTTTAGGTGCTTCATCATTTGTACCATCTTCTTCTACATTATCTTTCTTTCCTTTTTCTTCCTCTTTCTCTGCATTACTTTTCTCTGTGTTCTCTGCAGAGGGACCCTTTTCTGTTTGTTCACCACTTGCTATCTGATCTGGAGTGCTCTGTGAAGTAGTAATATTATCTTCTTTTCTTGATGGGTCAAGTGAATTAGGAGTATTTCCTACATCAACTACTTTATCCATCATTTTTGTATCATCCTGATTTACTTGTTCCACTTCTAGAATAGAGGCTTCACCCAACTCAGATTGCTGCTCGATGATGTTCTCTTCTTCACCATCTGGAACTTCTTCTGTGACTATGGGAAAATTGTTCTTTTTCAATGCTTTCAAAAGAATTTCTTGAGTTCCTTTAACGATTTCACTTGTTTCTCCAAGCATGAGTTTGTACATTCTCCTTTTGCTTCTAAAGTCATCTTTGACTTCCTTGAATATCATATCTATTTGATTAGGTGAAATCTGAGGACACAAATTTATTAGCTCATGTTTGCTAATTTCCATGTCCTTGCTCTTGGCATTTTCTTTTTTCAATTCCAAAATATTTGCCAGACTTTGTGGCAACTCAGAAGTTATCTCAATCAGTGCCTTGTTGTAGATGTTGAGATATCTGACAGTTGCTTCTTCCAATACCCTTTTATCCACATCATTGTATTCATCATAGAATTCAATCATGGGTTTTAGATTACCATCTACTGTGACTGACTTTATCACATCCTCTAGGGAAAGTGTGGGCTTCTCAACATATTCCTCATATGCTTCTGTCTTTTGCCTTTTGCTAGCCTTTTTGCTTCCGGAGGACTCTTCTTTGGTTACTTTTGCAGCTTTTGTTCATGTGGCCTTTATTTCCTTTATTTTAATGTAAGAATCTGTATCTTCTTCTTCTTCTCTTATGCTTTCATAGGTTCAGGTTCCTTTTATTTTCTTCCTTTTCTCCCATTTTCTAGATGATTTTGCTTCCAGTTTTGAAGTCTTGGAAGGAACAGGGGCAGCAGTAGAGCTCCTAGTAGTTCTTGAAGTGGAAGAGAGTTCCACAAGAGCATTTGTTGGTTTCTTATCTTGTTTCTCTTTCTCATCTTTTTCAGTTCTTTCTTTGTGTTTCCTCATAGCCTCCTTAGTTAGGCCCAGATTTTCAACTAATTGCTCAACTTCTTTTCTTACTTTCCTATTAGCTTCAGGTTCTCTAAATTCAGTATGCAGTTTTAAATTCAGCTCCTCATAAGTTCTGAATCTTTCAACTGTTGTGTCTTTAGGCTTTCTTAGAAGATGTTGAGCATACATATTCAAGATTTTTCCATCTACTTCATACCCCATGGGCATGATCCAAGTAGTTATGGGTTCCACTGCTTCCATCAGACACTAATCAATATCAACCATGAAGCATATATCATTTTTGTACTTCTCAACAATTGATTTAGGGATTCTTTCCCTTAGGTGCATCATACTCTGAAAATTCTTGAAGTAACCCCATATTGCAGTTTTCTGAGCTTTGAAATCACCAATGCTGCGAAGATGATCTCTAATCTGAATGGCAATTGGCTCATCCTTAGTCCAATGCACACCTTTTACCCCAGATACCTCATTCATAAAGTAAAAGAACAAACATAGAACCAATGTACCATACTTGAAAGTGTTTTTCTTATCTTTCTTGATTTTGTTTAAATTTTCAATCAATTGATTCTATAGTAATTCACACAAGTCATAATCAGTGTTTTCTTTTAGCATCTTGTATGTAGCATATATGGTTGTTTCAGACACATAATTTTCTCTGCTCGAGTGGTAGATCTTGTACCCAATTACCATGGAGGCAAATTTGACATCTGGTTCTATAATATCATTAATGGTCATCACCCTTCTGTCAAACTTAGCACTGGTAGCATCAGTCACTGTCTAGTTTTTTACAGCTTTCAACATGGGCAATCCTCTAGTTGAGTTTAAGCCAGTTACATTTCTGATAGCATCCTTGGTAATTTTGAATGGTTTTAACAACCAAATGAATTCATCATGCATCCGACTCAAAATGTATCGGGCCCATTCATCCTCATCAAATGTTGGAAACCCCATAATCTAAATAAAGTGTTTATCCTGTAGTGCTTTATACTCTGGTTTCAGTTCGTGATTTTCATCCCTAAGTTGTTTCTCAAACAAGTCTACATACCTTGAATCTCCAAACTTGTCTATATTTGCATGAATATAAACCCTAATGTCTTCTACATGCAGCACACCATACGGAATACTTGAAAAAGCTCCTAACGAGTCGACTTCAATTGATTTGTGGGGATGCTTCTTAAATTTGGGTCGACGCCTTTCAGTAATGTCAACAACATGAGGAGTAGCCATTTCAACATATTTTAGATTCAAAGCTTTACAGAGAGGTACCTTTTTCTTTCACAAGGTTAGGGTTGATCAATTGTCGGTTGAATTTGCTCTTTGCCTCAATCTCTGGATTTGCAGCTTGAATGCTCTTCTTCTTGTTTCCTTTGAATGCAAGGTGATTCAAATGAGTGACCAAGTGACCATTTATCTTTTGCAAAACCTAATTTGGCATTGTAAAAAATACGTTGCCCTAACTATATCCGGTTACTTTGTTTTTTATAGTTCTTCATGAATCACTCCGCAAGATTTCATATCAACATTTTTCCTTCCAGAAATCCTTCCAAAGGTTTTGGACCAATTCAGAATGTTCTATTTTATTGTGCCAGATTCAGGCACCCACTTACTAACAAGGGGATTTTGATGTTCAATGTAGCTCCCCCTGAGCCAGAGTTCTTGACTTAATTCCCGGAGGAATTGTTAGCACTTGATTTTGTTGCGGACTCATCATCATTGTTTATTGTATCTTTCTTTACCCAGATCTTGTTCATTTCGCTCCGTATCTCATTGACATCAATTTTTCTTTTGCCTTTGTCTTGTCTCTAATCGTCCAATTTTCTGTTTACTGGACCTCTTCTTCCATTGTTCCTACTTCTACAGAATCTTGCAATATGACCAGATTTATTGCAATTAAAGCACACAACATTTCCTTTCTTATGAACTTGATTTCCTTTGATCTACATTGATTAGCCATGTGTCCAAACCCATTGCAAGCAAAACAGTAACCATTGAAAGAATTTCCAATCCCTCTATTGTTAGCATTATTCATTATCATACTTTTGCATTCATTTGATCTATGACCATACCTCTTACACTTGAAACATTGACCGGAGAAGGATGGACGATTTTGATTCACTCTGCTTCTGCACTGAGTACCTTTATGACCAAAATTATTGCAATTGAAATAATTTCCATTGAATGATGGATATCTTTGAGCATTAGGCTGTCTTACCAGAGGTTTTCTAGTTCTGTTTCTTTTATTCCTTGGTTGAAAATTTCTTTGTCCGGATACAGAGCTTTCACCTTTCTCATATCTAAGATCATGCTTGTCATCATCCTTTTTTTGTTCTTCAATTAGTGCTTCAAGTTTAGCTGAGTTTATCTTGAATTTCTAGGTCATGTCTGAGAGTGATAATCTGTCTCTCAAGTTTTCTCTCATTATTTCTGCTTTCTTGTAGATTTGATTCTAGGAGACTGGCTATTCCATCCAATCTGTAGCATTCTTTAGTTCTCTTTTTCAGATTTTGCTTCATTTCGTCTTCAGTTTTCTTCCTATCTTCAGTTTCCTTGGTCAGTCTCATTACCCCAATTTCCATCTCATGTTTTAAGATAATAACTTCTTTAGCTAAATTTTCACATTCCTTTGTGTTTTCTTTCATGGCGTTGTCTTCCAGTTGAAGAGGTTGCTCCTTTCCTTTTGCATTGGATTTGCTCAATTTTTCTTTTAAAATCTCAATGAAGTTTTCAGCCTTTTTGAGGTTATTGTACAACTCTTGGACCTCTGCCTTGGACTGCTCAAGATCATCTAGGGCAAGATTTAGTTTCCCTTGAAGGTTATATTCATCCATTTCCTAGATCTCCCTTAAGCTGTTAAACTTTCCAAAAGGAACTTGGCTCTGATACCAATTGTTGGTTTAGGTCTGGACAACTAAGAGGGGGGTGAATCAGTTGTCACATATTTTAATCTTTTCTACCATTGATCTTCCTTTACAATTTATAATCAAATGATATAAACATTTCAGCATTAATCAATAACACATGAGCAAAAACATAAATAAGACACTTGACACCAAGATTTTTGACGTGGAAACCTGGTTAAGGGAAAAACCACGGTGGGGGTTAACCCACAAAAATTAATACCATGTTAAAAGTATTTTTACAAATGAGAATGCACATACATTCGGGCTCACTGCCCAGAGCTCACTTCTCAATTAGAGTCTCACTACCTACAGAAATATTACAAGAGAATAACAGAGATTTGAACTAATAAATAGCATCTACTCATGCAAGAGTTTTAGTTCCAGTTAAGTGCAAAAACTGATCTTACACATTTCATCTTTACTTGCTCTTCTTACTGCTTTGCCTTCATTCGCTCCTTAGATTTTCTGCTCTTCTCACAATTACCTTATTCACTCACACACCACAATCATCCAATCCCATGGGATATATATATCCACAACATGATCTACAATCATTTTACTAGTCAGCTTCAAGAACATTTAGAACTTTGTAAAGTACTCTGCTCTGTCGGCTAGATCCATACATAATATGAGATGCGGATTAAAACTTGCACTTGTGAAACATCAATCATGTCGGCTATCAATATTTATCATCACCAATTTCCCAATAGACAATTTCTATACATCCGGAAATAGGATCATTCACAGGGTCGGCCAGTTCTTCTGTTTGTTTTGTCAAACTGAAACCCGATACTCAGAAATTGAAATCTTTTGAGTCCTTCATCTCTGGACGATGAAACTCTAGATTTACAATGTCTTGACAATGCTTACAACTACCTCAGATCTGCAGCAGACCATACCTTTCCACCGAATAGATCTGGACCAAGATACCAGACCATGTCACCTGCTATGTTCCTGACTGCCCGGACTTAGACACATTCTAATTTTGACTTCCGGTGTGAACAGATTGTGTTATGCAGATGATTGGGATGATCTTAGTTGCCATCAATGACAACACCTATCATACCTACCAGTGTCTCTTTCCAATAGATGGGTCTATCCTTCCAACTCTTGGTACCTTGACCCTCGATGTCAAGGTTGGGCCAAGAACCTTGGATGTTACCTTTGTCATCATTCCTAAATCAGACTTATTTCATGTGAGGTTGGGTCACCCATGGCTCCACTCCATGAAGGTAATCCCATCTATGGTTCATAAGTGCTTAAAGTTTCATTTTCAGGGATGTGTGCACATTGTAAATCACAGTCGGTACCAGCTTGTTGCTTGTCATGAACATTTTACACTTGACTACTTCTGGCCTAAACTAATTGGAGTCGCTCGAGCTAGAGAGGATTTATTCTTGTCATATCAAAAAATTAAAGAAAAGAAAATATGGTACAGTCACAGTTAGGAGGGTCCACAAAGTGAATTGTCCAGGCCGTGCAGCTAGAGTAAACACAACAGAAACAACTCAAAGATATAAAACAAATACAGGTTCAGTCATTTAGTATATCATAGAATTCATATACAAATTAGCTGGCAACATGTGGGCTTACAATTAAGGCTCACAGGCTTGATTACAAAATTAAAGTATATGCACAAGATATAGCTTTGAATCTCCTTCACAAAGAATTCAAACTATCTACTATGAACTAATGATCAACTACTCTCCTAGGCATCTATTACATCAATATATATCATCTTCAGAATAATAGATTCCTTCAGGTCGGCCAAGGAAGATCACAAACTCCAATGAAGAGTTGTAACGTGTGTACATGGATAGGTCAATCCTAATTGAAGATAACTCTTCTACAAATGAATGGAATGGTGTACAGATCTCAGGAAAGGTCAGCCATGAACCAAACAACATGGAATGATGTGTCATTTAGCACCACAAATCATGAAATGCTCCTCCTTTAGTTGATTGTCTAAGACTGTCAGGATGCTCTGTTCTGAGAAAATAGTTAATCTTTTGATAGCGATATCTTACCGATATTCGATCCAAATGATCTAATTTTTGGATATGATGTGCATGAATGTGTCTAGATTCTAAGTCTAGCTCTACAAGGTCTAAAATGAAGCTGCAGCAGAATGTAAACCAAAATACAGAAACTGCTACTGACTGAACTGACTGTGTTGAACTAGAAAATGAAAGAAACAAACTAAAATACAAATATTTTTGGTTGATACAAGATTACTCTTGAACTAGGGATGCTCCTACCTCAAAATAGTAGAGTTATCACCTCCTTGTGATGTCCCCAAACCTCCTCGATCTTCTAAGGCTATGACAGTAGTTCCCCCTGTCCCATAAGTGGTGAATGAAGCTAATCCTGAATCGAAGGTTCTTCTTCGTCCCCGAGCATCTGGTAGATATGTTGAGGTTCCCCTCCACCATCCCTCAAGGACAATGAGGCAACCTTCAAGCATAAAATAGACATCCAAGCAATCACAATATCACTTTTGTCCCACCTCCCTCTGTAGATACTAGTGGAAATCAATCGGTTGTGCGTGTATTATTTCCTGAGGTTACTCAATGGCTTATGGATTCTCACGTACTTCTGCCCATTACACAAGTTGAGAAGGAAGAGCAAACCATGTTGAGGAACCCTTCCCCCATTATCTCCCAGACTTTGGTGGTTCCTCCTACTTCTTCTAATGTTCCTGAAACAAAGGAAGAAAAGGAACCCATGTTGGAAGATACTACGGTTCCTTTAACAAACATCACAAATAAAGCTAAGTGAAATAAAATTGTGAGAGAAAGAAAGAAGCGTTGTTGTGGAGAATCTCCCTCACAAGTGTTTATCACCGACGAATGCGAAAGAGACATCTACTAGTGTTTTTCTCCTATAGAGAAGGATACAGCTTCACAAGATGCTATGGAACCTATTGTATTATATTCTGATAGCAAATATGAAGATAACAATGATACAGGTACAGCTCTTGTTCCTTACACCATGCTTTCTATAGTTCCTCTTGCATATTTTCCACCTATCCAAATTGATGATAAGAAAGATTGGGATGAGGACGATTTTCTTTAGGTCGACTCACGAGTGTGGCCCCTTATTTCTATTTTTTCATGAGTGCATGTGATTGTTTCTCCCCCATAATGTGTTGCTTGTTGCTTTATTTATGTTTTTGTTGTTGTTAATCTCTATTTGGATGACCCTTGACACCCTTGTAGGTGCAAGGATACAAAGGGACCATGACATTCTCTCTATTTATATCATCATTCTTCTATATGTCGTAAGTTGCATTGTTGTTGTTTCCTTTGGGGACGATGCAAGGTGTAGGACAATTTGGCATTCTCCCTTGTTGACTCAAATGGTTTTTATTTGATTTCATGTGATGTTTCTTCCTTTGTCTCTATAGTTCTACTAGCTGGCAGATGATGATAGTTCCATATATAGTCTCACGATATCTCCTATTATACACCCATTCATTTACTAATGCCAGTCAGGTAGATCCCTTTGTGCTATTACTTAGGATAACTTGTTATTTTTGTGTGTTTTTATTTATGTGGCACCTTGTTGCTATGCTTGGCATCATACCATGACTACATAAGCCATTGTGTATCATGCTCAAAGCATCTCCTCATTTTGCCTTTTGTGGTGCAACCCCTTGTGATGTAGTTTTGAAAACACATATCATTTGAGCATGTGCTTCTAGAAAGCTCTCAGCCCTATCTTGTGGTTTATTCTACCTTAAAGCAATTGCTCTTTGATAGGAGTTAGCAATCACTTTAAGCTAGGGGCATACATTACGCTATGCTCTTTTTTGGTTACATACTTATTTATTATAGTTGGCATTGAACTCACTTAGTGATTCGACAGTCCTCACTAGCCCGTGATGTTTCCTTTTGGTCCATGAGCCACCTAGTACAATGAAGTGTGATAGCATGTGTGCTTCATGTGACTTGTCGTGGTCACCTAGTACTTTGACGGTCCTTACTAGTGTGTGATCCACAAAGGCATTTTTTTCACATGACCCCTAACAACAGACAAGCTAGCATTAGAGTCATGTGCCTCGTGTGTTTTCTTCTATATTTGTTTGTCTAATATATTGGTTGAACTTATATGTATTAGTGATTCTATGTGTCTTGTGTGTCTTCACCATGTTTTCCATGTGTTTTCTATGTATACTTTGTGCCTTATGTGTATGTTTTGTGTCAAGCGTGTATGCATTGTGTATGGCATGTATTTTCCTTGTGTATTGTGTGTCTTTCACGTGTATTCCTATGTACGCTTTTAATACTCCATGTATGTGAATTATGTTGCAATGCCTTGCATGTTTGAAAATCTCTTTGCTTATATGTGTTTTCAACCTTAGAATCCTAAGTTTGGGGGCTACTATATTCCACAACATAGCGAAATTATTTGGGTTTCTATATTTTCGTGTTTTAAATCTATCTTCTTCTTACTTTACTATGAGTTTGAATTTAAGTTCGTACCGATGCTAAAGTGGGGGCTAAATTTTATAGAGTAAAATGTGTACACTAGCATTTTACACCTAGTTTAGTACCCAGGTGGACCTAAAATGTTTACCCTTGTTAATCAAGACCTATTTTAACACCTTTTTTAACATTAAATGATTAAATCTTGATCCTAATAAATAAACCCAACAAAATAAGGTTAGGATTGGTCTAATCCCACTTAAATGGACACTCTCCAGCTCCTTAACTTTTTCTTGTCGGCCCCATTTGGTTTTATTTGTCGTTGGTGAGTGAAAATGCATATATAAAGGAGTTTTACAATTAATTTTACACCTAGATGGATATTGCAAGTTTGCTCACATGTTTTGATCTTCTATGCTCAAGTGCTCTTCATGCTTAGATGTGCTACACACTTGTGGATGTTATGATTCTCATTTGTAGGTTTTGAAGGAAATTCAATCTATCTTTGTCTATCTCCTTGTTGGTGCATGATCTTGAGTTATCTCCATCAACTAGGGTTTCACATCTCGTGGTAATCATTATCACTTTCATTCATATTTATATCATATATTATTGATCTTGCATCTGCCCTCCTAGGGAACACTCTCTTGGATCACTAATCATCATTGTAGTGGAAGTGGAAACACTAATATGGAGTTTTACTAAGAAAACCCCTAAACAATGCACAACCTTTTCCCTCTTTGCTTATGTGCAGGTTGAAGATACATGTTTCAGAAGATAAGATCCTAGAAGAAGAAAGAGTTTGCAAGTACAAGTCTGGTGAAACTTGGAGATTCTGTAAAACCTTAGATTGGGTCTAGAGGGCCCAGCACCTTGGTCTTTTGGTGCTCCCAAACTTAGATCCAGGTTTTGATTTAATTCTTGATCTCTGTTATATTTTTTATTTCTTGTTTCTATTTCTAATTGTCGTATAACTGTCAATCTTTGTTAATTAGGGTTTTATCTTTTTACCCTAGCTTGCTTGATTGGATTTGGTTGAATTTGGTTTATTCTCATCTATACAAAAAAAGGGTAGAACCTTTCTAGTTTGGCTCTCCTTGATGGGTAGAAGCCAAACTCAGTTTGTACCCCAATGTTTGTAGAAGAGGGTTTGACCTAGTTTAACTTCATAGGCTAGACCACTCTTTTCCACTATAATAGGAATAAACTCTTTTCAATCCATCCACCATTTTATCCCATCTAGTGATCTTCTCTTTTCCTCTTCATATTTTCTAACTACACCTCCTTCCACCAAATTCCAGCATGACCTTTGAGCTTGGTCTTGGAAAACTTGACCCTCTCAGAATCTTTTGTTTCTTCATATTCAAAATATTCCTCCATATCATTGATCCAATCTATCAATTATTTTAGATTGAGACTACCGGAATATGTAGAGATATCTATCTTTGACCTTTTCCCAATTTTTGTTATAGCCTTCAAAAATCTAACTTGTTGCCCCCTTTTTCTTCAAAATGTGTCCATGTCCATTCTTTGTTCATTCTTTGTCATCTTTTCCCCTTAGTTCTTTCTTTGAGCAAAAGTTTACTTTGTTACTTTCAGTAAGTCGGCGATCCTCCACCTTTTTGAACTGAAGTCAGCGGGTTCAAAAGTGTTGCAAATATGTGCTTATGATGTGTTGTCATTAATGTCAACATATCCCTTTGTCAAAAATAGGAGAAACAGTGCAGATAAGTGAAGTAGATTGCTTTGCATTTCTAGAGGAATGAATATCAAAGTACGCGGACCATGGTTGTGTAGAGGGTTGTCAAAAGTATCTCCAGTTAAGATTTGAGAGATTCGCATGAAGATTTGAAGAAGCTATGGCCATTTGAGTAGAACCAGGTTTTGCAATGTTTAGAAGAGACAGAGTGACAAGAAATTGGTCTGGATTGCTCTGCAATGAAAACTTATGATCTATGGATCTAGAGGCATGTTTGGGAAGTCAGTGTGTATCCTCAACTCAAGTGGTTCATGGTTTAGAGGTTCACAAGCAATCTTTCTAGCATGACAGTCATGGCAGACAGTGTTCTTGAGGTACCGAATGAAGATGCAAGTGATTCTAATGATTTGGAGTAGTGTAGATGTTATTGTTGAATTTAATGTACTTGTGGAGGTCTCTAGATTGTGTGCCTATTGTGTTGGAGGTCCACATTGAAGATTGAGCTAGTTGTTGAAGATTTTGTCCTTGGTGTTGTTGTTCTTCCTAGTCTTGGCCGACCGGATGTTTCAAGTGTGTTGTGGATGATCTAAGAGATATTCTCTGGAGCGTAGCGTGTTGATCAAAGAAGATTCAAGTCCAAGCTATGTTTGGCTGATAGTACAGTGATCCACATTGAGTCAAGCCAACCTTGATGTTCATTCCAAGGTTGATAAAGTGTATAAATACTTGTGTATGAGTTGTGGAAAGTTTCCCTTGTACGAAAATGATAAAATCCTAAGAAAGGTACAGAGGCAGAGCAGAGAAAAGAAGCAGAAGAATAAGAGGAGTAAAGGATGAAGAGTTAACGAAGAAGTGTTTGGGGCAAAACATAAGTTTTATGAGCTTTTCATGGGACCAAAACAGGCATGAAGAAGATGCTATTTCTCAGTTCATTCTTTCTGTATTAAACATAAAATCTTGTATGTAGTGAGCCTCTTTGAGTAGTGAGCTCTGGGCAGTGCGCCCGAAGGTAAGTGCCTTCCCATTTATTTTAAATACTTTTAACAGGGTAAGAATCTTATGGGTTAACCCCCACCGTGGTTTTCCCTTA
The DNA here is from genome assembly GCA_027924645.1 of Cunninghamia lanceolata. Classification (NCBI taxonomy): domain Eukaryota; kingdom Viridiplantae; phylum Streptophyta; class Pinopsida; order Cupressales; family Cupressaceae; genus Cunninghamia; species Cunninghamia lanceolata. The sequence goes on along the minus strand of BSBN01000280.1, from coordinate 21,965,436 downwards.
ACTGGATTTCCACGTAAAAATTTTGGTGTTATGTGTGTTCATTTTGTTTCTTCTCATGTGTTGTTAATTCATGCTTTAATGTTTACATCATTAATCTGTTTGTAAGTTGTGAATGAAGATTAAAACCAGAAAAGGTTAAAGTTGTGGACAACTGATTCACCCCCCTCTCAGTTGTCTGACCTAGTTCCAACAATTGGTATCAAAGCCGGTTCCTCTAAAAGAAGCTTGACCACTTGAGGAGATCCAAGATGTCAACTTACAAGAAGGAAAGTCCAAGATTTGATGGAAAGAATTACTCCCTTTGGAAGGTGTGCATGCAGTGTCATTTGCAATGTATGGGTGATGCCTTTTGGTTGATAACTAAGGATGAGTATAAGATTTTGAAGAATAGCCCTTCAACTCTAGACGAACTCAAGGAAGCTGAATACAATATTCGAGCTAAGGAAGCATTGTTGAGTGCTTTGACTGATACAGAAATGACAAATGTCCTGGAATTGAAATCTGCTCATGAAATCTGGAAAAAGTTGGAAACTCTATATGAAGGTGATAAATATGTCAAATGTGCCAAGCTACAGAGCCTGAAGAGTAAATATGAAAGGTTGATGATGAGTGAAGATGAAAACATTACTTCCCACATGCAGAAAGTGAATGAACTTGTGACCGGTATCAGGAGTGTTGGTGGAATATTGGAAGAATCAGAGATTGTTACCAAAGTGCTCAGATCCTTACCTGCGGCATAAAAGAATAAAGTTGCTGCCATTGAAGAGATTAGGACTGTGACAACTGTTACAAGGGATTAGTTGGTTGGTAAGCTTCCAGCATTTGAAATGAGTGAGTTTGGTGATTCTCTTCCTAAGTCTGAATTTGCATTTAAGGCCAGTGTATATGGAAAACAAAGATATGATCTGGGTGAAAGCTCTTCAAGAAGATCAAACATATTTGAGAAGGCAAGGAAGGATCTTGAAGATGATGAAATTGAGGGTGCAGAACTTGAATCCCTTATTGCCAAAAGATTGCCAAGAGGATCTGGTAAGTATGAAGGTGTTTGCCCCAATCCTTCTATCCAAAATATAAAATCTTCTTGCAATATTTTATCCTCTGTGTGAAGTCGTATTTTTCATTTCAAATACATTTGGGGTCACATTGTAAACTTTTAAATCTTAATTTGTTATCATAAGTCTTCCCTTGTCTCATTTTTCCCTCCATTTAAAACTTCAAAACAAATTTTTATCCCAAGGCAAAACTCACCACTTAGTCATCTTTTACTTTGCATCTATTTTCCGTTTTGACTAAGTCTGCGTTAATTTTTGCTTCTCCCCAAGTCCATTTGCATCTATTTTTGATCCACACCAAACTCGCACCAATTTCTCCTTTTCATTAAGTGTGCGCAACTTGTGAAGTTTGTCTAAGTTGTTCATATCTGCTTTTTACCGATGCTTGAAGTCTACATTCACTTGTGACAACCGCGAAGTAAATGCAGTTTCTATTCAAATCACAAGTTGCACATTTTTCTTTTATGAAGCAAGTAATAAAAGTGGGGGCGTAAAATACGAATAGCCAAAGTGTTAAAATTCGCTTGTTACTTGCATTAAAAGTTGGTTACAATTTTTGTGTCCATGATCATCTCCTAAAAATGAGGGAATATTCTTTTAAAGAACTCCCTACCATATTGTTATTCATGCTATCATTAAAACTCAATTCAAATTTTCCAATGGCATGAAGGATTTGGATTTACTTCCTTGGTTCTATTCGATGTTAAGGAGTCGACCATCTATGTTTTCGGTCCACAAAGTTTAGTTGTCACACGTCTCCAAGTAAATGATCAAGCTGCCACAACCACTATACATATTATTTCACCGATTGGTTTTACCTTTCAGTAATACATGACTGATATATGTCATAAAAAGTGGCATAGTCGACAGGTGTCGCATTCATGGGATGAAAACGTTGAAACTCAAACTTATTTTGCGCCATCCTCCACCAGGCATCGTGGCATGAGATAGAATTTGGTTGGCATACAGTTATCACACTCTCACCGTCCCTTGTATGATGGCAAAAAGCATGCCTCATGCAGTGTCCTCAAGTGCAGACTTACGGTAATCAAGACTCGTAGTCATTATCAAGTTGATAACTATCTCTACAAATCCCCGCATGCTTAGAAGATTTCCATGAGACTCCATCTTCGTGAAGTGATTGTTGAGAGCATTTTCTTATATCAGCTAAGGTCGATTACATCAAATCATAGAAATAGATCAATATGAACATGAGAACAATGCTCATAAGTCAGACTACCATCAGGAAGCTCTTCAGAGAATAAAAGCCACGCTGCCGGCATTGTTTTGTTGGTAAACACTTCGCAGTCTAATGCTCGCTGAGGATGAAATGTTGTCACAAACCCATCACTGAGAACTTCATGCGACAGGGCAGATGGTGACGACACAATACATGCATGGCTCATCCACTACGAAGATGGCACACAGGAGGTAGCATATCAGTATGCCGCGGTCTCTTTCTGTCAACTGGTTTCGGCCATGCAATAGTCACCTTGAAACACACATAGTGTTGCGTATTGGCATGATGTCGACGTCAGGGAACTCTCAATGCTCGCCACCTTGAGGTTTCACAAAACTAAGGGTTTCGAAGGACTGAAAGTCAGGTGTATTGCCATCATTCTTCTGTCAGTTTTCTACAATATAAAAGAGCCGAAGGTTATCATGTAGATAACATGATTATTTGGAACTTGAAGAAAATATAGCTCATAGAACATGACTTTAAATCATTGACAGAAGCACAACTCGTACTTATTTGGAAATAACAATCACAACACATGATTCGACAGTCAGTTAGAGAAAATGGGAACACAACTATTTTGAACATGTTCTAAGACCGAGATAATGGTTTATTGAGGTGGCTGCTATTGAAAGTTGTGCATATGCATTTAGTGTGTTTATTAGTACAACTAGATTTGTGGCAGAGATGAGTGAACATCATGGAAGGCTGGATTGCTATGCAAAAAATATAACTCTAAAATCAAAATCACAAGATTCTTGTTGAATTGAAGTGAAATGCTTGTTTCAATTGATAATTTCTGCGAAGGAAGTCTTTGATCAGAAAATTGGTTTGCAGGTTATGCTCATTGTTGGCTTATTAATCTCTGTGAGTACATGTCCCAAGCTGATGTGGGTGTAAGATGTGAAATCACAAGCCAACACATGTGAATTATTCTACAGATTGATTTATTTGTCATACAAGAGGTGTAGCTCTGTGAAGAAATACAGAAGTATGGACATCGCCAAATGCAGTTCTATTGCAATGCAATCATGTCTAGTCAATGAAGATGTCTGGGTTTTCAATGAAGGACTTATGGAGAAATTGAACCTCATCTTCAATTCTGGCATTGATCACATATCAATTTATCGACATAATTTGAATGATGTCCATAAAGATCAATCAAAATGGAAGCTCCGCATTACAAGAGTAATTGTTCCCAAAAATAAGCTGATAGCCGCAGCAGTGAGGATGTTTAGAGTATACAAGACAAAGTCTACCCTCCCTTCACAACAATTTGGAGCAGTAGAAACATCTTCAGATGGTGTCAACCATGGCGAGGACAAAACCTGATAGTCTCTCATGAGATCCATCTTATTGGTCTACTTTTCAAAGTTTGCAAATGATAGGTTTTAGTTCTCTTTCTATGAAAGTGACTTTATGTCACTCTTTTGTAATTAAGGTGAAAAGTGCATTTTATTCTTTCAAGGACTTTTTGAAACATTATATAAAGGTTACCTAAAATGCACTTTTATTTGCATAACGTATTTTGGGTAGTTACAAGAAGTAGTTATAAGGTAGTTATAAAGTTGGTTACTAAGACAAGTCTATATATACAAGGCTTGGTGTTTGTAATAGGGACTTTTTGGCTTTCACATTTATAAGGATGTTATAAGGAACAAAGTTGTACAACTCAGTGTGGAGAAATAAGAAGCATTTTTGGATTGTGTGATCTCAAATATCTTCTTAACATTATTCATTCCTCTTATGTTGATGGATGATGGTTTTCTTTACATAATTTTGCATCTGCAATGTGGAATAACAACTAGTCTTGAAGGAATTGGTTATTAGATAATGTTTCAACGTATGTTGAATATCTCCTGAATCATTTCTTCTTTCTAATACTACACTCATTGTAACAGTTTAAGAAGTATTCTTATATTGTTTTGATGGGATTGTTGAACTTTATGCATGCGAGATGAGTCAATGTTTGTAAGCCCATTGTCTTCATCTTCCAAACCTTTCTTTAATTGCATTTCATTCATAAAAACCTATAATTTATCAAACGAGGGAGCTGCCCCTCTACACGCAGAGGTAGGTTGATAGGAAAACTACAACTTTACCAACTGTTGGTCCTTATTTTCACTATGTGTTTTTCTGGGCAAAGAGTCAATATAATCAGCCATATGTTATAGTGCAAATCTGTATACCAACAGAAGGAAAGTTGCCTTTCAAATGTTTTGCTTGTAATAAGATTGGTCATTTTGCCTCAAGGTGTCCAGAGAGGGTTTCAAAGCCAAACCCTAATAGATCAAGGACTCAGAAGAAATATTACTATGTCTAAGAAGCTGATGAAGAAGGAGTCACAGATGATGAATCTAATATGGGAAGTAACTCAGGAAATGAATGGGTGTTCATTGCCATCAAAGAAGAAGATCTGGTGTCTATTGAATCTACTAGTTGTGTGAATGTAGAAAGTGCCTTGACTGCTCAGATTGAAGAAAAGGATGAATGGGTGATTGACAGTGGATGTTCTCATCATATGACTGGTGATAAAGTAAGTTCATAAGTTTGGAAATATATGAAGGTGGAATCGTGAAGTTTGGAGACAATTCAGCTGGTAGAATTCGTGGCAGAGGATCCATCTCTTTTGATGGTAAGAATAACACTAATAATGTTTTGTATATAGAAGGATTGAAGCATAATCTTCTCAGTGTTGGACAGTTGGTTGATAAAAAGTATGATCTCTAATTCAAGGATGGAAAATGCAAAATCTTAGCAAGCTCTGAAACTCTGATTGCATCAGGTACACAAACTAAAGGTAACATCTTTCATTTAAGTGGTACCGGTAAAAGTTGTTTGATTGCTCAGATTGATCAGAGTTGGTTATGGCATAGGAGAATGTGTCATGTGAATTTTGATAATATTATCAAGATAAGTTCTACTCAAGCTATGAGAGATCTTCTAAAACTTGTGAAACCTGTTGATAGCATGTGTAGAGAATGTCAATTGGGTAAATAGAATAGAACTTCATTCAAGAGTAAAGAACAATTTTCAAGTGGACTATTGGAACTTGTGCATACTAATCTATGTGGTCCTGCTAGAATTAGAAGTGTGCAAGGAGATAGATATTTTATGTTGCTGATTGATGATTACTCCCGGATGATGTGGGTAACTTTCTTCAAAGAAAAATTAGAAGCTCTTGACAAATTCAAGGTGTTCAAGGTTATGGTGGAGAATGAGATTGGTGTGAAGATAAAGTGTCTGAGATCTGACAAAAGTGGAGAGTTTACCTCTGGTGAGTTTGATACATTATGTGAAAAGCATGGAATAAAAAGATAGTTATATGCTCCTAGGACTCCTTAGCAAAATGGAGTTGTGGAAAGAAAGAACCGGACCATTCAAGAAGCTGCTAGGACCATGATGATGGAAGCAAATGTTCCACAAGTCTATTGGAGAGAAGCTATGAGTACTGTTGTCTACACTCTTAAGCGAGTGCAGATTAAAGGCAATTTTGGTAAGACACCTTATGAACTATGGTTTGGTCATCCTCCTACTGTGAAATATTTCAGAGTTTTTGGTAGTAAACGCTATATCAAAAGAGATGAGGATCTAGGAAAGTTTGATGCAAGAAGTGACGAAGGAATATTTTTGGGTTACTCTACTCAAAGCAAGGCATACCGGTGCTTCAACAAGAGATTGAAAAAGATTGTTGAAAGTGCTAATGTCAAGGTTGATGAGAGCAAACAAAGACCTTCCAGGCCTTGTGGATATGATTTAGATGATCAAGATGAAAGTCAAAGTCAAGGAAAGCAAGTTCAAACCCAGACTCAGATCCAGATTGATCCGTAAAATCTAGTAACTCAAGAAATTAGTGCAGATGTTGAGGAACGAGCTCAAGAATCAGAAGTTCAAGACACTCCCAAAACCCGCAGGTATGTAAGGTTGAATCATTCTGAAGATCAAATCATAGGAGACAAGAATAAAGGTGTTCAAACTAGAAGAAGAATTGTTGAAGATCAAGTAGAGTATTGTTTGATTTCAAAGATTGAACCAAAAACAGTGAATGAAGCTTGTAATGATGAAAATTGGGTAAAAGCAATGGAAGAAGAATTAATGCAAATTGAAAAGAATCATACTTGGGATCTTGTTCCTAGACCTAAAAACAAAAATGTAATTGGAACCAAATGGGTCTTCTGGAATAAACTGAATGAAGATGGTGAAGTTGTGAGAAACAAAGTAAGATTGGTATGCATAAGATATTCTCAAATAGAGGGAATTGATTTTGAAGAAACATTTGCTTCGGTGGCAAGAATTGAAGTAGTCAGATTATTTCTTGTATTTGGTGCTTTCAAATATTTCAAAGTTTACTAGATGGATGTCAAGTAAGCGTTCCTGAATGGAGAGCTAGAGGAAGAAGTCTACATTGAGCAACCAGAAGGATTCCAGTTGTCTGATCAAGAAGATATGGTCTACAGATTGAGGAAAGCTTTGTATGGACTTAAACAAGCCCCAAGAGCCTGGTATGCAAGATTAGATAGGTATCTGCTAAAGCTAGGATTTAGCAAAGGCACAACTAACAGTAATCTTTATTTCAAGATTGATCATGCGCACATCTTAATTGTTGAGGTATTTGTTGATGATATCATTTTTGGTGGAAATGGAAGCATGTGTAAGAAATTTGCTGATTAGATGCAAAGTGAATTTGAGATGTCCATGTTTGGTGAAATGAATTTCTTCTTAGGTCTGCAAATCACTCAGTCAAATAAAGGTATCTTCATATCTCAGTCTAAGTATGTGAGAGAATTGTTGAAAAAGTTTGGAATGGAGGACTCAAAACTAGTAAGTACTCCTATAGTAACTAGATGCAAGTTGAGTAAAGATGATGATTCACCTAAGGTAGATTAGAAAAGGTATAGATCAATGATTGGAGGACTGCTTTATTTGACTCAGACCTGACCTGACAGTATGAATGCAATTGGACTTGTTGCTAGATTTCAAGCTGATCCTAGGGAATCCCATGTTGTAGCAGTCAAAAGAATTTTTAGATATCTAAAGGGAACATCTGATTATGGCTTATGGTATCCAAAGGATAATGACTTTGTTGGAAACAAGGTAGATAACTGAGAGGGGGGGTGAATCAGTTATCTCTATTATCTTTACTTTCTTTTTCTTTTTATAATTTGTGCAGCATCAAAACATATAAGAAAATATAATCATGAGAGTAGAATTAAAATAAACACACATAACACAAGGATTTTTATGTGGAAAACCCTGTTAAGGGAAAAACCATGAGGTGACTAACCCAAGATTGTATTCTCTATTAAAAGAATAAGAAGTACAAAATGGCACTTGCCAATTAGGGCTCACTGCCTGAGCACACTGCTCACAAGAGGCACACTGCCTACAAGAGACTCATTATCTACAGAGTTTACAAAAGGTAACTAGGTGTTTGAACTGATGAGAGGCATCTACAAATTCTGAAGTTTAGTTCTAGTTAGGCTCAATATACTGATCTAATACACTTCATTCTTCCTCTGCTCTAGTGTTGTTGCTTTGTCACATACCGGACTTGTATTTCTGCTTCCACACTTATCTTTGCCTTTCCTCGCACCTTATTTCATCACATCTATATGCACACACACTTACATATTGGAATTCATCTGGTATTTATATCCGCACCACGGATTTCAACAACTTTCTAGTCAGCAACCAGAATACTCAAGATATTTACAAGTTACTGCTTTGTTGGCTGAATTCATGCATGATTTGTGATGCGTATCAAATCATAGATATAGAAGTCATCAATCATGTCAGCCAACATTGTATGATCCCTCAAATAGCTTGATCAACATCAATTACTCATCCGGATTGAAGTCTGATACTCTGTCGGTCAGTTCGTCCTCAGTCTACTCTGCCTGTCTGGAACCCAACACTCAGATGCTCATATCTTTTCCATGTTTTATCACTGGAGGCTCAATCTCTACAATATAGTAGTCATGATACTGCTCTTGACTTGTCCAAGTCCGCAACTTGCTAAGTTACACCATCTAAGAGATCCAGACCTAATTGTCAGACCTTGCTGCATGCTCTGTTCTTGTTCACCAGACCAAAACAATCTTTAATCTGACTTCTTGTATAGGCATACTATGTGCTGCGGATGTGTGGGATAGACTTTGTTGCCATCAATGACAACACTCATGAAGCCACACAATGTCTCTTGCCAACAATGTCCCCCTTTGGCATTGATGGCAACACTTAGTGAAAAATGACTAAGTGTTGCAGCAAACTCCCCCTTGGCTAATGCTCTGTCTTGTGCATGATTTTACTGGAGCTCCCCCTTAGCTGGATTCCACATTTTTCACTATTCCTCACTCCCCTTTGACATCAATGGCAAAGGGTGGAATCCGCATACCAAAATTTGCAAAAATTGACCTATACATAGCCGCATAAGTATGTATATACATGTTATACTTACATATACTTGAGTATATCTGCAAAAGTGGCCTTCAACTGTACATACTCTATGGCCCAGCTCTGCTTCATCCTGTCCAAAATGGAGATGTGACCACTCAACAAAAATGCATATGCTCCTACCCTTCTTAAGTCTACTGGATCACTGGTCTAGGATGTGGTCTGTGCATCTGTTAAGGCCTCATGCATTGCCTCTAACTTAGGGATAATTATCCCTCTGAGTTCACTCATCCTGTTTATTATATTCTTCTTTTCTTTGACTAGCCTCTTTATTTCATTTATAATGACAATAGCCTGGCATTCTTGATTCATTATGGAGGTAGTGAGGGGATCAAAATTCTAAGATAAACTTAACAGTTTACCTTCTTGTTCTTTCACCTTCTTTTCAATATCCTCTGTCACTTTAGACCAAGATAGACAAAATGTGTACATGTCCCCACCATCTTTAAGAGCATTTTCAAGGCTCTTTATCCCAATATCTAAGGTCCTCCTATCATTAGCAATGAATCCATGTACTTCAGTGAATCTTTTTCCCAAAAACTCTTTGCAGACCTTTTCTTCTGCCGATTTCTCTAAAGAATCAAAATGAGTGCTGACAGAGTTTACCAGAGATTTCAAGTTACCGGATGGAGAGGCCAAAGGATCCTTTTGAAAGGATGGCATGATATTCTCCAGCATCCCGGATGCAATCTCTAATAGCTCACAGTCTTCCATGTGAGATTTCAGAAGTTTTTCTTTTGCTTTAGCTTGGGCAAAGATGTTATTTTCATTGTCTGGACCGAAGAGAGGGAATCAAAATTTAGTGGTCCTTGGAATAGTTTCGGTTCATCTATCTCCATCATCTCTTTGTTCAAGAAATTCTTCACTACCTCTGCAGTGTCTCTTGTTGGAGACTGAGTCTTCTTTTCTTTTGGAATCTTTAAACTGTCATCAGAGATCCTCTCTGTTTGTTCTTCTTCTTTTCCCTTTACCTCCTCTTCTTGGCTAACTTTCTCCTCTTTTCTACCTTCTCCTTCAGTTCCTAGATCTGGAATGTCTGTAGTGGGATCCGGAGGAGAGATGTTAATTGCTTCATGAACTTCCCCTTCCAGAATAGAGGAATCCAAGTCTCTAGACTTCTCTTCATCTACCTCTTTTGACCCTTCTACATTTTTGTCAGAAGATTCTTCATTTGATGCATTTAATCCTTCAACATCCATGGTAGAAGGTTCTTCATCTATTTCCTCTATAATAGGAAGATTGAATCTTTTGAAGGCATTCTGGAGGATGTCTTATGTTTCTCTTGCTACTGGATCAATTTCTCCAAGCATAAGTTTGTTCATTCTTGCTTTGCTCTAGAACTCATCCTTACAGTCCTTAAAGATCATGTCCATTTGCTTTGGAGTAATAGAAGGATAGAGCTGAATTGCAATCTGTTCTCGGATCTCTGAGTCTTTTGCCTTTGCATTCTCTTTTTTGAGTTCAAGTACCTTCTCTAGACTTTTGGGAATTAATGAAATAATTTCAATGAATGCTTTATTATAAATATCCACGTACCTGGTTGTAGCATCTTCCAAGATCCTCTTGTCAGTATCACTATATTCATCATAAAATTCTATTACTGGTTGCAAATTCCCATCCACAGTGACTGCCTTGATGATATCATCAATGGAAAGAGTGGGCTTTTCAACAAATTCTTCTACCTCTTCTTCTTTGTTTTTACCAGCAGAGGATTCCCCGGATGTTTTCTTCTTCTTCTTCATTTTCTTAATTTCCTCATCAGATTCTGTTTCTTCATCATCCTTGTGACTTGTGTAAGACCTTGTGGCTTTTGTTTTCATTCTCTTTTCTCCCTTTCTGGATGTCTTTACTTCCGGTTTGGTGGCTCTTGAGCTCTTAGGAGTGGCAGGTGCAGAGCTCTTAGAGGATCTAGTCCGGGAGGAGGCTTGTACCGAAACACTTCATTTTTCTGCTTCTTGTTTCTCTTTCTCAGCTCTTTCTATTTTCTCTCTGTTTGTATCAATTGCCTCTTTTGATATGCCATATATTTTGGCAATTTCCTCTACTTCCCTTCTAACTTTCCTTTTTATCTCTGATTATCTCAGCTCAACATGTATCTTTACACTTAATTCTTGAAAGGTTCCAAACCTTTCTGCCTCAGGATCCTTTGGCTGGCTCAACAGGTGTTGAATGTGTAGCTCCAAGATTTTCTCATCTACTTTGTAACCGATTGGCATTATCCACACTGTTCTAGGCTCAACTACCTCCATTAGGCATTGATCAATGTCAACCATGAAGCACATTGTATCCTTGTATTTTTCAACTATGGATTGAGGAATTCTTTCTCTGGCCTGCATCATGCTCTGAAAGTTCTTGAAATAACCCCAGAGAACTGTGTTTTGGGCTTGAGCATCACCAAGTCCATACATAGAGTCTATGATCTGTATGGCAACCAGTCTGTCATTTTGCCATACCTAACCACTTGATCTAGGTAGCTCATTCATATAGTAAAAGAATAGACAAAGTATTAGATAGCCGTATTTGAAGGAATTCTTCTTATCCTTTTTTATCTTTTGTAAGTTTTCTAATAGTTGATTCAGGAGAAGGTCGCATAGATCATAATCTGTATTTTCCCTTAACATCTGATATGTTGTATATATTGCAGTCCCAGACACAGAGTTCTCCCTACTAGAATGATAGATCTTATATCTAATTATCATTGAAGCAAACTTGGCATTTGGATTTGTGATGTCATCAATTGGCATTGCTCTTTTGTCAAACTTAGATCCGGTAACTTCAGTAACTGTCTGGTTCTTGACAAATTTGAGTGCAGGTAACCCACCGGATGAGTGCAGTCCAGTTACTGCCCTAATGGCATCTTTTGTTATCTTGAAGGGCTTCATTAACCACATGAAATTGTCATGTATTCTACTAAGAACATACCGGACCCAATCATCTTCTGCAAAATAGGGAAAGTGGATGCAATGTCCAAAGTGCTTATCTCGGAGGGCCTTGTATTGAGGTTTGAGTTCAAAACTTTCATCTATTAACTATTTATGATAGATGTCCATCAACTTAGATTCTCCAAATTCCTCAATATTGGCGTGGATGTAAACCCTAACATCTTCTACGTGCAGTACCCCATGCGGAATGCTAGAAAAAGCGCCTAATGGATTAACTTCTAGGGATTTATAGGGGTGTTTCTTGAATTTTGGGCACGGCCTATCAGTGATCTTAACAACCATTAGAGTAGCCATTTTGCAAAAGATTCAGATCGAGATTTTCAGAATGGAAGTACCTTTTTACATTTCAATGTTTGAAAAAGAGCCGGAACAAATCGCTAGTTGAATTAGATTTTGTAGTTGATCTTTGAGAGAGTTGTAGACACTTTGATGCAGAGCTCTTCTTTTCTTCTTCTTGAAAGCAAATGTGCAAATAATAAGTGAATGAACCCTTTTATCTCTGCGCAAACCCTAATTTCCTTTTGCAATAAATGCACAACTTAAGTCATTTGGTTGCCTTGTTCTGAAAGAGATCTTTTTGAATCACTAAGATGCACTTAGAATCATTTTCAGTGATAATTGACAATGTATCTTCTTTCCTCCAAACATGTCATGAATCCGCAGATCAAGATATTTCAATTTTGAATCATACCAGATCTGTCTATGTTTACCAGATGGCTATCAAACCGGATCAATCTTGGATGATTAAACTCTTGCAAACCTCCATGCGGATCTTTCATATTTTTACCGAGGGTTATTTAGATATTTTTCTGAGAACCCTTTAATCCACAACATTCCATGTGCCAAATTTAGGCACCAATTGACTGGTTGGGGGAAATTATTTTTCTTTATCACTCCCCCTAAGCCAAAGCTCATCTGTTTAGTTTCTAGAAGGAATATTAGCACCCGATTCCGGTGCGGATCCATCCCCAACATTTTTTGTACTCTTCTTCACCCAAATCTTGCTCATCTCCCTTTGAACTTCATCTGCATTCACTTTGCCTTTTCCCTTATCTTGTTTTTGATTATGATGCACCGAACCCTTTTTATCCTGATTTTTACTTCTGCAGAATTTGGTAATGTGACTGGATCTATTGTAATTGTAACAAACAACATTTCTTTGCATATTTGACTGATATCATCTTGATCTGCATTGATTAGCGATATGTCCCATTCTATTGCATGCAAAGCATCTACCATTGAATGAATTATTTATTTGCATATTTTCACATTCATGAGATTTGTGACCATACCTTTTGTAGTTGAAACATTGTCCAGAGAAGGATGGATTAGTCTGATTCATTCTTCTTCTACACTGAGTTGCTTTATGACTGAAGTTGTTGCAATTGAAACAGTATCCATTGAAGGATGGATATCTTTGAGCATTTGGTTGCCTTATCGAAGGTCTTCTAGGCTTGTTTCTTTGATTTCCTGATCTAAAGTTCTTCTGACCGGATCCGGAGCTTTTCACCTTTCTCATATCCCAAGCCACACTTGTCATCTACCCTCTTTTGGCTTTCAAGAAGAACTTCAAGCTAAGCTGAGATTATCTTGAATTTCTCTTTGTATTCATTTCATGTTTGAAGATCTTGTTTAAGAGTGTCTATCTAATTCTCAAGTTGTTCTTCATTATCTCTATCTTCTTCAAGATCATATTCAAGATGCTTGATTATTTTGTCCATTTTGTGGTAGTCCTTTGTCTTCTCCTTGAGGGATTGTTTTAGATTATCTTCAATTTTCCTTTTCACTTCAATTTCTTAGGTGAATCTCATAACCCCTAATTCCATCTCATGCCTTACCATAATGACCTCTTCTGATAGCTTCTCACATAGCTTGTTTTTATCATTCAGATCTTCATTAGTATCATTGGCTTCACTCTGACTTGCTAATTTTTTAAGTAGTCCATTTCTCTTTTTCACATAGATACTCAATTTTTCTTTTAGCTCATTTATGAAATCATCAGCTTGTTTGAGTCTTTCTCTCAAGTTATTGACTTCAGAGTGGGACTGTTCAAGATCATCTAGGGCAAACTAAAGTTGTTCCTTCATACCATACATATCCATTGAGATTCTGAAATCTTCCTCAAGTTGTTAGGCTCTGTTTAGAGGAACTTAGCTCTGATACGAATTGTTGGAAACAAGGTAGATAAATGAGAGGGGGGTGAATCAGTTATCTCTATTATCTTTACTTTCTTTTTCTTTTTATAATTTGTGCAACATCAAAACATATAAGCAAATATAATCATGAGAGCAGAAATAAAATCAACATACATAACATAAGGAGTTTACGTGGAAAACCCTGTTAAGGGAAAACCCATGGGGTGACTAACCCAAGATTGCATTCTCTGTTAAAAGAATAAGAAGTACAAAATGGCACTTGCTAATTAGGGCTGACTGCCCAAGCACACTGCTCACAAGAGGCACACTACCTACAAGAGACTTATTGTCTACAAAGTTTACTGAAGGTAACCAAGTGTTTGAACTGATGAGAGGCATCTACAAATGCTAAAGTTCAGTTCTAGTTAGGTTTAATATACTGATCTAATGCACTTCATTCTTCCTCTGCTCTAGTGTTGCTGCTCTGTCACATACCGGACTTGTATTGCTACTTCCACACTTATCTCTGCCTTTCCTTACACCTTATTTCATCACATCTATACACACACACACACTTACATACTGGAATTCATCTGGTATTTATATCCGCACCAAGGATTTCAACAACTTTCTAGCCGGCAACCAAAATACTCAAGATATTTACAAGTTACTGCTCTGTCGGTTGAATTCATGCATGATTTGTGATGCGTATCAAATCATAGATATAGAAGTCATCAATCATGTTGGCCAACATTGTATGATCCCTCAAGTAGCTTGATCAACATCAATTACTCATCCGGATTGAAGTCTAATACTCTGTCAGTCAGTTCTTCCTCAGTCTGCTCTGCCTGTCTGGAACCCAACACTCAGATGCTCATATCTTTTTCATGTTTTATCACTGGAGGCTGAATCTCTAGAATATAGTAATCATGATACTCCTCTTGACTTGTCCAAGTTCACAACTTGCTAAGTTACACCATCTGAGAGATCCGGACCTGATTGTCAAACCTTGCTACATGCTCTGTTCTTGTTCACCAGACCAAAACAATCTTCAATCTGACTTTTGGTATAGGCATACTATGTGCTCAGATGTGTGGGATAGACTTTGTTGCCATCAATGACAACACTCATGAAGCCACATAGTGTCTCTTGCCAACAGACTTCACTTTTCATGCATATACAGATGCTAAATGGGTAGGAGATGTGGATGACAAGAAAAGTACTAGTGGTGGTGCATTCTTCTTGGGAAGGAGATTTGTTTCTTAGTTGAGCAAAAAGCAAGAGGCAATATCTCTGTCTACTGCAGAGGCAGAGTATATAGTAGCAGCAAACAATTGTACTCAAGACTTATGGATGAAGCAAATGTTGAAGGATATCAAAATTGTGTTTGAAGAGCCTATTACAATATTTTGTGATAATTCAAGTGCAATAAACATCTCCAAGAATCTAGTGTTGCACTCAAAGACAAAGCACATATCCATCAAGTTTCACTTCTTGAGAGAAGGTAAGTGAGAATGAAGTTAGATTGGAGTTTCTTTCTTCAAAGGATCAGATTGCGGATATATTCACCAAGCCTCTGCCTAAGGATACTTTTGAGTATCTCAAAGGGAAGCTAGGGGTTATTGCTCCTCTTGTTCAGAATTCACAGTCATATCTTGTGATCCGGAATGATATTAAGGAGGTACTACTTAGGGGGAGTGGTCGGTATGCAAATTTTAGAGATCAGTTTGAAACAAAAAGGGCGAGAAAAGATTGCAAATATGTGCCCTTTTCCATTGATGTCAAAGGGGGAGAGAAGTCATGTGCAAAACTAGTTGCTGATGAAAGGGGGAGCAGTGACGAAAGTGGTTGTAGAAGTGATAAGAGAAAGGGGAGAAATCCTTGTCTTGATGGTTGAATCAATTTTTCACATCATATGTTTCCATCAATGACAAAGGGGGAGATTGTTGCAAATATGTGCCTATGATGTGTTGTCATTGATGTCAACATATCCCTTTGTCAAAAATAGGGGAAACAATGCAGATCAGTGAAGTAGATTGTTCCACATTTTCAGAGGAATGAATATCAAAGTATGCTGACCATATGGCTATGTAGAGAGTTGTCAAAAGTAGCTCCAGTTAAGATTTGAGAGGTCCGTATGAAGATTTGAAGAAGTTATGGCCATTTGAGTAGAACCAGGTTTTACAGTGTTCAGAAGAGAGAGTGACAGGAAATTGGTCTGGATTGCTCCGCAATGAAAACATATGATCTGTGGATCTAGAGGCATGTTTGGCAAGTCAGTGTGTATCCTCAACTCAAGTGGTTCATGGTTTGGAGGTCCGCAAGCAATCTTTCTAGCATGACAGTCATGGCAGACAGTGTTCTTGAGGTACCGGATGAAGATACAAGTGATTCTGATGATTTGGAGTAGTGCAGATGTTATTGTTGAATTTAATGTGCTTGTGGAGGTCTCTGGATCATGTGCCTACTGTGTTGGAGGTCCGCATTGAAGATTGAACTCGTTGTTGAAGATTTCTTCCTTGGTATTGTTGTTCTTCCCAGTCTTGGCCGACTGAATGTTTCAAGTGTGATGCGGATGATCTAAGAGCAATTCTCTGGAGCGTAGCATGTTGATCAAAGAATATTCAAGTCCCAACTATGTTTGGCTGATAGTAGAGTGATCCACATTGAGTCAAGCTGACCTTGATGTTCATTCCAAGGTGGATGAAGCGTATAAATACATGTGGATGAGTTGTGGAAAGTTGTCCTTGTGTGAAAATGATAAAATCCTATGAAAGGTACAGAAGTAGAGCAGAGAAGAGGAGAAGTAGAAGAATAAGAGCAGTAAAGGATGAAGAGTTAGCGAAGAAGTGTTTGGGACAAAACAGAACTTTTGTGAGCTTTTCATGGGACTGAACTAGGCATGAAGAAGATGCTATTTCTTAGTTCTTTCTTTCTGTATTAAACATAAAATCTTGTAGGCAGTGAACCTCTTGTAGGCAGTGAGCTCTGGGCAGTGTGCCTTCCAATTTCTTTTAAGTACTTTTAAGAGGGTACGAATCTTGTGGGTTAACCCACACCATGGTTTTCCATTAACTGGGTTTCCACGTAAAAAATTTGGTGTTATGTGTGTTCATTTTGTTTTTGCTCATGTGTTGTTAATTCATGCTTTAAAGTTTACATCATTAATCTGTTTGTAAGTTGTGAAAAAAGATTAAAACTAGAAAAGGTTAAAGTTGTGGACAAATGATTCACCCCCCCTCTCAGTTCTCTGACCTAGTTCCAACAACAAGTTCTTGAACTGCCCAACTTACCGACTTGTCTCAAGTTCCCGCGCTTCGAGTCTTTCCTTGTGTCTTAATGTTGTAGCCTTCTTCTTTGTAGTCGGGAGATCGGGGATTCTTTGAAGTTCCAAACCTCCAACTCGTAGTTCAGATGTTCAACTCCTACCTAACTTGCTGACTTTGAACAACACAATTTCTCAAGTATCATTTGTTGTGTTGGCATACAATATGGAGGAATGACACTTGTCACTTTGTATTCAATTTGAAATATGTGAAGACACAATGGCACAATTTTTGGAGGGAAAGTCAAGGCATGCATTTATGAGTTATAAAGATAAATCTGTCGCCAACAATTAATATCTTTCCTTGGAAAATTTATGAGAAGTGACTTTGATAAATCCTTGAGCTTGCCTAAGGTAATACTGCATTACAAGGTAATGTGTTGCAGAAGGATAAACGGCTAATTTGCTACGTGTAAAATTTCAGCACAGTTCTATTTTCATAGGTCAGTATAGCTAGCAGTTCCATCTCTTTATAAAGGCTCATTATTCTCTTTGAGGAATTAGAAGTTTCCATTCCCATGTATCTGCACAAGAAATTTCCTGCTGGTGTCTTACCCCATCCTCTGCTCTCTATATATATCTCTGAGTCTCTGGTTGTCTGGTTTCTTGAGTACGTAAAGATGAAGTTCAAATTCCAAGGAAACCCCATGGCTTCTATCATGGAGAATGGTCTTTCTGAAGTGAGAGATAAGAATTTGGCCCACGTTGATTTAGATGATTTTTGGAGGAGAATGCAATCTGAGAAGAGGACCCCCTTAGCAAAGAAAATTATCAATAGCGGCTTGGATAAGGCTGGTGGTTTCCTGCTTGTTGCACATTGCCTCAAATTGATGGTTACATCCACCAATGGTTATTTTCCACTCCCAAGAGATAAGGACATCTAGTGGCATCGTAGTGGCAAGGATTGACTCTGAGTCTGTTGCTTCATCCCTGAGTTTGGAAGAATATGAAGACAATGTTGATATTTCTGTATCCTCGGCCTAGAATTATTATAATGAAAAGAAGGATTGGTGTCGCACTTGCATCGCTAAGCATTGGTTAAAGATAGAAAGGACTGGTAAGTCCCGGCTACCTGCTAATTTAAGAAGTCATTTCAAGGAAGAAATTTTAGACATGATAACCTTGCTAAACAAAGTAATTGGGAGCCCCGAGTCAGATATTTTTGAGTTCTGGATGTGTAGGTTAATTTTATTGATTTGTGGAGATCACTATATTGATTGGCCGAAGATTATCAGTGAATGTTTACATGAATAGTTGATTAACTTTACATAGAAAGTGAACTTTCACATGTGTTCCCAGCTAATCTACATTCTGGCTCGAAGAGAGGCTGCTTGGCCTGGTTTGAGGACTCAAGGGAGTTCTATGGAAAGTGCACCTATGTATCAGATTTTCCCCAATTGTAAAACAAAGAAGGTATGAAAGACTTCAGATGCGTTAATGATGTGTTTTCTATGATGTTAGCTAAGAGAATTGATGGCTCAATTGAGAAAAGGTTTTCAGTAGAAGCATCTACGTTAGTCATGAAGTTTGGAAGCTTTTACATTCAGTTTGATCGATTCTCTTATCTGAGAATAGGGGATTTTGAAAATGCCCCGTTAAAATTGCTGCGGTACGCTTCTAACTATTTGGTGTTGCTGGAAGTATGGTGCCAGATGGTGATGGTAAATGTTAAGTACCAGGCTATGAAAAAGAAAGGGTATTCTTTCCTTGTGTCTCTATCATTGTATTCCTACAAAAATAATGATGGTGCCTAAAATGTTGATAAGTTGTTTCAATTCAGTCTACATAGTTTGTCTCCCCATGTATCTTTTGATAGTAAGAATTTTATTAAAGAAAACAAGCATGGAGGTGGTTCCTATTCACACCATCACCAACTTGAAGATTTTTGTGAGGATTGTGTAGATGACAGAGAAGTTCAAAGGAGGAAATGGATGAGGTTGATTGTGGATCAGGTTAGAGACTTCAAGCTGAATATTCAACTTCCTAATATCACTGATAATATTTCAAACATGTTAGGCGAAGGTTATGATGTAGCGTCTAGAGAGACCATACCTCCCATAAAAAGGTTGGAAAAGGAGGTCACTGACATTATGTTGTTTTCTTTACATGTGCTGAAGAGAACAGAGAAGTGGTTACAAGGGAAGATAAAAGAGTGTGCCGATTCCACAACACCGAGGGACTCAGCCTCTCAGAATCAAGCCAGATCTCAGACTGCCAATTCATATAGGAGAACATCTAGTTTGGAACTGACTCTTCAGAGAGTCGGCTCACAATCAAATGGCGATGATGAAAGGCTGCCTAAAGACACTGGAAGGATAAAAACCACTTGTGAGCAAGATGTCCAAGTGACGAAGATAAATACCAGATTGGCTACTTTGTCATCTAAAGCAGACCATGTGCCCCCATCCAACATTCGTGTGAGTGATTATGATTCCTTCATCTTCTCACAAAGTGGAGAAGATAATTTATTGCATTCATTGCTTAGTCCGCCAAATTTCCCACAACAAAGGAGTTACCAGAGCAAAATTCTCATCCTGTACCTATAGTAGCTACTTCCAATGCCACCGATGTACCATCTCCATCCCCAAACTGGTTAAAGAAGGTAGTTCAAAAGAAGAAGAGATATACTCTTCCTGTTGATGAAGGTGTTGACATTGTTGCCAGTTTGTTGCAAATGGTTCCAAAACCCAAACATTCAAAAAGGATGTCGAGAATAGTGACTGATGTCATTTTAGGAAACTAGTTTCTAGAAATTGCAGATCTACTAGTTGAGAAGAATGAAGATGAGATAACAGAAGCTGACTTTAGGGTAAGTTGAGTGGATCTGGAACCATCAACCACTGAAGGTGATTTGTACCATGTCTAGTATTCAATTGACAACATCTCTAAAAGGGTGAAAGGATTACAAGATGAAAATTCAAAACTATTGGCACATGTAAATTCTATGTCCTCTTTTGCCAATTCAATTGTTGAAGTGATAACTCCCTCAACTGGAACTTCCTCCACTGTGAACCTCCATACTCTTGATCCAAATTTGCTTCAACAAGTTAAAACCTCTTTATCCCTTAGAAAGGCTATGGATCAATGGGTTGAAAATATTTTTTTAGATGGTCTCATTTTTATCGAGGAAGTAGCAAAGTTGTTTGATTCCATACATGCTAAGAGGGAAGTTTTGATAATAGAATTTGAGAGAGCCCGAAGTGACCACCATAGTCTGAATATAGCTTCTAAGGAAATACAAGAACTAGCCAACATGGATCCTGGTATTTTTATGGCTAAAGAAATCATAGTTGATCCCAAAGAGTTGGATACCATTGTATGGGCTGATACAATTGAGTGGAAACTCTGTATCATAACTGCAGCAGAAGAGGAGACAGGAAAGACAGTTGCAACCTACTACAAAGAGATTACGAGAATAAAAAGGGATCTTTCTGCTTTAGAGGTAGAGGCTAATAGATCTGATGACGAGAAGTTGTTGGACGTTAAGGTGATTAAACAAAACTTTAAAAAGGTGGTGACGGAAGAAATAGTGAACTACAATGCAATTATAGGGGAGTCATTGGGGAGACTCTCTAAATTGGAAACACACATTAACAATTGCAGAAACGGAATTGATGAAGTGTATCGTAAGGTGACAGACTCCGACAGGGTGGTCATGAAGAGGAAACGTGTCGCATCAGCATGACGAGATCTCCACTAGGCATGTAACATCTGAAAAATACCACTTACTAAAAGAAACCAATGAAAAACAATTTTAATCCATAATTAATTAACTACAATTATATTCTTATAAAATAGTGTGAAAAAGGAAAATAATTAACCTTCTTCTCACAAATATCACAACTTGCAAATAATACTTGTATACAATCATCAAATGTGATTCAATACATCTATTAATAAGATAACTTAAATAAGAGGACTAAGCCTTACCATATTTAGCCATGTAGGCTCATATAAGAATATCATATCAACCATAGGTTAACTTTTGACATGTAAACCTTACAACATCCTATATTTTACTTAAACAAATATTCAATAACTTGATGCAAGCACATACTACTATGCCCTTAAAGCAGAAACAAACATAGTTGATTTCCCATCTCATTAACCCTTAGAGGAAAGATAATGTAGCTTACAGATCTAAGAAAATTTCAGCAGCATAACAATATGTAAATTAACATTTTAAGAATATTAAAGAAGAAGAAAATAGACAGAAGAGAAGAAACAACAATATACATGGGGAAAACCCTTTCGGGTAAAAAACCCCACCCTCCAAAGCATCAAACCAATGTATTAATCTGCAACCACAAACATGTTACAATACACTTGCAAGCTCAAAGCCTTAACATGGAAATTTACATCTTGCTCCCTTGGAGGAAAAGCTCACAGCATAACCCTGCATAAAACTCCCTTTTCAAATAACTCCTCAAGCCTTCAATTTATAGGAGTTCCAATACAATAATCCCCCCATAAAGGAAACTCAAAACCATGAGTTATAATGCCTAGTCATGGAGAATCAAATCCACTGTAATATAGAAAGTTACTCAAATCATAATTGACTCTCCAAATATGGCACTCCATTTTGGCTCCGAAAATCATGCTTTCACAATCTCTTAAAATCTTGCCTAATTTCTTTCTTTGATGAAGATCTCAAACTTTCAATCCTTTGAAACGAACATTGCCAAAAATTATCACAATTGCTCATCCAAAATCCTCTCCTAGAATGCAATCAATATAATTAAATAAATAATGCCTAATGTAATTTATTTATTCTTGATCCTACCAAAATGTAAACTTACCTCCCTTTTCTCCTCCAAAATCCCTTCTTTTTCTCCTCTATTTATTTATATATAATGTTCCTTCTAAATTCACTATTGTTCCTAAAAAGTAAAAAAATACACTCAAAGGAAATTTAGAAACTAATAGTAAACTCAATTAATGACAATTCATAAAAGACATTTCCCTAAAATGATATTCTTAAATTCTAAAAAAAATTGAACTACATTTATTACTAATTTTAATTGGCACTTATTAAATTTATTTATTACTAAATACCTAATTAGTTTATCATTCTAAATAATATTCTATTTTAAATAAAATAAATATAAATTTTTTTTTACTCACAAAAAGGCAAGTTCCTTAATCACCACATAAATTTACTAAAACTAAATTTAAATTAAATTGGATAAGATTTAATAACTAAAATACAATTTAAAAATGGGCAGGGGCCCTGGCTCGATTGGCTAAGTAATTCCGTTGCGGTAAAGATGGTCACGAGGTCCAGTCTCCCCCCTGCCCACCTGATAATTGTAACCGGTTCATAGCTCCGGTCAAAAGTGTTTACCCATGTTTAAAAAAAGAAATTAAAAAAAAAAAAAAAAAAACAATTTAAAAAAATATTAATAATAAAAGTCAAGTTTTCATAGCAAGAACTAATTATAAACTTACTAATAAATCAGATAAATATACTCCTAATATTTATTTCTTTCTAATTTAGTTATCTATTTTGTTTTTCATTATTCTATTTTCATTTTCTCTTAACATGGCTTTTTTCCTTGATTCTAACTTCTGATTTTCTATTTTCATTTTCTTTTTCTTTTTTTTTAAGTTTTCTTTGTTTCTATCTTTTATTTTCTTTTCTAAGTTTTGTTTTCTTTTTCTATGAATTATTTCTATTGTTATAAAATAAAACATATAATCTAATTTTGAAAAAGGCATAAATTTAATAATTAAACATAATTTTATTAATTAATTTGCCACACAATTATTTCTAAAAATAATAATTAATAAAATATAATTATTTCCCTCACATACAATAAAATATAAATATAATTTAAATTATTTTTATTTCACCTAGAGCATTTTTAACTAACAATTAATTAAATAACAACTATAACATATTAAATGATTTTCTTTTCTAGTAAAATAAGAAGACAATATATCAATAAAATTAATTTATGCAATGACTATAAAACTATATGACATCTAAGTGCTCGTGTGTGCAATTTGATTTCACCACAATCACTATTAGTCAGCTAGATGCCCCCTCCTTGATGATATTCTCTCTATCGAGAGTATATTCTTTTACGCACATGAGTCAAAGTTTAGTCAACGATCAATAAAATTGTAATATTACATTGAAAAATTAATTATTGAAAATAGAGGTTATGACAAGGCATGTCTTTAACACCAGTTATCAACAAGTATAGAGCGTATAAAGCCAAGTTGCGAGCATAGGTACCTCAGGCGTCGTAAAGTGTCACTGGAGAAGGCGAAGAATCAAAGGAAGATGAAGAGGTGGATGAGGTGGATGATGACGATGGGGATTTGCAAATTCTGAATTGATTTCAATTTCATATTTTTAAGTTATCTCATATTTGCTCTTAAACTATTGGCTCTGGAGGGCCCTTTATTATAATTATTATTTAAACAATCCTTTAATCGGCTTTTTCAAGAAGCCGTTATGGTTTTAAAGACAGTTATGATTTGGCTTAGCTATAAATTCTAGATAGCTAGTCGAATTAGGGATCTTTGGAAAAATTTTGTTTTGCAAGGGTGATAGTTAACTTTGTTTTCAGCCATTTTGATAAATGCAATATAAGTTAATGCAGTGGATATTCGGGTGATCATAAACTTTGTGTTGTGGTTATTTGAATTCATGTTCTTCTTAAGTTGAATGTATTGCTGATGTTGTTAATGATATTCATGTGTTGGGTGGTTGGATATTCATAAATCTTGCTCACTGCTGAGAATAATTTTTCTATTGATATATCATTTAAGGTGGTGAATACATGTATAAGTATGTGATATTATCAATATATGTTATGTGGTTGGAAGTCTGTGAACTCCTGGTTTTCTTGAGTTGTGAATCTACCTTTACTGCTTTCTGGTTAAAAGCTATGCCTTTGTTTTGTTTTCTGGTTAAAAGCAATCGTGGGTTTTTCATTCATCAGAATATTTGTTGAAGGTAGATGCACCTTGTCAAATAAGTAGAGATCCTGTGTAAAATACCAATATATTAGGCTCCACTATTGATAATGTTTGTCACTTGTTCAGGCGTGAGTATATAGAGTTAGGTGACAAATCTATTAACCAACAGATTTTTGGCAACTCTGTAGGGGAAAATTTTTGTTGTATCGAGTTATATATATCTTTGTGAGTTGCTTGGTTGGACTTTATGGTTCTTCGCAGAACACGTGTGCCAGTTTTGCAGCCTAACATTGATTGGCTGGTAGGAGACCAAGAAGACATTATTATTGGCCTTAGGCTTGTTGCTTGGCAAACTAGAAGAACTAATCAATAGTATCATCAAGTTGATGAGGTGTTGGAAGAAGAAGAGCTTGGTGAAATTATAGCAGAAAACACATGTCGTTTTGCTGACGCTCAAGAGATAGTTTTCATCGAAGGAATTGTTCATGTGCCACGGAGAGAAAGGCCTTTATGAATCCAACAGTCTCTGATAATAGGCCAAGAAACCCCACTGCCAAACCAGGGAATCAGAATCCTACAAGACCAGGTCTCCCCCGTAATAACCAATAAGTGGTTTGGCAACTCTACTTAATTGTTTTATTAATATACCTGTAGAAGTGAGCTATGAAAACATATACATGAGGAGATAGGACAAAGGGTATAACTAATATTGACTTTGATTTACTTCAATCTTTAAATTTCGCTCCCTACCCTCCCACAAGAAGAGTCAAATCTTTGAGTAGACCATCCTCTCCTCGACCCACAAGAAGTGTCGCTAGTTCATCTTGCCAAAGCTTGACCCTTCACAGTACTGTCTTACCTTTACAAGTAAATTTTCCTCCTTTTAATATGGCTCATCCACAGCCTCCACCTATTCCATGAGGTACTACCATTGGACCACTCAGACTTGGTGCTAACCTGCATGACCTGCCTAGGGGATTAGGTAAAATTCTACCTAAGTTTAGGTGTGACGGCAAAGTTACTCCCGAAGAGCACATTAATGCTTTCTTTGTTGCATGTTCCATCCTTGGAGTTCAACATGAAGATGTGTCTATCAAGCTATTTGTTGAGTCACTTGTTGACACAGCTGCTAAATGGTTTTACTACCTTCCCAATGCCTCTATTAGAGATTGGGCTACAATGAGGCAACAATTTGAAGATAGATTCAAAACTACTGACAATGAACACACATTGGTGGCCCAACTCTCTTCTATGAAGAAGGAAATTCATGAACAAATGAGGGAGTATGCAGCAAAATTCAATAGACTTGCAAATAGGATTCCTACAAATGTCAGACCCAGAGTGTTGATAACTGAGAGGGGGGGTGAATCAGTTATCCTAATTATTTCTTCTTTTGAACTTTCTTATTAATCAAAGCAGCATTGAATCAAACAAACAAACATTACCATGAAATGAAAAACACATGACATAGTATTTTTGACGTGGAAACTCGGTTAAGGGAGAAAACCATGGGGTGATTAACCCAAAGATTATTCTCTGTTAGAAGAATAAGGAATTACAAAATGGCACTTGCCAATTAGGGCTCACTGCCCGAGCACACTGCTCACAAAGAGGCACACTGCCTACAAGGAGACACACTGTCTACAAAAGAATGTTTATACAATACTTGAACTGATTGGAAGCATCTACATATGCTGGAGTTCAGTTCCGGTTAGGCTCAGTATACTAATCTGCTGCACTTCATCTTTCCTCTGCTCTTTATTCTGCTTTCCTTTCACATACCGGATCTTTCTTATTACTTCTGCTCTGCTCTGCACTTATTCACATACCACATAACTCTACAACTCTTCTCACAACAAAATCCATCCTCTATTTATATCCGCACTAGTGATTTCATTATCTTTCTAGTCGGCACCCGGAATAATCTATCTTCTCAAAAACTCTGTTCTGTCGGCTGAATCCTTGCATATCAAGTAATGCGAATCAAGCATATACTTGTAGATGTCATTAATCATGTCAGCCAAACATGATTCATGCCTTCACAACCTTTACCATCAACAGTAACACATCCAGAAAATAGTCTGATACTCTGTCAATCAGTTCTTCCTCTGTTCTCACTGTCTCTCAGGAATCCGGTACTCAACTATTCATATCTTTTTCCTTGTCCATCACCGGAGGCTAAATCCTTGGAATATACTACTCAAGGTAGTCCTCTTGACTTCCCCAAATCCACACTGCACCAAGACACTTCCTCTGAGAGATCTGGACCAATCTGTCAGACCTTGCCACATGCTCTGTTCTTGTTCACCGAACCACAACAATCTTCATTCTAACTTCCGGTAGAGACACACCATGACTTGCGGATATGTGGGATGACCTTTGTTGCCATCAATGACAACAACTATGAATCCATATAGTGTCTCTTGCCAACAATCTCCCCCTTTGGCATTGATGGCAACACTTAGTGAAAAATGACTAAGTGTTTACACTATGCTCCCCCTTGGCTGATGCTCTATCTTTATATACAATTTCTGGAACTCCCCCTTAGTTGGATTCCTCATTTTTCACTGCTCCTCACTCCCCCTTTGACATCAATGGCAAAGGGTAGGGTCCGTACACCAAAATTTTCAAAAAATTACTATACATAGCCGCATATTACATACTCACATAAACTGAAGAATGTCTGCAAAGGATGTCTTCAATTGGACCAGTTCTATAGCCCAACTTTGCTTCATTCTATCCAAAATTGAAATGTGACCACTCAACAAAAATGCAAAAGCTTCTGCCCTCTTGAGATCTGTCGGATCATTTGTTTGGGCGGTAGTCTGAGCATCATTGATGGCCTCATGCATAGTTTCTAACTTAGGGATTATAATCCTTCTAAGTTCTCCCATCCGGTTAGTTATATTCTTCCTTTCCTTCTCAAAGTTCTTTATTGCATTTGTGATTGCAATAGTTTGACATTCTTGATTGACTATGGAGGAAGAGAGAGGATCAAAACTTTGAGACAAACTTTGTAGTTTGTCTTGTTCCTCTTTTATTTTCTTATCAATTTCTACTGTTGCCTTTGACCAGGAGATACAAAATTTGTAGATGTCACCGCCATCCTTAAGAGCACTTTCTAAGCTCTTTATTCCAATACTCATATTTCTCCTATCATTAGAGATTAATCCTAGAAATTCTAAAAATCTCTTATCCAAAAACTCCTTCCGGACCTTTTCTTCAGCTGATTTTTCTAGAGAATCAAAATGTGTATCAACACTGCTGACTAAGGTTTTGAGATTACCAGAAGAGGAGGCTGTCGGATCTATCTGGATTGATGGCATAATCTTTTCAAGCACTCCGGAAGCAGCCTCTATCAACTCACAGTCTTCCATATGAGACTTTAGGAGTTTTTCATTTGCCTTAGCATTTGCAAATGAAGCTATCTTCATTGTCTGTACCGGAGAGAGGGAGTCAAAGTTGAATGGACCTTTTAGAAGCTCCGGTTCATCAATCTCTATTATTTCTTGGCTCAGAAACTTTTGAACAGTTTGTGCAGTGTCTCTTGCCGGAGACAGATGTTTCTTCTCTTCTGCAGTTTTGTCCTTTGGAGTCTTTTCTCCTTCCACATTCTTTCCACTTTCAGTTATGGTTTTCTCTGTTGGAATCTTCTCTTTCTATCCATTCTTGGTACTATCAACCTCTTTTTCTTTTACTGCTGCTTCTTTCTCCTGTAATTTCTCTTCTTCTTGGGATCCGGAGACTGTAGGAGAAGCCGAAGGAGAGATATTAGTCTGTTCAAGGGGCACTTCTTCTGGAGCAGATGGTTCCAAGTCCACAGTTGTTTCTGCACCTAAGTCCTCTACAACAGGAAGATTAAACCTTTTGAAGGCCTTTCGAAGGATCTCTTCTGTCTCTATGGCCACCTTGTCAGTCTCACCAAGCATGAGTTGATTCATTCTTGCTTTACTCCTGAACTCATCTTTGCAGTCTTTGAATATTATGTTCATTTTCTTGGGATCAATTTGAGGATATAGCTGAATAGCTATCTGCTCCCGGATCTCAAGATCTTTTGCCTGAGCATTATTCTTTCTTATTTCTAATTCCTTTTCTAGGCTTTTAGGAATTAGAGATATGATCTCAATGAAAGCCTTATTGTATATGTTCAGATACTTGACTGTGGCTTCCTGCAAAATCTTTTGGTCAGCCTCATTGTAGTCATCATAGAATTCAGTCATTGGTTGAAGGTTTCCATCCACCGTGACTGACTTGATTACACTCTCTAAAGACAGGGTGGGCTTTTCAACAAATACCTCTGCCATTTCTTCCTTGTCTTGGCCTGTGGAGGGTTTACCAGATCCTTTCTTCTTCTGCTTCTTTATTTCTTTTACTCCCTCATCTGACTCAGTTTCCTCTTCATCCTTTTCACTTTCATAAGCCCTTGAGGCTTTTGTCTTAGATCTTTTACCGGATGCTTGGACTTCCAGTTTTGAGCTTTTGGTTCTGACAGGTGTAGATCCTTTTGATGATCTGGTCTGGGTTGAGGTTTCCACCAGAGCACTTTTCTTGCTTTTCTTTTCTGCCTCTTTCTTTTCTTTCTCAACCTTTCTTCTCTTTTCCCGGTTGGCATCAAGTGCCTCCTTTGGGATGCCTAGGCCTTGAGCAATATGCTCTACTTCTTTTCTCACTTTCCTCTTAATCTCAGGTTCCCTGAGTTCCACATGGATCTTCACACTCAGCTCCTCAAAGGTTCCGAACCTTTCTGCCTTTGGATCTTTGGGCTGACTAAGCATGTGTTGAACATGCAGCTCCACTATCTGTTCATCCACTTCATACCCCATGGGCATGATCCACACAGTTCTTGGTTCAACTGCCTCCATTAGACACTGATCTGTTTCTACCATAAAACATATTGTGTCTTTGTACTTTTCAACAAGAGATTGGGGTATTCTTTCTCTTGCATGCATCATGCTCTGGAAGTTCTTGAAATATCCCCATAGAGCTGTTTTTCTTGCTTTGGCATCCCCAAGTCCATGCAAATAATCTCTAATTTGGATGGCAACTGGTCTGTCATTCTGCCATATCCATCCACTAGATCCAGGAAGCTCATTCATGTAATAAAAGAATAGACAAAGGATCAAATTGCCATACTTGAAGGAGTTTTTCTTGTCCTTCTTGATCTTCTGCAGATTTTCAAAAAGTTGGTTTACAAGAAGCTCACACAAGTCATAGTCTGCATTCTCCTTTAGCATTTGATAAGCTGTGTAAATTGCAGTTCTCGGTACTGAATTTTCCCTACTGGAGTGATAGATCTTGTAACCAATTATCATAGATGCAAATTTGACATCCGGTTCAGTGATGTCTTCAACTGTCATAGCTCTCTTATCAAACTTAGATCTGGTTGCATCACTAACTGTCTGATTTTTGACAGACTTGAAACAAGTAATCCACCGGATGAGTGCAGACCGGTTACAGCCCTAATTGCATCTTTGGTGATCTTGAAGGGCTTGTTCAACCATAGGAAGTTGTCATGCACTCTACTTAGTACATACCGGACCCATTCATCTTCTTCAAAACAGGGGAAATGGATGCACTGTGCAAAGTGTTTATCCCGGATGGCTTTGTACTGAGGTTTAATCTCCAAGGAGTCATCTATCAACTATTTGTGATAGATATCCATCAATTTTGATTCTCCAAAGTCTTCAAAATTCGCATGATTGTAAACCCTAATGTCCTCCGTATGCAATACACCATGCGAAACACTAGAGAAGGCTCCTAGTGGATCTACCTCCAAAGATTTGTATGGATGTTTCTTGAATGTGGGGCGAGGTCTATCAGAGATTTTAACTATATTCAGAGTAGCCATTTCTTAACAGATTTGCAGTAAGATATCGAAAACAAAAAATACCTTATGCGCCTTCGGTTGCACGGAGTGGTTGGATTGATTTCTGTATGTAATGACTTCGGCGGGAGATCTTTGGTGTGCTTGATGAATTTTGTTGCAAAGCTCCGTTTTTCGCTTCTTCTTGGGTGTGGAATGAACAAGTGATTTTATGAGAAATCCCTTATATTGCTCCGCAAACCCTAATATCTGATGGCAATAAATGCTCAACCTACAATATTCTGGTTTGCCTTATTCAAATAGCTTGGAGTACCGAATCAGTCCTGATCTATGAACATCATGCGGATCTTCCAATCATGAACAAATCAAGATGACACATCACAAGGATGTCCCAAACATTCTGTCCAATCCGCAAAATAAGACAATGCACTTCCGGATCTCTCCGGACCTTTTTGTAATCCTCTGTCATTCCGGAGCATCTCTCGGAATAGGTCTTACTTGATCGATCACAACTTCTTCACATCTTCATGCGGACCTCTAAAAGCTTATCTGGATTATCTCAAGACTTATATATTCAAACCCTTTACTCCGCATCTTGTGCCACATCCAGCACCACTTGATTGGCTGGGGGAACAGGATTTTCTTTGAGTCTCCCCCTGAGCCAGAGCTCACTTTTTAATTTCCGGAAGAAATATCAGCACCAGAGTCTGGTGCGCATCCAACCTCTACATTCTCTAAACGTTTCTTCACCCAAATCTTGTTCATCTGATTCCTAACTTCATCCGCATTCATCTTTTGTTTACCCTTGTCTTGATTCTGATTATACACCAGACCTTTTTTGTCCTGATTCTTGCTTCTGCAGACTTTTGCATTATGACCGGACCTATTACAGATTTGGCAAATAATATTTCCTTGCATATTTGACTGATAACCTCTTGATCTGCATTGATTAGCCATATGACCTACTCTATTGCATGCAAAGCATCTACCATTGAATGATTTGTTTATTTGCATATTTCTGCATTCATGAGACTTGTGTCCATACCTTTTGCAGTTAAAGCACTGTCCGGAGAAGAATGAATTAGTCTGATTCATTCTCTTTCTGCACTGATTAGATTTGTGACCAAAGTGATTGCAGCTGTGGCAGTATCCATTGAAAGATGGATATCTTTGAGCATTGGGCTGTCTTACCAGAGGTCTTCTAGGCCTATTCCTTGGATTTTCTGATCCAAAATTCTTTTGACCGGATCCGGAGATTTCTCCTTTCTCATATCCCAAACCATACTTGTCATCTGCCCTCTTTTGACTTCCAAGAAGTACTTCAAGTTGGGCAGAACTTATCTTGAATTTTTCTTTATATTCATTTGTTGTTTGAAGATCTCTTTTGAGAGAGACAATTTGATCATCAAGTTTTTCTTCATTATCTTTGGCATCTTCAAGATCAGATTCAAGATGTCTGATAATCCTGTCCATCTGGTGGCATTCTTCTGATTTCTCTTTAAGAGATTGTCTTAGATTATCTTCAGCTTTTCTTTTTTCTTCAATCTCTTGAGTAAACTTTATAGTTCCTGATTCCATTTCATGTCTTAACATAATGACTTATTTTGATAACTTTTCACATAACTTAGTTTTCTCAGTCAATTCTTCATTTGTATTGCTTTCTTCACTTTGTCTTGCTAATTGTTGGAGCAGCTCCTTTCTCTTTTTCATAGAGAGACTTAATTTGTCCTTTAGTTCTCTCATGAATTCATCAGCCTGTTTGAGTCTTTCCTTTAATTCATTGACTTCAGAGTTTGACTGTTCAAGATCCTCAAGGGCAGTCTTGAGTTGCTCCCTTAAACCATATGCATCCATTTGAACTCCCAGATCTTCCTCAAGCTGTTAGGCTCTATTAGGAGGAACTTAGCTCTTATACCAATTGTTGATAACTGAGAGGGGGGGGTGAATCAGTTATCCTAATTATTTCTTCTTTTGAACTTTCTTATTAATCAAAGTAGCATTGAATCAAACAAACAAACATTACCATGAAATGAAAAACACATGACACAGTATTTTTGACGTGGAAACCCGGTTAAGGGAGAAAACCATGATGTGATTAACCCAAAGATTATTCTCTGTTAGAAGAATAAGGAATTACAAAATGGCACTTGCCAATTAGGGCTCATTGGCCGAGCACACTGCTCACAAAGAGGCACACTACCTACAAGGAGACACACTGTCTACAAAAGAATGTTTATACAATACTTGAACTGATTGGAAGCATCTACATATGCTAGAGTTCAGTTTCGGTTAGGCTCAGTATACTGATCTACTGCACTTCATCTTTCCTCTGCTCTTTATTCTCTTTCCTTTCACATACCGGATCTTTCTTATTACTTCTGCTCTGCTCTGCACTTATTCGCATACCACATAACTCTACAACTCTTCTCACAACAAAATCCATCCTCTATTTATATCCGCACTAGTGATTTCATTATCTTTCTAGTCGGCACCCGGAATAATCTATCTTCTCACAAACTCTGTTCTGTCGGCTGAATCCTTGCATATCAAGTAACGCGGATCAAGCATATACTTGTAGATGTCATTAATCATGTCGGCCAAACATGATTCATGCCTTCACAACCTTTACCATCAACAGTAACACATCCGGAAAATAGTCTGATACTCTGTTAGTCAGTTCTTCCTCTGTTCTCACTGTCTCTCAGGAATCCGGTACTCAACTATTCATATCTTTTTCCTTGTCCATCACCGGAGGCTAAATCCTTGGAATATACTACTCAAGGTAGTCCTCTTGACTTCCCCAAATCCGCACTGCACCAAGACACTTCCCCTGAGAGATCCGGACCAATCTGTCGGACCTTGCCACATGCTCTGTTCTTGTTCACCGGACCACAACAATCTTCATTCTGACTTCCAGTAGAGACACACCATGACTTGCGGATATGTGGGATGACCTTTGTTGCCATCAATGACAACAACTATGAATCCATATAGTGTCTCTTGCCAACACAGAGATGGATTAATGATGTGTTTATTTATCAATTCATTGCCACATGATGTCAGTTATGCTATTAAAAGATAAGGAGTGCCTAACTTGGCTGATGCCCAATCATTGGCTATCATTATGGAAGATGACTTGATTACTGTAGGGAAATGGAAAAGAGAGTTACAAACTGGTAAACCTTCAGTAACCGGTTCAACAGACCCTGTTATTCAGAGGTTGGCAAATGATATTATCATACTGAAATGTCAGATTCCTAAAGGTCCTCAACAATCTCCTCAAGGGGGTTATAATCGGACATTGCAATTGTTAGGTCCTACCCAACGGTTGGCTATTGAAGGACCTTCAGCAAGCAAAAATAACCATATGGTTTGTAACTTCCACCTCACCTCTGACCATGATGGAGCATCCTGTCTCGAGATGATGAGGTTTATGCAAATGCTTTCCATGAATGAACATGCTGAGGAGCCTCTGGTGGAAGAACCCCCTACACTTAGTGATGCTAGTGTGAATTTCTTTGAATATGAATCAGATGAAGGGAGTGGAGAGGATGTATATATTAAAGTTGACAACTCCAACTATGCAGTGTTTACTAGGGGCTAGCAAGCACAAAGAGATCAGAACACTCAGGGTCAATCCAGTAATTCCACTTCTGCCCCTAAATATATCTTGACCAGACAAAACGAGGCCAAGAAAATGGAGAACGTGACACCCAAAGTTGTAGCTATCGAGGTACCATCTACTTCATCTTCTAAAAATCCTATCTCAAATTCATTTGATATTGTAGAATCATGTAAAAATACAAAGATTGAGATTTCTCAAGCTAAATGTTTGAGGCTTAATCCATCTGAGCTTGATAGACTAGTCAAATATATCAAACAGGAACCTCCCCTTCAAATTGTAATGTTCATGTGTCCAGTGATATTGAAATGCTTTCCAAGAGCCAAAATTGTTCAAATTCATGTTCTCAAGATCCTAGTCCCCATAATCCTTTTAACAAACCAGAACCTTTTTATGTCTCCTTGTACATTGCTGGTTATAAACTCAGTAATTGTGTTATTGATTTTAGAGCCTCAGAGAACATTATGCCTGCTCAAGTTGCTAAAGCCCTAGGCTTGTCCTATACACCCTCTCATGGCAAATGCTTCTCAATGGAAGGTTCTCTGGTACCCATCCTGGGTCAAATTAAAGATACTCAAACTACTTTGGCTGCCTTTCCAAAGAAAAGATTGAAACTAACCATTCTTGTAGTAGGCATACCTACTAGTTATGGAATGCTCTTAAGTCATAGATTTTGTAAAGACTTAGGTGGAGAAATTCAAATGGATTGGTCGCATGCCCTGATACCTGTAGAAGGGAAGAAGGTCTGCCTTAATCCTGAACCCAAAGCCAAGTTTACTGTGCTTAAATCTGGAGACCCTAGAGCAGACATTCTGTTTGTAGAAACTGGACTGGGTACCTACATGTGCACATCAACAGAGAATGAAGATATGAATCTAATCAGTCCCGACCTGGTTGATGAGTTATGGAATCTAGAATTTGATGGGATTTGTTCTACTGCAGGGTCTGGGGCAGGGGTTGTTCTGATTTCACTTGATGGTTACTCCTTTCCTTTTGCTTTTAAATTGGAGTTTGAAAACACTAATAATAGTGCTGAATATGAGGCCTTGTTATTGGGCCTAGAGCTAGTCAGAGAAAGAGGTGTGAAACAATTGAAAGTTAGAGGAGATGTTGAGCTAATTGTTAAACAAGTAAGAAAACTATATATAGTCAAAAATGGCAGACTGAGGCATTACCAGAATAGGGTATGGGACTACGTTGAAGATTTTGATGCTTTTTCTATAAAAGCAATACCCAAAGAATAGAATTCTAAGGTCGATTCTTTAGCTATTTTAGCATCCCTTCTCCTGCCACATCCAAATTTTAAAGACAAATCTATATGATTGAAGTGGTGTATAGGCCTAGTGTTCTTGACAACGCTAATCACTGGTAAGTTTTTAATTCTGATCAGCAAATTATTTCATTTCTTGAAAAAAGTTGAATCATTTGCCAGTGTGTTCTTTGAGGGTAGTAGTGATGGCAGTAATGATGTTTTGCAAGGAGAAATGAAGTCCTCTGATGACTCAAGTTCAGGAATTGTGCAACTAAAAGAAAATAAAATTCCAAAAGGACTTGTCTCTCTTGAAGATCTTTTCAATCAACATGATCAATATCTTAAGAAGAAGGATAAGATTTCCATCACGACTTCAGCCGATTATGATAGAGTGAATATTAGCACTAAAGATGATCCTAAGATTGTGTGTATTCGTAAATGTTGTTCTAAAGAGGAAAGGGAATGTTTGATTTCTTTGCTTATTAGATACAAAGATGTTTTTGCATGGTGTTATGTTGATCTTAAGAAATTCAAGAATGGAGAAATGTAGCATCATATTCCCCTGAAGCCTGTCACCATACCCTTTAGGCAAAAGCAAAGAACTTATAATCCTAAAATAGTTAAATCCATCTTCAATGAAATTGACAAAATGATCAAAGCCAAAATCATATATCCTATCCATCATTCTACTTGGGTGGCAAATATTGTACCTATTAGGAAGAAGAATGGGGAGATCCAGATTTGTGTCTATTTCATAAATCTAAATCAAGCCTCTCTTAAAGATAACTATCCCTTGCCTATAATGGATCATATCCTACAAACTATGTCAGGTTTGGAGATGATGTCTATGCTTGATGGATTTTCAGGACACAACCAGATTGAGGTGGCTAGGGAGGATTAGCATAAAACAACTTTTACTACCCCAATTGGTGTCTTTGCATATAATAGAATGCCTTTTGGTCTTGTTAATGCTAGGGCCACATTTCAGAGGGCAATGGATCTGACTTTCAGTGACTTGAAAAACAAAATCATAGTAGTCTATCTTGATGACTTAACAGCTTTCTCCAAGAAAAGGGCGAATCACTTACGTGACTTAAAAGTAGTTTTTCAACACTGTAGAGAAAATGACATCTCTTTGAATCCCAAGAAATCAATTTTTACAGTCACTGAAGGAAAACTATTAGGGCATATTGTCTCAAAGGATGGGATAAAAATTGATCCAGAGAGGGTCAGGGCAATTCAACAGCTAAGTTTGCCTGCAACCAAGAATAATACGAGATCCTTTTTCGGTCAAGTAAACTTTCTAAGAAGGTTTGTCACTGATTTTGCTGAGCTCACCAGACATATTGCAGAAATGATGAAGAACCATCTTGTCTTTAAGTGGAATGCCATAGGGAAGAAAGCATTTGAAGACATAAAAAAGGCCATTGCTAATGCACCCACGCTTGTGTATCTTGATTTTCAAAAAGATTTTATTATCTATTGTTATGCCTCTAAACATACTATATCAACTATCTTGTTGCAAAAGAATGAACAAGGAATTGAAGCCCCCATTGCTTTCATGAGCGTGCCATTAAAGAAATACGAGCTTAAATACTCTACTTTAGAGAAACATGCATATGCAGTGGTGAGAGCCTTAAAGAGTTTTAGATTTTATATCTTGCATTCGCATGCTATTGTGTATGTCCCAGAATCAACTGTAAAAAGTATTCTCACTCAGCAAGAGATTGGATGCAACAATAGGGGAGATTGGATAGCTAAAGTTTAGGAGTACAACATTGAAATCAAGCCCACTAATTTGGTCAGAGATAAAGGATTGTGCAAAATGATCACTAAAAATGAGATTGAAGAAAAGGAAGAATTGCCCTTGGTTCTTTTTACTAGTAATACCGATGATTGGTTCTCAAATGTCTCTTATTTCTTAACTTATGGTGATTGTCCATCCCACCTCTCTGCCAAGGAAAGGAGAAACTTGAAGCTTAAGGCACACAAATATGTTATCTTGGAAGGTAACCTTTATAAAAGAGGAGTAGATGGGACATTTCTCAGATGTGTAGATAAGGGACAACAGAGGAAGTTGCTGTGAGGACCGCCCTTTTTACTTCTGTTGTTATGACTATTTACATTACTGTTATTATTACTTTTTATATTTGTGGGATAGCAGTTCCCGGAATTGTCAAACTATTAAACTTTATTATGATTTCAAAAAAACTAATTGGGTGATGTTTGGATAAGTTTACATTTCAGAAAAATTAATTAGGTGATGATGGAAAATTGTAATATGATTTCATTTATGTTAATTAGTCCTATGTCATGATAATGCATGTTTTTAAGTTGCTTCGGCTATGATGATTTTATGTGGTTACTGATCTTGTAATTTAGTGTGCAGGAATTACTAATCGAACCACAGATTTCGGAGATCATTCCGCACCTTGTTATTTGTTATTCCCTGTTAAGCCGATCTGGTTCCACGAGGAACCAAGATCTCTTTGTGTTTGATGTAATGATGTAATGTGGTCTTTCGTATGGTCGAGTGGGTTAGGTTACCCTCATGTAACATTATTTTATAATTTGTGTTGTAAAAAGGATTGAATTTGAATTTCCTTATTTAATTTAAATTTATGAGGCCTTTTCTTGTGCTTTACCTTGACCAGGGGTGTCTTGTATGGGTTAAAGTTGACCCTGGGTTATACCCCATGGGTCCAGGGGTCCATTTGGCATGGGTAACCCTTGAGTAACCTCCATCTAGTCATCTTAACTTCCCCCTGAAGTTAAGTGGCGAAAATTGGAGGTATGGAGGGGACATGATGGGTTGTACCAACACCCAACCCATCCCCTCTACAATTCCCAAGGTAAGAGATGACTACAAGCCCATCCATTATTGAAGGATTGACTTGAAGTCACCCCCTCCATTAGTGAGATTCCCCCATGTGCTGTGGGGCCACCCATGTGAAAGAGGGAAGAAGAGGCATGGGTCACCTGTCTTTTACTCCTTTAACTCCTTTTATTTCTCCCATGCGAAAGAAAAATGACAGGAGGAAAGGGATAAGGAGTACTCTAGGGATGGGTGAGTGACATAAGCCACCAGGACAGAATAGTGGTTTTGGGGAAGGGTGAGGAGGTGACAAGTGTCACCTCCCCATTCCTCGAAACTGAAAGGAAATGGGGTTATTTGTTTCCAATTTTGGGGAGGAGAGGAAGTTAGTTGAATTGGGGGAAACTTTCATTCTGTTTTACCAAAAAATAGAAAAGTTAGCTTGCAGGAGAGAGAAGGGAGAGGGAGTTGGTGGCTAAGGTTGGAAGAGAACTCTGTGGGCTCTGCAACAGCTTCATTCCAGGAGGGCTTTGTAAGGTTGGTTTGATTTTACCTTTACTGAATGTGTATGTAAAGTGTGTGAAATTGTGTTTAGATTTATTTTCTGTGGGATTGTTGTCGGGTTGTTTGACAGAGCTTCTCCCACTTGGGAGAAATGCTCATCAAGTTTGGGGTAGGGGAGGAGAGATCCTCCTCGGGTGCATACCTGTTTCCATCTTTTGGGATGTTGAAAGCCTTGAGGGCATGTATCTGTGTCTGTATCTTTGACTTGAGAGTCATATACAGATTTCTTAAAAATTTGTGATCAAACTTGGTTTGAGACCAAGAGAAATTGTATTGGTTAACTTATCTGTCAGGGTGACACTCTGGAGTCGAGTGTGTCCACTCTCCTGCCCCTTATGAAACTCACTGTAGTTGAGTTTCCGTGTTGTGTAAATGACCCACGGGTGTTTGTGTGCTTTGGGATTGTTGTTGTTACTGTTGTGAAGTGGAGTGTTTGAGTTACCCAGGTGTGAGTATGGTCTCCCTAGCTCGGGGGTGACCCACTTG
Organism: Cunninghamia lanceolata; assembly: GCA_027924645.1. Lineage (NCBI taxonomy): Eukaryota > Viridiplantae > Streptophyta > Pinopsida > Cupressales > Cupressaceae > Cunninghamia > Cunninghamia lanceolata. The sequence goes on along the minus strand of BSBN01000280.1, from coordinate 21,926,799 downwards.
CAGGTCTACGGAAGGGAGGAGAGCTAGATGAGTGGTGTTTTCTTCTTTGTTTGTCTTTGATACGCAGGTTTTCTCTTGGAGCTTCTGGTTGGATATGTATGAAGAAACAGCTTATTTTTCTTTGTCATGAGAATTAGGCCTGGTTCATTTCATAAGAGTTGAAGAGAGAGCACCTCTCTTGATATGGTTGTAATGTATTGTTACCCTGGGAGTGAAGGAATTCACCTCCCTGATCTTGTTATTGATGGACTTTTACTTGGTTGTCACAAAATATCAGTTGTATATTGTTTGGGAGAAGGAAGTTCATATCTGGGAAGTTAGTTGTTGTATCCATGGTTTAAAATTTATTCTCTTGCTATTTGTAGTGGAAGAGTTAACTTTTCTGTAATATGAATGTGGTAAACAAATACCTTCAATTTTCAAGTTTGTTGCTTTGTAAACCTTTTTAAATAGAAATTTCATTACTTATTTGCAATCTAATCTGAGTTTATTTATAAGTATAGAACCGCTAAATTAGTTGAAAGATCAGTTTTATAATTCACTGTTCTAATGGATAAGTTAGTTTTAAATGATTAAGTTTTCTCCTTCATACGTAATGGATTTAGTTATTTTGTAAGTTTTTAAGAAAATCTACTAGAATTACTTCTGGATGTCCTAAGAGTTGAAATGGACATGTATTAATTGCCTAAATATATACTGATTTAAAACTTCATTTTCTTAAGTGTAGATATATATATATATATATATATATATATATATATATATATATATATATATATATATATATAATCGTATTTAATATTACTTGCTCTTTTTAACTGAATAAAAGAAACTGAATAAAGTATGTAATTTGAGAAAATTATGAAATATATATACATATATTCATTTATATATATATATATATATATATATATATTATATATATATAAAACAGTTGTTATTTACTTATCATTTTGACAGAATTAGAGATACTAAAAAAAAAATGGTTGGATTGAGAAAATGAAAAGACAATCTGAAACTGAATTAGATATATTTATATATATATATATACATACATACATATATATATATATATTATTGATATTTTATTATCATCGAAATGCAATAAAAAAAATAGATTACAATTTATCTGACGCCATTGTGAACACTGTGTGTGGTAAACACAGTCGAAACTTTGTATATATTGGGCGGTGGGGAGTAATTCCCACCGCAGTCCCTGTTATATTAAAACAGAGGTGTGGGGAGGGGCGGAGCCCCACCCACACCCCACATCGTGGGATGTGGGTGGGGCTCCGCCCCTCCCCACATCCCCCTATCCCTTTTAACCCCCGCGGAGCTACGCTCCACCACATGCAAGCCGCCGCTGTTCTTGCGGCCGCCGTCCCTCTGCGCGGCCGACCCTGTCTCCTCCGCTGGCTGCGGCCACCGCCGCCCATCTCCTCCGCTGGCTGTGGAAAACAAAACAAACAAAAAATGTTAGGGCTTTTGGCCCTAACATATAAGTTGGTCAATTTGGAAATGAAATACATTAAGTTGCCATATATATAGACATATATAGATACTATATATGCCTATGTATATAGCAATATATATATATAATGAAATAATTAATATATATATATATATATAAACGGGATTACATGGAGTTTGTTAAACAAATTAAAAGAACAATTTCGTCAACTACATGTACATTAAAATATATATATATATAGGAGTAGTTTTATGAGCCATTTTATTGGGCCCTCGTTTAAAATCTTAATAAAATGTGACACATGGATATACAAAAATAAAATAAAAAAAAATATTTTCACAGTTAGTTTTTTTATTAGTGTTGAACACAACAACCAAAGAAGTTATGTTTCCATGATCAGGGTTTTATAAAGTGGAGAGCCTCCTACATGTATTAACAACGGTAAATGATTTACAATAAGAGTATTAATAATACTGATTAGTAATAATAACAACAGTAATTATAGATAAGAGAAAATAAAATTATAATTTAATGAGAGCATAAAGGAATATACTGTGTTACCCGGGAAGAGTTTCTCGGAAGTTTCACTATCAACGCGGTTCAATAATCGGGAAAATGAAGAGGAAAAATTACACGTCACCATGCTTAAAAGGTCACTGGAAATAAACTTGAGTCATCACAGAAATTCCATGTGAGGCCATTTTAATCTCAACTGTAGTAAACGTCCATATAAGTAAACCTGTAAGAGAGTCAGAAGAAGAAAAAGTAACATTGGAAAAACACAGAGGAGAAAATGCGCGACAATTCCCACATGGGATAAGAGAACTAAGTCAATGGACCCTCCAGCCAAAATTTGCTTAGGAACAAGTTTAATTAATATATACAAGAGAAGAAACCTAGATCGGAGAAGACTAGGAGACCGAGTCCAGCGAAGTAGTAAACCAGTCTATGTGACCTGGATCATCCAGATGTTAGGTTTAATATTAACAATAGATACAGTGATAACCCTGATTGATGCCCCATATGAAGATGCCCAATATGAAGAAAGGAAAATGAAAGAGAGAGAGACCGAAATATAAACAAACTAAATTATCACAGAAATAGTTAAGGTGAGTGCGATAAAAATACAATCAAAATTAAGACCCAGAGAAAAGGGAAGAGAGAGCAAACAAACCGCCTTGTTGAGAATGCTAAGTCGTAGGAGGAGTATGTTTCAGGAAACAAGAGAGGAGACAGACAACCGTGCCTTGCTGAAAATTGACTAAATAGGGAGATCACTAGTCGGTTTAGTCGGAACAAGGCGTCGTGGGAAGTTGTTAATCTATCAGCGAACCACGTGCGTAAATGAGTGCTGCGTAATTCCCACTAACGTCGTAAGGCGTTATGCTGCCAGAATTTGCCGAGATTTAGATTTAGGAACTATGGTAATCTCACTCTTGCAATGACATAAACGGCGTCGTAGAGACCCTCTTGTTGGTCTGCTTGCATCTGGTTGCACGCAATTGTACTTATATCCTGCCGAAAGCTGTAGTATTTTCGCCATGAGAGAACACTGCCGAGCATGCTTACGCATGCGAGGGGGTTTTTAGGACAGTGTGAGAAAAGTTTTTCATATCTCGTGTCATAACCACATAACAGATGTGGCTATGACACGTGTGATGTGTGTTGTGACCACAAGGAAAATGTGGGCATGACAGTTGCTAGAAGCTTTTCATAATGAAACTTGTGGGGGACATTTTTCTGCATCAGTGACAACCTTCAAGATATTAAGGCAATGCTTTTACTGGCTTGGTATGTTCAAAGGTGCCTATGACTGGGTATCGAAATGTAAGAAATTTTCAAAGTTCATGGGTAGACCTCAGTTAGCTACCTTGCCTTTGAGACTAGTGGTTATAGATGAACCGTTTCAGTAATGCGGTTTAGACTTCATTTGACCAATTAATCCTAATTCTAGTGCGGGTGGGACATACTCACATTTTAACTACAACAAATTATTTTACCATGTGGATAGAGGCTATCCCAGTGAAGAATAGTACTTCTGAAGTTGTTTACACCTTTCTTAAGGAGAATATTTTAGTCGAGTTTGGTGTGCCTAAGAAGATGGTGACCAATAATGCTTCAAGTTTTTCTTCTGCAAAAATCACTCTTTTTTGTTATGATTTTGGTATTAGCCTTGCTCATTCATCTGATTATTACCTACAAGTCAATGGACAGGCAAAATCAAGCAACAAAAATATCATCTCTATTGTCAAGAAGTTGGTAGAAGAAAACCAAAGGGGATGGCATAAAGACCTATATGATGCTCTTTGGGCAGATAGGATAACATATAAAAGGGCAATTAATATGTCTCCTTTCCAGCTAGCTTATGGTATTGATAGTGACATTCCTATTCTTCTAGAATTATCTGCATTGAATCTGCAGAAAACAATTGAAGATGAACAGTTTCAGTCAATGCTAGAGAAGAGGATATTGTATTTGAACCATCTAGAAGAGAAAAGGGAGGTCCCTATAGACAAATTTTGCCAAGCATCAATAGACTGTCAAAAGGGTTTTTGATAAAAAGGCTAGACAAATAAGCTTTGTTGTGGGAGATTCTGTACTTTTATGGGATAGGAGAAGAGAACCGAGAGGTGCACATAAGAAATTTGATTCTTTGTGGAAAGGCCCCTTCAAGATCAGAGAAGTTATGGGAGAGAATGCATTTCTGTTGGCTTATCTTGATGAAACACTACTACCTCTTTCCTATAATGGGCAAGATCTAAAATTATGCAATTGGTAGAGTTTCTAAGTCTGGCCCTGTAACATAGTTTCTTTTCTTGATTTTCTATTGTTATGTGTTGTCCCATTTTTGGTGTGACTCTATCGCCCTTTGAATAAGGCTTGTTTGCCATGTTTTGCCTAGGTTCTCTGCATCCTCCTGAGTCATTATCCCCAATTAGAGCTAGTTGTTGCCCCCTTTTTCTTCAAAAAGCATCCATGTCCATTCTTTGTTCATTCTTTGTCAGATTTTCCCCTTAGTTCTTTTCTCGGGCAAAAGTTTACTTTGTTACTTTTAGTAAGTCGGTGATCCTCCACCATTTTGAACTGAAGTCAGTGGGTTCACAAGTTCTTGAACTGCCTGACTTACTAACTTATCTCAAGTTCTTGCGCTTTGAGTCTTTCCTTGTGTCTTAATGTTGCGGCCTTCTTCTTTGTAGTTGAGAGGTCGGCGATTCTTTGAAGTTTCGAACCTCTAACTCCTAGTTTAGATGTTCAACTCCTACCTGACTTGCCAACTTTGAACAGTACACTTTCCCAAGTATCATTTGTTGTGTTGGCGTACAGTACGAAGGAATGACACTTGTCACTTTGCATTCAATTTGAAGTATGTGAAGACACAGTGGCACAATTTTTGAAGGGAAAGTCGAGGCATGCATTTATGAGTTATAAAGATAAATCCATCGCCAGCAATTAATATCTTTCCTTCGCAAATTCATGAGAAGTGACTTTGATAAATCCTTGAGCTTGCCTAAGGTGATACTGCATTACAAGGGAATGCATTACAGGAGGATAAAAGGCTAATTTGCTACATGTGAAATTTACGCATAGTTCTATTTTCACAAGTCAACACAACTAGTAGCTCCATCTCTTTATAAAGACTCATTATTCTCTTTAAGGAATTAGAAGTTTCCATTCCCATGTATCTGCACAAGGAATTTCCTGCTGGTGTCTTACCCCATCCTCTGCTCTCTGCATATATCACTGAGTCTCTGGTGTCTGGTTTCTTGAGTACGTAAAGATGAAGTTCAAATTCCAAGGAACCCCTGTGGCTTCTATCATGGAGAATGGTCTTTCTGAAGTGAGAGATATGAATTTGGGCCATGTTGATTTAGATGATTTTTGGAGGAGGATGCAATCTGAGAAGAGGACCCCCTTGGCGGAGAAAATTATCAGCAGCGGCTTGGATAAGGCTGGTGGTTTCCCGCTTGTTGTGCATTGCCCTGAATTGATGGTTGCATGTGCCAATGGTTATTTTCTAGACTCCCAGGAGATAAGGACATCCAGTGGCGTCGTAGTGGCAAGGATTGACTCTGAGTCTGTTGCTTCGACCCTGAGTTTGGAAGAATATAAAGACAATTTTGATATTTCTGAATCCTCGGCATAGAATTATTATAATGAAAAGAAGGACTAGTGCCGCACCTGCATCGCTAAGCATTGGTTAGAGATCAAAAGGACTGGAAGTCCCAACTACCCGCTAATTTAAGAAGAAGTCATTTCAAGGAAAAAGTTTTAGACATGATAACCTTGCTAAACAAAATAGTTGGGAGCCCCAAGTTAGATATTTTTGAGTTTTGGATGTGCAGGTTCATTTTATTGATTTGTGGAGATCACCGTATTGATTGGCCGAAGACTATCAGTGAATGTTTACATGAACAGTTGATGAACTTTACACAGAAAGTGAGCTTTCACATGTGTTCCCAGCTAATCTACATTCTGGCTCGAAGAGAGGATACTTGGCCTGGTTTGAGGACTCAAGGGAGTTCTACGGAAAGTGCACCTATGTATCAGATTTTTCCCTAATTGCAAAAGAAAGAAGGTACGAAAGACTTCAAATGCATTAATGATATTTCTTCTATGATGTTAGCTAAGAGAATAGATGGCTCAATTGAGAAAAGGTTTTCAGTAGAAGCATCTGCATTAGTCATGAGGTTTGGAAGCTTTTACATTCAGTTTGATCAATTCTCTTATCTGAGAATAGGGGGTTTTGAAAATGCCCCATTAAAATTGCTGCAGTACCCTTCTAACTATTTGTTGTTGCTGGAAGCATGCCGCCAGATGGTGACGGTGAATGTTAAGTACCAAGCTATGAAAAAAAAAGGGTATTCTTTCCCTGTGTCTCTTTCATTTTATTCCTGCAAAAATAATGAAGGTGCCTGAAATGTTGATAAGTTGTCTGAATTCATTCAGCATAGTTTGTCTCCCCATGTATCTTTTGATAGTAAGAAATTTATTAAAGAAAACATGCATCTAGGTGGTTCCTATTCACACCATCCCCAACTCAAAGATTTTTGGGAGGATTGTGTAGATTACAGAGAAGTTCAAAGGAGGAAATGGATGAGGTTGACTATGGATCAGGTTAGAGCCTTCAAGCTGAAAATTCAACTTCCTGATATTACTGATGATTTTTCAAACATGTTAGGTGAAGGTTATGACGTAGTGTCTAGAGAGCCCATACCTCCCATAAAATGGTTGGAAAAGGAGGTCACCGACATTATGTTGCTTTATTTACATGTGTTGAAGAGAATAGAGAAGTGGTTACAAGGGAAGGTAAAGGAGTGTGTCAGTTCCACGACACCGAGGGACTTAGCCTCTCAGAATCAAGCCAGATCTTAGACTGCCAATTCATACAAGAGAACATTTAGTTTGGACCTAACTCTTCAGAGAGTCAGCTCACAATCGAATGGTGATGATGAAAGGCCACCTAAAGACACTGGAAGGATAAAAACCACTTGTGAAAAGGATGTCCAAGTGACGAAGAGAAATACCAAATTGGTTGCTTTGTCATCTAAAGCAAACCATGTGCCCCCGCCCAGCATTCATGTGAGTGATTCTAATTCCTTCATCTTCTCGCAAATTGGAGAAGATAATTTATTTCATTCATTGCTTGGTCCGCCAAATTCCCCACAACAAAAGGAGTTGCCAGAGCAAAATTCTCATCCTATACCTGTAGTAGCTACTTTCAATATCGCTGATGTACCAGCTCCATCCCCAAACTGGTTAAAGAAGGTAGTTCAAAATAAGAAGAGATATACTCTTCATGTAGATGAAGGTGTTGACACTGTTGCTAGTTTGTTGCAAATGGTTCCAAAACCCAAACGTGCAAAAAGGATGTCGAGAATAGTGACTGATGCCATTTCAGGAAACCAGTTTTTGGAAATTGTAGATCCACTAGTTGAGAAGAATGAAGATGAGATAATAGAAGCTGACTTCAGGGTAAGTCAAGTAGATCTAGGGCCATCAACCACTGAAGGTGATTTGTACCATGTCTAGTATTCAGTTGACAACATCTCTAAAAGGGTGAAAGGATTACAAGATGAAAATTCAAAACTGCTAGCACATGTAAGTTCTATGTCCTCTTTTGCCAATTCAATTGTTGAATTGATAACTCCCTCAACTAGAACTTCCTCTACTGTCAACCTCCTTACTCTTGATCTAAATTTGCTTCAACAAGTTAAAACCTCTTTATCCCTAAGAAAAGATATGGATCAATGGGTTGAAAAGATTATTTTAGATGGTCTCATTTTTATCAAGGAAGCAGCAAAGTTGTTTGATTCCATACATGCTAAGAGGGAAGTTTTGATAATAGAATTTGAGAGAGCCCGAAGTGACCACCATAGTCTGAATATAGCTTCTAAGGAAATACAAGAACTAGCCAACATGGATCCTGGTATTCTTATGGCTGAAGAAATCATAGTTGATCCCAAAGAGCTGGATACCGCTGTATGGGCTGATGTAATTGAGTGGAAACTCTGTATCATAACTGCAGCAGAAGAGGAGATGAGAAAGGCAGTTGCAACCTACTACAAAGAGATGATGAGAATAAAAAGGGATCTTGCCGCTTTAGAGGTAGAGGCTAATGGATCTGATGATGAGAAGTTGTTGGACGTTAAGGTGATTAAACAAAACATTAAAAAGGTGGTGACAGAAGAAATAATGAACTATAATGCAATTATAGGGGAGTCATTGGGGAGACTTTCTAAATTGGCGGCACACATTAACAATTGTAGAAATGGCATTGATGAAGTGTATCATAAGGTGACAGACTCTGACAGGGCGGTCATGAAGAAGAAACGTCGCATCAGCATGACGGGATCTCCACCAGGCATGTATTTAACACCAGTTATCAACAAGTATAGAGCGTATAAATCTAGGTTACGAGCACAGGTACCTCAGGTGACGCAAAGTGTCACTGGAGAAGGCAAACAATCAAAGGAAGATGAAGAGATGGATGAGGTGGATGATGGTGATGGGGACTTGCAAATTCTAAATTGATTTCAATTTCATATTTTTAAGTTATCTCATATTTGCTCTTAAACTATTGGCTCTGGAGGGCCCTTTATTATAATTATTATTTAAACAATCCTTTAATCGGCTTTTTCAAGAAGCCGTTGTGGTTTTAGAGATAATTATGATTTGGCTTAGCTATAAATTCTAGATAGCTACTCGAATTAGGGATCTTTGGAAAAATTTTGTTTTGCAAGGGTGATAGTTAACTTTGTTTTTAGCTATTTTGATATATGCAATATAAGTTAATGTAGTGGATATTTGGGTGATCATAAACTTTGTGTTGTGGTTATTTGAATTCATGTTCTTCTTAAGTTGAATGTGTTGCTATTGTTTTTAATGATATTCATGTGTTTGGGTGGTTGGATATTCATAAATCTTGCTCACTGCTGAGAATAATTTATCTGTTGATATATCATTTAAGGTAGTGAATACATGTATAAGTATGTGATATTATCAATATATGTTATGTGGTTGGAAGTCTATGAACTCCTGGTTTTCTTGAGTTGTGAATCTACCTTTACTGCTTTTTGGTTAAAAGCAATCGTGAGTTTTTCATTCATCAAAATATCTGTTGAAGGTAGTTGCACCTTGTTAAATAAGTAGAGAGCCTGTGTAAAATACCAATATATTAGGCTCAATTGTTGATAATGTTTGTCACTTGTCTAGGTGTGAGTATATAGAGTTAGGTGACAAATCTATTAACCAACAATCCAATCTATCAATTATTTCAGACTGAGACTACCGAAATATGTAGAGATATCTATCTTTGACCTTTTTCCCAATTTTTATTACAGCCTTCAAAAATCTAACTTGTTTGGGTTTCACTTCTCCCTCATTTTCTTCAGATTGTGCATCATCTTGAACTGTATCATCTTCATTGTCACTTTCATCTCTCATTCTCAGTTCAAACCCTCTTCTCAGTTCCTCTTGGATTGTATTAATCTGCCTTTGTAGAGATCTAAAACCTTCTTCTGTCACAATAGCATTTATACCACCATCATTTCTTCATGGAGTCATCTTGATTTTCTTCTGTCTTCTCTTACACTTAATGTAAAAAATCCTTAGTGTGAAGCTACCTCAAATCAGTGGTTCTACTTCCACCTTCAAACACACAATCTCAAGGTCCTTGCACAAATTGCCTCACTATTTGGCAAACTATATTGAACTACATCATCTTCATTGTCACTTTCATCTCTCATTCTTAGTTCAAACCCTCTTCTTATTTCCTCTTGGATTGTATTAATCTACCTTTGTAGAGCTCTGAACCCTTCTTTTGTCACAATAGCATTTATACCACCACAGTTTCTTCATGGAGGCATCTTGATTTTATTCTTTCTTCTCTTACACTTAATGTAAAAATTCCTTAGTGTGAAGTTGCCTCAAATCGGCGGTTCTACTTCTACCTTCAAACACATGATCTCAAGGTCCCTACACAAACTACTTTATTGTTTGGAAATCTATTCGCAAACTCAATATAAACTTTCTCCAATACCACTTGATGAGGGTGTACTCCACCCAACAAACTCACAACAAAAAGAAAGAACAATGATTTACGTGGGGAAAACCCTTCTAGGAGAAAAACCCCACTGCGAAAAACAACTCAATATATTATTTAGAAATCTCGACAAGATTACAACATGCTTACAGAGAAAGCTTCAACAAGATTTGCACCAACCAAAAATCTTGAGGCAACTCAACATCTATCTTACTCTCCCCCAACCTCTATCTCAATCACCTAATATATAAGAGGTACAATACAAGAAACTATCAATAATCATTACAAAACCATGAGAAAAAACCACCCGAAAGTGGTGCCCAAATAATCTCAAATCAAAGATGTTTTATGATGTGTCAAATCACACAACAAAATATGTAACTGCCTCTTTTACAACTCTTTTAAGTGTCCAACACATTTTCACATTTCCCAAAATGGAAGGTCCAACTTCTAGAGGCCATAACTTTTGATCCAGGTGTCCAATTGACAAACCATTTGATTCATCAAAAAGCTTGTGAAGAGGTCTATAAATCTATAACTAGATTCTCTAGTTATGACAACATTCAAGTAAAATTGGGGCCTCTAAGTGCATAAAAATTGATTTTGAAACTTTTCCAAAAAAATAAAAAATGGAAACTTTAATATCTTGCAATCGAGGCATGATCTTGGGTCGAAACTCACCCAAAATACTTATTTGGAAATTCCATAGCTTTCAAGAAAATTTTGGGTTTATCCATGCTCAAATGTAAACTTACTAAAAATAGTAAGCCCTGTCATTTTTAGCCCTTTTTGGAAACTTTAAATGTTCCAAACTATTCTTCAAGATAATGGGTATTCGCAAAAAACCAAAATTGGAAAGAATAGAAAACAAAATCATTTTTTAGGTGACGCAAGATTGCTCTTACACCACTAGATGCTCATACATCAGATGTTTATCTACATATCTAGCTTCATTCAAGAAAGAGATCACTGGTTTTCATAAGAAGATTGGAGGTGTGACACAGTGTCTATGTGGAAGATTCACATCAACACTATGACAATTCTAAATGTGAAATCCATTGCTCCCATTGTTACCAATTTCAGAAAATTCAAAGCTACGATGGTCTCATCTTAGTTGAAGTCTTCAGTAGAGACTCCCATTGACATTCAAGATCAAATGGTGGATAAAGACAAAGAGAAGGATGCCCCATTTTGAATCTAGTGGAATTTGGGTCACTATTTTTTGCAATTTGTGGATTCTTCTTGTGATGAATTTGTAGTATTTATGTTTAAGAAAATCTTTCATTGATTTTGTGTGAGATATCAATTGATAGCCTCTATATATTTCTATAATTTCTTACCATCTAGGTATTCTTATTCTTACGTTTGAGTAACCCCCTCTGGTAATCTTTATCTTCAAATTCATTTATATTCTTTGTAGATAGATTGGTTGTTCATGAGACTTTGTTCTCATTCTTCTTAATTCTTTAAAAAAGCACCTTTTCTAGTTTCAACTTAAAAGCATACCTTGATTTTTTTAATTTCATCTTACAAGGGAGCTACCCCTTTCAAACATAGAGGAAGTTTGTTAGTCTAATTTCAACCTATCCAACTACTAGAAAGATTGTTACTATTTAGGGCGAGTCATATAAAGCATAGTGACAAATTTTTTAACCAATAGGTTCTATCTAGTTATGTTGTCTCATAGGAAAGTTCGGTCAAGGATTCATGGAAAAATCTTACTTGTTCTTTATACATTCCTGTTATAGATGTGATGATGGATATTAGTTTTATAGTTGATTTTGGTACATTTTGATGGTTGGTAGTTTGGATTGGTCTTCTATTTTAAGGGATTAGGTTCTTAATCTTGTGTTTAGTGCCAATATCTGGGATTTCATTATTGTTTGAAACTTTGTAACCTCTTGATGCTCATTTGAGCTATATTTGTAAGCTATTTCTAATACTAAAACTTCACAATTTGAAAATATGATTAAATTGACTTGGAAGAATCACATTGACTATTAAGTGTATAGATTGTGCATTCCGAGGAGTTCCATGAGAGAGAATCTAATCAAGGAGAAGCATAGTGAAGGATTGGCATGATCTTTTGGTTGAGATAAGACCATTTCTCTTGTTAGTGAGAATTCCTACTGGCCATAGTTACACCAGGATGTGAAGAAATTTGTGCAAAGTTATAGAATATGTCAGATGGCGAAAGGGGTAACTCAGAATACAATGTTGTATAAACCATTACCTGTACCAAAGAGACCATGGGAAGACATCACCATGGATTGTGTTCTTGGTTTGCTGAGAATGCGGAGAGGACATGACTCCATATTTGTGGTAGTTGATAGGTTTTCAAAGACGGTACACTTCATTCCATGCCATAAGACTAGTGATGATGTTCATGTTGCAGAATTATTATTCAGAGAGGTGGTAAGACTACATGGTCTACCAAAAAGCATAGGTTCAGATCGAGATACCAAGTTTTTTGGCTATTTCTAGAGGACTTTATGGAAAAATTTGAAGACTAATTTGAAGTTTAGTTATGCACATCATCCACAGACTGATGGATAGATAGAGGTGGTGAAGAGGAGTTTAGGCAACCTGTTGAGATGCTTGGTAGGAGATAAGACCAAGGGATGGGATTTGATGTTACCACAGGTGGAGTTCGCATACAACAATTTCATCAATAGAAGTACTGGTAAATATCCATTCCATATTGTATATGGTAGTAGTCCAAGAAATGTTTCTAAGTTGAGGAAGATAGGTGGAGGTGAAAAAAGTAGTGTCGAGGCTGAAGAATTTACAAAGCACCTAAAGAACTTGCATGAGGAGGTAAGAAAGCATATCAATAAGATAAATTCACAATACAAGGCTAAGATAGATTAAAAGAGAAGATTTAAGGAGTTCAATGTTGGAGATGAAGTCTTGGTTCACCTAAAGAAATAAAGGTTACCAATGGGGACATCTAATAAGTTGAAGATAAAATTTGGGCCATGCAGGATCCTGAAGAAGCATGATTCAAGAAATGCATATGAAGTAGAGCTTCTGAGTGGGTCAACATTTCCCCTATGTTCAACATTGTTGATTTAATAGAGTATCATGAAGGTGGAACAGAGGATGGACCAACAGAAGAACAGTGGAGTATGATGGCATCTACTTTAAAGAAGGAAATAGAAGAGATCTTGGATAGCCGTGTGGGAAGAAGTACTTAGAATAGGCAATATCAAGAATATCTGGTGAAATGGAAAGGAAGGTCTATCGAAGATTATTCATAGTTGTCTAAGGCAAAGGTTGATTGTTTGGGTTTTCCTCAAACACCTAAGATGTGACAAGGTCACTTCTCAAATTACCATGGGTGTCTGATCCAAGAGCATCCAGTGGTGTAAGGGAAATCTTGCATCACCTAAAAAATGATGATTTTGTTTTCTATTCTTTTCAAATTTTTTATTTTTGGACACCCAATTTGTAATGAAATATATTGCACAATGGAAGAAGATGATATCAAATATTTTACAAATACTTGATACTAACTGAGAATAACAGGCCACTTTGAGGGGGCAACCTCCAAATATCTCCAATGACAACACACTTCACAATATGATGATGAAATAAGACAGACATCCTCCTATATATACCTAATTATGCTTAGGATGAATAGACACGCCCCTATATAAGACCTAGTCTAACCTATCTAACTAAATAATAATATACTTGGCTTGTGGCTATCTTAACTCCTAATTAAGTCATGTTATTATTATTATATTATTATTTAGTTAGATAGGTCAAACTAGGTCTTATATAGGGGTGTGTCTTCTCATCCTAAGCATAATTAGGTATAATTAGGAGGATGTGAGTCCAAGAAATGTTTTTGAGTTGAGGAAGATGGGTAGAGGTGAAAAAAGTAGTGTTGAGGCTGAAGAATTTACAAAGCACCTAAAGAACTTGCACAAGGAGGTAAGAAAGCATATCAATAATATGAATTCACAATACAAGTCTAAGTCAGATTAAAAGAGAAGATTTAAGGAGTTCAATGTTGGAGATGAAGTCTTGGTTCACCTAAAGAAAGAAAGGTTACCAATGGTGACATCTAATAAGTTGAAGATAAAATTTGGGCCATGCAGATCCTGAAGAAGCATGATTTAGGAAATGCATATGAAGTTGATGCAGGAGCATCCAATGGTGTACGGGCAATCTTGCATCACCCAAAAAAAGATGTGTTTCAAAATTGTTGATGTTTTTTCCATTTCTTTTCAAAATTTGTGGTTCTGGTTCCATAATCGCTTGAATAATGATGTAGAACTTTCAGTTTTTCCAAATTGCTAAAACTAGCAACCTGCTATTTTTAGAAAGTTTGCATTTGGGCAAGGATTGAAGTGAAAATTTACAGGAAGCTTGATAACTTAAAAATAAGACCTTTGGCGAAGGAATCACGCAAAGATCATCTGCAAGCTGAAAGATATTAAAGTTTTTGTTTCCCAAAAAATGCCTGAAAATTATTCAAACTCAAGTTTGAGGCACTAAAAAATTGCCGATGATGGCATGGTTCAGCGGTTAAGTCACTCAGGATGTAGTGGCAGCCACCAGAGTTCAAACCCCCGCTGGGCCAACGAGCTCGCAAGGCTTTACGCCTTCGCTCGGCCAATGAGCTCGCAGGTTTGAAGTGTTCTTCCTAGGGGATGAGGTCCCCCAGTTGTGGCCTCACTAGTTCATTGCTCCGGGCAAAAGCATTCACGTGGAGCCAGAGGGCGTGTCGCACCAGCGTCGCTGGTCACATTAAAAAGTTTACCAGGCGCATAAAAAAAAGTTTGAGGCACTAAACGATCCCGTATGGGCCTGAAAATGGTCAGAACTAGCTGAGTGAGTTCCTAGTGTGTAGAACACTCTGTGAGATTTCTGATGCATAAAACAGTTCATCAATCAGACACCCAAATCAAAAGTTATGGCTCCCGGAAGTTGACCTATTTTTGGAGGGAGATGCAAATTTTGAAATTAGGTTGTTGGCCGCCAAAAAGGCTATTACTAACCATTTTTGGGAACCCTAGACAGTAGTAGAGTTAAGGGGGTAAGTGTAGAGTCAAGAATAGGTGGGAAAATAGAAACCCTAGCTGATTTGGGGTTACAGAGGGCAAATGATTCCAGAGTCTTGTGAGAAGAAACTATAATGTGTTGCAGCCTCTGGAGGGTTGATTCCTCTTATTGTTTTTGAGCTTCTGTAATGTAATAAGTTGTCCAAATCAATAAAATAAAGTTATATTTTCCGTGTGCAATTTCTATTGTTGTGTGTTTTATGTTTTACCCCCTTCATCAAGTGGTATCAAAGAAAGGGTTCCTAAGTGTGTAGACAGATCACCGACCGTGAGGCAGTTTGCACCAAGACCTGAGGTTGTGGGTTTGTTGCGGAGATCAAGATGCCTCCATGAAGAAATCGTATTGGGAGGAATGCTTTGACGGAAGAGGGTTTTAGAGCCCTACAAAGGCAAATCAATGCATTGCAAGAGGAGCTACAAAGATGGTTTGAGCCGAGAACAAGAGAGGAAAGTGAACATGAAGCTGAAGAAGAGCTATCTAAGGAAGAACAAGAAGCTGCAGGTGATCCTATAAAAGTTAACTTGTTGACAACCATTTAGAAGATTGGAAAGAGGCCCAGGATCAAATTTTCTACATATTCTAGAGATTTGAATCTGGAACAGCTTATTGATTGGATCAATGACATGGAGGTGTATTTCGAGTATGAAGATGTGGAGGGCCCAAATCGGGTTAAGTTTGCAAAAACAAAGTTGAAGGGTCATGCCAGTGTTTGGTGGAAAGAGGTCCAATTAGAGAGGAACAGAAGAGGAAAAGGAAAGATCACCAGATGGGATCGGACGGTGGAGACACTGAAGAAGCATCTCATTCCTATGGACTATGAGATGGAGCTGCTGAAGACACTACAAGGACTGAAGCAAGGTAACAAGTCTATTAAGGAGTATACAGAAGAGTTTTATAAAATTACTATCAGGACAGGCCATGCAAAGCCCAACAAGGAGAAGGTAGCCCATTACATTAATGGGTTGAGGCCAAGTATTCAAGAGGAGCTGAGCATGGCCAGAATGACCACCATAGAAGATGCATACCAGTTTTCCCTGGAGGTGGAAGAGAAGTTGAATAAAAGATTTGACAGCAAGCAAAGGGGAAGAGGTCAAGCCGAAAGGACTAGTGGAAGACCCTATGGGGGGCGAAATGAAGATTCAAAGAAAAGTGAAGAAGCTGGCACCAGTTGAAATCAGAGAGGAGATAATACCTACTGCCCTCATGACCAAAATAATGGTGAGCAAAGAGGAAGAGGAAGAGGCAGACCTGGGCAAGGACCTGGAAGAGGAGGTTTCAGAGGAACCTGTTTCCAATGTGGAGAAGAAGGACATCGAGCATACGAGTGTCCACAAAATAAAGGAAGGACAAATAGAAGACCTGAAGGTAATGCACGAGTTGCACATGTTGATGAAGATGTGCAATCTGAGCGCTCTGAAGACGCTGAAAGGGGAGAAACCCTAGTTGTTAGAAGAACTTTGTTGAATGAGGAGAAAGAACCCAATCAGAGGAAGAGTTTATTCCGCACAAGGTGCAAATGTGAAGGTAAGTGTTGTGATATTATTATTGACAGTGGAAGCACTGATAATCTTGTTTCATAGGAGATGGTTGACAAGTTGAAGTTGACAAGAAGAAAGCATCCACATCCATATCGGATTGCATGGTTGCAGAAGGACCATAGAGCTTTGGTCAATGAGCAGTGTTTAGTGAAGTTCAATATTGGGAACTACCATGATGAGGTGTTGTGTGATATCATACCGATGGATGCATGTCATATGTTGTTGGGGAGGCTGTGGCAGTATGATAGGAGCGTTGTCCATGATGGCCGTGCAAACACATATTCCCTGGATGGAGTTAGTCATAAGTTGAAGCCCTTGAAGGAGGTGGAAGAAAAGGTATGTAGTACTGCCAGAATTTGCTTGGTAGATGGTAGAAAAGTTTTGGAAGGTATGAAGCATGAGTGTCATTGCTTTGCATTGATTCTTAAGATTAGTTAAGAGAAATGTGAAGATGTACCAGCGGAACTCTCAGAAATGATGGAAGAATTTTAAGATATTGTCTCTGATAATGTACCAGAAGGTTTACCACCAGTAAGGAAGATAAGTCATCAAATGGATTTGATATCAAGAGCCAGTTTGTTGAATAAGGCAGCCCATAGAATGACTCCAGCAGAGAATGAAGAGTTGAACAGACAAGTTCAGGAGTTGTTGAGGGAGGGATTGATAAGAGAGAGCTTAAGTCCATGTGCGGTACCTGCAGTACTAGCACCAAAGAAAGATGGAGAGTGGAGAATGTGTACAAACTCTCCAGCCATCAATAAGATCACGATCAAGTATAGATTTCCATTTCCCAGAATGGCTGATATAATGGACTATTTGAGTGGAGCCAAGTACTTCATGAAGATTGACCTCAAGAGTGGGTATCACCAAATTTGTATCAGAGAAGAAGACGAGTGGAAGACAGCCTTCAAGACAAAGGAAGGTTTGTATGAGTGGTTAGTCATGCCATTTGGGCTAACCAATGCACCAAGCACATTCATGCGGCACATGAACGAGGTATTGAAAGAATTTTTGAGAAGTTTTGCTATTGTTTATTTAGATGATATTTTGATTTTCAGTAAGACTTGGGATGAGCATATGATGCATATCAAAAGAGTTTTGGAGAAGCTGAGGGAGAAGTTGTTGATCAATCTGAAGAAATGTAGTTTTTCAAAGGAGTTGGTATACCTGGGATTTGTTGTCTCAGAGGAAGGTATTAAGATGGACCCAGAAAAAGTAAGAGCTATCATTGAATGGCCTACACCAAGGAGTGCTATGGAGGTACGATCTTTTCATGGTTTGGCAAGTTTTTACAGAAAGTTTATCAGAAATTTTAGTAGCATTTGTGCACCCCTAACTAAGACAATGAGAGGGGATAGAAAAGAGTTTAAATGGACTAAAGGAGTAGACAAAATCTTTGATACATTGAAGCAGAAAGTCACAGAGCAACCTATTTTGGCACTTCCAGATTTTAATAAGGTATTTCAGGTAGATTGTGATGCAAGTGGTAGTGCTATAGGAGCTGTTTTGAGTCAAGAAGGTAAGCCCATTACCTATTTTAGTGAGAAGCTTAATGATGCCAAGAAAAAGTATTCTATTTATGATCAGGAGTTTTATGCAATAGTTCAGGCTTTGAAGAAATGCAGACATTATTTGTTGCCAAAAGAGTTTGTTTTATATACTGATCATCAGGCTTTACAGTATCTTAATAGTCAAGGAAATTTGAATCAAAGGCACTTAAAATGGGTTGAGTTTTTGCAGAGTTATACTTTTGTTTTGAAGCACAGGAGTAAGAAGTCCAACAAAGTTGTAAATGCATTGAGCAGAAGGCAAAATTTGCTGACAAAAATGAAGATAGAGGTTGTTGGGTTCAATGAGCTCAAAAGTTTGTATCCTGAAGATCTAGATTTTGTAGAGGCCTGGAAAGCTTGTTTGGAACCTGTTACTTTGAACAGGACAAAATGGTTGGATTTCATAATCTAAGATGGCATGTTGTTTAGAGGAAGCCAATTGTGCATTCCAAGGAGTTCCATGAGAGAGAACCTGGTTAAGGAGAAGCATAGTGGAGGATTGGCTGGACACTTTGGTCGAGATAAGACCATTGCTATTGTTGGTGAAAATTATTATTGGCCACAGTTGTAGCAGGATGTGAGGAAATTTGTGCAGAGTTGCAGATTGTGTCAGATGGCAAAAGGAACAAGTCAGAATACAGGGCTATATCAACCATTACCTGTACCAGAGAAGCCATGGGATGATATCAGTATGGATCTTGTTCTTGGTTTACCAAGGACATAGAGAGGACATGATTCTATTTTTGTGGTGGTGGACAGATTCTCGAAGATGGCACATTTTATTCCTTGCAAGAAGACTAATGATGTGGTTCATATTGTAGAGTTATTTTTTAGGGAGGTGGTGAGATTACACGGTCTACCAAAGAGCATAGTTTCAGATCGAGATACCAAGTTTGTTGGTTATTTCTAGAGGACATTGTGGAAGAAGTTGAAGACAGATTTGAAGTTCGGTTCTGCACATCATCCACAGACTGATGGATAGACCGAAGTGGTGAATAGGAGTTTGGGTAACCTACTATGATGTTTAGTAGGAGATAAGCCCAAGGGATAGGATTTGATTTTACCACAGGCAGAATTTGCTTACAACAATTCTGTTAATAGGAGTACTGGTAAATCCCCATTCCAGATTGTATATGGGAATAGTCCAAGAAATGCTTCAGAGTTAAGGAATCTAGACAAAGGGGAAAAGACAAGTGCCGAGGTTGAAGACTTTGCAGAACACATGAAGAACTTGCATAAAGAGGTGAAAAAGCACATTAATAAGATGAATATTCAGTACAAGGCTAAGGTAGATCAGAAGAGGAGATATAAGGAATTCCAGGTAGGAGATGAAGTCATGGTTCACTTGAGGAAAGAAAGGTTCCCAATTGGAACATACAATAAGCTGAAAATGAAGAAATTTGGACCATGCAAAATTTTGAAGAAATATGATTCAGGAATGCATATGAGGTGGAGCTACCAAGTGAGATCAACATTTCCCCTGTTTTCAACATTGTTGATTTATCAGAATATCATGAAAGTGGAACAGAGGATGGACCAACAGAAGAACAGTGGAATATTCTGGCATCTACTTCAATAGAGGAGATAGAAGAGATCTTGGATAACCGTGTGGGAAGAAGTACTCGGAATAGGCAATATGAAGAACATCTGGTGAAATGGAAAGGAATGCCTATTGAAGATTCTTTTTGGTTGTCTAAGGCAGAGGTTGACCGTTTAGGTTTTCCTCACACAAACACCTGAGACGTGACAGGGTCACTTCTCAAATTGCCCTAGGTGTCTGATGCAGGAGCATCCAGTGGTGTAAGGGAAATCTTGCATCACCCAAAAAAAGATGTGTTTCAAAATTATTGATGTTCTTTCCATTTCTTTTCAAAATTTATGGTTCTGGTTCCATAATCGCTTGAATAATGATGTAGAACTTTCAGTTTTTCCAAACTACTAAAAATAGCAACCTGCTATTTTTAGAAAGTTTGCATTTGGGCACGGATTGAAGTGAAAATTTATAGGAAGCTTCATAATTGAAAAATAAGACCTTTCGTGAATGAATCATGCAAAGATCACCTGCGAACTGAAAGATATTAAAGTTTTTGTTTCTTGAAAAATGCCTGAAAATTATTCAAACTCAGTTTTGAGGCACTAAACGGTTCCGTACGGGCCTGAAAATGTCTAGAACTAGTAGAGTGAGTTCTTAGCACGTGGAGTACTCTGCAAGCTTTCTGACGCATAAAATGGTTCATCAATTGAACACCTAGATCAAAAGTTATGGCTCCCGGAAGTTGACCTATTTTTGGAGGGAGATGCAAATTTTAAAATTAGGTTGTTGGCCACCAAAAAGGCTATTAATAACCATTTTTGGGAACCCTGGACAGTAGTAGAGTTAAGGGGGTAAGTGTAGAGTCAAGAATAGGTAAGAAAATAGAAACCCTAGCTGATATGGGGTTACATAAGGTAGATGATTCTAGAGTCTTGTGAGAAGAAGCTATAATGTGTTGCAGCCTGTGGAGGGTTGATTCCTCTGATTGTTTTTGAGCTTCTGTAATGTAATAAGTTGTCTAAATCAATAAAAGAAAATTCTATTTTTTATGTACAATTTTTGTTGTTGTATGTTTTACGTTTTACCCCCTTCATCAAGTGGTATCAGAGTAAGGGTTCCTGAGTGTGTAGACAGATCGCCGACCATGAGGCAGTTTGCATCAAGACCTAAGGTTGGGGGTTTGCTGCAGAGATCAAGATGCCTCCATGAAGAAATCGTATTGGGAGGAATGTTTTGACAGAAGAGGGTTTTAGAGCCCTACAAAGGCATATCGATGCATTGCAAGAGGAGCTACGAAGAGGGTTTGAGCCGAGAACAAGAGAGGAAAGTGAAGATGAAGCTGAAGAAGAGCTATCTGAGAAAGAACAAGATGTTGCAGGTGATCTTGAAAAAGTTAGGTTGTTGAGGACCATTTTGAAGATTGGAAAGAGGCCCAAGATCAAAGTTTCTACATATTCTGGAGATTTGAATACGGAACATCTTATTGATTGGATCAATGACATGGAGGAGTATTTCAAGTATGAAGATGTGGAGGACCCAGATCGGGTTAAGTTTGCAAAAATAAAGTTGAAGGGCTATGCCAATATTTGGTGGAAGGTCCAATTAGAGAGGAAAAGAAGAATAAAAGAAAAGATCACCAGATGGGATCAAATGGTGGAGAAACTGAATAAGCAAATCATTCCTGTGGACTATGAGATGGAGCTGCTGAAGAACCTGCAAGGACTGAAGCAAGGTAACAAGTCTGTTAAGGAGCATACATAAGAGTTTTATAAAATTACTATCAGGATAGGCCATGCAGAGCCCAACAAGGAGAAGGTAGCCTGTTACATTAATGGGTTGAGGCCAAGTATTCAAGAGGAGCTGAGCATGGTCAGAATGACCATCATAGAATATGCATACTAGTTTTTATTGAAGGTGGAAGAGAAGCTGAATAAAAGATTTGATAGCAAGCAAAGGGGAAGAGGTCAAGGCAGAAGGACTGGTGGAAGACCCTATGGGGGCAAAATGAAGATTCAAAGAAAAGTGAAGAAGTCGGCACCAGTTGAAATCAGAGAGGAGATAATACCTACTGCCTTTGTGACCAGAACAATGGTGACCAAAGAGGAAGAGGAAGAGGCAAACTTCGACAAAGACTCGAAAGAGGAGGTTTCAGAGGAACCTATTTCCAATGTGGAGAAGAAGGACATCGAGCATACGAGTGTCCACAACATCAAGGAAGGACAAATAGAAGACCTAAAGGTAATGCACAAGTTGCACATGTCGATGAATATACGCAATCTGAGCACTATGAAGATGTTGAAAGGGGAGAAACCCTAGTTGTTATAAGAACTTTGTTGAATGAGGAGAAAGAACCCAATCGAAGGAAGAGTTTATTCTGCACAAGGTGCAAATGTGAAGGTAAGTGTTTTGATATTATTATTGACAGTGGAAGCACTAATAATCTTGTTTCATAGGAGATAGTTGACAAGTTGAAGTTGACAAGAAGAAAGCATCCACATCCATATCGGATTGCATGGTTGTAGAAGGACTATAGAGTTTTGGTCAATGAGCAGTATTTAGTGAAGTTTAATATTGGCAACTACCATGATGAGGTGCTATGTGATATCATACCGATGGATGCATGTCATATGTTGTTGGGGAGGCCATGGCAGTATGATAGGAGCGCTGTCCATGATGGCCATGCAAACACATATTCCCTAACAAAGGATGGAGTTTGTCATAAGTTGAAGCCCTTGAAGGAGGTGGAAGAAAAGGTATATAGTACTTCCAAAATTTGCTTGGTAGATCGTAGAAATATTTTGGAAGGTATGAAGCATGAGCGTCATTGCTTTGCATTGATTCCTAATATTAGTCAAGAGAAATGTGAAGATGTACCAGCAGAAGTCTCAGAAATGATGGAAGAATTTCAAGATATTGTCTTTGATAATGTACTAGAAGGTTTGCCACCAGTAAGGAAGATAAGTCATCAAATTGATTTGATACCAGGGGCTAGTTTACCGAATAAGGTAGCCCATAGAATGACTCCAACAGAGAGTGACGAGTTGAACAAACAAATTCAGGAGTTGTTGAGGAAGGGATTGATAAGAGAGATCCTAAGTCCATGTGCAGTACCTGCAGTACTAGCACCAAAGAAAGATGGAGAGTGGAGAATGTGTACAGACTCTCCAGCCATCAATAAGATCACGATCAAGTATAGATTTCCATTTCCCAGAATGGATGACATAATGGACTATTTGAGTGGAGCCAAGTACTTCACAAAGATTGACCTGAAGAGTGGGTATCACCAAATCCGTATTAGAGAAGGAGACTAATGGAAGATAGCCTTCAAGACAAAGGAAGGTTTGTATGAGTGGTTAGTCATGCCATTTGGGCTAACCAATGCACCAAGCACATTCATGCGGCTCATGAACGAGGAATTGAAAGAATTTTTAGGAAGTTTTGTTATTGTTTATTTAGATGATATTTTGATTTTCAGTAAGACTTGGGATGAGCATATGATGCATATCAGAAGAGATTTGGAGAATCTAAGAGAGGAGAAGTTGTTGATCAATCTGAAGAAACGTAGTTTTGCAAAGAAGGAGTTGGTATACCCAGGATTTGTTGTCTCAGAGGAAGGTCTTAAGATGGACCCAGAAAAAGTAAGAGCTATCATTGAATGGCCTACACCAAGGAGTGCTACGGAGGTACAATCTTTTCATGGTTTGGCAAGTTTTTACAAAAAGTTTATCAGAAATTTTAGTAGCATTTGTGCACCCCTAACTGAGACAATGAGAGGGGATAGAAAAGAGTTTAAATGGACTAAAGGAGAAGACAAAAGCTTTGATACATTGAAGCAGAAAATTACAAAGTAACCTATTTTGGCACTTCCAAATTTCAATAAGGCATTTCAGGTAGATTGTGATGCAAGTGGTAGTGCTATAGGAGCTGTTTTGAGTCATGAAGGTAAGCACATTGCCTATTTTAGTGAGAAGCTTAATGATGCCAAGAAAAAGTATTTTGTTTATGATCAGGAGTTTTATGCAATAGTTCAAGATTTGAAGAAATGAAGACATTATTTGTTGCCAAAAGAGTTTTTTTATATACTGATCATCAGGCTTTACAGTATCTTAATAGTCAAGGAAAGTTGAATCAAAGGCACTTAAAATGGGTTGAGTTTTTGCAGAGTTATACTTTTGTTTTGAAACACAGGAGTGGGAAGTCCAACAAAGTTGCAGATGCATTTAACAGAAGGCAAAATTTGCTGATAGAAATGAAGATAGAGGTTGTTGGCTTCGATGAGCTCAAAAGTTTGTATCTTGAAGATCTAGATTTTGCAGAGGCCTGGAAAGCTTGTTTGGAACCTGTTACTTTGGACAGGAAAAAATGGTTGGATTCCATAATCTAAGATGGCATGTTGTTTAGAGGAAGCCAGTTGTGCATTCTAAGGAGTTCCATGAGAGAGAACTTGATTAAGAAGAAGCATAGTGGAGGATTGGCTGGACACTTTGGTTGAGATAAGACTATTGCTATTGTTGGTGAAAATTATTATTGGCCACAGTTGCAGTAGGATGTGAGGAAATTTGTGTAGAGTTGCAGAGTGTGTCAGATGGCAAAAGGAACAAGTTAAAATACAGGGCTATATCAATCATTACCTGTACCAGAGAAGCCATGGGATGATATCAGTGTGGATCTTGTTCTTGGTTTACCAAGGACATAGAGAGGACATGATCCCATTTTTGTGGTGGTGGACAAATTCTCGAAGATGGCACATTTTATTCCTTGCAAGAAGACTAATGATGTGGTTCATATTGCAGAGTTATTTTTTAAGGAGGTGGTGAGATTACACAGTCTACCAAAGAGCGTAGTTTCAGATCAAGATACCAAGTTTGTTGGTTATTTCTAGAGGACACTGTGGAAGAAGTTGAAGACAGATTTGAAGTTCAGTTCTGCACACCATCCACAAACTGATGGATAGACTGAAGTGGTGAATAGGAGTTTGGGTAACCTACTACGATGCTTAGTAGGAGATAAGCCCAAGGGATGGGATTTAATTTTACCATAGGCAGAATTTGCTTACAACAATTCTGTTAATAGGAGTACTGGTAAATCACCATTCCAGATTGTATATGGGAATAGTCCAAGAAATGCTTCAAAGTTAAGGAATCTGGACAAAGGAGAAAAGACAAGTGTTGAGGCTGAAGACTTTGCAGAACACATGAAGAATTTGCATGAGGAGGTGAAAAAGTACATTAATAAGATGAATATTCAGTACAAGGCTAAGGCAGATCAGAAGAAGAGATATAAAGAATTCTAGGTAGGAGATGAAGTCATGGTTCTTAAGGAAATAAAGGTTCCCAATTGGAACATACAATAAGCTGAAAATGAAGAAATTTGGACCATGCAGAATTTTGAAGAAATATGATTCAGGAAATGCATATGAGGTGGAGCTGCCGAGTGAGATCAACATTTCCCCTATTTTCAACATTGCTGATTTATCAGAATATCATCAAGGTGGAACAGAGGATGGACCAACAGAAGAACAATGGAATATTCCAGCATCTACTTCAACAGAGGAGATAGAAGAGATCTTGGATAATCGTGTGGGAAGAAGTACTCAGATCAGGCAATATGAAGAATATCTTGTGAAATGGAAAGGAAGGCCTATTGAAGAGTCTTCTTGGTTGTCTAAGGCGGAGGTTGACCATTTAGGTTTTCCTCACACAAACACCTGAGACGTGACAGGGTCATTTCTTAAATTACCATGGTTGTCTGATGTAGGAGCATCCAGTGGTGTAAGGGCAATCTTGCATCAGCCAAAAAAAGATGTGTTTCAAAATTGTTGATGTTCTCTCCATTTCTTTTCAAAATTTGTGGTTCTGGTTCCATAATCACTTGAATAATGATGTAGAACTTTCAGTCTTTCCAAACTGCTAAAAATAGCAACCTGCTATTTTTAGAAAGTTTGCATTTGGGCACAAATTGAAGTGAAAATTTACAGGAAGCTTTACAACTGAAAAATAAGACTTTTGGCGAAGGAATCACGCAAAGATCATCTACGAGCTGAAAGATATTAAAGTTTTCATTTCCTAAAAAAGCCTAAAAATTATTCAAACTCAAGTTTGAGGCACTAAACGGTCCCGTACAGGACCAAAAATGGCTAGGACTGGTAGAGCGGGTTCTTAGCGCGTAGAGCACTCTGTGAGATTTCTGACATATAAAACAGTTCATCAATCAGACACCTGGATCAAAAGTTATGGCTCCCGGAAGTTGAACTATTTTTGCAGGGAGATGCAAATTTTGAAATTAGGTTGTTACCCACCAAAAAGGCTATTAATAACTAATTTTGGGAACCCTAGACAATAGTAGAGTTAAGGGGGTAAGTGTAGAGTCAAGAATAGGTGGGAAAATAGAAACCCTAGCTGATTTGGGGTTACAAAAGGCAGATGATTCCAGAGTCTTGTGAGAAGAAGCTATAATGTGTTGCAGCCTGTGGAGGGTTGATTCCTCTGATTGTTTTTGAGCTTCTATAATGTAATAAGTTGTCCAAATCAATAAAAGAATGTTCTATTTTCTGTGTGTTTTATGTTTTACCCCCTTCATCAAAAGTAGAGCTTCCGAGTGGGATCAACATTTCCCCTATGTTCAACATTGTTGATTTAACAGAGTACCATGAAGGTGGAACAGAGGATGGACCAATAGAAGAATAGTAGAGTATCACGGCATCTACTTTAAAGGGAGAAATAGAAGAGATATTGTATAGCCATGTGGGAAGAAGTACTCAAAATAGGCAATATCAAGAATATCTGGTGAAGTGGAAAGGAAGGTCTATTGAAGATTATTCATAGTTGTCTAAGGAAAAGGTTGATTGTTTGGGTTTTCCTCAAACACCTAAGATGTGACAAGGTCACTTCTCAAATTACCATGGGTGTCTGATCCAAGAGCATCCAGTGGTGTAAGGGAAATCTTGCATCACCCAAAAAATGATGATTTTATTTTCTATTCTTTTCAAATTTTGTATTTTTGGACATCCAATTTGTAATGAAATAAATTGCACAATGGAAGAAGATGATATGAAATATTCTACAAATACTTGATAATAACTGAGAATAATAGGCCACTTCGAGGGGGCAGCCTCCAAATATCTCCAATGACAACACACTTCACAATATGATGATGAAATAAGACTCACAACCTCCTATATATACCTAATTATGCTTAGGATGAGTAGACACACCCCTATATAAGACCTAGTCTGACCTATCTAACTAAATAATAATATAATAATGATAACATGACTGAAGTGGTCCTCTAATGCCTAAACTCTTGGTGACACCTTTAATGATGATGGAAGAAGGATGATATCCATAAAGTGCCAAAAATGGAGACATTTTTTATGAGCTATGAAAATAAGTGTTATACCACCATTCTGCAAGTGGTAGCCAATCTTCCCATTGAGACTGTTTCTCTAAAGTAAAACAACGTAGATATCCTTCCAAACACTTATTAACAACCTCAGTTTTCCCATCTGATTGAGGGTGGTATGAAGAACTATGAGCCAATTGAGTACCCAAACATGAGAATAAATCTTTCCAAAAGTGACTAGTAAATATAGGATCACGATCACTGACAATAACCTTAGGTGTACAATGTAGCTTTTGGATATTCTCCAAAAAAACTTTTGCCACTGCACTTGCTATAAAAGGATGTGATAATGCAATAAAATGTGCATATTTAGTGAGGTGATCAACTACTACCATGATGACATTATGACCTTTAGATTTGGGAAGCCCTGTGATGAAGTCCATGGATACCTCTTCCCAACGTTGGCTAGGAATAGATAAGGGTTACTAGAGACCTAGTGTCTTAATTGTCTCCCCCTTATTTCTTTGACAAACCAAACATTTAGCCACAACTTTTTGAACATCACCTTTTATCCCTTCCCAAAAAAATCTTTCTTGACCCGATGATATGTCTTCAAAAATCCTGAATGACCACCAACTGGGGACTCATGTAGCTCTGTGAGAATCTTGTGTTTAAGAGTGGAATTCTTGTAGAGATACAAGTGCTCTTTATACCAAAGAGTATCCCCCTTCAAACAAAACTTATCTAAACTACTAGGATCAATTTTTAATTGTTGGATGAGATTACTTGTCGCAACATCATTTTGCCACTCTACTTTGGCTTCTTCCACCCAATTTGCTTGTAATATTGAAAGGGCACACAATAAGGCTTCATCTTTCTCATCCTTCCTAGAAAGTGCATCTACCACAATATTTTCCTTCCCTTTCTTATATACAATCTCAAAGTCATATCCCAACATCTTAGTGACCCATTTTTGTTGCTCTTCAGAGAATAATCTTTGTTCCAAAAAATATTTTAGGCTATCATGATCTGTCTTAACCTTGAAGTGTCAACCCATTAGATAAGGCCTCCATTGTTTAACTGCATGAAGGATCGCTAGCATTTCCTTCTCATAAATAGGTTTGAGTTGATTCTTACCCTTTAATTGATGACTCTCAAAAGTAATTGGTCAACCTTCTTGCATGAGAACTACTCCTATCCCATTTCCAGAAGCATCACATTCCACAATGAATTCCTTGGTGAAGTCTGGAGTGGCAAGCACTGGAGTTGTACACATAGCCTCCTTCAATTTCTCAAGTGCTGCATTAGCGGACTCATTCCAATGAAAAGAATCCTTCTTCAATAGAGTGGTGAGGGGTGCTACTATATGACCATAATTCTGCACAAATCTTCTATAGTATCCTGTCAATCCCAAGAAACCCCTCAGTTTCTTAATGGTTTTTGGAATAGGCCATTCCATGGTAGCCTTAATTTTGTTAGGGTCCACCTTTACTCCATGTGAAAATATGTGTCCCAACTACTCCACCTCCTTAAGACCAAAAGCACACTTGGATGGCTTAGCGTAGAGTTGATGATCTTCGAGTAATTGTAATGCTTGATCTACATGCTACAAATGTTCTTCCCAAGTCTTGCTATAAATCAATATATCATCAAAGAACACTAGCACAAACTTTCTCAAGAACTTCTTAAAAATGGAATTCATCAAACTTTGGAATGTAAATGGTGCATTGGTAAGACCGAATGGCATCACCAAAAATTCATAATGACCCTCATGAGTTTGAAATGTTGTCTTACAAATATCTTCCTCCTTAATCTGAATTTGGTGATAACCAGATCTAAGATCTAACTTGGTAAAATACATAGCTCCATTCAATTCATCTAGCAAATCATCAATGACTGGAATAGGAAACTTATCTTTAATGGTGTACATGTTGAGCACTCTATAATCCAGACACATGCACCAAGTTTCATCCTTCTTACGCACCATCACCATAGGCGAGGAGTAAGCACTTTAGCTATGCCTAATAATTCCTGCCTCTAGCATCTCCTCAACAATTTTTTCTATCTCACATTTTTGTATGTGTGGGTATCTATAAGGTATGATGTTCGGTGGTTGGCTCCTTGAAACTAGTTGTATGGCATGATCATGATCCCTCTTAGGAGGAAGTCCTTTAGGCATATCTCCAAGAACCACTGAGTGATGATCAATTATTGCTTGTAAATCTAGATGAGTAGGAGCATTAGATTGAGAGACTTCTAATGAACATAGCTGGGCCACAAATCCATCTGCTCCTTTCTTAAGCAACTTTTGCATTTGATGAGAGCTTGCCATCTATGGGGATTTTGCCTTCAACCCCCTTATCTCTACTACCTTTCCTTCTGATTGAAATATCATGAATAGTTCTTGGAAGTTCATCTCAATTGTTCCCAATGTAGTAAGCCATTGTACTCCCAAAATAATATATGTTGCACCCATGGATATCGCATACATTGGGGTATCAAGTTGATAATCTCCCATGGATAATTTAATGCTATGGCACTTCCCAAAACAACTAATTGTACCACTATCTACAATCAAAACCTGAAACTCTAGGACTGGATATATAAAATAATTTAGATGAGTTGCCAACTTTTTGTCGATGAAACACTGTTACTTTTTGCTTCTTTAAGAAACCCACTACCTTGAGAGTTTTTGGCGCACTAAAACCTGAGAGTGCATGACAAGAAATGATTGATTGAGAATCATGTGATTCCTCACTTGACTCGCTACCCTCCTCTAATATGGGTTCCTCCTCTTCTTCCTCACTTGGACCTTCAATATAGAACAATTTCTTTTCACTACATTTATGTCCTCGACTGTATTTGCTATCACAATTGAAACATAATCCTTTTGCTCTTTTCTCCTCAATTTGTTGTGGAGTCAACCTAGTAGGTTGAGGAAGAGAAGGTGTTGAATATCCTTTCTCTGTTGTCACATTAGCCCCTTGCTTCTTAGGAATCAAATACTTCTCCTCTACCCTGCGTGCCAAGATAAAAGACTCTTTTACCGAGCTAGGACTAAACATGTGTACCTCATGTTGAATGTGATCCTTGAGACCACCCAAGAATAAAGCATTCAATTTCTCCTTTGTAATTGTATCCACTCTTAAGGATAGATTTTGGAATTTCTAAATATAATTCTTAACTGATCTTGTTTGTTGAAGTTTAGCAAGCTAGCTGAAGAAGTTGTCAATCACACTATTGCTATATTGTGCTTGGAGTTCCTCTGTAAAAATTGACTATGAGACAGTGAGACCTTTTTTTCTCTGATGAGTACAAAGCCAATGATACCAAATGAATTGATCTGGTTCTAGATATAGGGAAGCCATCGTGACCTTTTGTCCATATGGGATTCGATGTACTTCAAAAAAATTCTCCATTTGGTTTATCCATGTTAGAGGATCCTTGCCATCAAACTTGTGCATATCCACCTTTGGAAACAAATTCCTAGATCCCATAGGAGTATTAAAATTTGTGTCAGTATTAGCTGACTTGGAGGTTTCACCTTGGTTGCTTGAGAACTCCTTTCTCGGTTCATTCATATAGGCGCTTAACATGCTTCGTATATCTGATATATCTCCTCTTAGGTCACACATATCCACCTTAATTGAGGAAATATCTTCTTTGACCTTGATTATTTCCTCATTATGACTAGTATCCTCTATTGTTACCCCATCCTTATCAGGAGTCTTCCCCAGCGTGACAACATTCTTTTTGCCCCTTGTTGCAGGCCCCGTCATGATCGGAACCAATAATTTTGAAATAAATCACACAAATGAAACCTAAATTATCTAAAGAACTTACGGTAACTTACTAGGGTCAAAATACCTCTCACCAAGAAAAATCTCCAAGAAATAAGTAGATTTACATCCTTGAGAGCGAATTTTGTGGAAACACTAATTTTGCAATAAATCACTTATTTATGCTCTAATTTATCTAATTTTTGGATTGTAGTCTCCTCTAGAATGTCTTCAAAAATACAATAAAAATAAGGTTCTAATTCAGCCGAATATGAGAGATATGTAGATCCCAAATAAATTGTGTAGAAATCATAATTCTGTAATTATTTGCTCAATTCTGCTCCAATTCCTCTGAAATCTGGTCTGTAGCTTCTTTAATATGGTCTTCAAAAACTCTTTAAAAATCTTTTAAAATTTTGCTAAAATCTGAAAGTTATTCTCTTTCCAAAATTGCCTCCAATATTGAGAAAAAACCTTGCCTCTACGGTGCCAAGATCATTCTCTGATACCACTTGTAATGAAATAAATTGCACAATGGAAGAAGATGATATGAAATATTCTGCAAATACTTGATAATAACTAAGAATAACAGGCCACTTCGAGGGGCCAACCTCCAAATATCTCCAATGAGAACACACTTCACAATATGATGATGAAATAAGACTCACATCCTCCTATATATACCTAATTATGCTTAGGATGAATAGACACGCCCCTATATAAGACCTAGTCTGACCTATCTAACTAAATAATAATATAATAATGATAACATGACTTAATTAGAAGTTAAAATAGCCACAAGCTGACTATTCATAACCCAATATACACCAATATTAAGGGCGTAGCACAATTACTTGTATAATGATGTAGAACCTTCAATTTTTCCAACCTACTAAAAATAGCTAACTCTATTTTTAGAAAGTTTGTATTTGAGAACGTATGGAAGTGGAAATTTACACAAGGCTTTGGAATTGAAAAATATGACCTTAGGTGAAGGAATTGGCTAAATATCACTTGTCGGCTAAAGGATATTAAAGTTTTTGTTTCTTTAAAAACACTTGAAAAAGTTTTAAAGTCAAATATGATGCACTTAAAGGCCCTGTACGGACCCAAAAATGGGAAGAATCAACAAAGTGGATTGTAAGCATGTAGAGAACTTTACGGGATTTCCAACATATCAAATAGTTCATCAATCGGATGCCTGGATCAAAAGTTATGGCTCCTAGAAGTTGACCTATTTTGGAGGGAGTTACAAATTTTGAAATTTTGGCTGGAAGGTGCCAAAAAAGGGTTATTTATGACCATTTTTGGGAATCCTTTGGGGTAGTACAAAAAAAGGAGAAAGTGCAGAGTCCAGAAAAGGAGGGAAAATAGAAACCCTAGCTGATTTGAAGCTACAGAAGGTAGAAGATTCTTGAATCTAGAGAAAGGAAGTTGTAGTGTGTTCCAACCTGTTGAGGATTCATCCTCTGATTTGATTTCAATTTATGTAATGTAATGTGTTATCAAATCAATAAAAGAACATTCCTATTTTCTATGTGCAATTCATGTTATTGTGTGTTCTAGGATTGACCCCCTCATCAAGTGATATCAGAGCAGTAGTTCCTAAATGTGTAGACAGATCGTCGAATGTGAGGCAGTTGCCCAACGACCCGATGCTGTGGGTTTGCTGTAAAAATCAACTGAGATTGCGGGTTGGTTGTAGAACTCAAAAAAAATTCCTCCACAAAGGAACCGTGGTGGTGCTAGGAGAAATGCTTTGACAAAAGAGGGTTTTAGAGCCCTGCAAAGGCAAATCAATGCATTGCAAGAGGAGGTGTGAAGAGGGTTTGAGCCAAGAATAAGAGAAGAAAGTGAAGATGAAGTTGAAGAAGAAGAGCTATCTAAGGAAGAACAAGATGATGTAGGAGATCCTATGCAAATTAGGTTGTTGAGGGCCATTTCAAATATTGGAAAGAGGCCTAGGATTGAAGTCTCTACCTATTTTAGGGATCAAAATTCAGAAGAGCTTATTGATTAGATAAATTATATGGAGGAAGGAGGTCTAGTTAGAGAGAAATAGAAGAGGAAGAGGAAAGATCACCAAATGGGATCAAATGGTGGACAAACTAAAGAAGCAATTCATTCCTATGGACTATGAGTTGGAGTTGTTCAAGAAGCTACAAGGATTGAAGCAAGGTAACAAGTCTGTTAAGGAGTATACAGAAGAGTTTTATAAGATTATTATCAGGACAAGCCATATATAGGCAAACAAGGAGAAGGTAGCCCATTATATTAATGGGTTGAGGCCAAGTATTCAAGAAGAGTTGAATCTAGTCAGGATGACCACCATAGAAGATGCGTACCAATTTTTCTTGAAGGTTGAAGAGAAGTTGAATAAAAGATTTAAAAGTAAACAAAGAGGAAGAGGGTCATGGTGGAAGGACTGGTGGAAGATCCTATCGAGGCCAGAATGAACATCAAAAGACAAGTGAAGAAGCAGGCACCAGCCAAAATCAGAAAGGAGATAATGCCTACCACCCTCGTAATAATGATGAGCAAAGAGGAAGAGGAAGATGAAGATCTGTGCAAAGACATGGAAGAGGAGCTTTCAAAGGAACATGTTTCCAATGTGCAGAAGGACATGGAAGAGGAGATTTTAGAGGAACATTGATGTAGGGGGTAAATCATAAAACATGCAACAATAGAAATTCAACACAAAAAATAGAACTTTCTTTTATTGATCTAGGCAACTCATTACATTACAGAAGCTCAATTACAATCAGAGGATGAATCCCCCACTGGTTGCAACACATTACAGCTTTCCCAACCTCCAGACTCTAGAATCTTCAGCCTTCTGTAACCCCAAATAAGCTAGGGTTTCTATTTCCCCCCTATTCTTGACTCTACACTTGCTCCCTTAACTCTACTACTGCCCAGGATTCCCAAAATAGTCATAAATAGCACTTTTTGGTGGCCTCCAGCTAAATTTCAAAATTTGCAACTCCCTCCAAAAGTAGGTCAACTTCCGGGAAGCATAACTTTTGATCCGGGTGTCCGATTGACGAACCGTTTTAAGCACCGGAAAGATCACGATGTGAACTATCACGCCAAAAATTTGTAAATGGATTTCCATCAACTTTTTGGGACATTATGGGATGTTTTAGTGCCTCATATCTCGTTCCAAAAATTTTTAGGGGCTTTTCAGAAAACAAAAACTTTAATATCTTTCAGCTCACAAATGATCTTTGCCTAATTCCTTCACCAAAGGTCTTATATTTCCGTTATGTAACTTTCTGTAAGTTTTCACTTCAATCCGTGCCTAAATGCAAACTTTCCTAAAATGGCAGGTACACTTTCCAAAATAGGCAAGCTACTATTTTTAGCAGTTTTAGAAAAACTGAAAGTCCTACATCATTATTCTAGATATTATGGAACCAAAAACACTAATTATGGAAATAAATGAAAACAACTACAATAATTTTGAATTAACTTCTTTTTGGGTGATGCAAGATTGCCCTTACACCACTGGATGCTCCTGCATCAAACATGATTCCAATGAGGAGAAGAAGGACATCGAGCATACAAGTGTCCAAAACATCAAAGAAGCACAAATAGAAGACCTGAACGTAATGCATGAGTTGTACATGTAGATGAAGATGCGCAGTCTAAGCATTATGAAGATGTTGAAAGAGGAGAAACCTTCGTTGTCAGAAGAACCTTGCTAAATGAGGAGAAAGAACTAGATCAGAGGAAGAGTTTATTCCGCACAAGGTGAAAGTGTTAAGGTAAGTGTTGTTATATTATCATTAAAAATGGAAGCACTAACAATCTTGTCTCAGAGGAGATGGTTAACAAGTTGAAGTTGATAAGGAGAAGGCATCCACATCCATATCAGATTGTACATGGTTGCAGAAGGACCATAAATCTTTGCTCAATGAGAAATGTTTAGTGAAGTTCAATATTGGAGACTACAATGATGAGGTGATGTGTGGCATCATACTAATGGATGCACGCCATATGCTATTGGGAAGGCTACGGTAGTATGATAGGTGTGTTGTCCATGATGGCCATGCAAACACCTATTTCCTGACAAAGGATGGAGGTCATCATAAGTTGAAGCCCTTGAAGGAGGTGGAATAAAAGGTATGTAGTACTGCCAGAGCTTCATTGGTAGATGGTAGGAAATTTTTGGATGGTATGAAGCACGAGTGTCATTGCTTTGCGTTGATTCCTAAGATCAGCTAGGAGAAATGTGAAGATGTACCAACAGAAGTCTCAGATCTGTTGGGAGAATTTCAGGACATTATATCATAATAATGTACCAAAATGTTTACCATTAATGAGGTAGATAAGTGACCAAATGGATTTGATACTAGGAGCTAGTTTTTCGAATAAGGCAGCCCATAGAATGACTCATGCAGAGAATGAAGAGCTGAACAAACAAGTTCACGAGTTGTTAAGGAAAGGACGAATAAGGGACAACCTAAGTCCATATGCAGTACCTACAGTACTAGCACCAAAGAAAGATGGAGAGTGGAGAATATGTACAGATTCTTGAGCCATCAACAAGATCATGATCAAGTATAGATTTCTATTGCCTAAAATGGATGACATAATGGATTGTTTGGGTGGAGCCAAGTAGTTTACGAATATTTATATAAAGAGTGTATATCACCAAATCCAAATCAGAGAAGGAGATGAATGGAAGACAACCTTCAAGACAAAGGAAGGTTTGTATGAGTGGCTAGTCATGCCATTTGGGCTAACCAATGCACCGAGCACATTCATGTGTCTCATGAACAAGGTATTGAAAGAGTTTTTGGGAAAGTTTGTTCTTGTTTATTTAGATTCAACATTTTGATTTTCAATAAGACTTGGGAAGAGCATCTGATGCATATCAGAAGAGTTTTAGAGAAGATGAGGGAGGAGAAGTTGATTAATCTGAAAAAATAAATTTTTGCAAAGGAGTTGATATACCTGGAATTTTTTATCTCAACTGAGGGCCTTAAGATGGACCCAAAAAAAATAAGGGCTATTGTTGAATGGCCCATGCCAAGGAGTGCTACAGAGGTACGATCTTTTCATGGTTTGGAAAGTTTTTATAGAAAATTTATCGGGAACTTTAGTGTCATTTGTGCACCCCTAACTGAGACAATCAGAGGGGATAGAAAAGAGTTTAAATGGACTACAAGAGTAGCCAAGAGTTTTGATACATTGAAGCAAAAATTCACAAAGCAACCTTTTTTGGCACTTTTAGATTTCAATAAGGTATTTCAAGTAGATTGTGATGCTAGTGGAAATGCTATAGAAGCTATTTTAAGTCAAGAAGGTAACTCCATTGCCTATTTTAGTGAGAAGCTTAATGATTCCAAGAAAAATATTATGTTTATGATCAAAAATTTTATGCTAAAGAGTTTGAAGAAAAGGAGACATTATTTGTTTCTAAAAGAGTTTGTTCTATATATTGATCATCAGGCTTTACAATATATTAATAGTCAAGGGAAGTTTAACCAAGGGTACTTAAAATGGGTTGAGTTTTTGCAGAGTTATACTTTTGTTTTGAAACACGAGTGAAAGATCAAACAGAGTTGCATATGCCTTAAGCAGAAGGCAAATTTTTTTGACAGAGATGAAGATAGAGATTGTTGGGTTTAATGAACTCAAAAGTTTGTATCCTAAAAATCCAAATTTTGCAGAGGCTTGGAAAGTTTGTTTGGAACCTATTGCTTTGGATAGAACAAGGTGGTTGGATTTCATGACCCAAGATGGTATGTTGTTCAAAGGAAGCCAATTGTGCATTCTGAGGAGTTCCATGAGAGAGAATCTGATCACAGAGAAGAATAGTGGAGGATTGGCAGGACATTTTGGTCAAGATAAGACCATTTCTCTTGTTAGTGAGAATTATTACTAGCCATAGTTACACCATGATGTGAAGAAATTTGTGCAGAGCTATAGAATATGTCAGATGGCCAAAGGGGTAAGTCAGAATACAAGGTTGTATCAACCGCTACTTGTACCAGAGAGACTGTGGGAAGACATCAGCATGGACTTTGTTCTTGGTTTGCCGAGAATGCAGAGAGGACATGACTCCATATTTGTGGTGGTTGATAGGTTTTCAAAGAGGGTACACTTTATTTCATGCCATAAGACTAGTGATGTTGTTCATGTTACAGAATTATTTTTTAGAGAGGTGGTAAGACTACATGGTCTACCAAAAAGCATAGTTTCAGAATGAGATACCAAGTTTGTTGGGTATTTCTGGAGGACTTTATGGAAAAAGTTGAAGACTGGTTTGAAGTTTAGTTCTACACATCATCCGCAGACTGATGGACAAATAGAGGTGGTAAATATGAGTTTAGGCAACCTGCTAAGATGCTTGGTAGGAGATAAGTCCAAGGGATGGGATTTGATGTTACCACAAGTAGAGTTCGCATACAACAATTATGTCAACAAAAGTACTGGTAAATCTCCATTCGAGATTGTATATGGTAATAGTCTAATAAATGCTTCTAAGTTGAGGAAGATGGATAGAAGAGAGAAAAGTAGTACCGATGCTATAGACTTTGCAGAACACCTAAAGAACTTGCATGAGGAGGTAAGAAAGCATATCAATAAGATGAATTCGTAGTACAAGGCTACGGTAGGTCAAAAGAGAGGATTTAAAGAGTTCAAGGTTGGAGATGAAGTCATGGTTCACCTAAGGAAAGAAAGGTTCTCAATGGGGACATATAATAAGTTGAAGATAAAGAAATTTGGGACATGCGGGATCCTAAAGAAGCATGACTCAGGAAATGCATATGAGTTTGAGCTGCTAAGTGGGATCAACATTCCCCCTGTGTTCAACATTGTTGATTTAACAGAGTATCATGAAGGTGGAACAAGGGATTGACCAACAGAATAACAATGGAGTATCCTGGCATCTACTTCAAAGGAGGAGATAGAAGAGATCTTAGATAGTCATATAGGTGTTGGAATAAATGAACAATCACTAATCCAATTTTTAATCATCAAATCACCAAGATATGATACCAATTGGTGAGATACAAGGCTTTGACTACTACAAAATAGAAATTTGAAAATTGTATGCAAATCTCAAAATTAAGTTTGCTTAATCCTTGAAATACCATGAAGAGATTCAACTTCTTTATGATGTTAAAAACAACCACTCTAACATGCTTGATAAAATCACCTTATATGAACTTATAATAGCAATAACATCACCATAAGATAGCAGCAACAAAGAGGCACAAATCAACAACATAAGAATGCAAGATCTCACAACACAAGGAAACAATGGAGCAAAAGATCAAACACATAACACAGTGTTTACGTGGAGAAACCCTTGTGGGAAAAAACTCCAAGAAGAGAGGCTCAAGTTGTATTATCTTCAAAACAAGATTACAATACATCCACTTCCAATCTCCTCTTCACTCTTCAATACACTAGCACATGTGTATCTAGAAACTAAGATATGCAACACATACATGGCATTGTACTTATAGAAGTATTTTACTCCTAAAACAAGGCATCCATTTTCTCTCACCTAGGAATCTTCATCATGCATCATTCAATGACTTCTTACAAGCTCATAACACTTGTCAAGAGTCAACCATGCAACCTTAGGCATCCATGGACAAGAATAGACTCTTATAGGGTAGTCAATGATGTCATAACTATCATAGATTCTGTCATAACACCCCCCAAATGGCATCTTCCCAATATGGGTACCTAAAGCCAAGAATGGCAACTTACAACTAATAATTATCCATCACAAGTTGTCATGTTGTCATAGAATCTTATGACAACTTCCAACTGTCATAGATTCTCTTACATGCACTCAACAACTTTATGACGTGTGTCATATATGTCCAAAATAGTTGATTCCTCCAAGGTGGTGCCTACCCTTAATTACTCTTGATGTTTACAATTACCAACCGTAAATGGTACTCCATAACTACCACCAGTAACTCTGGAACTTACCAATGTAGTAACTCTGTAATTACTGCCCCTGGTAATTAATTTTTACCATTGTCAGTGATACTCGTGCATCCCTTATGGGTAATTACAAATTATAAATAATAAATAGAATAAATACAATATTGGGATTTACAAGGTTAATGGAACCTTATCCCAACATTCTCCCACTTGACATTATACGTTGTAAATCAACCCATAGGAAATCTCAACAAGGGAAAAACATCCCTTAGCCAACCATGTACCATTGATTCTTCAACATGCTTTTGTGCTCCAACATGATACCTACAAAAACAACCATGATAACCACCATTCCAAGCAAGAACTCCTCACATCATGTCACCTATGATAGGACAAGGAACATGCCAAGGTGAAACATATCAACTGACATTGAAACCTACACCAATCTATACATGAACACAAGCATCAAATTCAAATGATAATAGATGACTCTGAGTGACTGCCACACTCATACCAAATTGGAATAGCAACCACAGCAAGTTGCCAGCTCATCCAAACTATCCATACCGCAAACCAGGGTAAACAAACTATCATAGGTATAACTTCATGTTATCAAAATAACAACCCAAATCTGCAAACAAGTCCATGTATATCCACCATCCTGCAAAAGAAGACCCCAAGGTAATAACACACATAGACATGTGATAAAAAACCTCTGAAGTAACTCGCTGCAGTATAGTGTAACCAGTCCAAGAGAGGTGCCTCTCTCATATAGAACGCATATACCTTCTGGAACTCCCACTGCACAAGTAATGTCAAATCTGAAAACAAGATCATAGCATTAACAAGTCCTCCTATAGCACTCCACATAGAGGATGTGGCTAACTCCTCTATCATAGTATCAAAGAAGCATACAATGATATGTAAAATACATCTCTCATTACCAATCCAAATAACGCTCCCAAGTCCTCCAACCAATGAACAAAGGGATCAAGGAGCTACCAAACTGTTGCCAAAAAAATGAAGTATAAAAAACAACACATGACTCCATTTGAAATCTCAACTCTATAAACATAAGAACCTTCCGGAAGAAGACAATATATCAGGAAAGAGAGAACCTACAAATCAAACTGTGTCCTTATACCACACTAACATGTGTCAAAGTGTGTAAAGTAAGATCTCCTTCAACACTTCCAAACTGAAAGAATATCAACATCTAATCATTCAACTTATAATGAAACATGGCAAAAATAGATGTAAAACCTCTCACAGAAAGTAGATCAAACTAGCCAAACATTCCCACAACATAAGGGAATATGCCCAAATCCTCTAACCATCTCCTGTACCTCTTCTACCAAATCCTAAAAACTAACCCAAGTTCAAGATTACAAGGAGAACAATGGAAATACATAAAATCATGCATCTACTTCTCAACAAGCCATCAGAACTCAACTTTCAAGACTAATGCACAAGAGAAGACAAGATACATATAAAGAATGCATCTAATAATCAGGCGAGCAACACCTCTTAGATCATTTACCTACCGAGTAGACCAAGAGTGGGATACAAGATTGTATTGTGCATACAACACCAAGCAATATAAGCTTTCAATAAAGACAACCTTCTCATCAGGTCTATGATGGACTCACATCAATTTCCAGGTGTAGGGTCCTCAGTCTTTATTGTTGAAAAACTTTCATAACAAGTAACCATTCCAACACATATCTCTTAAGTACAAGAGATTTCCAGCCTAACCCATGTCTCTCTAGTATCCTTAGGCACCCACCAATCAATCCATGCCAACTTCAAATGCAACCTGCAAAATCATGAAGCTCCAAGAAAATTATTAATACTCAACCAAAGAGAACTACATCCTCTCTAAAGGAAGAACAATAACACCTTTACCAAAGACTCTAAGGGTCCTCCATGAAACAAGATGTTAGCACCTCTTCAAATAACATGAAGATAACCATATCTTGCCAAAGCTCCCACTGAACCATGATACCGAGCTATCCATGACATCGTAATAACCATCTCCTAAATGAAGATCATTCATGGTCTCAACACAATCAAAGAATCCCACTATAACGACAATAGCTCCCAAAAGGTCAAATAAACCATTGTTAAGTGTAAAAAGAGGGGTTTTCAATTTCAATGGATGTGTGGGTTAGATCTTCTTTTCACACCTTACATTCAAGGACATAAACTAAGTATGCAACAAAACACATTCCCGCTCTAATTTCATAATTCAAACTTGAGATGTCAACAACAGATGCTTCTAACGGTCACATAACCGACATTTAAAATTTGGGACCCTGCCAAATAGGGCAGGACTAGGGCATGAGCGCCTAAGCCCTTGGTCCCATTTTCAAGGCAAGGTCAAGTTCATCATTGTCCCCTAGGTCCATTTAACATGGGTTTTCGTGGATTTTCCATTGGGAGTAAAAATGAACATGCATGATTATACCTAAAGGACTCGGGAGCTAAACTTAGGAGGGAAAAACTCCTAGGGAGACATTTTCTAACGTAACATTTAGCCCCCACTTTAATGTATGCATGAACGCAAGGCCCATACATGCATTAAAGTATGGTCAACAAACACAGCAAACATGCCAGACACTTAGAGCTAATGCATACACAAAGATTGAGAAACTACTTCTAGCCCCCAGTCTTAGGTAGACATTAGAGAAAACACATCGTAGATATGTCAAACACAATGAAAGCAGTGACAGGCACACAAGACACGGAGAAGACAATAACAGTCATGCAAAACACAAAGAAGATAGCATTGAAGACACGTAAAACATGATGAATACAGTGAATGCAGTGATTATTTCTTTTTCATTTTCGTATATAATTACAAATGCAAGTACATGGAAAGTAAACACACAACCTAAAATGTAGGAGGGGCATTTCGCCACATGTCTTGAAACTACATATGGGGCAACAAACATGCAATACAAATCTTAAAGTGTAGGAGGGGCATTTTTCCACGCTCTTGAAGACTACACTTGAGAACAAACACGCCATACAAATCCCAAAGCATAAGAGGGACTCATCACGACACGTCTTGAAACTATGCTTGGGAACAAACACACCATACAAAAACTAAGTGTAGGAGGGGCATTTCACCACGCGTCTTGAGACTACACAAGGGGGAAAACACATGGAAGACATAAGCACTGTATAGTATGCCAAATACATACTATACATCTAAAACATGGCAAACAAGGTGGTGGAAGGAACTTATAGCTAAGCCCCCACCATCTCAAGCATGCTACAGGCACACCTAATGGTTGGGATTATGCCACAACAATTGCCAAAGACATGCTTAAGGGAGGATACACCAACCCCGCCTACTCGGACAACTTTTGAAATTAAAAGGATGTACACTAGCTCAAGAGATACACCATCCCCACCTCTGTAGAGGGCTTTGAATAAAAGGATATGCACAATATCCTGCCTCTGTAGAGGGCTTTATTGATTGCAAGATAGAATAGAGATGTGCACTCACGTGAAGATACAACATCCCACCTCCGTAGAGGGCTTACAAACATGCTTCGTTAGTACCAAAATTATCAAACAGCTTACCTTTATATGCCCCCAGCTTAAGATGGTTGATATCATGTACCAATATCAAGCATGTTAAGGTAGAGAGAAAACACACAAGGGAACAAGAGCTTTAGAAAAGCCCATGCCCCCAAAGGTGACATGTGCTTCACGATCGCCGAATGTTCCCACAAACACACAATTTCCTACAATGAAAGGGGTTAGAAACCACATAATCATGATAAAATCAATGCATGTAATCATTCACATAAAGAGCCAAGGCTATACTACGGCTTTGAAATCTGAGTATAACCATGGGGTTCTACTACAGAAATCTCAAAACCGAGTGTAACCAAGGCGAGATTCAAAGATAAACAAAGTGCATGGAGCAGATGTATTGTTATGGTTTGTTAGTACAATAAGACAACATCAAAATATCACACAGAGTGGTTCTACTAGCCAAGCCTCAGATAATATATATCAACCCCATCGTCATGTATGGACTAGGTTCATTTTTGCTTACTCGTTGAAGGGATACTTAGTCCGTATCAGTATTATTTGTTTTTCATCATCTGCCAGCTAGATAGAACCACTAGAAGAAGGTAAACAATAAATCAAGAGAGGAGAACAAATGCCTTAGGGTCGTCACGTAGGAAGATGCCCCCAGGTCACCAACCGCAACACTATGCCCCTAAGACACAACACACAACAATGAAAATAGAGAAGCAATATAGAAGAATGATGATACAAATAGAAGAATGATCACAACAGAGGCGGTCTATCAATATTCTTGACCTTACAAGAGTATCAAGGGTCATCCAAGGAGGCCTAAACAGCACATAACACATCACGGAGGGAATCACAACACGGGAGGTAAGGGTTAGAAATACTTACCTATAGGCAAGATCATGCTAGAGATTGTCAACAATCAAATCATCCTCTTCCCAATCCCAAATGTTAGAGGAAAGAGGTACATAAGGTACAATTGCCAACTCTGTGTCACTGTTTGTAAAGTTTTCTTTGTTAAGCTCTTCCTTATTTGTTTTAGTGTTAGAGGGTGGAATATTTTCTTGTTCAAGTGTGTTTCTTTGTGTGAAATCTTTTCTTCTCTTCCTCCTTTCTCTTGCTTGTCGATTTCTTTTTGTTCTATTGTTTATATCTTTAAAAGTGTTATCATCTTGTTCCATTGGTTTTTGTGTCTTAGAGGAGGAAGGTTGTTCAAATCTTATCTGTCTTGATGAAGTACCTTGTTCTCGACGAGTACCTCCCGATCCTCTTAAGGATGGAAGGGGAGGAACCTCAGCATAGAGTTCCTTCAGCTTTCTCTCTAGGAAGTTCTTATAATGAGGGTTGTTCTTCTCTTATTGTTTCTTGAATAGAAGGATTAGCCACTTGGTGTAATAATTTTGCTTTATATTTTCTATATCCCAAGAAGTTAAAATCTATTCGTGGCTCCAATTCCTGATCAGATCATGGCCAAAAGTAATCAAGGTTGAAGTGTTGTTTTGTAACCAAAGGCTTATATCTATTGCGAGGAATAGTATGCACTTGTCCATTCAAAGGAAGTTTTACACAGTTATGAATTGTTGAAGGGACAACTTTCATAGCCTTTAACCATGGGTCTCCCAATTTTATGCGAAAAGGTTAGATAGAGGGACGACATCAAATAGTTGTTCTACAAATTTTTCAAATACCATGACCAATAAAGATATCTTCCCAGAAGTGTTTATAAAAGCTTCATTATGTGTCTTAATCATCATGTCGAAAGAGTCATAGAAATCTTGAATCAAACCATGTGAATAAAGGAACTCTTATGTTGCCACATTAGTCATGCAATTAGGATCTACAAGTGTTCCATCCACATGATTTTCCATTATCTTCATAGTGATATAAAGAGGTCCTTTAGCTTCTCCAATTGTTCTATCATGAGGTGTAAATACAATTTCGAGTTCAGGGACATTTCTTTTCATATAAGGCCTAGGAGGGAACCTAGTATTATTGTTGTGACTAGAAGCCATGTGTGTATGTTTTAAAATGAATGTAAAATCAGATTTTAAAATGTTTTCAAAACTTATGCCAAGAACAAGTGCAAAACTATGTAAGTTTATGACCTAAAATGCTTGATTTTTCTGCTTTTTTTAAATGCAAATGCCTAAAAGAAGAGGTGTTGTAAGGAAATTGATGAGGGGTGGTGAATAATTAGCTATATATCAGTCCAATGATGCAGCAATATCCTTCACAACACGCCTATAATACAATTCTATATGCAGAATA
This sequence comes from Cunninghamia lanceolata, assembly GCA_027924645.1. Lineage (NCBI taxonomy): Eukaryota > Viridiplantae > Streptophyta > Pinopsida > Cupressales > Cupressaceae > Cunninghamia > Cunninghamia lanceolata. Next base: position 21,882,231 of record BSBN01000280.1, on the reverse strand, counting down.
AGTCAAAATCTAGTGAAAATGCAAGTTTTTCAAACCCTAGTTGTGAAATTAAAGCATGAATATATGCAAAAAGATATGTAAATTAATCATAAACAGATTTATGGTGCAAAATAATTCAGATCAGATCTAAAAATGCTTGTAAAGTCCTACAATGCTCAATGCAAGTGCAATTTTAAGGATGATGAATGAAAAGTGCTAGTTTTTGTTGAAATTGTCTAAGTGTAAATGCAAATTTTTGAAATATGAATGCAACACACTAACATGCAACAATACATACAAAATCAGATTTGAATGAGTTCCTAAGATGAGTAGTAAAATCTGAAACAAGATTTTAACTACAAACCCTAGTTTTTTAAATCACTAGGTTATAAGAAAAATTCAAAATTTCAAGCAAACCCTAGCAATTTTAAAATGAAAAATGCAATGCAAAGATTGTAATATGATGAATTTTTGTAATTTATATCATATCTAATTTAAAATTTAGAAATTAAATGAAAATTAATTCAAATTATTTCAAAATGCAAGCCTAAAATGCCAATTTTTTCCAATTTTCAAATTTTCAATTTTTTTTGTAAATTTTCAAATGCAATATGAAAATGATGAATGAAATGAATGCAAATCTAAAGTACAACACTCAGCAAGGTGCAAAATTCAAATAAAACATGGGTTCACCAAAATGTTTAGTGTAAAAAGAGGGGTTTTCAATTTCAATGGATGTGTGGATTAGATCCTCTTTTCACACCTTACATTCAAGGACATAAACCAAGTTAAGCCACAACTCTTACAAGAGGGCTCTACTATAGGTTTAGTGTCACTTGGAATGAAGAGGAAACATGGAATTTGTTGATTAATTGATTAATTAAAGCCTGATTATGCTTAAAACCCTAATTTCGTAAAATCATAAATAAACGGATGAATCCTGACAAATGCTCATAGACAGAGATGTAATATTCAGAGTAAATACATACCAGACTTTGAGATTCTAGATGCAGAAAAGTTAGGGGCTAAAGAGCAGGCACCCAAGCCCAAGGTGTCAACTTCTTCAGAGACTTCTAGAATTTGTCTGCAACTAATCACCACTGTCATGGAGGTTTTCTGCTTTAGGGATTCAGAGGGCTTCGAAGTGCGCACCCAAGTCCAGGTCCTGCTCTTTCCTTCAGATACGGGATCTCCAAACTCTGCCATAGCCTCCTGCAACACCACTTCCTTCTACTTCAACACCTATTACCTACAAATATAAAAAAGGGGGTTGGGGTTGTGGTGTCTAGGAGCTTGCCTCAGTCAAGCCCTGGAAGGACATTCAAGTCTTCCAAACACCATTGTTAGATAAAGAGTGTGTATCACTGTAGGATAGAGGCAAAAACTAATTGATAAATGATTGCAAACACAAATAGATATCACCTCGGAGGTGTAGCTCGTATGTAGATGAAAATACTTCAACACATGAGAAGATGAAGCCAAATCTGCATAACACACACAATAACAAGACAAGTCTACTCTGCATCCATGAATACTTTGAATGTTCTAAAATCATAAGTGTACCAAAATTTCATAATCATCTTCTAGTTTACAAATGAAACCCTAAACATGCTTATATATGCAACAAAACACATTATCACTCTAATTTCGTAATTCAAACTTGAGATGTTGGCAACATACACTTCTAACGGTCACATAACTGACATTTAAAATATGGGACCTCACCAAATAGGGCAGGACTAGTGTGCGATCACCCAAGCCCTTTGTCCCATTTTCAAGGCAAGGTCAAGTTCATCACTGTCCCCTAGGTCCATTTAACATGGGTTTTCAGGGATTTTCCATCGGGAGTAAAAATAAACATACATGATTATACCTAAAGGACTCAGGAGCTAAACTTAGGTGGGAAAAGGTCCTAGAGAGACATTTTTTGACGTAACAACCATAATCTCCAAACCAAGAAGATAGAACACACTATGTAACTACACAAAACTCCCACTGAAAGTGATACTGATTTGTATACATGGTATCATGACCTACATTATTACCAAAACTCCACTAAAAGTGAACAGAGCTTTTCATGCACCATAACTTACTACTACATATTCTAATGAACAACTATATCAGGTACTCTAAACCATCCTTTTGTCTCACTGCAATAAACATACCAATGTAATCAAAGTGACCAAGAAGAGGCCAACCAAACAGAATCCTCATCAAATAATTTACAAGATATGCACTCATGCAACATCTCAAAGGAGAAAAACATGGTCAGTGTTCCAATCTCAAATAACTGAAAAGTGGATTCGACCTCACATCAATAACATGAAAAACAAAGATAACCAAGAATAACATGTAGATTTCCAAGACTCAAACACCAAGATCAACACTAGACCTAATTTTGCAAACAAATCCACATAAGAGTAACCATAGATCATAAGAACCCAACAAGCAGCCCTACAAATCTATAATTGTTTCCATCCAGAATGCTCTAAGAATCTAAACACAATCTTTCCACAGATCTACAAACCACAGATTTTTGTTAACATGCAAAACCTGCAAAACCATCTCTCTATAAATCAAAAATCACTTAAACATCTGCAAAACCATCTCTCTATAAATCAAAAATCACTTAAACATCCAGATATGCACACCATATATGTCATCTAAAATAATGAAATATCACAAATCTATGAATCCACAGCTTTTTGAAATAGGAAAACTATAAAACCTACATATCCAAAATAACATGAATATGAACAAGGAGGAACCTAGTTGTTAAGGAGTTTCCATATCACTAAAATACCAACTCCATAACCCACATGCAACTGGTGGCAAATCATCTAGTACTTTCATGTAACCAAGGGCTAAAACCATGAATCCAACATAAGCAATCCATACTATAGTCCAAAAAATAAATGTTCTTCCATGTGACCAAGGAACCAAAAGCAACCATCCAGCATGAACACCCATTCACTCCACATGACCATAAGGTAAAGGAATAAAACCACCAAACAAGAGGATACTCACATATTGCCAAACTAGAGCTCCAGATCACTACCACAAGATCAACTCCATGAAGATCCATAACCCTGAGCCTCAAGAGCCCACCATAGATCTCATTGATAAAATCCATCTGAGAGTTAGATACCATGGCTTCTAATCTCACAGATCTGCAAAACAATGCCAACATACAAAACATCCACTGCAGCCCAAAAACCTCCAACATTCTACAGTTTCTTCCAACAAATTCACTAGCTTTACAAGCTAAATTAAAAAATGGAGGAATACCCAGAACCAAATTATCATGAACCCCTCACATGCAAGCACATGAAAGCAACATGCAAGTCCATGCAAGCATATGCAACTCACATGCAACCACATGCAAGCAACATGCAAGCACATACAAGCACATGCAAGCACATACAAGCACATGCAAGCCATGGAACAACCTTAAGCTTTGATACCAATTATTGGAATAAATGAACAATCACCAATCCAATTGTTAATATGATACCAATTGGTGAGACACAAAGCTTTGACTACTACAAAATAGAAATCTAAAAATTGTATGCAAATCTGAAAATTAAGTTTGCTTAATCCTTGAAATACCATGAAGAGATTCAACTTCTTTATGATGCTAAAAATAGTCACTCTAACATGCTTGATAAAATCACCTTAGATGAACTTATAACAGCAATAACATCACCATAAGATAGCAGCAACAAAGAGGCACAAATCAGCAACATAAAGATCTCACAACATAAGGAAACAATGGAGTAGAAGATCAAACACATAACATAGTGTTTACGTGGAGAAACCCTTGTGGGAAAATAACTCCACCAAGAAGAGAGGCTCAAGTTGTATTATCTTCAAAACAAGATTACAATACATCCACTTTTAATCTCCTCTTCACTCTTCAATCCAACAGCACCTGTGTACCTGTAAACTAAGATATGCAACACATACATGGCATTGTACTTATAGAAGTATTTTACTCCTAAAACAAGGCATCCATTTTCTCTCACCTAGGAATCTTCATCATGCATCATTTAATGACTTCTTACAAGCTCATAACACTTGTCAAGAGTCAACCATGCAACCTTGGGCATCCGTGGACAAGAATAGACTCTTACGGGGTAGTAAATGTTGTCATAATTGTCATAGATTTTGCTGTAACACCCCCCAAATAGCATCTTCCCAATATGGGTGCCTAGAGCCAAGAATAGCAACTTACAACTAATAATTATCTGTCATAAGTTGTCATATTGTCATAGAATCTTATGACAATTTGCAGTTGACATAGATTCTCTTACATGCACTCAACAACTTTATGATGTGTCATACATGCCAAAAATAGCTAATTCCTCCAAGGTGGTGCCTACCCTCAATTACTCTTGATATTTACAATTACCAACCGTAAATGTTACTCCATAACTACCATCGGTAACTTCAAAACTTACCAATGTAGTAACTCCGTAATTACTGTCCCTGATAATTAATTTTTACCACTGCCGGTGAAACTTGTACATCCCTTATGAGTAATTACAAATTACAAATAATAAATGGGATAAATACAATATTGGGATTTATAAGGTTAATGGCACCTTATCCCAACAGTGGGAAGAAGTACTTAGAATAGGCAATATGAAGAATATATGGCAAAGTGGAAAGGAAGGCCTGTCGAAGATTCTTCCTGGTTATCTCAGGCAGAGGTTGACTATTTGGGTTTTCCTCAAACACCTAAGATGTGACAAGGTCACTTCTCAAATTACCTTGGGTGTCTGATGCAGGAGCATCCAGTGGTGTAAGGGCAATCTTGCATCACCCAAAAAATGATGATTTTGTTTTCTATTCTTTTCAAATTTTATATTTTTTCACACACAATTGCTTCAATAATGATGTAGAATCTTTAGTTTTTCCAACCTACTAAAAATAGCCAACTGCTGACCCCGGGATGTAGACCGGTTGGTTAAGCCATTGAAAGACATGGATAATCGATGCAAGTTCGAGTCCCGAATTACCCAGCTAGGTGTAGTGTGGGTCCATTACTGGGATATCACCATGGCCCAGAGGACTAGTCAGTCTCGCCCTGATCGGTGTGCTTCAAGCTCATATTGATGTTGTGTGCTAAGATCCGGACACCTTTGAGATATCAAAAAAAAATAGCCAACTATTATTTTATAAATTTTGCATTTGACAAAGTATGGAAGAAAAAAATTACACAAGGCTTCAAAATTGGAAAATATGACCTTGGGTGAAGGAATTGGCCAAAGATCACTTATGGTCTGAAAGATATTAAAGTTTCCATCTCTTTAAGAACCCTTGAAAAGGTTTTAATGTCAAATATGAGGCACTTAGAGGTCTCATATGGCCCTGAAAATGAGTAGAATTGATAAATTAGTTTCTTCGCACGTAGAGAACTTCACGAGATTTCTAATGCATTAAACAGTTTATCAATCAGACACCCAAATCAAAAGTTATGGCTCTTAGAAGTTGACCTATTTACTGAGGGAGTTATAAATTTTGAAATTTTGGATGCAAGGTGCCAAAAAAAAGTTATTTAACACCATTTTGGGAATCCTTTGGGGTAGTGGAGAAAAGGGAGAAAGTGGAGAGTCAAGAAAAGGAGGGAAAAAAAAAACCCTAGCTGATTTGAAGCTACATAAGGAAGAAGGTTCCTAAATCTAGAGAAAAGAAGTTGTAGTGTGTTGTAGCCTATTGAGGATTCATCCTCTAATTTGATTTCAATTTTCGTAATGTAATGTGTTGTCAATAAATAAAAGAACATTCCTATTTTTTATATGAAATTTTTTTACTGTGTTCTGGGATTGACCCCCACATCAAGTGGTATCAGAGTAGTAGTTCCTGAGTGTGTAGATAGATCACTGATTGTGAGGCAGTTTGCACTAGGACCTGAGGTTGTGGGTTTGTTATAGAAATCAACTGAGGTTTTGGGTTTGCTGTAGAACTCAAAAAAATGCATCCATGAAGGAACCGTAGTGGTGCTGGGAGAAATGCTTTGATAGAAGAGGGTTTTAGATCCCTACAAAGGCAAATCGATGCATTGCAAGAGGAGTTGCGAAGAGGGTTTGAGCCAAGAATAAGAGAAGAAAGCGAAGATGAAGCTAAAGAAGAAGAGATATCTGAGGAAGAACAAGATGATGCAGGAGATCCTGTGCAAGTTAGGTAGTTGAGGGCCATTTCAAATATTGGAAATAGGCCTAGGATTAAAGTCTCTACCTATTCTGGGGATCTAAATCTGGAAGAGCTTATTGATTGGATAAATGATATGGAGTGACAATTACTACTGGCCATAGTTACACCAGGATGTGAAGAAATTTGTGCAGAGCTGTAGAATATGTCAGATAGCCAAAGGGGTAGGTCAGAATATAGGGTTGTATCAACTGTTACCTATATCAAGGGTTGTACAAGGAGATAAGCCCAAAGGATGGGATTTGATGTTACCACAGGTAGAGTTTGCATACAACAATTCTGTCAACAAAAGTACAAGTAAATCTCCATTCCAGATTGTACATGGTAATAGTCCAAGAAATGCTTCTAAGTTGAGGAAGATGGAAAGAGGAGAGAAAAGAGGTACCAACTCTGAAGACTTTGCAGAACACCTAAAGAACTTGCATGAGGAGGTAAGAAAGCATATCAATAAGATGAATTCATAGTACAATGCTAAGGCAAATCAAAAGAGAAGATTTAAGGAGTTCAAGGTTGGAGATGAAGTCATGATTAACCTAAGGAAAGAAAGGTTCCCAATGGGGACATATAATAAGGTGAAGATGAAGAAATTTGGGCCATGCAGGATCTTGAAGAAGCATGATTCAGGAAATGCATATGAGGTAGAGCTGCTGAGTGGGATCAACATTTCCCCTGTGTTCAACATTGTTAATTTAACGGAGTATCATGAAGGTGGAACAGAGGATGGCCCAACAAAAGAACAGTTGAGTATCTCGGCATCTATTTCAAAGGAGGAGATATAAGAGATCTTGGATAGCCGTGTGGAAAGTACTTAGAATAGGCAATATGAAAAATATCTAGCGAAGTGGAAAGGAAGGCCTCTCAAAGATACTTCCCGGTTTTCTAAGGCAGAGGTTGACCATTTTAGGTTTTCCTCAAACACCTAAGATGTGACAAGGTCACTTCTCAAATTACCATGGGTCTCTGATGCAAGAGCATTCAGTGGTGTAAGGGCAATCTTGCATCAACCAAAAAATGATGATTTTCTTTTCTTTTCTTTTTAAATTTTGTATTTTTGACACCCAATTGCTTGAATAATGATGTAGAACCTTTAGTTTTTTAACCTACTAAAATAGCCAACTAATATTTTTAGAAAGTTTCATTTGAGCACGTATGGAAGCGAAAATTAACCCAAGGCTTTGGAATTGAAAAATATGACCGTGGGTGAAGGAATTGGCCAAAGATCACTTGTGGGCTCAAAGATATTAAAGTTTTTGTTTCTTCAAAACCCTTGAAAAGTTTTAAAGTCAAATATGAGACACTTAGAGTCACCGTACGGCCCCAAAAATGGGCGAAATAGAAAAAGTAGTTTCTTAGCGCATAGAGAGCTTCACGAGCTCATGATATTTCCAATACATCAAATGGTTCGTCAATTAGACGCTCAAATCAAAAGTTATGGCTCCCAGAAGTTGACCTATTTTTGGAGAGAGTTACAAATTTCAAAATTTTGCCTGGAAGGCGCCAAAAAAGGCTATTTATGACCATTTTTGGTAATCCTTTGGGGTAGTAGAGAAAATGGGGAAAGTGGAGAGTCAAGAAAAAGAGGGAAAATAGAAACCCTAGCTGATTTAAAGCTACAAAAGGTAGAAGGTTCTTGAATCTAAAGAAATGAAGTTGTAGTTTGTTGTAGCCTGATGAGGATTCATCCTCTGATTTGATTTCAGTTTTCGTAATGTAATGTGTTGTCTAAATCAATAAAAGAACATTTTTATTTTATATATACAATTTGTGTTATTGTGTGTTCTGGGATTGACCCCTTCATCAAGTGGTATCAGAGCAGTAGTTCCTGAGTGTGTAGACAGATTACCAACTGTGAGGCAATTTGCACTAGGAGCTGAGGTTGTGGGTTTGTTGTAGAACTCAAAAAAATGCCTCCACAAGGGAACCTTGGTGGTGTTGGGAGAAATGCTTTGACAGAAGAGGGTTTTAGAGCCCTGCAAAGGCAAATTGATGCATTGCAAGAGGATCTGCGAAGAGGGTTTGAGCCAAGATTAAGAGAAGAAAGAGAAGATGAAGCTAAAGAAGAAGAGCTATATGAGGAAGAACAAGATGATGCAGGAGATCCTACACAATTTAGGTTGTTGAGGGTCATTTCAAAGATTGGAAAGAGGCCTAGAATTGAAGTATCTACCTATTTTGGGGATCTAAATATGGAAGAGCTTATTGATTAGATAAATGATATGGAGGAATATTTTGAGTATGAAAATGTGGAGGATCCAAAATGGGGCAAGTTTGTAAAAACAAAGTTGAGGGGCCATGCCCATATTTGGTGGAAGGAGGTCTAGTTAGAGAGAAATTGAAGAGGAAAAGGAAAGATCACAAGATGGGATCGGATGGTGGACAAACTAAAGAAGCAGTTCATTCTTGTTGACTATGAGTTAGAGTTGTTGAAGAAGCTACAAGGTTTGAAACAAGGTCACAAGTCTGTTAAGGAGTATACATAAGAGTTTTATAAGATTATTACTAGGACATGCCATACAAAGGCCAACAAGGAGAAGGTAGCCCATTATATTAATGGGTTGAGGCCAAGTATTCAAGAAGAGTTGAGCCTGGTCAGAATGACCGCCATAGAAGATATGTACCAATTTTCTCTAAAGTCAAAAGAGAAGTTGAATAAAAGATTTGAAAGCAAGCAAAGAGGAAGAGGTCATGGTGGAAGGATTGGTGGAAGATCCTATGGAGGCCAGAATGAAGATCAAAAGAAAAGTGTAGAAGCAGGCACCAGTCAAAATCAGAAAGGAGATAATGCCTACCGCCCTCATTACCAAAATAATAGTGAGCAAAGAGGAAGAAGAAGAGGAAGACCTAGGCAAGGACTTGGAAGAGGAGATTTCAAAGGAACCTATTTCCAATGTGGAGAAGAAAGACATCGAGCATACGAGTGACCACAACATCAAGCAAGGACAAATAAAAGACCTAAAGGTAATGCAGGAGTTGCACATGTAGATGAAGATATATAGTTTGAGCATTTTGAAGATCTTGAAAGAGGAGAAACCCTAGTTGTCAGAAGAACCTTGTTAAATGAGGAGAAAGAACCAGATCAGAGAAAGAGTTTATTCCACACAAGGTGCAAGTGTGAGGGTAAGTGTTGTGATATTATCATTGACAGTGGAAGCACTAACAATCTTGTCTAAGAGGAGATGGTTGATAGGTTGAAGTTGACAAGGAGAAGGCATCCACATCCATATCGGAGTGCATGGTTATAGAAGGGCCATAGAGTTTTGGTCAATGATCGGTGTTTAGTCAAGTTCAAGATTGGAGACTACCATGATGAGGTGTTGTATGACATCATACCGATGGATGCATGTCATATGCAATTGGGAAGGCCATGGTAGTATGATAGGTGTGTTGCCCATGATGGCCATTCAAACACCTATTCCCTTACAAAGGATGGAGTTATTCATAAGTTGAAGCCCTTGAAGGAGGTGGAAGAAAAGGTATGTAGTACTGCCAGAATTTGTTTGGTAGATGGTAGGAAATTTTTGGATGGTATGAAGCACGAGCGTCATTGCTTTGCATTGATTCCTAAGATCAGCTAGGAGAAATGTGAATATGTACCAGCAAAAGTCTCAGATCTGTTGGGAGAATTTTAGGACATTGTCTCTGATAATGTACCAAATGGTTTACCACCAATGAGGAAGATAAGTCACCAAATGGATTTGATACAAGGAGCTAGTTTTTTGAATAAGGTAGCCCATAAAATGACTCCTTCAGAGAATGAAGAGATGAACAAACAAGTTCACGAGCTATTAAGGAAAGGAATGATAAGGGAGACAACTTCAAGCAGAGTTCACATACAACAATTCTGTCAATAGAAGTATTGGTAAATCTTCACTTAAGATTGTATATGGTAGTAGTCTAAGTAATGATTCTAAGTTGAGGAAGATGGATAGAGGAGACAAAAGCAGTGTCGAGGCTGAAGACTTTACAGAGCACCTAAAGAACTTGCATGAGGAGGTAAGAAAGCATATCAATAAGATGAATTCATAGTACAATGCTAAAGCAGATGAAAAGAGAAGTTTTAAGGAGTTCAAGGTTGGAGATGAAGTCATGGTTCACCTAAGGAAAGAAAGGTTCCAAATGGGGACATATAATAAGTTGAAGATGAAGAAATTTAGGCCATGCAGGATCATGAAGAAGCATGATTCAGAAAATACATATGAGGTAGAGCTACCGAGTAAGATCAACATTTCTCTTGTGTTCAACATTGTTGATTTAATAGAGTATCATGAAGGTGGAACAGAGGATAGACCAATAGTAGAACGGTGGAGTATCCTAGCATCTACTTCAAAGGAGGAGATAGAAGAGATCTTGGATAGCCATATGGGAAGAAGTACTCAGAATAGGCAATATGAAGAATATTTGGCGAAGTCTTCTCAAATTACCCTGGGTGTTGTATATAGGAGCATCTAGTGGTGTAAGGGAGATCTTGCATCACCCACATAAATGGTGATTTCATTTTCTGTTCTTTTCAAATTTTGTATTTTTGGGCACCTAATTGCTTGAATAATGATGTAGAACCTTCAATTTTTCCAACCTGCTAAAAATAGACAACTGCTATTTTTAGAAAGTTTGCATTTGAGCACATAAGGAAGTGAAAATTTACACAAGGCTTTGGAATTGAAAAATATGACCTTGGGTGAAGGAATTGGTCAAAGATCACTTGCAGGTTGAAAGATATTAAAGTTTTTGTTTCTTTAAAACCCCTGAAAAGTATCAAAGTCAAATATGAGGCACTTAGAGGCCTTGTACAGCCCCGAAAATGGGCAGAATCAGCAAATCAAATTATTAATGTGTACATCACTTCACGAGCTTTCCAATGCATCAAATGATTCATCAATTAGATGCTTGGATCAAAAGTTATGGCTCCCGGATGTTGACCTATTTTTGGAGGGAGTTACAAATTTCAATATTTTGGTTGGAAGGCACCAACAAGAGCTATTTATGACCATTTTGTGAATCCTTTGGGGTAGTAGAGAAAAGGGGGAAAGTGGAGAGTCAAGAAAAGGAGGGAAAACATAAACCCTAGCTGAGTTAAAGCTATAGAAGGCAGATGGTTCATGAATTTAGAGAAAGGAAGTTTTAGTGTGTTACAGCCTGTTGAGGATTCATCCTCTGATTTGATTTCAATTTCCGTAATGTAATGTGTTGTCCAAATCAAGAAAATAACATTCCTATTTTCTGTGTGCAATTTGTGTTATTGTGTGTTCTGGGATTGACCCCCTCATTGCTTTGGCATTCTGATACAAATTTCTATTTTCTAAAAATCCTAAGGAAAACCCTAATGTGCTTGACATTCATCTTCGGGTTCAAATTCTAATGCCCTTAGACTTTGGGGTTTCAACATACCAACACAAAAATAACAAGCTTCTTAAAGTTCAAACAAAAGTATTGAATTCCTTATGCTTTCTCACTTGGGGTTTAGACCCCAAATCAAGATTTTCAAAGTTGTAAAAATAACCAAGGCCAAGGTCCAAATTTTTCAAAGGGGTAAAGCTAGACCTTTTGGACTTAGGGGAATTTGATCAATTTTCTAATTTATGTTCCTCAAAACATAGGTGAATAGTCAATAGTTTCCCAAGATGCTATCTGATGTTTAGATAAAAATAAATTGACTCTAAATGTAAAATACACTGACAAAGACCCAATCATCCCAACAAAAGGGAATATCAAAACATGACCAAAGCAAGATGCACAAATGGATGGCAAAGGCAAGAAATCAAAATAAAGGGTCCCTAATTTTGTGAGAAAATAGGGGCGTGTTGTGGAGCCCACATTAATAAGAGTATGGGCAAGCAACTGGTGAAGGGTAGAATGGAGAGGATTAACTAGCTTTGTCCATTGACAGTTAGCTTGTGAACAAAGGGATATGGCTAGGCTAGAGGAGGAAGTAGGTGGGTTTTGGTCAACTTGGTTAATGGTTTTCTTAGAATTAGGCTTAGGGGAAAAGAAGTTATTATTCTTCTTTCCAAAATTTTTGGTTGATTGAGAAGAGGATGGGGTTGATGAAGAAGTAGGGGTATCGGAGGTTGAGAATTGACGGCCTTGAAATTCCCCACCGACTGCATGCAATCACACAAGGTGATGCAAAGTACTACAAAAGAGGGATCTTTATGCATGATGATTTGACCTTGAAGCTTTAGGACAAGGTTCCAATAAATAACCTCTAGATATCAAAGTTAGGAAGAGGATAGGGATTTGGGAGAGCCCTAGTAGACTGGTAATGTAGGATCAACTCTGTCACCTTTTCATTAGGACCTTTCTACAATGTACAAGGTCAATGAAACTAATCTGTAGACCTATGTTGACTTGAAAGTGTGTCATGAAAAGGCAAGCAAGTTTAAAAAAGGAATCTATAGAATGGATAGGTAAGGAGTAGAACCATTCCAAGACTTTTTCCTTGAGGGTACAAGGAAAAGGATTGGCTAACAACCAATCATCAAAATAGTAACCAATTCATGCAAATGTGAAGGATTGGGCATGGGTTTTCGGATCACTTGTCAACTAGGCATCCAAAGTTTGGCACAAAAAATCATGGTGGGAGTGGGTGATTTATGATGGCCAAAGAAAGGGGAACATGAAGGAGATCTAGGGTCCTAGGGTGGAGGATGTTTGGAGAGCAAATACTTGTCATTATATTGCTCCCATGTCTAGTATAAGTTGACAAAGAACATGATCAGTGACAAAGGTCAAGACATAACAATAAGAGATGTTGATGTTGCCAAGGTAGAATGAGGGTGTGAAAAGGATTGCAAGGTTAAGAGCAGGTTAGGAGATGAAGTAGCTATAGTGGCAAAGAAATAAGTATGATAAGAGAAAGGTGATGGTTGAGAATGTGGTACATATAAGTAGGAAGTAAAGGGGTTGGTAGGAATAGAGGGAGAGATAGAAATGGTAGGAAAATGGGTAGGAGGGGAAGGAATATGCATGGAAATTTGGGTAAAGGAAGGTCAAATAGTGATAGAAGAGGAATAGGTAGGCTAGAAAGGAGGGATAAAAGTAGGGGAGCTAGGATGTAGAGGTGCATTGACATGGACAATCTATCCTATACCTTGTAAACTTTCTAGCCCCTCGAGATGGGTGACAAGGAAGTTTCTCAAAGATTGGCTTTTAAAACACCCTTAGTCCTAATGTAATTTAGAATAGGGTGGGGTCTCATCGGCTGTGATGTTCTATTTTGATGTGTGTGTGTAAACAATTAAGGTATTGATTACTGATGAATTTAGTTTATTTACTGTACATGAATTGTGGAATTATCATGTCAAGTATTATTTCATTTTGTTCAATTGAACATGTATGAATATATCTATGACTAACCAGGACTAATCTTTATCTAGTTAAATTATGCAAGGAATATTTGTCTATTTTGCAGGTGCCAAGGTGCAAGGAGACATGGACTTCATGGTTCTATCTTTGAGAAAGGTTACATTGTCGAATTGATCCCACACTTTCTTAAGCCTATGCCTAGTCCAACATTGAGGTTCAACCAAGGGTAAGTACCCTATATGCAAATATAACCCTTAGCAATAATTTCATGGTCTAAATAGATTGAGTCTAGAGGTACTACCAGTTTATACATCTAGTAACCAAATGATTGTTTAAGCATATTATCTTTGATACACCCCAGTTGGTGATTATGAATATATATCTATATTATCATTAAAGCAATAATCTAAATTTTTGAACATCTTTTAGTAATATATTGTATATAATAATAAGTTTAACTAATTTGTATATATGTATATATTATTATCAACTAATTTACGATTTAAACCATTGACATATGGGCTCCTGATGAATTAAAGCTAGATGTCAAAACAAAACAAAAATATTACCTATCAAAAGTATTGGGAAGGCAATTAAGAAATTATATGATGAAGAAGTATGTGTGCTCCAAACTCTAGACAATGTGCCCCCAAGATACTTTGAAATGAATCTACACCTTACACATTTAGAATGTGTGCACTTCAAAAAATGTCATACATATTTCTTTTATTAAGGCACAACAGAGGAAAAGCGGAGGATTAAAGAGAAGTGATGGAAGTTTAGTGGGCTAAGGGATATGAAAGGGGCAAGAGGTTAATGCTACTCGAGACTTGGAATGAATAAAATGGAAAGACCAAAGAAAGAAAGGAGAGAAAAAAAAGTTCAAAAGAGGAAAGGGAGAAATATGGGTTGATTGCAAGGGCAAGCAGGGGTCTCCACACTGCCTGTTGTATGGGGCTAAATCTTGAAAGCCACTCCATCAAGTGCCTTTCATTCTTTTCTTTTGCTTGTTGATTATGTTTTATAAATTTAGAGTTTTGGGTAGTTAAAGGAGTTACTCTTTAAGTCGCCATTAATAACCTCATGTAGTGAATATAATTATATTTTTACATTTCATTTATGTGTGTCCCTGCAACCCTATCCCATTCACCCTATTATAAAGAAATTTATATATAGCCTGAAGGATACCCATACTTACTTCCAAGCCAGTTCTCACCAGAAAGAAAATATAGTCAAATATTTTCATAAATACCCTAAAAAATGACTTAATTTCTCCTCTTCATTATCTATATGTATGTTTGTCATGCATTAGTAGTAATTAGTCAATCTATGTATTACCATCTAGCAATGACTTAATAAAGAGGATAAACAACTTATGTAGAAAAAAAATATAAACATTTCTTATACTAGGTTTGCATGGTAACTAGATCCCATAGAACTTTTGGAATGGATTTTAAATTTACAAACAAATTGATTTGTTACAAATTGTTCAACTCCCTGTAAATACATAGGTTTCAAAATAAGCATTAGAAACTAAAATAACCATAGGAAAGTATCTTAGAAAGACAAATCTATCTCATTCAAGGGTAGATAGATGAGACTAACCAGAGGGGAAAAAAAAAACAAATGGAAAAACCCTACTAAAGGTGTTAAATTAAATTTTGATGGGGCATCGAAGGGCAATATGGCTTTGGTTGGTGCAGGTTTTTAATTAGAGATTTACATGATCATTTTTTGCTTGGTGGTTCTCAATTTTTGGGCAATACCACCAATAATATGGCAAAATGGTCAATCCTTCTACTAGGCTTGCAAGTTGTTATTAGAGTGGGGTATAAGGAAATTGAATTTGAAGGGGACTCACAAATTGTAGTGAATGTAGTTAACAAAGGTTCATGTTTGAATTGAAAATTAAAATAGATGTTGGAAGAATTCTTGTTAGGGGTGTCAAAGTTGGACTCCTATTCAATTATGAATTTTATGAGAGACCAAAATTGGGTAGCAAACCTAATGGCTATTCATGGGAAGAACTTAAACATTCGGTACGTTGTAAAATGTACCGGCAATCAAAATCTTGCCGACAGACATACAGGTCGAGATTTTTCAACAAACAGACAAGTCAAATGTAGTACACAAGCATGATTCAAATTGCAGGTCGAACAAGTTGAAAAATTGGGGGTCGAAAACACCAAAAAATAGTCAGCACACAACGTGTTGACTGTTTATGGTGGGCGTTATTCATAGGCCTCACAAATAATTTTCTCTCTCCTAGTGATTGGGAAATTTTGAATGAAATAATTAATGAAGAGTGTAAAGGGTTATAGTTATTAAGTTTTGAAGAGCATGGAGATCTCTTTATGAGATTTGTACAATAGTAATAAGTGGATGAGGTGGTCGATGGCATAGGATTTGCTTATATTTAGTGTAAGGTGTAGGCTATTAGTAGAGGCATATATTTTGTACCCTCTTCACTACTTGTATATTATTATGGTGCAGTGTGAATGCATGATAATCATGGCAAGGCTGGGATATATTTTGATGGCAAGTTCATTATGTTGAAAATAATCCACACCTGGACCGATGATGGACCAGTCAACAAAGGGCCAGTAGCTCAGTTGGTAGAGCACTCCAGCATGCAAATGGAAGGTCCTAAGTTCAACTCCTAGTTGGTCCATGGAAAATTCAACATGGTATCAGAGCCAAGCTAGGAGCCCCAAGCACCTGAAGTGTGGCTTAAGGGGGGGTGTTGGAAATAATCCACACCTGGACCAATGATGGACTGGTCAACAAAGGGCCAGTAGCTCAGTTGGTAGAGCAATCCAGCATGCAAATGGAAGGTCCTAGGTTCAACTCCTAGCTGGTCCATAGAAAATTCAACACGTTATGTTTTGCCTCATGGTAGTTGTAATGTAAGCTTGGGTTTGTCTCTCTATTGTGTATGGTGGTGGGGTTTCGTGTTACAATGGCAAGCGGGGTGAAGGTGTCAAATGGTAGTCTCGGGATCATTTCTAGCTGCTTCTTGGTTGTGCATGGTGAAAGCTATTATGGGTCCTGTGGGTATAGAGGATATAGGCCTGCTTCAATCTCGTGAGACCCTTTTGGAAGAATTTAAAGATAATATGCATGAAATGGTGCATAACGAGATTTTGAGAGAATGGAACATGGATATACTATTTTCTTTCTGATGGGTTGTGGAAGTTGAAGGCTTTGCAAGCTCCAGATTAGCATTGAGATGAAATGGATGATGAGTAGAAAAAAGGGACTATGGAATCTAAAGAAATAGAGTATTGGTCGCAATGGTTGCAAACAAATATGAAGGAGCTTAGGATTCAATAAGAGGTGATGCAAATATGACTACAGTCATGAGGCATATGGTTGTTTCAAGCTATAAAGGCCTGGTGGAAATTAGAAGTGGCTACTCTATATGTCATATGGATAATGGTCTATTAAAAAGTGTAGTTCATCGAAATTTAATATCACATGATCGTAAATCTCATGATCTAGTTGGTGCTAGTAAGCAACCTATGACCGTCAAAGGTGGAGTTGATTTTGGTGTCTAGTCTGGGTGTTTACAATCATACATACAAAAGATGGAACCATAATTGTATGAGTGGTGGTGGGAGATATGTGGGTCAATAGTTTCTAGTGCAAGTTTTTTTGGTTAGTTTATATTGGTTTTCATTATGATGAATGTTGTTCCTTCTGGTATTTTCTTATTCCTTCTTTAGTGTTTACTAGTTGCATACTGTGCATTAGACTTACTATTTTATTAATGCAAGAGGACTCCTCTTGCTTCCAAAACACACACTCACACAACAGACAATCAGCTGCCCAAAAACTCAAATATCAATGGCACAAAGATTTCAACAAAACTACTCAATTTTATTAAATTTTACTTCACAATAAAACTATACATTTGCAACAAATGAATTACAATGTTTGGCCGCTTAATGGCCTCTTGAAAATTTTAGAAACTCCGCTCTTTCCTCTACCCTCTCACAACTCTCTTCAAGCCCCTCGCACGGGCTGAGATCCCTCCTCAAACTCTACATGAGAAATTTGTTTCAAATCAACAATCACATTCTCTTTTAAGCACTTCACCCATCAGCAATGCTTGGCTTTCCATCTTCACCAATTTTTATTCACAAATAGAAGTGTTTGTTTTTTTAAAATGATGCTTCAAACATTATGGAGAAGCCTCTAAAGAGGCATTGAGGTTTCCTTATGTAAATATATTTTTTAAATTATTTAAACCTCTTTGAAAAGTCTCCTAAGGCGCTTTTATACAGCCTTTAATATTTATGTTTTATGAATGATGTAAACACTAGAAATGACACTTCATTAGATGATGTTAAATATGTCTTTTATACCTAATTTGGGCATTGAAAATAGGCTACCCCATTTTGTGTGATTGCATCAATTGGCGGAATCAGGTGTTGGCAGACGAGAAAATACAAAGTTCTCCGAATTGAATGAAAATTTGCCCAAAGGTGTGTTATGACCCCCTCAAGTCCTCGGCAAAAGGATTTCTCTCTAGCCCTCATAAATTTTGAAATTTTAAACTTTTCGTAAACCGGCGACACACTTTCAACCTTAACAACACAAATTTTCGGCATTAATTTCTCCCAAACCGTGAAAAATATGACTTCAATCCTTTTTTCACATTGGACATGGTACCTCCAAGAATGCTCCTGCAAAAGGGTTTGACCCTAGCTCTTACAAATGTTTGGGAATAAATTTTACAAAACTGCCTGCGGAGTGTTGAAACTGCGAACCGGTGAAAGTTTGATTCTTGCAATTTTGTGCCTAATTTGAAGTTATGTGATGACAAGAGATGCCAATGATGACCAAACCAAATCAAAACTAAAAATCAAACCTGAAAATATTTTTGGGTGATGTCGATTGCCAGTCCGCCCAAATGCTCCTGCATCAGACACCAGGTAGGAAAATTTTGTGAATAGGACTCACAAAATGGAGTTAAGTAGTGGGACTACTCTTCCAGATTGAAAACAACCTGCAGCAAACTCCATTGCTTAATTAGACAAGAAGAATTTCTTCCTCCGCCTCTTCCAGCACTTAGTCGACACTTGTCATTGTCCTCCACCAAATGTGCACCTTCTTCCTCCTTCCTCTCGTGGGCTTATGTCCACCACAACCGACCTCCTCCTCCAAATACTCTGTCCACTCCTCACCTCCTTCGTGGGATCCAACCCACCATCACCCGACCTCCTCCACCAAAATCCCTCATCACAACTTGTAGCATCCACATACAAATCTGCACCTACAACTTCACCATTCTCTTCTTCTTTTTCTCTTGTGACAACATCTTGCTCATCCTCTACCGCAACTTTTTCATATTCACCAACCACTGGTACCACCATCATTGTGTTCTCCAAAAGACACACAGCTGTTGTAACATTATCCTCTTCAATTGTTGCAACATTACATTGCTCCTCAATCTCTGATGCGATCTCACCATCTTCCTCTACAACTATATCTTTTTTCTTTTCATCCTCGGAAACCTCTACCATAGCCTCTTCTCTTTATTCTTTATCCTCGGCCACTGTTGCACTTTCCTCTTCTTTTTCAACCTCTTTCTCTATGCCTCTGCAACTTCTTTTGCCACTTTCTCTTGTTTACCCTGCAATGGATTCAAAACATACTCTTTTCCATCCTTTATTATGCTATATGTATTTTCTCTGTCATTATGTATAGCTTCTCTATCATAGAGCCATGCTTGACCCAACAAAACATAGCATATATCTATAGGTACTATATCACATACAATCTCATCCTTATATCTACGAATCTGAAAATCAACAATACATTGTTCACTTACCCATTTATGATGATCTCTTTGCAACCAAGAAATATATAAGGGTTTGGGTGCTTTCTTCTCTTCAATTTCAGCTTCTCAACCATCTCTAATGACACCAAATTATTTATGCTACTGCTGTCCACAACCACTCTGCAGCACTTTCCACCTAACTTGCAAATAGTTTGAAACACATTGCTCCTCTGGATGGGCTCTTGCTTCTCTTTTTGTGGCTTTAGAAATTCTTTCTTCATCATAAAGCATTCTCCTGGCTTCCAAGACATTTTGTCGAGCACTTTCAACACAACTTCAACCTGCAATCTGCACGAAGCTCATAACCTACTATTTGTAGCTTCACCACTTCTCTTTTCCACCCCAGGTCTTGGTGCAGACTCTACACGCTCAAGAACTCTAGCTCTGATACCATTTAATGCAAGAGGACTCCTCTTGCTTCCAAAACACACACTCACACAACAGATCCTACTTTTTTTATTTGTATTATTGTTATGGTGATGTTTTATTAGTTCTCCTAAGATGTATGTATATGGCCAAAATGTAACTATACCTATTGCAATTCCACTTCCTATGACTAAGTTCTATTGCCAATTCTTTTACAATATAAATTAAAAAAAAATAGTTTGTTTAAATCAGATATGGATGGCTTCAATATTGGGCTCTCAAGCAATGGAGCCATAAGACTATAGAAGCACAATCCATAATCAGACCATAAAAGTGATAAAACAAAAGACGAGTTTAGGGAAAACCATCTGGCATCGAAGTTGTATCATTTAGAAGAATTAATTGCGAGTTGCCAATTATGAGCCTTGTGGAAACCGTGAGTTATTTGTACTAAACCAAACAAAAAGAAAGTTTGGGAACATTAATTATACAAATGAAATTTGAGATCAAACCTAAGAATTAGGTTCTCAATCCATCCCAACCTTATCATCTTTGTAGGATAATGGGTGAGTTCTCGAGGATTAAATTAATGTGAATTTATGACTGCAAAAACTCCCAAATAAGCAGGATGGAAATAATTTACATTCTTATCGGTGAGGCTATTGTATCTTTATTGAAACTTTACGTGGAATAGGATGGCATAGAGTTTTAGGTCAACTATATAGCCTTAAGGATTCCCTTATAATGTGAATTAGAATATGATTTAATTAATATGAGACCCTCATACCGTGGCATAATAATATTTTGATGTGATATGTGTGGCATAATAAAAAAAGGGGATCAACACTAGCAAGCCAATATTTATATAATGTTGGATAACTACTTAATTGGTGACTACCTAGTACTAGGAGTCGTGTGTAAGCTAGGATCAAAGTAAACGTAATCGAATATTGATTGTATGCGATTAAATATTTATGAATGAGCATGGACTATTGAATTTCTAGTTAACTATAAACATAACTCATGTAACTTGGAGGATTGTGGGTAAGAAGAAAACCATCTAGGTGGTTTGTGGTTTGGTTGACCAACCTAGGGTGTGGAAAGTGAGGAATAACTTGGTTATGTTCCATTTATTAAACCTATTTAGATGGTTCAAAAAGTAGTCACTGGCATGGGTAAAGTAAAACTATAAGACCTCTTGATTCTATTTATCTAACTATAAGATGCTCATGCATGCCAAAACTAAGTTTAATACTAGAGCCAACTTCTATGACAACATGCATAGGGTGGAGACAAGGCCACTATGAGGGCATATGTAGAGGGATGCCATACCCTCTAAAAGCAATAAATCTTATGACCCACTCACAAATAAGCTTATTGCTGCTCCAACATGACAAAAGTCAAGGAGTGTGCTCTGCCAATAGAAGTAATCAATTATTCTTACGGTTATTCAAGTTCCACTAATAGCATGTAGGTGATGGATGCCAAGAGCTATCTACCTAGGTTGGACAACTTTTGCCAATAGAATGCAAGTGATGGATGCTAGGATCTACCCACTCAGTAGGTTTAGTAGGTTGTGAGAGAATTTACCTACAAATGTATGAGTCTAGTTAAGAGCTATAGGTTGTTCTAATGTATGGTGGACTTTTATGCCCTTGCAAATAGTGACCACAAGTATTATGGGATGCTTGTTCCATCATTACAATGCATAGTAAACTAGGAAAAGGGATGACCCACGGTGTAGTATGGGATGCACTAATTTTCCTTTTTCCCATTGTCAAATCTCCATTAAGGGTTCAAAGGTTGAGTCAACTAGGAAATGGGAAGCTTGTGGGTGCAATAAGGCCATATCATCTCCTTGTGGCTAGTTGGTCAATATATGTATACTAGACAAGTGAGAGGGGAATAACGTAGTGAGTCAAAGTTTTACCAAGACCATGTCTACCCCGATACCTTGGGATAACAACATTAAGAACCTCACCCTCAACAAAACCTCAGAATTCACTTGGATGGGGTGGATAGGGATTTCTTATCTATGTGGTTGGGGTCATATTGCACCCTAGCACCCAAACCAAATTCCATGTAGACTTATCAAAGGAAATGTATCAGCTTCAATGAACAACTGCATCCAATGTGTTTTTTTCCATTTAATTGTTGATATTAATTTTTTGGTACATATTCTATATGTTCATTAGATGAACAATATGCAACTAATATGTAATGAAATTGTAAACATGATGTCCATTGTTAATATATTCTTTTGTAGATGCATTTACATATAACATTCAATGTTGGTGGTTTGAATATCGATGATGGTCTTAGGATGAGTGTTCATTGGTGGAATAGTAGAAAAGGATTAAAGATATTTGATTTAGAACATATTGTTTCAAAATGTGATTAAAATTGTTAGTTAAAAAAGAAAAATAGTAGCTAGATGGGGTTATTATAGTAGGTTTGCAAACCAATGTGTGTTTTCATTTCTATGGGAATGAATCTTTCAGTTGAGTAGTGTTGTTTTACACCAACCACATCTTGTATATGAGTACAATTAGTAGTTTGTTATGGTTTGCACTAGACCATGCATTACCCAAATAGTAGAAGTCCTAAGCATTTTTATGTATGTTCTAAACAAGGAGTATTGGACTCCAACAAAGAGGGTCTCCATGTATCTATAAGACATGTTTGAGTGTTCATATGATACTAGAGAGGACAAACTTTGAGCAGGACAGTGGATATACAGGTATCCATGGATTCTAATTATGTCAGAGATATAGATAGCAGGATGTCTACCTATGGGTATGTGTTTACCCTATTTAGTAGTGCATCAAGTTGGATAAGCAAGAGACAGGATGTGATTTCTCTTTCGACTACAAAACCAGAGTATATAGCAACTACTCATGCAAAGAGAAATTTTGGCTTCAAGGAGTGTGTTCAGATATCAAGTTGAAGTAGGATTCAATGTGATCATCAAAATATCACCAATGTGGCAAAGAATCATACCTTTCATGTGTGGATGAAGCACATTGATGTGTAGTATCCGAACATTGTAATTGTTTTGACGAAACCCATTATCCAAAGTTCACATGGTGTAGGATGGCTATGGGGATGTCTCCCCTTTGCAATGAGTTTGTCTTCTGCAATGTCTACAAGTGAGGGAATATTGAGAAAGGTGTTGTACACCTTGCATAAAGCATTTGATATTTTATAAAGTTGTGGTTCATCTCAAAGTGGGACGCCACACTTTAGGGAGTGCAATATTTTCCCTTAGTGGTTGTGTGTAACATTGGAAATGCATATAATGTGGGTGGCACATTTGACTGCATTTGATATTGGGGGTCATGGTTTAATGAGTACATGACTTAATGGGCTCGTGATTTGATGTGGAAGGTACTTTGGGAAAATGCATTTAATGTGGGAGGCATATTGGAGAAATGCATTTAATTATTGAATGTCTTATAAGAATATTTAATGTAGGGTCCCATTAAGACAAGTCATCTTGGACACTTGGATTGAAGAGAGCATTTAGGTTGCCTTAAAGATTGTAATGATTCTTGATCCTAGAGCCAAACTTGGGTCCCACATTTGGAGTGTCACTTGGATGCATTAATTAAGCGTGGCTAGAAAACTTAGTAAGTTATTTCATTATTTTTACTCTCTTGCCTACAAATAGAAGAGTTGGGATAGCAGTTAAGACATCATCTTGTACATGCTCATTGTGAGTGAAACTTGGTGTCCACACTTGGAGGCTTGAGTTGCTTATTGAGAGATCCTGAGAAATGTGAAGTGGGACATATAGATCTCATTTGTTCTTAGATCGATCTCATGAGGAATGTAACAACAGTTGTTCACTACTACTAAAGAAGATCATATCTCGTATGGTTTCCTCCTTGATGAAGAATGTTGATCTCCTATTCAGACTCGAAGCCTAATATTGTATTATAATTTTTGTTTCTACGAACACATTGGTTTTGGTGCTTTAGAGGCTAGGTTTTTTCCAAAAGGGTTTCCCCATAGCATATTGATGTCTCTCTATTGTATGATTCTTCTATTCTTTATTTTATTCTTGTTATTTATTTAGTATTATTACTATGCCAAAATGCTCCCAAATTTTGTATAAATGGGATAATTTGTGACATCTCTCCTCGAAGGATTAAGTAGAAAATTGTTTTGTTTTTCCCTTCAATCTTAAATGACCAATTACCATGTATCCTAAAAGTATTGCTACAAAAGTAGGGCCAATCTTCTCCATTAAACCTTACATAAAAACTTTGTTGCTATTTGCTTTGCAAATCTACAAAGATCCCTCATGCTTGACAAAGATAAGTACATTTGCCATCTACCTCATGGGTAGAGAAATAGAAGCCACTACAACATTTGATTCCTAGTAGATGTACCTCTTGCTTCTTGAAAAAAACAATTATCTTAATAGACTGCTTTTGCTTTTCCTGTCCTTATTACATTAGCCACTTTGGCCCATCACTTCCATTCTACAATCGCATAAATCATGACTTCATAGAGAAAAATTGCAACATGTAAATAGACAACAAATTAGCAAGGAAATTTTGGAGAAACTTGGCAAGTAGGAACATATATGCCTATTTTATCTAAAGATGTTTTACAACAAAGGCCATGTAAGGGCTAATAACTCTCTTCTATTTTTAATTTATTTATTTTATGTAAATAAGTTTGTAGAATATTGCCACATTAACATTGATTGCATAATTTCATTATATTATTTATAAAGTTGTATTTGTTTCATTACATTAATTTTTTTATAAAATTGCATTCAAATAAGAATATTATAATTTTTATAGAAAATATTAAAATGAAACTTGTATAAAAACTAACAATGAAAATGTTTAATTCAAACAAAATAAAAGTAGTTTAATTCAAACAAATAAAAGCGATTGATGTTGTGATGTTATATTATAAGTCTTTAGAATTGTGTGATGGGGAAAAATCAATAAAAAAAATTTAATAAAAGATATGTTCATTTATTATCATTAGCTTTCACATAAAAACTCATATATAGTTAAATAATAGTGTAAAACAAGAATATCAAACAAAAATTTAGATAATTAAACAAACTTTTTAATAAATACATATTGACTTATTTGATCTAGAGGACTTATTTTTTGTTTGATATTCTTGTTTTACACTATTATTTAACTATTTGAGCTTTTATGTGAAAGCTAATGATTATAAATGAACATATTTTTTATTGATTTTTCCAAGCATACAATTCTAAAGACCTATAATATAACATCACAACATCAATTGCTTTTATTTTGTTTGAATTAAACTACTATTATTTTGTTTGAATTAAACATTTTCATTGTTAGTTTTTATACAAATTTCATTTTAATATTTTCCCTAAAAAATTTAATATTCTTATTTGAATGCAATTTTATAAAAATAATTAATGTAATGAAACAAGCACAACTTTGAGTAATATAATTGATTTATTAAAATTGATGTATAAATCTTTAAAATGTGGTTAGGCTTACCTGTGCCATGCTTAACTAGAGACATTTAATACAACAAAAGTTGTATTTGTAATTGTAATTATTTATTTTTTATAAAGAAGTTTATAAAAAAATTATTGCATTAATATTATTATATTTTTACAAAATTATGTTACAATAATAATGCTTATTTAATTAGATTAAAAAATTTGCAAACTTGCATTAAAATAATATTGCTTGTTTAATTGTATTAAAGTTTTTTTAAGAAAAATTAAAAAGAAATTTGTATAAATAAAAAATAATGAAAATGTTTATAAGTCAAATAAAATAAAAGTGGTCTAGGTCTTTCGATGCTGGGCAATAATTATTTCTAATAAAAAAATATCTAAGATATTCATGATTTGGACAATTAAACAAACTTTTTATGAAATACATGAATTAATAGGTTATCTAATGGACTTAAAAGGACATCATATCTCTTCTCAGCCAGCATGATGTATTAAGATTGATTACCCACATATTTTAAATGTGAAGGGACTATTATAGACTATTATAGCTTCATCCAAGATTTACAAAAGGAAAAAAACAAATAATTGGTGCACTATAATAGACTATTTATCCATACTTAACAGAGGATATGTAATTGGACTCACGTAGACTTTTTCAAGAGCAGGTTTCTATATCATCACACATTTTTTTTTAAAAACATCTAGTTCTGTGTGCATTAACCAAATAGATCTTAAATCCGTGCCAACTTGCTTTGACTCAGCTGAAATTCTTGGTACATGCCAAGAAAGAGTAGAGGTATAAAAAAAAACTCATCAAGAACTTTACTTTTAGGTGAGAAAGATTTTACAAAAATTTAAGCGAGCATCCAGAATCATTGCAAAATCAAAAGCAAAAAATAAATAAAAAATTCTATAGCCCCAGTACAAGCATCCCAGACCAAAAATAGGTTTGAATTTGAGTTTGTACCAGGCATTCATGAATTGCTACAGAAGTGGTCATTTAAATGACCAATCACCATATATCCTAAAAACATTGCTACAAAACCGGGGCCAATCTTCTCCATTAAACCTGACATGAAAATTTCATTGTTCTTTGCATTGCATATCTACAAATATCCCTAGTGCTCAACAAAGATAGTACATTTGTCATCTGCCTCATGGGTAGAGAAATAGAAGCCACTATGACATTTGACTCTTGGTCGATGTAACTCCTGCTTCTTGACAAAATAATCATCTTTAGTGGTTGCACTAACCACCTGAAACTGCTTCTGCATTTTCCTTCCTTTATTATATCGGCCACTTTGGGCCATCACTTTCATTCTGCAATCACATAAATCAAGACTTAACGGGGAAGAATTGCAACATGTAAATTGAAATGGAGCACCTCATAATAGGCTCTCTCAAAACAAAATTTAACAAGTAGGAGACAAAATGAAACACTCAATTAGAAAATACTTGCTTGAGAAAATGGTGCAAAGCAAACATGTGGTGGTTTACGTTCTTTAGACTCAAATTGTCAAGCAAAATCCAGACACAAGATAACAAATTTGCAAGGAAAATTTGGAGAAACTTGGCACGCAAGAGCATATAAGCCTATTTTATCTAGAGATATCTGTTTAAAATACAAACAAGGGTTTCAAGGCTCATCCGAAGAGATTGGAATGAGTAATGGGAATCCCTGAAATTCACTAGTGCATTCATTCAGTTAGAGTGTGATGTCAAAACACTGTATGCTCTCACCTTGCCCGCCTCAGGATCCGGGTGATCAAAAAGTGAGACTTGCATTGGCATCTTTATATTGTAAAAAATTGCAAAAAAAAAAAATTAGTGTGGGTCTCTACACAAGCCATATTAGGTACGCATGTACAATCTGAAAGAACCCCAATGTACAAAGAGTGTACCCCCCCAAAAGAAGGGAAAGAGAAAACCTGTAGGAAAAAGCTCTATCCCAAAATGAAGATAATGAATGAATGAATCTGGAAGCTGCTTGTGTACCTCGATGTCGATGTTAAATTGTGAATAAAACCAATCGATCAAGTACCATGCAAAATCAGAGAACATTGACTATAAATGAATGGCTCTCAATTTGAGATGTGAACAAATGTGAATCAGATGCAAGATTTGAGAACATTTACCATAAATGAATGGCTCTCAATTTGAGATGTGAATCAAGATATGCCAGAGAGAGAACATGAGGATCTAGAATAGCTGATGCAACTTGACGTGAGCTTTTATCAATAGATGGAGGTGGAATCACAGTGCATGTCATGTGACTACACTGCTTATCCCACAACATGTCCTCTGTAGAATTATTGGAAGCCCGTGGATTAAGCACCCCAAGATGGAACTTTATTTTAGTTTGTAATTTCAAAATGCCAATGTATTTGCCCCCACCAAAAAAACAAGTATATGTGCAATGGCACTTTATAAGTTGAGTGTGTTTGCATTAACAAACCTTCCCCCTCCCCCTTCCCCAATTGCCAAATTGTTCAATTTAGACACCCTTGGCAAATTACAATGTTTGGCACTTTATAAATTAGTGCAATTACAAAATTGTAGCTGATTTTTGGAGTTTTGGAATGTCCAATGTGAACCAAAAAGCTCAAAGTAAAATCAAATGACAACATTAGAACAAATAGCCAACACCAATATGTAGTCCTCGGAAAAAACAGACTCAAATCTGAATCTGTTTGTGAAAACTATGAGGCCTAGAAATTGAAAAAAAAAATTGTGCAACAAAATCTAAGAGAAAACTGATTTGCTAAAAAATTCAGGCATGCTAAGCAAAAACCAATTACATCATGGCGAAGTACACAATATTTTGATCCATTACAATTTTTTATTTTTTTTTAAATTGCACTTAAAAATACCTCTATGTGGCTAAGAAAAAGGCATCTTGAAGTTGCTCTTCAAGTCTAAAATGTGCATTGAGAGGGGAGGGGGTATGTTGGTCAAGTGGCAGGTTGGAGATGACTTGATGGTGGATGGGTGGTGCTGCTAGCTGAGCAGCACTATGGTCGACAGTGGTTGATCGGTTGGATGGTGGCAGCAAAGCTGAGGGTCGTTGGTGGC
The DNA here is from genome assembly GCA_027924645.1 of Cunninghamia lanceolata. Taxonomy (NCBI): domain Eukaryota; kingdom Viridiplantae; phylum Streptophyta; class Pinopsida; order Cupressales; family Cupressaceae; genus Cunninghamia; species Cunninghamia lanceolata. The sequence goes on along the minus strand of BSBN01000280.1, from coordinate 21,853,981 downwards.
AGCAGAGAAGCACTAGTGGGTCACAGGCGACGCACAGGAGGCAACACACCGGCCACTGGGCGAAACTGCTGCAGGCACCAAAAGACTTAAACAATCGCCAAATTTTTGAGTGGAGGGGCAACAAGGCCGTACACCCCTGCCACCTGCCACAGCAAGTGTGGCAAGGGGCTTAGTTACCCCCCATACCCCTAGCACATTGTGCAATATGCGCTTTAAGCATTTTAAAAAAAATTGCATATGATGTTTTAATTATTTTTTTTTGTTCTTTTTTCATAACTACAAAAATTGTATAGCGAATTAAAAAGAAATTATTTCTTACACAGTACAATGCCAAGGTTGTACGTCCTCAACCTACATGCCTAGAATTTTTAAAAAAATTGCCTCTGCTTCAACCACTCCAAATTCAACAAATTTTATGTCAATCTATGGATTTTTAACCACTCCAAACGCAATGGTGCTATCTATTTTGCATAAAAATGCTCTAGAAACCTGACTTCAAAATGACCAAATTGGACGAAATAAGTGTCAATTCTTTTTCAGCTACTCTAAAAACAATGGTGAGCTTTGATCTGACTCAAGAAGCTCCATTTGACTATTGGCCTCCGGCATTCCAATGGATGTAGATCAAAATTTGCAACTGAACCTCCTCCAAATAGGATTCGTGAAAAGTATAAAACTAGCAACGGGAAGGGGTTTGAACGGATTTGGCTCTGATACCATGTAGGAATAATGAAATATTCCATAGATCCAAGAACTATCAAACCGACAAACCTTCCACAAGTAGATCTATGAAAAACTAATAAGAGGCATAGAGAAAATAGCCAACAGAATAATTGTATTGAATAATACTTGATGTTGTTGAATATATACAAATTACAAATAAGGTCGTGCTTATGTAGAGCAAGGCAACTGGTGCAGTCACGGTAGGAGGGTTCACAAAATGAACTGTCCGAACCGTGCAGCAAGAGTAAACACAACGGAAACAACACAAGAATATTGAACAAATGCAGATTCAATCATGCAGTATATCAAAGAATTCAAATACAATCTGGCCGGCAACATGCGAGCTTACAATTAGGGCTCACAAGCCTGATTACATACATGCGCAAGATAAAGCTTTGAAGCTCCTTCGCACAAATCTAAACTATCAGATCTTTCTTATGTGAATAGCTACCCTTTTAAGGATCTATTACATCTTTATATATCATTTCCAGACCAATAGATTCCTCCGCATCGGCCAAGGAAGGTCACAAACTCCAATGAAGAGATGTAACGTGTTCACAGATAGGTCGAACCTAAATGCATAGAACACTTCCTCAAATGAATGGAACATGTGTACCTCCGGGGAAGGTCGGCCACGAACCAAGGATCATTAAATGATGTGTCATTAGGATCCGCAAGTCAAGGAATGATCCGCAAGCCTTCTCCTTTAGCTGATTATCCGGAATTGTTAGAATGCTCTGCTCAGAGAAAACAGTTGATCTTCTGATAGCGATATCTTTCCGGTAACTAATCCAAATGCTCTGAATTCTTGATATGATGTAGATGAATGAATGTAGATGCTAAGTCCAGATCCACAAGATGTGAAATGCCAAAACCGGACCACACGCTGAACTACTTCTGACTGAACTACCTGATAGGAAAATGAAAGAACTAAAATGCAAACAAACTGAAATGCAAATGTTTTTGGTTGATGCGAGATTACTCTTGAACCAGGGATGCTCCTGCATCAGCAACGCATGAAAGGTGGAAACTAACTAAAGGTAGAGTGAATAGATACAAATTACAAATAAGCTCTTGCTTATATAGAGCAAGGCAACACATGAAAGGTGGAAACTAACTAAAGGTAGACATCCATAACAAATGAATCTAACGAAAGCTAGACTTGCATTACAGGTGGAGATGACTAGATGAACTAGCATGAAAGGAGTGTAACTCAACCTAGACTAGATAAATGTCAATCAAGTGCATAAGACAAGGGCGCATGACAGATCAACACAGTACCTAAGTCAGTTTATTCTATTTAGGTGAATATAATACAATAATGTAATAAATTAAATGCAAATAAAATAAATTGCACCAATACCGTCCAATAAGCAAAACTTAGGGAGAGAGAGAGAGAGAGAGAGAGAGAGAGAGAGAGAGAATGATGGGTCTCAACAACTAGACTCCAATACAATTTAAATTTAATAAAAAATTTGCACTATTAAATCTCCATAAGATCAAAATAGCTAGATGACATTAATTCAAATGCAAACGATGAGAATAACAAAATTTCAATATTTGTATTCAAAGTGTGTAAAACAAAGAAATGAACTTGTTGGTAAATAGATTTGTCACCGCGAAATAACCTGTGAAAATGACCCGTTGCCCTTAGAGCGGTGACTAAATTGTCCCAACAGTTGGAGAAGCTATTATTGAATTATCAGCTTTCCTCTGCATTTGAGAGGGGCAGCCCCCTCATATGATGGGATTTTTGTAGTTTTTGTGTACTTTTATCCTGAAAGTACAAAAAGGAAGAAAAGCAAAATAACAAGAGAATTGGGCATGTAGAAACCCTCGTGGTAGACGTACGAAAACCAACAGGAGTTTCACAATCTTATTGAAAAGTACAAGGGGGTTTCACCACAAAACTAGAAACTATGTTCCTAAACTCCATGATGAATTTCACAACATATGTGCAACAATGATGAAGAAAAATTGCAAATCTCAACATACGAAGAGATCATCTCTTTTAACACGTTCAAATCAAGATACCGAGACATGTTTGTGCTTCTTCACCCTAATTGCATACTTCAATGGATAACTTTGATTTACACAAATACATAGAGAGATCACTAATTTGACATACGAAAAATCGGTAATCATAACTTAGAATTACATCAAGAACATACGAACTGAAATGCATTCTTCATTACCTTTTTAGAATTACACAATTCCAAAAGCTTCATGTACAAAATGCTAGATCAAAGTCTATGAAAAAGTCTCTCCATAGTTTCCCCCTGTTAAAAGTTCTCTAGAGAAGTCCCCCTTTGATTGAATTACAAAGCCGTATATATAGGTGAGGCTAGTAACAACTTAAGGTAACTACCTTAACCACTTTTATAATTACTTAGAATAACTACCTCCTGGCTAATCAATTTAGGATAACTACCTAAGCCAATGCTTAGAATAACTACCTTTTTGAAGATAAGTTAGGATTTACCTAACTTTTACAAAGTTAAATTCAAAGGGCTAACTTTAATTACAATAAGTGACATAAGTCACTTTTTCAAAAGGTAACATTAAATTTGGAGCTTTCGAGTTGTAAATTTCGCTAAGTTACCCTTTTCCTCCATTTGCTGCATTTCGGTAGTCACACTTCGTTAGATGCTGATGACTCCTCTGTATGCCTAAATCTTAGACACCTGTGCCATCTTATATCCTTCAATCCAGTTCACTGTTGTGGGCTTCTTGTTTGTATATAAATTGCTAGAAACACTAATACCATCCATAACAGGGAGCTCTGACTGAAGAAAATCCAATATATTTTGAACCCCCTTTGATACAATGTTCATTGTCATGGCATCTCCATTAGAGCAAGAAATTCTCATCTACAAATTCTTGTCTACAATTGCACATTGTATGCCTTGCAGCTTGATAAATCCCCTTGTCCTATTGAACATGTTGTAGAGGTTCTCAACATTTATAGGATCCTTCAGATAGCACTTGAGATTTGCAACTCTTTTTGCACTCGGGAACCTAATTACACAAGCCCTAGTCATGCCATCTCTGAGAAGAATACTTATAGTGCCACCACTGATAAGGATGGATTTACAACCTTTGTTTGTTCTGGCCATCAGACACCCTTCTGTGGTTGTCATGAGCACCATGTACTCAAACCCACTAACTAATAAAGGCCATTCTACACCTATAGGGATTTGCACATATTCCCAAGCATCTCACAATATTGATTAATAATAGACTAATAATCAAACGCCTCCAAGGTCAGCTCATTAAGAGATCTCCCAGTCATGAGCTCCCAGGCACTCCTACTGACAGAGGAAGCTCTCTTGAAGTCCTCAATGGTGGATTCAAGGGAACAGGAGGCCACGGTTTCATTTCATACAATAGCTGCAATGTCTTGCTCTTCATTGACACCAGGGGAAATCCCCTTTAGTTGGATCTTTGGCTTCTTAACAATGGTTTCTTCTTTGATTAGTACCACACAAGTTGTCATAGAGGTCTTCAAATCCTCCTTAACAAATTCATCCCAAGAGCCATCATTTCTCTCGCACATGGAGAGGTGTCGAGTTTCTAATCCCTCTCCACCTCCTCATCAGGAAATATGATGCAATGAAAAACAACACAAAAAGACCTTAGTGGTAAACCTTAGAGGGAGAAGTAGGGCATTGGATGTCAATAGATTTGAATTCTTATTGTCATTCTCATTTCTTTTCTTCCCCTTTACCCTACCATCATCCATTTTCTTCATCTTTTCTAAATCACAGTAATTATAACTTTTTCCTCCACATACATTGAGACCTAATTCTCTTCCCTTATATGGCATGGTTCCATTTCATCATATATTTGGATCCAATCATTTGATTGCACTTCTACAGTCACTTAAATTTAATGTTGGGGAAGATTTATAGCCCCTGTCAATCTCATCTCCATTTCATGGTAATCCACCTTAAATATAGTCTGCCTTTCTATATGAGATAGTGACCTCTTTTTTTTCTTCTTGTATAATCTGCTCCTACCAAACATTGGTTCAAAGGTGATTGATTAGTGGACCATACATGTTCTTGACATATTTACCTGCTCCGTTGGTATATCATTCCAAAAACTAGAATGAGCACATATTTTCTAAGACTTGAATTAACATTGTTTATCCTTTCATTGACCATAAAATTCCCACTAGGCGCCATCTTTTTAACACTGATCCTTTCCTCATTATAAAAGTTGCTCAAGTCCTTTTACGACGGCCTCCTTTTGTTTTTTTTGCCTTTATAACTTGATGAGCAGAGGATAGCTCCATGGAAGGATAGATGTTTCCAAATGCTAAATTTCACTAAAACAAAATTTCAGCATGACAAAATCTTAACTATATAAGATAACTTCATTGTTCATTCTAAATAAATCACCAATAATCGCCACAAGAACACAATCTGACTGGAATCTTTGTTCACCACACTTTGATGGATGGCTATGCCCTCGTTCAAACTTTCCTATTCGTTCACAGACCGAGAGGAGGCTCACAGGTCATGGTCTGGCTTTACAACAGCCGGTTGTATTTGCTTTAAAGTTTGTACGGCATGTAAACAAATCCAATATCTGTGAATTATGCAGTCATTGCACTGCATGAGGCATTTCATATGCTTTCATATTTTGCATACTAGTCTATCAGAGCATTCAAACGATATCATCTGATAAAGATCTTCATTTCATTATGCTTTGTCGGTTGTCCATATCCTCTTGTACATATCCCATTTTGGTACGGGCTAGGAGCAAGTTGGGAAAGGTTGCAGAGTGCAGTTTCAACGCCAACCGGCTGCACTTGCTTGTAAGTTACTGTAGCCTTTTTCAATGAACCCGCTCCAAGTTTTGCATGGATATCTGCCAAAGGAATCTAAAGTCTTTTGAACAAATCCGTCTTGAACATATCATGTGGTCTTTGTAATCCATGAAGCCACATTTCTTTGAGTTCCTTACCACATAACTCGACGCCTTGTCTATGTCTCCACATTCTGCATGTCGGTTTACCATAGCATTGATAGAAACCCTCATTCTAGAGTTGGCATTTTGTTACTGAGAGGACACCAACAATGGTCGAGTAGTTTGGCTTTCCACCTGCAATTGCATTTTCTTAAAAGTTTCTGCTACGGCCAAAAGTACGTCATTACATTTCATGAGATTACATCTCTTTGATGCATTCTGCGAAGGCTGTGGGGTTTGTCTTTGCACCCGCCATTTGCACGGACTTATAAGTTTCAGCAGCCTTTTTAACAAATCTTTATGTGCACATCCTACAACCATCACAATCTATGAAAGCATATTTCTTTGAGTCTGCTTGTCAAACAGCTCGTAAACCTTGTCTACTTTTCCACAATATGATTGCATGTCTGTCAAGGCGAGATAGGAACTACAATATCTGATAAAGATTTATGTTTATCATGTTTTGATGGATATCTTCACCTTACTTGGCATGTTGTAGGCGCCTGTAAATCGTGTTTGTGTGAAAGATTCTAAAGCCTTCTCACCAATACTAGTTTGTGCATACGTTGTAACATGAGATAACATCTCTTTGAGGTGTGTTGTCGGACAGTTCACGTGCATTGTCTATGCTTCGAAAGATTGCATGCAAATCTGCCATCAGAAACTGCATTTCTCAGAGGCGTTTTCCAAATTTCATGCCATGTTACAAATCTTCCAAAGGTCGCAGGCTAGGAGGAAGCTGGCAAATGTTGAGGTGGCCCAGTTCAAGAATTCCCATTTTGGCATGGGCTGAGAGGATGTTGACAAGAGTCATGGAGTCTGGCATGCGAAATATTTTTTGTGGAAAGCTTTTAACACCTTTCTCAGAAAATCCATTATGTTCATACCATGCACTGGTTGCATTCCATGTGGTCACATTTCTTGGAGACATGCCGTCAAACAGTTCAGGCGCGTTGTCTATGCTTCCCATTATTACATACATTTCTACCAAGGTGCTTACAACTAGTTGAGGATTACGCTGAGATGATTGGAATACTTGCTTGACGCCAAACAAACTCACTCACATAGGAGTTCCTGAAGCATATAAAACACAATAACTATGTGCTATGGCAGACCGTAAACCTTCTTTTGAGAATCCTCGTCAAACATTTTACATGCCCTATTAATATTTCTATGTTTGGCATACCCTAATTCTGGGAGAAAGTGCTAATGAATGAAGAACAGTTGTTTTTCTTTGTAACCGCATCTTGGGTGGTTATGAAAACCACTTTCTCTTAAATTTCGAGCAACAATTTCTTTTATCGGAGTTTTTAAATACTTTCACAACCTTACAAGAATGCGATGAACATTTTTGAAACCAAAATTTCCTTTTTTTATACCTTCGCCATTTAAAAACACTTCAAAACCTTCCCTTTTGGTGTTTTATTGCTTTTTGATAAGTCCTTTCGGTGTTTGAGAAGAGTTTCAAAACCTTCTACTCTCTCCGAAATAAGTTTTAAAAGGTTCAAGTTGAATACATTCAAAAGTGAGAGTATTAGCTGATGATAACAGGGAGTTCCTTCGCAGGCAATTGGTGGCACTTTCCTAAACCTTAATGCCGATGAAGATTTTTGAAAAGAGAATCCTTTATTTTGCCTTCACTATTTGATGCCCATTAAAAACTTAAGAAGAGTGCCAATAATTATTACTTCAATGTTTTCCTCGATACTTTGTTTCCTCTGACAAGTCTTATCGGCATTTTGAAGAGGTTTTGAAACCTTTTCGTTTCTCCAAAACAAATCTCAACACATAGGGATCAAATATCTTCTAAGGTGATGATATTAGCCGATGACAAAGATTTTTCTTTTGTGATATTTGATGGCTAATAAATAACTCTTATTATATTTTAAGCAAACCTTTATCAAACTCCATGGTGAAATCTTCATAAAACTTCCCTGGGGCCTGCTAATGCCAAAAAAAGAAAATTGGCGTAACTTTTGATAGGAACAATATTTTCTCATGAAATTTTGACACATTGTCTGAAATGCCAATATAAAACTCCTAATCAGATGATTTTTCTCCAACACGCATAGAACTCCTGATTTAATCGTTTCCACAAACTTCCCGCCATAAAACTGAAAGTTTAAAATCTCCCAAATCATGAGACGTCACGGTCTAGAAACTTGTCAAATTAGGCAAGATGGAGTTGTGAACACCGCCATAGAAAGAATTTTTCCCCATTTATCACAAATCTTGAGATTTAATTGTTTTCATAACTAGGTGCAAACTGGGCAGGTACACCTTAAGACTTGAGCAAAAGATTGATTGCTCTTCCTTCAATTTGACACCACAATACAAAACCCAATATAGGAAAATAACATAAAGCAAGATGTGACACCTTGGCGACTTGGGACCGAAAGAGAGACTTGACAAAAAGGGTTCGACGTATGATCAGACTTAACCTTCGATGCAAAAAGTTTAAAATTTGGCAAGTTGAAAACGAGGCCAACAGAACTACAACATATAGACTTTGGACATGCACAAGTCGGGGTGACAAGTTTCCCAAATGATAGCAATGAACTAGAAGATTGACTCAACTATAGGTGCAAAGATGTCAAGTGAACTCATATTGATGAGTGAGATGTGACACCTAACTACCATCAATCAAGGAGATGAATGAGATAGAGGTGGCAAAGAATCCCATCAATCAAAGGAGTTGACATCTACTCTTATTTCTTAATTCACCCCAAGTAAATAATATTAATTACCTAAGTAAACTTAATATAAGGTGCAATAATTAATCACACCAACAACTTCCACCTAATTCTGGCCTCTCCCATGCTCATAGAAGGATATTGCAAGTGACCCCAGCCTTAGGACCATGTTACTAGCCACCCCTAGAAACTTGGAAATCTCATTTTGTAAAGACAATTGCGCTGGGGGGCACAAGTGTCCAAGTTTGAAATGCAAAAAGTGATGTTTCCAACCCCTTTGTGCCCTAAAACTTAGTAAATTTTCAATAGTCATTCCCTCAAAAACTTAGTATAAGTCCGTTTATAAGCCCATTTTTCCCTCCACTCACTCATAAAATGCAGATTAGAAAAATTAGTATTATCATTCCTCCTCCAACAAAAAGTTAAAAATTGCAAGATCTCCATTAGAGCAATAGGGCAGCAAGGTGAAGATAGAAGATCTGAAATTTGTGGAGTCCCCTTAAGCAACCAACCTATGGATTCTTTGTAGTTTTCCTTCCCCTCTTCTATTTTCCATATCCATTCCTCTATTTCCCCCATTTGTGAGTCATTAGGAAGCCATTTCCCTTTCCATAGCCAATCCCAAATCTGCAAACTCCCCCCATTACCATCATAGCCAAATCTAAAATGTTGTCCCTCTCTTGCATATCCTTTTGTTTCCACATCATTTTTGTCTCCATCACACAACACACGTCACTTGTGATAATTTTGCCTCCTAGGGTTTAATATTGTGACCACTATTGTTGCACACACCACCATTATATTTTCACTAGGTCTACACACACTACCATATTTCCAAATAGTGCTATTATGGGTGTTGGAATATACCTAAGAGGGGACTAACTGAGGCAGTCTCCTATGTTAGGAATTAATTAGTGCATGACATACAATGTGTGGTGTAATCAATAAATTAACATATCAATGTTAATTTATTAGATGTTAGTTATTAGTTGTGTTAGTTGGCAGTTAGTGGTTTGGGTGGTGAGTAGGTTGAATGGCTTTATAAAGCCATTGAATGTTACTGTAAAAAGTGTCAAAGATGATGGATTGACTGACTAATTGATTGTTGTGTTGGAGCCTCTAGCTCTTCATGTGTCACAATTTCAATATCCTATACAACAAATCCTTTCCCTCTTGTCCCCTATACTCAACTTCGAATATCTCATTGTCAGGAGTCAACGTCAACATTCTGCAAATAGGAAATGGACCAAGAGACAAAGATGAACAAGTGCAAAAAGTCACAAATTTGTCGGAGCAAAAGGCACCTACACCCAAGAGGGGCAATAGCACCCATCTATGCACTAGCAGCACCCCTTTGAACAACAGCAGCACCTAGAATCCCAAAATTGTCTGACTGTCGGTACCAGTTTTCGAAACCCCTAAAAAAACTTTGCTATCTATCCTGTTTGTAGCCAAAGATCAAGTTGTTCTTGTCATATTGCTAATATCAACTGTTGTCTTTCCTGTCAAAAGCTAAGTCCTTGGGTGTTGGAATGTCTTGTTCTATTGAGAGTATTAGCAAGATTGCTCGTCATGAGAATTATCAAAGATCTGAATTCTAATAAGGCTCCAACACAAGCAGAAAGAAGAAGGAATTAAGTAAAGAGAAAGACTATATGCCAAGCAAATTCTCTCTGACACATTGAGATAAGGTCGTATGGTAAAGAGGTCATCATTCAAGCATAAGATTGTCACTGGAGAAAATATCAGGTTCAAGTCAGAAGCTTCAGAGAAACCGAGAAATTAAACTTTCTATTTTTAGAAAGATGCTTTTTGTTTTTGCTTTTTTGCTCCTTCCCGGATCGAGAGGAGAGGCTCAAAAATCAAACTTTCTATTTTTTAAAAGTTGTTTTTTGTTTTTTCTACTTTTTCGGAAAATGGCAGTTGATGACAAGGTCAGAAGGTTGTCAGAGCAAATTCAAGCTTCATCATGTGAAAATGGAATCCAAAAGGAAGAAAGGCAAAAAGAAAAGGAAAATTCATCAAAGTCAGTTGATAAAGTGTTCAAAAATGTATAATGAAAGGAATTTAAAAGAAGTTTAAAGTTTTGAGTTAGTCATTTGAAAATTCCTTCAAATTGGCAACAAGTTGAGATTTCTCCACTACAAGCCAAGTTGTGGAGTTTTCCTAACGGCTCGCCATGTTCAACACCTCCACTTCCTGGCACCTATCATCAAAAGTTCCACTTCTTGGCATCGAAAGTCCAAAAGCTCCACTTCTTGGCAACGAGCAAAATCTCCACTTGGCATTGAGTTTCAAAAGCTCCACCTAGCATTGAGTTTCAAAGGTTCCACTTGGCATTAAGCAATTAAAACCACCACCTAGCGTCAAGTGGAGAAACTTCCACCTAGCATCAACATTAAGGATCTCCACAACTTGGTGCTCATTGAGAAAAGCTCCACCAGGCACTAATTTAGAATGTTCTATTTGACAAGGCAAAGATAGAATGAAAGCAAATTGAGCGCCCAAGTAAGCCTAGGCGTCTAGGATGGAAGAAAGCAATTAAAGCATTGGATTTTGCATATTTAAGCATGAAGCTTCACTTTGTATTCATATAACTTCAAGCTTCTTTGTTGGGCGTCACACTAAGCTGCCATATTCATTCTTTTTGCAAGATGAAGTTCAAGTTTCGGCGCCATCCAAGACAAGAAAGTCAACGAAGTAGTATTAAGCTTCTTCCTCTTTATATCTCATCGATCTACAGCACTTTGACATCACTTTCCAATCACAAATTTGATTGTTGACAGATAAACCAGCAGCATTTGGTGCCATCCATTCAAGCAAACAAGCATGGCAGGGTCTTGAGCTGATTCTTCAACATTTTTCTCAATTTGCAATGCTGTTCCTTCAATTTCTAGGCATAGAATTGATTGATTGCAGGTTTGAAAACAATTCTCGGAGCTATTCAGTCAAGTGAAAGGGTTTGCAACAATAATTAAACTTCATTCCTCATCAAATTTCTCAGCAAAACAATGCAGCAGGGTTTTGGAGTTAATTCTATATCAAATTTCCTAGTTTCCAACAATTTCCTTCATCTTTCCACACGCCTTTTTGACTGTAACAGTGACAGTACACTTGCTAAATCATATTTTTCTCATTGCTACAGCAACTGTACCTGTAAATTATTCTTTTCAGACTACTACAATGACTATGTGCTGGAATCATCATATTTTCAGAATATACCAGCGACTACATTCCTTTAAAATCATTTTCTGAGTTATAACAGCGAAGAAGACAATTCAGTAATGGATCAGCACTCTAAATGAAGATGGTTTGAAGACCACTGAGGACTTATTCATTCTGTTGACTGAGATTTGAGATACTATTCAACAAGCAATCGAATTAGAATTTTATTTGTCTACCAATGTTGAAGTGTATAATGGTTGTTTGGAGTGTCTTGAGCTAATTGAGTACCTGGGAATTGAAGAACTTCTAAGGCTGAAGGTAACAAATAATGCAGATGATTATCAGGTCCGTGATTGGGTGGCAGGTTGTCATTTGATTTCTGAAATCTAAGCCCCTGCTTTGAAGACCGTCAAAGAAGTTATATCAAAATTGCAAGCAACGAACAGGGATGTTTTGTCTTTTTGTGATAATTTGTCTATTACATTTTTTATGATGATTCAGATGCAACAAATAGAAGTTTTGAGCAGCTGTAATGGTACAATTGGGAGGATCTAATTACATGGATGAGCTAATGAAGGTAGTTGTTAGAGTTGGAGCTTTTAGGCTCAAATTGTCAAATTATCAAATGCTGATCATTAGAAGCAGAGATTTTGTGCAGCTTCAACGGAGAAAGGAAAAATTCACTTAGAGGTCATCTATGATAGAGATAAGGGACTTTGAAAATAAAGTCCAACTGGCTACAGAAAAAGAAACAACACCTTCTCCTACATCGCCAAATATTTCAAAATCAGATGAAGAAAAGAATGACTAAATTAGTCATTTTGTGATAAATTCCAATTTCGTCCACATGCTATTTTGAGCACAAGTTCAGTGCCTATTTTGACATATTGTAATTATTTATTTCTTTTTAGAATTGTTTTAAGTTTAAAATATTTTAATCTTATTTTAGGAGATAGTGATAGGGTTTGCTTTAAAGCAGAATCAAATAATATTATTTTATTCTTTAAAGCAGCCTCTTGAATGCTTATAAATAAGTGCTAAAAACACATTGTATTAAATCATTCAGACTTAGATTCATTCCTGAGAGATCAACAAGATTTTAGAAAAGGTATTAGAAAGTTTGAGAGTTACACACCCAAGAGGAGTAGGATTGAAGTAAATTATGCTGCTGAAAACTTCATTTGAATCAAGGCATGTTATTGTAATCGTGCAAGTGGAAAAACTAGTGATAAAGAAGTTTTATGTTAACTTTGCGTAGCATTTACTTTCGAGCTCATGAAGCAACTTTGTATGTTTCATAGTGTTTGCTTATCCTTCCTTATTATGTTATGTTTTGTTCGAATCAATCAATCGCTGATGTGAAGCTGATGATCTATGATTTAATCATCAGATAACATTACTATTAAATCATGTTGTAGTTTAGTATTGCAAAAACAAAAACAAAAAAAATCATTAGTGAGATAGAAGATTTTCAAGCCTTCTGCTCTAAACTCTGAGATCAAAAACAGATAGCTCAAGTTTGCTTTAGTTATTTCATCTCAGTGTAAAACCCAAAGAACAAATTGTGTAATGTTATAGTAGCAAGCTTGTTTATTGTTTTAGATTTAGGAGTAGATTAAATCAAGGAGCTTCCCTTGCAAATTTGAAGAGAGGATTTCCTCATCCATTATTATGTTTGGTGTTGCTATGAAAGTGACAAATTAAAGCACCAACACTAACAATGTCCAGTTTTTCACCAAAGACAATAGCTAAGTCCTCTCAACCCATTTCCAACTCTAGATTTGCCAAAAACCAGCTGCTTGTGTTTCATTTTCAGCATTTTTTTCCTGCAATATTTCTAGCTACAATAATCATTTCCTGGCTCTTGTATTTGATAGCATAAATTAGATTAACTTGTGCTTGCTCTATATTTGTTGTTATTTCTAATTTGGTCTATTAACTATTAAGCACTTAGAAAGTAAAAATATGTTTTCTTATATGTTAAACTCGGAGCACTTTTTTTTCTATCTCTCAAATACTTACTAATCTAGTCTATTAAGTACTTAGGAAGTAAAAAGATGTTTTCTTGTATGTTAAATTAGGAACAGCGTTTTTTCTATCTTTCAAATACATTTGCAGAAGTTGTTGCTTATCCTTCTAGGTTTATAACCTTGCCTATGCTTTTGCACTTTCTTGAAAAGTTGCTATGACCTAAGGCTCAAGGTTGCCCTTAGGACAACACAAATAGATTCTAATATGTTTGTGCAAAAAACAATTTAAAAATGATAAAGAGTGCCAATATAATAATAATCATAGTATTGAGCAAGAATACAGAGACAATAGAAAACCATGCTAGAACTATACTTCAAGATAGTATTATGCAAAATTTTGTGAAATAATCCAAGAGATTGAGAGCCAAATGTGCATGTCTTCATCTATTTGATGCCCATTCATCTCCCAAGTCATCTTCCACTAATGACTTAAACTTATCTTCAAAGTCATCTCCCACGTGAGATAAGAAGCTTTTTAAACATTAGATTTTTAACTGAATAGTATAAAACTAGGTGCAAGATAGAAGATTAATAACTCAGTGAACACAGCGATATAATCCCGTGCAGATGTTATCAGAACATCTTGTAGAAGTTTCCTTGTAAGTTTTTCGAAGGAATGAAAAACTGATTTGAAGGTGTAAATTATGTCTTGTTTTCGCTTTCGCTGTTTTGAATTTTAACAAATGTGCAATTTATGCAATGTTAAAGAATTTAATTCTTAGTTGAATGCATTAGGACATTGATTGCCTACATTGAAATTTCTTCATGGTATCAAAGCTTAGGCAGGAGAAAAATCGCACAGCCTTGAAGAAGGAATTTCGGGGTTCTTCTTTGGAAGATCGTGCAGGAATTTTGTGATCAAATCGCACTAGTTCGGTGCAAGGAAAATCGCAGGTTGTTTTTGAGGGAAATCGCAAGGATTTCCAAGGTAAAAATCACGGTCAAGTTGCAAGGGGAAAATGGTGCAAGTGTTTTTTGGCAAAATCGTGTTATTTGTTTCTTGTAAAATCACAGACGAATTTGTGTTAAAATTCATAAGATTTCTGATAGAAATTGTGGTGCCAGAAAAGTGATAAAATCGCGCGAGGGTTTGAAGAAAACTGCGAAGGTTTTCTTTGCAAAAAATCACTCCAGTTTACCAGGGAAATCGTGCACAAGGTTTTGGGCGAAATTATTGCAGGTATTTTTTTTATTTTTGTGATGAACTAGGGTTTCAGTTCAGCAGCAAGGGCTATGTTTTGAAGCGGCAGCTAAGGCGGTGAACTAGGGTTTTGTAGCGGTGGCTAGGGCAGCCACATGACTAGGGTTTGAAAAAGGTATTTTCAAAATTTTGAGCAATTCGTTTCTTTACAAATCTAAGAGTTTTGTTTTGAAATGAAAAATATTTTTAATGGCATTAGCGAGCCTCAAATTACAAGATAGATTAGATGGTTCATTAAATTTCCTGCCTTGGAAAGTCGAGGTGACTTTGTTGTTAGACTAATCTCTAGGAAATCAGCAAGGATCAGGTGACTCCGCCTACAGATCCACAAGAGTTGGCAACTCATAAAAAGAAAGAAATAAAGGCCAAGCGAACATTAATGGATGTGGTAAAAGATCATTTAATTCCACATTTGTCTGAGAAGAAAATAGCCAAGGAGATGTTCGATGTTCTAGTTAATCTTTTCCTGAGTGAAAACATTAACAGGAAAATGATATTGCAAAACAACCTCAGATCCATAGAGATGTCTAAATCAAATACAGTTACTAGTTACTTAATTAAGGTCACACAACTTTGTGACCAACTTGCAACAGTTGGATAGAAGATTGAAGATGCAGAGCTAGTGAACTTAGCTTTGAATGGGTTCTCATCTTCATGGGAAGCATTTGTTTATAGGGTATTTGTGCCCATGAGAATCTTCGTTCTTTTGAAAGATTGTTGGATGATTCAATGCAGGAGGAAACTCGGATGGAGTCAAAAGCCAACAAAAAGGGTGGTGATGATAATTTAGCTCTCTTGGACAATCAAAGAAAGGAATGGCAAGGGTAAGGGAAAGGATGAGGATTCATCCTCACAGGCATGGAAGAAGACTTGAATGAACGAGTTTGCTGCCAAGTTTGAAAAAGATTTCTCAATGGTTTCTTGTCTTTCTACCAACACAATTTCAAAGGATGCTTGGTATGTGGATACTGGAGCGTCTAGACCATAGATGAAAAAATCGCCAAAATCGCGGTTGACTCGCGAGTCCACGCGCAGAAATTTGGCCTACGAGTTTTGCTCGGAAAAACTCGTCCCGAGGTTTTAATAAAACTCGCAGCAAGTTTTGAGGAGAAATGCGCGGGTTTTAATGGTGACGCGCGGGTTTTTATAGTGAAAACGCGGCCGGCGAAGGTATAAAGCGAAGCCACAAAAGTTAAAACTTAAAAGTGCAAACCCTATTTTCATTCTCCGTTGAGTCGCCAACGCCGACGCCGCGAGTTGCAACCCTCGAATCCACGATTTGAAGCATTTTTCAACGCCGCGATTTTGAAACTCCAGATTTCAACGATTTGGGTCTTCAGCGCCGCCGCCGGGTTTCTCTCCGGTTAGTTTTAAGACTTTCGATAGTCTTTTAGTTTTAAGACTTTCGATTTTAAAATAAAATTTCTCTAATATTTATTAAAATTTTAGGAGACTGTATTGTATGAAAGGAGAGATTTTGGACGAACTGTCAAAATTTATATAGGATTATGATATAATATTTTATCATCATAATCCTATATAAATTTTGACAGTTCATCCAAACTCTCTCCTTTCATACAATACAATGTTTTTAAATTTTAATATTTGGAAATTGGAAATTGGAATATTGGAAATTTGGATAAGCCTATAAGGATTGTTTATAATTTATTTATTATTTATTAGTTATGAATCTATGATATATTTCTATATATCATCATAATCCTATATAAATTTTGACAGTTCGTCCAAATTCTCTGCTTTCATATCATCATAATCCTATATAAATTTTGACAGTTCATCCAAAATCTCTCCTTTCATGTGATATAGTCCAAAATCTCTCCTTTCATATTGATATGATACAGTCCAAAATCTTTCCTTTCATATGATAGTCTTTTTAAAATTTCGATTGTTTTTTACAACAAAAATGTCAAAATACAGCAATACAACAGTCAACTGTCAAATTTAAATTTTTGATTGAACTTTTTTTGTTGTCTCTCTTTTGATAGGTTATGGCTTCTGCAAGTGGAACTGGAGGTAGAAGAACCAGTGGCAAACCTAAAGACCCTTGCTGGAAACATGGGACACCAGGTCCAAAGCGAGGAGATGTAATTTGTAACCATTGCACTAAACATATGTCTGGAGGTGTTAATCGACTTAAATACCACCTTGCACAAGTCCCTTGCAATGATGTTGAGATATGTGACAAAGCTCCTGTGGAGGTTCAGAGGGAGGCACACGTCCTCCTTATGGATTATCAACGAAAGAAAGAAGCTAAAAAGAGAGCAGCAGAGGCAATGGCAGCCCCAAACCGAGATTTGAGTTCTACAGGGTCAGATTATAGAAGTGTAACTATAGAGGCCTCTTCTACACCTTCCATTGGGCCACGGATACGACGATTAGGCAAAGGGCTTGATAGCTTTTTTGTTCCTCGGAACACTCCTGGTGCGCAACCTTCATTGGATGGTCTTGCAAATACATGGAATAGAGAGGTGCATCATGAGGCGAAGTTGGCATGTGCATGATTTTGGTACTACAACAATATTCCCTTCAATGTCGCTTTGAGTCCTTATTGGGAGCACTTGGTCACTGCATTGACTGTGGCAGGTAAGGGGTTCAAGGCCCCAAATCGTCATGAGTTGAGTGGCCCATTGTTGCAGGAGGAGGTTGAACACACAGATCTACTAGTACAGGATCAGAGGAAAGTTTGGGAAAGAAAAGGCTGCACTATTTTATCTGATGGATGGACAAATGCCAAGAACAGGACTCTCATCAATTTTTTAGTGGCTTCAGCGGGGCAACTAGTCTTTTTAAAGTCAGTTGATGCCTCCAATCAAATAAAAAATGCAGAAACCTTGTGCAACACGTTGGATGAGGTGGTGATGGAGGTGGGAGTGGAAAATGTCGTCCAAATAGTGACTGACAATGCAATTGCATATGTGGCAGCGGGTAGACTTCTAGAAGCGAGGCATCCGACCATTTTATGGAGCCCTTGTGCTGCCCACTGTATTGACCTTCTTGAGGACATTGGAAAATTAAGCTGGGTGAAGAATGTGGTTGAAGAGGCAAGAAATATCACAAAATACATCTACAACCACACATGGGTCCTAAATCTTATGAGGGAGTACACTGGTGGCAAGGAGCTCACACGATCAGGAGTCACACACTTTGCCACTAATTTCCTTACCTTGCAGAGTATAGCAGCATTATTGCTCCACCTTAGGCGCATGTTTGTGGCCGAAAGGTGGATAGAGAGTCCTTATCATAGGAAGCCGGAAGCAGAAAGGGTCGAGAAGGCAGTTTATGATATTGTCATGGAAAAATCCATGGAGGAGATCATCAAGGTAAGTTTTCAAACACTAATTTTTATTTTTTTTTTATTTGCTAATGTTAAAATTTGTTGATTTTGTAAAAAACTTATATTTATATTTGTTGAATTTCAATTACTGTAATTCTCTAATTTTATTTTCAACAACTATTGATTTAGGTGTCAGAACCGTTGGTTAGGGTTCTACGATTGGTGGATGGGGATCAAAAGCCCATGGGGTATCTATATGAGGCCATGGATAAGGCCAAAGAGGCCATTCAGCATTTGTATGGGTCGGAAAAACAAAATATGAACCCATATGGCGCATTATTGATCGGAGGTGGAATCGACAACTCCACCAACATATTCATGCTGCTGGTTACTATTTGAACCCCGCGTTTTTCTTCTCCTCTTCATTCAAAGCAAATGCAGAGGTTAAGCTTGGCCTGAACACATGCATGGAGAGGTTGGTCTTTGATGATAACCTTCGAGACATCATACTCGATGAGTTACAGGCCTATAAGACTGCAGATAGGCCTTTTTTTTCTTCAAGAGATGCCATTCGTAGGAGATCCACTCTGCAACCAGGTAAAAAACATATGTTTATTTTTCATTTACTATTTATTTTAATATTTAAGTTTACTAAAATCCTTACAAAATTATAAATGTTATCCTTGCAGATTTATGGTGGGAAGATTATGGTGCCTCAAAACCTAATCTTCAAAAGATAGCCATCCGGATTTTATCCCAGCCTTGTAGTGCATCCGGTTGTGAGTGCAACTGGAGTGTTTTTGAGGCCATTCACACAAAGAAGCACAACAGGTTGACTCAAAAGCGCTTGAATGACCTTATTTATGTGCGGTACAACCTTCGGTTACATGAGAAGAAGCTAGAAGGCCAGGACTCATATCAGGCATTGGACCTTGACGACATTGATCCATATTCAGATTGGATTGCTAAGGATGTTGATGTTGATCCATCGCGTGATGATGATGATATAGCTGCTATGGAGAGGGATACAGCGGAATGGCAAGCGAATGTTGCAGCATATGAAGATTCAGAGACACAGTCAGATGATGATATTGATGTGCCATCAGGGGCGGGTTCCTCATATGTACCACTTGATCCTATAGATGAGGATCCTGTTGAGGATACCTTAGCTAGAGCAGCCACTTCCGCACCACCCACAAAGAGAAACAAAACTCTTTTGAGCTTTAGTCGTAGAAGAAATTTATGATTTATATCTTCTAGTGATAATGGAACTCTTTTTTTGGTCTATGATATGTAATATGTATTATCAAATTGGAATTCCAAATTTCATATGTATTTGAAGGTTGAACTCTTTTTTTTGTCTATGATATGTATTAAACTCTTAATTTTGATTCATATATGAAGGAAATCAACAATGCATTCTACAATTTCAAAAATGTGTGTTTTTTAAGAATATTTTTAAAAAAATTATGTTTGCCGAGTTATTGCCAAGTTTTTCCCCGAGTTTTTAGCGAGTCCCGAGTTTTTAAAAATTTTGGGTCTGCCGAGTTTTTAAAAATTTTGGGTCTGCCGAGTTTTTGCCGAGTCTGAGTTTTGCAACTATGGTCTAGACATATGACATCAACCCGGCAATGTTTTACCAAACTAGAAGAACACAACTCTGGAGTTCAAGTTGAGCTTGGTAATGATGTCAATTATCCAATAGCAAGAGTTGGTACAATTCCCTTTCAATTACAATCAAGTAATTCTTTAGAATTTGATGATGTTTTGCTTGTTCCTGGTCTCAAGAAGAATTTGCTTTCAATTTCGATAATAGAAGATAAGGACTTTGCAATAGAATTCAAGGATCAGCAAGTTCTTATCAGGCCTAAGGAATCTAGCCCAATTACAGCACAAGTTATAGGGGTTAGAGAAGGCAATCTTTATAGGTTACAGGATGAACCAATTTCAGCTCTAGTTCATAACAATGACAATATGTGCGAGTTATGGCACAAGAGGATGGGGCATCTACATCACACAATATTGCCTATTCTGAGGGAGAATGTCATAGGACCTTCAGAGTTTAGTACTGAACAGCAAGGAGTTTGTAGAGGATGCACACTTGGCAAGCATGCCAAGGTTGCTTTCCCAAGTAGTGAGCATAGGTTTAAGGGGTTTTTAGACTTAGTGCATTTGGATGTGTGTGGACCGATGTCGGTAGGATCAATTGTAGGAAGCATGTATTATGTTTCCTTTATTGATCATTTCTCTCGCAAGACATGGATCTACTTCTTAAAAACCAAGGATGAGGTCTTTAGCAAGTTTCAAGAGTTCAAAGCTCTAGTTGAAAATCAGAGAAGGAAGATCAAGGTCTTGAGATCAGACAATGGGGGTGAGTATACCTCCAAGGAGATCGAGGCTTCTACAAGGAGGCAGGGATAAAGGAGTTTATGGTTCCGTAAAACCCACAACATAATGAGGTTGCAAAGTAGAAGAATCGATCCATTATAGGAACTGTTAAGCCCATGATTCATGACATGGACGTACCGATGTTTCTTTGGGAAAAAGCATGTCTTACAACAATTTACATCCAGAGCAGGTGTCCTCATAGGATCTTGGAGGACAAGACACCAAAAGAGACATTCTCTAGTGTGAAGCCAAAGGTGAGTCATTTCTGCATCTTTGGTTGTCCAGTTTATATCCATATACCTATAGAGAAGAGGACCAAATTGTAACCTTCCAACAGGAAGGGTTTATTTGTGGGTTATAGTGAGACTTCAAAGGCCTACATGGTCTATATTCCAAATTATCGGAAAGTTATAGTTAGTTAGGATGTAAAGTTTGAGGAAGACTTTGCATCCAAAAAGTCTCATGAATTCATTCCAGTAACAAAGGATGAGGAGCAAGAAGCTATGAAGGTTGAATCTCCAAAGATTCCAATTGTTTCTAGTTCAGCACAGTAGCCTTCAAGTGAAAAGGGAGAGACTTCAGCTCCTTCCACTTCTGTTAGTAGTCCTCGATGGTTCTTACAGATATTGACGAATGCTCGAGAGCATGTTGAGGCTCCTAGGAGCACATTTAGGGAGAGTAGGCCTCCGAAGAAGTTTCCTAACTACATGACATTGATGAGCAACATCATAGAGCCTTCCAGCCTCCAGAAAGCAATGGATCAGCAGTTAGCTGATATTCTAACCAAGAAGTTCGAAGCTTTCAGAGATAAACTTGGATTGGTGCAGAATTCCTTCCTCACTAAGAGGGAGTGTTGAATTTTTTAGCTCCATTCGGAACTTCTGCACAGGTCCAATGTGAAGGTGCAAGTAGTTCGAGTTAATTCTATTTTACATTTCACTTAAGTGATAAAGTGAAATTCTTTTATTTAGCTAAATAAGTTTAATAAAGTGTAGATATACACTATTGACTTAAACTTATCTTCCAAGGCATCTCTTGCATGAGATAGAAGCTTTTTGAAGATTAGATTTTTAGCTTAATAGTATAAAGATAGGTGCAAGATAGAAGATTAATAAGTCAATGAACACAATGATATAATTCTGTGCAGCTGTTATTGAAACAGCTTGTAGAGGTTTCCTTGTAAGTTTTTCGAAGGAATGAAAAACTGATTTGAAGGTGTAAATTATCTGTGTCTTGTTTTCGTTTTCACTGTTTTGAATTTTAACAGGTGTGCAACTAATGCAATGTTAAAGAATTTAATTCTTAGTTGAATGCATTAGGACATTGATTGCCTACGTTGAGATTTCTTCAATTAGTCGAATGCTTAATAGTATCACACATGACTAACCTTGTGAATATGCTGCTGATTAACTATATTCCTTATAGGTGCAACAGGTTCAGTACATACAAAAGCATACAAGACACAAAATGCAAACCCTGAACACGTTATATAAACCAGATGACAAATTAAATAGTAGTCCACCCATCAGAAAAATCATTTACCATATCAGTAGGCAACCTAAAATAAAAAATATTGCTAATTGTATACCTAACGTATCATCAAACTTTGATCCTCAAAATGTAATCATGTTATACTTCAATATACCTAGCCAATGCTATGGTTCTGATATCTGTTAAATAAAGCCATTTGCTAAATGTTCTGTATATAAACAACTTTATTAATTGCAAAAGGTAAAGGATTCAAAAAGGTCAATCTGTAGTCCTCTGGTCAATGCCTTGTATCACAAATACAAAAGATATCCTAATCGATTCTATGGTAGACAAATTTGGCACCTTCTCAATATATGCAATACTGCTGAAAAGGACTTAGTAAGGACTAGATCCCAGCTAAGAACATCAAAGTTTCAAGTTTCAACACACTAGCTGTACAGCCTCAGCCAATGCAATGATTTTTTTCATACATTTGATGTTCCCACGGTGCACCATTATGTGATTTTTTTTGGGAATAGCTGTGCTAATTTCAAGCCAATCTTCATGACCTCAAGCATGATTAACTGAGTTTCCCACACAATCAGGCCTGATTGGCGTGCTACCCAATTTACAAAACCTTCAGAAAGTATTGTGCCTTATTAACCATTCGTTGTGGAGCTCCCTAGCTCTTTATTATTAATTTTTAAATTTGGTGTTTCCATAAATCATTGTGTCATAAATTTTCAACAATAGCTGCAGTAATTTTGAGTCAATCTTTCATGAGCCATATTTCTGAGTAGTGGTTCACAAGAACCTGTCTCTCATGAACCTGAATGGTCCACTTGGAATTCACTGTAACTAGTTGAGGCACACCAAGTGACGCACCAAGAATTCCCAAGAGATCACCTTCCTAGTACAACTCCGGCTCAAGCAAGCTTAAACATGGAGCTTCCCTGACAAGATAGAGCATATGTGAAATAACCATCAAGCATGTGTAGAAGTGAAGAAGATACATGATAACACTAGTAAGCATGTGAAAGGGGGAGCAATCTGAGGTAAGCCCCCCCCCCCCCCCCCGCAACATAAGCATAGAGTTTCCCCCACAGAGAAGGCAAACATAAGAACAAGAACAACACAAACGGATCTATGAATACTTGGTCAAGAAAGTATAAAGGGTGGTAAGTCATCCCGATTATGAAGAATGTGTGTCATCATCCCCAATAGGCATAGATCAACATCACAAGGGAAGAAGTAGATTTAACGAGGTGGGATACAAAAAATATAGTGGAAACAAGCATGACATATGTGGGTCAACATGAAAAAGGTAGGAGATGCCTTAGTACTTCGCATCATCCCCAAAATGTCATGCAAAGGAAGATACAAATAAGGATAACAGCATAGGGGAGATATCACATGGGAGGGGATGAGAAAGACATCCAAATACAGAAGTAATGATGATGTAGGAAGAGTAGGGAATACACGTAGAGGAATTGTGGTACAAATAGAAGAATGGACAACATATAGATCATCATAAAGTGTAGCAACAGAAAAGCATAGAAAGAGGTACTAAGTCAAGGTAGGATCAACCAACAAAAGAAGTGTGGTAGTCATCAATCGTGGGGTTAATGATTACACTATCCTTTGATGAGGAGTTTTTTCTATAAGGAGAATCATATAAAGGAGACTCAAAAGATCTAAGTAAGCCTTTTGTGAAAATAGAAGATAGAGGAAGAACATTTGCTGAGGATTGTCAAAGAAAGGGACAAGCTCCACAACTGTAGTACCTGTAGAAGTACGAATAGAATTAGCATAAGCACCAGAAGAAGGATGATCAAGTGTACGAATATCAAGAGGATCATGGTCATTAACATGTCATAGGTGAACAATATGTCGTGTTGGTTTAGGTTCTTCTATCCAATCAGTATTTTATCATGAGAAGAAGTGGAAGGTGCATCATAAGGAGACACAATGATGGAAACCTCATCAATAAGATCTTGTATTTTGTTCTTTAAAGCTCAACACTGATTTGTAGAATGGCCTAACATCCTAATAAGATCTTGTATTTAGACTATGCTTAGGAGGCTTTCTAAATGCAAACGAGGAAGAGTGATTAATTTAATCTCTAAAAGAAGTGGTAAGAGATGCTCAGGTGGATCAGCAAGACATGTAAAAATTCTTTCTTCTTGCTTGTCTTGTGAAACGGTTCATATGGGGGATCCATAGAGAAGGAGAAAGAGAAGTGCTACCAACCCATGCAAGTAATTTTTTTCAACCTCAATAGACAATAAAACTAAATCAGAAAGAGAGGCTTGTAGTCCAATAAGCATTTTCTCTTGAATATGTGGCAAGAGATTATCTAGAAAGAGAGGTTGGGGAATAGAGGTAGGGCAGTGGAAGCCTATGTGAACAAGCATAGAGACGAAATGAGAAGTAAACTACTTAACACTTTCACTGGGGTCTTGTTTGCAGTGTACTAGTTGTGTGAGCATTAGTTAGGCTCCATGTTATATTGGAATGGAGTGTAAATGCATGCACAAGATCAGCAAAGGACTAGAAGGTAAAGTGTAGAACCAATCCAAAGCATCATCTATCAAAGTACTAGGAAAGAATTTAGCCAAGACAGGATCATCAGGCGTATGAGCTATGCAAAGAATATAGAATTTTCTCACATGACTATTAGAATATTATTTCATATTAGAATATTATTTCATGCTATTGTTGGTTAATGGTCAATTGTGTAACTGTTTGTAATTATTTAGTAAGATTGTGTTTACGATCTTCTGCAAGTTTCTATTTTAGAAACTTGCCTCTCTTGTATATTTGTAAATCTATTTATCTGAGATTGTGCTCATAATTAATTAAAAATCAAGTTTTTTTACCAAATTACTTTCGTAATATGGTATCATAGCCAGAACCTTTTTTTTTTTTTTAAATTCGTGAGCATTTTTTCTGAAAAATAAAAATCTGGGATCCTTTTGAAAATTCGTGAGGGTTCTTGGTGATGATTTTTCGTGAGTTCTTTCTCACTTAAAATCGTGATCCTCTTTCTGGGTTCCTGTGGTTTTTTTTCGTGTGGACGGGTTTGGTTTTTTTTTTTTTTTTTTTTCCCCGAGCTCCTAGCCGCATTTCCTCTTCACTTCGAGCGCCGTTTTCTTTGCAGGGTCATGTGTTTTGAGGACGTTTTGTTGCTATATCGTGGGTTCTTTATTTTCCGCGGAGGCTTGCAACTTAACATCTTCAGGGACTTAGGGTTCTTCATTGGCGGCGGCTGATTCGTTCCTGTTCATCGCGACCTCCAAGTTCCGCCTATCTTTCTCTGCACACTCTGACTCGTGTAAAGAATTGTGCCTGGTTTGCAATTTCTGCAAATCGCGTGTTTTTGGTTTGGTTTGGCGCGAACTCTTTATAACTATACCTGCGCGGTTTCCTAGCTTCTGGTCGTTTTTCTGTAATTTCATGGCTGTCATGGAATTTTAGGGCTTCTGAAATTTTTCGACTAGGGTTTTTACCCTTCATTTTCAATCGAAAATTTTTTCTGATCACAAATTCTTTCTGGGTACCTGTCAGATTTTTTTGGGTATCTCGAAATCCGTGCCTTGAAATTTGTGCCGATAAATTTGTCTCGAATTTTGTGCCTATAAACTGCCTCAGCATCTTGTGCATCAAAATTTGTGCTTCGAGTTCCGTGCATTCAGCCTCTTCTCAGTACCTCGTTTTTCGTGCCTCGAAAAGCGTGCAAGATGGCGAGTTTAACCAACATCATGTTGGAAGGCAGTCAACGATTTAATGGCAAAAACTATAATACCTAGAAGCAACAAATGATGACCATCTTTGAATATCGCTGCCTCGATCAGATCATTCTAGGCAATACTACTCGTCCAGCAATGGCGGGAAAAGACCAGGATAAGTTTGATGAACAAACTCGTGAAGCAATCATGCTCATTAAGCTTTCAGTCACAGATGATCAGCTACCTCAGATTCCGGCTAGAAAAACAGCAAAGGAGATTTGGGGCCATCTGAAGGGTATGCATGAGACCTCCGACAAGAGCCGTGCGTTCTTCCTGAAAAATATATTGTTTTCTATCATGATGGATGAGAAGACATCTTTGCAAGTGCACCTGAACAAGATCCAGGAGATCCGAGATCAATTGGAGGCTATTGGTCGAAAAATGGAGGAAGAAGACATGGTCGTGATCACTTTGAAAAGTCTACCTAAGTCCTATGAACATTTCATTGAGACTCTCAACATTACGTCTGCTAATGTTGATCTGAAGTTTCCAGAACTTTGTACTATCCTCTTGCAGTAGGATCGCTGGAAACAACAGTTTGGTAGTAGTGCTTCTTCGTCCTCTTCAGAGCAGGCTTTTGCAACCAAGTTTCAGGCTCAAAATAAAGGTAAAGGTCAGCCTCCACAGCAGAAAGGCTCAAGTCCACCTCAGGACAGCAACAAGAAAAAGAATATTTAGTGTAATTACTGTCATAAATATGGTCACATCAAAAAGGATTGTCGTTAGCGTTTGGCTTCTAAACAGAAGAAGCAGGGAGGGTCTCAGCAGAAAGCCAATATTGCCGAGCACACTAAGCAGAAGGAATCTGCCTTTTACGCTTTTATGGCTAAAAGACCTGCAGATCATGTGAAGTCCTCTGCCTGGTACATTGATTCAGGTGCTTCGCGTCACTTCACTCATCGACGTGATTGGTTTACAGACTTTACTCCCTTCAGTGACTCAGTTATTTTTGGTGGAGGAGAAGAATATACAGTTGTCGGTAAGGGCATTGTTCAGATTCAATCTGGTGGGAGGAATCTCATATTCCTCAATGTCTACTATGTTCCTAGCATGGAACTTAATCTTCTCTCTGTCAGTCAGATCATGCGGCACTCTCCTCAGTTGGATGTGGTTTTCAGTACACACAAACGTTCCATTGTTGATCGGGAGACTCGTAGCACTATGGCTGTTGGTATTGAGGATCATGGTCTATACAGACTTGTGGATATAGGTGATTCTCCAGAGTTAGCCATGGCAGCCCGCAATTCTTCCATCACTAGTCTTTGGCATCAGCGTTATGGGCACTTAAATGTCCACTATCTTTCTCAGTTATCTCGGGAGGGCCTTGTAGCCGGTTTACCTAAGATTCAAACTCAGCATCCTGGTGTTTGTGGAGCTTGTCAGGCTGGGAAGCAGCATCGGACACCGTTCCCGACTGGTGACTCATGGCGAGCCTCCAAGGTACTACAATTGGTTCACGCTGATGTATGTGGGCCAATGAATACACCTTCTGTTACTGGTTGCAGGTACTTCTTACTTTTTGTTGATGATTTCAGTCATAAAATGTGGGTGTACTTTCTCAGACAGAAATCAGATGTGTTTACTGTATTTCAGAAGTTTAAGGCCTTAGTAGAGAAAGAGTCTGGTTGTTCCATAGTCACTCTTAGGTCAGATAATGGGGGGGAATTTTGTTCTACTGACTTCTCCAACCTCTATGATATACACAGCATCAAACGCCAGTTAACCACACCCTATACTCCTCAGCAAAACAATGTTGTAGAGCGGCGCAACCGCACAATCACTAAGATGGCTCGTTCTATGTTAGAACACAGGAGTGTTCCTAAGAAGTACTGGGCAGAAGCAGTCTACACTGCCGTCTATCTCCTTAATCGGTCTTCGACTTATGCTATTAAGGAGAAGACTCCTGAAGAAGCTTGGACTGGCCGCAAACCTCGGATCAGTCATTTGAAAATATTTGGCTCTTTAGCTTATGTATGGATTCCAGATGCCAAGCGCTCCAAGTTGGATTCCAAGAGTCAAAAGCTTATGTTCACAGGGTACAGTGACAACCATAAGGCTTACCGGTTGATTGATATCGACACTGATTGTTTTACCTTCAGCCAGGATGTTGTCTTTGATGAAGAACGAGGACCTTTTCTTTCTTCCTCGTCTGTGCAGCACTCTGAGGATCAACCTTTGCAGGCTGCTGATTTGGGTGTTCCTCTCCCGTTAGGTCCACCTGATGGGAGGGATGATGATGCAGATTCTGATTTTGATGATGCTCAACCCGAATTTCCTCCGGATGATGTTGATCTTCCACCTGTTGCACCTGTTCCGGCTCCTCCTGTTGCATCCAATGTTCGCACTTCTACTCTCCAGCCTAAATGGTGGGCTAAGACTATAAGAGATCTTCATAACGATGAGCTCATTGAGGGTAGATCCTCCAAAAACAAGAGCAAACAGCAGCATACAGTTAACTTTGCTCTCATGGCCAACATTCACAGTGTCTATGAGCCTCAAACACATTCAGAGGCTAAAGGAATTCCTGAGTGGGACAAGGCTATGGAATCTGAATACCAGAGTCTTCAGAAAAATCACACTTGGGTCCTTTCTGATCTTCCTCCAAGGAAGAAGCCCATTAGCTGCAAATGGGTGTACAAGGTGAAATACAAAGCTGACGGAACCCTTGATAAGTACAAAGCTCGTCTCGTTGCTCGGGGGTTCTCACAGAAAGAAGGCATTGACTACGAGGAGACTTTTGCTCCTACAGCCAAAATGAGTACAATTCGGCTCGTCCTTGCCTTAGCAGCTCAGTTTGGTTGGAAAGTCCATCAGATGGACGTTAAGAGTGCCTTCTTCAACGGTGAGTTGAAGGAAGAAGTCTACATGACGCAACCTCCAGGGTTTAAGGTTGCTGGTCAAGAACATAAGGTGTGTAGATTGGTCAAAGCACTCTATGGCCTGAAACAGGCTCCTCGAGCTTGGTACATCAAGATTGATAAGTACCTCACCGATCATGGCTTTCAGAGGAGTCCATCTAACTCTAATTTGTATGTCAAACGCACTGGTAGTGATATTCTGATTCTTGTTGTCTATGTGGATGACCTGATCATTATTGGTAGCTCGGCACATTTGTTCACTGAGATCAAACAGGATTTGTGTAGCACATTTGACATGACAGATTTGGGCCTCTTGCATTATTGTTTAGGTGTTGAGGTTTGGCAGACTGAGAGCGGTATCTTCATTTCCTAGTCCAAGTATGCTCACAGTCTTCTGGATAAGTTCCGTATGCAGGATTGCAAACCTGCCTCCACACCCATGGAAAAACGGCTTAAGTTGTTAGCCAAGTCAGAATCACCTGTCGTAGATGAATCATTGTTCAGACAACTAGTGGGCAACCTCATCTATCTCACTACCACTAGACCTGACCTCAATTTTGCAGTGAGCTACATTTCACGCTTCATGACAGCCCCCAAGGCTGATCATTGGGTAGCAGCGAAGCGTGTGCTGCGTTATGTGAAGGGCACTTCTGATTATGGACTTCTTTACTCAAGGAGTCATGATCCTAGACTCAGCAGTTTCACAGACTCAGATTGGGCAGGTTCAGTTGATGACAGGAAATCCACCTTTGGGTATGTGTTCAGTTTGGGATCCGGTGCAGTCACATGGACTAGTAAGAAGCAACAGGCGGTGGCTCTCTCCTCGACGGAAGCAAAGTATCGGGGAGCAGTTAAGGCAGCTTGTGAGGCAGTTTGGCTTTGCCGGATGCTTGCTGATATGCAAATATCTCAAGCAGGTCCAACTACCTTGTTCTGTGATAATCAGGGAGTTCTCAAACTTGCCAAAAATCCAGTCTTCCATGAAAGAACCAAGCATGTAGAAACTCATTGTCATTTCATCAGAAAGCTTGTTGAAGACGGTTCAGTTCAGTTGCTGTATGTTTCGACGGAGGACCAAACAGCCGATATCCTCACCAAGTCCCTTGGTCCAGATAAGTTTGTAAAATTCAGGGGATCTCTTGGTGTAGTTGATAGATTGACCATTAAGGGAGGGTATTAGAATATTATTTCATATTAGAATATTATTTCATGCTATTGTTAGTTAATGGTCAATTGTGTAACTGTTTGTAATTATTTAGTAAGATCGTGTTTACGATCTTCTGTAAGTTTCTATTTTAGAAACTTGCCTCTCTTGTATATTTGTAAATCTATTTATCTAAGCTTGTGCTCATAATTAATTAAAAATCAAGTTTTTTTACCAAATTACTTTTGTAATAATGACGAATAGGAATTCCTTGGCCATTAAATTTATCGAAGTATATATTCCCCATGCCACTAGAAGTATATGTGAGAATCATTGTAGAACGAGGAGAAAGCAACCATGAAGGTGTGGAAGGAGAAGTAATAGGACAAGTAAGACTATCCAACTGCACATCTAGCTCCTTGAGTTTAGTATATACATAAGTCTAATCAGTAACAGTGAGAAAGGAAATAGCATGTGAATGGATAAGGAGGTGCAACATTAGGAGGAGGATAGTAAGCAGCATATGGGTAAGGGGGTTAAACATTGGGACAGGACGAGGGAGGAGACAATTCATAGGAAGGAGGTAACAAGGATTCTTATGGAGGAGGTGGTGTAGGAGGGGAAGCGAGCAAAGTTAGCTCATAAGGGAGAGCATGGCTATAAGCACAATGAAGTGAATCCATGTCTAGAGGGGATGGCTTGGATACAAGGGAAGGAGTGGCAAAAGAAGCATAAGAGAAGTAACAATGTCAATATCATAATGCAATTCATCCAATGTAGAACAGGATGGTCATGTGTAATAAGGTCCTCGAGATTAATGCCATCCACAAAAGAAAGACATGTCTTGGAAGCATAAGCAAAAGGTACAACATGGTAAGAAATAGGAGAAAGCGGAGGCTCAAATGTAATGTCCACTTCTGGATGATAGCAGGTTGTGGGCCAAACTCACCTATTTTGTGAAGCATGCAATGGTGAGTGGATGTTTGTGTGTATGAGGAATAAGTACGAGTAACTATATGTATGTGTTTTGTATTGTTTTCCTGTCAAATTAAAGGGAAATTCCTATATTTTAGGGATCTTCCTACATTTTAGGAGGTGGGGCCAAGTTTTGAGTGGCCTTGATGATTCCCCTAGATGTGTTCTATTCTACCCTGATTTCCGTTTAGTGTAATCTGGAGTCATATCAAAGATTTCAATTGGTGATTATGATTAAATTATGACTTTAAGAGGTCTAGTCCTATTTTCTAGGCTACATTTGAGGAGGATGGACACTTTGGATTGCGGCATGCATATAGTTGTTGGATTCAGCTTCAAGCTTCTAATTTGGGTTTTTTACACTTTAGGTATCTGAAATGCCAATCTCAATTTATGATGTTATCTTTGAGCAAAGGTCTAGTATTTTTAAACTTAGTGAATTTAATTCAATTTCATGTCATTTTGGATATATTAAAATTTTGACTTAAAACCCAAGGAAAAGCTCTAATGTCTAATGTTGTGACATTTAATATTAAAAGGTGTCACTTTTAATACAATGGACTTATTTTTTCTAAGGTGGGAGTTTCCAAAGTAATTATTACTTAACTTAGGGTTGGCGGCTAAATAGGGTAGTTTTTTGGGAAAAGCATTATCTTTTGCAGTTTTAAGAAAGCCTATTCTATTCTTCTTGGGGGCGATTGTATAATAATAGAAGCTGGCAGATTTGAGGACTAGAACCAACAAATCTCAAAGTCAGAGGGCATAGCTTTTTGATTTCAGTGAGAAAATTCATACATGTATTTGTGCATTCAATGGAATTTCAGCTGGAGTTTGTGGATGGTTGGGCTAGGGTTTTGCTTGGGAAAGTTTATAAGAAAATCTGATCTTGATTCTTGCATTCTAAAGTGATCAAATCCCTCTATCTACACCCACTTTCTGGGTTTCTTGGGTTGTATCAGTAAGCAACCTACTCTTATCTTGTAATGACTCTTCATCATTCACTGAGTGCAAATACCAAGTGCATTCTTTTCAGTTTACTATACTATTCACACTGTGTGATTTTCCTTGCATTGTATCCCATTGAAATAATTTTTTAAAACATACAAAAAAATATTGCTATTCAAAATTTTGTGTTGGAAACTCTACTTTTTGTTTCAGAATTTGCATGTTAGTGTGTATTTTGGCTCGAGGTTTTGACATCAAAGGTAGAATAATCATCATAAGGAACATTAACCACATCATCACTTTGGGAAGCCTCACTAAAAGCATCAAAAGATATATCATCAAGAAAAGAACATGAACCTTTTGGTGAGGGAGGATCCAGAATGGTAGGAGGAGCAATAGAAATGGTAGAAAGAAGGGAAGACTCATGCTCATCATCCAATGTTGTTTCTGCAATATATGCAGTAAAAAAAGGAGAAATGGAACACGGATCACCATCAATGCCTATAGGAACAGGAATGCTCATAGAATTAAAAAGAGGGTGGGGTTGCCATAGTGGAACAATGATCATCATCTAGAGCAAGAGGAGATATATTAGGTGTAACAGAGGGAGGAAGAGGTGGAGAAAAACTATCGGTAGAGAAAGTAACATGAGAGGACATAAGGGTTTCTAAATCATAGGGATATGTGCCAAGAAAGCAAGTGAAGGTGGGATAGTGGGAAAGGCTAGCCAAGATATGATCAATAGAAAGAGGAGAAGGGTCTAAGTCTAGGAACTCTAGAATGTGATCAAGGGCAGAGGGTGGCTAGAGATAAACTGATAGCACAAATGGGAGTCAAGAAAGGATGCATGGCAGGAGGCAAGGGAAAGGGGGAAAGCCATACGATAGGACAAGGAAAGCCAAGGGTGGAAGGAGGGAAAAGTGAAGATAAGGAGAGGTGACAATATGCTTCGAATAAGTGTTGATAAAGTTTGGTTAAGCGTTGGGAAGACTAGAGTAAGTAGAAAGAGGCAAAGGAGAAGGAAGTATGTAGGGAAAGTAGGAATATGTGTTGGTAAAGTATAAAGGAATCTTGTAAAAGCTTATATGGGTGTTGTGAAGATAGAAATTAAAGAGAAGAGTATTGGGATAATTATTAATTAAACTAGGCATTAGGAGGAGGTAATGAGATGTTGTGAAGAGAAAAAGAGGTGTTGTGAAGAGGGTAAAGGGACATAAGGATGTAGGGGAGGTTAGATTAGGTGTTGGGATAAAGATAAGTAGTCTTGTCAAGGGTTCAAGGAGTGTTGTGAAGAATAGAAAGAGAAATAATGATGCTAGGAAGGGTACTTTAGGTGTAGGGAATAAAAAATTGAGCGTTGTGAATGTTTAGGAAGGTGTAGGAATGATAAGAGCAAGTGTTGGCAAAGAAAAATCTAGCATTGTGAAGACTAGGGAAGTTGTTGGGAAGAGTAGATCAAATATTGTAAAGATTCGATCAGAAAAAGAGAGAATAGATCGGCCAAAAGGCTGACCAAAAAAAAGGGTTCAAGCCAGCACCCCAAAAAAAAAAATTGTGGGGTATTGTTTTAAAGCATTTGTCTTTTTTTTTGTGTTTTGTTTTTGTATTCTTGAAAGGAAGAAGATTTTGTGGTTGAGAAAAATAAGGGGAAGAGAGAAATTATTAAGTTGAAGGTTTAGGTTGCTGATTTTTGTTGATTTTCAGAAATTAGTTTTGTAAGAGAGTTGGATTCACCAAATGAAAGAATAAATGTTAACCTTCTCCTAAGTTGTTTGCTTAGAAACAGTTAAACTACCTTCATGTTGTACAAAATAAAGAAATAAACTAGATTTATACCAAAATATAGAACTAAAACTATATTAATCTGATCTCAAACAACCAATACAAAATGGACTCGAAGCACCTCGAGAATGAAGAATCTGACACAAAAATTATAATTGAATCTAAGCTACAAAAAAGAAACTACAAAATGGACTAGAAGCACCTCAAAATGAAGAATCTGACTCAAGAAATGGAATAGAGAGGTCAGAAAATAGGTCTCTAGTGATTTTCAGCCAAATGTAAGCACTTTTGAAAATCCAACATTGTTGCCTAACACCCCAACGCTGCTGCCTGACACACTGGATGCTGATATCTGAAGGCTTTCAATTTTTTACGGAATGCTCACCTTAATTTTTTAATGCTTTTCCCATTTGGGAAATCACTCTTTTGGCCAGATCAAAGATATACTCAACTAAAGTTGGGGACAAGAGGAAAAGGGTGTGCTATTTAGGAAACTACCTCAATCAATACCCTATGATGGCATTTTCAGCCTCGACAGGAACACTATGGAAAAATCTAAGTGTTAGCAATTTAGTGAATATGTTAATGGTGGTGTGTGCAGAGATTTGAATGCCTACAACATAAACCCTAAGAAGAATGTGAAGCTATGGTAGAGTATGCAAGTAATGGAGGGAAAATGGCTTGTGAGAAACACAGAAAAAGGAGAATGGAGAGGGTAGGAATGAGAAAGGATTTCAGATCTACATAAAGAAGGCTATGGCAAGGGTTTGAAGCCAGGGTATCAAGAGAGGAAAAAGAAAATGCGAAAACTATGGCTTCCAAAGGGGATATGGGAGGATCAAAGGAGAAAAGAGTGAGTAGAGGAGAGAGATCACAAGAAGACCATGGCTTCGGCAGCTCTATGGGCTTCCAATCTACAATCTTCAAAGATATAGCTTGCTGCCCTACACAAAAATGGAGTTCTCTTGATCACTTGGAAGTGTATGGATGCTTGTGTGAGAGCCTGTGTTTTGCAATGTTCTCACCTAACAAAAGGAGGGTAAAATAAGGTTTATAGGCATTTTTGAGCGAGGTGACCATTGAAAATGTACTAAATTTTATGGTTACAACAACAGCCAAAAGTCAAAACTCAGAAATTGGACACAGACACAAGCATAAGCTTACGCTAGTGTCTGAACATGAGCATAAACTTACGCAAACACCAGCATAAGCCAACATTGATGTCCTGATGGAATCAAGTGCCCAAACTTTCAGAGATGACTAAGGTGGGGTTCCTAAGGCTGGTTCTCCATGTTTCAAGTTTCTATGATTGGAGAAAAGGCCAGAAAGCATGTCAAATGATTTAATGACGCCTAAACAAGATGAGGGGGATGGACACTAAAGTGAGTGCAAAAACGTAAGGTGAAAGTTGCAAAGTAGGCAATTTTTGACTTTATAATTTCACAAGAACTTGTCTCTCCTGAAGATGAATGGTCTTGGAATTCATTGCATCTAGTTAAGCCCCACTAAGTGAAGCACTAGGACTTCCAAAGAGATCACCTTCCTAGTATAACTCCAGCTCAAGTGAGCTTAAACATGGAGCTTCCCCAAAAATCAAGCCCAATTACATTGCTACCCCATTTGAAAAACCTTCAGCAAGAATTGTGGTGCCTTATGAACCATTCATTGTCGAGCTCCCTAGCTCTTTCATTTTTATAGAAGGTAAAAGGTAAGGGAAGTGCTTTAAATCACCGCCAAGCAAGGCACAAATTTGGTGTATGAGGCCCCTTACGCAAGCATTCCAGGAAATATTTTTCAATTTACTTATATTGTTTTGAGGTGTACAACCCTAACCCCTCAAGATTCAAACATGTAGAGTATATGCATATGGTGCTTCTACAAGGCATCATTATGTGATATCATTTTCAAGCATAGTAGTGCTAATTTTGAGTCAATCTTCATGACACATTTCATGAGCAGTGATTCACAAGAAACTCCCTCATAAGCATGAGTAGCCCACTTAGCACTCATATGATGATATTTTTTTGCCAGGTTATGCTCAGCAGCTCAGGCAAGCATAGTTCCTTAGCAATATTTGGCCTCCATGATAGATGCATGAATGATCACATTCCTCTATCAGTTTACCAAAACATTCTACCAACACAACTATCAGCAGTAAAACAATTCACAAATGGTAATATATGATAGCCAAACCAAAAAAAATGTTACAAAGATAGAATTGAGGATGTTAGGTAGAAGGGAAGTTCTCCAAACATGACAGAAGTTAGAATACAAAATTTAAAGTTTTAGAACTAAGTACAGATAACCTAGGCAGAAGCTTGGCAAGGCACGATGGTTCTGCTCCAAGAGAGCCACCAATGGATAGACATCACATGTACAAGCAGATCTAAAATATCTACAGGGAGTTGAACTTATGACTAGGCTCTGTGATGTTGTTATATAGGTTTTGCTATCCATGAAATTTTAAGCTCAGCCCCTAACCAAAAGATGGATACCAAGCCCTATGTAATTCTAGCACCATATCATATGTTTAACTAAATTGAACTAACCTAATCTTGAAATTAGGAATTTCAAAAAAACAGATGATATCACTAAAGTTGTGAAAAACGTCAAATCAAAACCACTGAATCAAAGGGGTTGAGCTCAATTGGTTAAAGCATTGGGTTCTCGTTGTGGAGACCCAAGTTCAAATCCCCAATGATATCTAATGTGAAATTATAAGTTGCAACTCTTGGTCTTCCATTGTTGGCTTCTAGTGTGTATGTGACTTCTAAGATGAAATTCTAAGGTGTGAATCTCAGTCTTTCATTGTTGGTTTTTAGTGTGGTTGCTCAAAATGAGCTAAGTATTAGTCTACTGTTAATGCTCAAAAGGAGCTATGTATTAGTCTCATGTTAATGCTTGAAAGGAGCTAAATCTTAGTCAGATACTCGTATGAGCCATATTTGTAAGCTTTCCTCAATTAAAAAAAAAAAAAAACTACTGAGAACTTACAGCTATTCCAGCTTCTCCATCTTCAACTTCTTGTTTTATTTTCTTGGCAGGTTCAAGGTTAGGAACTGCTGGCCTTCTGCATTCAGATCAGTACTTTACAATAAGCAACACTCTACATAAAATTAACGAGAATACACTGAACTAAGATAAAAAGTGGGCGACATCACAAAAAATACATGAAGGAACCAAAATAAGAGAGTTATTGTAAAAGAGAGTGCAGTGAGTATGATTATATCAATTGTATCAACGGTCAAACATAACAAGAACCTTATAACATTAACAAATATATTTCAGTTAATTTATTGTCAATCAAAGGCAATTCCAAACAGAGTGATTATTTTCCACATTTATCTTTGTAGACCAGTGCATAAACTTCAGAGTGCTATATGGTTGCATGCCTCAGCGAAGGTTTCTCAGTGGTATCTACATCACGATTGCGAGGTTTCTGATCTTCTTCAGATTCTGAGCCAAAATACTCTCCATCCCATCTCTGACCCTTAGATCGCTTTTCATAATCCTCCTCCTCCTGCTGCCATTAAAAGTTGCAGTAAGTGTAAGAGGAATGATGCATACAACTCTGACTATAGACAATTTAAGTAATAACAGAAAGTAACTTTTTAAGGCAGACAAAAAAACTTCAAAAATAGAGAATGTCACCTCTTCAGGAAATTTGGTGTCTGGAGGCCTTTCCTGAAATGGTACGCTAGGAACATGCTGTATTTTATTCAACTGTTCCAACAAAGTATTCCTAAACAAAAAATTCAATGGTGAAAATACTTTATGTGAAGGTAATCTATGTACCACAATTACACAGAACCATACACTGTTACTAGAAACTTTTAACCATCTTGAACTTCAAATCAAAAAACAGTATATTCAAAGAATTATCCAACTACTTAAAAGCTTGCTATATATCCCCTTGCTAAGAAGATAATTTATAATGCTATTAAAATCATAAACAAATCAAAGTGTACCTTATTTTTGCCAATTCCTTATTTGTGTTCTGGTTCTCCATATTGCTCGGAGCAACATGGAGAGTGTAGTCTGGCCCAAAATATTCATAATAGTCATTATAAGGCAATTTGTCTTGGGGCTCAATACCCACAGCAACTGCAGTCTATATCAAGCAAGTTGAAACATCCATTTAGAAGGTCTAAAATTCATAAAGAAAAATCAAATAGATATTCAGAACCATGTAATTATCCCCAACAGCACAAAAAGAATATGTACCTCATAACACCAACAACGGGCAACATTACGAATGGTGTAACCCCCACCTCCAACAAGCATTAGTGGAACATTGAATGATCGAAGAAATCGAACACAATCTGCATGTCCTTTAATTGACAAATTAAAGCATCCCAGCCTATCACCTGAGAGTGAATCTGCTCCACATTGTAAGACAACTGCTTCTGGTTGATATACTTCCATGACCTTCTGAATGATAGGTCTAAAAAGATTCCTGTAGCTTTCATCATCAATTCCATCATTCAAGGGAACATTCAACGAATAATACTTCCCTTTTCCATACCCTACATCTTTAAGGTGGCCTGTGCCAGGAAAATAGTCGCCAAACTTGTGAAAAGATACGGACATAACCCTGTCAGTAGTGTAGAAAGCCTCCTCAACACCATCCCCATGATGTATATCAATATCAATATAAAGCACTCGCTGTCACATTGAAAACAACTAAAATAATTAGAGCTCTGCAGTTCCTCAAATGATCAAGAACTAATGTCTAATTTAATTGCATAAAGACAGTTCATTGTTTAAACAAGATTTCTGTACTTATACACTTTACTTACATGGAGATCAGGCTAAGGCAACATCAAAAAGAACCCTGACAAAAAATAAGAATAGCCATTGCTCCATGGATATACAGGCTACAAATGTCAGGGATCCTCAGAGGAATAACTGTAATATAATTGCAGAAGGGAATGATTAATCATGTCCTTTGAAGATATAGTGCATTGCCACAGTGGGGCCAGGGACGTGTGCACTGCTGTATGTTGGTCCTTGGATAATTCTGTCAGAAAGTAGCTATTTTATGAGACCAGTGAATGGTATGGAAGGAAGCCATTAATGATGACGCTTCCAAAGTTCACTTGGAGGCAAGGAGAGGAAGTTGAGAATTTAAAGCTGAGAAAAATGCTCGAGTTTCACCTATGATGGCTGTATTTCTAGAAGACATACACCCTCGAGTTTGGTGGCAGAGCACACATTTAGGCCTTACTCACATATGTTGAGAAGAGGAAGCCTATAAGGGCAAAATCATATCATACCCTGATGCAACATAAGATATATATTTTTTCCAAAACCAAAGAAGGAACCAACTAACCCTTAAGCATTAGAGCTTTGACAGAAACAAGAACAATTCATTGTTTAAAATACTAATGATCTAGAAATACATCGGTATGTTGGTTTGGAGGACTAAGAACCCCACTAATACATTTCCTTGAAAACTTCCTAATGAACTAGACTTAAGACAAGACTCACTTCCAAAGGACATTAATCAATAATCAGGTTGCAGGAGAAACAAAGGTGCAGAACATGGACAGAAGCTACCTTGGCAATTCGAACACTCAGGGGACTTCTTATCAGTTAGAAAAAGGGCATCTCCAACAAGTTCAACTGTGGCCAGACTTAGTATCAGAACAGGGTGCAAGAGACGCATTCAATCATGGTTGAACACATTGCACATCTGACAAGAAGACAGAGCTGCGGCCAAGAAGGGGAGTTGGAGTTTCTAGTTCAACAGTTGGACTTCTGGGAACACTGGCACTTCTTCTAGCAATACTCTTATAACTGATACATCTATGATATTGATACCCCCTTTGAAACTTGTAGAAAGGGGCTCCTTTCACCTGTATGGACTGTATTTTCTGCATTTTTGAAACAATCTAGTAATCTTGTAAGAGTTGAAGCATATTGGGAAGGCTAGGGAGTAGTGTCAATTGCTGTTTAGATGTTTGGGCATCAAATGCATCTTATAGTGTCTATTGACACTTTAAGTAGGTAGTAATTCTTTAACCAGCAAACGAGATAGTGGCCAGAGAAGAGATAAACTCACTCTTCTGGAGTTTTGACGCACATTGGGTTTCTATAGGTCAATTTTTGTGTTTTATCTTCATTTCCATGCTATGTGTGCTCTCTTAATACTCTTTAATGCTGTTATGCACTTAACAGCTTCATTTGTAGGACTTGTAGGACTGTTTTTATACAGGTTTTTTTCGAGAACAAGAGATCAGTCAAAAGTTGACATTTGATTTGTGTTAATAAGACAAGGAGTGGAATTCTGGATTTGTGGAGCCAGGAACTCAAATATCCAGAATTCTACAAACATTCCAAAAATTATATATGAGCAAAGTAAGTTGGCTGGGGCATGGCTTTGCAGAGAAATGAATTTTGTTTCAGTTTTAAATGTATGGATCAGATCAGACCAATTCAATAATTCTGAAAAATATGGAACCAATAGGATCTGCCAAGATTTGTAACCTGGCATTGACCTTTGGATAAGAAATAAAAAGAGTTACAATCACAAGAGTTAATCATACAAATAGAAAGGCCCGGAGTAAAATCAAAGGCAAATACGGTATAGTATTATGCCTGAAGGTTTCTGTAACCTGTTTCTCCAGCAGTGAT
The DNA here is from genome assembly GCA_027924645.1 of Cunninghamia lanceolata. Classification (NCBI taxonomy): domain Eukaryota; kingdom Viridiplantae; phylum Streptophyta; class Pinopsida; order Cupressales; family Cupressaceae; genus Cunninghamia; species Cunninghamia lanceolata. Next base: position 21,813,914 of record BSBN01000280.1, on the reverse strand, counting down.
TCACATACTAGAACTACATTTAGATAAGTATACCATACAAAAGCATATGATAGGCATGCAGTAGTTAAAAAGTCAGATAAAGGGCAATTTTAAAGCTTAAATGATATATAGAACCCAAGTCACCCCAACACACTGCATGGACTTACACATTCTGGAGATGGGCATGCATCTGAGATATGGGGAGAGCTGCAGTTGATGTCTCCCTGCTGCAAGAGAGGGCTCTAGCAAGCAGGTCATCCTGACAAATCAATGGACATCTCCTACAACAAAAAAATTGCAAAAACAATAAAGAAACAAAGACTACACCTAAAGCCATTTCTCACCCATTTAAACATGAAAATTTGCAGATCAAAAAAATTGCAAGTTTGCTTCAAGGGGTTGTGGTGTAATAGTAATGTAGGACACTCTTATCAGTTTGACCCACGTTCAAATTTCTGCCCCTCTCCTGCTCCACTCCCCTCCCCCACAACCACAATAAGGCATCCCATAACTCCAGAAGACATGCATTGAGGTTCTGGTGTGACAATTATGGGATACCTTCTAGAGTGATTTACACATCCTAAGAATGTGGGCCAAGCATACCCCACATTGCCTTAAAGGTAGCCCATAGCCTTGCCTAAGATTGACACAAAAAAAAAAAATTAATGCAGATTTGGGCAGCATAGATATCGTGCATAACCTGTATCCATATACCCATGTACCCTAATTCTGAAAACGGTACTCCCATCTCTGCTACCATGCCCTCACCTGCAGCTCCTTATGACCATTGCAAAAACAGTGCTGCCAATTCAACTAAAGTTAACCAGTGAATGCTGCTGAATATTATACACACCAAGAATTCACTTCATCTGCAGTCTAAACCTGTCCGTTATCATCAGGACTGTCATGCCACTGATCGTTGGATTACCCCATGTCATACTCTGAACTTGGGCACCTAACAAGCTGACTAGCGTTTTCAGCCCTAAGACTCAACAGCTCAAAATCAGAAAAATCTTACCGACACCAAAATAACATGTGAGAGAAAAAAGAAACCTGGGAGGAATCAATAGAAAGGAAACCTTATTTCAAAACCCATCATTAGTCCGAAGGGTTGTGATGTAATACTAAATGAGTACTTTCATGTGTGAGTTGTCCAGGTTCAAGTATGGACATTTAAGGTTTCGCAGTATTGAAAATGGTGTGTATTCAAAGTGAGTGACGCATAACCTCACTGTCAGACCCTGAGATTTAAAAAACCGATTCAAAAAATTATATATAAACGAAAAAAAAAAACCTTCTTAGTTGGGAAAAACGGAAACATATGGTAGAGATGATTCTAATTCTGAAGATGTGCACAGATCCTACTAGCATGCGCGACCCCAAAACAAACAATTTGGGAAGTCAGGCCACGTCAAGGATTACCTAGATCCTATAACTGTGAGACAGATTATACAAAGACACAAAAAGTCCAGCAAGTACTTGGATGCAAAAGAAAACCATTAAACTAAGATTAAAGAATTTCGGGTAAAAAAGTCCCAAAAATAACTATCATATATGGGTATGAGAATACTTACTTGATGCACCTTCAGAAGCTCAAGAATGGCCAAGACAATGTCATTGACATAGCAAAAACCAGATGCCTCACACTTTTTAGCATGGTGGAGGCCACCAGCCCAATTAATGGCTATATCTGCATCCCTGCTATTGAGTTTAACTGCCGCTCCCACGGAGCCCCCTGCGTAAGTCTGACAGAAATTATACAGCCCATCAAACACGGGGCAATCCTCTCCCACATTGAATCTCTTCAGCTGCCTTAGCTGCTCGTGCTGTGTCTCAGGTGTAACGGACTGAAGAAATGAGATATAATCATCTGCATGGAATACCCTGAGCTCCTTGCTCTGTAATAGATTAGGCCTGCAGATTTCCATATTCTCATGTAAACCATAGTGCATAATTAGGTTGTGAGCCATTCTGATTCTGTGAGGCTTCATGGGATGACCCTGGCTGTAATAATAGTTCCCAATATCTGAATCATAAAAATACGAAACTTTTCTTTTGGTTCCATCTGGACCAGATGTCAGTGCATTGCCTGATTCATCCATTTATAATAAATACAGAGGCTCTAAAGCCTCTGAGCTGAACTGAAAGTGCTATAATTTAAGCAAAACTGCAGCACCCACTCAGTTAAACGCAAATAATTACAACACCCACTTTGTAAAGTGCAAATTCCAATCTGGTTAAATAAATGGGTCACAATGGCGGCAGGGATAAATAAGAAAATATCATCTCAATGAATGAACTTAATGAAGATGAGCAAATGGGTATTTGATAAACCTTGTGTCCAGTTTGCCTGCAATTACGAGAGATCCAAATGAGAAATACAAACTCAAGTCTCCAAAGCATAGGCCTTTCCTCAATGCATGTGGCGGGCAGTGTTTTTCCATTGGTTTTTCAGCTGAGCTAGACTGTGTTCTCCGTGCATCTCTTTCTTCTGTGCCACTGGACTAGGTAGTTCTTCCCAGATTGAAAATTAATCAAATGAAAACGTCTAACCATGAGGAGACCATAAAGCTTTATGCTCTCCAAAATTAAAGAGAAAACCAATGAGGCTTAGACCATACTGCCATAATGCTCTATGTAATTCCAAAATTAGAAGAAGAAACCATAAGGCTCTATACATATACACGGCTGGATCTAATATTATTGGTTTAAGTTATCTATATATAAAAAAGTTTCTGGTTTAAGTTATCCAGCGTGAAAATTATTTTTTATTTATGGTATTGTTTTTATTGATTTATGGACGTTATTTTTAGGGTTAGTAGGGGTAAGAGGAGGTCTCCAATGTAGGGGGTGGAATCAGGGCCTAAATTTGATGGCCGTATGGTCATATTTAGGCATTTTTTCCATAAAATACAATCAAAATTTTAAAAAGATTGTATTGCATGAAGGAGAGATTTTGGACAGATTGTCAAAATTTATATAGGATTATAATGATATATATTTGGTTTATATATAATTTTATATTATACTAAGATATGTCATGGTATTTTAAGGGCACCTTTGAATGAATAACTATCATAAAAATTTTGCTTGACAGGCACGGTCGACCGTCAAATTTAGGCCCTAGGTGGAATGGGTGTTTCCCATATTTAAGATGGATTGTTGGTGCACTCTACATTAATTGTAGATAAAATTAATACGTTTTATGTTAATTATTTTTTAAATTATTAAATATATATTTGTAGAGGAGAAAATTTGTATTATCTTTTTTTTTTCTTTCATTACAAAATTGTAATAACTCTAATATACGTTTCTAATAGATTTTTGAATTTTTTAAGTGCACTCGTTGACCCAAGACTCTAGCGAGTACTTGGTGTTGTCTCATTATTCTTCTTAAAACATCCCTGATACATTTCTCAAAACATTCCCTGTTCTAAACAGGTTTGCAGTTACAATTTTCTCCCTTGGAAAGAATGGCAGCCACTATCTCCTCCCCCTTTTCCAAATTTCAAATTATCTACATTTCACAATTGATAATCCTGGACATGATTGATACTCATTAGTGTGTGTGCCAAAAATTTCAAATTGTGCATCTATGGCTTGTATTTAAAGGAATCGTCCCTATGTCATTTTAATCATTGAAAAGCAGTGTTCAATAACTAGGACAACATATTCGCACGTCTATAATATTTTGTAGGTTCAACATAGCAACTTCTTTGTTTACATTAACGTCCAACCAAATTATCTCTTATACTATTATTGTTAACTCAATCTCAATGCTTGACTAAGGTACAAGGAAATCCTAAGCTTGAACTTGCATATCAAGCCCCACAATGCTCTTTAGCACCACCATTATTTTCCTTGTTGTAGATATCCTCAAGTAAACAGGGGTTGCAATTACCTAAGACATGATTATGCTTAATATAGGATTGCAAAAATCAGGATAGGATTGTACCCCTAGATAGGATCAGTATCGAGATTACATCTTAGACACTACGATTCTTTGATTTCAATCATTTTGACTCTCTAATCCAAAATCCAATTCCAAATTCTCAATTGTAGGTCTCTATCACAATGTGACATTGCTAAAGTTTACTTTCCACTGAGACCAAGGTATGCAACCATAACCAATCTCATTTCTATTTTAGCACATGTTGAATTACGATCTCAATAACTCATTTTAGCAGTCATGATATTTCCACAGTCCATGTTGATAAATAGTAGTGCTTCTGGTAAAACTATGTGTAGCTTTTTTGCCTCAACGTTTCTTCCTCATGAAACTAATTTATAGTCACATATTTTAGTCTTTTCAGGATTTTCTTACTTGCTCTTTTGACTCTCTTTTTCTATTATTTTTCTTCCTTTTCTCTTTCTTTTCCTTAATTTCTTTTTTCCTAGCCTTTTTAGCCACTCCTAGTCTAGTCTCCTTACCCTAGACTGTTGTAGTAATCTGCACCCAGCCCCTCTCTATCCTTATAAGAAACTATTTCTGCAATTTTCAATTCAGTTACTCTCTCTTCTTTTCTTCCTAATGATGGATCATGGAGTGTGATCCGAAACGTTGAGGCAAAAAAGCTACACACAGTTTTACCAGAAGCACTACTATCTATTAACTCATTTTAGTCAATTTGCATACCCAATTCCAATATCTAAAGTATCACTTCGATTTTAATGATTTTATTCATTTACTAAAATCATTTTATTTCCCTTCATTTTGGTGAACTCAAAACTTACATGCTTATCCCTTAGGGTTAAATCTCTATTTTTTTTTAGTTTTAGATTTGTGTGCTTTAATATTTCCATTACTTTTCAAATTTGATTTCTCATTGTGCTTTTAGTTGTTAGGATTAAGGTACCATCAACTTTGTAAATCCGATTAATTTAATTACTCCTAATATTGTAATTGTAAATGCAAGCATAAGGGATGTAGGATCCACCAACTGCAGTAATTATTTAACTAGTATACCTATATTTAAAAAATATATCTAAAGTACGCCGAGAGATATTTTTCTAGAGGCACCTATTTCCACTTATGTATAGTAAATTGATTAAAAAAAATAGAGAGACATTTTGTAACTCCCATCACCCATGCCACTACGGTCATCCTTGGATTTATTTTATTTTATTTGTAACTCCCATGCCACTACGGCCATGCATTCAAATTTTTTTTTATTTTTATTTATTCTCTCATGCCACCATGACCATGCATTCAATTTTATTTAATGTGGGTCTTTTGATATGCCATTCTTTGATTTTAGTGGATAGTGATGGCTTCTTTGAAACTGCCATCCACCTTCCTTTCCATCCCACTTGCACTTTATTTTTATTTTTTCTTTTATTCCTTTCACCTTCTCTTCTTTTATATTTTTATTTTTATCAAAATCTTATAAAATTTCATAGAATCTAAATCTGTTTATGAATCTTTCAGCTCTTTTCTCCATCCGTGTTGTGAATGTAGGAACGCCTCTCGGCATAATTACAATGACCATAATATTTATTTACTCTTTTTACCTTGGGATAGTAAATAGGTGAAAATGGGGCATCTAGGTTCATTAATTGATTTTATGACACTTGTAAAAGAACCTTCCAAGATTGTCTCTTACATGTTGTAAGGAATCAGTTAAATTTGGATAGTTATGACAAGTTATGACAGAGAATCTTATGATAGCCTAAAAGAGGCTAAAAATAGCTTGTTTGTTAACTATTCACTATGAGGGCATTGGATTTTGGCCTACTTGGGTGCCACATTCTATTTGGAGTTTATGACAGATGTAAGAATCATTAATTAGCCTGATTCCCAAAGTGGGCATAGGATTTTCATAGATTTGGGTGCCATATTTGATGTGTCTTCTTCTGTAAGCTTGTATTCTATTTAACAGAAGCTAGAGGAAGTGCAAGATATGAGAGTTGTTTGTTTACAGGTACACAGGTGTAGTTAGATTAGATGCAAGATTGAAAGAAATTGATGTATTGTAATCTCTTTGCAAACAATACAAATTTCTCATCTTTTCCTAGTGGAGTTTTTTACTCGAAAGGGTTTTCTCCATGTAAATCTTTATACATTATGTATATGGCTCTTGAGTATTACTGATTTCTTTAATACTAGTTCACATCTCCATTGATATTCTACAATTTATATTTTAGATTTCCATATTATAGTAGTTTCCTTCATTTCTAACATTTGGTATCAGAGTCTGGCCAACTTTGTTTTTGATAAGATAAGCGGCAAACCAAGGGTGTCGAACCCATTACATTTTAGCCCCAAGGGCATGCCAAAGAGACATCAAAAAACCATCACAGCAAAAAGGAACCAAAGCCAAAAAAACCAGAAACAACAGCCTAACAGCCGATAGACAGTAAACAAGAACACAAAAAACACAGAAAAGCCCCACGGGCTAGTTGAAGAGTTGCTCCCAATCCTTAGTGAGAAATTGGTACATGTCCTTGTATTCCTTTAGCTCTTTGTCCTTCATGCCATGCCTGGTGAGTTCAATATCTTGCAACACAACCAAAGTAGTCGCAGACCTATGCATGACTTTAGAGGTGAATCTCGCCAGCATCATAAATGTTTTCTCCAGTACCATCATTCTGGTATTGATGTCTTCCATCTCTTTACCTTTAGTGATAGTCTTCTTACCCTTTTTGCTCTTTCCAGAATCCTGTTTGGTCTTCTCCGAGCTATTCGTCTTCGAAATCTGGGCATTAAATTCTGGGAAATTGCTCAGTCCTTCGTCCACAATCTCCAGGACCACAGTGTCCTCATGGTTCTTAGCCTTGGTCTCATCGTCCAGGTTCTCCTTAACACCTTCCAACTCAACAATATGATTTTGCTCCTTGCGCACAAGGGTAAGTTTAGCAGCCAATCTGGTTGATCTTCTGGTCGACAGAACCCTTCCTTTACTCTAAGGAATAACATACTCCTCATCCATCTTATCTTCACTACCATCCCCACCATCCACAGAATCCTCATCCTCTTCTTCCAAATTATCAACTTCCATACTAGGGTTATTCTTAGAATTCACAGAGAGGCTACCCCCATCTTTACCCTCCTTAACCTTCTTATGGGGATTGTTGCCTTTAACATCACTAACAACAAGCTTCCTTTTGGTGGGTTTAGGGATAGCCGCCTTAGGGTCAATCTGTTCCACATTTTGAGCTTCAGGGTTAATCAGCACAAGGGGTTTCTTTTTGGCAGAAGAGGATATGGCAGTTTTGTGGGAGTGGGTGTATTTCTCAGGGGTTATTTCAGTGATGATCATGGGGTTACTACGGGTGGGTTTTAGTTTAGGTATAGGCATTACAAAGGGGTTGTCAACGCGGGTGGCGATGATATTCTTGGGTGGACACAAAGCTAAGTGAAACTTGTAAAGCCTATAAATTAACCCCTGATGGAGTGGAATGGGGGGTTTCTTAGGGTCATTCTTATGTTGTTCAATGGCATTCTCAACAAAAACTTCCAAAGAAGAAAGCAGGTAAAAAGGAAAGCTAATGAATTTGTTGCATCTAAAGTGATTCAGTAAAACAAAGTGGCAGTGGAAGAACTGATGAAACCTACCTTCAAGTGTGAAATACTTGATGATCATATAGCACACGTCGTCCCAAGGTTTAGGGAGCTAAGCTCTGTCGAACCCTCCTTGCAGGCTATGCAAGACTTCTTTTTTTTCAAACACAGAGCTATACCCTCCAGGTCTGAGACTTTGCTGGTCTTCTTGTGTTTCACACCAACCGTGGACATGCCCATAGCCATCCCAATAACATTTTCGGTCACTTCAAAACCAATGCCACCAACTTTGACATGTTTGTCTGTCCATGACCTTGCAAATTGCATGGATAAGTTTTCATCATGCCCCTAAAGGCATTCCAAGAACAACTCCACTCTACCCTTCTAGCAAATATGCCATAGGGTCTCATTCTTCTTGAATTCTTCACAAGACTCAGGTTCAATTTGAGACCTATCCCCCCCATTTGCAAGCAACCAATCTTAGCAGAAGTTTTAGAGAACAATAAGGCTTTATGCAGCCAAATCTCTTTACCAGCAGCAATTTTAGGTGACAAGAAAACTCTTTGCAGCAAAGAAACTTTACCACTGTAAATATTAAACGGAGAGAAACTCAATGCATGAAGATTAATGAACAACTTGACACCTCTACAGTTTGAATTGACATAATTCATAAATTCACCTCATGTGAATTAGTATGCCAACCCATCTTATGATTACAATAATCACAAAGCTGGGTTCTATGGAGATGAGGAGTATTAATCCAATCACATGTCATGTGAATGGCCATGTGATTAACCCTTTGGTGCATCCATGTCATCATGTTGCTTTTGTAACACGTCAACCTAATGTAATTTATAATTCTCTTAAAGATGATCTGTCTATATTCCATTCTAGCACTGGATCTTTTGGTTTCTTTAAAAATATAATAATCAATAGTATTTGAATCATTCCTCCTACGCCTCCTAAGGCAAACCTTAGTCCGAGTGTCTAACCTGAACAGGTTTAAATTCATGATTTGTTTTTCCATTGATTTTTTAGCACATGTTGAATTACGATCTCAATAACTCGTTTTAGTCAATTTGCATACCCAATTCCAATATCTAAATTGTCACTTCGATTTAATTGATTTTATTCATTTACAAATACCTTTAGATATTTTTAAAGGATCATTTTATTTCTCTTCATTTTTGTAAACTCAAAACTTACATGCTTATCCCTTGGGGTTAAATCTCTATTTTTTTATGAGTTTTAGATTTGTGTGCTTTAATATTTTCATTACTTTTCAAATTTGATTTCTCATTATGCTTTTAGTTGTTAGGGTTAAGGTGCCATCAACTTTGTAAATCTGATTAATTTAATTCTCCTAATATTGTAATTGTAAATGCAAGCATAAGGGATGTAGGATCCACCAACTGTAGTAATTATTTAATTACAATGACTATAATATTTATTTAGTTTTTACCCTGGGATAGTAAACAAGTGAAAATGGGGCATCCAGGTTCATTAATTGATTTTATGACAGTTGTAAGAGAATCTTCCAAGATTGACTCTTACATGTTGTAAGGAATTGGTTAAATTTGGATAGTTATGACAAGTTATGATAGAGAATCTTATGATAGCCTAGAAGAGGCTAAAAGTGCAAGATATGAAAGTTATTTGTTTACATGTACACAGTGCAATCAAATTGGATACAGGATTGAAGGAAATTGATGTATTGTAATATCTTTGTAGATAATATAAATTTGTCCTCTTTTCTTAGTGGAGTTTTTTACCCAAAAGTGTTTTCTCAACAAAAATCTCAGTGTTATGTGTATGGCTCTTGAGTATTGTTGATTTATTTACTACTAGTTCACATCTCCATTGATATTCTATAGTTTATATTTTAGATTTGCAAGTTTATTTCAGATTTCCATATTGCAGTGGTTTCCTTCATTTCTAACATTAGTGCTTTACTTAGGGTTTAGCCCTTAGTTGGGTGTAATTTTCTAAATTCCTTGTGATTGTGATAAGTAAGGTAGCATAACAATGGACTAGGAGAGTGGAATAAAGGTTTAAATGCAAGTAGATTCATGTTGGTATGCAAGCCCAAGAAGTTAGACATGTGTATTGTCATTTACAGTGAAGATTCAAGTGAGTACTTCTTCACATTTTTTGGAGGTTTTCTCATACATGGGTTTCTCTAGGATAAACTTTATGTTTAATTTTCATGGTGAGGTGTGTTCTTATATTTACTTGCTATCTTTTTGTTAAAAATGTTCTTAGTTCAATTTAGTCTTTATTGTCCTTCAAAAAATCTATAAATTTTTTGACTAATGTATAGAATATTGATCCAAACTTACAAATCAAATGGTATTAAAGCAAGTTCCTTCCTTTATGGAAGTTGTTATGGGTGTTTTACAAATTTATACTCATGACAAGAATGAGTGGAAAAGATATTTTACTTCTACAAAGAGACATTGAATCTTGTTGGTGGAGAAGTGAGTTGAGAAGCATGGCAAGAGAAGAAGAGTATTTAAATGTTGAAGAAAGGTTCCTCAAGATGGAAGCTACAATAGAAGGCCTTTTCTCAATCAATGGAGATCATGAAAAAACTTATGGAGTCACTCATGGAAAGGTTGGACAAAGGCAAAGCTTACTCCAATGAGGAAGAAGAGTCTTCAAAGGTGTAAAATCTAAAATTGCCTACTTTACAACTTCCACCTTACATTTTTGCACTCATTTTGGTGCCTAGCACTTTAAAACATGTTTTAGGACCATCTAAACTATTTGTAGCACTTTCTTTGATCGCATAAAGATAATGCATGGAGAACTAGCCTTAGCAACACCTTACCAAACAACTTGGAAAATTTGAGCACTTGAATCCTCGAGGACACCTATGCTAACTAAGTGCTAATGTCCAAACACCCATGCTAGGTGGGTGCTATTGTTTGTGTCCAAATTTTCAAATTTGACTTTTTCCATTCATTTTTGATTTAATCCTTACTATATTTCCAATAATTGTTTTACTTGAAACTCACTATAAACTTATCTTTACCCTTCCTTTTGGATGGTTACATAAAAAGGAAGCTCATTTTTGTGAAACTTAATAAGCATTTCATACTCTCTACACATTCATAGGTAATCAATGAGACTTCATCACAAAGCAAGGCAACAATCTAGAGATCTGAGGACTAAAGTTTTGAAGCACCTAAATCCATCATAGCCATGGATTATTTGTCATGTCCCCTTTTCGGCCATAAATTACCATTTCCTTTTTGACTCTCAAAGCCGTAGCTAAAAACCCTTGCCATAACCTTTCTTGTCCAGATCTAAGACATTTTTCCTATCCCTACCCTCTCCATTGTTTCCTTTATGTGATATCATCACCCTATTTGTCCTTTGTCACTCACATGCCACTATTACAAAGTTTTCCCTCTAGAGTTTGTGTTTTTATCACTAAATTTCTACACACAACATCCACACCATCACTAGGTTTGCACACACTCAACTTTTCATGTTGTGCTATTATTGAGATTGAAATACACCACCCAAGGGATTGTTGGAGGTAGTCTCCTTAATAACACACCCTTTCCCTTTGTCCCCAAATTTACCTCAGATTTATCTTAGATTCAGGGCATAATTTTCAAATTCTACAAGAAAGAGAGGAATTAGGGAATTTTGATGAGTAGATCCTAAAAAATTTAGATCCCCTGACTTCACAGAAAGCAGTACCTAGTCCTATCAACAGTGCTCAGTCTTGTCTTGTAGCAACACCTAGAATCCAAAGTTCTCTATTTGGTCTCAAATTTACTTGGTATTATTCTTTTGACTTGTTGAGCTCATTTCTAGCATAAAATTCTACAAATGCTAAGTGCATTTATCCCATTTATTTGTCGTGGCGTAACAAAATCACACTTATCATTTCTCATCTCCTATAATTGCTTTCATTGATAAGATTTAGATAGTTTTGTTCTATATTACTATATTTCAATTATAATTGTGATTTATACTTTTTAAGTAGGTGAAAAAGAAAGAAATTAACCTATTTCTTAGGTAAAACACATTAAGGGGGTTAAATTGCAATCTCTCTAAAGGGTGATGTTAGCCATTCTCCACCTATGTGCTATGATTGATCTCTAAGCATTTAATATCTCATGCACACTAACATATATCCCAATCTCACCCAAAGTACATTAAGATCTTCACCCTCTAAGTTATGACCTGCACACCAGAATCTATAAGCTAACTCTAAACTAGTCCATACACAAAGTTAAACAAAAACATGATCATCTCTTCGTGAATCAACCTATACATGAACTATTAATTGTTATCAATCTCCTTGTGTCTTCAACATTACACTATTAGGGGTATATATCAACACTTGTCCCCTGATGCCACGTAACCTATATATAGAATCATGCATAAATCTAATAATAACATGGACTTGATCATAGTGAACTACAATTCAATGTATCTTAAAATACATCATGTACCTAAATATAATCTATGCATGTTTATCCCTGATATACATGTGTGCTCATAAATCCATGTGCTCTTTATCTATAGCTAGGTGTTATTTATAGTTTGTATATGAATGATTACATTTTAGCACCAACATTCTCCCAATGTAATTATGTGTCATGTCCTCATAACACTAAATACATAAAAAAAAGAAGAGAATAATACAATTTTACAAAAATAGAATAAAGAAGATACCCCTAAACACAAACAAAATAATTCTATACATGCACTAGCTCTGACACATCTATCAAAATGTGAGGTCAGGTGATAAGCAAGCGATCCTTGATCTCTAACACTAACAATCTAATACTCTACAAACTACCATGATCCATTGTTTCCAAGAGTTATAGTTGTACTCATAATGTTCAAACTAACTACTTTAGTGTGCGTTGTTGAATCATTGGATATCAATTATACGCATGCGCACAACTTAGCATTTACTTATGTAAGTACATTAGTGTTTGTTTTCCTTTTTGAAGTTACACATGTTGAGTGTCTCCAATTCCTTGCCTATAAGATTTTCATGCACTATCTCATCCTTGAATATGTAGAATTTAGTATTCAGAGGTGCAAGTCTAGTAGTCAGCCAATTAAACCAATTACTTGATGCAAGAAACAACTTGTGTTCAATTGCAAATGTCTATGCATAGTCCTCATCTAAACACTCAATTGGCAACCCTAGCAATTTTAGCACTTGCTTTAAATTCTTTTCCTGCTCATTCAAATGCCTCTTCCTTTCAAAGCTTTTGTGCAACTTATTCATTCTTTGTGCACTCAAATTATTCTACTTGCTTTCTCTTTTGCTCTACAATAATCTTAGCTTCTTATGCTTGCAATTGTTCCTTGACCAATGGTTGGTCTTCATTATTCATGGCCTTGTGCCACACTTCTAGATCCTAGAAAGTCAATACAAGTATATGCAATGGATTAACTAATGCTTCGAATGTGCTAGCATGATCTTCTAATCTATCCTCAGGCCCTACAATCTATCTGGTAATTATCTCATCATTAAGTACATTAGAGAACAACATTACAAGGTAAAAGTTCATAGTTGTGTCACACTTTCGACCAACTAAATAATTCTGAGCGAAAGGTTTCCGGGTGGTAGGTAGTCACTTGACACAGTTCTGCCTAGAACCATGTGGCACAAACGTGGCCAGAGGTTTCCAGGCGAAAAGGTTATGCCCGATAGCTTACTGAGCAACACGGTTTCGAGAGAAACTTTGAAAATAAAAAGAAAAAAAAGTTGAAATGTCATTTTCACCTAGATTCAAGTCATGAGAAACCCTTTCACCTGGAACCCACAACCCCACAGAAAGAACCCATGACCCCACATTTACTTGCATGTTGACTATTGCAAGTAGGGTTTTTTATTTTTTCCCTTTTTGTGTTTTTTTCTCAATAAAATAAATGACAGTTCTATAGTTGTATTTAGGCATTTTTGTTGTAAAATACAATCAAAATTTTAAAAAAATCATATCATATGAAAGGAGAGATCTTGGACAAACTGTCAAAATTTATATGGGATTATGATGATATATATATATAGTTTTTATATAATTTACTTATACTAAGGTATGTCAATATTTTAAAGGCATCATTGAATAGATAACTGTCATAAAAAATTGCTTGACAACCAAGGTTGACTATCAAATTTAGGCCGCATAAAAATCAAATAACAACTAAGTAAACCAAACTAAAACTGTAAAAATCAAACTAAAACCTTGAAAAAACTAAAATAAAACCCTAAAAACAAAACTAAAACCCTAGAAATGAAACTAAAACCCTAAAAACAAAACAAAAACCCTAGAAACAAACAAAAATTCTAGATTTTAAAAAAAAACTATTTAACACCTTTCAAAATCATATGTGGCAATTTCGAATACTCCAAAATCATATGTGGCAATTTTGAATCACTCCAATTTCAAAACCCTAGAAACAAACATGCATGAGGAATGTCCTTCCCATTTATAAATTTGTTGGCATATGACCTATTGTAGTGCCCCTCATTTTGGCTTTCTAATAGTTGTTCTGTTTAGACATTATGACATTTTGGATTTACTGTTTGATGATGATACTTGTTTATTGCTATGATGATACTGTTTGAACCATTGTTTTATGCTTATATTATGGGTGGTTACGAACTCAATTGATTATGTGGATAAATCTTAGCATGTGCTTATGTGATTCTCTGATGATGTTTTATATCGCTGTTTAGTTTCTAATGAACATGTATATGTGGTTACTTGTGATGTGATTGGTGGAAGGGACAGTGTTGCATTACTCATGCGTGAGTACCCTGCTACGCTGCGACTCTCTTCCACGGTGTGTTTGATTAGATGGTTATATGTATATATGTATGCTTGACATTTTGTTCGTTGCAGGTTGCAGGTACCAGGCATCGACTCCACCTAAATCGACAGGTTTGAGTGTGCCTTAAAATCCAATGGAAAAGTTGAACAGAGATAACGTAGGGTCCCCTAGCTTGTCACCATCCTTGAAAAGGATGAGTATTCAATTTTGCATCCTGTCAGTAAGGTCGGTATGGGCATGTTGTCAGTCGTTGTTGTTCAATCGTGTGTTGTCGTCAGGTATTATTCAACATTTGATTAATTTATGTTGTAGTTGTTTGATTAATGTTATGGCTAATTGCTTTACTATAATAAAATTATTAAAGAGGCACCTTGATAAATTAATATGAAGATATTTATAAACAAATAATATATAATATTTTAGTAGGTGAAATTTTATTTGTGTAAATAAAATTAAATTCACTTTGTTGTTGCAAATTATGATTAATGAATTTATTTTATTGTGAGTTGTAATAATTGTTGTGCATATTTTGAATTGGGAGGGAATCTTGTTTGGAGGAATATTAAATATAAGTTTTGGTTTTCAGAGAGAGTGGAGAAAGTGGGGGGGTTTGTATTTAATGGAAATGGTGAATTGTTTTGGCTATTTTTACTTTGGCTTGAGGGATTTTAAAAATGGGATTTTTGGGGTGAAAGGAGAGGAGGGTGGTTCTAGTGAAAGGAGATTTATCAGACAAGAAGAGAATTGGGGAAAAGAGAGCTTAATCCGAGTATGTGTTTTGTCTCAATTCCTTGAGATTTGTTGCTTTAGTTCTAGTCAATGTATGAATTTATTCTATGTTGTCTTGATAAGAAAATTGATTTGCTCTGTATGCAACATCATTGCAAACCCTTCTGGGAATTTCACTGAATTGCTTGTATGTCATATTCTCTAAACTTCTACAACATTGAAATCTTGTTTCCCCGAGGTGATTTCCTCAACAAAACTCTTACCTTGAACCTTGCATTTAGAGTTATACACATTTCGATCTTATCATTTGTCGACTCTGTAGACCCCTGTTTTGGATTGTGAGGTTGAATGTATATTGTGATCTTATCAAGACCCTCGCATATTCAAGACTCTTTTCGATCAATATTGGTTTCTGCATCATTATTTAATGCATGTCATATTCTCTGTCTCTTTTGTAAATCTGTAGTCATTCGATCCATAGCTATGCTAAGCCTTTGAGGAAAGTCGTCTTCTCTTTCTCAAAAGTAGCATCATTTGAGGTTCTCTAGTTCTTTGTTAAGCCTCGGGCATTAGTATACATCTGCATGCAACATTCTTAATGAATGTAGTTGGAACAAGATAAACCCTGATCATGTCATTTCATGGAGTAATCTTAGCTTAAATAAAATTGATCCTTAGACCGCTGTCTGAGAGGAACCTCCTGCAATAGTATAATGAAAAATGCATGAAATAATAGAAATAGCAGAACACAGAAGGAATTTATTGATCGCAAGCCACTTCGAGGGGGCAACCTCCTTTGAGCAAGCTCAATACAATAAACTCGTGGATGTCTTCATTGGCCTCAATACGTACTTATATACTAAGTCCAATCGAAACAACTATTACTCCCCATGAATGTGGGATAATACAATATACTCACGGGACGACTTACAAAGCATATGCGTCCAACAACAATATACTAATAAAGTAAAGAGAAGGGTTAAACACAGGTTCCTAACACTGTCATACCATCGATGTGTTGCCACGATCGATTCATTGTGTTCTTCTGTTGATGCTTGATAGACCGCGAGCCATGTGCTCATTAAGTCGAATGCTTTCAATCATATTCTTTGCTCTGCCTATTGATTCGATTTGTAGCTATTCGCATGCCTTAGATTAATGAACCTACTCGAATGCTATAACATATATTACTATGCATACAAACTGATAATTACAATCCTAAGATGGAGCAGTAAGCCTAGTTTGTATATTCTTTGATCCATCAGTGAAATGATGAAATGCAGCGGCCCATGCTCAATGCTATCATTCATGTCTGGCATAATATAATCCTATATTTTTTTTCCTGTAATCTGTAGCATCCGGCAATCATTACATTTAAGATTTGTTGCTTCATGCCATCGACGAGATTATATTTGCAAGGTTGGATTTTAGGATCTTAAGCTAATCAGTGAGGCGTCGGCTCTGATGTGGGGCTTCAATGTTATCATTTGCATAAGCATTATCTCTCACCAATTTGATGTCCATTCCCAACCCGTCGCTGCTTATAGAGTCATATCTCTGCCATGATATGCACTCCTTTATCATGTTGTCTAATCTTTCCTGTGATAGTGGTAGTCGCCTGCAATAATGGAGCGATAAGGATTAGTTATGACATAGTTATCATATGCAAGTGATCGGTTTAGTTGAGATCATAGGATTTGGTCGATTACCTTGTAGTTATTTCTATGGTGGGACTTGATATCATTAGTAATAGGTATGTTAGATATGTTATTCGGTAAGTTATAGAATTATCATTTAGTGTTTAGATTAGTATGTAATAATGTTTTGGTTAGTATAAATGTTGATTAACATATAATCTTATTATCATTAGAATAAAAGAGTCCAATCTTATATTTAAGTTAAGGGAATATCTTTGTGAAAATGTATTTGTTAGATTTGAAATTATGTTATAATGCGAATTGTAGTATAATTCTTATTATAGAAATTCGAGTTTAGAATATTAGATCATTGGTTAAAAATGAAAGTAGTGTATTTAAATGTTAGTATAGTTACTTTCTTAAATAAGGACATGTTTATATTATGATGTTTCATTGCATAGAGTTCTTATATTATAGAATGTAATTTAGAAATAATGAGGATAGGACTTTAGCACTTGGGATGGCAAGTTTATCATGTCAAGAAGTTTGACCTTATGGGACTCTAGCTAGTTGGTAAGTCATGAGTCTAGCAATGCTTTGATCCTCTTATTCCTTCCATATCCTATTTTATTGCTAACACTAATGTCTTAAGATTTAATTGAGCCCTAGATAGGTTGTTTAACCCTTTTAAGTAATTGGTTGTGGATATAAGAATTAGCGTAGAGCCATGCTAGGATAGAAACATAACATTAATCTTACCCTTGAGTTATGCATAAATAGGTGATTTATTATTTGTTACTTGAATCTCGAATAAGGTTAGATGTTAAATATTGAGTTTTGGAATATTGTTTTAATGTTGGTTGACTTTATGTGTAAATGGTGTAATGAGTCTTTGTGTATGTCGTTTGTGATTTCCAGAGGGCTAGAAGGTCGAGGTTTGATTTCATGTTTTGTGTCGTAAAGAAGTTTGAAGTTTAGTTGTATTTGTATAAATTTGATTTAAAATTACCATGTTTTGGAAATTAAGTATTGATAGTTTTAAATGTAAATTTAGTATTTTCATTAGTACGAATTCCCTTATAAGGAATTGTTTTAAAATATTGTATTTAGATTTTTTTGTGAGTGAACTTGTGAAAGTCGTATCAGTGGTCGTATTAGGGTTATGTTGTCAAATTAGTTATTCCAGAGGCATAATCTTTTGTTGTCATGATCTCATGTTGTCGTCATATTAAAAAGGTTCGTGATGTGATTGCAGAGTCCTCCTTGAATGTTTTGTTCTCATGCATATGCTATGATTGTTAAGTGTTATGATGTGGGATTGAGTCTTGCATGGATGATATGGTTCATTATGCTGTTGATTATGCAATAAGTAGTGTGTCGATTTTTGTAAATGGGGAGGTGTTGGATAACATAAAAGTAATATGATGGTTATGGTTTGCTTCACTTAGAAGCTATGGTAATGTTTTGTGAAAATTGTCCTATGATTGAGTTGTTATGCAAGAGAGTTAATGCCTTGCATGGTTCATGTATATTTGATTATTACTATGCTTGTTGAGTAGGGTCTTCTAGATGCAGATAGGGTAGTGGCTCTCGATGGGGGCTGGAGCCCAAAGTGGCATCTAGGACAACCCATGTGGGAGTGTCGTAACTCAGTGATCACCTAATTAATGAATTAAGGGGGTGGGGTAGTTAATCACACTAAACAAGATAAGTGAATGCCTCACTCATGGCTCAAGTGCTCATTTAGGCTTGAGATGAGATGAGAAGGCCTGGAATGGCAAGATCAACGACCTTGTCCTCATGAAAGGTATGTTGATTCTGCATGAGTTTGTATGGGGGCCAAGGGTTGGGAGAGGTTGCCAGGACAACCCAAGATGGGGGCCGGGGCCTAGGAAGGCTTGCCAGGACAACCCATGACAAGCTATGTGATGACACTTCTCCCTACTGCAGTCTAGCATTCTCGAGTTGTATTTTTCCCACTCATTGTGTGGTTGCCTCTGGAAGTGATGTTAAGTATTGCCCTATGTTGTTGTAGTCTTGTGTAGTCTTTGTTCTTCCTAGTTATTGTCTTCTTGTCCGTTCTTATTGTGGGACCTTATTGTTATCTCCTAGCACGGAGGGGTGGGCCTTAGGGTTCCACATGGTCGGGTGGTAGTGCTTTATTCCATTGGTTTTTTTGCATCGAGGCTCGAGGATGTATCTCTCATGTTTCCAGTTTGGCATCTATATCTGAGGACAAACATTGTACTATTTGCACCTGGATTTTTGTATCAGTGGAGATCATTGAGTAAATTGATGTATACAGGAAAGAGCTTATTGAATTATGTAATTCCTTTTGTAGGATACACTATTTGAACTTGTAATTATTATTGAAAGGATGATGTATCTATCTAATGATGTAATGAAAGTTGTTAGTTGACTCTTTTGATTTATTTGCATGAGCTATGTATGTGGTTGAATATTGCTTAATTTATCAATAATGCAGCTATGTTATCCTTAGAGATGTTAATTTAACTCGTTGTTATCAAACTAAGTTATGTGTTGATATCATTGTTTCCATTTTAATAAAAAAAATAATTTCTGCCTTTTTATTGCTTTAGTTGAACTTACCTCTAGGGTTGCATGGCAGGGCATTACACCTATACCTAATATAATTCTAAGTCATTTTTCCTTAATGGTCTAAACCTAACCCCTATATGTGTAAATATATCTTAAGTCGCTTGGTTCAAAAGGTTTTGCAAGTGTAATCCTGAACCTTGTTTAGAACTAGGTATATGTGAAATTGATCACCATTTTCCTAAATCAAAATTAATCATGGGCCCAAACTAACTTTCCTCCAACTAGCCATTGCCTAGCAAATTAAGTGTAAAATATTTAAATTTGCATGCTAAGATATTGTATAAAAGGATAGAGACCTAATTCATCTTGGATCATCTATTACCAATTAGAGAATCATATTGTTTGATCAATTAAGCATCAAGGAGAATTAGAAATTAGTATCTAATAAATTATAAAGACATGCATATAAGGATTTTAATTTCTACTTGGTGTGACTTCAAACTTGTTCATGTTGTTGAATCAATCAAAGGGCTTAACTAAAGCACGCGGTGGTAAGCAAGTTGACATTCTATCCCTTGCATAATAGGTTTTATTGGTGCTTTTGAGAACCAAGTTCCTTTTAAAATTTCTTATATTGAACAAGATTGTAAAGACAAAAAGCACAAAGATTAAGGCCATAGATTAGATTTAGAACTATTGAAAAATGATCAAAACTATAGGTGTGTAGATTAGAATTGTAGGTGTAAGTTCAAATTAGAAAAGAGCACAAATCATTTCTTACTTTGTCAAAGCTTCACAATCTTGGGCTTGATAGTTGAAATTGAGATCGGATCACTAAGCACAAGTTACATTAAAATATCTTGTGCTACATCTAAATCCCCTCCAAACCTAAGTACCCTTATCCTCTTTATTTATTTATTCATAATTGGTGGGATAAAGGTTGTTTGAGACTATGATTCATACAACACAAGTTGAAAACCAACCTATTGTATTTTGACTAAATGACATCAAACAAAGCATAAGTGAAATGATAGTGGCCCCCAATAGTGTTGTGATGGAAACAAATCATATATGTTTTGAGAAATATGGAAGCTTGGTTCATAGACTTGTAATCGTAGTATATAAGTGGTGTTGTTTGGCAATTGTACATAGATGCTTTTGATAACCAAATTATTCATTGACTTTTAAATTCTATTTGTACTAGCATTATGGATAGTGTAAATAGGATGTAAAATCAAATCGATGAAATGTTCATTATTTTTACTATCTTAGGTTTTGGTTCATTGTTCTCTTGGCAAATGTGTGTTGGAAGAAACTTTATCTTTTCAACATATACACGATTTGTATGGATTAGAAATAATAATATTAGAATAAATCTTAGGTACACAATGATCATGAAAGTAGATCCAAGTTCATTTGAAAAGAAAGTACATGCTTAAGTACTGCAAATGTCACATTTTTATTTTTCTTTATTTTATCATTGTTAAAATTTATGCATCATATAATGCATCTATAAAAAAAAAAATAGTTGCATATGAGTGACATGTCTAATAGGCTCTAGCCTTAAAATGAAAAGAAAAAACAACACACCTTTATTTGTAGAGAGTTATCATGTTTGCACAACATTGTACAAAATCTACTTTCCAAACTACATATTAGTAAATGACATTGTTTGTTTTGTTCATTTACTTTTTGCAAAAAAACTCTGCTTAAATTTCTTGAAATGCACATTGGAATTTTGTTGGTTATGTTTATGATTTTTATTCACAATCTCGAGCTTGATAGTTCAAATTGAGATTGGATCACTTAGCATGCAAGTTACATTAAAATATCTTCAGTGCCACATCTAAATCCCCTCCAAACCTAAGTACCCTTATTCTCTTTATTTATTTTCATAGCATACATATGTATTAAATTTCAAGACTTAGGCACTTTATCTAGGTTGATTATGTGTTAATTTCTTTGATTAATTAGTTATCCTAGATAAATTTCAGAAAAGGAATTTCAATACATGGTTTATCTTTGGATTGTTTGCATGAAATGGCTAAGTAAAAGTTGATCACTTTGAGCTTAGGTTCCAAGTGGCATTCAACTTAGATGTATGTCCATGATGTGTAGACCATTTGAATGTACTTTTAAGTATGATGGTAAAGTAGAACCTAATATCCATGTCTTAAATTAAACCAACAAATAGTTAAATGAATTTGTATATATATTTTTTATTTTTTAATACTTGTTGTGGATGATGTAAATGTTGTGTTGATTGATCAAGATGTTTTGATATATGTTTTTTAATTTTATGTGCATGTATCCACATTTTATATGTCTTCATTCTGCATGTAATGTATGGACATGATTTATAACTTGATAAATAAATTATGAACATTACTTACTAAGTTTTTTAATTTAAATGTGTAGATTGAATGTATTTAATTTTTAAATTTTAAATGTTTTTAGTTTTGTTAATTTAAATATTTGGATTGAATGTATTTAATTTTTAATTTTTAAATGTTTTTAAATTAAATTAAATTTTCATTTCATAAATTAAATGTATGCAATTTTATTTTTAAATATAGATTTGCATACACGTACATTTCATATCATGGATGATCAGGGTTCTCATCATTCCAATCCTAATACTGTCGATATACATAATGCTAGGAGTGACTTGTATGTGAGTACTCTTGATAGACTCAATAATGCTTTGACACATTTGGATCATATAATCTATAATACACCAAACTTGTCTAATAGAGACATGTTGGTGGCTATCTAAGATCAATTTAGCCATATGATAGAAATTGTCAAATCATATAACCCATATAATGATGTCAGTATTGAGGGTTTTATGTGTAACTCGCTATTAGTATTACTGGGACTATGAAATGGACAACAATTAATAGGGTCATTTCATTAGATATGGTTCATATGATGCTTCCACACTGTACTGGATGAGATAGAGTTCGAGACTATTATGTGACCAGGTGCACAGATCCCATTGTTGGACCACTTATATACCCTAAGTGGTTGGCATCATATCATCGATGACCGCATAATGATGAGTTGTGATTATATTTATGTAAACAATTATATGCATAGGTTCATTTAGATTTTGATATTAATTACACATCTATCCCTGCACATGCTAGATAGGAAAGAGGGAGGTTTTTTTATAAGCCTCATTCAGAGGGCATTAGTTGGTCCCAACCTTTTGGTACTTCCCAAAAGGTTGAATCTAAGATCAACAGTTGAGCCGATACTTGCATCATCTAGACAAGTCATTTTTCAAAGTTTAGGTACTATTGCTAGTGAGATTGACCACTTGGCATCTGACCGTGTTGGTAGATACATCTTGGGCCCACACACCAACATTCCTTCAGTTGATTCCACTTCCGTGAGTTATGATCCTTTCATCCGCACTGACATAGTTTCACCACGTGATGCGATACAAACTACTAGAGAGGGTGTGCTTCATAGATTGAGTACATGTCTCACACAGGATCTATTAGATGCATATAAGTTTATCAGTGCAAAGTATAGGATCCCTCTTGATGTTGTGGTCACACATGTCAGGCACCATACTGATCGCCAAGCTATACATAGTCACACAACCACATAGGGCATAGGGGGAGATCAGGTTGCTCTAGAAGGTCACTCTACAGTGCCTTCACAAAAGATTCCACCACAGCATGATACTGTTAGTCCACATTTTCCACCAGGATCATTTTGTGGACTTCTGTTTGATGATGTTGTGATGACCCTCAATTCATCTAACCTTAGTGGGATTGCGAGGGTCATCCATGGAACTACACAGGTTGTTGATGACAAGGTATATATTAATTTTTGCATTTAAAATCTAGTGTAAATTTGTTATAAATTATATTTAAATTATAAAATTTAGTTGTACATCATGTGTGTTGACTCTTAAAATCAATCTTACATCAGGGACTGACTAGAGTGGTGCGATATGACACTTTGTGTCAGACACAGGATGTGGTTGATGGATGCGAGGTAAAGTACTTTAGATAAAATTTGAACAAGTACTAGATTTCATATTTTTTTAATATATAATCATAGAGATAATTTTTATGTGCAGGGATCTACACATGAGTCAGATATTCATAGATGGATGGGATCTACCCAAGGTTCAGGATAGGGATCAGGACAGGATTCAACACATGATTTTAGTCATGGGTTGAGTGAGGCCCATTCCACCCATAGGAGGCACTTATGATGTTGTTAGACTATTTGTTTGTTATTTAGATCATGCATCTATACACTTATGTTTGAACTAGGCTTATTTATATTATGTAGCATGTGGCATGTCTTTATATCATACATACTTGTATTTACATGTTTAGTTATAGCTATGTTATGTTTTGTTTGTTATTTGTCACATGTGATCGATACACTATATGTAGCATGTCCAACATTTCTTTATATATGATACATATGCACATTTAGATGTTTAGTTATAGAGTTATGCTACTGCAATTGAGTTTTTATTTGATAATTTTTATGTATGTAAATTTATATTTGATATATATATGTTGTTTATGTATGTTCCAATATAATTTATGATATTTTGAAATATACAAACTATTGATTTAAAATTAATGACATGTACAATTTAAGAAAGTAATATAGATCTTTCAAATTTAAATTTTTCATTTATGCCACAAATGAAATTTGAATATTGATCAATTTATTTCAATATTATCTATTAACATGTATATATATACATTGTGCTTGTAATATATATCTTTCAATAATTTTTTTCATTTTTGCCAAAAATAATATTTAAATTGACATAGTTGAAGATTAAATATCTCTTCATTAATGTCCTAATTGAATAATTTGTTGACTTCTAGTCACTTTAGTGAGAAAATAAGTCACTTTAAATTTAAATTTAAATTTGTTGACTTAGTATCCACTTTAGTAAGAAAATAAGTCTCCAAATTAGAGTCTCAAATCAAAGACTAAGCCCAGTGAGGTCTTTTGAGATGAGAAGAAGAAGAATTATGATTATTTTTAGATTCGAGTATGTGAACATTTTGAATTAGAATAATATCACATTTTGAAGGATCATAAAGTATTAGAGCTTTTGTTTTCCCCCCATAACCTACAAAAGATACATTGAAATGAAGTTGAAAAAAAAAATATCTTTTTTATTTTGGAATAAGCATAGATTCAGGACTTCCAAAGATTATAAGATGAGAAACATTGTCAAATTCTTTGTTTATGAATTTAGTTGGACATTATTAATTACAAGAGTTAAATTGCTTTATTAATTACAATATTAATAGTCCAAGTCAAAATAATATTTGTAACTTAAATACTCCTCTTTACATAACTTATAACTTCACCAAAAAAATAGTATACAATTGAGAGATGCAAACTAAATATTTTAAGTGGTTAGTTTAATCAATATAAACAAACCTTTGTATTTATTATAAATATGGGATAACAAAAAGCTATAATTACAAGTGTAAGATACATTAAAAAAAAGGAAAGTAATGCATGAATCTAAATTGAAAATTGACAAAATTTAAATTGTAATTTAAACTTTTCTTGATCTAATAACATGCTTGGCCTTATATATTTTCATGCTTTTCTAATATAAAACTAGTTACTCCCAAATTGGTTGATAATAGCAATAATATCATAAATTCGCATTCAAGCTAAGAACATGAAAAACAACACACACATTAAAAAAATAAAAGCATAAAGTATCCACCAATGATACAAATCTTCTTTTGGCCTTGTAGATTCTTGAATTGCTTTATAATACAAACCTACATATAATTCATTTTGGTGCTAATCATTGTAAGCCCTTTATAAATTATAAATTGATGCATATTTTCTTAATTTTCTTGCCATTATGCTTGTAGTATATATAAAAGTATTTATAGTAAAATGACTTAATTCTAATAAAAGCATGTATGAATCTCTAGAAATTGTAACCTCTTCATTATTGTGAACATATTTAATACATTGATGCAACATAAATGATGTCTTGCTTGACATGTAAATCTTTACAAGGACTTGCTAATTAATACAACTAGTCTAGGATGATCAAAGAGCTTCAATGAAAGCAATAAAGAGACCAAAAAATGAGATAATAAATATATTCCATCTGTAAATAGAAATATGTTCTTGATGATGAGAGATACGTGTAATTTACATACATTTAACTTAGATCTTGGTACATATAATCTGGATCCTCTTTATCCTTTATTATCTCTAAAATCTTTTCATGATCTTGTATACTCAACTTCCATTTTTGTTGGCTACGTCCTATTTTTTGTAAAGTTTCCAAATTTAACCGTGTTGCTATAACTAAGTGGCTGTAATGTAGAACCTTTTGTCCTGGAAAATAATCAATAAATATAATACCACTTTTATTTATCTTCATTTGTTGATAATAAGTACCTTCAACAACAACTGATCCAGTGGGATACTCTTGTCCATCACCATCTATCATAGATTCTATCAACTTGCATTTTGGTTGCGTGCATCTAAGTAGATAGTAATCTACACCTTCAGTATTGTCAGAATTTGCAATCACAACAAAGATATATCCTACAACAAATATACATATTTGAAAGTCAATTCAAATAATCAATAGAAGTGATGTTAATAGAAGCAGTGTTACAATTAGGGTTAGTGGTACATTTAGAATTACACTAGGGTTAGGGTTAGAACTCAAGTTGGGTTAGAATTATGTTTCAGTTAGAATTAGGCTTAGAATTATAGTTAGAATTATGGTTAGGGTTAGGGAAAGATTTAGGGTTAGAATTACAGTTTGATTTGAAGTTAAGATTAGAATTGCGATTACAATTAGGGTTAGGGTTAGGGTTAGAATTAGTGTTAGAATTAGGGTTACATTTAGAATTAAAGTTAGGGTTATAATTAGGATTAGGGTTCAAGTTATAATTAGCGTTAGAAATATGGTTAGGGTTAGGGTTAGACATAGAATTACAGTTAGGGTTACTTATATAACCTATATAAGTAATGTATATGTAGTAATATTACTTTTATTATTAGCCTATAGTAAGTAGGGTTTGGGTTAGAATTAGGGTTAAGGTTAGGGTTAGGGAAAGAATTAGGGTTAGGGTTAGAGAAAGAATTAGGGTTAGGATTGAGATTAGAATTAGGGTTAGAATTAGGGTTAGTATTAAGATGAGCATCAGGGTTAGAAACATGATTAAAATTAGGGTTGGGTTTAGAATCATGTTTTGATTAGAATTAGGGTTAGAATTATGGTTAGGGTTAGGGATACAATTAAGGTTAGAATTACAATTATATTTAGGTTTAGGGTTGCAATTATGATTACAATTAGGGTTAGGGTTATAACTAGGGTTAGGGTTAGGTTTACAATTAGTGTTAGAGTTAGGGTTAGATTAGGGATACAATTAGGGTTAGGGTTATGTTTAGAATTAGAGTTAGGGTTACAATTAGGGTTAGGGTTCAAGTTAGAATTAGGGTGAGAGTTAGTATTGGAGTTAGGGCTAGAATTAGGGTTAGAATTATAGTTGGGGTTAGTGTTAGAATTAGGGTTGTGGTTAGAATTGGGGTTAGGGTTTGAATTATGGTTAGAATTAAAGTTAGGGTTAAGGACAAAATTAAGATTAGAGATATAATTAGGGTTAGCAATAGAATCAAGGTTAGGGTTATGGTTCAAATTTGGGTTAAAATTAGAGAATATATATATAACTGAAGGGTTGGGGTTAGAATTAGGGTTAGGGTTAGGGTTAGGCATAGAATTAGGGTTACATTTATGGTGAGAATTAGGGAAAATATATATAACAAAAAAAGATTACAATTAGGGTTAGGGTTAGAATTAGTTTTATGATTAAGGTTAGGGTTAGGGTTATAACTGTTATGGTTAGGGTTAAAATTAGGCTTAGGCTTAGGATTTAGATTTGTGTTTTAATTAGGGTCAGGATTACAATTAGATTTACGAATAGGTTTAGGGTTTTAGTTAGAATTAGCCTTGCAACTGTGAATGCTACTAGCATATTTATATTTTAAAAAATAAATCTAAAATACGTCGAGAGATATCCTTCTCGAGGCACCTATTTTTAATCAATTTACCACATATAAGTGGAATAAGCTATATTTTTTAAATATAAATATGCTAGTCTCATTTTCTCAATTGCACACTCTATTTTTTCTCTTCTTGTTATGGGTTGGAGATGAAGCTAGGGAAATGGATGATTCTTTTAGGGAAGCCATGAGGTCTCATGGCAAGATCTCTCCATTTTCTCTATTATTTTTTTGTCTAATCTATCATTGGGTTTTACTACTTGATCTATTTAAATTTTTATCTTTTGATTCAAACTCTAGTCTTCTATTTACATTTGTTTTCACTTGTAGGTTTTGGCTATTCACAGGTTAATTTTCAAGATCAAGGAGAAAGTACATATATTCTTTCCCAATTGTATATTATTATAATATATTATTTAATTTATTATTGTTGAAATGTCTCTGCAAGCCTACCATCAACCATTAATGTCTATTTACAAAGATAAAACTGTAGGTTTTTATATTTTGTATATATATATATATATATAATTGTTATTCTACAGATCGTATATAGAATGGAGTTTATTATTTTAGTTTTATTTTTTTGTTTGAAACACAAAACTATAAAAATAGGAATGAATTTTTTTTTTATGCCCACATCTAAATATGAATTGAGATTTTTTTAAAACAACATAGTTTTGTTGAAAATAAATAATAAATATTATATTTTTTCTTAAAAAAACTAGCAATAGGGGGCAACTTGTTCCCATGGTAGCTGTGCCCCCATTGGGGGTTGCAGCTCCCATGAGAGGTCATTCCCTTCCTTCCCAGACTTCCCCTCCCTATCGCATGGGGAAAGGGGGTCATCCCCCATTCACAAAGAAAATATTTTTGTTTCCTTTTTAATTTAAAATTTACTTTATAACATTTATAAAATACTAAATATTTAATAAAATATATTATGATGAAATATATTATATGCTGTAAATTTTAATTTAAAATATATATAAATAAAAATAAGTAATATATATATAACGTGTGTTATACGTACATACATACATACATATATAGAGAGCGCTTTCACATTCTACATAAAATCAACAATTCATATATTATAAATATTTATATATGTACATATATCAACACATGTGAAAATACACATTCTTCAGGCTAATTTTTTTTATATCTAGTTTATATATATATAGCTACAAATAACAGGAACAATTAAATTTTGAAATTTATGAATTTAAAATTTATTCTCTGATCTATATATATAGTTTGAATTCTCTTTGTGCAGAACATAACCAACCATGTGTAAGGAGAGGGAGAGAAAATAATTTACAACATATATCAAATGGAAATATATTTAAAAGAAGCACCTCTTAGAGTGCAAATGAAAATATATTTTAAAAAACATCTCTTAGAATGTAAAATGTATATTTTGTTATCCTATTATTTCTTTATCAAGTAACGAAATACAAGAAATATTAAAATCTAAAAATTCTCATAAATTTGTTTTCTTTTGTTTCTCTATTTTTTTGGTACCCATTAAAAAATTAAGAATAATAACCTATACTCTCTTCTTAAAAAAAATATTTCAAGAAAATAGAGAAATTATAAATCATCCTATCGTAAAAGACATTTATTTCTTTTTCGTAACAATAAAAGTAACTACAACAAAAAAACATTGAATTACTACATATAATAGTTTTTGTTTTTTAAACAAGATCTAGAGCGCCAACATACACAAAATGTAACACGACCACATCCTCACAAATGAGGCTTTTGTAAAAGCCCTATGGCTTCAAGAGATTATTCCAACCATGGATGGCCTCCTTCAACATAAGGAAGCCCTCTCTTTAGTCCTTAACAAATCTGAAAAGTAAATCTTTACAACCAAACCAATGGAGATTTTCTCACCTTCCAACCATAGGGATTTCTCACAAGCCCACCATCGAGCTAGGAGGTCCTCATAGAAACTAGGGTTCACATACATAACAAAAGAAATGCATCCACAATACACAACACTTAAGGCTTAAACATTGCATATGAATCTTGACAAGATTCATAGAAATAGAGAGAGATGAGGGGATGCTCTTCAACCTTGGGGAGAAAGATAACAATATAACCAGACAACCAAGTATCAATATAAAACATCCTCCACAAATATTATACATTCTCCTTCCATAAGCAACATCCTCCACCCCATCAACCATTCTCCTCCCATACTCAACACCACAACAAAATTCGCCTTCCATATCCAACACCACAACACACCTAACATAACACCTCCAACATAATATCTCATGAAAACACATAAGACACTCAATGCCAAATTCCTTCAAAAGGAATGCATATTTTTCTATCTCATAAAAACACATAAGGTACTCAGTGCCAAAATTTCTTCACAAATTCATATATGTTTTTTATCTCATGTAAACACATAAGACACTCAATGCCAAAATTCCTTCACAAGGAATGCATATTTTCTGCAAGGGAGCTTCCACACCTCTCTCAACCCCACACATGGGTCACTTTCATCTGATTGGGAGAGTTTGTGATGACCAATCATTATTACCCAAATTCAGCACTAATTTTTTGTTTGTAATTTTTTTTAATCAAGTTATTAAGTGTTCAATTCAAGTGTATACTCAGGTGCTTCTATCCATATGGGATAGGCATTTTCCATTTGGGACAAGCATCTATCCATATGGGATAGGCATTTTCCATTTGGGACAAGCATCTATCCATATGGGATAGACATCTGTCCATACGGCACATGTATTCCTCCATCCATCTGGGATGTGCATCTATCCAAATAGGATAGACATGCTCTAGCTAGAGACTTAGACTCATTAGGATCTAACAAATCTCGAGTCACTCACTAAAAACTACACCCCTCTAATGAGAGTGCACCAAGGTCATTGCCATTCAAGAGTTATATATATATATATATATATATATATATATATATATATATATATATATATATATATATATATATATATATATATATATATATATATATATATATATATATATATATATATATATATATATATATATATATATATATAACTTAATGGCTTGAGTCCTACCTAGGAATTTGGCTTAAAGCCTCAAGGAGTCAAGAAAATCCATTCGAGATTTTTCTAAGTATATGTTGAATATATTTTATCTTATCTTTATCTTTGAGAATTCATCCTTAGATTTGGTTGAGTGATCCCCTTGGTAAATAATTTAAGTTAAATGTTTGAGTTGATAAATCAATATTTTAACACATCCCAGCCCCGTGCCTAAAAACCTACATACTGGGAACATCCTTCGTTCTCCAGACTACCTACATACTCACTTCCAAATAGGATTAAGGTATAATATGTATGTAGTTCTAGTTTCTACTCTACGTTTGATGTGAACTATTTAGTGTGGGTATGCAGCCCTTTCTAGGGTCCATTTTCCCAAATAATTCCTCTTCGACTAATACCCACGAAGGGGAGCATTTGTTTTAAAAGTATTCGATCACCATGACCAATACTTGTTTACTAATTCATACTACTTCCTATACCTATTAAAATGAAACTTTCAAGAACTACACAATCAAAATTCTCCTTTTCTCCTTCTCTCCCCTTCGAGCTATGTGAAGATGGTTCTATTTTTGATAGAACTATATGACAATAATCTAACTATATGATGATTCTAATTCCTTGAAACTATATAATGGTGGTTATTTTCTAAGTGTGGAACTTTTTAATTATTTATTTATTTATTTAATCTTTATTAGTTTGGTATCCAAGGAAGACTCATTCCTCGGATTTAAATAGCATGGCATTCCTTATTACTCCCCAACGATTTATAGGGTTGATGCCACAAAACATCGTTGTTGCAACTATATTAGATAGTAAGTGTAGTTGTTCAAATGTGATGACATTACCCATGAACGAGAAGCACCGTAAAAACTGAACGTGGTTTCGCATCTTGATTAAATTGTTCAACTATCTAAAAATGACATTCTAAATGTCTAATATCTATTAAATAATATTGAAATTCAGAAAACTATAAATAAACCATTGATACTATCAAATTTATAAATATTCATTGAGTTTGAACTAAATTTAAACAATTTCACTTAATGTTATTAAACAAATTATTTTGAAACTAATTACATTTGAAGAGAAATTAAACTACATTGTTTATAACTAATTAATTTGCATTTGAATTAAAATAAGAATCCCCATCTAAATTAATTTAATTGTACTTGAAATAAAAATTAATAATTCCAAAACTAAAAATTGCTTTCAAGAGTAACTTTAGAACTTAAATAAAAGTGCTTAAAAATTATTAACAAAAATCATTTAGCTGGTTAATTTTGATCACTAATAAGTTTTTCTATGTTGGTTCAATAATATTAACTTTTAAATAACGCATAGTGATATACACATCCTTGAAAATTTAACAATTCATTCATGTTATGATAAAAGAATATGTTTTAACTGTTTGGATAGAGTTTATATGAAGGAGAAGGTGGCCCTAACTTTCATGGTATAATATGAAATCATATTGTTATGCCTTGATTGAAGTTGTTATTAAACTTAAATTCATTGTTTATTATTTTTATCTTGGTGTAAAATTTATAATTATTATTTTTATATGGCAAAATTTATGAGTGTAAATGTGATTATATTTCTACTTCACAATTTTTTTTACAATCATATTAACTTTATTAATATAAACATCTCCAAATAATATACAACTTCCTTTAAATATATATAACATTGAATTGTAATACATACGTTTTATAATATATATCATATTATAAATTTTATTTATTTATTAATATATCTATATTAAATAATATTATAAATCTCATATTATAAACTTCATTTTTTTATTATTAATAAATAATTATATAAAAATATTTTTAAAAGTTTTTAAAATAGGCCTAAGCCATAAGAGGCTGCGGCCATATTAGGTCGCAACCCTTGTACAATTGCAGGCTACATTGCAGGCCGCAGCCATGAGGCCAAGAAAAATTTAAAAAAAAAAATCAAATTGTTTAAATAATTTTTTAAAAATGTATGAGTTATACAAGCTAAACTAAAATTTCTAGTTTATAAGATTTGAAATTTTAAATTGGAAACTGAATTGTTTAACATAGTTTTAATTTCCTTATTTGTATTTCAAAATAGTAAATCTAAAATCTAAGTTCAAAAAAAATTGAATAAAAAATTATCATAGTTTTTAATTTCCTTATTTTTAATTTGTTTGATCAAAGAAGAAAATATTAAAAATAAAATCTAAGTTGGAAAATTGAATTACTAAAAATAAATATAAATATAAATTTCTTCCTTTCATTTTACTCAAAAGAAGATAACAAATCTAAAATCTAAACTAAAAAAAATATTCAAAAATAAATAAAATATTTACATAGTTTTTAATTTCTTCATTTTTAATTTTATCTAATCAAAGAAGAAAATAATTAATGAAAAGTAATATTTTTTTCTTCTTCTTTAGATTTATTTTCCTTATTTTTTCTATTTTTATTTTAATTAAATTTATTAAAAATATATTAAGAGGAGAAGTTATCTCCACCTATTAAGTTTATAACAAACAATTTTTAATTAATTAAAAATTATTTCTCCACTTTACAATTCAATCAAACTAATGGTAAGGAAGAGTTATCTTCTTCTTTAACTCCTTAACTAATTGAAAATAATTAATTTAAAAATAAATAATAATTGTTTTCTTTACTTCACAATTCAATCAAGGGGTTAACTAACTAGTACAAGGAAGTAGTCATCTTCCTCAAAAAAACTCATTAATTAAAATAAAACAAATTGTTTTGCCATGCAAACACTATTTGTTTAGCTAACAAATAAATCAAATAGATTGACTAATAGTCCTCATCTAATTTAGTTAACAAAAGTAATAATTACTTATTATTTAGTTAACTATTGACTTGATTTATTTATTTTATTGCTAGCAATCGCACCTTGGTGTGCAATGGGTACGTCTCGAAGAGTTTTAGAAGTTTAATTGCTATGTCTGTAAGTGAATGATGATTGTCTTGTATCCCTATGGCCCATGTCCTATTTTGTTTTCTTGAGTGTCATGAATTAATTTGCATAATCTTAATGGTTTTCAAGATCCTTATGTTTTGCTTAGTATCTACTTCAAATGTGTGAGCTTTCATGTTTGGTGTTTAGTCTCTATTTGCATGCATCTCCTTTCTAGATTCTTGTTCATGCACTATACCTAGGTTCACTTGCATTCCATTAGTTGTCACCTATGCATATTATTTGAAGCATGTATGTTTTTTTATCACAAGCCTTACATTGAATAGACATTCTCTTGCAAATATAAGCATGGCCACCGCCTACTTCATGTTTATTTGTCATCTAGCCTACCATCATGCATCCTCTTATGGGATGACACACGATACAAAGATCGATCAAACTTAGTGATTGTCATTGCTTTTATAATTTGACACATTTACATAATTTGGAGCTCAAATAGATTAAAAGTAAATTTAGACATGGTTAAATTTTAGATTTAGAATTCGTAATTGTCTAAAAATGTTTAATTGAAAGTGAAAAACTTTTGATTTGTTTGAATTTGCAAATGATATGGGAATGATCTTGAGACCTCAAAAATGGCATGCATTCTATGTCATGGGAGTCCATTGTGTTCAATCTCACTTCGGTAAAACTTCTATTAGTCAAAAGGATGTCTGCCATCCAATTGAATTAATCATTTCATCAAGGCCTTGACATGTGCTCTTGATGTTGGCTCAAACATTATTGATTTTCTTTCACTCCTTTCATGTGGTTTTTAAATGTGGTCCCTTGTGCATTCAATCCCTCCATATGGTTTTTTGTGCTCTTACCATTGTCATACAAACACTCGCTTCCATAATCCAAAGAGATAAAACCATTCTAACACCAAAATGGTTCGCAAATAAACATCATACTAGAATACCAATTATGTCGAATAAATATAGTTATATTTAAATTTTTTATATAAAATAAATATAACTCAATAACAAATATAAAATACACAGTTGAATCCAGAAGCACTCTCATTTAATTGAAGTATCCCTTCTAAATCTACCTTGATTTTTCAATTTTGACCCCTTGGCATTTTGTCAAACAATTGTTGACTGTTGTTCTGATTTCTTGAGTTTGTTATTTGATGTTTGTGTGGATATGAAATGGTTTTGATTGTAATATTCATATACTGAATGAAAAGAAATATAACCAACAAATAAACATTGCAATAACACACCAAAATAAGCTTTATTTCTCACTAAACATAAGTTTGATTACAAAAGCTCAGGTCTGATATAGACTTAATCATACTGTAACAACACTATTAAACCCAATACCTATGAAAGATTTGAATACCCAATATGGTAAACACATACCCGAAAGACAATGCTTACATTATGGAACAATTAATTGCTGAAACCCTAATTCCAGCTAGGGTTTGACTGAAAATGACTTCCATTTTGAACGGCCAGCTGGTAAAGGCACTGAAATGAGGATATATGCTGATAATAAGACCCAATCTGTAATTATACCCTGATAATCCACTGCTGCAATCACTCCAACTGCAATATCAACCTGTAAATGAAGTCCAATGAAGTCCAAACGGAAACCCAAAGTAGATTTCCCTATTTTGTGAACTAGGTTGTTGTCCAATTCACTATCCTCCGAGGGATTTCATCCTTAGAAGATCTGCTTGCTACTAAAACCCTCTTCCAGAGCTCAAACCTGCAATTAGCTTTTGTGAAAATGAGAATAGTATGCTAAAAAATGAGCCCAATACCTTGCTCTATAGCCTCCATGACCTTTTTTCTATAAAAAATAATAAAATATTCCCTCCAAGAGGCCACACCCACCTTGAGGGTCTTTTCTCATGAAATGGAAAGTGCCACTTTTTAAAAACAACATTGAGCTACTAGGATGGGGGCACTTTTCACTATTCCTCTTCTAATTTTCTGTTACTATTCACTTTTCACTATTCCATTAAAGCTAACCTTAATATTTTTAATTCAACCCCTGGATTCATTAACTGACACCAAACTGAAGGGCTCATAAGACTCCCAGCAAAGCTCCACTACCCTTGGATAGGTCCCCTAACCACTCTGCTGACCTACGGGAACCCTGGTAATAGGCCAACCACTGCTCATCTATGTGTCGTCTAGGAAGGGGACATTACAGTCTTCCCTTCCTAGAATTGCTTGCCCTCAAGCAATTGAAAAGTTGGATGCTGAAGTATCGCCTCACCCTTCTAGGTAGCGTCCTCTATGGGTAAGTCTCTCCACCCTACCAAGTACTCTCTGATAACTCTACTCCTTAGTCTCCTCTCCCTCATGTCTAAAATCTCAGCAAGTATCAAGACTAATCGACCGTCCTCATCCAATGGGGGCAAAATAGGTGAAGAGATAACATGATGTCCCAAAGCCTTCTTCAAACAGGATACATGAAAGACATTATGTATCTTACTCTCGGGAGGTAGCTCAAGCTCATATGCGACCTCACCAATCCTCCTCAATACTCTGTATGGACCATAAAACTGAGGCTTGAGCTTCTCCACCCCACTCCTCTTGAGTGTACTCTGTCTGTAGGCGCAAGAAAACCATATCTCCAACCTCAAAGGTCCTCTCAACTCAATGTTGATCAGCATACATCTTCTGCTGATTTTGTGCATGCTGAATATTATCCTTAAGTGCCTTAAGGATATCCTGACTATCTTGTAACTAATCCCAAGCTCTAGGCACTCTACTATCATCTAACGCCAAGTCCACAAAAGATAAGGTATCATAACCATACAATGCTCAGAAGGGAGTCATACCAATTGACATGTGATATGTGGTATTATAACAATACTCAACCAAATACAACCATCGCACCCAAGCCTTCTACTATCCCAAAATGTAGTTACGCAAGTAACCCTCAACGCACTTATTAACTATCTCCGTCTGTCCATCCGTCTGAGGGTGGTAGTTGGTGCTAGGTGTCAACTCTGTACCTACTAATCGGAATAGCTCCTGCCAAAAGATGCTCACAAACCTGCTATCCCAATCACTGATAATGGTCCTAGGGAACAGGAAGAACAATTTGTTCAACCGAAAAACCATACTCTCCCAAAAAGGAAGTGGATCAATCTCTGTCACAATTTTGAAATCTACCAAACAGGATTTGTCTCTATTGTCATCAGTTGTACTCATATTATCGACACTTAATCTCCAAGTGTCGAAAGAAAGGTTCTGAACACACCAACACACCCAAACCATTGCAATCAATAAAGCATCATCTAACGATATGCACACTATCCCCATAAAGTATATACAGTGCCTGTATGATATGTAACAGAAATCTCTCATCAAGTCACCATGAAACACCCATCCATGATGGTAGACCAATAAGAAGATGTGAAATTGAACTCTCATATTCATATAAACCAATCCATAAGGCCACCAAACGCTGCTGTGATAACTCAAACCAATGATAGGAATGATGTCAATGGTGTCATCATACCCACATATAAGAAGGAAATTCACCTCATATGCAATGTCCATCAAGTAAACATGTCTCCACACTCCCATGCAACTCAATAGCTGTTGTAGACCATGCTAAATCTAAAAGTGAGATGGGAACCCAAATAGGACAGCCACTTACCAATGAAGATTCCATGAAGATTATGCTACCATCATACCAATGAACAACTATAATATCATAGGGAATAGGTGATAACTCTAAAGATGTATCGTAGATGCCTTCATCACTAACCAAAGATAACTCGTGAGTGGTTGATCCACTATAAATGTCATCAATAAAATCAACATCTCCATCAATGAAATGATTAACATCAACTGCAATTTCAGAACTAGAAGACCTTTGCTTATCATCTTCCATGGAGTGGTGAGTGTCACAAACTTGTTGAAGATAAAGCTTGGCTTGTTGTGCTATCAACTTAGCTTTCCTTGCCTTATCAAGCCATCCTTCAATCATTTCTTGGGACTGTTTTATCTCAGTTTCTCCAAAGTGTCTAAAATCAGTACTATATGAGATGCATCATATAAAATACCATGACCGATGCATGCATCTGGTGTACCAATCAAAGTAGAATCAATATCATTCATTTCCCATTGATTAGCAGCTGCAATATCATGAGAGTGAGGATATACCACTGCTATTTAAAATTAAAAAATTAAGACTGAATCTTTCCCTTTTAACCATGCTTCTCAAGTCATCCATGTTAGAGCAAACAAACATACTCTTAGCTGTCCCATCCTTTATCTCATTCCTTAGTGCCTTAAGCACAATATGTTTACCCATGTGAGTAAACTCTAACACCATCTTGTTGAAGTCTTGGACAAACCTTCCAAGAGATTTCAACCATTGAATACCTAACACCACTTCATTCTTCTTAATGTTAATAACATCATCTATAAACTCAAAATTAGAGAAATCTTGCTTCTCATCATGTATGGAGTGGTGTATGTTACAAGTTTCTTTGGAATGATTTATGGTTATTGTTCTGAAGTAAACAAATTCAGTCCTCTTGGAAGAAGCAACATCAAAATAGCCATGCTTAACCAATGTATTATGTAAGCTATCATTTGGAAACTCATTGTCACCAATTACTCCATGAATAGGGGTTGCAAGTTCATGTAAATGAGAGAGTATAATGCTACTGTCCCCAACCAAAGATTTAGGACTGATTGTACCTTTTCTTTCATTACCCTAGAAAACTTCAATGCAAGAGCACACTTGCATACACTTGGTA
This sequence comes from Cunninghamia lanceolata, assembly GCA_027924645.1. Classification (NCBI taxonomy): domain Eukaryota; kingdom Viridiplantae; phylum Streptophyta; class Pinopsida; order Cupressales; family Cupressaceae; genus Cunninghamia; species Cunninghamia lanceolata. Next base: position 21,775,877 of record BSBN01000280.1, on the reverse strand, counting down.
GCCCAATCTTGTAGCATATCAAATCTTGAAGCTATGCCATCCTTATACTCAATCAAAATATCAACATCATAAGGGTGAGGCATCAACATACAAATTGATTCATGTTCTTTTCCCACTGCTATTATAAATTCAGATTGTTGGCAAGTAGAAATTCCCACTGTAAACACCATCATCTCATGCTTATCTATCTTTCCATGAATGTCTACCATGCTACATTTCTTGTCACCACCATCTAGCTTGGATTTATGCTCACGTGATGTCAAAAGATTGCTGTCCCATTTTCTAATACATACCATCACCTCCACAATTGATATGTTTTCCCTTACTAGCAAACTCCAAAGTGTAGTATGCAGGACAAACCAAACATTATCAAAATGCCAAATCTTCTTAGTAAGCAACTTCTTAGTCTCCCTAATCAGCTCTCTAAGACAAAATGCTTCATATGATCTTAACAATTGTCCTTCCATTGTAGATGATGCATGTCTAACCAAATTGAAATCAATAATGTTCCATTCCACACAAATGGATATAACACATGTGGCTGATCCATCAAGTGTGTGACCAATATCATCATTATTTTGAGCCTTCAAATAGCTCTCTAAAAGAGGAAAGTAATAGACCTCATGATGCAAAGTAGATGCCCAAACTGGATTTCCTAAATCATTCCTCCTTTCTTCTTCACACAACTCAACATGTTCTTCTTGTGGGCTTACCTCAAGAAGTTCTTCCCTTATATACTCAACATCCACACATTCTTCTTTTGAAAGAAATAAGGATCTAATGTGTGATTCTCTTTATCTTCTTGCATTATCTATCAGATTGCATCTTTCCTTGACCTCTTGTAAATGTTGTCTTGCTTGGGCAACAAGCATCTTGGCCTTGTTAGCTCTTCTAGACCACCCATCACACAACCGTTGTATCCTTTCCACATCCTCCCAAGTCTGATATACAAAATTAGAATTCTTATGACTTGAATTCACCACACAAATTCCATTTTTAACACCCAATTTTTGAGCGCCATCTATAGAAAACTCTATGGTACTATCATCCTTATGTGAACTTGTTACCTCATGATGGAGTGAAGGAATATGATTGCTGTTATAAAAGTCAGAATACGTGTCATATTCTTGTACCATGTCTACAACATCTCTTATGGGCTAATCCATGATTGTAATCTCTTCCATTGTGTGATCAACATGAAGACTCAACGATATACTATGTGTCTCCTCTTGATCCAAAGTTTTTTCTTCTTTAAGACTCATGCATGATAATGATTTTTGCATTGATTGTGTTCACTTATAGGTTGCAAATTACAAACAAGTAATTCCTCTTTCTTTCCTTGTTCTTGCACCTTTAGCTCTTCATTTTTTCCAATGTTTTCTTTGCTATCTTTTGATTTTTCTTCCTTTCTTTGTTGCTGATATGGACTTGTAAACATCAAGTCACCTTCATCCTCATCTGATATACCTAGAAATTGTGTGAATGAAAATATATATTGTATCTTTTGAGGAAGAGAGCGATGCTTATCATAGCTGGGCATAATGGCTTTATTTGTTGGCGAGGCATGAGAATTCTTACCTGTTCTTGTAGATGGAGATGAACCATTAAAGTACCTAACTTTCCTTGAAAGTGAATCTTCTAAATGATGCAATTTCTGAAGGATCTTATATTGTGTTTGCTCAAACTCTTCCCATGCTTTTTTATTGCTAAACAACCCTGCCATGATGACCTACCTCGCTGTCCAAACTGAAAACCAATTCCAAGCTGAAGTATACACAACCTAATTTCACCCAATTGAATGCAATCATTACCCAACAGGCTAGCAAGATTATGGCTCTGATACCACTGAAGTATCCCTTCTAAATCTGCCCTAATTTTTCAATTTTGACCCTTTGGCATTTTGTCAAACAATTGTTGTGCAAACTAATGAATTTTGATTTCTTGACTGTTGTTCTAATTTTTTAAGTTTGTTATTTGATGTTTGTGTGGATATGAAATGGTTTTGATTGCAATATTCATATATCGAATGAAAATAAATATAACCAACAAATAAACATTGCAATAACACACCAAAATAAGCTTTATTTCTCACTAAACAAAAGTTTGATTACAAAAGCTCAGGTCTGATATAGACTTAATCAGACTGTAACAACACTATTAAACCCAATACATATGAAAGATTTGAATACCCAATATGGTAAACACATAACTGGAAGCCAACACTTAAATTATGGAACAATTAATTGCTGAAACCCTAATTCCCAACTAGGGTTTGACTAAAAATGACTTCCATTTTGAATGGCCAGCTGGTAAAGGCACTAAAATGCTGATATATGATGATAATAAGACCTAATATGCAATTATACCCTGATAATCCACTGCTACAATCACTCCAACTGTAATATCAACCTGTAAATGAAGTCCAATGAAGTCCAAACAGAAACCCAATGTGGATTTCCTTGTTTTGTGAACTGGGTTGTTGTCCAATTCACTTTCCTCCAAGGGATTTTGTCCTCAGAAGATCTGCTTACTGCTGGAACCCTCTTCCAAAGCTTAAACCTGCAATTAGCTTTTGTGAAAATAAGAATAGTATGCTAAAAAATGAGTCCAATACCTTGCTTTATAGCCTCCATGACCTTTTTTCTATTAAAAAAAAATAAAATATTCCCTCCAAGAGGCCACATCCACCTTGAGGGTCTTTTCTCATGAAAAAGGAAGTGCCACTTTTTAAAAACAACATTCAACTACTAGGATGGGGGCACTTTTCACTATTCCTCTTCTAATTTTTTGTTACTATTCACTTTTCACTATTCCATTAAAGCAAACCTTAATATTTTTAATTCAACCCCTGGATTCATCAATTGACACCAAACTGAAGGGCTTGTAAGACTCCTAGCAAATCTCCACTACCCTTGGATAGGTCCCCTAACCACTTTGCTGACCTATGGGAACACTGAAGGGCTTGTAAGACTCCTAGCAAATCTCCACTACCCCTGGATAGGTCCCCTAAAGCAAACCTTATTTTTTTCAATTCAACCCCTGGATTCATCAATTGACACCAAACTGAAGGGCTTGTAAAACTCCTAGCAAATCTCCACTACCCCTAGATAGGTCCCCTAACCACTCTGCTGACCTACGGGAACCCTGGTAATAGGCCAACCACTGCTCATCTATGTGTCATCTAGGAAGGGGACATTACGTTAATTTATCATGGACTGTAGAAAAGTCATGCCTTCTAAATATAAAATATATAATAAATTTAATGTAACTATACATTTTTTACAAATTCAACTCTTTGACAAATTAAAAATAATTTAAAAAATTCTGATTAGATATATCTAGGTAAGCAAGATCTTGCTCTTCCTAGACAAGTTTTTTTTGACATCCCATGCTCAATCTCCTGAACAATTGGCTACTCTTTTACATAAGACATGTACCTTATTGGCTTTTTCAAATGGTGTATCCTCTTATCCTTCATCCTCTTATGTGCCCTCTCCTTCCACAATCTCTCTCTCTCTCTCTCTCTCTCATGTCTATCCCTCTCTCTCCCTCTCTCTCCCTCTTTCTCTTTGATTCTCATTTTGTAATATTCCTAATGAAGTTTTAATGACTAAATTCTGGGATATCAAGTTTTATTATCAAACCCTACAAACTTCACATATTTTCACACAATTTAACTAGCTAGAATAGTACCAAACTTCACAAATTTCACCAAAAGCTCCCACAACTGATTCCTTATTAAAATGATCTGATTTTGCATTACAGAGGACTGATATAACAACCCCAAATCCAACAACAACAAAAAACACCAAACTAAAATAAAAAATTGCATAGATACACACAGCGCTGAAATACACAATATGCATTTAAGTCTACCTAGCCAAACTCACACCCAATCTGAAAGATGCTTTGAACAACTCTTGGGAATGATGAATATTAAAAAAATCACAACAAATAATGGTGCCACAGTAGCAGTGACCAAACACAACAACACTGAATACACACAGAATTTGCCAAATCTGCAACAATCCTTGAAGCTCCAATGCACTCCTTGGGTGAGAATGTCCTCAAGAAACAAAGGGTTTTTATTCTCTGCTTCCAACAACCAACGGTTTTCATCCATGGCCACTATCTCTTATGGGTTTTTATCCACAGAAGAAACTGTCAAACACAAGTGTCCATACAGAAAATATGAGTTGATGAAAATGCCAAAAGATGCTCTTGTATGCAACAAGGCCTATATTTATAAACTTCAAGCTCAAATTTTATTCAACATAGCTTGAGACCACATGAGAATCCACACCCCCACTTGTGCAATAATATTTAACATTTAATATTTTATTGCTCCCGAAAAATTATAATTTCCTGAATTTACGGGAAATACAATAAAAATATTAAATTAAATATCTTCCCTTATTTTAATATTAGTCCATGGGAAAATAGGAATGGACTAATAAATCCACCAAATTTATTTTATTAAAAAGGGGACATTACACGTCTCATATCCCTCTCTTAAGTTGTTAAATTTCTTATAGGTTAATTTAATACATGGAGTTCTAAAAATAATTTTTTTTTATAAAAAATATATATAATAAATAATAAATATAAATAAACATCAAGCATAAAATATATTCAATATAAATATAGCATTACATATTATAATATGACATTAGAAAAAAATAGTAATTTATATTATATAAAATATGGTATATAATAATAAATATAGTTATATTTTTAATTTTATATATGAAGTAAATATAATTCAATAACAAATATAGATAAATATAAAATATAATAAATTTAACGTAAATATACATTTTTTACAAATTCAACTCTTTGACAAATTAAATATTATTAAGAAAAGTGTGGTTAGATGTCGATCTTGAAAGACTGCTAGAAATAAAACAAGATATATATCTCTCCTTGTGTCACAAACATAAGTGTCTTGAGTCTTGGACCATCGTGAGTTATGGGCATATCAACCTTGTTCAAATGTTAAGCATATCCTAATAAAATTTTGATTATGTTTTCTGACAAAAATGCATAAATATGACCAATAAAAAAATAAATAGATAAAATGGTACATAAAAACAAATTAAAAATAGATTTATTTTACATTTTTTAATTTTTAAACATTATATACTTAAAACTCCACTAAAATTATTATCATAAACATCAATAATATATTTTAAATTAACTAATTGTAAACTTCAACATTATTTGATTGTATAACATATTTATTAAAGATAAATAAATCACCTCTAATTTAAATTTCATCAACCAAATACCTAAGCTAATACATAAACATATACATCCACGTTAATTCTAATCGACCAACCAAAGATGAAATGATAAAATTATTTAAAAAATAAAATCTAATGTCAAGGAAAAGTGGTGTCACTTGAAAAAAACCCATTCTAATAAATTGTGGTACGAATTTGCAGCCTAACAAGTCATGATAGTTAGGAAAAGCCTCTGCATTATTGGGAAAAACTGGAATGAAAACATGACGGGAAAAATCGGCGATGGAACGGAAAATGGACAGCTTGATTCATTTCAATCATCTTGCATTGTCTATAGATTTATATTTGGAAAAGCAAATTATCTATTCAAGCTATACATGATCTTCAGGAGGTTCAAGATAGTCAAGATCGCCTTTTGTTTCGTCCAGATTGGACATCGGAGGCCAAATCTATGAGGGTTTGAAGTTGGGAGGTGCATGTGTGATCTAGCAGGTACTTGATCTTTCAGAGCAGTTTGGGTCAAATCCAACCCTGCCATCGTGCTCAAGAGGCCCAAAACCCCCAAGATCGACTATCAATTCATTGAAATCAGATAAAGTTGCAGGAAAAGGCAAAATTTTTTTTACCCGATTCCGCTGTACAGAATCGTAATAGGGAATATTCCCTAAAGCAGGCAGAATCTAGCATACTGCGCAGTGCTAGTGTAGGCTGAATCTTCTATGACCTGGTCGCTGTCTTCATCCATCGAGTAAAAGCATTATATGCAAATTAAAATATTTGTTCGCTAGTTATATTTTCCTTTCTGTGGAATATTCAAAGTTTTCAAGGTTTGTACCTATGTTCACAGGTACTTATTGTACCTGCAAGTACCATCAAGTTGTGTGGGGGTGCCACGTGGCATGGGCCCCTCACACCCTATTCTCTATCGGCGGTTACCACCCCAAACATCTGGTGGCAATCTCAACACCGCCCGAAAGCTTTTTTAATGGCAGGTTGTAAATTTGGAACCTCTCAAAGGTGGTTAAAGAACTTTCCAACAACTGCTAAACCATCGCCCGACGGTGTTTAATTTCCCTGGCGGTCAATAGAAACTACTGTAGGGTTTATAACCCTCGTCAACATCGCAAACCTCCTGTCAGCAATAATATTAACGTCGACAACCACAAACCAGTTGACGACATTCAAAAACCCGCTTGCAAGCAACTCAAAACTGCCCAACAACAGATAAAACTGCTCGACAACATATCTCAAAGAGTTAGAAGCGCAAAACAACCTTTCCAAGCATGGAAAGCACCCTCAATCTCTTGGGAAGCAGTTTTCACTAGGGAAATGATAGTTTTGCCAAAAATTACGACGAATTTGACAAAAATAGGCAGTTTTGGAGAAAACAAACGGTGATTTTGGAATCTCTAATGGTACCTTGGTATATTCTAGCAATTTTTTTTTTTGTGTTTGTTGATGTCATGCTGACATCACTTTTTGGTTGCCATAAGGAATATTTCGGCGAATATTCCTGTTGATGTCATCATTTTCTAGGTTGACGTCATCTTTATCCGGTGACTTGCTGACATCAACATTCCGACCGCTGACGTCATTTATCAGCGAATCTTGGGGAAAAATTTGGGAAATCTTAAAAGATTCTATCAAAGATTCTGCTGACATCAGCAACCCTTTGCCCAATTTGGCCCCCTTGATCATTGATCTTTTCATTTTGGCACTTGATCTTTGAAGACTCATATCTTGCTCATTTTAACTCCTTTTTTCAAGCAATATTTTTTTATTTGGGCTAGAATGTCGCAGGCTTCACAGTGGTGGAATCAGATTTTGGTTTTGGTGCCTAGTTTTTCCCAAAATTCTAGTTTTTCATCACTATACCTTAGTAGTTCCCATTTTTAGAACTTCAAAGGCTTCGTTCGGGCTCATACAGTAACATTTTTTGGTGATTTTTTTTGAAAGTGAATAATTTTTTGAGTAGTTTCTAGATCTGAAATCAGTTTGGTCTAGTTTTTCTTAGAAATTGTGCTTTCAGTTTTAGCCTAATCTTGGCTTTTGCATTGTACTAAAATCAAAGACCACTTTGTTGTTTTGGCTTGTGGCAATTGTAATTGGACTGAATATAAAGTCCCAAAATCATTTTTTGCTAGGGGGTGATCTCATTGATTGAGTAAAAGGGGGGTTGTACTTGTGTTGTTCTTTTTTGTACTCTTGTATCATGGAGCAAAACAAACTTCCTCTACTTACACCATATAACTATCATGAGTGGAAAACTAAAATGGAGATTCATTTAATAAGTTTGAAAATTTGTAGAGTAGCAATGGGTACATAAACTGAACCAACAACAACTGCAGAAAAGAGAAAGTGGTACAATAGATGTGATCAAGCCTATGGAACACTATGCTTGTCTATCTCTCCTGATCTTCTTTTTCATATTGAATCTTGTAATACACCTAATGAAGTGTAGACTACCTTAGAGAATCTCTTTGGTAAACAAGATACTATGAGAGGTTTCAAATTGGAGAATGAATTAATTGGTTTGAATCCAACCGACTTTGCAAGCATCCAAGACTTCTTCACAAAGATAAAGTCACTTAGATTGCAGCTCAAACAATGTGTAATTGAGAAAGAGGACACTCAATTGATTCTTTCAATCCTTGCCAAGCTTGGTCCTAACTATTTAGTTTTTGTTTCTACCTTTTATGCTACTATGGATGCACTTGGGAAAGCTTTCACAATGCCTTCACTTGATGAGTTTGCCACATCACTCACTAGGGAGCAAGATAAGTTAGTACACATGGATACATTGAAGTCTCCTATACCTCAAGCTCTTCTTGCTGATCAAGGTACAAAGGACCAAAAGGCTTCAACTAGCAAAGACAAGAAATAAAAAAATAAGGATTTCAAGAACAATGAGCAAGCAAAGGAGTCAAATAATTCACGTAAGTCCTCATCCTCTCGCAAAGAGGAATCATCTAAGAAGGAGAGACCAAAGTGTGCATATTGCAAGAAACTAGGACATGATGAGCATAAGTGTTATGAGAAGAAAATTGATGAGTTGACTCACATTATTCAAAAGTACAATATCAAATTGCCATCATCCATGTCACCTAGTACATCATCTTCTTAAACACCATAATCATCTACACAGACAGGGACAACATGCATTTCTAATGAGACAAACAAGGGAAAAGAACATGCACTCTTTGCTTCTACAAGTCTTCATTTAGAGAGATGGCTTCTTGATTTTGGGGCTTCTCATCATATGACATCTTCACAAGGGATGTTATCTTCATTTGAGTCTTGCAATTTACCACCTATTTTTATGAGTAACAATACATACATGCATGCAACTAGTAAAGGGACTATTGAAATTGGTGAGGGTACTTTCAATAATGTCTTGTGTGTACCTTCCTTGTCAACCGATCTCCTTTCCATCTACCAGATTACTCATTGTGGTGCAAGGAATACAATTGAGTTCACTCCTGATTCAGTGATCATAAGAGACTTGGAGAGTAGAGATATCATTGTTGTTGGGATGGTTGATTATGCATCTCACTTGTATACATTCTCCCATTTTGCTTCTTCTGATGTTGTAGATCCATTGATTAATATTCAAACTCATGCATCAAGTGTGAATCATGTTTTTGAGGAGAAGTTTGGTCACTTGAACCTTGGTGCTCTTTCATCTGCTTTGGTTCATGAGATTAGTGTTGAGATTCCATCTCCTCCACCTCCTGCTTCTTTAGAGATCGACATCGACATGGTTTCTTCTACTTCAGTTGAGCAGGTTCATTCAGGTCTTTCAGACACAACTTTATGGGATACTTTCTTGGTAGGTATATCAGACTTGTTTTGTGAGTGTCATATTGCAGATTTGGAGGATACACTCGAGGGGATATCTCTCCTCTTTGATGACAGTTACAACACAACAGTTATCCCATCTACTTCATCTTTGGACGTTGTTCTTCATGAGTCTACCCAGGTGTTTGGATTGGTCACATCTCATTGCATAGTGCCATTCTTCGATTCTGACTTGTGGACATTTGAGTAGTTTTCAAAGACATCCATCATGAGACTTCTTCCCTCGTATCTCTTCATGGAGATGGATTTTCTTCTACATCATCCTTTGGACTTATTTCTTCCTAAGGGGACAAATGTTGTTTGCAGGTACAAGACACTTTCCAGTGTTCATCTTCAACCATTCACCATCGACACAGGAGCTACTTCTTTGTGGGGGGACTTATAGTCTCACTCTTTATTTTCTATGGGGGGTATTTGATTGTATATATGTGATAGAATTTGTCCTTGGGGGTCATGTTGAGTCCTCCTACTATCAATTCTTCTTTCACTTTCATATTTTTCTCTCTTTTGGAGAGGGGTTTTTTTCCTACGGGTTTTTCTCCTTTACTCAGTTTGTGAGAGAATTGTTTGTACATGGGTACCTAACATGGCCTAGTATCTGGTACCCATCATTGCATCTTTTCTTTAGTCAGCTACTCCCTAAGTTTCACTTAAGGGGGGTTATGGTGTGAATAGGGGTATTTTCCTAACTAGTTTAGTATTTCCTAGTTAATTTCCCCTTATGTGAATAATATTCACACATCACACATAATTCACATGTTAAGTTGACTTATTGAGTCTACTAGATGTTTCTAGTTGGCATCTTATCCTATAGTTGTCACATGTCATAGGAATATGACACTTGTCACATGACTACAACATCCTACATTTCATCCTTGTCTTTATAAGCAAGGCATATCATGTACATTGTAACAATCTTTTGCATTCATTGATAGAATATAATTATTCTCTCATTTGATCTCTCTTGTGCTTTCATGAAGTCCTAGATCTTGGGTGGCTACCATCATAGACAACTCTAACAGATAAATAAAAATCACATTTGGAGAATATTTACTTCTTCCTAAAGTGGGAAAATCTTTATTTTGCCTAGGAACACATTCAAAAATAGTGTAAGGAAAATTGGGGTCAAATGGTTAAACTTTGAAACCAACCCAGAGGTTTTGTTCAAATTGATGTGAATCCATTTAGAAAAGAAAGGAGAAATTTGAAAGGAGGCCCATGGCTTATGGATGGAGTAGGCTTCTATATTAAGGATTGGAAGCCCAATTTTGACCCTTTAAAACATAATGTTTCCATAACCCCGATGTGGATAAGACTTTATAATCTGCCTTCAGAATACTGGAGCCCTAAGATACTGACGGAGATTGGTAATTTAATTGGGACCTTCATATTAATAGATGAAAATACAACAAAAAAGGAATATGGATTATATGCACATATATGTGTTTATATAAATATGGTAGAATAATTTCCTTCCTTAATTAAAATCTAGATTGAAGAGGGAGATTGGAATCGAAAACTAGAAGTTGAGGGGTCATCAAAGATATACCCTAATTGTTCAAAATATAGGCATTCAAAGGAAAAATGTAAAGAAATAGAGAATAAAAGGACTGATAGATCAATCCCTAATGAGGAACCTACTCTTCAAAAAAGGAACAAACTCCACAAAATAATGAGGAGAATCTGATAGAAAATAAAATATGGGAGGAAGAAAACACAAGGAGTATTCCATATGAAGGGGAACCATGGAATTTCCAAAAAATCAATGCCTTTGATATGACAATGGAACTATTTGGAATAACAAATGATATCAAGGACCATCCTCCTCTTAAGGGAAAAGAATATGAAGGTCAAAAGGAGAATAGAAATAAGGAGAAAGATAAAGAAAAAGAGTAAGCAAATATAGAAAATAGCACACTTCAAATAGGACTCATGGAAGGAATACATGAGGAAGGAGAATTGGAGGATACCAAGGAAGTACACTCTTTGGAAGATCATTGTATATACCAATTAGAATCTAAAATCGATAAGCTAGAGTGTGGAGAACATAAGCAAAAGGTAAGGATAACTAATAGGGAATTGCTCTTTAAAGAAGGGGATTCAAAGGGACAAATGAAGATAAATACGATGATGAGATATGGGAAGGGAATCCCCCTTCCCAATGAGAAATGAAGATAACATCATGGAATGTTAGGGACCTTAACAACCCTAACAAAAGATGCTTGGTCAAGCATCATCTGGCTATATTGGATACCAATATATTCTTTTTACAGGAAACAAAAATAATGACTCACAAATGGAAAAAGTGGAAAGGACATTTCATGGAATTTGTTGGTACATTTAGTGGCTTGGTAATCCTTTGGAGACCCTTAACAATTAATGTGGAAATTGTAAATTAGGATCAACATTGGTAGGTAAGTAAGATTAATTTTTTTTTACTAATTTCTATTTTTTCTTAATATATATATATGGTCTTGTAGTCTACACCCAAAAGATTTTTTTTTGGGAAGACATAACAAACTTTATCAACTCCAAACCCCATTAATTTGTGATTCTTGATGGAGATTTTAATGCTATACTAAATAATGAGGACAAGGGGGTTGTAGATATAAAACCAAATAATGGGCAATACACTTGGACAAATCATCATTTAGGTTTTAGTAACATAGTAGAGAGGTTGGACAAGTTTTTGTCTAACTGGTGATTGGGCCTCTTGCTTATTGTTATACAAATGTAGTGTATGTAAGGAAGCTAAGGTAGCGGAACAACTTCCTATGAGAGGAGCTAGGAAAATTGGGCAGAATGTTGATATCGAATAAGCTAAGAAAATGCAAGAGACACGAAAAAAGGTTAATTAGATAATCACATAATCGATGTGTTCTATGAACAATAAGTTGTACATAAATAGGTGAAGAGGTTGGGTCGACTCATAATTTGACTTCAACACTCAACTAGATGTGTCGAGTTAGCTCCACAAAACTTGCTAGAGGTGGTGAGCTGACTCAATCAACTTAAGACACCTAACTAGGCTTAACGACATGTGTGTATTTTACCCATGTGCAAGGTAATATATACACTAACACCCCCCTTAAGCATATCTTAGGTGGGCATAATAAAGATGGGTCTCAGCTACTAGGCCTGAAGAGCTACCCATGTACAAAGTAATCTCTCATGAAGTGGAGAAAGGTAGAAAACACTATGGGAAAAAAACTACCCTCCAAAAGAGAGAAAAGATGCATGAAAATTATACAAGGAAAGAAGTACTACTTCTTTCACTAAGTACAATAAATGTTTTCCCCCATAGGAGAAAAGAAATATGAAAAATTTCATGCCATGTGGCTACAATGTGATCTTGCTTTGAAGATTCTTTGGAAGCCTTCTGTGAAGCAACTTTGAAATCTGTAGAAGCAAAGGAACTGATATCAATGTTTTGTTGTGATGAATCTCTGGAAGTTCACTAAGAATCAACTCTAGATTCACAAGTAGCATTAGATGTTGGTGATGTGGAAGTGTTCGTGACACATCTCAATTGATGCAGGGACTTCTGGAGGTCACAAATTTTGACTCGGATGTGGGTTTGGGTTGAAATTTTACAGGTGGATACATTATGAGGTGGCATGTGGAATCCCAACCCACCCTCGTCGGTTGGACCTTGTCTTGGCACTTTTTTGGGACTTGAAACTTTCATCTTGGCCCTCAAAATGGCAATTTAGTGTTTTTTCCTAGTTTTTTAAAAGTTGTTTTTGTTAATAACTCGAAACTCATGTTTCGAATTTAGGATGTTAGTTGGCATTTCATCCTACCTTAGTTTTAGGAAGTTTTTGGGAAAAAATTGGATTCTCAAGATATGCATGTAAAATTACCTAAAATGGCAAAATTTGACAATTGTCGAAATCTGCCAAAAAAGGTTTTTTTTTTTTTTTTTTTTTTGTTTTCTTGGATATAAGAGAGTTTTCTCTCATTGTAGTAGTAGAGTTGGTGAATATAAGTTTTTTTGATTTTTCCAGTTATTTCAAATCTTTGGCTCTCACACATGATTAATGGCACAATTCTATTGAGTGTATGTTGTTGGCTACATCATCTGGTATCAGAGCAGGAAGATGGCTGGAAGAGGAAGAGGAAGAGGCGGTCTTGCCCAGATGCATAGAGAAATGCAAAATCTACAAAGCCAAGTAGCAGAACTTACAACACAGATGGAAAACCAAAGACTGGGTACAGGAGGAGATGAATCTGATGAAGAGATAGGTCAAGGAGGTGCAAATCAAGATACAAAACTTGAAGAAGAAGAATTAAAAGGCATGACTTTTGAAGAGAGGATGCTCAGGGCCTTAGAAGGGAAAAATGAAGGGGTCAAGGTTGATGTTTCAAATTATGCAGGTAGTCTTAAACCAAAGGATTTGATAGATTGGTTGAATGACATGAGAAAATCTTTTGAATGGAAATCCATGATAAAAGAAAAGAAGGTGAAATTCACATGCACCATATTAAAGGGTCATGCAATGATTTGGTGGGATCATCTTCAAAAGGAATGAACAAGGAAAGGCAAGGATAAGATCAGGACATGGAATAAAATGGAGAAGAAGTTGAGAGAAAATTTTTTGCCCATAGATTATGCGCAAACCCTTTTTCGTAGGCTTCAAAATTTAAAGCAAGAACCTCTCTTCTGTGCAAGATTATACAGATGAGTTTTATACGCTGTCTATACGTATAGAGCATCAAGAAACTGATGAACAGATGGCTGCTAGATATGTGAATGGCCTGAAATTCTCTATTCAAGATGAATTGAGCATGCATCGACTCAACAGTATGGGAGAGGCTTACCAATTGGCTCTAAAGGCTAAAGAAAAATAAAACAGATAATACCATCAAAGGAATAGAGGAGGAAGAAGCGGTACATCAACCCCATTTCAGGGAGGTTCAAATTATGGCAGGGGAGAGTCATCCCATGGATTGGAAAAACAAGTAGACACTCGACAAGATCCTTCGAATCAAGAATGAGGAAGGGGATTTCAAAGAGGTAGAGGTTATGGTAGCGGTAGAGGATGGGAAAACTATAGAAGGCCTTTCACTTGTTTCAGATGTGGAGAAGGTCATAGGGCATTTGAATGCTCAAATTATAACATGCAACAAAGAAATCAAGGAGGACAACCTAGGGTGAACCTGATTCAAACGCAACATGAAGTGGAAGGGACTAAACTAGAGGTTCCACCAGATGTAGGAGAAAGTCTCATGATGGGAAGAGAAATGGTGATTCTAGAGAAGGAGAAAACACAAGCCAAAAGCTCTGATGGTTCATGGCTTCGAACCAATAGCTTCAGAACCAGATGCACTTCAGGTGGCAAGGTATGTCAAGTTATTGTTGATGGAGGTAGTTGTGAAAATATGGTTACTAAAGAAATGGTAGAAAAATTGAATTTACACTATGAAAAACATCCTCATCCGTACCACATTACATGGTTTAAAAAAGGAAATGAGGTCACTATTGATAAAAGATGCCTAATTAAGTTTAGCATAGGGAAGATCTATCAGGATGAGATATGGTGTGATGTTGTCCCAATGGATGCATGTCATGTGTTATTGGGAAGGCCATGGCAGTATGATAGAAAAGTTATGCATGATGGAGAGAAAAACACATACACCTTTTGGAAAGATGGCTCTAAGGTGATTTTGTTGCCTCTCGAGGATGAAGGAAAAGGTGAGACCATGATGTCTGAAAGAGATCTTGTTAAAGAAATGAAGGTGATAGGGTGTTGTTATGCATTAGTAGTGAAAAGAGGTGAAGAGGAAGAGATTTCAGTTCCCCCAGAAGTAGCAGAGCTATTGAAATAATTTGTTGATGTTGTGCCTGATGAATTACCTGATGGTCTACCGCCAAAGAGAGATATTCAGCATCATATTGATTTGATTCCAAGAGCAACTCTACCCAACCAAGCAACTTATAGGATGAATCCAACACAACATGCAGAGTTGAATAAGCAAGTAAGATAACTCATAAGTAAAGTTGTGGTGAGAGAGAGCATGAGCCCATGTGCTGTACCTGCATTATTAACCCCCAAAAAAGATGGAACATGGAGGATGTGCACTGATAGCAGAGCAATTAATAAGATTACCATCAAGTATCAGTTTCCTATACCTCATATGGAGGACATGATGGATGTCCTTACAGGGGCCAAATATTTTAGCAAGATCGACCTACGAAGTGGCTACCACCAAATCTAGATCTGAGAAGGGGATGAGTGAAAGACAACCTTTAAGACTAGAGATGGATTATATGAGTGGATGGTTATGCCATTTAGGTTATTATAACATCCACGTTCTAAAAACATAGTAAAACCAAAAATTTACCATAGAGTAAATCAACAAGGTAAAAATGAGATAGAGAAATTTTTTCTTTTATTCAACATATAATCAAGTAACTACAATTACAAGATTTCTTTTTATAAAATACAATAAACCATATTTTCTTTCTCAATTACAATGTTTACAAATGTAAATCAATTACATATAGAAAATTTGGAATAAATACTGCTTCTGAATAGCTAACATCTTTTTCACAAGTCTTGACATGTTTCCTACTTAGAGAGAGAGTATCTTTCCAGTGATTTACCTCCATCCACAGACTGGCGATCTCCCACACATCTTCCACATAGGAAGTGGCCCTACCCTTCACAAGGGATATAGACCTTAGGTGACCAGTGGTAATTTGCCTTTCGCAAGTACATAGTGTTGTATTCTACTCAACTCTATCAACCATACAACACTAAATACCCTCTAGCTAAGTATGATTTATGATAGGATGAGCAATCTGAATACAGTGAACTGACAATGCATGCAGAAAACAAATGCATTACTTTGGCCAAAGTTTTTAATATCAATATTGTTCATAATGAACGTAGTCGTTGTGTTCACCCACCCCTACTCGACTTGGATACTGTCATATTCTCACAGTTTGTGTACTCCAATTATGACCATATAAAAAGTTTAATCATTGCATCGTGATATTAGTATCTTCTAACTTAAATAAGTCTATATGACATAACCATTCAATTGGTTTGTAATCGACTCTAGGGTTTTCCTAATATCCTTTGTTAATATGATATAACAATATAACCATATCTTATATCTAGGAGTCCTAGATTCACAAATAACCCTTGATTAACTCAACCAAGGTTAAGAATACTATAGTTCTTAAATAGATAATATCTCCTATACAAAGGAACGTAGAACAACTTTGATAATGTGTTATAAACAAAACATACCCTAAATATATATCCGTACAAGGTCATTCTCTAGTAGACTTAGCCTACTCCATTGTATTGGATCTCTTCAAGGATAATATTAACAAAAAGATAAATAAATGTATAAGGGTTCTCCCATAAACCTTATTTCAATCTACCATAATATCTCTAAGTTACTTCATTAGAAGAGAACAATAATTGTCTAAATATCCCTATGAATCTAAGTTCTCATGGATAGATAACAATTTCCATTATACATATACATAATCTAAACAAGAAAATACTTTAAATTATTATTACCTCAATAATATACTACTCAAGTCTAAGAGTATATTAATCAAAGTTCATTCATCTCTATAAAATCTGAGAATCTATTGTTTGGTTAACTCACAATCATTCCATTGACTTACTACAAACTTATTCGATGTAACGCCCCGCTAGGAAACCCTAGAGGACAACACAACTATGCTAAATAAACAGGACAAATCTTTTTTTTAAAAGATAGAATAACAAAGTAATGTCAACCACATCAATACAGATCATTAAACTATCTTGTCCTCTAAGGTTTCCACAGCTGCATTACTTACTAAACTATTTACAGGATCAAGAATTAACTAACATCAATAATTCAATTCTAATCTATTGCTTCACATGTGAGAACACATACATTTCCATGAAATAACATTAAATGAGAAATCGACAAGATCATATAATTAGAATTACAAGTACATATACAATTTCCCATACATAAGGGTACGTCATTACATCATTCACACTATCACTTTCTGAATTACCTTGGAATACTTACAATATGATAAATCTGATACACAAAACTAGCACATGAGCACAAATAGCTGTCTCATCAAACTGGAACATGAACTGGAAACTGCAACACAAGGTCCATCCTTCTCGCACATAAACTGGGGCAAGGGAAAACCAATGGAATAAGCTCTTCCACCCGACCATGTGGAACCCTAAGGTCCACCCCTCGAGCTAGGAGATAACATAAGGTTCCACAGCAACAACCAGACAAGGAGACAAAGACTAACAACTGCAAGGACTACACAAGACTCAAGTACAACATGGGTCAACAAGACAACACAAGCAGCATAAACAACACTTCCACACTTAACAGGACTTCCAGAGGCATTCACACAACATAAGAAAGAACAACAAAGAGGGAATGGTAGACTACAGTAGGGATGAGTGTCATCGCATGGTCCTAGCATGGGTTACCCTGACAGTCTCTAGCTAGACGTCGGCCCCCATCCATGGGTTACCCTGACAGTCTCTCGCTAGGCGCCGGCCCCCATCTATGGTTACCCTGATAGTCTCTCACTAGACGCCAGCCCCATAGGGTGACACATGTGGAATCAACCTCCCTTTCATGAGGACAAGGAAGTTGATTTTACCAACCATGGCCTTCTCATCTCATCCTTAGCCTGAACGAGCACTATAGGCATGAGTGAGGCATCTAATTATCTTGATTAATGTGAAAGCTCTCCAACCCACCAAATTTGATTATTATCACTGGATTAACAACTTCCAATGGGTTACCTTGATAGCCACTTTGGGCACCGGCCCCACATTGGAAGCCACTTCCCTTCTTGCATCTAGAAGACCCTTAACCAACAAGTATAACAACAAGTATCCACATACCGTACAAGGCATTTACCTTCTTGCATACAAATCTCAACAAAAGTATCCAGAGCAAGGCATGGGTCCTCTTGCTCCAAAAATTTCAACCGAAACAAAGTGTAATCCAGAGCAAGGCATCGGTCCTCTTGCTCCCAAAATCTCAACCATAAAATGAACCAACACAGAAATTTATTACATGCCTAATACAATAATGAACCACAACAATAAAGGACTCTACCACCTCATCATGAAAACAACATCAACATGAGTTTAAACATAACTGCACAAATTAGGAACACTGAACAAGGTATTATCCTTCTTGCTCAGTGGTCATAACCACATGAATCCATAAACAGAGGGAAGTAAACACTACATAAAACCACTAGAGTCATACACATGACTCCCCCTCTAGGACTCTGGAATCAACTTCCCTAATGACACAGACACATGACACCTCTGTAACACAATGGTTCCATTCGACGTTCACTTCCAAATGCACAACATAGACTAAGAACTTTAACCAATAATTCACTTACAACACATAATGGAAACACATGAAATATTGTACCAAGCATGGGACTAAAAGAATGTAACATTAATTCCAAACATGGTCAAACATTCAACAACATAAGGTGGATCTATCTCTACAGTGCAGGACTTAATATTCTAGCACTTACATCATAACTAGTCACCCCTTTAATATCTTCTAAAGTTATATACCTCATGTCTACTAGATTGGCATGATTCATGTTCGCATTACCTACACACTTAATAACATTCATTAAGGCACTAGATTTCAAGAATGGTATAAGATATCATGTCCTTCAAATAGATCAAAGAGAAAACATAAGATTAGGATTATAATTTCCCAAATGATGATCATAATGACATTATTCTAACTTATTTAATTAATAGAATAAAACCTTAACAAGATCATTATTCTAGACAATGGTATTAATGACCAAGACGATAACCAACATTACTTTTCGAAGTAGAACAACTCCTAAACTGACCTATTCCAACCATAGATTGGGGTTTCTAACAAGTAAGATCTTAACTCAAACCGGTTATCAAAATACTTCAACAATATCACTTGCAACACGACTCAGATAAAATGATGATTTAAAACTAATGACAAATAACACATCTATAATCTAATTCAATACCATACAATGTTCTCTCAACATAGCCAAATTCATAGAACATTAATAATAAAATTCTAATACCAAACTAATTACATTAATCTAAAACTCTTATTTTCAAACCTATAAAAAAAATATTCAATACATTAAATTACCTTTATTCCATTCCCTCACAATACATAATTTAATAGGCATAATTACATGTCTTAATTTCATATACTAATTACATATCTTAATTTCATACACTAGTAAATTAAAGAGACCCACTCTCATAATAATTAGATTAATGCACATATAATAATAATCTAGATAATTGTAAATACTATTAAATATAATTGTAAAAGCAAGGCTAAAAGCCTATAATATTAGAATGCTATAAATATCTTACACTAGTTAGAATCACAAGATACCAAACCCGAAGCTACAATGAAATAACATTGTTCTAAGGTTAGCTTGAGACGAAAGGAATACAAAACAAATAAAACATTCCTATAGATCTAACATCTTCATCAAATCTACCACACTTTTAACCACATACATAAGATAGGATTATCACAAAATGAATTTGTTAAGAAGGCTTTAGAAACTAACAACAATGTAAAATGTGAAAGCATAGACAGAGCATGCAGACTGGTTGATGGAATGACTCAAAGAGAGTCACATGATGGAAATCAATGATCATAGGATATGCACAAAATGACTTTGTTGAAAAATCTTAGAGAAACCCAATTCGAAAATATAGAGTTATTGGTGACGCAACTAACTGTTTTAAGACAGACGAAACCGGGGAGAGGTAGACAGTCACAAAATATTCATATCTCCAAAACAACAAATTGGGTATGAACTATTTTTGGATATGATTTAGACAACTAGGTCGTACACCATATATCAAAAATTTAGAGGAACCCAGTTCGTAAAACAAAAGTTATGACTGCCACAATAGACTATAAAAATAGAGATGAAATGGGCGAGAGATAGACAGTCACATCAATCGGTGATTCCTAGAAATGCAATGATACAAACATGCACAATTGGATCTGACAACAAGGTTTCTAACCTCTCAAGCAAATTACAATCAATAGGAAAAATTATAAATCAAACATTTGCTTCAACAGAAAAATGACACAGAAATTAAAACCAAAGGAACCTGATTTCGCTTGCTTGACTGGTTGAAGATTCGATGCCGGGTTCAACTGTTGCAGCCACAAACCATTCTCTCCCCCCCAAAAAGTTCCATCTGTTGAAGATTCTTATGAGAGAGAAATCCCTCCCTAAATACAGTCCAAAAACTCCCTATTTAGAGAAAGAAATCCCCTAAAATCTTCCAGAAGATTCCCCCCATAAGAGGCAATAACTCCTGCAAGAACAATATCTTACAGTTTGCTATTTTTAACATTTTACAACTAGACCAAGATAAATATATTTTATGGCAACACATAAATATTATTTATTTATTTAACTCTAGTTGCAATTACATTTATTACTATTATTATTATTATTTATTAACTTAACTTCTAGAATAATATATTTTTCATAAACTAAATTTACATAAGGACATTTATATATTTATTTATTTAGCAAAAATGCTTCATAACTAATTATTTTATTTTAAGGCAACAATAACCAAAACAATACCAACAAAATAACCCAACTGTCAAACCATACCTGACTACTCTACAAGATCGGAAAACAAGACCACCACAACAATGACTGACTATCATGACCAAACCGACAACACTGACAGGGTACACAATCAGATACTCATCCTCTTCAAGGATGATGGCTAGGCTAGGCTAGGGGACCATATGTTATCTCCATTCAAAAACTTCCATTGGTATGAAGGCATGCTCAAACCTGCCAATTCAGGTGGAGTCGATACCTAGTACATGCAACCTGTAGCAAACAAAAGTGTCAAATACATACATATAATCATCCAAGCAAGCACACAGTGACAGAGAATCGCAGCATAGTAGGGTACTCATTATGAGTAATACTATACTGTCCCTTCACAAAACACATCACAAGTATCCACATTAAACAAATTCATTAGTAACTAAACAACTAGATAACACATAGACAGATAATCACATTAATCACGTAGTAAAACTAATTTACATAAGCAATTAACCTATAACTGATCACATCATAAGCATAATGTATTAATTATAAAGTATCAACAATGTCATCATAATAAACACCAATGAGTGTCATCAACTATATCATAACAGTAAGCTTACCATCAACACGTCTATCATACCCTACATATTTCGAGTATTTTACCTTCTTCTTCATGCTCCTTAGCCCGACCACCTGCTCATCTAGGGTGAGAATGGAGGGGCACTACATTCGATAAGGGAACTATTTTCAAGGCTAATAACAGCTATGACAATCTCTTACTATGATGGTCTTTTATCCTCCATTCTATGCATTGATATGATTATCTATTTATAAATGAATAAGCAAATGGTTGATGTAGTATACTGTAACAAACTACTCACTTGAATTACCAAGTATCAACCATATGATTTGCATTCATTGTCTCACTGATTACAGAGATAGATCAACATAGTTTACTTAGAAAGTTATCTACATTTTCCTATGTCAATTCTTAATAGTTTTCGACTATTACTCAATAAAAACACGAGATTTAACCTCTCTGGAGAACTCATACAATCACCATGAGACTACGATGTACTCACTAAAAGATATTAATCAATTTCCTCACAGTTATCAAACACATGACTGAGGAATACCTATTAATGGATGTTTTAAGAGTTGGCAAAAATGTACAAACAGGACACAGGGTCGACGCCTCTTGACTGTGTATTCCCTCTCTATTCCAGCCACTATACTTCTCTCTGCATACATTCGATCCTCTCTGCCTATGTTCGATCCTCTCAAATTTCAACCTTGTTAATATATAGATACCACGGCTCAACTGAGTCGTTAATAATTATCACCGAGGCACGGCTCCTAGAGAGTTGCCTTATTTCGCACCTCAACAGTGATTCAGTTGCAAACTTAATGAAATCTTAACAGTCCTTAGGGACTTAGTCTTTAACTGAAATCAATTTTTAAGCAAAAGTCCACATGTCAATTGTGGAAGGCCACCATATGGTTCATTCGGTTGGGCAATTTGTAAACACAGTCATCCCCATAAGGATGAGGTTGACACTTATTAAAATATAACTGATCTTTTAATGATCAAAACATGTGGTTCGATCCACCACTTATCACTAATGAAGACTCTACTATAATTTAGCCTACGACTCCTACAATACCATTGACTCATTAAGAGGTATTATCCTCTTATGATGCTAAGGCATTTATATATTTGATTACCTCAAATATACTTCTTATAACATCGCCACTATATTAGATAATCACAGTTTAATCAATAAAATGATAATGTTTAAACAAGGAATTACAGATAATGTGGTTGGGTTGAGCTTGTCTCCCCATCACAATCCGTCGGCAATAATCACGTATTCTTAACTTGACGAAAACGTCTTAACATTAAGAATGGTTTATAACACCTCAAGGGACTTAATAATAATATGCCAACCATTTTACGACAATAACATCATAATATTTACGTTAAATGTAAATAGTCACAAATCAAGCTCAAACGACGTCATTAACGTTATTAACGACTAAGACGACTTATTACGACTTAGAAAGATTTGAAAACAATATCGACTACCTGTCAATTGGGTTAAGAAGTAAACTGGCAAGACAAGACTTACCTCTTACAACATAGTGGTTCACATTTTCGTTAAACACTTATACCTGATTTAGCAAATAAACCACTCGTAACCTGAGGTCTATATCTCTCTCCTAGAAAGATACTCTCTCTTTTCTCTGTGAGTCATCTGAAAACCTATAATCCTACATCAAACTTGTTACCAAAGAAATTATGATCAGTACATCATTATTCAAATAATAGATCAAATCTCATAATGCAAATATTAAATCGATAATAACATAATCATTCCCATAATTTCATAAATGACACTCAATATAATCCATGTTTTTCCTTGTCATTAATCTAAACATCATAATAAATTTACTTATGTCCAAGTAAAAAGTAAAAGTATAGCAAGACAAAAATTGGGGATGTAACATATCCTTCCCCTAAAGATTCATCATCCTCGATGATATAAAGTATTAAAAAGTAACTAAAAAGCAAGTTCATTATTTTCAACTAGTAACATTATTAAATAAATGAGGAAACTTTTGATAAAATTCATGGTAATCCTCCCATGTAGCATTTTCCTTAGCATATTGGTCCCATTGGACCTTGTATTGCAAGACCTCTCTGTTACGCAAGTGGAGCTTGCACATTTCTAACACCTTGAGTGGCTCGATCGTGACCACCCCTGGGTGTTGCATCTATAAAGAATTCCAAGTCAAAATGTGATTATTACCTGCAATATATTTCTTCAAATAAGACACATGAAAAACATTGTGCATTCTAGATAAGGCTGGTGGTAGAGCAATTCTGTAGGCAATCGGATTGACTACTTCAAGCACTTCAAAGGGTCCCACATATTGAGGGGATAGCTTAGAAGACTTCCCAAATTTAATAGAACTTTTTTGAGGTTTGACCCTCAATAGAACTTTTTCTCCAAAGGAGAATTGCCTCGAAACACATTTTGCATCCGCATAGCTCTTTTGCCTATCATTGGCTTCTGTCAATCTTTTTCTAATCATCTTAACTTTCTCTTCCATTTCAGCTAGCATTTCTGGTCTGATGCTAATCCTATCTTCTAGCTTATCCCAGCTTATAGGAGTTCAACATCTTCTTCCATACAATGCTTTGAATGGCGCCATCTTAATAGCAGAATGATAGGAATTGTTGTAAGCAAATTCCACAAGTGGTAAGTATTCTTCCCACTTATATTGCTGATCCATGCAATACATTCGCAACAAGTCTTCCAAGACTTGGTTAATTCTCCCAGTTTGCCCATCGGTTTTAGGATGGTAAGCTGTACTCACATTGAGTTTAGTCCCTAGCGTAGAAAACAAAGTTTGCCAAAACCTTGATGTTACACGCGCATCTCTATTCGAGATAATCTTTTCAGGAAAGCCATGCAATCTAAACACCTCTTGCACAAATTTGCGAGCTAACACAGGTGCTCCATTAGTCAAATTCCCTAGTATGAAATGTGCTACCTTTGTGAGTTTAGCAACCACCACTAAAATGGCATCATGTCTATTCCTTGACATAGGAAGACCTTGAACAAAATCCATGCTAATACCTTGCCATTTCCACTCTGGCACATCATGTGGGTACAACAATCCTATGGGGTGTTGATGCTCTGCTTTTACCCTTTGACATTCTAAATAGCTTGCTACAAATCTTGCAACATCATTCTTCATTCCTTTCCAGAAATAAAGAGGTTTAACATCCGCTAGGAGTTTGGTCACTCCTGGATGTCCTGAATACGATGCAGTATGAACTTTTTTCCATACTAGATCCCTTAATCTAGCTAAATCAAGAACATAAATTCTATCTTTATACCTCAATAGTCCATCTGACTCAAACAGTAAACCATCATACCTTGGATCTCTAGGATTATCTTTCAGAGCTTGCTTAACCTGTTGATAAAACTCATCACTAGACAAATTTTGCAACACCAAATCCTTGAAATTCCCACAAATAGAAACAATAGAATCTATATGTCTTCTACGAATCAAAGCATCAGCTACTCTATTCTCTTTTCCTTTGATGTAATTTATCTCAAAGTCATAGTCAAATATCAATTCTAACCATCTCCTTTGTCGAGCATTCAAATGCGGTTGAGAGAAAATATACTTAAGACTTTGATGGTCTGCTTTAAGTACAAAAGTCTTCCCCAACAGGTAATGTCTCCACATTTGTAAGGCATGAGTTACTGTTGCCAATTCTAGATCATGCGGTGCATAATTTTTCTTATAGGATTTCAATTTCCTTGACTCATATGCTATAACTCTTCCATCTTGCATAAGCACTCCTCCTAATCCTTCTCCCGAGGCATCTGTAATCACCTCAAATTATCCTTTGGGGTTAGGAACTTTCGAGATTGGAGCTGTAGTTAACTTTTCCTTTAAGAGATCAAATGCTTCCTGACATTTGTCTGTCCATTCAAATCTTTCTCCTTTCCTCTGTAGGGAAGTGATTGGATTAGCAATACTGGAGAAATTTAGAACAAACTTTCTATAATAGCCTGCCAAGCCCATGAAACTATGCACCTCATGCACATTTGTTGGTACAAGCCAATCCACAATAGCTGTAATTTTTGTAGGATCAATAGATATTCCATTAGCTGATATAATATGCCCTAGGTATTGAATCTCTTTCTAGAAGAATGTACACTTTGACAGTTTCCCATATAACTTATGTTCTCTTAAGCTTTGTAGAACTATTTGCAGGTGCCGTTGATGTTCTTCATTCTTAGAATAAATGAGTATATCATCCAGAAAGAAGGTAAACAAACTTGTCCAAACAATCTCTGAATATACTATTCATGAGATTCATGAATGCAGTAGGTGCATTCATCAAACCAAATGGCAACACTGTGAACTCATAGTGTCCATATTTGGTTCTAAAAGTTGTCTTATGAATATCTTCATCCTTCAGTCTTAACTGATGATATCTTGATCACAAATCAAACTTTGAAAACACAACAACTTCACGCATCTAATCAAAAATATCATCAATACATGGCAAAGGATATTTGTTCTTTACCGTTTCTTTATTAAGCATACGATAATCTATACACAATTGAAGGGTTCCATCCTTCTTCTTAACAAAAATAACCGGAGCACCCCGAGGTGAAACATTGGGTCTAATTAAACCTTTTGCCAATAATTCTTGTAATTGTGCTTTCAATTCCATTAACTCCGTTGTTGTCATACGATAGGGTGCTTTTGATATAGGCTCAGATCCTGGTTTAATGTCAATAGCAAATTCAAAAACCCTCTTGGGAGGCAATCCTGGAAGTTCTTCAAGAAACACATCCTGAAATTCTCGAAGAAAATGATACTTTTCTCCAAAAGGTGAACTAGGGTTTTCTACCCCTTCCTCCACTTGTTCCATTTTGACTGCAAACAACTGACAACCTTTCCTTCTAGCCCTTTTTAATTGCTTGGCAGAGATAGGTCTGATTTTAACTTCTCTTTGAATCCCTTGGAATTGGGTCAGATTTCCCAAATCATCTAAGCATTCAACTATTTTTGAAAAATAGTCAACCTTAGCTCTATGTTTCCATAACCAACTCATTCCTAGGATTACATCATAGGAACCTAGGGGATCTACATACAGATTTACTTTAGTTGAGAAACTAGGGAGGTCAATTTTGGCTTCAAACAAACATTGCTCTACCTGAGCCTTAGATTGGTTAGCATATTCTACTGACCAAGGTTTGGACATGTAACTAGCTTTTCTAGAAAATTTATTCAAAATTCTAAGAGAAACAAAGTTTTCAGTGGCTCCTGTATCAATCAAAATAGATATAGGGACTCCAAACAAAGTACCTGTCATCTCAATGGGTGTGATTTGATACTCTGCTTGACGATTGTCGAGAGATGCATGAATCCTTTGCTGGAATGCTTCTTGCTGAGTTGGTAGTGCAGTACCTCTTTGTTGACCATTTTGATTCTTGTTAGGGCAACAATTTGCATAATGGTCTCCCCCACAAGTAAATCATCCTCCAATGGGTCCTTTCTTATTTGAAGTCTTCCCATTGTTATCCTCATTTCTTTTGTAGTTACCATTCTTCTTCTCATTACCAGATCCACCTTTGTTCTTTTGAGGTCCTTTATCTTTTCTCTTGTTATCATAACTCTTTTCATATCTTTTCTTGTAGGGTTGATTGTTAGGAGTTCCATTAAACCTCTTGTGGCTTCTATCACGATAAGCTGAGATGGATTTCAACCTTTGCTCTTGCTTGATCACCTTCTCGTACACTTGATCCATTGTTGTGGGACCATGCACGTCCACTTCACCACCAATTTGAGCATTTAAGCCCATGATGAATTTTCTGATCTTGAATCTCTCATCCTTTTGATACTGTGGAACATATTTCAAGAGTCGAGTGAATTTTTCTCCATATTCCACCACTGTCATATCTCCTTGTCGAAGATTCTAAAAATCAGTCAGTTTCTGATCAAAATAGAGTTGTGGTAACCATCTCTTGTGAAAGAGTTCCACGAACTCATCCCAAGTTACCCTTAGAGAGCTTAAATTCAATTCCATCTTCTTATTCATCCACCAAGTGGATGCTTCTCTTGCTAGTTGGAATGCTCCCCATATTGCCTTGGTCACCTCTGAGTAATTTCTTATCTCGAAATATTTTTCCATCTCTGTTAACCAAGCTTCTGTAGCATCTTTGGTCTCTGTCCCATCAAATTTTGGTGGAATAACCTTCTTCATATCCATTGAGAGCTCTGAGGTCAATCTATCCCTTGCCTCTTTATGAGGTTCGGTACTCTTACTTTGATCTTCATGATTTTCTCTGCTTTCACCATGAGCATTTTCACCTCCTCCCTCAGTATTTCCTTTATCATCCACCTTATTTTCCAAATCACCCAATCTTTTCTTGGTTTCCTCAAGCATGGTTATGATTTGGTCTAGCTTATTATTTGGCAGGTGGTTTTCCTCTTCACTTTCTCCTTGGTTAGTTCTTGTCCGCACCATGTTTATTGATTTCTCACACATGAGAATATTGAGTTTTCCATTAGTTCAAGACTATAATGTATCCCATTAAATCTAAACATAATACTCAATTTAAACAATAGTTTGGCACAAAAACAACTCTTTTTTATTTATTTCATATCAAAAGTAAAGAGTATTCTTCTTTTATAGAAGAAATGACTTCAAAAGTCGTGCTCAAGAGGAGTATATCCTTTAGACTCATTTTCAGATACATAATCTCGAGGTATATAACCCTCTGACTCACTATCGGACCTAACTTCTATGATCTCAATAGTTGAGGGTATGCGGGGATCTCGACTAACCATAGTTGTTTCCTCATCTGATAGATATTCTATGATTTTGGCAGTGATCTTAACTTTTTCCTTGTTTTCCCTTCTCACTCGCTTGATTCAAGTTAAGGCAGTCGCTAGAGTTTCAGTATCACTTAACCAAATGTCACCCTCATCATTGGTTCCCTCAAAGGTTTTGATAATGGCCTCACGTTCTCTTTTTGCTTTAAGGAAATGCTGACTTGAATTAACAGACTTTCTTGCTGTCTTCTTAAAACGAACCATCCTGGCACAAAATTTTTCAAACATTAGCTAACCGCATAATGTTGACTACAGGCAAGCATAGTGGTCTCATAAGCCCTAGTGCTAAACCTGGCTTTGATACCATATGTAACATCCATGTTCTAAAGACATAGTAAAACCAGAAATTTACCATAGAGTAAATCAACAAGGTAAAAATGAGATAGAGAATTTTTTTCTTTTATTCAACATATAATCAAGTAACTACAATTACAAGATTTCTTTTTACAAAATACAATAAACCATATTGTCTTTCTCAATTACAATGTTTACAAATGTAAATCAATTACATGTACAAATTTTGGAATAAATACTGCTTATGAATATCTGACATCTTTTTCACAAGTCCTGGCATGTTTCCTGCTTGGAGAGAGAGTATCTTTCCAGTGATTTACCTCCATCCACAAATCGACGGTCTCCCACACATCTTCCACATAGGAAGTGGCCCTACCCTTCACGAGGGATATAGACATTAGGTGACCAGTGGTAATTTGCCTTTCCTGAGTGCATAGTGTTGTATTCTACTCAACTCTATCAACCATACAACCCTAGATACCCTCTAGCTAAGTATGATTTCTGATTAGGATGAGCAATCTGAATACAGTGAACCGGCAATCATGCAGAAAACAAATGCATTACTTTGGCCAAAGTTTTTAATATCAATATTGTTTAGAATGGACGTAGTTGTTGTGTTCACCCACCCCTACTCGACTTGGATACTGTCATATTCTCGCAGTTTGTTTACTCCAATTATGACCATGTAAAAAGTTTAATCATTGCATCATGATATTAGTATCTTTTGACTTAAATAAGTCTATATGACATAACCATTCAATTGGTTTGTAATTGATTCTAGGGTTTTCCTAATATCCTTTGTTAATATGATATAACAATATAACCATATCTTATATCTAGGAGTCCTAGATTCACAAATAACCCTTGATTAACTCAACCAAGGTTAAGAATACTATAGTTCTTTAATAGATAATATCTCCTATACAAAGGATCGTAGAATAACTTTGATAATGTGTTATAAACAAAACATACCCTGAATAAATATCCCTACAAGGTCATTCTCTAGTAGACTTAGCCTACTCCATTGTACTGGATCTCTTCAAGGATAATATTAACAAAAAGATAAATAAATGTATAAGGGTTCTCACATAAACCTTATTTCCATCTACCATAATATCTCTAAGTTACCTCATTTGAAGAGAACAATAATTGTCTAAAAATCTCTAGGAATCTAAGTTCTCATGGATAGATAACAATTTCGGCTATACATATACATAATCTAAACAAGAAAATACTTTAAATTATTATTACCTCAATAATATACTACTCAAGTCTAAGAGTATATTAATCAAAGTTCATTCATCTCTATAAAATTTGAGAATCTATTGGTTGGTGAACTCACAATCATTCCATTGACTTACTACAAACTTATTCGATAAGAGAACTATTTTCAAGGCCAATAACAGCTATGACAATCTCTTACTATGATGGTCTTTTATCCTCCATTCTATGCATTGATATGATTATCAATTTATAAACGAATAAGCAAATGGTCGATGTAGTATACTGTAACAAACTACTCACTTGAATTACAAGTATCAACCATATCATTTGCATTCGTTGTCTCATCGATTACAAAGATAGATCAACATAGTTTACTTAGAAAGTTATCTGCATTTTCCTACGTCGATTCTTAATAGTTTTCGACTATTACTCAATAAAAATAGGAGGTTTAACCTCTCCGGAGAACTCATACAATCACCATGAGACTACGATGTACTCACTAAAAGATATTAATCAATTTCCTCTCAGTTATCAAACACATGACTAAGGAATACTTGTTAATGGACATTTTAAGAGCTGGCAAAAATGTGCAAACAGGACACAGGGTCGATGCCTCTTGACTGCGTATTCCCTCTCTATTCCAGCCACTATACTTCTCTCTGCATACGTTCGATCCTCTCTGCCTATGTTCGATCCTCGCAAATTTTAACCTTGTTAATATATAGATACCATGGCTCAACTAAGTTGTTAATAATTATCACCGAGGCACGACTCCTAGAGAGTTGCCTTATTTCGCACCTCAACAGTGATTCAGTCGCAAACTTAATGAAATCTTAATAGTCCTTAGAGACTTAGTCTTTAACTGAAATCAAATTTTAAGCAAAAGTCCACATGTCAATTGTGGAAGGCTGCCATATGGTTCATTCGGTTGGGCAGTTTGTAAACATAGTCATCCCTATAAGGCCAACACTTATTGAAATATAACTGATCTTTTAATGATCAAAACATGTGGTTTGATCCACCACTTATCACTAATGAAGACTCTACTATAATATAGCCTATGGCTCCTACAATACCATCGACTCATTAAGAGGTATTATCCTCTTATGATGCTAAGGCATTTATATATTTGATTACCTCAAATATACTTCTTATAACATCGCCACTATATTAGATAATCACAGTTTAATCAATAAAATGATAATGTTTAAACAAGGAATTACGGATAATGTGGTTGGGTTGAGCTTGTCTCCCCATCACAATCCGTCGGCAATAATCACGTATTCTTAACTCGACGAAAATGTTTGAACGTTAAGAATGGTTTATAACACCTCAAGGGACTTAATAATAATATGACAACCATTTTATGACAATAACGTCGTAATATTTATGTTAAACGTAAATAGTCACAAATCAATCTCAAACGACGTCGTTAACGTTATTAACGACTAAGACAACTTACTATGACTTAAAAAGATTTGAAAACAATATCGACTACCTGTCAATTAGGTTCAGAAGTAAACTAACAAGACAAGACTTACCTCTTACGACACATTGGTTCACATTTTCGTTAAACACTTATACCTGATTTGGCAAATAAACCGCTCGTAACCCGAGGTCTATATCTCTCTTCTAGAAAGATACTCTCTCTCTCTCTCTCTTTTCTCCGAGAGTCATCTGAAAACCTGTAATCCTGTATCAAACTTGTTACCAAAGAAATTATGATCAGTGCATCATTATTCAAATAATAGATCAAATCTCATAATGTGAATATTAAATCAATAATAACATAATCATTCCCATAATTTCATAAATCACATTCAATATAATCCATGTTTTTCCTTGTTATTAATCTAAACATCATAATAAATTTACTTATGTCCAAGTAAAAAGTAAAAGTATAGCAAGACAAAAATTGGGGATGTAACAGTTATCAAATGCACCTAGCACATTTATGAGATTGATGAACACTATACTACGACCTTACATTGGTAAGTTTGTGGTTGTTTATTTTGATGATATTTTGGTATTTAGTAACAGCAAAGAAGAGCACCTACAACACTTGAGGATCATCTTTGGTGTGTTAAGGAAGGA
This sequence comes from Cunninghamia lanceolata, assembly GCA_027924645.1. Lineage (NCBI taxonomy): Eukaryota > Viridiplantae > Streptophyta > Pinopsida > Cupressales > Cupressaceae > Cunninghamia > Cunninghamia lanceolata. Next base: position 21,744,098 of record BSBN01000280.1, on the reverse strand, counting down.
GAAGCTCTATGCCAATTTGAAGAAGTGTAGGTTCATGCAGGACAGTTTGGTTTTTTTAGGCTTTGTCATTTCTAAAGATGGTGTCAGAATGGATACAGAAAAGGGTAATTCTAGAATGGCCTAGTCCAAGAAGCATCACAGAGGTAAAAAGTTTTCATGGCTTGGCCACTTTCTATCAAAAGTTCATTCAAAATTTCAGTAGTATTGTAGCTCTTATAATAGATTGCATGAAAGGAAGGGAGTTTGTATGGACCAAGGATGTTGAGGAGAGCTTTAAGTACTTGAAGCAAAAGGTAACAGAAGCACCTTTACTTGCATTGCCAAATTTTGATAAGGTATTTGAAGTAGAATGTGATCCCTCCTGTTGGTGCCTGAATTGACTGTCAGTTAATTTAGCAATTTTTCATGCAGGCACCTTCCCAAAAAGTCCAAAAGGTTCTAAGTTTTGGGGCCCCTCAGTGTTTTTCAGCGTTTGCATCTTAGTTCAACAGAGGTGGTCTTCGTGTTTTCTCCATCGGCATGAGTTCGTTTTTGTGTCTTCAACATTTTGGTTTGGACGTGACCCCCTTTTTTCGAAAGTTCATTTTCTCAACGGTTCAAGGTTCATTCTTTCTTCTAAGGGATCATTTCATGCATTTACCTTGCGCAAATATTGTATCGTTGAACCTCCTGCTTGAACCCTTTTCTCAACGGTTCAAGGTTCAATGGTCCAATGCTTTGTGATTTTGGTCTCGGCCGAAGTGTTTTGCCGATGGAGTATTGAATTTCTTGTTTGAACCTCGCCATTGAACCATCGAGTTGAACCGGTTCATCAGTTCAATGGGTTCACGGGGTTGCATTTTGTGCTGCCGACTGAGGAACTATTGGGTTGAACCTTTCTTTTGAACTTAGCCAATGGTTCAACCCGACGGAAAGAGAAGTAGGAGGCCGATGTGTTATCGGCAGGAGTATGTATGTCGGCAGGCGGATTTTCGGCTGGGCCGATGGTGATAGTCTTGCCGAAGAGGGTATGTTTTGTTCGGCCATCAGAGTGACTTTGGCTATCGGGAGCAGCGTTTTGTGGTTCGCCGATGGGGGAGGTCACCCTGATGGGGAGTGCCATTAGCGTGAGTTTGTGCATCGGGTTAGCCGTTGGAGGGTCCGCCGATGGAGAGTGTTTGGCCGATGGGGTGTCATCGGCGTGGGTCTAGCTGATGGAGGAGCAGTATGTAGCTGGTGAAGGTGTCGTCGGCGTGACCTTTGAGATCGGCAGGAAACTTTTTGGATGCCCTGATGGTGTGTGTCACACCGACGGAGGGGAGGATGCCAGGGTCTATCAGCATGAGTTGCATTGTCGGATGAACTGTGGAATGGTTGGCCGATAGACTAATCTCTGGCCGATGAAAGGTAGTGTAGTGTAGCGGTCGGCGAGACCGATGAGGTCGGTGAGAGGTTTTTTGAGTTGGCCGATGGTAGTGGTCTTGGCGATGGGCTTTTGGAGAGAAAGGCATGTGTCGAGCGTGGAAAAAGCGCTCGACACCTATTATGCTCACGGCCATGGTTTTAAACTACTTAAGGAGGTCTCTGCGCTGTGCATGTGGGACTATTCTTCCTGCATATTTTAAACCTACAGCGAAACACGTTTTGGCGGGAGGCTTCATTTTGAACGCTGCGATAGTTTTCTCGGTAGGCCGTAGGTGGTTGAGCCATTAATGGTGACAGTGCAGGGGTATGGGTGATGGGACAGGCGATCAAACTGCCTGATTATGAATGAGGACTTCTAGATGGCGGTGCAAGGCTCGAGGTCTCCCCTGTTTGTTGCAGTAATAACTTCTGAGCGCCATTCCTTCTAAGGACCGTATCTGGCAGATTTTTGACTTCTGGCCATGTAATTAATTGTAGAATGTACACGGTTCTGTATAAAAGGTCTGACTGTGTTACTTTGTAGAGGTTGGATGTTTTTTGGGCTTTTGGCTCTGACTCTGAACATAAGGTGTTCACATTTTGAAACGCATTTTTTGCTACAGACTCGGTCCTTAGTCTGGTGTACTAATCTATTTTGGCTTGTAAATGATGATTTTCTCTATGATGACTTTCTATGCAGATTGATTTTAAATGAAAAACACCTGTGTGTGTATTGTTTCTGATTGTCTCTTGTATGTCATTTGTTTTCCTTTCAAACAAGGTTGTCAAGGGCTTCCAAGTTTTTCAGTATATGCATACTGTGTGTCTGATTTATTGCGTCTGCTCAAGGAGTGGTTAAATAGGCTTTTGATTAGATACAAAGGAAAGTAGATTGCATCATAGGATCTATTAAGTATGATCATTAGTAATACTCTTTCTTGGACATGTTGCTGTTAGGCAGTAGCATTCTTCTCAGGTCCTCTGCATATGAATTAGTGTTGTCATGGGGAGACATTTACATTCTTAGATATGACTTTGCTGCCCAGATAAGGCACTGGTTTGGGAATCTGTCTTTTCAATGGGTCTAGGAAAGTCCCATAAATCTAAACACCAATTCAAACCATTTCATCCTTCCATCTGTTAGTTGTAGGATTAGAAGTAGGAAACCCCTGCATGCTCTTATACCTAACCAGACATTATGTCCAAGAATGTTGCCAACCTTGTGATTTGTTACACAAATCTTGGTCCATACATGAGAGTATTATGCCTGTTGCTGTCAAGTTAAATCCTTCTGTCATTGAGCTAGTCAAGGTCATACTTTTATCAAATAGGGACACCCCCCTTGGTGCGGCAGAACCAGAAGCGAAGGGGAGGAGTTCACGCAACCTCCTGTATTTAGTTGGCTGAATCTGCCTGTGCATTAGAACTGGCAAACCCTAATGCTGATTCAAAAGAAAAACCAACACCTCCCATGTGGGAATAGGTGTTGTACTTACCCAAGCTAGAAAACCTATAGCTTTCTTTAGTGAAAAGCTGAATGAAGTGAGAAAGAATTATTCTACTTATGATTTGGAATTTTATGCAATTGTTCAAGCATTGAGGCATTGGAGACATTATCTAGTTCCCCAGGAGTTTGTATTGTTTATAGATCATATCGCATTGAGATACTTGAACACACAGAAAAAGTTGAATAGTAGGCATGCCAAGTGGGTCTCTTTCTTGTAGGGTTACAATTTTTCATTGAAGCATAAGTTTGGAAAACAAAATCAGGTTATAGATGCGTTAAGTAGGCGTGTTGCACTTTTGACCACAATAGAAACTGAGGTGATTGGTTTTGATGCCATCAAAATTTTTTATGTGCCCGATGATGATTTTTGGAACAATTGAAGGCACCAGTATCTGGTATCTTAGATCACTTTAGGGGTGAATATTTTATGCAAGATGGGTATCTATTTAAAGGAAAACAACTATGCATACCAGCTGGCTCTATGAGGGAAATCATTATCAGAGAATTTCATAGTAGTGGGTTGATTGGATATTTTGGCAAGGACAAGACAATAGCCTTGATAGAAGATAAATATTATTGGACTAAGATGAAAATGGATATAACTAGGTATGTAACAAGGTGTAGGATCTGCCAAGTGGCTAGGGGACATTCACAAAATACAGGGTTGTATATGCCATTACAAGTACCAACTGCACCATGGACAGATTTGAGCATGGACTTTGTGTTGGGACTTCCACATACTCAACGAGGTAATGACTCCATTTTTGTAGTTGTTGATAGGTTCTCCAAGATGGTTCATTTTATTTCCTGTAAGAAAACTAATGATGCAACGAGGGTAGCAGAGTTATTTTTTTCAGAAGTTGTTCGACTACATGGTGTTCCAAAGACTATTACCTCTGATAGGGATACCAAATTCCTCAGTCATTTCTAGAGGACTTTATGGAAGAAGATGGGGACCAAGTTACAGTTTAGTAGTGCCTACCATCCTCAAATGGTTGGGCAAACGGAGGTAGTCAATCAGAGTTTGGGAAATTTGTTGAGGTGTATTGTTGGAGAAAAGCCAAAACAATGGGACATGGCATTACCCTAGGCTGAATTTGCCTATAATAGTTTTGTTAACAAATCAACGGGAAAGTCCCCTTTCCAGATTGTGTATGGCAGGAATCGTAAGGGTGTTCTAGATTTGGTACAGCTACCAATGAAAGATAGGGTCAGTGATGATGGGGAAGCATTTGCAAAACACCTTCAACAGTTGCAGAAAGATGTGTGATAGAAGTTGCAGGACAATAGTGAGAGGCACAAGAATACAGTGGATGCTAGTAGGCGACATCATACATTCAATGAAGGTGACTTAGTGATGGTATATTTGAGAAAAGAGTGGTTTCCTATTGGAACATACCACAAGTTGAAGTACAGGAAATTGGTCCTTGTAAAATTACAAAGAAGGTCAATGATAATGCATATGAGGTCAGTTTACCAGATGATCTTGATATTTCTCCAGTGCTTAATATTTCTGATTTATATGCATTCCATGGTGTGGATGATGCTGAAGATAGTCAACCAGAAGTGGCATGGCACCACCACATTCCCCATAAGAAGAAGGAAAAGATTGCACAGGTTCTTGATAAGAAAATTATCTACACTCGGCAAGGGCATTACAACAAGTATTTAGTATAGTGGGAAGGATTGCCACCAACAGATAGCACATGGATTAGAGAGTGGGAAATGCAGAGGTTGGATCCAATCAAGTGGTAGTAGTTTGAAGACACTCACTTGCAAGAGCTGCATTGTTTTCAACCAGAGGAGAATGATGCAGGGACTTCTAGAGGTCATAACTTTTGACTTGGATGTAGGTTTGGGCTGAAATTTTACAGTGGATGCGTTATGAGGTGGCATGTGGATATCCGACCCACCCTAGTCGGTTGGACCCCATCTTGACACTTTTTTGGGACTTGAAACTTTCATCTTGGCCGTCAAAATGGCAATTTAGTGTTTTTTCCTAGATTTTTAAAAGTTGTTTTTGTTAATAACTCAAAACTTATGTTTCGAATTTAGGATGTTAGTTGGTATTTCGTCCTACCTTAGTTTTAGGAAGTTTTTGGGAAAAAACTGGATTCTCAAGATATGCATGTAAAATTACCTAAAATGGCAAAATTTGACAATTGTCGAAATCTGCCAAAAAAAGTATTTTTTTGTTTTCTTGGATATAAAAGAGTTTTCTCTCATTGTAGCAGCAGAGTTGGTGAATAGAAGGGTTTTTTTTTTTTTTTTCTAGTTATTTCAAATCTTTGGCTCTCACACATGATTAATGACACAATTCTATTGAGTGTATGTTGTTGGCTACATCATCTGGTATCAGAGCAGGAAGATGGCTGGGAGAGGAAGAGGGAGAGGCGGTCTTGCCCAGATGCATAGAGAAATGCAAAATTTGCAAAAGCAAGTAGCAGAACTTACAACACAGATGGAAAACCAAAGACTGGGTAGAGGAGGAGACGAATCTAATGAAGAGATAGGTCGAGGAGGTACAGATCAAGATACATAACGTGAAGAAGAAGAATTAGAAGGCATGAGTTTTGAAGAGAGGATGCTCAGGGCCTTAGAAGGGAAAAATGAAGGGGTCAAGGTTGATGTTTCAGATTATGTAGGTAGTCTTAAACCAGAGGAGTTGATAGACTAGTTGAATGACATGAGAAATTTTTTTGAATGGAAATCCGTGACAGAGGAAAAGAAGGTGAAATTTGCATGCACCAAATTAAAGGGTCATGCAATGATTTGGTGGGATCATCTTCAAAAGGAACGAACAAGGAAAGACAGGGATAAGATTAAGACATGGAATAAAATGGAGAAGAAGTTGAGAGAAAAAATTTTGCCCATAGATTATGCGCAAACCCTTTTTCGTAGGTTTCAAAATTTAAAGCAGAACCTCTCTTTTGTGCAAGATTATACAAATGAGTTTTATACGTTGTCTATACGTATAGAGCATCAAGAAACTGATGAACATATAGCTGCTAGATATGTGAATGGCTTGAAATTCTCTATTCAAGATGAATTGAGCATGCATCGACTCAACGGTATGGAAGAGGCTTACCAATTGGCTCTAAAGGCTGAAGAAAAACAAAATAGACAATACCATCAGAGGAATAGAGGAGGAAGAAGGGGTACATCAACCCCATTTTGAGGAGGTTCAAATTATGGCATGGGAGAGTCATCCCATGGATTGGAAAAACAAGTAGACACTCGACAAGATCCTCCGAATCAAGAATGAGGAAGGGGATTTCAAAGAGGTAGAGGTTATGGTAGCAGTAGAGGATGGGAAAACTAGAGAAGACCTTTCACTTGTTTCAGATGTGGAGAAGGTGGTCATAGGGCATTTGAATGTTCAAATTATAACATGCAAGAAAGAAATCAAGGAGGACAACCTAGGGTGAACCTGATTCAAACACAACATGAAATGGAAGGGACAGAACTAGAGGTTCCACCAAATGTGGGAGAAAGTCTCATGATGAGAAGAGTAATGGTGATTCTAGAGAAGGAGAAAACACAAGCCAAAAGCTTTGATGGTTCATGAATTCGAATCAATATCTTCAGAACCAGATGCACTTCGGGTGGCAAGGTATGTTAAGTTATTGTTGATGGAGGTAGTTGTGAAAATATGGTTTCTAAAGAAATGGTAAAAAAATTGAATTTACACTGTGAAAAATATCCTCATCCATACCACATTGCATGGTTTAAAAAGGGAAATGAAGTCACTATTGATAAAAGATGCCTAATTAAGTTTAGCATAGGGAAGATCTAACAGGATGAGATATGGTGTGATGTTGTCCCAATGGATGCCTGTCATTTGTTATTGGGAAGGCCATGGCAATATGATAGAAAAGTTATGCATGATGGAGAGAAAAACACATACACCTTTTGGAAAGATGGCTCTAAGGTGATTTTGTTGCCTCTCAAGGATGAAGGAAAAAGTGAGACCATGTTGTCTAAAAGAGATCTTGTTAAAGAAATGAAGGTGACAGGATGTTGTTATGCATTATTAGTGAAAAAAGGTGAAGAGCAAGACATTTCAATTCCCCAAGAAGTAGCAGAGCTATTGAAAGAATTTGTTGATGTTGTGCCTGATGAATTACCTGATTATCTACTGCTAAAGAGAGATATTCAACATCATATTGATTTGATTCTAGGAGCAACTCTACCCAACAAAGTAGCTTATAGGATGAATCCAACACAACATGCATAGTTGAATAAGCAAGTAATAGAACTCATAAGTAAAGGTGTGGTGAAAGAGAGCATGAGCCCATGTGCTGTACCTACATTGTTGACCCCCAAAAAAGATGGAACATGGAGGATGTACACTGATAGTAGAGCAATTAATAAGATTGCCATCAAGTATCAGTTTCCTATATCTCGTATGGAGGACATGATGGATGTCATTGCAGGGGCCAAAACATTTTAGCAAGATCGACCTACAAAGTGGCTACCACCAAATATGGATCCGAGAAGGGGATGAGTGGAAGACAACCTTTAAGGCTAGAGATGGATTATATGAGTGGATGGTTATGCCATTCGGGTTATCAAATGCACCTAACACATTTATGAGATTGATGAACACTGCACTACGACATTGCATTGGTAAGTTTGTGGTAGTTTATTTTGATAATATTTTGGTATTTAGTAATAGCAAAGAAGAGCACCTACAACACTTGAGTATCATCTTTGGTGTGTTATGGAAGGAGAAGCTCTATGCCAATTTGAAGAAGTGTAGGTTCATGCAGGACAATTTGGTTTTTTTAGGCTTTGTCATTTCTAAAGATGGTGTCAGGATGGATCCAGAAAAGGTTAGGGCAATTCTAGAATGGCCTAGTCCAAGCAGCATCACAGAGGTAAAAAGTTTTCATGGCTTGGCCACTTTCTATCAAAAGTTCATTCAAAATTTCAGTAATATTGTAGCTCCTATAATAGATTGCACCAAAGGAAGGGAGTTTGTATGGACCAAGGATGCTGAGGAGAGCTTTAAGTACATGAAGCAAAAGGTAATAGAACCACCTATACTTGCATTGCCAAATTTTGATAAGGTATTTGAAGTGGAATGTGATGCCTCCCATGTGGGAATAGGTGTTGTCCTTACCCAAGCTAGAAAACCTACAACTTTCTTTAGTGAAAAGCTGAATGAAGTGAGAAAGAATTATTCTACTTATGATTTGGAATTTTATGCATTTGTTCCAGCATTGAGGCATTGGAGACATTATCTAGTTCCCCAAGAGTTTGTATTGTTTACAGATCATATTGCATTGAGATACTTGAACACATAGAAAAAGTTGAATAGTAGGCATGCCAAGTGGGCCTCTTTCCTGCAGGGTTACAATTTTGTGTTGAAGCATAAGTCTGGAAAACAAAATCAAGTTGCAGATGCGTTAAGTAGGCGTGTTACACTTTTGATAATAATGGAAACTGAGGTGATTAGTTTTGATGCCATAAAAAAATTGTATGAGTCTGATGATGATTTTTGGGAGATTGTGGAACAATTGAAGGCACCAGTATCTGGTAACTTGGATCATTTTAGGGGTGAATATTTTATGCAAGATGGGTATCTATTTAAAGGAAAACAACTATGCATACCAGCTAGCTCTATGAGGGAAAACATTATTAGAGAATTTCATAGTAGTGGGTTGGCTAGACATTTTGGCAAGGACAAGACAATAGCCTTGATAGAAGATAAATATTACTGGCCAAAGATGAAAAGGGATATAACTAGGTATGTAACAAGGTGTAGGATCTGCCAAGTGGCTAAGGGACATTCACAAAATACAGGGTTGCATATGCCATTACAAGTACCAACCGCATCATGGACAGATTTGAGCATGGACTTTGTGTTGGGACTTCCACATACTCAACGAGGTAATGACTCCATTTTTGTAGTTGTTGATAGGTTCTCCAAGATGTTTCATTTTATTGCCTGTAAGAAAACTAATGATGCAACAAGGGTAGCAGAGTTATTTTTTTCAGAAGTTGTTCGACTACATGGTGTTCCAAAGACTATTACCTCTGATAGGGATACCAAATTCCTTAGTCATTTCTGGAGGACTTTATGGAAGAAGATGGGGACCAAGTTAAAGTTTAGTTGTGCCTATCATCCTTAAACGGATGGGCAAACAGAGGTAGTCAATTGGTGACTGGGAAATTTGTTGAGGTGTATTGTTGGAGAAACGCCAAAATAATTGGACATGGCATTACCCCAGGTTGAATTTGCCTATAATAGTTCAGTTAACAGATCAACGAGAAAGTCCCCTTTCCAGATTGTGTATGGCAGGAATCCTAAGGGTGTTCTAGATTTGTTACAGCTACCAATGAAAGATAGGGTCAGTGATGATGGGGAAGCATTTGCAGAACACCTTCAACAGTTGTAGAAAGATGTGCGACAGAAGTCGAAGGATAGTAATGAGAGGTACAAGAATACAATGGATGCTAGTAGACAACATCAGACATTCAATGAAGGTGACTTAGTAATGGTATAGTTGAGAAAAGAGTAGTTTCCTACTGGAACATACCACAAGTTGAAGTACATGAAAATTGGTCCTTGCAAAATTACAAAGAAGATCAATGATAATGCATATGAGGTCAGTTTACCAGATGATGTTGGTATTTCTCCTATGTTTAATATTTTTGATTTATATGCATTCCATGGTGAGGATGATGCTAAAGATAGTCAACCAGAAGTGGCATGGCACCACCACATTGCCCATAAGGAGGAAAAGATTGCACAGGTTCTTGATAAGAAAACTATCTACACTCAGCAAGGGTATTACAACAAGTATTTAGTACAGTGGGAAGGATTGCCACCAACAGATAGCATGTGGATTACAGAGTGGGAGGTACAGAAGTTGGATCTAGTCAAGTGGTAGCAGTTTGAATACACTCACTTGCAGGAGTTGTGTTCTTTTCAACTAGAGGAGAATGATGCAGGGACTTTCGGAGGTCATAACTTTTGACTCGGATGTGGGTTTGGGCTGAAATTTTACAGGTGGATGCGTTATGAGGTGGCGTGTGGATTCCCAACCCACCCTAGTCAGTTGGACCTTGTCTTGGCACGTTTTCGGGACTTGAAACTTTCATCTTGGCCCTCAAAATGACAATTTAGTGTTTTTCCCTAGTTTTTTAAAAGTTGTTTTTGTTAATAACTTGAAACTCATGTTTTGAATTTAGGATGTTAGTTGGTATTTCATCCTACCTTAGTTTTAGGATATTTTTGGGAAAAAACTAGATTCTCAAGATATGCATGTAAAATTACCTAAAATGGCAAAATATGATAATTGTCGAAATTTGCCGAAAAAGGTAATTTTTTTGATATTTTTGTTTTCTTGGATATAAGAGAGTTTTCTCTCATTGTACCAGCAGAGTTGGTGAATAGAAAGTTTTATTATTTTTCCAGTTATTTCAAATCTTTGGCTCTCACACATGATTAATAACACAATTCTATTGAGTGTATGTTGTTGGCTACATCATCTGGTATCAGAGTAGGAAGATGGCTGGGAGAGGAAGAGGAAGAGGCGGTCTTGCCTAGATGCATAGAGAAATGCAAAATCTGCAAAGGCAAGTAGCAGAACTTACAACACGGATGGAAAACCAAAGACTGGGTAGAGGAGGAGATGAATCTGATGAAGAGATAGGTCGAGGAGTTTCAGATCAAGATACAAAACATGAAGAAGAAGAATTAGAAGACATGAATTTTGAAGAGAGAATGCTCAGGGCCTTAGAAGGGAAAAATGAAGGAGTCAAGGTTGATGTTTCAAATTATGCAAGTAGTCTTAAACTAGAGGAGTTGATAGACTGGTGAATGACATGAGAAATTTTTTTGAATGGAAATCCATGACAGAGGAAAAGAAGGTGAAATTTGCATGCACCAAATTAAAGGGTCATGCAATGATTTGGTGGGATCATTTTCAAAAGGAACGAACAAGGAAAGGCAAGGATAAGATCAGGACATGGAATAAAATGGAGAAGAAGTTGAGAGAAATTTTTTTGCCCATAGATTATGCACAAACCCTTTTTCGTAGGTTTCAAAATTTAAAGTAGAACTTCTCTTTTGTGCAAGATTATACAAATGAGTTTTATACGTTGTCTATACGTATAGAGCATCAAGAAACTAATGAACAGATGGCTACTAGATATGTGAATGCCCTGAAATTCTCTATTCAAGATGAATTGAGCATGCATCGACTCAACAGTATGGAAGAGGCTTACTAATTGGCTCTAAAGGCTGAAGAAAAACAAAACAGATAATACCATCAAAGGAATAGAGGAGGAAGAAGGGGTACATCAACCCCATTTTGAGGAGGTTCGAATTATGGTAGGGGAGAGTCATCCCATGGATTGGAAAAACAAGTAGACACTCGACAAGATCCTTCAAATCAAGAACAAGGAAGGGGATTTCAAAGAGGTAGAGGTTATGCTAGCGGTAGAGGATGGGAAAACTAGAGAAGGCCTTTCACTTGTTTCAGATGTGGAGAAGGTCATAGGGCATTTGAATGATCAAATTATAACATGCAACAAAGAAATCAAGAACCTAGGGTGAACCTGATTCAAACACAACATGAAGTGGAAGGGATGGAACTAGAGGTTCCACCAGATGTGGGAGAAAGTCTCATGATGAAAAGAGCAACGGTGATTCCAGAGGAGAAAACACAAGCCAAAAGCTCTGATGGTTCATGGCTTCGAACCAATATCTTCAGAACCAGATGCACTTCGGGTGGCAAGGTATGTCAAGTTATTGTTGATGGAGGTAGTTGTGAAAATATGGTCCCTAAAGAAATGGTAGAAAAAATGAATTTACACTGTGAAAAATATCCTCATCCATACCGCATTACATGGTTTAAAAGGGGAAATGAAGACAATATTGATAAAAGATGCCTAATTAAGTTTATCATAGGGAAGATCTATTAGGATGAGATATGGTGTGATGTTGTCCCAATGGATGCCTATCATGTGTTATTGGGAAGGCCATGGTAGTATGATAGAAAAGTTATGCATGATGGAGAGAAAAACACATACACATTTTGGAAAGATGGCTCTAAGGTGATTTTGTTGCTCCTCAAGGATGAAGGAAAAGGTGAGACCATGTTGTCTGAAAGAGATCTTGTTAAATAAATGAAGGTGACAGGGTGTTGTTATGCATTAGTAGTGAAAAAAGGTGAAGAGGAAGACATTTCAATTCCCCCAGAAGTAGCAGAGCTATTGAAAGAATTTGTTGATGTTGTGCCTGATGAATTACCTGATGGTCTACCACCAAAGAGAGATATTCAACATCATATTGATTTGATTCTAGGAGCAACTCTTCCCAACCAAGTAGCTTATAGGATGAATCCAGCACAACATGCAGAGTTGAATAAGCAAGTAACATAACTCCTAAGTAAAGGTGTGGTGAGAGAGAGCATGAGCCCATGTGTTGTACCTATATTGTTGGCCCCAAAAAAAGATGGAACATGAAGGATGTGCACTGATAGCAGAGCAATTAATAAGATTACCATCAATTATCAGTTTCCTATACCTCGCATGGAGGACATGATGGATGTCCTTGTAGGGGCCAAATATTTCAGCAAGATCAACCGACGAAGTGGCTACCAATAAATCCAGATCCGATAAGGGGATGAGTGGAAGACAACCTTTAAGACTAGAGACAGATTATATGAGTGGATGGTTATGCCATTCGGGTTATCAAATGCACCTAGCACATTTATGAGATTGATGAACACTATACTATGATCTTACATTGGTAAGTTTGTGGTAGTTTATTTTGATGATATTTTGGTATTTAGTAACAGCAAAGAAGAGAACTTACAACACTTGAGGATCATCTTTGGTGTGTTAAGGAAGGAGAAGCTCTATGCCAATTTGAAGAAGTGCAGGTTCATGCAGGATAGTTTGGTTTTTTTAGGCTTTATCATTTCTAAAGATGGTGTCAGGATGGATCCAGAAAAGGTCAGGGCAATTCTAGAATGGCCTAGTCCAAGCAGCATCACAGAGGTAAAAAGTTTTCATAGCTTGGCCACTTTCTATCGAAAGTTCATTCGAAATTTTAGTAGTATTGTAGCTCCTATAACAGATTGCACCAAAGGAAGGGAGTTTATATGGACCAAGGATGCTGAGGAGAGCTTTAAGTACTTGAAGCAAAAGGTAACAGAAGCACCTATACTTGCATTGCCAAATTTTGATAAGGTATTTGAAGTAGAATTTGATGCCTCCCATGTGGGAATAGGTGTTGTACTTAGCCAAGATGGAAAACCTATAGCTTTATTTAGTGAAAAGCTGAATGAAGTGAGAAAGAATTACTCTACTTATGATTTGGAATTTTATGCAATTGTTCAAGCATTGAGGCATTGGAGACATTATCTAGTTCCCTAGGAGTTTGTATTGTTTATAGATCATATTGCATTGAGATATTTGAACACACAGAAAAAGTTGAATAGTAGGCATGCCAAGAGGGTCTCTTTCTTATAGGGTTACAATTTTGTGTTGAAGCATTAGTCTGGAAAACAAAATCAGGTTGCAGATGCGTTAAGTAGGCATGTTGCACTTTTGACCACAATGGAAATTGAGGTGATTGGTTTTGATGCCATCAAAAATTTGTATGAGTCTGATGATGATTTTTGGGAGATTATGGAACATTTGAAGGCACCAGTATCTGGTAACTTGGATCACTTTAGGGGTGAATATTTTATGCAAGATGGGTATCTATTTAAAGGAAAACAACTATGCATACCAACTGGCTCTATGAGGGAAAACATTATCAGAGAATTTCATAGTAGTGGGTTGGCTGGATATTTTGGCAAGGACAAGACAATAGCCTTGATAGAATATAAATATTACTGGCCAAAGATGAAAAGGGATATAACTAGGTATGTAACAAGGTGTAGGATCTACCAAGTGGCTAAGGGAGATTCACAAAATACAAGGTTGTATATGCCATTACAAGTACCAACTGCACCATGGACAAATTTGAGCATGGACTTTGTGTTGGGACTTCCACATACTCAACGAGGTAATGAATCCATTTTTGTAGTTGTTAGGTTCTCCAAGATGGTTCATTTTATTGCTTGTAAGAAAACTAATGATGCAATGAGGGCAGCAGAGTTATTTTTTTCAGAAGTTGTTCGACTACATGGTGTTCCAAAGACTATTACCTCTAATAGGGATACTGAATTCCTCAGTCATTTCTGGAGGACTTGATGGAAGAAGATGGAGACCAAGTTAAAGTTTAGTAGTGCCTATCATCCTCAAACGGATGGGCAAACAGAGGTAGTCAATCAGAGTCTGGGAAATTTGTTAAGGTGTATTGTTGGAGAAAAGCCAAAATAATGGGACATGGCATTACCCCAGGCCGAATTTACCTATAATAGTTTTGTTAACAGATCAACGGGAAAGTCCCCTTTCTAGATTGTGTATGGCGAGAATCCTAAGGGTGTTCTAGATTTGGTACAGCTACCAATGAAAGATAGGGTCAGTGATGATGGGGAAGCATTTGCAGAACACCTTCAACAGTTGCAGAAAGATGTGTGACAGAAGTTGCAGGACAGTAATGAGAGGTACAAGAATAGAGTGGATGCTAGTAGGTGACATCAGACATTCAATGAAGGTGACTTAGTGATGTTATATTTGAGAAAAGAGCGGTTTCCTACTAGAACATACCACAAGTTGAAGTACATGAAAATTGGTCCTTGCAAAATTACAAAGAAGATCAATGATAATGCATATGAGGTCAGTTTACCAGATGATCTTGATATTTCTCCTCTGTTTAATATTTCTGATTTATATTCATTCCATGGTGAGGATGATGCTGAAGATAGTCAACCAGAAGGGGCATGGCACCACCACATTCCCCATACGAAGAAGGAAAAGATTGCACAGGTTCTTGATAAGAAAATTATCTACACTCGACAAGGGCATTACAACAAGTATTTAGTACAGTGGGAAGGATTGCCACCAACAGATAGAACATGGATTACAGAGTGGGAAGTGCAGAGGTTGGATCTAGTTAAGTGGCAGCAGTTCGAAGACACTCACTTGCAGGAGCTGTGTTCTTGTCAACCAGAGGAGAATGATGCAGGGACTTTCGGAGGTCATAACTTTTGACTCGGATGTGGGTTTTGGCTGAAATTTTATAGGTGGATGCGTTATGAGGTGGCATGTGGATTCCAAACCCACCCTAGTTGGTTGGACCCTGTCTTGGCACTTTTTCGGGACTTGAAACTTTCATCTTGGCCCTCAAAATGGCAATTTAGTGTTTTTTCATAGTTTTTTAAAAGTTGTTTTTGTTAATAACTCGAAACTCATGTTTTGAATTTAGGATGTTAGTTGGCATTTCATCCTACCTTAGTTTTAGGAAGTTTTTGGAAAAAAACTGGATTCTCAAGATATGCATGTAAAATTACCTAAAATGGAAAAATCTGACAATTGTCAAAATCTACCAAAAAAGGTATTTTTTTGATTTTTTTTGTTTTCTTGGATATAAGAGAGTTTTCTCTCATTGTAGCAACAGAGTTGGTGAATAGAAGTTTTTTTTAAAATTTTCTAGTTATTTCAAATCTTTGGCTCTCACACATGATTAATGGCACAATTCTATTGAGTGTACATTGTTGGCTACATCATCTGGTATCAGAGCAGGAAGATGGTTGGGAGAGGAAGAGGAAGAGGCGGTCTTGCCCAGATGCATAGAGAAATGCAAAATCTACAAAGGCAAGTAGCAGAACTTACAACACAGATGGAAAACCAAAGACTGGGTAGAGGAGGAGACGAATCTGATGAAGAGATAGGTCGAGGAGGTGCAGATAAGGATACAGAACATGAAGAAGAAGAATTAGAAGGCATGAGTTTTGAAGAGAGGATGCTCAGGGCTTTAGAAGGGAAAAATGAAGGGGTCAAGGTTGCTGTTTTAGATTATGCAGGTAGTCTTAAACCAGATGAGTTGATAGACTGGTTGACTGACATGAGAAATTTTTTTGAATGGAAATCCATGACAGAGGAAAAGAAGGTGAAATTCGTATGCACCAAATTAAAGGGTCATGCAATGATTTGGTGGGATCATCTTCAAAAGGAACGAACAAGGAAAGGCAAGCATAAGATCAGGACATGGAATAAAATGGAGAAGAAGTTGAGAGAATTTTTTTTGCCCATAGATTATGCGGAAACCCTTTTTTGTAGGTTTCAAAATTTAAAGCAGAACCTCTCTTCTATGCAAGTTTATACAAATGAGTTTTATACGCTGTCTATACGTATAGCGCAGCAAGAAACTAATGAATATATGGCTGCTAGATATGTGAATGGCCTAAAATTCTCTATTCAAGATGAATTGAGCATGCATCGACTCAACAGTATGGAAGAGGCTTACCAATTGGTTCTAAAGGTTGAAGAAAAACAAAATAGATAATACCATCAAAGGAATAGAGGAGGAAGAAGGGGTACATCAACCCCATTTCGAGGAGGTTCAAATTATGGCAGGGGAGAGCCATCCCATGGATTGGAAAAACAAGTAGACACTTGACAAGATCCTCTGAATCAAGAATGAGGAAGGGTATTTCAAAGAGGTAGAGGTTAGGGTAGCAGTAGAGGATGGGAAAACTAGATAAGGCCTTTCACTTGTTTCAGATGTGGAGAAGAAGGTCATAGGGCATTTGAATGCTCAAATTATAACATGCAAGAATGAAATCAAGGAGGGCAACCTAGGGTGAACCTGATTCAAATGTAGCATGAAGTGGAAGGGATGGAACTAGAGGTTCCACCAGATGTGGGAGAAAGTCTCATGATGAGAAGAGCAATGGTGATTCCAGAGAAGGAGAAAACACAAGCCAAAAGCTCTGATGGTTCATGGCTTCGAACCAATATCTTCAGAACCAGATGCACTTCAGGTGGCAAGGTATGTCAAGTTATTGTTGATGGAGGTAGTTGTGAAAATATGGTTTCTAAAGAAATGGTAGAAAAATTGAATTTACACTGTGAAAAACATCCTCATCCATACCACATTGCATGGTTTAAAAAGGGAAATGAAGTCACTATTGATAGAAGATGCCTAATTAAGTTTAGCATATGGAAGATCTATCACGATGAGATATGGCGTAATGTTGTCCCAATGGATGCCTGTCATGTGTTATTGGGAAGGCCATGGCAGTATGATAGAAAAGTTATGCATGATGGAGAGAAAAACACATACACCTTTTGGAAAGATGGTTTTAAGGTGATTTTGTTGCTTCTCAAGGATGAAGGAAAAGGTGAGACCATGTTGTCTGAAAGAGATCTTGTTAAAGAAATGAAGGTGACAGGGTGTTGCTATGCATTAGTAGTGAAAAAAGATGAAGAGGAAGACATTTCAGTTCCCCCAGAAGTAGCAGAGCTATTGAAAGAATTTGTTGATGTTGTGCCTGATGAATTATCTAATGGTCTACCACCAAACAGAGATATTCAGCATCATATTGATTTGATTCCAGGAGCAACTCTACCCAACTAAGCAGCTTATAGGATGAATCCAACACAACATGTAGAGTTGAATAAGCAAGTAACATAACTCATAAGTAAAGGTGTAGTGAGAGAGAGCATGAGCCCATGTACTATACCTGCATTGTTGACCCCAAAAAAAGATGGAACATGGAGGATATGCACTAATAGCAGAGCAATGAACAATATTACCATCAAGTATCAGTTTCCTATACCTCATATGGAGGACATGATGGATGTCCTTGTAGGGGCCAAATATTTCAGCAAGATCGACCTACGAAGTGGCTACCACCATATCCAGATCTGAGAATGGGATGAGTGGAAGACAACCTTTAATGCTAGAGATGGATTATATGAGTGGATGGTTATGCCATTCGGGTTATCAATGCACCTAACACATTTTTGAGATTGATGAACACTATACTATGACCTTACATTGGTAAGTTTGTGGTAGTTTATTTTGATGATATTTTGGTATTTAGTAGCAGCAAAGAAGAGCACCTACAACACTTAAGGATCATCTTTGGTGTGTTAAGGAAGGAGAAGCTCTATGCCAATTTGAAGAAGTGTAGGTTCATGCAAGACAGTTTGGTTTTTTTAGGATTTGTCATTTCTAAAGATGGTGTCAGAATGGATCCATAAAAGGTCAGGGCAATTCTAGAATGGCCTAGTCCAAGAAGCATCACTGAGGTAAAATGTTTTCATGGCTTGGCCACTTTCTATCAAAAGTTTATTTGAAATTTCAGTAGTATTTTAGCTCCTATAATAGATTGCACCAAAGGAAGGGAGTTTGTATGGACCAAGGATTCTGAGGAGAGCTTTAAGTACTTGAAGCGAAAGGTAACAGAAGCACCTATACTTGCATTGCCAAATTTTGATAAGGTATTTGAAGTAGTATTTGATGCCTCCCATGTGGGAATAGGTGTTGTACTTAGCCAAGTTGGAAAACCTATAGCTTTCTTTAGTGAAAAGCTGAATGAAGTGAGAAAGAATTATTCTACTTATGATTTGGAATTTTATGCAATTGTTCAAGCATTGAGGCATTGGAGACATTATCTAGTTCCCCAGGAGTTTGTATTGTTTATAGATCATATTGCATTGAGATACTTGAACACACAGAAAAAGTTGAATAGTAGGCATGCCAAGTGGGTCTCTTTCTTGCAGGGTTACAATTTTGTGTTGAAGCATAAGTCTGGAAAACAAAATCATGTTGTAGATGCGTTAAGTGGGCTTGCACTTTTGACCACAATGGAAATTGAGGTGATTGGTTTTGATGCCATCAAAAATTTGTATGAGTTTGATGATGATTTTTGGGAGATTGTGGAACAATTGAAGGCACTAGTATCTGGTAACTTGGATCACTTTAGGGGTGAATATTTTATGCAAGATGGGTATCTATTTAAAGGAAAATAGCTATGCATACTTGCTGGCTCTATGAGGGAAAACATTATCAGAGAATTTCATAGTAGTGGGTTGGCTGAACATTTTGGCAAGGACAAGACAATAGCCTTGATAGAAGATAAATATTACTGGCCAAAGATGAAAAGGGATATAACTAGGTATGTAATAAGGTGTAGGATCTGCCAAGTGGCTAAGGGACATTAACAAAATATAGGGTTGTATATGCCATTACCAGTACCAACTGCACCATGGACAGATTTGAGCATGGACTTTGTGTTGGGACTTCCACATACTCAACGTGGTAATGACTCCATTTTTGTAGTTGTTGATAGGTTCTCCAAGATGGTTCATTTTATTGCCTGTAAGAAAGCTAATGATGCAACGAGGGTAGCAAAGTTATGTTTTTTAGAAGTTGTTCAACTACATGGTGTTCCAAAGACTATTACCTCTGATAGGGATACCAAATTCCTCAGTCATTTCTAGAGGACTTTATGGAAGAAGATGGGGACCAAGTTACAGTTTAGTAGTGCCTATCATCCTCAAATGGATGGGCAAACAGAGGTTGTCAATCAGAGTTTGAGAAATTTGTTGAGGTGTATTGTTGGAGAAAAGCCAAAACAATGGGACATGGCATTACCCTAGGCCGAATTTGCCTATAATAGTTCTGTTAACAGATCAATGGGAGAGTCCCCTTTCCAGATTGTGTATGGTAGGAATCGTAAGGGTGTTCTAGATTTGGTACAGCTACCAATGAAAGATAGGGTCAGTGATGATGGGGAAGCATTTGCAGAACACCTTCAACAGTTGCAGAAAGATGTGCGACAGAAGTTGCAAGACAGTAATGAGAGGTACAAGAATACAGTAGATGCTAGTAGGTGACATCAGACATTCAATGAAGGTGACTTAGTGATGGTATATTTGAGAAAAGACCGGTTTCCTTCTGTAACATACCACAAGTTGAAGTACATGAAAATTGGTCCTTGCAAAATTACAAAGAAGATCAATGATAATGCATATGAGGTCAGTTTACCAAATGATCTTGATATTTCTCCTATGTTTAATATTTCTGATTTATATACATTCCATGGTGAGGATGATGCTAAAGATAGACAACCAGAAGTGGCATGGCAGCACCACATTCCCCATAAGAAGAAGGAAAAGACTGCACAGGTTCTTGATAAGAAAACTATCTACACTCGGCAAGGGCATTACAACAAGTATTTATTACAATGGGAAGAACTGCCACGAACAGATAGCACGTGGATTATAGAGTGGGAAATGCAGAGGTTGGATCCAGTCAAGTGGCAGCAATTCGAAGACACTTGTAGGAGCTGCATTCTTTTCAACCAGAGGAGAATGATGTAGGGACTTTCGGAGGTCATAACTTTTGGCTCAAATGTCGGTTTGGGTTGAAATTTTATAGGTGGATGCGTTATGAGGTGGCATGTGGATTCCCATCCCACCCTAGTTAGTTGGACCCTGTCTTGGCACTTTTTCGGGACTTGAAACTTTCATCTTGGCCTTTAAAATGGCAATTTAGTGTTTTTTCCTAGTTTTTTAAAAGTTGCTTTTTTTAATAACTTGAAACTCATGTTTTGAATTTAGGATGTTAGTTGGTATTTCGTCCTACCTTAGTTTTAGGAAGTTTTTGGGAAAAAACTGGATTCTCAAGATATGCATGTAAAATTACCTAAAATGGCAAAATCTGACAATTGTCGTAATATGCCAAAAAAGGTATTTTTTTGATTTTTTTGTTTTCTTGGATATAAGAGAGTTTTATCTCATTGTAGCAGCAGAGTTGGTGAATAGAAGTTTTTTTAATTTTTCCAGTTATTTCAAATCTTTGGCTCTCACACATGATTAATGGCACAATTCTATTGAGTGTATGTTTTTGGCTACATCATTAATGGAAGTGTACTTGACACATCTCAATACAATGCTGAAAAAATGTTGAAGGAGTAGGTGGAAGTACTCTTGACACAACTCTATGGAAGTGCTCTTGACACAACACACTAAAAGTGTTCTAGACACAACTCAATGAATCCCCCAATAATTTCAATATTTTTATCCCCTTTTAGATTTGTGACACTTTATAAGTTGAGTGTGTGTATCCCCAAATTGCTTAATTACCCACCCCCCCCCCCACAACTAAAAATGCGGAAAGAAGCACGAAAATGTTCTTGACACAGCTCAAGGAAGTTCTCTTGACATGACTCAATGGAAGTGTTCTAGACACGACTCTGTACACCCCCCTAATTCAATAATAGGTGACCCCACCAATTTTGGCACTTTATAAGTTAGTGCATTTTACAATGCAACAAGGTGCAATAGATGGGAAATGTGAAAATATGAACTTTTGAAAAAAGCGACACTCGATTTTGATCTACTGATCAAAAGTGATAACACAAACAAGTTTCCCATAAAAATGGCCTATTTTAATACATTTGCATTAAAAGAAAAAAATGCTCTATGGTGAGA
Organism: Cunninghamia lanceolata; assembly: GCA_027924645.1. NCBI lineage: Eukaryota > Viridiplantae > Streptophyta > Pinopsida > Cupressales > Cupressaceae > Cunninghamia > Cunninghamia lanceolata. The sequence goes on along the minus strand of BSBN01000280.1, from coordinate 21,722,851 downwards.
GTGAACTTAGCCTTGACCACTGATTGGAATCAGCACAGAGTGAAGAATATAATTATTTTATTTGTGAGGGGGTATTAGGTTCCTGCCAAACCGGACCTCACCCTTCGTCTTCGACAGGAGAAAACATAAGGGTTTATTAAAAAACCATTAATCCCACAAAGCAATTTGCCCCAAATTTTAAATTATCCCCCTATTTTAACACTAAAAAGACACAATTTTAAATGCTTCTATAAAAAATTGCCTATTGTGCTAACACTTGAAAATCATAATTTTAAATGCTTTAAAAAACAAAATTAGGGATGCACAGGGGTTAAAAACTCTTCACAAAGGAAGAAGGGGCGACCAAGTAGGAGCATGGAGAAATGGCAATGCCTTTCATATAGGGGAGAAGACACCTTGCAGAGAGGGGTTTTGGTGGTGAAGGGTGCTAAAGGAGGAGGTTATGGCGTCTGAGACCTAGAGCATTACTATCAGAATTAAGGTTAGCAATACTATCAGAATTAAGGTTAGGGTTAGGGTTATAGTTATAATTTGGGTTTGAATTAGTAATATAAGTAGTATTGGGGTAAGAATTAGGGTTAGGGATAAAATCAAGATTAGAATTATAATTGGATTTAGGGTTATGGTTACAATTAGGGTTAGGATTACCATTAGAATTAGTGTTAGAATTAGGGTTAGGGTTAGGGTTGGGGTTAGAATTAGGGTGAACATTAGGGTTAGGGTTATAGTTATAATAAAACAACAAAGGTCATTTACATATATATATATATATATATATATATATATATATATATATATATATAGAACTATGGTTAGAATTAGGGTTAAGTAGATCTAGGGGTAGAAATAGGGTTGGAATTATTGTCAGGATTAATGTTAGGGTTAGGGTTATAGTTACAATTTAGGGTCAAATTAGAAGTTATGCAGGTACAATTAGGGTTAGGGTTAGGGTTCAGGTTCATGTTAGAATTAGGGCTATAAATATGGTTATTGTTAGGGTTGGGAATAAAATTAGGCCTAAGGTTAGAATTACTGTCAAGATTAACATTAGGGTTAGGGTTAGGGTTATATTATATATAATTCTAGCATACCTATTATATTATATAGGGACATATATAAGGGTAGAATTAGGGTTAGGGTTAGAATTAGAGTTAGGGTTAGCATTACTATCAGGATTAAGGTTAGGGTAAGGGTTACAGTTATAATTTGGGTTTGAATTAGTATTGGGGTAAGAATTAGGGTTAGGGATAAAATCAAGATAAGAATTATAATTGGATTTAGGGTTAGGGTTAAAATTACGATTAGATTTATAGTTGGAATTAGGGTTAGGGTTTAGGTTAGAATTAGGGTTAAAACTACGATTAGAATCAGGGGTAGGGTTGGGGTTACAATTAGGAATAATATTGGCCTAAACGTTAGGGTTAGGGTTATAGTTACAATAAAACACCAAAAATAATTTACATTTATATCTATATATAGAACTATGGTTAGAATTAGGGTTGGGATAAGGGTTGGAATTAAGAATAGAACTAGTTTTAAGTAGATCTAAGGGTAGAATTAGGGTTAGGGCTAGAATTACTGTCAGGATTAACGTTAGGGTTAGGGTTAGGTTTATATTAATTAATATATTTAATATAGTTAGAATTATGCTTATGGATCCATATGCTACTAGCATACCTATATTTAAAAAATATATCTAAAGTACGCTGAGAGATATCCTTCTCGAGGTGCCTATTCCACCTATGTGTGGCAAATTGATTAAAATAGGCACCTCGAGAAGGATATCTCTCAACATACTTTAGATATATTTTTAAATATAGGTATGCTAGTGTAAATATATAATTTTGTATTGTATAATTAATACATTTTGACAATGTATAAAAATTATAAAAATAAAACTCCTACAAAGTAATCACAGTATATATTCATTTTACACATACACAATTTATTTTTTTAATTTTATGTATTCTAAAATACAACTAATAGAATAGATCTTTCTTTTTCAATAAATTTATTTACTATTAAAAAAAGGTTTATTGAAGATTATATATATATATATATATATATAGGTGATTACCTAATACATGTAAATTATTACTAAAATGCAAATCAATAAATTGAATATTTGAATAATATAAAGATAGTTCTGATAGATTAATATAAAACCCATTTGCTAAAGATTCATGAAATCGGATAACCCAGAAATAATTTACTTATACAAAGACTATAGAAAACTGAAACACCTGAAATCTACATGATTTAGGTTCACTTCTCTACTAGGTTATCGTATTTCAACAAAACAATAAGAAGGATAGATGGATACCAAAACAAAATAGAAGACACCCATGAGATAGATGGAATTGACCCATATTAAAAGGAAACATCAAATCAGATCTTGTGCTTCCACTGATATCGGGATGGCTTCTTTCTGATTTAGAATTGCTTGTTATGTAGGGTCCTCTTCCCACCCAAATTGTTTAACCTCTTTCCTTCTATGCAATGAATTGTAAAGGCATGGTTTAATTATTGTTTTTTTTAAGAGTAGCAAAAACTCATTTATTTTTTCTTAAGATAGCATGTCTACTTTCGTAAAGGGTAGACTGATTGAGGTGGAAGATCTGCAAAATCTAACAGAAGAAAGAATTGATGAAATGATTAATTCAATTGAAGGTTTTGATCTAATAATAGGTGGAAGCCCTTGTAATAATTTGATATGCAGCAACAAGTGCACAAGGGGTGGGCTATAGAGGAAGCATTCCTCTATTTCCTACGAATTTCCATGGATTGTGAATTACATAAGGCATGCAATTTCAAACATAACTTGACAGAATAATATCATATTATTAAAGGTGTGACATTCTTTTTGTCTTATAATGCCCCTCTTGAGTCACTAATTTTAGATCTACCAAACAAATGTTTGGGGATATTCAAAATCTACTTACCTTAAAATTTTGCTTATTTAATAATTATTTGAGAATAATTATACAAATAAATGGAAATAATTATATGAAAATAGCAAGGAGATGAAACAAGTTTTTCTTATTTTATATCTAACTGAAAAAAGAATTTTATATGCATACATGCTAATGAGTTTTTCTCTGCTAAGGTGGCAGGACCAGTGATGAACTTGCATTTTGTTGCACACTCAAACATATGTGAAGTTTTCTTGTCAGGTTTTATTTTAAGTTGGGAGTTGTTTTGCAAGTTCATGTGTATGTCTTGAAAGTCTTATTATTTCTATTTGTGAAAGTCTCGATCATCTTATTGTTCCATTTGGTTAAGGAAGAACAAAATAGCAAAGGTCTAGGTCTTTCTTTGGCAATCTCCTTTTAAGGGTAGATGCAGATGCACATGCGTACGACAACTGCTTGTCTCAAATCTAGACTAATTTGAGCAAATATTTTTTTTTAGTAGTCAAAATTGATCCCTTGTGAGCTACATATTTTAAAGATGGCTTTACCAACAAGAATAAAAACTTCTTTAAAAATTTCACTAGTTGTAACTGTACGTGTAATTTAAGGGAATTTATTTTAAATTTATTCCATTTTCAAATATTGACTTTAATAAAAATTTCATTTATCATTGCCTTTCATCTTCAGTTCCTACAACAATTGAAAATGACTATATTACTCGCTTTGCTAACATTTTTAGTGAACATATGTATTTCAGATGAAAATTACAACTTCCTAATTGCAAAATACTACTATACCTCTTCTTACTACCCCTACAAATAGCCTATCAGTAGATTTGTTGTGCATAAATATTATGCAACTGGTAGTATGTAATCATGGAGGACTAGCAGCTCTGTTCCATTCGTTTGCATGTGTGAGGAGGGCGTGGAAATGTCTCTCAACATAAAGCCAAAGATTTGGAGGTATTTAAGAACTATTTGAACAAGTATTAGTGAAGTGTCAGGGATGGGGGAGGTTCCCAGTACCTTGGGAACCTCCAACTAGTTCCTAGCTTATATAAAAACACTGACAAAGTCCATCTGAAGCCTTAACATGCCCAATGTAAGTTACGTGTTGGGACTTTTGACACTTTTTGGAATTGCTGGGGGTAAAGTGAGAACTAGGAACTATCAGGAGTTCCAGGTGCATTAGGAACTTTGCAACTATGTATGAGTGAAATGTTAGGAGTTTGGAGTGCATTAGGAATTGTCAGAGGTAAAGGGGGCATAAGGAACTATCGAGGGTTCTGGGGTTCTCAAAACTCCGTAAAGCTCTGACGAAATTTGATAAAATGCATGAGAACACTTGAAGGAAAGGGAAAGTCAAGGATTTTTAAACCTTTTGAATCAAAGAGGGCTTCAATAATCATGAGATTTTGAATTTTAAAATTCGACAAACCTTTTAAAGCCTTCGACAAATAATGCAATTTTGGATTATCGTATGAATTTTTGAACTAGAAAAGTGCCACCAAAAATGCAATTCCAGGATTTTGACAAATTGTTGAACTCATGAACTTACCTACGAGTTCAAAAACTTGAAATGTGCTCAACTTCACTTCATGAGAACCTTAGCAAATTTGCCTGACAAATCTACAAACATGATGAAGGAGAATAATACCATAACTTTTGAATGTGATAATATTCTCTTGAAAACTTGCCACATCATCAATTATAACCTCATAAAACTCCTTGTTAGATCATTTCTCTCCAGCTTCTATGAAACTCCCAATTTAATCACTTCCACAAACTGCCTGACGAAAACTTGATACTTTAATATCTCTCAAATGACATGGATATTTAACTTGAAAACTTGCCACATTGTGTTAAATGAACTCAGGAATATCCTTGTAAAATGGTTTTACTCCAGATATCATGGATTTTTAGATTTAATTGTTTCCGTAAATCTCGTCAAACTGCATAACTGCTATGAGGGTTCTAGTTGAAATGATGGACTATTCTCCTCTAAACTGGCATGCAACTTGTAAGTTTAATGAAATTAACTTACATGAAATTGATTAAATGCGGCATTCCTAAGATGGGCAATTACGATGACTGGTGTAGGAAACAAGCGATTCGACAAAGGTGTTCGACACATGATGACACTTACCATTTTGACACAAAAAGTTTAAATTTTTGGTGTCAAAACAAGGCTAACATATCTTAAGTATATGATATAGGGTATCCATCTTGAGAAGAAGGGTATTGTGGACATCCTCTATGATCCACATTGTGCACCCTTTTTTAATAATTGTGTGTGTAATAACTATATTTGGGTTTAGTTTGAGCATGGAGTTGTTAAGAGTTGTGTAATGGTGTGTGTCTTTGAGTAGGAAAATATTGTGAATCCCCCTCCATGCTCCTATGTTCTTTAATTGTTTGTCTCCCCCTAGCGTTGGCCCTTCCACTTGATTGAGAGCATGCTAGTGTAACTAGGGGTCAAGAGAGACAAGACCTCCATTTGAAGGTTGTACTTCTTCATTGGTATTATGCTCCCCAATTGACTCCCCCATGGTTAGAACCACACAAGTTGGTTCATAGTGCAAACCTACTTGTTATTTTTGTTGTGTTGGTTAAGGATGGACCATGATGCACCATTGAACTTGGAGCCTAATTTCACTACTAGTTATTGACACTTGGTATTTCCATTAGTTATGAGCACTAGTGACAACTGCTAGCTATTGGAACTTGATGTCATCATTGGTTATTAGCATTGGGGTTGCTACCAATTAGGGATCATTAGTACTACTAATAGATATAGGCACTTGTTATGGTCATTGGTGATTTGGATATGAAACTAGCCTTGGATTTTAGGTTGAGAATTGAGGAAATTTGGTTGGTAACTTTTAGCATTGGCATGTGGCACTTTGTTAGGATAATTGGTGAATGATAGTATTGATGTTGAGATAGGGTGGCATGGCAATTGCATTGGTATCTTGATAGCACTAGTAGTATGACATGATGTGTATAGTGAAATAGTAGTTGTGTCAGCAACTTTATACAGTGGTGACTTGAGTTTATGAGATGGTGGTTGGTATTTTACATGGTGGAGCTTTGATTAGATTATTCTATGATTTTCATGTGGTTTGAGACCACGATTCCCCTCCTCCCCTTAGATGGATTTGTTGAAAATGCATGGTGATTGTGATGTGCAAACTCTTGTGAGATTATTGGTTAATTACTTATTATTAGTGACTTTTCTTTTATTCGTAAAGTCAATAGTGTTAAATTGTACTTCCTTGGGCTACTTAGCCATTTTGAATTTGAGATGGTCCTTTTGCCTCAAGAACTTGTTTAATTTGACCTTTTTTTAATGTGGGATGTATTAATTGCTATCTATGATTTCAATTCCTTTTATGAATTTTATTGGCGAATTTAACTCTGAGATTTTACCTTCTTAATTTTTTTAAAGATTTGAGGCTTTCTTAGTGTTTGCAACTACTAGTTTGTGTGAAGTAATGTGATGTGTAATATTGCCATATCCAAGAGGGGTCCCTAGCAAGTCATATAGGGGAGTAGATGGCATAGAGAGATCTATTGTGAGGATGGGGGATGCAAATGGGGCTAGTATGGGATGGTCATAATCCATTCCCCTAGATATGTGTGATTTCTTGTGCACCTTCCTCTTGGAGGCTAACCCCCTTAAACATACAAGAGAAAGGTACTAGGAAATGTATGGAGGGGTCCTTAGGGAGGGCCTTGCGACTGTCTTTCCTATTGATTATATGGTTCTATGATACTTGGGATAATAGTTTAGTGATTCAAAGACTTTGGGGTGTTAGTTCTTTAGTTCTACGACTATTTGGATGATTGGATATAAGATTTTATGGTTCTATGACTCCTCAGATGTTGGCTTGGTAGTTCCACACTTACACGGTTGTTTAGATACTAGATCTATGGTTCTTCAACTCTATAGTTATATGGCTGCATGGTCCTATGGTTACTTAGCTATATTGTGGCATTTGTCATCCTTGTCAAAACTATTTTGTGAGCCTCATTATGTGAGTCATATGATATCATCCTTGTGAGGTGTGTAGCTTGAGACATGTGCGTATGGTGTGAATTATTTTTTGAACTAAGCGTGGAGAGTTAATAAATAAATAAATAAAGAGAAACTAAATGTTGACAAATGGATATGAATGAGCAAGATGTTATGATGTCTCCATAATTTGGGTAGCTCATCACTAGTATGTGGATTTAAGTTTGAAATAATCACATAATGGCTAATGTTGTTGTTTAGATATCTTTTAATGCTATGTAGTATGGATAATCACATAATGGTTGAAACTTTAGCTTCTATTGGCATACGTTTGTATGGCTTTATTCTTCATAGCCCTTGTAACAATTCATGAACTTTGTTAATAAACCTTGTACCCTTGCCTTATGATTTGGATGTATGTAGTGTTCTTATATTGTACGATTGGTACTGTTAACTTTATTGTTGCACACTTCGTAGAGAAAAATGCTACCTAGGATGCTCATTGCTTTATGATTGATTTTCTTTGACATCCAAGATAAGGAATCTCATTAACCCTATTGCGTTTATGAGTTGACAAAATGTTGAGGTTTTACTCTTCCCAAACCTTAGGGACTTCTATGAGGAAGTCTAATCTAAGGGGAGGGGGATGTAAGGTCCAACCTTGCTTATGATTCAGGTAGCACATCTTCCTATTGATGGACCCCAATAATCCTAGCTAGTCGAATCATTGCTTATGATTTAGGTAGCACATCTTCCTATTGATGGACCTCAATAATCCTAGCTAGTTGAATCATTTGATAAAATTTGTAACCTTGGTTCTAGTATAGTTTTGATAATATTGACCTCCTAAGTGAACCTTATGGATCATACACTCTCTCTGAAACATCATGTAATTGTGTGTCATTATTAACAATTGAATGTTGTCAACTAATTTGTTTTATGGTGCGAGACCACTTGCCATTGTAATCCTAATTGCACACTTTACACTTAATTATATTAATTCTAATCATTATGAATATTGCATAATATCTCCCAACCCTCAATTTTTTTACTTCATAATGATTGTCTTACTTTATCATATCTTCAAATGTGATTATTTAACTTAGTTAGGGTTGAATTTGCGGATTACAAGTGATTGAATTAAATTTGGAAGTGTTATTCTTCTATTAGTGAGAGATTGAATTAGACATGGAGTAGACGATGAAAGTTATGCTAATATTATTCTCTAATAGATTACTGATGTGCTTGTGCTTCTTGATGAGTGAACTATCTATGAGAATGATTAGGACCACCGGGATCATTGAGGTGGCTTGTAATGACTAACAAATAAATGAACTCAAATGACTTCAAGTGATGGAAACACTAACCATGTTGAAAGTAGGATTTTGGTAACTGGATTAAGGTAAGTTATGAATGCATGGTATCTTGTTAGTTGTAACCCTTTTTGCATGCAATTATTTTAAGAGGAATTAGATAATTGAATGAGATGTTAATCTCAACTCTAATCTTTTTATCATTGTTGAATTGATAATGTAATTGTTATGGTGAATTAAATAGAACGTAATTGATATGAACTAATGCTAATTGGAATGTAATTTTGGTGCTAACGATGATAGCAATTGAATAGTATAACTTTCAATTATGATGCTTCAGCTATATATATTGGGTATATTGATGTTGTAATGAGTGTGCAAGTGTAAGCACCAATGGGAGAATGGGAGAATCATTAGAACCCTAATTTTAATCCACTTCACATTGTGAAGTAACATGTTTTACCCATGTATCCTAGTGAAATAACATCGCCGCCTAATGTGAACTAAGACCTTCTTTGTGATAAATTATTGTAATGTTAATTTGTTGATATTTTTATTTGTTTTGAGCTATGTGTCTAAGGCGAATTAGGTATGGTATAATTTATATGAGTCCCCTTAGGATGAAAACTCATATTTGCATTTATGAGGGGAAAAAAAATTGAAAAAAAGTCGTTTTCTTTTATTTATGGGTAAAATTAGACCCCTAGGGCAAGTATCTATGGGGTGGGTACCTTGTTAGCTACAAACCTTGAGATTTGGGTAAGAGTTTACCCACTAAGATCCTTGGGAAGGAGGTGACATGACCTAACATGTGGGAGAGGGAAGGTTGACTTGTCGCTTTTTAATCTCCTCTTTCTAGGATCATGTACGAGGGGTTGTGTCAAGTACACCATCTCAATCACCACACATGTGGGAGCACTTCCTAAGAGATTTGCATGAGAAAGAGTGTACAAGTACACTTCTCTTCTCTAGGTCTCACACATGTGTGAGAACATAGGAATCATGTGAATTCATTTGTGTTTGGAAGGTGGGATAAGGGGTGAGGTGGAGACCATGTGTCACCATCTCACAGGGTGAAGATGAGTCACATGGCACCCCTCTTATATAACCACTCTCTTATGCTTGAGAGGGGGCTTCTTGGCTCATTTGTTTGCATTCTTGTTTTGGAGGAGAGGCATTCTTGCATTATGGAATACTTTCTTGGGAGAGAGGAACTGTTTTGAAACCTTGGCAGGTATTGAAGTTTGGAAGAGTTCTTGAATGTAGGGTTTTATTGTATATGAGAGACAAAATATCTTGGAGAAGGAAGGAGAATCTTCATTCCAACAAGCTCTATGGGAAAGATAAGAGTCCTCTTGTACTTGTTATTTTTTGTATAGTTGTTTCATTGTGATTAACCTTATTATGTGTGAGTGTTGTCTATGAGGAAAATTGAAGAAATGATATGTGTTTTATAAAATTGAGAGTGCTTGTGTTCTCTAAGGGATGTATGTGAGTTGAGAGGCAAGAGTGCCCTCTTTTTGATTGTGGGTTGGGATTGAGACCATTTCCCTTCAGCTGTGGTTTGACTGAGTGTCTCCTTGTTCTTGCTTCACCCTCTTCTTGGGATCACTTATCTTCATTTGAAAAAGGCGTTTTATGGCTCTCCTAGCTCAGGAGATGACCAAGGCCTTACATGGACTAATGACACCATATTGGATGGGTGAAGAGTATTCTCTCCCAATTGACCTTTTTCTAAATCTTAGTTTGAGTACCTCTTATTTGGGAGTGGAAAAATCATAGAGGAAATGGCAAAGTGGTTTTGAAAAATTGTATAAGTTTATTGATTATAAATGTTTTGTTTCTTATTTATAGCAAAGATGCAAGTTCAAGTGTTAGCTAGAATCTACTCTTGTAATGTAAGGAATTTGTACATGTAAATATGTGATTTATTCAATAAACTTGCAAAGGTTAGAATATAGTGTTGTTGTTGCAAAATGAGAAACATTTTATTATTGGTATAGATTCTAGTAATGTTGTCTTAAAAAATGCATTCGTGCATTTAAATCTCTGATTTACATGCATTCACATATCTATAAAATTGTAAGAATAATGTATTTAAAGCAAATGGATAGTAAGAATATTGTATTTAAAACAAATATCTATAAAAAAAATGTTGGTTCTAATATCCTAATCATTTAAGCACATTACATCTTAGTCTCATCCTATGGACTTGCCTTTTTGTGATTGTAGTACTTAGACAATAAATGCTTGCACATGTTTTTAAGTACCTCCAAGTTCAAACCTTGAACACTAAGGAGGCTCTCCAAGCTACCACCATAGGTCACTATAGCAAATGTGTGCCACCACAACATCCCCATATAGAGTGAATGTGAACTTGCCAATTTGGAAGTTCTCTGACCCTAACAATAAAGGGGGAATCTACCACTAAATAAAACCTTTCCCATCTATGAACAATAAAAGCTTAGTTTCATCACCTCTTAGTGCCTAGCAGATGTTTTCCTTTGCCTTGATAGAGGTTTTCCCTATATCATGAAAATTATGATGCAATGCATGTTGAACACACCAGGATATTGAGAGGGGGGGTGAATCTGTATCTAATCAAACTTCAAGTTCTCCAGAGCAGATTAAAACTTATGCATTACAACATCAACATAAACATGAAAGATTAACATAATGCACATCAACACATAACACAAAATATACGTGGAAAACCTTAGAAGGGAAAAACCATGGTGAGGATTAACTCACAATATATGAAGCTCAAAATAACAACTTTGTTTTAGGGCTACAACCCAAGGAAGCTACTACTCCCTGCTAACTTTATTTTAGGGCTACAACCCAAGGAAACAACTACTCCCTAAAAACTTTGCTTTAGGATCACTCCCAAGGAAGCTACAACTCCATGCAGACTTTGTTTAGGGCTACAACCTAAGGAAGCAACTACTCCCTAATCTGAGAACAAACTCAGAGATGATTACAGTATGACAATCCTTCTACTGCCTAAAAATTGACATTGAAGCTCACACCTTTGATGATTACAATTCTGCTTCTTTTGATGATTGGATCAATTAGACACACTCTTTACTTCCCTTCTATCACAAAAAATGTCTTCAAGATGAATCAGGACAAATTCTAACACATCTTCTCTTTCTCCTTCAGTCGTACATCATAATGCATTCATTCTGCTCCTTTTCTTGTTTGTGAACCTTATAAATCACTTTGTAATTACACCTTGCCTAACTCAATTTGATTTACAATTTATACATGATATTACATTTATTACATTGCTTTTCGGCCAGAGACAACATGAGAAATACATTTACAAGTCAGTCGTACAACATGAAATGTGTAGAGGACAAGTCCTAAACAAGATTACATGCAACACCAGCAGAAGACCCATGCCTTGTGAACATCAACACTTGTTTAACCAGGTCCAAAACATCCTTCACAACATCAAACATCAAGGAATTACATCCACACACTCTGCTCATTTGAAAATAGGGACAACCTTAAGCAAAGACATATGAAACTTGAAGCATAATGGCTACAACAATTTGAAAACCTTGTGCAGTACTGGAAACAAGAAAGATCTTCATAAAATTCTTCTATATGAGTCTACAAGACTCATACAACATCTCCAAACACTCCTTTACCTCTGTACATCAAAGATTTCATGCCACACATCTTCAACCATGAACTCTGAGTACAATAAGTCATCCGGAACACACTACAACATACTATTATTGAAAAACTAAGCTTGCAGATCACCAAGAAACTTGAAACTACAAGAAAGCATGTAATGCACTTCCATAAACATGTCCACAAAACCGCAAAGGCAAGCATTCACATCCAGAGGAATGCGAAACATTCCAACATGCCTTCAACACCACCTTACTCTGCCAGAACCCATGTCGGTACTCTATCATGCATAACTTTCACAACGGAAGGACATATGATCTAAAACTTTGGAATTATCACCTTCACAGCACCCTAAACACAATTCCAGAACCGCATAGCCATAACTGCAAATGTGGAGGAATGTGGAGCATTCTATTACCATATAGTAAATGTCTTCTTTAGAACCAACACTGTCTTCAAACTGTCAACTGCAAAACACTCTTTCGGTAATCTAAACATCATGAAACTTGGAACATACATGCTTTGACACTATATAAAGATATCTTCCAATACGCAAAGGCACAACATCAAGAGAATGAAAATGCAGAGCAATCTCCTAGACAGTCTTCAAGGGCAGTCATCCTGTAGCAGAAACTTTCACCAACTTCCGAAGGCCAAACCTTCTTTGTATCAACACATGCATTCTTATGAACAATAGGAGAGATCATACAATATGCTTTCGGCCACCAGTAACATCTTCCCAACATCAACAACACATCTGATTATTTTTGTGCTTCTAATTCCCATCTTAATATAACTTCATACTCAACTCTGCATTGATCGCATTAGAAGCACTAACCATGAACTTCAGTAATCACATTATATTCAACATGACATCCAACCATGAACTATATCTTCTCTGTTGAATAGGACATGACATCCAACCATGAACACCATTACAAATCCATGATAGTGTTGACATCAATGACAACCTTTTGACAATGTTGACATTAATGACAACCTTAGGAACCATATGTGTAACAATCTCCCCCTTTGGCATTGATGGCAGCACATACCTGCACATTCTCTCCTTGACATCAAGGACAAATGGCAACCTCTTCTTGCTACAAACAAAGTCCCCCTATCATCAGCAACGACTACCTGCTCCCCCTGAGAGGTAGCCACCATCAGTCCAAGAAAAAGATATAACATGAACCACTCCTCCTGGATAGATGCACCATTATGCATCTAGCAAGAAGGATGGACAATTACCCCTAACCTCTACCGGAGATCCTCAAAAGTGTCCTTTGCAAGAACCTTTGTGAAAATATCTGCAATCTGATCCTTTGTTGGAATATATTCCAACTTTACTTCCTTATCTTCAACCTTCTCTCTCAAAAAGTGATACCTGATAGCTATATGCTTGGTTCTAGAATGCATCATTGGATTCTTGGAAATATTGATAGCACTTGTATTATCACACAAAATAGGATAGGCTCATCGTACAATACCTTGATATCCTTCAGGGTTTGCTTCATCCACAACACCTATGTACAATAGGATGCTACTATAATATACTCTACCTCTGCAGTTGATAAGGACACTGAATCTTATTTCTTGCTCTGCCATGAAACCAATCTACTTCCTAAAAAAAAGCACCACCACTTGTACTTCTTCTATCATCAACACAACCATCCCAATCAACATCAGTGTAGGCACTCAAATAAAAGTCATTACCTTTTGGATACCATAAGCCATAATCCAAAGTTCCCTTCAAATATTTGAATATCCTTTTCATTGCCTTCTCATGTGTTTTCTTGGGATTGGATTGATATCTGGCAACCACACATATTGCATGCATAATATCAGGTCTAGAAGCAGTTAAGTACGACAATCCTCCAATCATAGATCTATAGGAAGTCTGATCAACCTCTGGAGACTCATCATCTTTGCTTAGGTGACATCCAGTGACCATAGAAGTACTCACTGGTTTTGAATCCTCCATACCAAACTTCTTCAACCACTCTTTGACATACTTAGCTTGAGAAATAAAGATACCATCATCTAGCTGAGCAATTTGAAGTCCAAGGAAGAAAGACATCTCACCAATCATAGGCATTTCAAACTCTTTCTGCATCTCCTCTACAAACCTCTTACACATATCATCATCTCCACCAAAGATGATGTCATCAACATATACTACAACTATCAATATCATATCTCCTTCTTCCTTGATGTAAATATTGCTATCTGTAGTTTCTTTCTTGAAGCCCTGTTGAAGTAAGTACTTGTCCAACCTAGCATACCAAGCCCTAGGTGCTCGCTTGAGACCATATAAAGCCTTTTTGAGTCTGCACATTATGTCCGGCTCTTTTGATATCTGGAAACTATCTGGTTGCTCAATGTAAACCTCTTCCTCTAGATCACCATTCAAAAATGTTGACTTGATATCCATCTGATACACCGAAGCATATATCTCCTCAAAATCAATGCCTTCAACTTGTGAATAACCCTTACACACCAATCTTGCTTTGTTCCTCACTACTTCACCTTCTTCATTCAGCTTGTTCCAGAACACCCACTTTGTTCCTATGACATTCTTGTTGGTTGGTCTGGGAACCAATTCCCATGTTTGATTTTTCTCTATCCGATCCAATTCTTCTTCCATTGTTTTTATTCATCCATCATCTTTGCTAGCATCAGTTAATGTGTAAGCCTCTATCTTTGATAACAAAAACAAGTTTACTTGCTCATGTGTCTTAGCAAACCTTCTCCTGGTCTGCATAGCTTCATTCTTATCTCCAATAATTTGATCTGCTGAGTAGTTCTTCCAAACATACTTTGTTGGAGTCTTAGGAATCTACTCTGGTTCTTGTTCCTTTTCTTCTTTCTCTTCTTCTTCATCTTCAATGCATGGAAAGATATCAGATCCGAAGTCCTCTGGTTCTTGTGAGATCTAATACAGGTCTTCATCTACTTTGACATTTGTGCTTTCAATCATCTTTCCCAACCTCTTGTTGTAGCATCTATAGGTCTTGCTTCTGGTTGAATAACCAAGAAAGATTCCTTCATCACTTCTTGAATCAAACTTTCCTAGGTCTTCTTCATCTCTTCTGATATAGCATTTGCTACCAAAGATCCTGAAGTATTTGATAGTAGGTCTTCCATACCATAGCTCATAAGGGGTCTTGGTGCTATTGACCCTTAACTGTACTCTGTTAGTCAGATAGACATCAGTGTGAACTACTTCCTTCCAAAAAATGTTAGGCAGATTTGCATCCTTCAACATTGCCCTAGCCATCTCTTGCACAGTCCTATTCTTCTTTTCCAATATCCCATTTTGCTAAGGGGTCCTAGGAGCTAACAAATGTCTCCTAATACCATGATCTTCACAAAACTTATCAAATTCATTTGAAGTGAACTCACCTCCTCTATCAGACCTTAAACATTTGATCTTACTATCCATTTCATTCTCAACCATAGCTTTGAAAACCTTAAATTTATCAAAGGCATCTGATTTTTCTCTTAAGAAAGTAACCCAAGTCATTCTCAAAAAATCATTAATAAGTAACATGAATTACTTTTCACCTTGTTGACTCTTTACTCCTGTAGGACCACAAAGGTCAGTATGGATCAACTCCAATGCAATTGAAGAAGAGTACTCCTTGCTTTTAAAACTTGTCTTTGTCTGCTTTCCCATTTGACATTCTTTGCATACTGTGTTTGCAGGCTTGGTTATCTTGGGCATATCTCTCACCGCATGAATAGAGTTGATCTTTACCATATTGTCAAAGTTGGTGTGTCCCATTCGCTTGTGCCATAGCTAGCACTCACTAGATTGAGCCAATAAGCATGTTCTTCCATTTACCTCCTTCAGATGATAAATGTCACCATATGACTTGATGCCTTCTGCAACTAGTTTTTCAGAATTTTGACTAAACCTCTTCATATCATCATATGAGTATGTTCATACCAAACTTATCTAGAATGTTGAGGAATTCAACATCTTATTCACTCAGGGGTTTGATGTAACTTGCATTTGTAACCCCCTTGAATCAATGCCTTATCTTTTTAGTTACTGGAGGATCCATCTGCACTAGGCAGGGGTCTGAAAACTTCACATTCTTCCTTTTTCTTCCATACTTTACTCATTTCCTTCTGTTGCTGAGCAATATCAACCTTCTTTTGAGGAGCAGGCCTTACATTCTTTCCAGAATGCCCTGTTTGATTGCACTTATAATAGGTGAAATTTGATTGCTGAGCATTACCATTTCTCCTCACCTTAGATCTACAATTAGTTGCCTCGTGGCCAAACTTGTTACAAGTGTAACAGTATCCATGAAAGGGTTGAGCATTATCCCTATTATTCCTTAACATTTTACTTTTGCATTCATTAGCCTTATGTCCCATCTTATTGCAAGCATAACACCTTCATAGAATTCTGATTTAACTGACTCCTACATTCAACAGCTTTGTGACCAATCTTATTGCAAGAATAACACCTTACAATATTTTGATTCATCTTGCTTCTACAATCAACAACTTTGTGACCAAACTTATTGCAAGAATAACAAATACCATTGAACCCTTGAGGATACATGATAGCACCAGTTTGTTTAGGTGCAGGTTTTCTGAAATTCTTTTTATTCTTCCTTTGTCGCTGGACAAGAGTGAATTCATCTTCTTTTGCATCTCTGGAGGCATTCTTCTTAGGATCTTCAGTGTAGGCCTCTTCCTTCTTTGTTTCAGACTTTCCTTTTGATTGGAAGTTATCATATAAATTTGCAAAAACACTGATCATATGACTCTTCCCTTTTTCAAAAACCAAGGCCTGATTTTTCTTTTGCTGGCTTTTGAGAGTTAATTATCTCATCAAGGATTTCAGATCTTCCTTTCAGTTTTAGTCATTTATCAATATGTTCTTTTGCCTTTTCCAGTTCTTTCCTTAGAGTGACAACTTCTTCCTCAAGTTTTGAACATTCAGCGTCTTTCTCATTGAGCTTGATATTTAAGCAATCTTCAATCCTCTTATCTTCTTCAACCATGACCATCAAATTGGAGATCATTTCTTCTGCTTCCTTGAGCTTTGTGTCACTTCCTCTATCTCCTTCTATTAGAGATTTTAGGTTACCAATTTCTTCCTTTGATTCTTTGGCCTTTGTCTTCAACTTGTCAATTGTCTCCTTTGCTTTCTCAAGCATGTCTTCATATTCTATATTCAGTTCTCTTGCTTCATCTAGTTCATCAAGGGCTGACTTGAGTTCTCCTTCAAGGTCTACTTCACACTCATTTGGATCAAGGTCCCAACCTTCAAGTTCCATTGCTTCTAGATCTGGTTCCGGGACAAATACATCATTGTCCATAGCTTCAAATTCCATGTGTTCAAGTGTAGGATCTACCTCAGCTATTAGGCTTCTCAAAGGTACTTGGCTTTGATACCAATTGTTGAACACACCAGGATACTGAGGGGAGGGTGAATCAGTATCTAATCAAACTTCAAGTCCTCCAGAGCAGATCAAAACTTAAGCATTACATCATCAACATAAACATGAAAGATTAACATAATGCACATCAACACATAACACTAGATATACGTGGAAAACTCTAGAAGGGAAAAACCATGATAAGGATTAACTCACAATATATGAAGCTCAAAATAACAACTTTGTTTTAGGGCTACAACCCAAGGAAACTACTACTCCCTGCTAACTTTGTTTTAAGGCTACAACCCAAGGAAGCAACTACTCCCTGAAAACTTTGCTTTAGTATCACTCCCAAGGAAGCTACAACTCCCTACAGACTTTGTTTAGGGCTACAACCCAGAGAAGCAACTACTCCCTGATCTGAGAATAAACGCAGAGATGATTACAGTATGAAAGTCCTACTGCATGAAAACTGAATTGAAGCCCACACCTTTGATGATTGCAATTCTACTTCTTCTGATGATTGGATCAATTAGGCACTCTTTACTTCCCTTTTGTCACAAAAATGTCTTCAAGATGAATCAGGATAGCTTCTAACACATCTGATTTTTCTCCTTCAGACGCATAACATAATGCATTCATTCTGCTCCTTTTCTTGCTTGCGAACCTTATCAATCACATTGGAATCACACTGTAGATTAGATAAAGCAATGAAGGTAAAACACTAAATCAAATGCAATACAAACACAAGATTATACCTCACATGCAAAACCTAATCCCATCAAGGGAAAGAAGGAGTATTTGCACCCAAAAGAATCTCCCAAGACCAAGATTATTCCTAGACTATGGATTCAAATGTGAAATGCTCTTCAATTGTGCAACTCACTATCTAACTCAAGGATGATTTTGGCATGGTAACTTTGCATAAACTTGTATGATGAAAATGACTTGTGAGAGGTTGTATTTATAGACTTTTGGAAGGGATTTTGATCCAAGGGTGGAGATTGATTGGAGAAATCAATGGTGGAGGATGAAAGTGATGTGGAGGGGCTATATTTGATCTTGGAAGATGGAGGGCTAGGAATAAAAGCAAATCTTTTATTCATTTTTGGGAAATGAGTGAATAAATGAGGTTGGGTGAGATGGATTATTTGTGAATTAAAAATTCACATGGGGAAAGGTAAAATGAATTAAAAATTCATTTGGGGAAGAGTGGATATTTATGAGTTATGACATGTGTAAGGGATGTGTAAGAGGAGTAAATGTGATGTGTGATTTATTTGAATTTTAAATTTGGGGGATGTGGAGAGAAGTGCTAATGAGGGTTTGACTCACTTAATTAATGTGATTAACCTAATTAATGTGGCTGGAATAAATTAGTAGAGGGATTAGAGGGAGGATAAGATTAATTAATCAGTGATTTAATTAATTAATCCTAAGGCTAAGATGAGGTAGGCTAGAGTAGACAATTAAATAATAGCTATTTAATTGTCTAGGGTAGGGATAGGCTAATTAGTAGGCTGATTAATTAGTTAACATGGTTTTAACTAATTAATTAGATTTAGGAAAAATGGGGGAATTGATTTAATAAATTTTGCATATTTATTAAATCAATTGGCTAAGGTTTGGACTATTGAATCAACAAAATTAATTCAATTTTGGGGATGAAATGGTGTGGATTTAGGAAATGAAAGGGGTAATTAATTAAATAAAAATTTAATTAATTGGTTGGGAAGGAAATTGGTATGTTTAGGGATGTCGGGAGTCAGTTTGGTGGTCGAGACATTTTTAGGTGTTTACATTTGCCCCTCTTTGACGTGGCGTCAGGACCTAGGAGGGAAGTGGCGTCAGGTCGAAGAAAAATATGCCCCAGCTGCCGGGAAGAAATGAGATAGATAGGGGATGCCCCCTCGAGAGGTTAGCGGGAAAATAAAAATTTTGCAGGTAAGCTCTCGAAAGGATGCGACAAAAGTGACAGTTGGAGAGGTGGGGGAAAAAGAAGATGGTAGGAGGAAAAAGGCTGACATCTGCACCCTGGAGGAAAAAAGGAAAGATGGAAGGATGAGATGGCCCACTATATTAGGCAAAGTGGGCCCAAAGAGTGCCACATTGGCACACTTTTGACTTTGTAGAAGAAAAGACAAAGGAGAGATGGCTGAGCGCAACCCACAGTTCCCGCGACTTCATCACATCTCAAAGTGATTCTGAGAGGTCAGGCGGTCACCTGAGGCTAGACCCCAGGTAGGGCCTAGCCTGAACTTTGTGATTTTTTATTTTACGCACATTTTTCTTTTGGGTTTTGGGATATGGGTTTGGAGCGCGTGGCGCCAAAGATAAGGCGAATTAGTGCAATCTTGCATATTAGCGCTATCCGCCAGGGTAGTGTAGGGCGGTTTTGTCGCCATTTGGGGGAAATATTGGTGCCATCGGCTGGATTAGTGCCAAAACTCAGAGAGAAAGAAATATGGCGTTTTGGCGCCATATTATGGTTAGAACGGCGTTATCGTCTGGAATAGCACCATAATGGGGAATGTCGCTATTGTAAGTTTTAGCGCTAAAAGGGAAATTGATGCGAAAATGGAATACTTCACCATCGTCTGGATTGGCGCGATATAGGGCGCGCAGTGGTGCCATTATCTGTATTGGCGCAATGGGTAGAGAAAAGTAGCGCCATTTTAAAAATGGCACTAGGGACTGTCCGTGTGGGGCCACATGATTTGGGCCTGTGAGACATTTAGAAGAAAAAATGTGTGGGAAAAATAAGTTAGTATCTAACGAAGAAGTGGTGGATGCAGGATACACAGCGGTTTATACTGCAGTCGCGGGAGCGACGAGTGCGATCCGTGATGCCGCTGTTTGATGAGGCATGGCAGCCTCGACTGGCAAGGCTAGGGCTTTGGACAGTGGCAGCGATGCCAGTGCTGCAAGCTCATAGAGCTCTGATGATGGCCATGGTGGAGCGATACCGCAGCGAGACTTGCAGCTTTCTGCTGCCAACAGGAGAGATGACCATCACACTTGAGGATGTTTATCGCATCCTCAAGCTGCCGATTCTAGGTCGACGTGTGAGGTATGACACGAGGAGGGGGCGGACTGCATTGATCAGAGTGTTCGGAGCAGAGCACCTGGTTCTTTCAGCAGATGGGAGGGAGTTGGATTATGATAGGACGCTGGCGACAGGTGCAGATCCCTTTGCCTTATTTCTGTGTGCGCTGATTGGAGGTGTGGTGATGCCGGATAGGTGAGGCAGAGGTTTTCCTGTGGGCTGGGGCAGGATGATAGAGGGGATGGTGAGCCATGATATTGTCTATGCATGGGGACCGGTGATGCTAGCACAGTTGCTTCACAAGATGCACACGGTCGCTTATCTTCATGACAGGGCTTTATCTGCTGGGGTTACGCTACTACACGTATGGATTTGGGAGCATATCCCTGTGACTCGGCCGACATGCGGTTATTATCGGCGGCGGCCGTTTGAGGCATTTGTGTTCTTGTATCGGGATGTAGAGTATACATACATTGGACAGGTCCGCCACTGGCGGTGGATATTGGATGACGTGATTAGCGTGGTATGGCGTGCATATATTGGTTGTGAGGAGTGGCCCGATGATGTGACTTATCTCCCATACACATTTCAGCAGAGATATCTTATGGGTCGTGCAGACCGTACCATAGAGATGTACCTACCCTCGCGGGTTATGCGTTAGTTTGGACTGGTACATGATACGTCTCAGTAGATGGCGATATATGTGCGGACGCCGCGGGATACAGCCCACTGGCCCACACCATTACAGCCACAGGTTGCGCTGAATGATTGGGCAACACTTCGGCCAGTTTAGTGGGATTGGAGGAGCACAGTGAGGGATGCAGGTACTACGCTTGCTTATGAGGTATGGTGGCAGATGCATTGGCCCACTCGATTGACAGATCCGATAGTGGAGGTATCAGAGGATGAGGGAGATGGGGGTGGAGATGATCCAGATGGGGGTGGAGATGAGGTTGTGGAGGACTATCTTGTGGAGGTGATGGATGATGGGGAGGAGAGGGTGATTGCGAGAGATGGCCAGTGTGTAGAGGAGTTGGCAGCAGCGGCAGCGGGACAGGGACAGGTGGGGTAGGAGGTTCCAGCACAGCAGGTTCCAGCATAACAGGCCCAGGTTAGGGGCGGACGACAGTGTAGAGGACCGCGGCGGCACGGTGGACAGCCGAGGACGGAGCAGGGTGATCTATCTCCATCACGGGTGGAGCAGCTGCGAGTCGGTAGACATGATACCAGGGTAGGGAGTTCAGGGGCAGGGGTGGCGGCAGAGGTTGAGAGGCTGACACCTCGGCGACGGCAATGGGAGGAGACGGAGGAGGTGGAGACATTACGTGCTCAAGTGGCCAGCTTAGAGGAGGTGTTAGGGCGCCGAGAGGCTGAGTTGGGATAGCTGCGGGGAGTAGATGGGCAGGTGGCAGTGCTAGAGGCTCAGGCTCGAGAGGACATGGAGGATTTGAGGATAGAGCGGGATGCAGCGCTCGTGAGAGCACATCAGGCAGAGACTGCGTTGAGCAGTGTATAGGCTGCGGGTGGGGGACTTGCCCCGATTTTGGCAGGGATGTAGGCCCAGCTGGCTCAGGCGCAGACACATGCACATCAGATACAGGGAGAGCTAGCAGAGGCCAGAGCACGGGCAAAGTATTATCGGGGGTTGTATTATGCAGTCGTGCCCGCGGCACAGCGGGCACCGAGTTATAGCCAGGTCAGCAGATCGGGGGCGTCGAGATCACATAGATCGAGATCTGTGCAGTCAGTACAGCAGATGATGCCTCCTCCCTCACATGTGCCCCAGCAGGGTCCTCAGGTACCCGTAGCGTCACAGCCACAGCTGCTGTCAGGATCACAGGCTCGACCAGGGTTAGCGTCTCCTACTCCCTCAGAGAGAGGATCCTCGATGTGAGAGTTATACCATGTTATCCCTTAGAGGCATTGTATCAGGACACTTTATTTTTTGATGATGTGAGCGATGTACATTGTTTTTGCGGTGATTATATATGATGCGATACTTCTGATGGTTTATGATGTTCTTATATGATGGATGCATGTGTTATGTTTTATATGTTGTGGATGTGTGATGTTGTTTCAAATGATGTGTGTGATTTGGTGGATGCATGGATGTTTTTGTGATATATGCATGGTGTTGATGTAACTGAATATGCAGACTAATGAACATTTATTATGTATGAAAATGTATGGAATTATGTATATGCCACTAGATGTATATGTTGTTTCAATGGTGATGCTGATGATGTTGTAATGCAACTAATTGTTTATGAGATGTTTATATGTATGGAATGCAATGTGATGATGCTATTTTTAATATGCACCTATGGGATAAATGAACATGATATGATGTGTAATGATATGCAGCTAAAATGAACCTACTTGTGTTTTTAAATGGATGAACCTAGAATGCAATGCAACTTAAATGGATTAAAATGAAGCCTAAAATGTGATGCAACTTAAATGGATTAGAATCAATCCTAAAAGGTAAAATTAAATGGATTAAAATGAACCTAAGATGTAAAATTAAATGAACCTAAGATGTTATGCAAATGAATTAGAATGAATCTAGAATGCAATGCAAATTACATGAACTTAAGATGTTATGCAAATGGATTAAAATGAATCTAGAGTGAAATGCAAATTACATGAACTTAAGATGTTATGCAAATGGATTAAAATGAATCTAGAGTGATATGCAAATTACATGAACTTAAGATGTTATGCAAATGGATTAAAATGAATCTAGAGTGATATGCAAATTACATGAACTTAAGATGTTATGCAAATGGATTAAAATGAATCTAGAATGATATGCTTAAATGCAGTTTAGGTGATAGGTGGTATGCATACTAGGTGATAGATGAGATGGCCTAGTCCTAATACACATGATATTCCTTGTGATGACCCTGAGGGGTGAGATTGTGGGAGAGCGTGCTAGGAGGTGGGGATGATAGGGATGGAAGCGTCTAGGGGATGGCAGGGGGGGGGAGATTGGAGTCTTGCTAGGTCATAAGACACCACGTCATTGAGGGGGGGGGGGTGGGGGGTGGGGGTTTGGTTTGGCTCAAGTTGTGTTAAGTGGAGATATGGTGGGAAGATGGGGTTAGTGAGGGAGTTAGGTTGTGGGGGGGTGGTTGAAAAGTGTTGATCAAATCTAGGGCGATATGGGATAGGTGACTGAGTGATTAGGATGATGAGTTTGAGCTAGTAACATTAGTTGCACAAAATTAATTGAGAGCATTTCTTAGTTTAATGTAGCAATGTAGGATACCGTTCACAAAGGTATGAAATGACCTAGGTGATGATGTATATCCGACGATTACATGGACTAGTCCCACAAACAATAGGTTGTTTTCATGCATGCCCAAGGTAGTATAATTTTGTCTAGTAGAGGAAGGGGACTCATAGCAGTGAGTGTGAATAATGCATATAAGGTGTTTGTACCTGTATATGCAAATAGGACACATCATGCTAGAACTGACCTAGACTTCAAGATATGAATACTATTCTTGGAGTAATGAAACCAACCCACAAGCACAACAGACCGAAACAATGACTATGTCTACTCCAAGGGCTATCCGCTACGTACCATGATATAATGAGATCAAGGTAGCTTTGGAGATTACTTGGAGCAAGACAAAAAGATAAAAATCAATAAGCAAAAAGACCAATGAAAGATACAAATAGCCTTTGTGTGCTCTTGCCAAGAGACGTGATGATAGAATGATAGATTTTTTGTCCCTTGTAGGAAAGACATATCCTAGGACGCAGATCTGTTTTGATTGGAGAGTTTTGGAAGATGGGAAAAAGAACATTCGAGCCAAATGTAAGATTATAGTTGGTATATTGCTTGATGATTTTTGCGTGAGGGACCATGTTTCAATGGTATACGTAGCATGCGTATCGTTTCGTAGATCTAGAAAGCTTAGTGAGTGGGAACCATCCCAACGGGTGGGATGGGTGCATCTTAGATACCTGAGTACTAGAAACATCCTTCATATTCCAGACTGCCTACATACCCAGTGTCCACGGGATCAAGGTACTTTTAAGATGCAGGTGAAATGAATATGTAGTTCTGGCAAGACTTGATGATGTGGGAATGGTTTGGGATGGGATGTGATGAGGGTTGATGTGTGTTGATCGTGATGGGATGTGAGATTGATGCATGGGGGGATTGTTTTTGGATTTTCTATTTTTTATGATGTTTTTGGATTTTCTGATTTTATGATGTTTTTGGATTTTCTGATTTTATGAACTGTACAAAGGAGAGCTTACAAGGATCCTTGTTCCATGGATGGGGTTGTGGGTGGATGAGGTAGTGCGGAATGGGGGAACAAACTTGATGTTTCAGAATTTCAAGCCATGGGATGCGTGGGTATGGAGTGTTATGATGGAAAGAGGACTTATTAGATGGCAGAACCAGCCACTACGCATGGCGCCTGAAACAAGTTTTCACCATGGTACTTATCCAAGGCGTCACCGAGGTGATTTTCACATTGGAAGTTTTTATTGCACTCTTATTTTTCTTGATTTTTTGATTTTTTTGGTGTTTGATTAATTTTTTGTATTTTTATTTTATTTTTTGACTTGTGGTACTAGATGGGTTATGCATAGAATCGCTTGAGATGCAAGATGTTCATCGGCTCATCTAGAGGCTGCCCTTCGGGTGTTGCAAGCTGATAAGCTCCTGACCCATAGTCGGTAGTGACGACATAAGGTCCGAGCCAATTAGGTTTGAACTTTCCTTGCTTCGGACGCTCTTGCAGGTTCTTTTGATTTTCCATTAGGACCAGGTCACCGACCTCAAACTTTCTGGTTCTGATCTTTTTGTTGTAGCTTCTCCTGAGGCGGTTTTGGTATGCCTGTAAGTGATTTAATGCAGTCAAGCATTTCTCATCCAATAGTTCAAGTTGATGCAACCTTGCAACACGATAGTCTTCATTAGAGATAATGTTTTGCAATGATACTCGGAGGGATGGGAGCTCGACCTCTATAGGTAAAATGGCTTCAGATCCGAATACTAGTGAGTATGGAGTGGCTCCGGTAGGAGTGCGGATGCTGGTGCGGTAAGCCCATAGGGCGGGGTTGAGTTGGAGGTGCCAGTCACGGCCGACTTCATTGACTGTCTTTTTTAAGATGCAGAGGATGGTTTTATTAGAAGCCTCTGCTTGATCGTTTCCTTGGGGGTAATATGGCGTGGAGAATCGGTGTTTGATGTCGAACTTTTCGCACAAAGTGCGAACTTCTTGGTTTTTGAATGGCTTCCCATTATCAGTGACAATGGAATGAGGGATACCGTAGCGGCAGATGATGTAGTGGAGAATGAACTTGGAGATTTGGATGCCTGTGGTGAAGGTGAGTGGTATTGCTTCCACCCACTTTGTGAAGTATTCGGTAGCAGTGATTATGAATTTATGGCCGTTGGAAGATGGAGGATGGATTTTCCCTATGAGGTCGAGTCCCCACTATGAGAAAGGCTATGGTGTTGTGATTGGTTGCAGCTCCTGTGTTGGGGCGTGGATGAGATCGCCATGCTGTTGACATGGGAGGCATTTTCTGATAAACTGATGTGCATCTTTGTCCATGGTGGGCCAATAATAGCCAGTCCTCAGGATCTTTTTAGAAAGAGTTGGTCCACTTGAATGTGCCCCGCAAATACCTGCGTGCACCTCTTCCAAAGCTGCCTCGGCTTCCCTAGAGTCTAAACATCGTAGAAGCATGCCATCAAGACTCCTTTTGTAGAGGGTGTCACCTACAAGGATGAAATGGGAGGCTCGACGGATGAAGGATTTTTTCTGTGATGGGGATAGGTTGTTGGGGAGGATATTATCGTGAAGGTAGAGGTAGGTTTCCTGATACCAGGGGGATAAAGGACCAACGATTTTGCACACTAGTTCAGATTGGGGAACGTCATATGCTGGGATGGGGAGCTCTTCGATCAGGAATTCGCATTTCTTGCTGCCTTGCTTCATGTCGACTAGAGATCCGATGGTTGCCATGGCATCTGCCGCTTTGTTGTTTAACCTTGGGATCTGCTCAAAGTGGATGTCATTGAAATAATCTTTAAAGTCATCGACCATCTTCTTATAGGGAAGGAGCTTATCGTCCTTGGTTTTGTATTCATTATTGACTTGCCTGATGACGAGTTGAGAGTCGCCATACACAGTTAGTTTTTCTATTTTCCATTGGATGGCCATTCGGAGACCTGTGATGAGGGCCTCATATTCTGCTACATTATTGGTGCATGGAAATGTGATTTTGAATGATTTAGGGATCGTGTCACCTTGAGGGGTAACAAACAGGATGCCTGCCCCTGAGCCTCTGTGAGTGTAGGATCCATCAAAATACATCTTCCATGTATCTGTGGTTGGTGTGATTGTCAAGATGGCCTCGTCTGGAAATTCTGCTATTGTAGGATGTTCTGCCTGAATAGGTGCCTCAGCTAGCTGATCTGCTATGACTTGTCCTTTGATTGCCTTTCTCTCTGTGTATTCTATGTCAAATTCGGTGAGAATCATGACCCATTTTGCCATTCTTCCAGTGAGAGCTGCTCTGTTTAGCAAATATTTGAGTGGGTCGATCTTAGCAATGAGATTAGTCTTGTGATTGAGCATATAATGTCTTAACTTTTGTGATGTGAAGACCAAGGCAAGACATACTCATTCAATTTGTGTGTAGTTAAGCTCATAGGAAATCAAGGTGCGGCTGATGTAGTAGATGGCTCTTTCCTTCCCCTGCTCATCATGTTGTGCTAACAAAGCCCCAATTGCTGTGTCTGTTGCGGAGATATATAAGAGGAGGGGCTCTCCTTGTCTTGGTGGAGATAGAATAGGGGGATTAGCCATATATGCTTTTAGTTGGTCGAAGGCATCCTGACACTGAGTAGTCTAGGCGAAAGCCGTATCTTTCCTGAGGAGATGTTGGAATGGTTGGCATTTGTCAGCAAGTTGAGCAATAAATCGGTGAATAGACTGTAGTTTACCCTACAGGCTTCTCAGTTGTTTCAAGGTTTTAGGAGGTGGCATTTCAGTAATAGCTTTGACTTTCGCCGGATCTACCTCGATTCCTCGTCTGGAGACTATGTATCCCAGCAATTTACCTGAAGTGACGCCAAAGACACACTTTTTTGGATTTAGACGAACATTATATTGCTCTAGCCTGTCAAAGATCTTGGCTAGCACGTCTAAGTGTTCTTCTCTAGTCTTTGATTTGTCGAGTAAGTCATCAACATAGTCCTCCATGATGTGGTGAAAGAGGTCGTGGAAGATGACAGTCATTGCTCTTTGATAAGTAGCTCTTGCATTCTTTAGGCCGAATGGCATTACTACCCAACAGTATGTTCCCCATGGGCATATAAAGGATGTCTTGTGCTGATCTTCTTCAGCAATTTTGATTTGATTGTATCCTGAAAAGCCATCAATGAGAGATAGCATCTCATGCCCTGCGGTAAGATCCACGATCATGTCAATGTTGGGAAGTGGGAAGTCATCTTTTGGGCAGGCCTTGTTGAGGTCTTTGAAGTTAGTGCAACAGCGGATTCTGCCATCTGGTTTAGCAACGGGTACTAGATTCGAAACCCATTCAGGATAATCAATTGGACGTATGAACCCCACATCTAGTAACTTTTTGAGCTCTGCTTTGACAAGAAGGGCCACCTGAGGATTCATCTTTCGGAGCTTCTGTTTGACTGGTTTGGCATCGGGACGCACTGCAAGATGATGGACAACCAAGGCGGGATCGAGCCCTGGCATGTCTGCGTAGGTCCACGCGAAGTTGCGATTTCTGCGTGTGAAGAATGCCAAGAAGTCTTCCTGTTCGAACAGGCTAAGAGATTCTACTCTGTATGTGATTTTCGGCTCTTCCTCTATCCCTAGATTCATTTTCTGAGCTGGTTCAACCAAGATGGGTGATCTGTCAGGATATACTTTATCTATTTCAGGGAGGCCCATGCTTCCATCCCCTGGCGCCTCATGGAGGTTTTCACTAGGAGATATGTCATTTATTTTTACTTTTTAAGGATCTGATACTACCGTGGAACAGTTTTCACCATCAGATCCATTTTTTGTTTTTATATTTTTGTGACTGGAAGCAGGGGTTGTCTCCCCAAAATAGGCAACCGGATTGAGTTCCATGATGTATCCAGATCTGTGATCTCCCAAGGGGAAGTTGTCTTACTCCCATCATTTCAGCAATCGCTTCGTCATTAGGTGCGATATCAAAAATAGGAGGTCCTCATTGGTCCCAGTCGATGAGGTTGGGGTATACTAATGGTAGGTCAATGGATGATGAGGCGAGAGTGGTGATGGAGTAGATAGTGCAAATGGAGGAGGCGAAGAAATCGGCAAAGTCGCTAAAGGAGTCTTGTAGGTCCGTTTCATTAACATTGTCAACGTCTAGAGGAACTGGAGCAAACTCGACTAAGATACATTCGTTGGTATTAAGGATGCATTGTGGTTGACCATACCCTAACCCTTGAGTATAGGGGTTTCTTGTTGCTTGCAGTGGTTCTACAATCCCCTATTCATGAAGGCCAATGCCACCTTGTCCTTTGTAACCCATGCTTTTGACTATTTCAGAACCTTTGCCGTAACTGTTTGTTGGGATGGTGGGGATGTCTTGTTCTATTTCCTCATCCTTGTAAAGCCAGGATGAAATATCTTCAAGTATGTCTTGATCCAGAAGGTGTTTTTTCTCAAAGATGGGCGAGGGTTTGCATTTGATGATGACTGTGTCAGCTGCCTCTGTGTTCGGAGTGCCAAATGTCTTAGGAGTGGGTAATAAGCCCACGCAAAAGGTGCCATGAAGGTTGTATTCCCCACAGCCTTGGTCGCTGAGCTTGATCTTGACCTTAGGTGGTGAAGGTGTTTGGGATGAAGTGGTGGTGATGTTGGTAGGGTCCATGTATGAGGTGGAAGCTGTGGGGGTGGTTTGGGTGGTGGCTTTATTATATGGACAAAAGGTTTGGTTGTGTCCTTCCAGAAAACTGCAGTATTGGAAGGGACGGGGATCGACATAAATAGTGACTTCGATGCCGTTGTGGGGGAATTTGAGACATTGATGGAAAGTGGATGGGACGGCTTGCATGGCATGGATCCATGGGCGGCCGAGAAGAATGTTATAGGGGAGGTCAAGATCCAGAACCTGACATTTTGTTTCGAGGATTTTCGGTCCCACTTGAATAGGGAGCTTTATGGTGCCCTCGGATAGCCTCTCGGTGTCATCATATCCTTTGATTGTTATACACTCGCTAGCATCCACAACCACATCTGAGTACCCCAAGTGTTTTAGCAATTTTAGAGTGCATATATTTAGGCCGGAACCACCATCTATTAGGACCCTTTTAATGGTGTGTTTGTGAATGCGGACTTCGATGTGTAGTGCATCATTATGTAGGTGTTCAGAAGCAGGGAGATCTTTTTCAGAAAACGTGATATGGTGTGGTGTAGCAATATGGCCGACCATGGCTTGAAATTGATTGACATCCAAGTTTGCCGGGACTTGTGTTTCCAAAAGGGCTTTGTCAAGAATGTCCTTGTGGTGGGGTGATGTGCGAAGCAGCTCAAGGATGAATATTTGCACGGGTGTCTTTCCTAGATGGTCTAGGAGGTTATATCGAGTGGTGGGTGATGGACGGGCGTTTGGACGAGGGGGGAGGGGATCGGATGTGGATGGGGGTGTCGATTCAGTGGGAGGGGCAGCGTGGATTGAGACACAGCCTCGACCGGTTGTTACGGCGCAATCAGGTGCTTGTGCCCGAATGGTGATTGTGTTGACATAGTGGGATGAGGGTTCGATGCGGCCGACAATGGAGTCATAAGATGCGGGTGGTGGAGTGACATTATATGCTTGGTTGGACGAGGAGGCTTTATTATGGTTGGGCAAAGGATCCTTGTAAGCTCCAAGGTTAGCGTTTGGTGATGGCTGTGCACTTTGATCAAGGCTGACGAGATTTTGGTCTATTAGGTCTTGGATGCAATGCTTTAATTGCATACAGTCAGCTGTTTTATGGCCTGCCACGCGGTGGTATTCACAATAGTCATTTTCATTATACCATGTTGCTTTGAGGTCATTGTCTTGGCGTGGTCTAACAGGCGGGAGTGTGATTGCTCCTTGTTTGTGACATCTATCAAGGACGTCCTCGATAGGTTCTGCTAATTGTGTGAAATTGCGACGAGGTTTGCGTGGTTTATTTGGCCCTCTTGGGTTATTGGCGTTTGCTGCATACGTGTGTGCAGGTGTGTGGTTTTGGATGTGTTGGACGGCCTTCACATCGGTGACGCCATTGTTCAGATTATTCTTGTTCTTCCCCCAATAACGTGATTTATCATTAGATTGCGTGTTGGTATTGTTGTTGGTATTGGGGGTGTTGTGATTGGATTTGTGGTTGTTGTTATTGTTGTTGTTGTTGGATTTGGGATCGTAAAGTTTGATGGAACCCTTGGCAATGAGGGCTCGTTCAACAATGGTGCCTTTGTCGATAACCTCTTCAAAGGTAGATGCGCAAAGAATCTGTAAGTGAAACCCTAATTCCTGATTGAGATTGGCCACGAACATGGTGACAAGTTGTTTTTCAGGAATAGGCCATGGGAGCTTGCTTGCTAGGCCCCTCCACCTTTGTAAGAAAGAAGTGAAAGCTTCGCCGTTCTTTTGTTTGGTGTTACAAAGGTTGGTCATAGACACCTAATGTTCAAAGTTGTAGGAGAAGTGGTTGACTAACTTCTTCGCAAGCTCAGGAAATGTTTGAATTCCAGGTGGAAGATGGGCAAACCATTCAGCGGCTTGGCCGCCAAGACTTCTTGGGAAGAGTCTCATAAGATATGTGTCGTGAGAGACTTCGAGGCAAGCAATGTAGAATTCCCTTAGGTGGTCCCTAGGGTCTCCCTTTCCCTTGTATTTGTCAAATTTTGGCGTTTCAAAGTTTTTAGGGAAAGGGGGCATGTATAAGGTGCGTTCAAATGGGTAGGGGCAAATATCCTCGAAAGAATAGTATTTGCGTTTGCCCCTAGTTTGTAGGTCATCCACCTTTTGGATTAAGCTTTGTAGGACGGTGTTGAAATCCTGTGGTGGTTGTGGTTGAAACGTGTAGGGTTGTTGGTTGGTGAGATATTGGAGGTGGGGCGGGAGTTGATGTTGGTGTTGTGGGTTGGGGTTTGGATTGATTAGTGCCTGCTGTTGTTGGTGTGCATAGAGTTGTTGGAGAATATGTGGGGGTATTTGGGAATTGGGATTATGTTGACTTATGGGATTGACGTTGGGTATGTGGATATTGGATTGGTTAGATGTGTTGTGAGATTGTTGTGAGAATAGTTGTCGTAGGTAAGCAAGGGTGTGAGGGTTTGGTGGGGGCACACTTGTGGAGGTACTTGCTTGTGTGATGTTGCCTTGTATGCCCATTGTGATTGAAGCGGAAGGGTTGATGGTAGTTGTGGTAGTAGAAGTGATGACGGGTTGGGAGATGTTAGGCATAGCAGTGGATGTGGAAATTGTAGATGTGGTAGCGGTTGAGGTTGTGGAGGTGGTAGATATGTTGGGTGTTGACGTTTGAGAGATGTTGGGTTGGGTATGTGATGTAGATGCTTGGGTATTTGATGTGGTAGGGACGATTGTAGAAGTGGATGGTTGTGATGATGTTGTGATGGGGGGAAGTTGAGCACCAAGCTTGAGAAGATGGTCAAGATATCTATTTGGGTCCGATCTTAGGACTTTATCAAGTAGGTCCATATTATCGGCATCTTGCGTGAAGCTCAAGACATCTAGGTCATCTTGGGATATGGTGGGGACACTTTGTGGTGGTGGTGGTGGTAGTGTTTGTGTTTGTGGTAAGAAGTGAAAAGGGTCGTTGGCGCCAAATGGGGGGATGAAGGAATATGTAGGTGGATTGTATGTTTGATAAGTGGGTATGTTGCTATTGTTGGTGTTAGGCATGCCAAAGGTCCATTGCTCCGCCATTTCTTGATTCTTTTTGTGTTGTGATCTCGTGATGGGCATACGCGTATGGATTTGATTTCTAGACGTGGGATGAGATGGAGACCTTAGAGAATTGAATTGATTTTGTTGGACCTAAAGATGGATGTGGTAGTGAGATGGAGTAGAAGGGTATGGTGAAGATCGATATGTTTTTCCAAAGGTTTTATCCTAAGGGTGATATGAAGGGGTGATATTGATTTTTTGCACAAATTTTGGACCAAAGATGGATGATGAGAAAGGGATTTGGAATTGTGATGTTTTTGATTTTTTGATTGATTTAGGATGGTGAGGATGATGTTCTTGATGTTTTTCAAATTGAGCTTTTGGATAAGATCTAGATTTTGATTTGGCACAAAAAGGATGACGATTTTCTTTGTTTGGGGTAGACTAATGACCTTACGCAAAGAGAGGTGATTTGTTTTTCTTGAAATGTAGACTAATGACTTTTCAAGGAAAATGTGATGTTAATGATAAGATCTAGATCTAACTTTGGCTCAAAAGGATGACAAGCTTTGGTTGTTGATGGTGTTTTGATTTGGGTGTGATTTTTTAAAACCATTTGTCTTGGTCCAAGGAG
Source organism: Cunninghamia lanceolata (assembly GCA_027924645.1). Taxonomy (NCBI): domain Eukaryota; kingdom Viridiplantae; phylum Streptophyta; class Pinopsida; order Cupressales; family Cupressaceae; genus Cunninghamia; species Cunninghamia lanceolata. The sequence continues at coordinate 21,689,978 of BSBN01000280.1, read as the reverse complement.
ATGTGCAAAAAGATTGAAAGGGGATGGATAGATATGTATTTGGGCTGATAATGGGGTCCAACAATGGTGGTGATTAATTCTCTAAGGTCAAAGAGAAAGTGCAATTTGAAATTTTTTTGAAGAAAATGGCTGGACTGTTGACGGATTTCTGTGAGATGGATATAGATTATGGCGGAGCAGAGGGTGTAGATCACAACTAAATGGGTCTTTGTTTCAGGCAAGTCAATCTAAAGATAGCGCCAATCCACTGGTGAAATAGCGCTACACTCAGACAGATATAGCGCTGAAACAGGGTAGACAGATTTTTGATGGCAAATTTTTGGATCTGTTTGTTTGGAATGTGACTAACTGATTTGTTCTGTCTCAGGCACGTCAATCTAAAAATAGCGCCGATCCACGGGTGAAATGGCGCTATAATCAGACAGATATGGCGCTGAAACAGGGTAGACAGATTTCTGATGGCAAATTTTTGGATCTGGTTGTTTGGAATGTGACAAACTGATTTGTTCTGTCTCAGGCACATCAATCTAAAAATAGCGCCGATCCACGGGTGAAATGGCGCTATAATCAGACAGATATGGCGCTGAAATAGGGTAGACAGATTTCTGATGGCAAATTTTTGGATCTGGTTGTTTGGAATGTGACAAACTGATTTGTTCTGTCTCAGGCACGTCAATCTAAAAATAGCGCCGATCCACAGGTGAAATGGTGCTATAATCAGACAGATATGGCGCTGAAACAGGGTAGACAGATTTCTGATGGCAAATTTTTGGATCTGTTTGTTTGGAATGTGACTAACTGATTTATTTTGTCTCTTGGCAATTTGTTTGTGATAAATCAAAGCACTTTAACACACATTTGAACGTAAAACAAGCAAGGATTTTTGTTTGTGATATGACATATGACTTTGTTTAGAACAAGCACTTTTTTACAACCTAAGGCGAGGATGTGACAATATTTGTTGAATCCCCTAGCTGCGCCTATTCAAAGCGGGTAGCTCCACGATCTTGGTAGCACCGGCTCCTCCTTACAATTGCACACACTTCTCATGCATACCAAGATCCGGGTTTCTTATAAGGCTTGTCCCTCACCAAACCTTTAGATTGTCCCTGCTACCTCGGCTAAGAACCGCATGAATCGAGGCCGCTTCAAGGGTTTTGCCCTCTGCGTCAACAAATAGAAGGATTTTGGCTTGCTAAAACAATGGCTCTTAGTAAGGGCATCCGTTCAGGTGGTTATACGTGCGGCAGCGCTACTCTCCGTTATGGAGTCTCCCAGCCTCCAAGGGTTGCGCCTTGGAGGGTTTATGGGGAGGTTGGCTGTCGGTATAACAAAACAACACCTGTCGCTTGAGACTTTCGTCCCAAACACCTTATTTTATATAGCGGCTTGGAAGAGCTTGGCTTTAGCTTGATGCTGTTTGGGTCGTTCCCACCTTTCGAAGCGGGGTGGCAGGCCCTCTAAGGATTACAAAAGCAATATAATCATGAAAACACTTTTGATCCCCAAGTTCATACGAAGATGCAAGGGGAGAGCATACGTGTTCCCTATGATTACATCACACTAAACATGGTTCAATTTTAGATCTTTGGATTAGATGGGGGGTGATTAATGCAAAGTGTTGTGAGAAGTTTTTGATTCCCAAGATCACCAAAGGGTGAGAGGGAAGAGCATACACTTCTCACCCTACTTGACACAACCACGAAGACACTTCACACAAGTATTTTAGATTGTCTTGATTAGATGCGTGAGAAATGCAAGTTTGTTGTTCTTTTTATCCAATGATGTATGCAATTTGTGGTTCTTTTTATAGCCCAAATTGAAGTGTTTGATTGTTTGTTTGTTGGCACACAAAGGAGTATATTTTAGAGCACCAAAATAAATGTTAGGAGCACACACACACTTCACACAAGGAGTTGTTTGGATTGATTTTTAAAACACCAAATTGAAATGTTGTCTAAGACCTAACATGCAAAAAGGGTTCATTTTAGTTTCCAAAATCAAAGTGTTATCTAACTAATCAACAAACCATCCTGTAAAAAGACTTCAGTTAGTATCCGCAGTACTTGCAACAGACAGAAAAACAAATTACCTAAATAGTGCTAAAATAAACATGTACAGGCGCCACTGCGGGCAAAACAACTCGACTTACGAAAGAAGGCGCTAAAATAATCTATGGCGCTAATTAAACACAACTATAGTGATAATATATAGAATGGCGTAGATACAGATTTTAACGCTAATATTCCCTACTTAAGGCGCTAATACAGATGATAGCGATGATGGGTATTAGTGAAAGCGCCACTGCGCGATGTTTCAGAGTATGGGGAAAACGTAGATGGCGCTAAACTGAAGGATAGCGTCAAAACGGGAAACTAATGCTGGTTTTTCATTCTTTCAAAAATTCGCCATAACCTCCCCCTGTAATTCCTAGTTTTCCTGCAAAACAGAGAGCAAATACCACAGAAAACCGTAGGAAAAGCAAAAAAACAACACGTGAGTAGGGTTAGTATTAAAAAAAAAAATTCGCACAGAGATAGCGCTAAAACAGGAATAGCGCTGAAGGAAGGTTGAGATAGCGCCACTGCGACGGTTGGATAGCGTTGAACCTGCAAAAATCACATACTAACACAAAAACTCACAGACAAAGATTAGATTCGGACCTTGTGGGTCCCACCGGGTGTGCCAATGTAGATTAGATAAAGCAATGAAGGTAAAACACTAAATCAAATGCAATACAAACACAAGATTATACCTCACATGCAAAACCTAATCACATCAAGGGAAAGAAGGAGCATTTGCACCCAAAAGAAGCTCCCAAGACCAAGATTATCCCTAGACTATGGATTCAAATGTGAAATGTTCTTCAATTGTGCAACTCACTATCTAACTCAAGGATGATTTTGGCATGGTAACTTTGCATAAACTTGTATGATGAAAATGACTTGTGAGAGGTATTTATAGACTTTTGGAAGGGATTTTGATCCAAGGGTGGAGATTGATTGGAGAGATCAATGGTGGAGGATGAAAGTGATGTGGAGGGGCTATATTTGATCTTGGAAGATGGAGGGCTAGGAATAAAAGCAAATCTTTTATTCATTTTTGGGAAATGAGTGAATAAATGAGGTTGGGTGAGATGGATTATTTGTGAATTAAAAATTCACATGGGGAAGAGTAAAATGGATTAAAAATTTATTTGGGGAAGAGTGGATATTTATGAGTTATGACATGTGTAAGGGATGTGTAAAAGGAGTAAATGTGATGTATGATTTATTTGAATTTTAAATTTGGGGGATGTGGAAAGAAGTGCTAATGAGGGTTTGACTCACTTAATTAAGGTGATTAACCTAATTAATGTGGCTAGAATAAATTAGTAGAGGGATCAGAGAGAGGATAAGATTAATTAATCAGTGATTTAATTAATTAATCCTAAGGCTAGGATGAGGTAGGCTAGAGTAAGCAATTAAATAATAGCTATTTAATTATCTAGGGTAGGGATAGGCTAATTAGTAGGCTGGATTAATTAGTTAACACGGTTTTAACTAATTAATTGGATTTAGGAAAAATGGGGGAATTGATTTAATAAATTTTGCATATTTATTAAATCAATTGGCTAAGGTTTGGACTATTGAATCAACAAAATTAATTCAATTTTGGGGATGAAATGGTGTGGATTTAGGAAACGAAAGGGGTAATTAATTAAATAAAAATTTAATTAATTGGTTGGGAAGGAAATTGGTATGTTTAGGGATGTCGGGAGTCAGTTTGGTGGTCGAGACATTTTTAGGTGTCTACACACACCTCGCCTAACTCAATTTGATTTACAATTTATACATGATATTACATTGATTACATTGCTTGTCAGTCAGAGACAACATGAGAAATACATTTACAAGTCGACTGGACAACATGAAACGTGTAGAGGACAAGTCTTAAACAAGACTACACGCAACACCAATAGAAGACCCATGCCTTGCGGACATCAGAGCTTGCTTAACTAGGTCCAAAACATCCTTCACAACATCAAACATCAAGGAATTACATCCGCACACTCCGCTCAATTGAAAATAGGACAACCTTAAGCAAAGACACGAAACTTGAAGCATAATGGCCACAACAACTTGAAAACCTTGTGCGATACTGGAAACAAGAATAATCTTCATGAAACTCTTCGAGATGAGTCTACAGGACTCATACAACATCTTCAAACACTCCTTTAACTCCATACATCAAAAATTTCATGCCACACATCTTCAACCATGAACTCTGAGTACAAGTCACCTGGAACACATTGCAACATACTGTCATTGAAAAACTGAGCTTGCAGATCACCAAGAAACTTGAAACTGCAAGAAAGCATGTAATGCACATCCATAAACATGTCCACAAAACTGCAAAGGCAAGCATTCACATCCGGAGGAATGCAGAACATTCCAACAGGCCTTCAACACCACCTTACTCTGCCAGAACCCATGTCGGTCCTCTATCATGCATAACTTTCACAGCAAAAGGACAAATTATATGAAATTTTGGAATTATCACCTTCACAGTACCCTTAACACAGTTCCAGAACCGCATAGCCATAATTGCAAACGCGGAGGAATGCAGAGCATTCCATTACCGTATAGTAAATGTCTTTTTTAGAACCAACACTGTTTTCAAACTATCAACTGCAAAACACTCTTTCGGTAATCTAAACATCATGAAACTTAGAACATACATGCTTTAGCACTATATGAAGCTATCTTCCAATCCACAAAGGCACAACATCAAGAGAATGAAAATGCAGAGCAATCTCCTAGACAATCTTCAAGGGCAGTCATCTTGTAGCAGAAACTTTCACCAACTTCTGAAGGCCAAACCTTCTTTGTATCAACACATGCATTCTTAGGAACAATAGGAGAGATCATACAATATGCTACAGGCCACCAGTAACATCTTCCCAACATCAACAACACATCTGATCATTTTAGTGCTTCTAATTCCCATCTTAATATAACTGCATACTCAACTCTGCATTGATCAAGGCATGACATCCAACCATGAACTTCAGTAATCATACTATATTCAACATGACATCCAACCATGAACTATATCTTCTCTGTTGGATAGGACATAACATCCAACCATGAACACTATTACACATCCATGATAGTGTTGACATCAATGACAACCTTGTGACAGTGTTGACATCAATGACAACTTTAGGAACCATAAGTGTAACAATGCAATCCACAACTCTATCTCAACTAGCACCTGCACCGTTAGGAGGTGCAATGGGTATGCCAATAGTGCGATTTAGAGAATAGTTTCGTCAATAAGAAATTTTGTTCTAAGGTTTTTTATTTGAAAATGGCCAACGTGGTCGATAAAGAGTGCAACTCAAATATGTTGAAGATCAAGGGGACAAGTATAACTTCAGAGTGGTGCTTTTCGAGCTACTTAGTGGGAAAATGAATCTAATTGTCTCCTATTCAATTGAGCAAGGGAGCAAGTTATATTATGTTGAGTAGCAATTTGAGATGGTGGTGGATAAAAGATTTGAGAAGTAACAAAAAATCAAAGTGAGATGGAGGCAGTGCAAAGAATAGTGAAGATTGAGTCTGAATGTCAAGACTTTTACATTATGATGTATGACAATTCCAATGGAAAACAATTTTAGGACGTGTGTGCATGTGCGTGTGTGCGTGTGCGTGCGTGTGTGCGTGTGTGTGTGTTTCACACACATTATTATTTTTGTAAATTGTCATATCTAATTTCTATGCGATGACTATTTGTATAGTTAGTATTCAACAAGATTTGTTTATAGTTGTGTATGGTGCCTTGACATGGTCCAACAATATAGCTATGCCTTTACCAATGTCAATAAAACTTAAACCTTATATTATAAGACTATCGTTCGACATTAGAATCATTAGTGATTTATAAGATATTATTCTTGTGATTGCTTTGCAATTATAAAGGGAAATATTTTTTAAGGGGATATTTAGGTTAATTAATTAATTTTATCAACAAACATACAATTAATCTAAATAGATAGCTACAATTTCAACTGATCTTTCATGGGGTTTTCTTCATCACTCTTTTTTAATAAAATCAACATGAAGGGCCAAAAAAGGGAGAAAGTTTTCAAGCAAGGATTGTAGATGCTATATACAAAAACCCAAAAGAAGGCCTTGAGCGTTGGTTAAATTTTACACAAGAGAAGGAAGCACATACACCAATATTATGTCTCTATTGAACACTAATAACTTCCAATTTACTTCAATTCAATTTAATTTAAAGCTCCTCAAAGTAAGAAAAAAAATTGATAGAGAAAAAAAAACCTTGACTATTTGCTCATTCCTTCTATATTCATCGTAATATTACATTCTATATACACACCATATTAATATTCTTTTATGCATATTTATTGAGATACATATATTGTATTAATAATGATTTGATTAAATACCAAATTTTCTAATATCATATATTGCAATAATAATTATTCGATTAATACCGAATTTTCTTTTAAATTACTAGAGTGCTCAGAATTGACAAAAATAATCATGATTGTACTTTATGTTTTTTGGCCGCATGTCTTGATGTTGCTTGTTAGTAACTGTCATCAATTAATTGGAATTTAAGTGGGGTCTTTTGTTGATAAGAATTTGTGTGTTTGTTGACAAAGATTGAATTTTGTTGAGGCAATTTCTTCAAAATTTTCAACTTCATTCTCCAAATTTTCAACGACCACCTCCATTGTCCATATCATATAAATGTTTCTTTCATAAAGAGTATCATTATCTTTGATAGACACCACATTGAAAGGTGTGTTGTGAGAACTCATCTCGTATAGCAAAACGCCTAAAGCACACCAGTCGATGGTGAAGTCATGGTCGCCACCGTCATTGAGTATCTCCTTAGTTTGTCCCCACGAAAGAGTGAGATTTGGTGTTCAATGGCATCAGAGACATCTTGTTTAGTAGTTAAACTCACACACGATTTCATAAAAGCAGATGTCCCGTCGTCTTGGATAGTGCAACAGTTGGGGTGGGGATATACTTTGACTTTCAAATCTCTACACAAGAAGAGAACTAAAATGCAATGCTAATAGAAGAGTAAAGTATGAAGACCATCTAAAAATAAAGGCCCATTTGTTATCATAGTTTACTATAGAAGATAAGAGTGTTCAGATCATATAAAATAAAGAGCTTTTGGTTGTCACGATTTTCTAAAGAGTTCAGTTAAAAAGATAAAGAGACCCAAATGCAGGGGAATCATCTCCAATGAAAAATGATCCCTTGTCCCAAATGAATTAGAAACTTAGACTTGATTACTTTGCTTCCCATGTTCAAAGCAAATAATTATATGGGTTTCCACCCATAAATTATACAAAACATATAAATTTAACTATAGATACCCCACTATGGATACAAAACATATAAATTTTAAGTATGGACTTCTATCACTTCTAAAAATACCTCAATGGTTCAAATGGTGATATATTGACTAACAATGATCCTCCCCAAGGATCCTATATTTGGAAAAGTATGGTCTGTAGCATGTTTATACTTAATAAAGGTAAAAAAAATGGAAACTTGGAGATGGATCTAATATCAATTTTTGGGAGGATATATGACTTTTAAATTCCTCTTTGAAGGATGTTGAATGGGCGGCTCATATTGTAGACTTGTGTAAAACTACATTTGAGACTAAAGTGAGACTATTGAAGAGAATAATGGAGTTAAGCATTAGAAGGCCCTGTCCGAGGCTTCTTCTAATGGTGTGCTTGCTCTTTCCAAATTAGAATCATTGTTGCACGTTTCATATCCCACAAGCTTTCAAAAGGGATGCGCTGGTTTGGGTAGATAATTCCACAAGTGTCTTTTCGGTTGCTTTGGGATTTGCTATGTTAGTTGATCAAGGCCCTTCTCCGTATTGGGCAAAATCATGGCAAACTCAGTTGATTCCTAAAATTAATATATTCTTATGGTTGGTGACTTGAAACAAAGTCCTCAGATTGATAATTTGGTTAAAAGAGGATTTGCTTTGCCTAATAAATGCTCTTTATGTGAAAATAAGAAGAAAGTGCTCCTCATTTGATGTTGGAATGTCCCTTCTCATAGGAAGTTTGGATCTTTCCCTCTTAAAGGTCAATCGGGCTTTCCCTAATGATACTCAAGGGCTATTGGAACAATGGTCTTCTCCTTTTCAAAACTCTTCCTTAATACTCTTCTGGAGTATTACTCTACCTAATGTTGTTTGGGGATTATGGAAGGAAAGAAACAATAGAATTTTCAGTGATATATGTCTTTGATGAGCACGGTAATAAATAAAATGTGTGCAACCATAAAAGAAAACTTTCTTCTTGTTGTTAGGAGAAAAATGTCTCCATCTCCTAAGATCGGGGTCTCAAAGGTTGACTTGGAGATAGCATCTGCATGGAAGCTTGACTTTGATATTTCGGTTCCTTTTAAGGATTCTAAATCCAAGAGGCATAATATTGTTTGGACCCTTCCTCCTAATTGGTGCAAGCTCAACTTCGATGGAGCTGGAATCCTAGCCCAACGAGAGGTGGAGTGCTAAGAGACAATAAATGTAACCTAATTGTAGTTTTTGCTATTAACCTGGGAAACCAAACCAACCATTTTGCTGAAGTTGTAGCAATTAAAATGCTTAAAAAATGGCTCAAACATATTGGAGTTTAATCCTCAATGATAGAAGGGGATTCGATAAACATTATAAATTGTTCAAAGGAGCGAACCAAGCTGGACTATCGAATGCTTGATAAAGGATTTAATTAGTATTATTCAAAATATAAGAAATGTGAATATAGTCCACTTTTATAAAGAAACTAATAGAGTACCTGATTTTTTTGCTAATTGGGGGGTCTACTATCAAGGCATCACTAATTGGACAAAGAATGGCATCTTCCCTTTGAAAGTCATTAAACTTAATAATGTTGATATTAAAAAGTATTAATTTTCATCATCCTTTTGGAATGGGGCGGATTTGGTTAATTGCCTACATGAGGGAAGGTCACCTTAGTCATGATGGTTCAGTGTACTTGAAGACATTCTCTAGCAGCTTCTTTTCTTACCTTTTAGCAACTATCTTGGTAAAAAGGGCATTGTTGGGATATTGTAGGGCACAAGAAAAATTGACAGGGTTTTGTTACAATGGGAGGTGATAGAAATCATATTGAGCCTTTGGGTTGCAATACTATTAAGCAAAACCAAGGAGTACAAAAGATTTTGATGAATAAGGGGTTAACCCCCTATCTTGAGAGATTTAATGGACATGATACCTCACTGACAATTGAATTTGTAAAAGGTTGGAACAAAGGCATATCATGGTGCAAGGGCTAGAATTTGAAGTTACAAAGGAGTTATTGACTCAAGTTATTGGGCTCTCTTTAAAGGGAGCTAAATATTTTAAATATAGGCAAACAAGGGAATATGCCATTTCCATTATTTTAAAGTATGGTGAAGAACTAAAAAAATTCTATTCGAGCCATGTTAGAAGCTCATTAAAGCCCCCTTGGGATGAAGTTGCATTCTGTATCATGAGGTACATGACCTAGGGATGATACCCCTCCATCAAGGGCTAATTTTATTGATTGTAAACTCTATAAAAGAAAAGAATCCTAAGGTTCATTGATAGAGTTTTAAAAGTAAAGAGGAAAACTTGAAAATAGTGGTTGACTACTTTGACTCACATCTAGGACTTCAGTAGACTCCAAGGATGATACCTAGGAGGCTATGGAGAAGGAATCTGCAATGGATTCTGAAACTTAAGAATCGCTTTCCAAGGATGCCAGTCCAGGGTTACAGGATAAAAGGCTTATGGAAGAATATTGTAGAGAAATTGATAGGCCTAGGGAGGGTAAATGGAAGAAAGGAGATGCCATCAAAGGTCAACCCCTTCCCCCCAAGGTTATAATTGATAATGTGAAGAGAGGTGTCGATATTCAGGAAAGTCGAGGAATTTGGGTGGTCTATATACTAAGGGGCAAAGGAAAGCTAAGGCTTTCCCAGAGCCTGCTATTGGTGAACCTTTTCTTGGTATTCCTAACCCCTGTCCAGCCGTACCAAAGGATTTTTTCTTACTGGTGTCTCTCATCTTTATAAGATTTGTTTGATATGGTAAATCAGGTAAGCCAAAATCTGTGGACCTTGCAAGAAGCTTTTAAGGCACAACATTGTCTTACCAAATAGTTCTTTGTTGAAATTAACAGTATGAACATTAAGCTATCCTTGATAGAAAAGAATTGGAAGGGACAAACACAAATTCAAAAGGAGGATGATTGAATCTTCCAGAATTGGGAAGTCATCCCTCAAGTTAATAGACTAGCCGACAACTGCAGTGAATATAAGGAAAAAATTGATACTTCAGGAGAAAGAGTTTAAATAGGGCCAAGACGATCTCAAAAACAAACTGACAGTGCTGGAGAAATTCATGAACATCATCAAGGATGACTTGAACAAGGTTATAGAAGTCAACAAATGCCCTATTCAGAATAGTGCAATGGGGATCAAGATCCTTGACTGGGAAGCTGAAAAGAACTACTGAGGAGTCGAAGGCTCCCAATCTAGAGGGCAAAGCTACCAAGGCCCCAATGCAAAAACCAAGGGCAGCAAGGAGGAAGAAAAAAAAGAACTACAGAACTTTGTGGACCTACATGCTAGTTTTTACCAACAAGAACTGGAAGCTATTGAAACTTTGAAAAGGTTGTAGGTCTCTGGTTTCTTGTCTGTTGTTTTGTTAATATTCTGCTGGCTGTAAAGGGTTTCAAGGCCCCTTCAAAACCTGTTTTACCCCTTTACCCCTTTAATAAAAAACTATGGATACCCCACTTCTGTATAGATAGATAGAGATTTAAAATCAAAACAAATTAACATATTGTTGCATTTTGATAAATTTGATGTCCACTAGACAATAAAGTTGGTCAACATGCACACCGTCTAAATCCCAAATTAGTCCTTAATTAAAAAATAAAAATGTTTTCAGAATATCAGAATAAACAAAGATGAGCTTGAACTCTATTCATGTGTTCAAAATGGCTTCTTTGAGCACAATAGAATCCACCGCTCATTTTTTTTAGTTGCAATAAAACCATATTTATACCACTGAATTGTTGTGCCCAATCTCATAAGAAAATGAAAAAAACCATATCTTTACAATGAAAATATCATGAAATTCTATGACATGAAAGAATGTAGTCAAAGAAAAGATGCAGACAACCTCTAACGAGGGCTGCTTCTAAAATGAAGTAAAGAGAAAGTGAGCAGCCAGTGACAAGGGGAACAAAGAACCGAGTGGAGGAGGCAGCTGTCCAAATTGAAATTGTTCATTGGCTGACATCAGCATGAACAACCTCGGCAAGAATGGACCTTGTGACCCCACCAACAACTGAAAGCTAAAACTGCAAGCCAGGTGAAGGCAGTAGTCAAACATATGGGAATTGCTGCTTATCATGCTCTACCCAGATTGAAAACAATCTTTGAGCGGTTACGATCAGTGCAGGAGGGTTTGTTGTTGTGGCAGGTGCATCTTCTGCCTTGGATTTTCCGGCCCAAGGTCGAGGCATTCAAATCTATGCCTATAGAAACTATATATCTGACAGTTTGAGGCTGACAAAATTTTATAGCTGAGCTTGAAAATCTTTGAAAAAATGGACGATTACTATTAAGTGGTGGAAGTGAATCCGTGGTTGTCATCTCTAGCAGATGTCAAATAGCGGATAACTTTGCTTAGTCGGTTGTTGTGTCAGCAAAATATCTTATTGGTGTTATTTTTCCGGGCACTAAATGGGATTAATCTGCACCTTACACATCCAAGAATTTGAATTCCTTTATTAAAAGACTAAAGTTAATCTGCATCTTAAAGGGAATTGAGCTCCTCCCGATTTCCTTTTAAGCCCTATAAATCAATGTGTAGTTTCTCCGTTCACCAAATTAAATTACCATGGTGATGATTTGATATTTTTACAGCTGGAAGATTTAGTAGATTAACTACCATGCTATAAATATTGACCCACCCATCAACATAACTTTCTTTTTCCCTTTGTCTTTAAAGTTACCTATGTGTGTAGGCAGAAAAAAGCAGGCAACTGAAAAAAACCAGTGAAGTTTTCAGGCCATTTTTGGACCTGTTCTCATACTAAAGAGCCTATTGGCTAATTAATGTAGAGAAGAAAGTTGGAATTGACCTCTTCACTGGGCATTCAGTTCAGTGTAGGTGAAATTTTTCTTGTGACAGAGGTTTAGAGGAGATTTTTGACAATACTTTTAGCAAAATACATGCATTTGCAGATGTATTCAGCGGATGAATTTATGGATAGGAGGGTGGTGATTTTTGAGGTGGATTGAAATGAGACTCCAATTCTCCAATAAACTCACGAGTGTGTTATGCTCAAGGCACATTGATGGAGTAAACAGTGAAATACACAACCTTAGTTTTGAACTTTCAAGTTTAAGCAAAAAATACGTATGAGATGGCGCAGTGCAGGGCAATTCACACATTTCCAAACAATGACGAGCGTTATAATTTATTTTTCTGTGCATTCACCTGCTTTAGTTCAAAGTAATGATTTGATTTTGAATATTATATTGGCAAGGAGAATTCATGAAATCAATGCTATATGGCTGGAAATAGGGCAAATTCTATGTAATAAATAAAATAATCAAGGATACATCATAACCAGTGTTTCAAATCAGAAAATACATGTTAGCGTCAGCTTGATGGTATTCAAGTTGAGAATGAAGGCGCCTCCCTATGATTTTATTTGGGCAAAAATCAATACAACCGATTGTCTTGTCTGTTGACAGTCTTCAATCATCATGCACAGGTTTCAGCTTTGATAAATTATACCACCCAATGAAGCCACTGTTGAGATAACAGACTTCCTCAAAAAATGAATGGTTACTCATAACATCTGACCACTTATTCAGGCTCAAAAAGAGTTGGAATCGAACTAGGTATTGATGCACTCAGCAACAAGCTAAACAGAAAACCATAACAAAAAAGAGATTCTCACAGGAAGCTGGTCTATACCTTAGCATGGTAGTCAACCACATGGAAAGAATATATGCTATAAATTAAGGAATGCTGCTGGCTAAAGAGTAATTTCAAATTTGTTCTCTCTAAAATGCATAAATCAGAACAGAATGATAAAATAGACTAAATCTGTACAGCGAAATGAATTCATCAAAATTAGTGAAGTCTGGCAATGATAAGATATAGTTTAATTAAAAGGGTTGTGCTGCTTGGGGAGGCACAGCCATAGATCAGCCAAGTGGTTTAACTACGACAGGAAATTTGTCATTCCTGAGTACGAAGGAAGCAACATGTAACACTCAAGTGTCAAAGCATTATTGTCCTCTATGGTATGCTCCCATATGGAGTGTTTTCATGTGTCATGTACAATGTGGAATCTGAACCATAGTTCTCATATGGACAAGTGATTAACTGCCCCAAGACCTAGGCAACCTCAGTGTGGATGATGAGATGTCCTAGGTTAATTCTGATTTGATTAATGTCCTGTATTATTCCTGATCTGAATATATGTGCAATAACAATATTTTTTTCCACAACAGTTATGACACCATGAACAAGTTTTAATAGTGCCGGGCGATAATTATAACAGATAAGTTTCGAAGAACAGCAGTTACAGATGACTAACCCAGACTGAATCAAGTTACAATATAGAATGGCTCCTAATTATAACACAGTATTCTGAATGATGATTCTTATAAATTCAATATGCTGTTTCAGAGAGAAAACACAATTTTCTGCAAGCTGATCGGTCAGCACTCACACTGCTGTCGCTATAGTTGATGGGCAAAGCATATACAGGATTGGAGCGCTGCCCTTACCTGGATGAAGAGACCTAATTGATTCAGATCTGGTAGCCGAGCCTCCAATGCTGGGCGCATATACGTGAGTAGACTGTGATTTCCAATGCTTGATTCAATGTGTTAGCCCTGCTGTGCAAAGCAAACTGGTATTGCCTCTGCAGAATGACTTCTTAGCGCACCCACTAGGCAAGACCACTATAGGATGTTGGTGAGCATTGTAGTTTCCTCTTCCACCTGGGTCCAGAATCAACCCCAAACCATTGACTAGTGATGCTGGTCTATAATCCTGGGAGGGCCTGGATAATTGCGATTTGATTTGCAGATACAAATAATGTTGGAGATCTCTGCGCTTAGTGAGGTGATCAGATAAGAGTTGTGTCTAGCCGCCCAGGTCACCAGCGAACCCAGCAATGATTAGAAATTTTGCCTCTGTGAAGCAGCAACCCGAATGGTATATGATTTAGCCTGTCACGCCTGGTTTAACTCTTCTTAAACACCTGAAAATGCAAACAATTACTCAATTCAGCACAACTGCAAGACCTAGGTGGGCTTGCCAAGAAAATGGGGTGTAGGTTTTTGTCCAAACCTCAATGCAGCTACTGGGGGTTTCGTCCCAGAAAATGCTAGAACTCAAAATGACAAGTAACATGAAATCTTTGCATCCTTCAAATGGAATCCACTCTTCTTTTATCCCTGTTGGATAGGACGCCATGGTCCCAAAGTCGCGCTTGCTTTTGAAATTTGAATTTTTGAACTTTATTAATATTATTATGTTATTAATAATCTTAATATTATTTGATTAATAATATAATATTAATAAAGTTCAAAAATTTCAAATTTCAAAGGCAAGGGCTATATATATATATATATATATATATATATATATATATATTGTTAATAAACGTTTTTTATTTATATTAAGAGTAGTCTCAGCTGGGAGACATGGGAGGGACATGACAGTCCTCCCTTCTTAGATTTTTCTTGTCCTCAAGCAACTTCAAATTAGGATGATCAAAGATTTCAGATCCTTCCCACATGGCGTCCTCCATGGTCAAATTCTTCCACTTAACCAAATATTCCGGAATGACCTTATTTCTCAACTTTTTTTCCCTCACATCTAGGATTATTGCTTCGGGCTCCAAGATGAATTTTCCTTCTTCATCAAGTGGAGGCAGCTCTGAACAAGGAGTGATGTGTTGTCCCAACACCTTCTTGAGACAAGATACATGAAAGACATTATGAATTCTGCTGCTTGTTGGTAACTCCAACTCATATTCCACCTCACCTACTCTTCGTGTGATTTTATAAGGCCCATAAAATCGTTGTTTAAGCTTCTTTGCACCACTTCCTTGAGGATAGATTGCCTATAGGGCTGCAACCTTAGAAAAACCAAGTCTCCCACCTCAAAAGTTCTCTCCAACCAGTGACGATCAGTATACATTTTGTGTTGATTTTGGGCCTGCTGCAAGTTTTCTTTTAGTGCATTCAAAATATCCATACTCTGCTGTACCAAATCTCTAGCTCTAGGGACTCTACTATTCGAAAGAATTAAATCCACAAATGATAATGCTTTATAACCATATAGAGCTATGAAGGGAGTCATACTTATCGACATATGATGAGCGGAATTGTAGCAATATTCTCCAAGATGAAGCCACTTAACCCAAACTGTTTGCTGTCCTGTAACATAATTCCTTAGGCACCCTTCAAGCCATTTATTCATAATTTTTGTTTGTCCATCAGTGATAGCTAGTGCTTGGATTCAATTATGTGTCTATCAACCAAAAAAGTTATTGCCAAAACAAGCTGATAAACCTACTGTCCCTGTCACTCACAATGTTTCTGAGCAACCCATGTAATCTAAACACCTCTCTAAAGAATAAATCGGCCAATTGTGGAGCTCTATACTTAGAAGATATGGAAAAAAGTGTGCATACTTAGTGAGCCTATTTACAACCACAAAGATACAATCCTTACCTTGCACTTTCGGAAGTCTTGTGATGAAATCCATCAAAATGCTCTCCCATTTCTGATTTGGAATGGGTAAGGGCTGCAATAAACCAGCTGGAAATGTTTGCTCTACCTTGTTTTGTTGACATATCAAACACTCTCTAACATGCTTCAAAACATCCCCCTTGAGACCTTTCCAAGAAAACCACTCTCTTACCTGCCTATATGTCTTGTAGTACCCTTGATGACCAACCAAAGGAGTGTCATGACATGCTCTCAAAATATTTTCTTTCACCTTCGATCCTGGGACAAGGAACACTCAATCCTTATAAAGAATGAGCTCCTCAACTACCTTGTACCTATCATCTTGCAGCTTGCCTTCCAAAATGTCAATAGAAAATGCATCCTTGACATACTCTACTAATATAGAAGTTCTCCAATCAACAGAAATTTCAATCATAGAACATAAATAAGGTCTCCTAGATAATGCATCAGCTACCACATTATTCTTTCCTTTCACATACTCAATATCAAAATCATAAGCCTGCAACTTACCCACTTCTGCTGCCTATCATTCAAATCCCTTTGATTGAGGAAGAATCTCAAACTATTATGATCTATTTTCACCACAAATTTCCCACAAACCAAGTACTGCCTGAACTTAGCCAAAGCATGCATGATGGCTAACATCTCCTTGTTGTAAACAAAGAAACCCCTCTCTGACTCCTTTAGTTTATGACTCTCAAATGCAATAGGGTGTTTGTTTTGCATCAATACTACCTCTCCTAAAGCATCACACTCTAATACAAATGGAAGTGAAAAACTTGGAATAACCAACACGGGACATGAACTCATTACCTCCTTGAGCTTGTCAAAAGCTCTCTGCACCTCCTCACTCCAAGAAAATGCTCCCTTCCTAGCCAAATTCGTCAATGGGGCAGCCAACTGCAAAAACCCTCTGACAAACCTCCTGTAATAGCTACAAAGTCCCACAAATCCTCTCTAAGTGTGAAAGTCCTAGGTCGAGGCCAATCCACTATTGCCTTGATCTTCTCCTCATCTACACTAACGCCCTGGGCACTAATCTTATGCCCCAAATACAAAATCTTGATCATTCCAAACTCGCATTTGGATGCTTTGGCGAAAAGTGACTACTACTCAAGTATACCCAATACCTCATCTATATGTCTCAAATGATCCTCCCAAGTGTTGCTATAGATCAATATGTCATCAAAGAAAACCAAAAGAAATCTCCTCAACTACTTAATAAATACCTGGTTCATGCAAGATTGGAATGCAGCTAGAGCATTAGTCATCCCAAATGACATGACTAGAAACTCAGAATGCCCAAAGTGACACCTGACAGCTATCTTGTGAACATCCTCCTTCCTCATTCGCATCTGGCAGTACTTGGATTGCAAATCAATCTTAGAGAAGTATACTGCACCATGAAGCTCATCTATCAACTCATCGACCTTGGGAATTGGATAGCGGTTCTTGATTGTATTCTTATTGAGTGCTTTATAGTCGATGCACATCCTCATGGTACCATCCTTCTTCACCAACACCACCAAAGAAGCAAAAGGACTAGAGCTTGGTTGTATATGTCCCATATCAAGTAGCTCCTTAATCGCCTTCTCAATCTCTTCCTTGTACCTCCTCGGATGCCGATAAGGTGTGGTAATGATCGACTTCACTCCCTCCAACTCAATAAAATGTTGAAATCCGCTATCTTGTGGAAGCCCAGGAGGAATATTGTTGAATAGCATGCTATGCTTATCTAGAAGAGGTTGAATATCTATATGCGGTCTTTTCACCTATGGGTAAAAAATCATTGGTGTCTAAACATTGTGATGCCCAATCAACCTGTCCTCTGCAAAAAGCTCTCTTCATCCTTCTAGTTGTCACAACCCTCGGAGCTACATTAGATATGCCCTGGAGAATCACCTCCTTACCCTCAGATTGAAATTTCAGCTCCATAGTCTAGTAATTCTAATAATACCCACCAAGTGAATACAACCTTTACACACCCATGACTGCATCTGTCTCACCTATGCCAACCACATAAAAGTCATCACGAACTCTGTGTCTACCCAAGGTGATGTCAAGTTGTTGAATCCTTCATGTAAATGGAATCGTGAATACATCAGCCACAATCACATTGAACCTTTCGAAGTCATCCGTCTTCAATTTCATCCTAGTCACTAAACCCTCATCAATGAAATTATGAGTGGCTCCACTATAAATCAAAACTGTCACCTTATGACCCTGCAATACACCATGATCTCGAAAAAGGTGATACCTAGGTGGTGCTCCTAAAAGTGTGGCAAGTGTGCCTCCTGAAAACTCTTCTCCTTTATGATCCCCGTGCTCCACCTCATCCAATACTACCTCAAGTTTGGCTTCTTCTGCCTCTAAATCATCATCGAGGGTTACCTCTATGTAGTGTACCTGTCCACTCCCCAAGCATCTATGTCCTAGCTCCCATGGCTCTCTACAAGAAAAGCACAACTTCCTCCGAAGCTCATTCTTAGTTTCTTCAACCTTGTTTGGTTTGGGAGGTAACACCTTGGGTTGTGGGAAGTCCCTGTGGAATGGTTTCCTATGTTGTATTGGTGGTGCATTCTTGAAGTGGGACTTGCTCCTGGTTGTAGTAACCTCCAATTTCAACACCCTCTGAATCAGGTCCTATAGAGATGTAGGCTTAAAAGCGCTAACCAAACCCCAAAGTGACTCTGTCAATCCCTTAATAAACAAAAACACGAGTCTTCCCTCAGTAATATCTAGCACCATGACTGAAACCCTTTGAAATTCTGCTACATAATCCTCTACTGAACCACGCTGCCTTAATCATGTCAATTCTCTTAAGTGCATCTCCGGATTCTTCCTATCAAATCTATCTATGAGCCTCTATGTAAAATCAACATATGTCACAATATGTTGATGCCCTTGTGTGATAATTTCATGACGCCACCACTCATGCGTTGTACCATCCAAATGAAGAATAGCAAACTTGATAGTTTCATATTTTGTCATAGGGCTGAGTGAGAGGTATGTATCCAGTTTTTGAACCCAAGCCTGTGCAATGACCTTTCCCAAGCCATCAAAAGTTGGGAGAGTCAACTTACTCACCCTCTGTTGTAAATCTTTGTTAAATTGCTGCATAGGTTGTCTCCCTCTTGATCCATTCCTAGCATTATGGAATTGTGTGAATGGGATTTGGCACCTAACATCTGGATCAAGTCTTGAGTAATCATCTATGCAGGCATTAAAATCATTTGTTGTTGGATTCAGCTCTTCCTCTTCTCGTGTCAACTCAACTCTAGGCAAACATGTAGGCTGTGTGGGTCTAGGAGTTGATCCAATTGGAATCCTGCTGTTATGTGTATTATTTTCAAATCCATTCTGATTTGAGTTACTGCCTTCTGCTCCATATTATTTTGTGCAGATCTGGTGGCATTGTTAGAATTGTTCATGTTTTGCAACATTTGGATGAGTATTTGTTTTGTTTGTTCCTGCCTCTGTGCCATTTGTTGTTGTATCTGCATGAAAGCTCTCCATTCATCATCCCGATCTGCCATCTTCTTCTTACCTCTTCCTCCAATTCCAACCATTTGTGACTATGCTTCTAATCTCCTTTTCTCTTTTTCCAATGCTCTCTGCTCTCTTTCACTCAACTGCATAAACCAATTTGGTCCCGCAGGCTGGTAGGACTGCTTGCTCTGATACCACTGAGATGTCCTAGGTTAAATCTGATTTGAATAATTTCCTGTATTATTCCTGATCTAAATATATGTGCAACAACAATATTTTTTTCCACAACAGTTATGACACCATGAACAAGTTTTAATTATAACAGATAAGTTTCAAAGAGCAACAGTTACAATTGACTAACCCAGATTGAATCAAGTTACAATATAGAATGGCTCCTAATTATAACACCGTATTCTGAATGATGATTCTTACAAATTCAATATGTTGTTTCAGATAGAAAATGCAATTTTCTGCAAGCTGGTCGCTCAACACTCGCACTGTTGTCGCTATAGTTGCTGGGCAAAGCATATACAGGATTGGAGCGCTGCCCTTACTTGGATGAAGAGACCCAATTGATACAGATCTGGTAGTTGAGCCTCCAATGCTGGGTAGATGTATGTGAGTAGACTGATTTCCAATGCTCGATTCAATGTGTCAGCCCTGCTGTGTAAAGCAAACTGGTATTGCCTCTACAGAATGACTTCTTAGCGCGTCCACTAGGCAAGACCACTATAGGATGTTGGTGAGCATTGTAGTTTTATCTTCCACCTGGGTCCAGAATCAACCCCAAATCATTGACTAGTGATGCTGGTATATAATCATGGGAGTTGTGCACTAGGCCTGGATAATTGCAATTTGATTTGCAGATGCAAATGATGTTGGAGATCTCTGCACTTAGTGAGGCAATCAGATAAGAGTTGTGTCTAGGCGACCTGGTCACCAGCGAACCCAGCAATGATTAGAAATTTCGCCTCTGTGAAGCAGCGACCCGAATGGTACATGATTTAGCCAGTCACGCCTGGTTTAACTCTTCTTAAACACCTCAATGCAGCTACTGGGGGTTTTGTCCCAAAAAATGCAAGAACTCAAAATGACAAGTAACATGAAATCTTCACATCCTTCAAATGGAATCCGCACTCTTTTATACCTATTGGATAGGACGCCATGGTCCCAAAGTTGGCGCCTGCTTTTGAAATTTGAATTTTGAAACTTTATTAATATTATTATGTTATTAATAATCTTAATATTATTATATATATATATATATATATAGTGAGTGTTAATAAACACTTTTTATTTATATTAAGCGCAGTCTCAGCTGGGAGACGTGGGAGGGACATGACAGATGATGGATCCCACTGTTTCAATAAGAAGCAGCTAACCATGGAAAGTACAAGATCATAGGTAGCCTAATTACTTTAATCAATAGATAATCACAGTTCAAATAATTTTATCTTGCAATGATATAGGTCTCCCTGTTCTACCTATTGACCAAAATGATTTGGCTGTGACCGGCAGGTAAGAAGAGGGGCACATCCAAGACATAACTCAGACTAGATAAGAAAAGTGGCATGCAGAAAATTCTACCAAACACCTGTGTCTTAAATCAAAAATGCTTTTGAGTTCTACACCCTTTGCCTCTGAAATGTATACTTACAGCAGAATATGGCTCAAGTTTTGTATTAGAAAAGACATATTTGTTACAGATAAGAGGAACAAAGATCTGGAAATGACAAGAGTCCCTCAATCTATTTTCAACAAAGATATACATTAGTAAAATAAAGAGAGACTTAGAAATGAAATGTTGAAAGCCTGAAAGAAAGAAGGAAAAGAATTTCTTTAGCACAAGATTCATTAGAGCCTGTGTGTTAAATGAGTCTATGCAGACAAAGTGTTATCTGTATTTTCTTGATGGCCTACAAACAAAATTCCATACTCCTCCGCCATCTTATAGGCCAGATCAATTTCATCATCAGTATATTCAGACGGCATGCTATCTAAAGCTGATTGCATTTTACCAAAGCTCAGGAGATATTTCTCAAAACCACCAGGTGCACATGTGCACAGCATATATGCAGTTCTGTTTGTTTTGTTTTTAAATGCACGAGGAACAAATCGGGGAAGATGAGCAAACGAACCCTTAGTAGCATAAAACTCCTGGTCTCCAACTATCCAAATTAATTCACCCTCAAGCATGTAGTAATTCTCATCTTCTTGTGTTCGAATGTGTTTGGGCAGACCATGTCCAGGAGGGACTGTCACTTCATAGAGGGTGTAAGAATCCCCAGTTTCATTTGCGAGCACTTTCAATGTAACCAGCATTCCAAAAAACCATAAATTGATGCCTTCACCTGCAAATGGATAATTTTCTTTTAGGTCATCGCAAAGGCTATTGGAGACAGAATAAAGCATACTTCTTGAAGTCTTTTTCTATTTAAGATATGTAAAATATGTCATGCTACAGTGACATACAAGAAGTAATTTTGCGAATATCAAAAAATAAGATGTGCATTGCTTATCAAAAGGGGGATCATTTTCAAACTTCAAATTTCATTCATAATACAACATGCTACATGTTCTGTACAGAAAAAAGAGGGGGGTGGAAAAGGGCATGCCTCAAGAAACTAAACAGGACAGTGCAGATGGCTGAAAATTAAACAGTCTGCTAAATATCCATCAGTTGAAAAATTAAATTATAATAACAGGCAAGACAAGCAAAAATTGCCAATATCCTATTCCAAAATGCATTGATAGTAATGTCTTCCTGCAGAAACTGGCATTATCCCAGGTCCAAACCTCGTCATCAATGGTAACATCCCTCATAAGTAAAGGGTACAAAAGTGTTTCTCCTGGTTGCTGCATTTATCCAACATCAGAGACCACAATGAGATCGACATCCTAATGAACATCTTATGTTGTATATTATATTGCATTTAATCATTCTCATACGTGTCATACAATATGTTATCAGCGTAATCTTGAATTGAAATGTAGTTTTATCCATTCCGTGGATGACCCTGAAGGATCTATGAAAGGGAAAAAATAGTTACAGATAAAATCTGTATAAAAACATTCCAACAGCTTAACCACTATTTACATTATCAGAAACTGTCTATACTTTCTATACACTCAATTACCAAATTCTAATGCATCCTTGGTCAAGCTGCATATGTGTTTAGTAGACAAGCTAAGCTTGTGGTGTAACTATTCAAGTCTCCAGGTTTTATTGAGTGTATGTTGCTAGCTTGCACAGGGGACAGTAAAACATCATCTGTGTTTCATCCTTATTTTTTCCCCAATTACCCAAACACAGGAGTGAATCTCAAGCCCATATTCTTCCAATTTCCTGCCTCAACTGCAAGGCAATATAAGCATGCCCTGAACAGGCATATTATATGTCTCTCATGAACAGAAAATTCTCTCCTAAATGTATGAAAGTTCATTATATGTGATCATTGGATAAACCTCATCTAACAAAATCTCATTTCTCACCAGGTTCCAGACAAAGCTTACTCGCTACCTCATTTGCGCCAAGTTTCAAATAGGTAGTGGTTCTTCAATGGCCTTCCTAATTTCCAATCTCTTCGTCCATTTCAGCCTGTCATGATAACAAGCCTTCCCCTGAGTTGGCACTACTCCTCTGGTCAATTCCATATGCTTTGTCCTGAATGAGTAGGTTAGAATATGGGATAGTGCTACTCCCTCCAATTAACTCCAATAACAACATACACATTCTTGC
The DNA here is from genome assembly GCA_027924645.1 of Cunninghamia lanceolata. Lineage (NCBI taxonomy): Eukaryota > Viridiplantae > Streptophyta > Pinopsida > Cupressales > Cupressaceae > Cunninghamia > Cunninghamia lanceolata. The sequence goes on along the minus strand of BSBN01000280.1, from coordinate 21,666,911 downwards.
TAGCATCAAGGATCATGTGGTTTGCACCTTCTTCTGAATTCTTCCAATAAGAAGCATTTCTCAATATTTTCAACTTTCTATAGAGATTCTTTTGAGAAGCTTGGTTCCCATGCTAGACAATCATTTAAAATGACCTTTTGTACTATAGTTTTAAAAAGGGATGTCCCTCAGTTTCAAACACTCATACTGAATTCACATGCAACTCAAGGTATATGATGAAGTAGATTGGGTTATTGCTGAAACCATAGATGGCATACCCGCCGATTACTTGCTGAGTCACAAAAAACTCGCGAGCTTTTGTGACTGGCGAGTTTCTGGGCCATTTGCTCGCCAGAAACTCGGCGAGTCTGTGGTGCGGACTCACCAGGCCCAAAAAGTGACCCAGGAATGTCTATTAAGGGGTTTTCAACGCCATTTTTTATCATTTTATGCTTGTTTCTGCTCTTCAAACCCTCAAACGCCCCTCCAAGTTTGCACACAGTGATCTAGTGTCCTCATTCAAAGATTTCAAAGAATTTTTTTGCGAATTCGAAGGGAAATTTGAAGCACAGGTCAGTAATTTATTCTTTTGTTTTTTTCAGCATTTTACTTCATTTTGGCTGCAAAATCCAACATGTAAGTTAAAAACAAACCATCATTTGCTAAACCTAAGTTGCATTTTTGCATTTTAATTCAAAAAAAATGGATTCATCACAATTTATGATGGTTTTTTTCTGATTTTTGTAATAAATTGACTGTTGTTTGCATACACAAGTTAGGTTTTTTATTTTAATCATTTTTTTTTAAGAAAATATTTAGAATCTTTAGATTAGATTGAAGTTTTACTGATTTAAACCAAATCTATATTGATTTAAACTAATTTTATGCTAGTGATTTATGTATAATTTAGGTTTTTTTTGTATTAAAAAATTAATATGTTGTGCTTTCCCTTTGTATGTGTAGGTTGTCGTTAAATACTTAATATAATGGCAAATAGGGAAGGAAGCTTCTGCATCAAGTTCAGCCTCAAGCTCCACCGCATCACCATTTATAGGCACTCGTCCTGCAAGAGCTAGAGACCCTGCTTGGAAATATGCCTATCAAGGACCGCAACTTGGGTCAGTTTACTACATTAGATGCCAAAAAGTATATTCTGGAGGCATAAATCACCTCAAATACCATCTTGCAAGCATTAGTCATCGTGATGCCAAGACTTGTCCTGGGACCACCGAAGAGATAAAAAGAGAGATGAATGCCCTACTTTCAGCCGCAAAAAAGAAAAAATTGCAAAAGGAGAGGGCAAAGGCAGCCATGGAAGCAGCCATAGCTGCTAGTCAAGGTGTTGAAATCCATCCAGATGCAGAGGAAGATACATGTTAGGGCATAGTGGTCTCTCTTTGTGGTCCACGGATCTGAAACAAATCCACCTCCATTTCATCTACTTCGACTAGAGCACTAGCTACAGCGCCTACACCTACACGCACGCCACATAGTTTTTTTGTGCCTAGAAACATGCTTGGAGCACAAACATCATTGGAGGCTACTGGGTGGAACAAGGAGGTGCATCAACATGCAGATATGGCATGTGCTGATTTTTGGTATTTCAACAACATTCCTTTCAATGTGGCGAGTAGTCCTTATTGGGAAAATTCGGTAACTGCATTAACAGTTGCGGGAAAAGGCTACAAGGCGCCTTCTCGCAAAGACTTGAGTGGGAGGTTAGTTAATGTAAATTTTATGCTAATTTATACTTATAGTAAATTAGTAATTTACTAATTTATGTTGAATTTTAGGCTAAATTTATGTTGTTTGATTTATAGAAATTTATTTTGAATTTAGGCTATTTTTTGTTTAAAAATTAAAATTGTGTACTTAATAGTTAACTTCACTTTGTACTTGTAGGTTGCTCATGAATGCCACTAAAAGGGCAAATGTAGTGGTGGAAGAACAGAAAAAGGAATGGAAAAAATATGGCTGCACCATTCTTTTTGATGGGTGGACGGATGGGAAAAACCGCACCATAATTAATTTTTTGATAGCTTCAAAAGGTGAGGTTGTTTTCTTGAAATCGGTGGATGCCTCCAACAAAGTAAAAAATGCAGAAACATTGTCTCTAATGTTGGAGGAAGTTGTCATGGAGGTGGGCATAGAAAATGTGGTGCAAGTCATTACTGATAATGCAACAACATATGTGGCGGCTAGGAGATTGTTGTAGGACAAACATACACACTTTTTTGGTCACCTTGTTCAACACATTGCCTTGACCTTCTTTTGGAGGGCATAGGCAAACTTGATTGGTCGACACCAGTTGTAGATGATGCAACATCACAAAATTTATCTACAATCACCCTTGGGTTCTTAATTTGATGAGAGATCACACCCAAGGGAAAGAGTTGGTGCGATCGAGTGTCACAAGGTTTGCAACGGTTTTCCTAATGTTGCAAAGCATCATTGGTTCATTGAATGCTTTGAAACAAATGTTTGTGAGTCCCGCATGGAATCATCATATGCAAAGAAGCCTGAAGGAGAGAGGATCGCAACCATAGTGTTTGATAAGCTCTTTGAACAGAGAGCTATAGAGATTGTGAAGGTAACCTCAAAACTTCGATTTTAAATTCAAATTGAATATTTAATTTCTTAATTTAAGTCTTTCATTATAAATTTGTAACTTTAATGATTAATCTTTTGTATTTGTAAATTGTAGGTGTCGAAGCCCTTGGTTAGAGTTCTCCGTTTGGTAGATGGGGATCAAAAACCAATGGGGTATATCTATGAGGCCATGGATAGGGCCAAAGAGGCCATCAGAAATTTTTACAAGGGGGACACAACCTCAAATTTGATCCCATATGGGAGATTGTTGATAGGAGGTGGAACAATCAACTCCACCAACCCATCCATGCAGCGGGGTACTTCTTGAACCCTTGTTTTTTCTATTCAGATACCTTCACAAATCCTAATGGAGAGGTCATGGAGGGCCTCACCACATGCATTCAGAGGATGACATCCGAGGTTCATGTAGCAGACTTCATTATCCAAGAACTGGAAAGCTACAGGGAAGCAAGGGGTAGGTTCTTTTCTTCGGAGCTAGCTATCCAAGGAAGAACCACTCAGACACCACGTAAAAAATTTGGAGTCTTTCACATGCATCTTACAAGTTAAAAATTTCAATTTACTTTTGACTTTGCTTTCTAACTCTTCAATATTTTATTTTGCAGGGGCTTGGTGGAAAACTTGGGGTGCAAATACCCCAAATCTACAAAGATTAGCCCTCCGCATTTTGTGCCAACCTTGTAGTTCATCCAGCTATGAGCACAATTGGAGTTTGTTTGAGGCCATCCACACGAAGAAGAACAAATTAGCTCAAAAACGCCTCAATGACCTTGTATTTGTGCAATACAACCTTCGGCTGCACACAAGAAGAGTAGAGGACAAATCAGATGATCCCATTGATTTGGATGAGATAGATCCTTACAGTGATTGGACAGGGCGGGATGAGCAGCCTCCATTGTTTACTGAAGATGACATTCTTGATTTTGAGAGGCAAGTATTGGAGGAGGTAGGTGCAAGAGGAGATCTAGGATTGAATGACATTGATGACGCTGAGGAGTCATTGCCATCTACTACCAGGATGGAGGTTGACCCCGAGCCACTACCTTCCATGCCAGTCGAGGAACCATAGTGGAGGACTAGAACCTCTACCTCTCCCCTAGTTTTCAGTAGATTAGGGAAGAGGAAGATGTAAAATGTTGTATTTACTTTTAGTTTTACTATTTTCATTTTGTTAGCTATCTATTATATCAGGCTATCTAGTATCACTATCAATATCAGGCTTCAACCATTAGGATTCTGCATGAGGATGCGATTTTGTACTCAATTTGCATTCAAATCAATCAAATTTAATAGAAAACACTTTTGTACTCATTTATGGACTCATTGGATACATCTTGTCATCGAATTTTGCAAAAAAAATGTGATTCTAATGAAATTTAAGCAATTTTTTAAGTTGCCGAGTTTTTTGTTGAGTCGAGTTTTTTGGGCTTGGCGAGTTTTTGCCAAGTCTGAGTTTTCCAACTATGGGTGAAACTTTGTGATAGAATCTTGCTTATTGTATACCAAGGACACACAATGAGAAGACCAAAAGCAGGTGTAGCAATTACAGGCATAATGGCTCACACACCCAACCCCCTGTATATCAAGGGATATACAAAAGATTCAAGAAGTATATCAACAGAAATAATTTACATTAGACGCATCTTTCCGAAAAATAGAGAGAACAGTAAAAAGTGTGAGCTCAAACTTAAACTCAAAAATTATATGGGATATGTTCAAATGGATCTTGAACCAACAAGGTATGACACAACACATCCCTATTCACCAACCAAAATCAGTATTTCTTGATTTTACTGCTCATTGAGTGGTGAGAAATTAAATGCATGGATAAGCAACTTAAAGGCTTATTTTTTCAGACACAAACTAATCCTATAAACATGCAGAAGATGATGACTGAAATGCAAATGGCAGACCAAACCCTTACATCTTCAAGCCAGTCAGTGACAACCTGTTTGTACATGGGATTCCTTCAAAACCATCGTCAATATGTAATGTGCCGAACTCGGGTTTTGCAATAAATTTCTGAATTTTGCAATTTTACGAATAAACCCTAGGACTGAAAATTCATTTCTATTTGCACATATACAATATAGCTATGCCAAATCGTATGAATTTCAAAATACAATTGTAACAAAGATGTTGGCAGCCTTCGATTACAACTTGAATTTGCCAATACAAGGATAGCAATAGGTTGAAAAGTGCAATCAGATCTCACTGTTACCAATCAGACTTATACTTCTCCAATTACCTCAGAGATAATGGCTTTATGACAGCCAAACTAGTGCTGATTACAAATGCAATTATAAAGATGATGTTTGCATACCAATTTGATGTTCGAATACAATGCAAGCGGAGTGACAAGCCTGCTGTAGCAATTCGGCCTCTTGTGAAGATCAATTGCAATGTAAAAAGCCCTCTAAACTGATCACTTGATGCATGCAAGGTAGCTGTTCGCTGTCACAGGGATGCAGATCTGCTGTTTAGGATGAAGACGAAGCCTCCAAACAATGTACCAAATGCCGCACCACCCTCTAGAATGGAATCGCCCCTTCAATGTGTAATTCGGCTCCCAAGGCAAATAACTAGGCAGCGCTTAGGGTTTCAGCTGTCACGAATTCAAATCTGCCACACGTGCTTTGAACGGCCAACAATGTGTTCTTCTATGAATTTCGCCGCTCAAGGGAAATAGCTTCAAATTTCAATGATCTTCAAACAATTACAAACTTCCACCGTTGCTTCCTCACTACTCATTGATGATTCCCCATTGATGAGATTCGATTCCCTTCTTATGGTCGGATGTTGACCAGACGTACCCTTTCGTTCCATTGCTTCAAATAAGCGCCTATCATATTATCGTCGATGGTCTTAATTATCTCTTGAATAATGATCATTTGTATTTAAAGGAGTTTCCTTTAGGAAAGGATCGACCATCCAAAAGGATGGGTCCCTTTTATAATGTATTTATTTTATACTATTATTATATAGTATATATGATATAATTTATAATATTTAAATTATATTTATAATATTATATATATAATAATAATATTATTTATATTTAATAATATATATATATATTATATTTAATCTTTGATTTGAATGAATATAAATCGACTCAATTACAAAACTCCGATGTGGGGGACATGACAGGCCTCCCCTCTTGAAATTGCTTGTCCTCAAGCAATCACAATGATTTCTTTCAATAACTTGCACTTTAACATCTATGAAGTGGTGGTTCTGATTCAGAATGAGAAAGCTTGAGTGAAGAGAAATTAATTGTGATTCCATGAAAGAGAATTTATGATCAAAGAGTATTTGTTTGATGTTTGAATAATAATGATGGAATGCAAGTATCATAGATTAAGAAGATTTGAGAGTATTGAGATTCCAAGATGCATCTTGATCTTTGGTTACGAGATTCGATCTTATATGTTATTGACCTCAAAATCGAGAGGAGTTACGTTCTTTGAGGAGTAATTGATTATATGTTGTCATGATCAGAAAAGAATTGATTTGATTTTGAATTGCAATATGATTGCGGAAATGTAGTTAATCAAATGAATGCAGGAAGGAAGAATTTTTCAATGTTAAAGAAAACTTTGGGAGTATTGATAATCCAAGAATGAAGATTTGGAATGAAATAATATTGATGAAAATCCCAAAAGATGAATCTAATGATGTTGTAAGACTTTGATTGCTTAAGCAAGTTGATGATAGTGTTGTTGTCCTTATGTGGCGCATGCCATTCATATAATGTACTTTTGATCTAATGTGGTACATGCCATTCATAATAGATCACCTCGGCCTCATGTGGCGCATGCCATTCATATGAGGTCGCGTACCTAGTGAGGATTCTAATTTATCCGTTATCCCCTCATTGTCATCTTTCCTTATTTCCTCATGATTGGACTCCTTATAACACGATACCCATGATAGGGAAGTGAAGTCTCAAAAAGGGTATCCTCGTGATCCAACTCCCTAGGCCCAACTAAACATTTCATTTCCATCATGAGTGGCGTATCTAGACGAGCACATTTCTCTCTAGACCCAAAGGCAGAACCCTTCACTAGAAGGCAGAACCCCTTTGGCCCATGTGATCTTATCATTTCCATCACGAGTGGCGTATCTAGAAGAGCACATCTCTTCTAGACCCAAAGGCAGAACCCTTTAATTAAAAGGCAAAACTCCTTTGGCTCATGTGAACTTATTACTTCCATCATAAGTGGCGTGTCTAAAAGAGAACATCTCTCTCCAGACCCGAAGGCAGAACCCTTCACTAGAAGGCAGAACCCCTTTGGCTTATGTGGACTTATCATTTCTCATCATGAGTGGCATATCTAGAAGAGCACATCTCTCCTAGACCCAAAGGTAGAACCCTTTAATTAAAAGGCAAAACCCTTCACTAGAAGGCAAAACCCCTTCAGCCCATGTGAACTTATTACTTCCATCATAAGTGGCGTGTCTAGAAGAGCACATCTCTCTCTAGACCCAAAGGCAAAACCCTTCATTAGAAGGCAGAACCCCTTTGGCTTATGTGGACTAATTGTTTTTCATCATGAGTGACGTATCTAGAAGAGCACATCTCTCTCTAGACCCAAAGGCAGAACCCTTCATTAGAAGGTAGAACCCCTTTGGCTCATGTGAGTTCATTACATTTCCTTTGGGTGGCATACCTAAGAGAGGGTCCTATATTCCCTTTTATCGAGTATTATATTTATTCTTCAATTTTTCCATTTCATTTTCTTACATGTAAACAAGCGTACTTGGTTCTAGAATCAACTATCTTTCCTCCTTTTACTTGAAGTCACTTCATTTTCTTCCTGAATTTCTTTGTTGAATATGACTTCTATATTGTGTGCTTGAGCTCTTTTTCCACATCTATGCCTTGGTTTCCATGCTTCATTGCATTTAAACACACTTTTTTGTCTTGTTCACAAATGTGTCCTTTCTCCCATTCTTTCTTGCAATCAAAACAAAGACCCTTCTTTCTTAGCTCTTCACGGTCACTGTAAGAAAGATATGGTTTCTCGTGTTTCTTTTTATTCCTTAGACATATGTCTTGATTTCCACGGTTCTCCACATTTACGGCATGGATTCTTATCAAGATTTTCTTTCTTATGGAATGGTTTGGTGTATGATTGAGAGGAGTGGGTTGGCTCTAATTGTATGGCCATATCTATGGCATCATCAAGGGTAGCGGGTTTGAGGGCTCCTACTAGGCCTCCTAGTTTCTCATTCAATCCTTTAATAAACAAGTATGCGAGCCTTTCATTTTCTACTTCGGATACTCGTATTGCTATCTTTTCAAACTCATTTATGTACTCATCCACGGAGCCTTTTTGTCTTCGTAGGGTTAACTCTCGGAAATCTTGTTGTGGATGGCATCGGTCAAATTTCTTGATAAATCTTTTGGAGAACTCTTCATAAGAGGTAATGGATTCATGTCCTTGAGTGTGTTTTCCATGATGCCACCATTCATAGGCCAATCCTTCTAGGTGTGGGATGGCAATTGAAGTGCATCCTTCTCGGTCATAGGGTTGAGTTGAAAATAGTCATTTAACTTTTGTAACCATGCTTGAGGAGTGATCTTATGGGTTCCATCGAAATGTGGGAGATTAACCTTGTTGGCCTTTTGTTTCAATTCCTTGTTGATGGGTCTTTTTTCCTTTCTTGCTAACTTGTTCCTTTTTGAATTGCTATATTCAGTAAAGGATACCATTCTTCTTAGTTCGGGCTCTAGGTTGGCATAAGCTCTCATCATGTCTTCCGTGCTTATGTTTTGGGGGGTATCGTTTTCCATTCTTGGATTTTCTTCGCTTGGTAGGAATGGTGGTATTGGAACCCTTGTGCTTGTTGAAGAGTTTACATTTTCTACTTGGTTGGAGATCACCTCATGTTGTGACCAAATCACACCATCGCCCCATCGAACATGGGGACCCTCATTGTTTTTGAGCTTTTGGCTGCGTCATGCTTGGAATTCCCCATGTGAGTGAAGAGTTGGCAAGAGTTGGAAATTCAAACTTATGCATAGCGGGTCAGATTGTCCGCTTAGCCTTTGGCGCACATTTTCTTTACCTTCGCATTATCCAATAAATCCATGAGACATCCAAATGTTTGCTCAAGTGGACTTTTATGGTCCCTTTGCATCTTATGCACGATTCCATTAAGGGTCCACTTCAAAGTATGCGTTCATATTTGATTTCATGCGCGATACGTTTTAATGTCCGCTCAAGTGGACTTTCGTTGATACATTGCAAATCTTGTTTTTTTAAGTGACATCCACGTTGGTCTCTGATGTCCGCTCAAGCGGACTTTTTGATACTCTTTGCAAATCTTTTTTTATCCCTCTCAATCCACGACAACCTCAGAAGTCCGCTTGAGCGCCATATGGTGGTCAATATGCAATAAAAGACAAGTCTTAAGATATGCATTAATCTTCTAAACGCCCACTCACTATTTTAAGTGACACTGTGAATGATGCTCAGAGAATATCTTGAGAGGTCGATTCAGTGTAGTCTAAAATTAGAATCAATCATCAGAGCACGAGAAGGCCGCCGGGAGTACTGGTGCGTAGTCGTTTCATCTACATAGACAGCACCTATTGGCATTTGAGTTGATATTCCAAACGTCCGCTCCTAGCACTCATTAGAGATTAATTTGCAAAGAATGAATTTTGAGGCATGCGCGTATCTCTCTAAAAAATACACCGAAACAACTAGCCTGGCATCATATTTTACACACATCATTATTTTGAACAGTTTTTGGAAATGCATAATCATTACCATGACATTTATGATGATCTTTGCACCCACTCGTTTCATAGACGCACTTGCATTTCACGTATTAAATGTGGATCATTTTTAAAAAAAATTCCGTCGACGTATCTTTTCATAAGATTTTACAATCTGCAAGCAAATTCAGTGATGTTGCTCTTCAAGCGTTATAAAAAGAGCATTATAATGACCGCTTTGATTCATTTCTAACATTGTTTTGCATTTGCATCACAATTGTTCAAAGGTCCTATTAATGATTGTTTTACGACAGGTCAACAATAGAGTAAAACACTAGAGTATCCCACTCTCTTGAATAAAGCTCTTCAAACGCTGAACTATGTGATCCAGTGAAGTAACTCCAAGGTTCCTTATTTATGATTCATGATGGGTTAACTCAGTGATTACATGTGATCTTGCTGATAATCACAAAGGGACTTACATTAGACTTCTTCATACTTCCTTGGCTTATTCCTCCTTCAGTGTGGATAATGTATCAATAATAAAGAAAAAACAAAAGATAAGGGTTCAGAAAGACTAATCTAAGGTCAATGAAGTAAATGATGATGCTTGAATAGACAAACTCCTTGATAAACCTAACTCCACTTCGCCAAGGATGCCTACAACTACATGGAGTTGGTGCAATCTCCTAAGGTAAACGAATGGTTTTCAAATCATGAAGGCTTATATAAGCACCCATCGGATGGTGCAGCTCAAACAAGCATCCACAATCGAACTGAAGCAAAGCTTTACATAACACTTCACTGGCGATGAATGTTAAAAGCATGAACTAGGAGTTGATCAAATATTCAATACATTCATGCATTACATCAAAGAGCTTCTAATCTACTTCTAATGTACTTGAAACGTCTCTCCACTTCATCAAGATACAAGAAACCATGTCATTTCACAAGACAACACTTAAACACCAAACAAGCTCCAATGTCTTTGCATTAATCTTGAGAAATATGTACAACTTCAAGTCCTCTCAGAGAATTTCGAGAGTCTCTTCTATTCTATTCCTACTTGTCTACAATCTAATATCTAATCTCTAATCTCTTCCTTACAAATGAGGCAACAAGGCCTTTATATAGAGCTCCAAAGTACAATGAATGGCTTAGATCAATCCATATAGCCAAGGGCTCAGATCATGCCACCTCAACAGGTAGTTACAACAACTTGCTATTTTTAGTACATAATAGAGGTAATGAAGGCACATTTTCCAAGAAGATAAGATAAGATGGAATCTTTGGACCATCTTCCACATGGACGTCCTCTTTGTCTTCTTGGTTGTTAAATGATGTGGTGGACTGTGATTGGCTTGATGATGAGTGTCTGCCACGTAGGTGCCACCTTAGCATATTCCCAAATTGTATCATCTTGTATGATGTCTTCGATGTGATTGCTTTGAATTTGTATGTTTGGAAATACTTTGTTGATCTTCTTGTAAACTGGATGTATGATATGTGTTGCTTCATTTGATTAACACCGTGATGTTTATTCTCCTTCTTCTTGTAGGATACATGATGAATGATCTTCTTTGGATGCATCTTCTTGAAGAGTGTAGTAGGAGATGATGATGATGTATACTTGAACTTGATGTAGAGTAGACGATCTCTCTTAGACTTGAAGATTGAAGAGTCTTGAAGTTTGGATGGATGAATGTCTTTGCTTGATGATATGATGAAGATGAAGTAGTACACTTGCCATGTATTCTTGAACTTGATGTAGATGATGAAATGCTCCAACTTGAAAGGGTCCTTTGGAGTGTAGATATTGATGATAACACCTTCCTTATATGTGGAGTAGATGACTTCTCAAGGAGGCTTGAACGTACTGGAAGTACTTGAAGCTTTATAGATGTCTTTGGGATGCTTGATGATGATGAAGATGAAGAGTGCTGGCATGTTAAACTTGAAGTGATCACTTGGAGCAGCTACATGATGTCATCTCCAACATGGCAACTTGTTGACTTCTTTGAATGAAGGTAACTCCGGATGTTAGCTCCTTAGGTGACTTCTTAGCTGCAACACAAACAAAGAAGCAACATCAATCCTTTTAATCGATTTCATAATACATAGGGATCATTCAACACTCTTATCATCAAATTGACTTCACTTTGGATATCTCAATGACTTCAAACAATAGGAGATGACATAAAATGATGATACTTCTCAAAGAACCCACTCAAAAAGACCATCTTATGAAAGCTCTTTCTAGGCGCAGCAAATCACAATGTGTTTTCTTCTTAGAATTTCACCTCTTGCAAACTAGTTCAGACTTCTTAGTTTTGGCGCATTAGATGTGACTTTAAGATCAGAACTTTGAGTCTTCTTGTTGAATATTATCAAAACCCCTAACTTTTGTTTCCTTTATAAATGGCGCATTGGTTTGCAATTTTGATGCTTGGTTAAAATCATACTTGAAACTAAAACTCACTTCCTAGGTGATGGCGCATCAGTCTAGGTGCAGCAGATAGCAATATCAGATCTTTTTAAACTTGTCAAAGTCTTTAATCAAAACTCCTTAAAATAAGCGCATTGGATGAAGTTTTTGATCTCTTCTTAAGATTTCAGCTTTTGATTGAAATTTCAGTTAAAACCTTGAGTTAATGATGGTAGCGCATGAGTTAAAGATCTAGATTACCTCTTGATACATCATAAAATTTGCACTTTGATACTTGGAACTAACCTCTCCATATAGGCGCATTAGATGAAGGTTTGGTTGTCTACTTGAAAGATATTCTAAAAACTTGATTTGAACCTTACCTTATGATAGCGCATTGGATGAGACTTTCGATCTCTGATGGAAAGATATCATTGAATTTGAGTCTAACTTACTCCACAGGGGGGCGCAGTAGTTAAAGGTTTTGAACTCCGGATGAAATATGTCCAAAAAAGGTGCATTAGATAAGGCAGTGAGGATGTTAGATCTCTTCTTGAAGTTTGATTCTTTGTAATCAGCAACTTCTCCACATGTGGCGCAGTGGATGGAGTTTCTAGATCTCTTTAATCTTGTTTAAACTTCATAAAAACCATCTAAATGGGGTACATGAGTTAAGGCGCAGCAGTTGAGGATTTTGAATCCTCATCAAATAATACTTCAAAATTTAACTTACCTTATTAACATTGGCGCTTTGGTTCAACATCTTGAGCTCCGGTTGAATTTAAGAAACTTGCAATCTATCTTCCTTAAGTTGGCGCATTAGTTAGGGCGCATTAGATCAGCCTATTGAATGCTTATGAACATGTTCTAAAATTTGCAATCTTTTCTCTTTTAAGCGCATCAGATCAGCATTCTATCTTCCTCTTAAAACTGGCGCAGTGGTTGGGGTTTTTAAGCTTCGGTTGAAAATTCTCATAACAAGGGCGCTTTGGTTAAGGTATTTGGATCCTCATTCAATGAACTTAACTTCTTCATCGTCATTTATAAGGGCGCTTTGGTTAGGCCGGGTTGGTTTCATGTTTTGGATCTTTGTTCCTTGATTCAAAGTTAAATCCAAACTATCACTTCATCCTTGGGCGCGTTGGTTAAGGATGTCATGCTCTGGTTTAAAATGCACTTTGACAATTTCATCTTGGGCGCACTTGATGTGGCACATTAGTTGAGCATTTTGGATCCTCATCAAATGACATCTAAACCTTCAATTTACCTTCTTCAAAATGGCGCATTGGTTCATGATTTCATGCTCCAGTTGAATGTGGTGCACTTCATCAAGATTTTGCGCCACCCTCATGTCTTGTCGCACTGGTTGAAGATTTTGCATCCTCTAGAGTACTTAGCCATTTTTCAGTGTTCCTCAGGGTAAGGTATATTGAAAAATATATTTCAGTATAAGAATTTCTTATACTTTAAATATTTTTCAATATACCTTTCAGGATGTTTGAGATAGTCTTGAATCCACCAGACTTAACATGCAGATTATAGAATTTGGAGGATCCATCAGATTTCAAACTTAGTCAATTTTTCAGGATTTCAGGACTTAGTCTTTTTCAGGGTCTCAAACATACACCAGGATTGATCTCAAAAAGCACATGACACTTGAATTAGAAACTAGACTGAGAACTCAAAACAAACCACTGACCTTATCATACAACAAACTAAAGACATCATCAAAACTTCATGCAAAGCATCAGAGCTCGAAAAAAAGAGGGTCCCCATTTGCAATGGGGCGATGTGTGATTTGGTCACAACAGGTCCAAACATAAACAATGAGCCCCCAAAGCACCTGTTGGCAATCGATTTGTAGAAACGGCTAGATTCAAAATATGCATAATCATTTTAAAGGTTCATCGAAGCGCAAGTTTGAAGAGATATGGTAAGTTAGCATTGAGCGTGGAATATCGACAGGCCATTCAAAGTGCATATCAGAAGAAATCCCACGTTTTAAATGATCTCATGTGTGGGTAGCACAAAATTCGCCTAGTCGCGTTGCCTTGTCTAAAGTTAGCATCGAACATTTAAACTTCTTTAGCCCGCCCAAGGCAAATTTGAAGTCATTCTATATGGGGCTATAAGTCGTAGATATACAAAACAGGCATGGCTAGTTAAGAGGAGGCCTTTCAAGGATCTGAAGCTCATATGTCGATGCAATACTTGAATCAAAGCACTTGTAAAGGGATTTTATTGTTTTCTGCACTTGCGAATTAGACATTGAGGGTCTCTGTACCAGTTTGATAAGGTAAGAGGAGCATTCAAATATCAAAGTGAAATTAGCTTACAACTTGGTAGGTCAGCCTTTGATAAATTTCAAACATTCATTTTAAACACTGTTTTAGGGAGCAAATTTTTGCAAAGGCGAGTAGGAGCTGGAATTATCGACATTATTACGAAATCAGTCAAATTTTATTCTTTTTTGCAAAGCTCACATTATCGATTTTTTTATTAAAGTAAAGCAAGGTAACTTAAAATTGCATATTCGATTTATCCCGCATACATTGTGCGGTAAAATTTGTCTTATTTGCTTATTAAGCATGCTAATGTCTGGATGTTCATGCAGGTGAGCGATGAATGCGAAGGACAGGCAGGCACTGATGAGGAGCGATATGAAGGGAACGTGGCCAGAAACAAAGATCACGTCGAAATGGCGAAATCTCGACGACACTAATCTGGGGAGAACCAACATGGAGGAGATTCGACAAAACTTATACAAACCCAATCCCTCAGATTTGATCAAGCGAATGTTGAAAAATGGAATTGTGCAGGCTGCTTGTTTCCCACCTGCGATGCTGAGCCCAGAGTTGATGTTGGAGTGCGCCAGGCACTATAATCAAGAAAAGAGATGCATTATGGCAAGGGATGGGAAGGTACCGGCTTATCTGAGGAAAGAAGCAATCGTAGAGGCTTTCGACATTCCTCCATACAAAACTACTACTTTCTGTACCAAGGAGTCTGCTCTGCAACTTTATCTAGCTGGACCTGAAAAGTGCATGGAAGTGATAAACAGTAGATGGTTGGTACAACCGAGGCCACATGTGCGCAAAGTACCTAAGAAGCTTCACAAATCTGATTTCCATCAGGAAATCAATTATATGGTTGTATTTCTGAATCGCATCATGGGCTTCCCACAATCAGCGAATTTCAAGTCCTGGATGTTCTTCTACATCGAGGAGATTATAAATGGAAAGAGGATGATAGACTGGGCTGAAATGATCAACAGCAATATTGATGATCAATTGAAGAATCTACAGGAGACAAAAACATTTTATATGAGCTCATATGTTTTATATATGCTCGCCAGAAACGAGAGATATCCAGGACTGAATTGCAAAGGGAGAGTTGGAAATGGAGATGGACAATTCAAAGTTTATGATTGTTATCCTCAACTACACCTGCAAGCTATATCTCATTACAGGTGGTTTAATGATGCCTTTTCCATGCACATTGTCAAATTATTGCAGGGCAACACATGCAGGAGATTGTCGAAAGAGGCTATGAATTTTGTAGCAAAGTACGGAAAGTGGTTTATTCAATTTCCAAGATTCACATACATCCGTGTTGACGGCTATTCATCATTGCCATACAGGTTGCCAAGGTATCCTACAGACAGAATGGTGTTGTTAGAAGTGACAAGACAGCTGGTAGCATTCGACAAGATTCAAAGAAAGAGAAAGAAGACTACAACGAAGTTTCCAATAAGCATTGGGAGGCTGGAAACTTGTACGTTATTGTAGGCAGCTAAAAATTCAGAGATAGAATTGCAAGCTTATAATCTAGTGCGCCACAATGATGCACGCAGCAATTTTGATCCATTCAATGCAGTTAGGCAAAAATTTGGGAGTAAATACAAGCACAGACCACAACTCGAAGATCATTGGGAGGATGCACGTGATGATATGGAGATAAGGAGGAAAAGCTGCTACAGATTGTCTTTGGACTTCGCTAGGGCAACAGGAGTAATTAACATTCCAGATCAACTTGAGGAAGATCACAAAAGATTGTCACAGAGTTCATATGATCAAGAAAAGATCAAGCCTTTTACCATCAATTGGTCAGAACAGGAGGTCACACGTAATGATGACTTAATGATACCCATTGTAACACATACAAGAAAATATGTGGACTTCCAAATCCGAAGGCTTCAGAAGAAAAATGTTCAGCTTACATACAATTTGATGGGAGGAGTTAGTGCGCATCAGTCCAAGGATACTTCAAGTAGTGAGTCAAGTAGTGACTCTAGTGATTCTAGTGATTCAGAAAGTGCAGGTGCTGATTCGCAGGAGGATATTCAGCCAAGTAAGAAATTGAAAAATAGTGACCAAAATGCAGCTAGCACTTCTTCAAGGCAAGAGGATAATAATATAATAGATATTGAGGGAGATGAAGTAGTGCCTGATGAACAGGTGGCTTTGGAATGCAAACTAATGAAGGCAACAAACAAGGTAATCAGATTAATGAAGTTTCGTCAAATTCTTCTAAGGAGCAAGAAGTAGTCGTGATAGAGGTAGAGGCTGAAAATCAAAATGACAAAGTTATATGAGTTTGATGAAGAAGGCCTTCCTACTTTTCGAAATGAGAAAATTCAAGAAGAGAGTCAAGAAGATTTGTCTGACTTACCAGAGTGGCTAAGGGATCGGGTCAAAGAGAAGCCTATTGTTGAAAGAGACCATCCTGAGTTTGGAAGAACTACTAAGCAGAGTCAAACCGGACAAAGGAAAGCAGAAAGTTACTAATTTTCGAAGATCACAAGAGACAGCTCTGGGTCAAGGCAAGTACATATTGCTGTCCCAAAAATCAATGTAGAAGCAGGTGATGGTGTTCCAAGTGGATATGATATTAGTACTGTTGATTTGGATTTGGGTCCGACCACAGTGGAACAAGAGATGGAAGAATTAGAAGATTCAGTTGCAGTTATCAGAGAAAGACTAAGGAGAGAGAACATAGGATCCAGTTGGAAAGGGATAACCTGGCATTTCAGCATTATATTCAGCAGTTGATGAGGCCAGTGAGTCAAGCAGAGGGGATGATTGCACCACCTGCCTTGCTTTCACAGGAATCTATTGCGCACTTGGAGAGAATGAGATCTTCATCTCAGGTGTTGCAGGATTGGGCAGCAGATTTCAAGATCAAAGCTGACAGATTCATTGATGAAATTGTGAGGTTATACTATTTGATAGAGTTCAGAATGTTTTGGTATCTTGTTCAAAATTTGGAGTTGTTAGAGAAGAAATCATGCCTCAGTTAAAGAAATTGATATATACTCCAAGTGCCACTCTGATTGATGAAGGAGTAATTGAGCAAGGTACAACATATAATTTTCCTTCTTGGTATTGTATTCTAGGCATAAAAGAGCAGATTCTTGGGAAGATTGAGAGTGACAGTACTCGAACAAAAGAAGCACTTCGAGAAATTCAAAGCAAAATACTTGTTTCTATAAACTAGATAGTTGACTCCAATGGAGAAATTGATGAGTACTTGCTGAAAGATAAAATGCATACAAGGTATTTTCAGTATACACAGGTTGTTTCCAGAGAGTTGTTGGATGATGTTTGCACACTTTCCACTTTCATGGGCATGTTTCAGACATCCATGGCTGGAAGGGAGATCACAATTGTCAAATGCACAGAGGAACTGCAAATCGTGGAATGCACCATTCAAACACTACCAAGTGTCCCCATGGAAGAGGTTACACGTGTCATATCAAGATTTGTGGAATTTGTCACAAAAAAGGAAGGTCATAAAAGAGGGCACTCCACTTAGTGGGTGCATCATAAATGCAATGTCTAATATTAGTAAATTTTGTAACCACTTGCCTGAGTGGCACAATAAGGGCCCTTGATTCCTAGATTTAATCTTGGTCATCCATTGTATTTTGAGGGCTATATAAGCCTTATTTTGCTCTCATTTGAAGGGGGGAATGCTCTAAGAAATTGTTGCTCAAGACTCTGCTGAAATAAATAGAAACTCATTGCTGAATTCTTCATGGTGATTTTGTGTTGTTTCGAATGAATGCATGGTTTCTAAGTGTTCACTCATAGAATAAGATTAGTTTAGTTTGTTTTCAGCAATTTAGTTTTTATGTTTCATGGAAGTTGTTGCTGCTGATTCATGTTTGGAGTCTTCATAGTTCATACAATTTATAATTTGTCGATGGCAGATTGTAGTGCATGGTTAGTCTGAACCTTATCTAAGCTTAACTTCAATTACTTTATAATCATTTACCTTAATGTTTGTGAGGATTTATGTGTATAAGTAATCTGAAAATCTTACCTTTTCCCTTAGAAGATTGCATCACCTTTGTGTAGTTGTTACCTAATGGCGAAGCAAAGTGTGGTTGAGATTCCAGTGAATTAGTGATGATTGCTTGCATTTTAGATTAAAGTTCTCTAAACCCATTTCTTTTGCATTTTCTTTAAAATCTCGTTAGGATTAGATTCAGGAACTTACACTGTCATATTTTAAGTTATCATATTGTTAGACCTTCTGAAAAGTCATGTTGCCTGTTATCCAAGAGAAACAAGTTTGCTATTGTTGAACATTTGCGTAAGTCCCTTTGTGTTGAACAACATTTCACATCCTACTACGAAGCTATCCCAAGTTGTGAAACCAAAATAACCAATGGAGAACCTTGGAGTCTACTCATTTGATCACTTGGCTTAGCATTTGAGGGATTTTGTTCAAGAGAGGATAGGGTACATAAGTATTTTATTCTGCGTTGTATGTGCACGGAAAACACATCAACACCTCCCTTTCATTTGAAGCTTGACCCTTGAAACTATTCATCATGGTTTCCATATTTTGTATAGTATTTTGAAGGACTCGATTTGACTTTGCGTTTTGCTCCATTAATAGTTCTATTTGTTGCGTGACTGCTTGAGTTTGTTCCATCATTGCCTTAGTGGTTGCTTCCATAAAGGCTCTCATTTCATTGATCATTTCCATGTCGTTGTTGTTGTTGCGTGTGTTGTACCTTCTTGAGTAGGTTTGCATCAAATTCCCTTACAGGATGGCAGGTTGATAGCTCTAATACCACTGTAATGTGCCGAACTCGGGTTTTGCAATAAATTTCTGAATCTTGTAATTTTACGAATAAACCCTAGGACTGACAATTGATTTCTATTTGCACATATACAATATAGCTATGCCAAATCGTATGAATTTCAAAATACAATTGTAACAAAGATGTTGGCAGCCTTCAATTACAACTTGAATTTGCCAATACAAGGATAGCAATAGGTTGAAAAGTGCAATCAGATCACTGGTACCAATCAGACTTATACTTCTCCAATTACCTCAGAGATAATGGCTTTATGACAGCCAAACTAGTGCTGATTACAAATGCAATTATAAAGATGATGTTTACATTACCAATTTGATGTTCGAATACAATGCAAGCGGAGTGACAAGCCTGCTGTAGCAATTCGGCCTCTTGTGAAGATCAATTGCAATGTAAAAAGCCCTCTAAACTGATCACTTGATGCATGCAAGGTAGCTGTTCGCTGTCACAAGGATGCAGATCTGCTGTTTAGGATGAAGACGAAGCCTCTCCAAACAATGTATCAAATGCCGCACCACCCTCTAGAATTGAATCGCCCCTTCAATGTGTAATTCAGCTCCCAAGGCAAATAACTAGGCAGCGCTTAGGGTTTCAGCTGTCATGAATTCAAATCTGCCACACGTGCTTTGAACGGCCAACAATGTGTTCTTCTATGAACTTCGGCGCTCAAGGGAAATAGCTTCAAATTTCAATGATCTTCAAACAATTACAAACTTCCACCGTTGCTTCCTCGCTGCTGATTGATGATTCCCCATTGATGAGATTCGATTCCCTTCTTATGGTCGGATGTTGACCAGACGTATCCTTTCATTCCATTGCTTCAAATAAGCGCCTATCATATTATCGTTGGTGGTCTTCATTCTCTCTTGAATAATGATCATTTGTATTTAAAGGAGTTTCCTTTAGGAAAGGATCGATCATCCAAAAGGATGGGTCCCTTTTATAATGTATTTATTTTATAATATTATTATATAGTATATATGATATAATTTATAATATTTAAATTATATTTATAATATTATATATATAATAATAATTATATTTATCATATATATATTATAATCATATTTAATATGTTAACCATATATATATACTTATAATTATAATATTATTTATATTTAATAATATATATATATATATATTATATTTAATCTTTGATTTGAATGAATATAAATCGACTCGATTACAAAACTCTGATGTGGGGGACATGTGATGCAGAGTGGCCAGCACAAGCGTTCAAACTTGACGAGACTTGATGATTTTCATTCCATCAACAAGAGCTGCCCTAATGTCTTACCGACATACCCTATCGGCCTGACAATAACCATCGTCTTCTCGAAAAATCTTCACAGCGAAATCCACTTCATGTCGATGAGTGCATTTCGTTTTATTGCCTATCGGCAAGACATAGTCTATCGGGTTCGCCGAACTGTGTTGCTTCGACGACCACTGGTATGCCAATACATACAAACTTCTACCGACCAAGCCGGTTTTGCCTACCTCTATCGCCGGTCACCAGTTGTATCCACAAGCAATGTATGAGCGCGATGTATATTCACAATATACAAGCGCGAGATGCAAAACAAACATACAAACTATTCTTTGATTGGCGTTAACCCACATGTACCAAGTCCTTGAATCTGCGGAATGTATGTTTGGACATACACTCAGAATATACAACCCAAAATATACATCTGCCGAATATTCCTTGGCATATTCCCTCTGAAAACAGTTGACCGCTGACTTTCCCTTGTATCAAACCAATGTATATCTGAAATATACATTCGTCACATGCAAACCACAAAATGCAATTGAGGGATACTCACGAACTGTCTCAACCATACAACTAGAGTATACACACAAACGGTATACAAAGGACATATACTCAAAAGTTGCATATCCCGACACACTTTGTAAACATACAAACCCGATATGCATTATGCGGGATATTCTCCTTGACGATTGTACCTTTGACTCCGCCGTTGACCTTTTTGTATGCATCAAGGGTTTCTCTCTCCTTTGTATCTGCGAAGGCTTGTATATTTCAACATACAATAGCGATTATCCCAAAGCGATATACTCACAACATACAAATGCGATATACTCACTGATTGTATGCGACATACAAACACTGTATATACATCAAATGTATCTCAAAACAAAACCCTCAAAATTTCACAAATTCCGCACAAAAAATCCTAGGATCGATCCGATCTGTTTCCTTAGCAATCTTAACTTAGATTTCAAGCTTCAAAACCTAGCACATGAGGATGCTAGGGTAAATCATTGTATGCTATAACTTGATCCCAAAAGCATGAAATGCACAAACGGAAAAACAGAAAAGAAATCTAAAATACTGTACATGGCCATTCCACCGATTCAGAGAATTAACCAGTGGAATGGATAAGTGAATCCATATTGACTGTTAGACCAAGAAAATCAAGTACACAGCAAAACGATATCAACAAGATCTTCTTGATTCTTATTTCAGAAAATATAAGCAATTACTCTGTTCAATTTCACAAGCAACTTCAATGATACCAAAAAAATCTATAACTGACTGTTCGATGCCCTTCCTCCTTCTAAAGGATCTGAGCTAGGCTTATAAATAACTACTCAACAAGAGTAGTATAGACTCGATTCCCAGCGGCTGGGAGACTTCCAAACGGCTGGGAGAAGACAGCTAGCATAACAAACTTCTAACTAACTGCACAAAAACCTAGAGTGACTTAAAAACATAGGAATTGGTCATATGGACCTTATTACATCATAATGCATGAAACATACTATATTTAGACCTAATCTGTATTTCGAAGGGGTGCTCCTGCACCAACATGACAGGCCTCCCCTCTTGAGATTGCTTGTCCTCAAGCAATCATAATTATTTCTTTCAATAACTTGCACTTTAACATCTATGAAGTGGTGGTTCTGATTCAGAATGAGCAAGCTTGAGTGAAGAGAAATTAATTGTGATTCCATGAAAGAGAATTTATGATCAAAGAGTATTTGTTTGATGTTTGAATAATAATGATGGAATGCAAGTATCATAGATTAAGAAGATTTGAGAGTATTGAGATTCCAAGATGCATCTTGATCTTTGGTTACAAATGTATCTATCAACTTTTAAGTTCTAAAATCTCAAATTTTGAAATTTTAGGTACCTTTGAAATAATAAAAACTTTTTTTTTTAGCTCAGTAAAAGGTGGAAAGCACCCAAACTATATTATATTAATATATAAAAGATTCCTAGAAGGGATTACAGGTTTTCCATTACAAAAACTTCTCATAAATACAACTTCATAGAACACAAGAGAAGAAGCATATCAAAAAGGAGGCTAAAACATAACATATATAGACATAATCAACCTAGCAGCTCCAAATAATCACCAACGTTTAAGTCTGCCATCAAAAATCCCTGAGGGTTATCACCCCACACATCTGGATTCTCTTGAGCATCTTGATCTTCTAGTGCATCATCCACAAGAGGGGGGTGAACATGCAGAAGCATAGACCAGGAATGAAAAACATCATGAATTTTGTCTGCAACCTCCGGACCAATTTCACCAGCATGTGAATTCAGAGAATTCTCCACCGTAACAATACAGTCATTCTGCAAGTCGTGGACAAAGCCATAGAAGAGACAATGGAATGCAGGGTTTCTCTTGATTTCTCGCAGGGGGAAAAGCCCTCCTAATGGTGCCTTACCCAGAATGTCATTAATTAGACAAGGCTTCTCCAATCTATCATTATAAAGCAGAAAATCCTGGATGAAGTTTTCTACAAGTTGTCTTACCAAGTCCGCATTTTGAGTAAGGTCCATGGCATTGGAGAGGAACGACAATGCCAGCTACGAAGGATAAAACATTCTCAGCTCCATCAGAATCTCCCTGTCACATACTTCAAAAAGGGCATCCTAAATATCCTCATTCTCAAACTTGAATACCCTTGCCAGCAACGCATTGTCAATAGGTCCATGCATGGGGTATTCCCATTTCAAGATTGGGAGAAACATACGTTTGTTCAGCGGAAATCTCTCCATTATCAAAAACATAGCAAACCTGAAGAGAGAATTGGGAAATAATGCCGAGAAAAGGTTGGCAATGAACATAAATATCGAAGCCTCCTAGAATTGAAATGATGACAAGTTCCCATCCATCGCACATAAATCATATGAGATCCAATGAGGTGATCATAAGGACAATTTGAACTGCCTGTTAGGTACTGCCATCATAAAAATACACATGCGAAGAGCCTTGTAATGTTGAAGTGGAGATAATCCCAATCTACAAGTAATTAATCAGCACATGCCGACGTCTTAAAAGTTGCTAATGAAATAGTCACCTATCAAAATGAAAACAAACATTAGAAAATTAAAATGATGGAATTTCTTGTGAGGGAAAACCATCATTTTAAATCAAATTTTAAATTTTCCATAAGTTCAGAAAAATCTCCAAGGGATGGATTGTCAATACATATGACTTGACAATTTGATTCACAAGCCATATTGGCCAATAAATCTGTAGTTCGATTCCCTTCCCTGTAGGTATGTACACATAAAATCTTCAACGTCTACCAAAATGTCTCATGCTGCATTTAGAATATTAACTACTCTCCAATTGCAGTTATTTTTCTTTTGCAAGGCATTGATTATGAGGAGAGAAGCTCCTTCAATTATGTCTTTCTTTAATCCTAACTGTTTCACAAGCTTTAAACCTAAAAGCAGGGCTTGACCTTCCGCTTCATTATTTGTCCCGTTTATAATTTTTTAAGCCAATGCAAAAACTAAAATACCATCATGATCTCTTATCACACATCCAATACCAGAGGGGCCAGGATTTCCTCTTACCGCTCCATCAAAATTGAGTTTGTACCAATTTAGGGGGGTGGAATCCAACAAATTTGGGATCTGTCAACTGAATTTCTAATTGTAAAAGACCCAAGAGGAAAAGACTTAATTAATGGCCAAGTTTTAATAATGATGTTATCCCAATTGGAGAATTGAAATTTGTTTTTCATAGCCACCTGTGACATAACCATCTCTAAAATAGAGCATTCAATTCTGTACAAAACTTCATCAAGAGACAAATTTTGATGCCTGAAGATTCTTCTATTTCTTTCCAAACACAAATTCCAAACCAGAATAGGAGACAACTGCCATATGGAGGAAAACATAGAATCAGTATATAGAGAAGGCCAAGATTGGAAAAGAGCCAAAATGTTGTTTGGCAGGGGTCCAAACCAATTTAGCTTGTTGCATAACCATTGTCAGCATTTAGAAGCAAAGGGGCACAACAATAGTGTGTAACACCTTCAACTGCTTCACCACAAAGTATGCAATTAAGGGTACCTAATATTCCAAGTTTATACAGCCTATCACCAGTGAAGCCTTTATTCTTAATTGCCAACCAAGCAAACACTCCTACCTTCAGGAGACATGATTTTCTCCAACAAAGTAAGGCCACTGAATATCCTCTCTGTCTTTTTTGAGAAGATAATGAGATATAGCCTTCTTTACCTATATAACATCCACTCTTTGAAGGACCTGTTGTGACCTAATCACACATCGCCCCATTGCAAATGGGGACCCCCTTTTTTTGAGCTCTAATGCTTTGCATTAAGTTTTTGATGATGTCTTAGATTTATTTGATGAAGTCAGTAGTGTTGGGTCCCATAGTCCTCTGATGTCCTGATACCCTGATGTGTGTTCTGAGATCCTGAAAAATGACTAAGTCTGATATACTGAAAATCTTGAAAATTGGCGAAGTCTGAAATCTAGTGGATCGTCCAAAATCTAGAATTTGCTTGTTAAATCCGGTGGATCCGAGACCTATCTCAAACATCCTGAAAGGTATATTGAAAAATATTAAATATATTTTTTAATATACCTTACCCTTTGGGACTTCCACTTCTAGGCACAAATTCACTCTTAAGTAATTAGGCGCATTTCTCACCTCTGCAAACTCAATTGTGCGCCTGAAGGTAGAAACCCAAATGTGCACCTAGAGAAGAAAACAAACCTTTAACCATCCCAAGTTATGGCGCCTTGATTGGAATTGATATAAAAGGCCTTAAACATCAAAAAAATTGACAAAGGAATGATTCAAGAGTCTAGGCGCCTTTTCACGTTCAAATGATCATCAAATTGTGCCTTACGTTGAAGTGAATGAGTTTAGGCGCCATTCCTTGTTGCTTTTGTCATTTTGGGCGCCTTGATGTGAGATGAGGTATAAATCAATGATAGATAGCGCCTAAGGATGATCTAGTCTCACAAGGGTGTAAACAAGTGTTAAGAGCTTTAAAAATGTCAAAGAGTAAGCCAAGTTCAAGTGAGGCGCCTTTTCTTGTCTAAACTATCCATTTTGGCGCCTAGAGGAGAATGAGCTTCAAATCAATTCCAATAATAGCGCCTAGTGTTAGAAGCTTCCAAATGACTAAAACTTAGCATGAAGAACTTAGGCGCCTATTGTCACTTGTAACATCACAAAAGTGCGCCTTGGAGGAAATCAACTTTAAAACTACAAGTCTTGGAGGTTTTTCATGTTTTGACGATGTCTTTTGAGAACAATTACAATGATTGAAGGATGAGGTGGGTAAAAAAGGGTCTTCATATAGCTTAGGCGCCCATTCAACTCTGAGCAACCTTGCATTTGCGCCTAAGATGAGGGGAACTTTCTTAAACATTTAAGCATTGAGTAACAAGCATGAACACTTTAGGCGCAATTTTCAACTCATTTTACCTTTGATGAGCGCTTAACTTGGAGAGAACACCTATTAGCATCAAGGCGCTATTTCACATTCAAAACATCATGGATGGGCGCCTTGCAAAAGGAGGACTAGAAGTCATCAAATTAGGTGTCACCCTGAAGTAGAAGTCCTCTAGAAACCTATGCATTAAGCTGAAATCATTAAAATGTTAAAGAATAGGCTAGATCAAGGCAAGGCGCCAATTTGCAGTTGAACAACCTCAGTGAGCGCCTAGATGGAAATTGCAGCCAATGACACTATTGATTGAGCGAGCGCTTTGAAAGAATGAACCATCATAAGTCATTTTCAATGGTTTGAGAACATAAAATGTCAAGTATAAAGCCAATTTAGCTAAGGCGCCATTTTCCTCCCTAGAAACCTCAATTTGTGCCTTATGAAAAATTCATTAATTTCCCTTAGGTAGTGGGCACTTAGAAGAAAGAAGTCATTCTAAGACATGTTTAACCATTTAGAATTGCAAAATTGCAAGAGTAAAGACATTTAAGCCTAGGCGCATTTTTCATCAATGCCAACCTATTTTGGCGCCTAGTAGGAAGGTACATGAAATGACATCTTCGAATGATTTCCCTGAGGGATATAACCATTTTAAGATCTATCCCATTGCTTGAATCATTAAAATGACAAATATAAGGTCAATTAGAGCAAGGCGCACATTTCCACTTTCACATACCTCAATCTGCACCTTGACTTGGAGGAGTTAGTTTATGCTTTAAAAATGATTTTTATGTGTTTATATGATTCAATATTTGTCAATAATTTAATATGTGGTTTCCTCTGTGTTGTAGAAGGGATGGAGCTAGGAAGTCATTCAAGGAACCAGCTGTTTGGAGTCATCTTCAAGTGAGGAATGAAGCTAGAAGGCCATTTCTAAGGAGTGAAAAGAAACATCATGTTCGCTACTCTTGGAGGGACACTTCACCATCATCATGGAATACATCATCATCAATGGTATCATGTCCGAAGACATTCATCTATCACTTCAGGTTCTCCCAATCTTCAAGTATCAGAAGAGTCTCCTTGAAGCATCATCATCTCCTACTACTCTCTATCAAGAAGCTTCCGAAGAGATCAATATACATCCTACAAGCAGAAGAAAAAGAAGAATAGAGTTAGTCAAATGAGCAACATGCATTATACATACAATGAATAAGATAGGATCAACAATGATACATTCCCAAACATACAAGTTCAAAGCAATTACACTGAAGACATCATACATATGATACAATTTGGGAATATGCCCACAGAGTAAAGTGAATAAATAGTTGAAATCCACAAATATGCTGAGGTGGCATCTACGTGGCAAGTACACATCATCATCCAATTATAATTTGCCACATCATTCAATCGCATTCAATGTATCTACAACAAACAAGAAGCCAAAGAGGATGTCCATGTGGAAGATGCTCTAGAAGATTCCAACTTATCCTTATCTTCTTGGAAAACGTGCCTTCATTGCCTCTCTTCTGTACTAAAAATAGCAAGTTGTTGTAACTAACTGCTGAGATGGTTTATCTGAGCCCTTGGCTACGTGAATTGATCCTAGCCATTCATTATAAATCTGGAGCTCTATATAAAGGCCTTGTTGCCTCATTTGTACATTCATTAGATAGTAGTTCAGTTTGTAGGAGTAGAGTAGAGTAGGAAGAGACTCTCGAAATTCTCTAAGAGTACTTGAAGTTGTACATATTTCTCAAGATTAATGCAAAAGACATTGGAGTTCGCTTGGTGTTTAAGTGTTGTCTTGTGAAATGACATGGTTTCTTGTATCATAATCGGATGGAGAGATATTTCAAATTAGAAATAGATTAGAAGCTCTTTGATGTAATGTGTGTTGTGTTGAATATTTGATCAACTCCTAGCTCATGCTTTTGACATTCATCGTGGTGAAGTGTTGTGTAAAGCTAGTCTGAGCTTCATTATAATTTGCATAAGTTCGATTGTGGATGCTTGTTTGAGCTGCGTCGTCAAATGGGTGCTTGTATAAGCTTTTATGATTTGAAAACCTTTCGCTATCCTTAAGAGATTGCACCAACTTCATGTAGTTGTAGGCATCCTTGGCGAAGTGGAGTTAGGTTAATTCAGGAGTTTGTCTATTCTTACATCACCATTGCTTCATTGACCTTAGATTAGTTTCCCTAAACCCTATCTTTTTTCCCTTTTTTATCATTGATGCATTGTACATACTTCATCCACACTCAAGGGAGAAATAAACTGAATGAAAGAAGAAGAATCCAACGTAAGTCACTTTGTGATTATCAGCAAGATAACATTTAATCACTGAGTTCATCCACTGTAAGTTATAAGAAAAAGGAACCTTGGAGTTGCTTCACTAGATCACATAGTTCACAGCCTGTGGAGAGCTTTATTCAAGAGAGAGTGGGAAACTTAGTGTTTTTACTCTATTGTTGACTTGTCTAAAAACAATCATCAACAGGACCCCATATCAAACAGTCAAGTTTTGATGAGTAGAAAATTTTTCAAACTCTTAAGCAAACCTTTCTACTCCTGTGAGATTGGCACATCTAAGAAATCTTTTCACACTGCAAATCCATTCCTCACTTGAAAATAATATTTTACTTTGAACCCCCAAAGTTGACTTAGCACCGATTTGAATTCCACAAGTTCTTGGAAAGAGCTGAGGGGAGGATATCCATTCCAGGAGTCCTCCCAGAAGAGGGTTTTTTCTCCATTATGTATAGACCATAGTTGCCAGGAAACTCCATTATGGGAACATAGGCAATGTACCCGTCCCCATACCCAAAATTTTTGGTGATTCATTTACATATAAAATAGTTGTCTCCTTATTCATTTACTCACGTACCCTAATTTGATTGGCGTCCCTGCCCCCGTATCGGTACCAGTACCCCTACGTCTCTTGGTAACTATGGTATAGACCAAGTAAGGTGAGGAAGAATAACATTCCTACACTCAATGATGAAGTTCCACATTTTTGAGCATACAGGAGGATTAAGAGATGTAAAAATTCTTTCTGGATCATCTGAGTCCAAATATTTTGCTCTCATAATCTTGCACCACTTTACATCCGGTTTAGCAAACATATGCCAAGCAAGCTTAGCACCAAGGCCCTGATTCTGAATCACAATATCCAGAACTCCAGCCCCACCATATTTTTGGGAAAACATAACTTCTCCCAAGATATAAGTGCAATCTTCTTCTTGTTATCCTTATCCAAATTGCATCTCCAAAGAAAATTTCTAAGACTCTTGACAACTTCTGTGATGATACCTTTAGGCATATGAAGGACAGACATCATATAAATTGGAACTGCTGCAAGAACTGCTTTGATCATAACTAATTTTCCTGAGGACAACCATCTACTTTTCCAAGATCCAATTCTTTTATTAATAGCCTCTAGAATTTTTTTCCAAAAAGCACTTTTGTTTGCTCCAACAAACAAAGAAATACCAATATGCTAAGAAGGCAAAGTTTCTGAATTGATTTTTAAAAAATTGCAAATCCTGGCTTGAGTAGAAAGAGGAGAGTAAAAGAAGTAAACCTTAGATTTACTATAATTTATACTCTAACCAGAAGCTAGGCAATATTCTTCCAGTACCCTTTTCATTTCTTTGGCTTCTCTTAGGGAGGACCTACCAAAAAACAAAGTATCATCAACAAAGAAAGAATGAGTGATAGGATCCGAGACTCTAGGAATGCACAGTCCAGTCCAATTACCTTGAGATTTTGAAGCCTGAATACTCCTGCTGAGTGCTTCCGCCATTAAGATGAAAAGAAAGAGGAACATTGGATCTCTTTGCCTAAGTCTTTGAGAAGATTTTAAAAAACCAAAGGTATTACCATTCAAAATGATAGAAAAAGAAGCTTCAGAAATACAAGCATAAATCCACTTACACCAATATTTAGAGAAGCCAAATCTCTTCAAAACTGGAAGTAAGAAAGTTGGCTCCTTCAAAGTTAGAGGAGTTCTAGGGGGACAACGCATCATCACCCTTATTGATACAGGTGTAACACATAATTTTATTGATGAGGGGTTGGTGGCCAAATGAGGACTCAAAACAAAGGAGTTTGAAGGCTTCAAGGTAATGGTAGCAAATGGCTTCAAACTCACCTGTACCAAAAAGATTTATGGGTTGAGTATTCGGCTTGGACAATATGAGCTCAAAGATGACTTTTATGTTGTGGGCATAAGTGATACAAATGTGGTATTGGGCATGCATTGGATGATGACCATTGGGGAGTTCACCATGAACTTGAAGAACATGGAAATGAAACTTGAGTCCAATGGGAGGAAGATAGTACTTAGAGCATTGTCAGATGGAGGACCTCGAGTAGTCTCTCTCAAGAGGCTAGAGAGAATGTTGAGACATGACCAGGTAGAGTGGGCAGCTGAATGCTTAATCATGCCAAAGGTTCGCCAACAATCTAAGAGCAGCTATCATCCAGACATACAGAAGTTGTTGACCAAGCACAGTAAGGTGCTTGGGAGTATACCTAGTCATAGAGCTCGAGGACGGGTCCAAGCCCATGATTACTACTCCCTATCGTCATCCTAAGAGGCTCAAAGATGAGATAGTGAAGACTATCAAGGAGCTGTTAGAGATGGGGCACATCAGGCCTAGCAAGAGCCCATTTGCGTCTGCAGTAGTTCTGGTAAAGAAAAAAGATGGGACCATTCGAATGTGCATAGACTACCGAGCATTGAATAAGAAAACCATCAAAAACAGGTATCCTATTCCCCGCATTGATGAGTTGATAGATGAGCTTCACGGGGCATGTTATTTTTCTAAGATAGATCTGAGGTCAGGGTACCACCAGATCAGGATGAGTGTAATGTCCCCATTTTTGTGAGCATCAGAGTTGAAGGATTTAGCTTATCACTGGGTCCTTGTAGGCTAATATCGATGTTTAGAGGACCCTGTTGTGGAGTTATTTGGCTCTCCAGAGGGCAGTTGTCTGTGTTTTCATCTCCAGATCCTTCATATGTTCTAAGGCAATTGATATTCAGGGGTTTCTGGCTCTATTTGCATATACTTACTATTTATAGTAAGTTAGTTGGACATTAGAGACCCACCTTACTATTTTTAGTAAGGCATCCTGATTGTTAGTGGGAACTGTGGGCTAGTCAGTGATGAAGTCAGAATCATTAAATAATGATTATTAATGGAGTTATGACATTTAATTATTATTAAAGTGTTAATTAATTATTTTAAAGGAATATTATATTGACTTCATGTTACTTTATAATTGAGGGGTATTTAATATCATAAAGTCAAAATATAAAGTGTGAACATTAAATGACTTTATTTGACTTTATGATAAAAAGGTCATTTAATGATTATAAAGTCAAGTTATTTAAAAGTGCATTTAAGTTATATTGGGGGCCCACTTTAAGAGATGATATAAAGTTATATTAAATGTTTTTAAAATATACTTTATTATAAGTGAAAGTGTTATTTAAAGGAGATGAAATTTAAAGTGAAATTAAAGGAGATGAAGCCAAATACCAATTGAATATTATATAAAGGCTCTTTGAAAAGGATTTCATTATCATTTGATCATTTCACAAATTAAAGTTTGATGTTTTGGAGAGTTTGGCTCTTGAAGGTGGAAACCTAGGGTTTTCAGCATAATTTGGCATTGGAGAAACGAAGCTTCTTCATTGTTTCAGCATTCTGAGGTTGTGAAACACCAGCTGAATATTGCCTGTGTGATTGGCTTCATCCAAAAGTCAACATTGTGCTTCATTGGAGAATATATCAAGGGTTTCAAAGAATTATTTATTTGCAGATCAGAAGTTTAAAGTTTATCATTGAAGATTATTTATTATTGTTGTTTGTGCCTTCTCATTTCGGCACGTGGGGTTTATACAGAGCATTTAAGAAGAGTTTATCTACAAAAATTCAAAGGGGTTTGAAGAGCGATTTTCAGATTGTTGGAGGCACAATCTTTAGAAGCCGATTAATTGTTGTTAGCAACCTCTATTGGCAGCCACGTGGGTATTTGTGGAAGACATAGAACTTGAGTTTAGGCAATATATATATTCTAGTCTACATCCATTGTTTCTGTCTCAAATCAATTAGCAACAAAATATCAAAGATTTCTCCTCATATTCATGTAATGATTTCCAGTTGTATGCTGATCAAAGCTGTAGCAACATTATTTTACCAGGACAGCAAAATGGGTATCTGAATACTTCATATTTTTGGCAATATATTTTTCTGGGTATTGTTTGCTTAGATAATAGGGGATATTTTCTCAACTGGGTACTTGATATTTTGTCAAAATACTGAGTGATTTGGGAAATATAGAAATCTGGAATTTTCAGCCATGAATGCCTTATGTGATGCTCAGTTTTGAGTTAAATATTATTATTGCAATATTTTCTTTTTGACATTATATTGTTGCAAGTGTCAGAGGAAACCAGAGAAAAACTAAACACAGGCAAAAAACCAGAGAGTTAAATATCCTACCAGGGGTGGGATATTACAATGACGAAGGAGGACATAGAAAAAACAACATTCAGATGTCATTACGGCCACTTCGAGTTTTTGGTGATGCCGTTTGGGTTGACAAACGCACCAGCTACTTTCCAGAGCTGCATGAACCAGATCTTCAGGAAACAATTGAGGAAGTTCGTTTTGATCTTCTTCGATGACATCTTGATCTTCAGCAGGACATGGGAAGAGCATATGAGACATCTAGAGGAGGTCTTGAGTATACTAGAGAGTGAGTCCTTGTATGCCAAGGAGTCCAAGTGTGACTTCGGCATGACAGAGTTGCTATATCTAGGTCACATAATCAGTGCAGATAGTGTGAGGGTGGATCCAAAGAAGATCAAGGCTATCATGGAATGGCCTACACTGATGAACCTTACTCACTCAAGGGGTTCTTTGGGCTATGTGGCTTCTACAGGAAGTTCTTGAAGGGCTTCTCTCAGACAGTGGGTCCACTTATAGATTTAACAAAGACGGGAGCCTTTGTGTGGACAGATTCAGCACAGAAGTGTTTTGAACACTTCAAACATTTGATGTCTACCTACCCAGTGTTGGCGATCCCCGATTTCTCCAAACCATTCGAGTTGGAGTGTGATGCATCAGGTGAGGGGATAGGGGCAATATTGATGCAGGATAAACACTATAATGTCCCCTTTTTACAAGTCAAAATTCTCCTTACCTTGCACACAATTTCAACTCACAAAAAGAGAACATTAGTACATTTTTCATTTAAAGCCACATATAATAACATTGCCTTTATTCTTTCTATGATCAAATATCAATTCATATCTTTAATTCATTACTTTCAATACATATCACTATCATTAATCTATGATTACTTTCAATGCATATTATCTATCATTTATATTTCACATGCTATTCGTATGATCACTATTCATATGCCTTGCATATTCTCTATCATGACATTTCATATGATCTATGATCTTCATCAATACAAATTGCAATCTACTTGTCTATATGTCATTTGTTAACAACCTATGGGAGATTAGAGGAGAGTTACCGTTATCCACCATAGGGCTCTAATGTCTCTATCCTTAGACTCAATGCGGTATCCTTAATACCTTAGAGTCAAGGCCTCTATGAGACTCCTTGGTACTCTTATGATGCCTTACATCAAGTAACCAAGGCCTATACATCACTATCCTTGCACTATGGGTACCTTATACCTCATGTGACAAAGGCCTCTATAATACCCATGAGTGGCCTCTTGGTACTTTTCCTTTCATCTCTTATATGAAGTTAACAAATTACATAATATTATGCATAATTGTTTACAAGTTATATCATTTAAATTATTGTATACTAGATACATTATAAAAGATCATTCTATATAACGGTCTACATGTTCATTATTCGTGATGACTATGTATATATCTTATCATCATGAATAATGGAATGTATACATCATATTGCTAAGAATGACTGTTCATAAACCAGGGTTATCATAATCGATATATTCATGAGTACATGCATATGACTGTCATAAATATATATATTCTTGAATGAATGACAAAGAGCTATAAGTAAATCTGCATACCTGATCATGTTAATTCGATCAGAATTATTGAAAGAAGATTACGTTAAAGTACTTACCTACTGTTAATATGACAGCCGATCAGACAAAGGACTAATAATATGAAGATGCTTACTTGCTGTTGTAAACTGGACTGCAGTCTCGGAGATATTCTTGTATGAATTAATGATAATGTCAATTGCTTGGATCGATGATTGGAAGAATAAGAATTATTTCCTGCTGACGTCCATACCTTTCAAATATTCAGATGTATTTTTCCTTCTTTGATCGATGATGCCTTTGGTTGTCTTAGACTCCTCCTTTTATGGCCTTGGGGAGTCATCGGGTGGAGACTTTTGGCCATCGTGCCTTTTCATTAATTAATTTATAATTGCATTCGTCCATTATGAGGATCGGCAGTCTTTGCTAGTCTTATTCGATCTATATTAAATTGGTTTGTATTGCCTTTAAATATGGTTTTGTCTTTTAGTGCCAAGTCATAATCAATTTGTCTTATTTGATTGTCTTATTCTAGTTTGTCTTTTCCTCTTGCCATGAAATTTGGCCAAGTTATGAAATTGAACATAAAGAGAGTTTTATTATCATAAACATATGAAACCTTCAAGATCATATTGAGCCATTACAAACTAGTCTTCTTTCCAATCTTTAATTGGAAAATATCAAATCATTACAAACACCCCATTGCATGTGAGAGCAGGAAGCTCAGGGGTGTGGAAAAGAGCTAATCGGTGTATGACCGAGAGATATTGGCCATAATGCATGCATTGGCCCATAATGCATGCATTGGCCAAATTCAGACCCTATCTAGTTGGTGGTAAATTCATAATCAAAACTAATCATAACAGCATAAAATATTTTATGAACCAAAAGGATTTGAATGATCGACAACAGAAGTAGGTCAGTAGGCTCCAAGCATATGACTTTGACATTGAGTATGTCAGGGGTAAAAAGAATATAGTTGCAAATGCATTATCCAAGAGACCCTACTTGTGCCTACTAGGGGAGATATTTGCTGATTGGAGAGACAGTTTCAGCAGAATATGCTAAGGACTCTTGGGCAGCAAGAGTCATTGAGGGCACCATTCATGATGACAAGTATTTAGTGGTGAATGATTTGATTATTTATAAGGATAGAATATTTCTGGTGCCTAACTCTCAGTTTAAAAGTAAAATTCTAAGGACTTTCCATGACACACCTATGGCTGGTCATCCCGGGTTTTTCAAGACTTACAGACAAGTACGGGAACATTTTACAAGGAAAGGACTTAAGAATAAAGTCCTTAGGTATGATCGAAAAATGCCCCATTTGTCAACAAAACAAAAATGAACATACTTATCCAGCAGGCTTGCGTCAACCTTTGTCGATTCCCAATCAGAAGTGGGGATATATCTCCATGGATTTGATTACAAGGCTACCAAAAGTACAGGGGAAGGACTGCATCTTTGTAGTAGTCGACAGGTTGATCAAATTTGCGCATTTCTTCGCCATATCAGTGACCCATATAGTAGTGCAGGTAGCTAATCTTTTCTTCAGGGAGATTTTCAGATTACATGGGATACCCAAGGGCATTGTGAGCAATAGGGGCATCAAATTCCTACGCTTGTTTTGGCAAGAATTGTTCCGATTGTGTGGCACTAAACTAACTCCCAGTACTAGTTACCACCCACAGACCGACGGACAGACAAAGATAGTGAATAAATGGGTGGAAGGGTATCTCAGGAATTATGTGTCGGGGCAGCAGAAAGCATGGATTAAGTGGTTGCACCTGGGGGAGTACTGCTACAATACAACATATCACATGTCTATCAAAATGACTCCATTCAGGGCCTTATATGGGTATGATGCCCCTTGTTTCACAGACTTGCTACTTGGTGACAACAGAGTGCCAAAAGCTAAAGACTTGTTGCAAGAGAGCCAGGACATCATGAAAGAGCTCAAGGAGAATATGCAACAAGCACAGAATCAGCAGAAACTCAATGCAGATTAGCACCGTATAGAGAGAAGTTTCGAGGTTGGAGATATGCTTGAGACTCCAATCATACAGACAGTCCACTCTCAAAAGGAGTGGAGCAGAAAAACTTAAACCCAAGTTTTATGGTCCGTTCAAAGTGGCCAGGAGAGTGGGGGAAGTAGCTTATGAGCTAGAGCTTCCAACAGATAGTCGAGTGCACAATGTGTCATGTTTCTAGGCTTAAGAAAGCACTTGGACATAATGTTGTTCCTTCAATTCCACCATTGGATGAGGAGGGGAAGCTGATCTTGGTTCCAGAAGCCATCATTGACACACGAGAGAGGAATCTCAGGAGGCGGATCATCAAGGAGTACCTGGTGAAGTGGAAGAACTTGTTAGTTGAGGATGCCACATGGGAGAGTGAGCAAATATTGCAGCATCCTGAGCTGAGATTGCTTGAGGACAAGCAATTTTGGGGAGGGCGGACTGTAATGTCCCCTTCTTAACCCAGACAGTTAGATGAGGAGATTAGCCTATTCCAGGGTTCCCATAGGCTAATGGCTTTGGTTAGGGAGCCTATTTGGGTCATTTTTCTAGGACTTACTATTTATAGTAAGTCAAGTAGGGGGTTCACGGATGGTGTTGGCCCGACTTTCTATTTTTAGCCCTCCCACTGGGAACACCTAGCACTTGGTATTTGGTTTTCGAGATGGCCAGGGAGTTATATGTCGAAGTATAAATTAAATTAAATATTTAACTTATAATAGTTAAATGGCTATAGTTACTTTAATTTATTAAAGTGACTTTACTTTATGAAGTTGCGAGTTATGACTTAAGTTGTATGCTAGGAGTTGGGTGCCCTTCATGGAGACTTGTAGGACTTAATGAAATAAAATAAAATAAATAAAGGAATCCTCTTTTTGGGCATTGGAAGCCAAGGCATAAAAGAAGGAAATGAAAGTTCATTTGCATCTATTGGCTTTGCAAAAATATTGTCGTGAGCTTGAAGCTTGGCTTTGTGGGTTTGATCTAGGGTTCTGCTGAGACGAAAACCTCCATAGAATCACTCGCTTCGTGTTTGGAAGACAACATCAGAGGGGTTGTGGGAAGTCTCATCCAGGGGCTTCATAATGAGCTTTATTTGATACATTTTGGTGGAGATTTGAGGAGTTTAAGCACATATCTTTATGCGGATTTTATGAGCACATGAAAACAAACAGAATAGTGGCAGATTTGAGCAGCTTGGAGTTGATATTTTGGACTGCACTTTCTTATGAGGCTGGCCGTACCATTTATTGTGGATTTTGTGTGGTTTTGTTGCATCTTTTCCATTCCTTCTTGGTCGCCCACACCAAACAGCAATACACAGGTTAAAACAGAGGTATTTTGAAGTGGTTGGCATTTGCTATCAGCTGATATTCTGTACCAGCAGGGCCATACATCTCTTTGGGGGTCGTGGGTTTTATTGGAGAGAGTTTGACCTTCCTTATTGGCTTCTACTTCATCCATTCTTGGCGCCTAGGGCTGTAAAACACTTCGTTGTAATTGTTTGGGTGATAACTTTCATTTGTATGCGATTCGGAGGTGATTCATAATTCATGCATTGCTGGTCCATGTACAGCGGATATACAAAGTTGAAGAAATGCAAATGGGTATGTCAATGTAATTTATTTTGAGCAATAATATGATCTGGGTCTTTGTTATTTTGTGCATATCTATTATAGTTTTTCTGGGTTTCATTGCATGCTTTATATTTCATTGTCAAACTGCAAACAAGCATATGCAAAAACTATACACCAAACCCTAAACACAAAACAGCAATCACAAACGAAAAAAAAAACATTGGCATAAAACCCTACCAGGACAGTGGATATTACATTTGGCTCCTATGTACCTGCACCTATGTGTTGTAATACATGCATTGAAGTGAAAAGTACTTGACAAGGAATAAGTTTTTGGACTTTTCTTATTCATCAAATGGGATCATTAACTTGTCTATATTCCACAATTCATGGGCAAAACTCTCATTTTTATTTGTTCTCCATATCTCTATGCTATTTAAATGTGTTAAATTTTAAAAAACAAAAGGTTTTTCTCTTTTCTTTTTTTTTGACATTATTTTATGTTTTTTGAAAATCCGATTTTTTCCCAATTAAATCCTGATTTTTCAAAAAGTTCTTGTACTTTTGGTTTGCCAATTTTTTTCCCAAAAGATTTTTGCTGCTATGGGTGGCAACACACCCCCATTAGGCCAAAGAGGTTCTACAAACCATGTGAACAGTGATGTTGGAGATGGGTCAAATGATATTACCATCCACAATCTGTAAGAAACACTCAACATAAAAAGCTAGCAACATAGGGAACAATTCCAAGTGACCTACAAGTATTGTTAATATATATCCTCTTAGATAGATCTATTGATAGCCTCCATCGATAAAGAGGGTGATGAGAAGTGTCCAAGGAGCATTTAAATGGAGGAAGCCAATCAATACAAATACTAACAGATGAAGGAGCAAACTGATCTTGGAGTACCAATAACGTGAACACTTAATGGGACCCAAAGAGAATTTGTTGTGAACAAAGCTATGTACATGACTAACAGGTGTTGCTCACAAAGGAATGTGAAGCAAAGGGTCAAGTATCAAGAGGATGCGTACAAGAGTTGACACAAGTTGATCAATACCAAGAGACAGGAGTCTGAATTTACAGTGGCAAGATGAGATAGATTTACAAATGCTCCAGAATATTTGTTTTCCCCTTTTGGATCAAAGGGGGGGTTTGTTGGCTTTTGTGATCCTTGTGATTCAAAAGTGTTTTGTTATATGTGTTAGTGTATTAGATTGATGTTAATGCTTTTAGTTAGGTGGTTAGTATGTTTAGGTGGTTGGGTAGTTGAAGGTGGTACATGGGAAAGAATGGCCTTATGTACGTCATTCTATGTTTTGCAATTCAATATCTCGCATGATATACTTTTCTGTTATGTTTGTGTCATCTATAATGTAAATTTTATTTTTCCGACGTGCTTTCTAATTCAACGCATAGTCGTTATGTCTTTCAATTGATTTAGACGACTATGCACATGAACTGCATACTTCTTGCTAAAGTCAAAGATTTTGATGTTCTAGAGAAGAGAGAAGGCATTGATTCTCTTATTGATATTTGGGTTTTCAGGAATATTTGTTAGGCTTCCTGGTTGTAATTGCAAGAAAAATACCAGTTAGACAATACTAACAAAACATATCTTGTTTTTCTTCAAAAATGCCTTTGAATTCCTTCCCTCCTACTTTTGATTTCAACTTGTGTTTACATATCTTGTTTTTCTCCAAAAATGCCATTGATTCCTTCCCTCCTAATTTTGTTAGGCTTCCTGGTTGTAATTGCGAGAAAAAATACCAGTTAGACAATACTGACAAAACATGTCGTTTTTATCCAAAAATGCCTTTAATTCCTTCCCTCCTACTTTTGATTTCAACTTGTATTTAAACAAATAGAAAATGATTAAGCTGAATGATAAATTCCCTTTTGTTTGTGGCATTTATAAATCATTCTATGGTTCCTATGTCATGGACAATAGAACAAACGTGATCTGGTCTTATATTCTCATTTTGAACCTAAAATCTCTTGCTTTAAATGACTGTTTATTTGGAATGAACTCCCATTGGAGACAGTCCTAGTCAGGTCAGATTTTGCTGTTGGGCTCTGCAAAATCTATCATTTTCCCAAATGTATTAAGCCGTGTTCTCTATATGTAAATGTGCATGCATGATGTGGAAAAGACTTGTTGCTTTGGGAGAGACTTATTGAAATAGATATTTCTCGGTTAGCTATATAAACTGAGAAGAATTTTGTTGTTAAAATCACTAAATTTAAGAATACATTCTGGCTAATTTTATCCAATGTTCTTTGATGTTGATAAAAGAAAAAAAAGTAAAGATACTTTTAAGGGGAGGGAGTGGAAACTTAAATTTTCTTCGACACAGAAGTCTTTTTTATGTTATTTTTTTGAAGGTGATTCCAAAACTCTATATACACAAAGTTGATTTAGAGGGTTTTAAAAGTTGACATATTGGAGACCTGAAGGACATTATACTGCTGTATATAGAGCAGAAAATAATTTTTTTTATGGATAAAGGAAACCACTGGCAACAAAATTTTAGAACCTTAATGCTTGGCTTCCTTCACCTTGTTCTTGTTAAAAATTCCAATCACAATGTGTAATTTCCTAATGCTGAAATAGCATTGAATTACACACACAAAACATTGAAATTTAATTGTGGAAACGATGAACGCTAGACATAGATATTTTATACCTTATAATCTGCTTTACATTCCTTCAAAAGCTTACAAGGAAACCTCCACAACTAGTCCTTCAGTTGCACAGAAATATTACACTGCTCTGAGTTATTAATTTTCTATCTTGCCTCCATCTTTATACTATTCAACTAAAAATCTAATCTTCCAATAAAGCAATCTTATCTCTCAAAAAGAAAGCAACCTTATATCACACAGGAGATGACTTTGGAAGATAAGTCTAAATCATTAGTGCTTATCCGCACTTTATTAGACTTAATTAACTAAATAAAAGACTTTCACTTTAATCACTAAAGTGAATTACAAAATAGAAATAACTTGAACTACTTGCACATTCACATTGAGCTTGTGCAGAAGTTCCGAACTGAGCTAAAAAACTCAACACTCCCTCTTAGCGAGGAAGGAATTCTGCACCAATCCAAGTTTGTCTCCAAATGATTCAAACTTTCCTTTTGTTAAGGGTTTGGTCAGAATATCAACTAACTGTTGCTCCGTGAAAATGTACTGGAGCTTCATTGCTCCCTTGTGAATCCTATCTCGAATGAAGTGATATCTGATCTCTATGTGCTTGGACTTGTCATGAAACACTAGATTCTCCGAGAGTTTGACGCAACTCTAATTATCACAGTAAATGACCATACGATCCAACTCCTGATCAAATAACCCTACAAGTACCTTGCGAAGCCGGATGGCCTCACAACTTGCAGTCTTGGTTGCTATATACTCTACCTCTGTTGTGCTTAATGCTACTGAAGTTTGTTTCCTGCTGAACCAAGATATCATTCCTAAACCCAAGCTAAAGCAACATCCTGAGGTGCTCTTCCTGTCTGTTGCACTGCCTACCCAATCAAAGTATGTATACACCTGCATCTTCACTTCACCATCTCCAAGATATCTCAAACCATAACCCATTGTGCCCTTCAAATATCTGAGCACACGTTTTGTTGCTACCCAATGCTCCTTTCTAGGCTCCATCGTGAACTGGCTCAAGGTGTTTACTGCAAAACATAAATTTGGTCTTGTATTAACCAAATACATCAAGGAAAACATCAGCTTCTTGTACAACATGGGATCAATCACCTCTGAATCTGAAGTTGTCACCTTCTTCAAATTAGTGATCATAGGTGTTGCCATGGGTCTGCAATCCTCCATCTAAAAACACTTCATAATCTCAACCACTTACCTTGCCTAAGGAAAATCTCCCCAAGTTTCTACCAAACCTCTAACCCCAGAAAGTAATGCATCAGGCCGATGTCCATCTCAAACTCATCAACTAACTCTACTTTGCACCCTGCAATGAGTTGTTATGATCCTGTAATGAACAAATCATCTACATACAATATCAAAATAAGTATTTATGATCCACTCATATGATATAGATTAGGATTTGCTTCACTTTTGGTGAAGCCTATACTTCACAGATATTCATCGATCTTGGAATATCAAGCTCTCAGTGCCTGTTTGAGTCCATACAAGGCTTTCTTAAGCCTACAAACATGGGATTCCTTCCCATTTACCTCCAATCCCTGAAGTTGTTCTATATACACTTCTTCCTCAATAATCCCATTGAGCTAAGCCGTCTTAACATCCATTTGATATATCTTCCATCCCATGACAAGCTAAAGACATAACTGCTCTAATGGAAGTGTATCTAGCAACTAGAGCAAAAGTCTCCTCATATAGTATACTCCCTCCTTCTGAGAGAACCCTCTCACCACAAACCTCGCTTTGTACTTCTCAATGTTGCCATCTGCAACATGCTTGATTTTGAAGAACCACCTGGAAATCGCAATTGATTTCCCTTCTGGTCTTGGGACTATGTCCCATACATCATTCTTCATGATGGAGGTGTACTCCTCCACCATGGCAACCCGCCAAAATTGTTGGTCTGCTGCCTCCTAAAAACTAGAAGGCTCAGAATTTATGATGTTTCTCATCAATGTTGCTAGAATTGGTTCCCCATGTAACCCATAAAGGTTGCCTTCTCTAACCCCTATAGACTGTGCTATATCTGGGCTAGATCCTTTCAGTCTGATAAAAACTTGTTAATCCTTGAATTCAACTGCAAAGCCCTTATCCTCCATTACCGAAACTGAAAGCAAATTTTTCCTAAGACCAGGGACAAGCAAAACACCATCACCCTCTAAAGAGGTACCTGAAAGAAGATGAAAGAGAACTTTACCAACACCTAGTATTGGATACTTGGCATCATCACCAAGCCCAACTTGAACTCTAGAGTTGTGTTCTTCTAGCTTGGTAAAAATACTATTGGGCTGAAGTCATATGCCAAGAGGCCCCACTGTCCACATGCCAAGCATCCTATGAAGTGCTGGTAGAAAGATAGGAAACCATTGAGAATTCCTTCTCAAACTTAATAGCAAACTCATTTATCTGAGTTTCTACAGAGGCTGCTACTTCCTTCTGCTACTGCTTCCCGTGGTTCTTCTTCCTGTCTGGACACCATGATGCATAATGACCAAACTTATGACAATTGAACCACTTGATTTTACTTGAGTCTTGTTGATGATGTTTTTGTGCCAACAACAACAATAGAATAAAACACCAAGTATCCTATTCTCTCTTGAATAAAGTCTCTCAAAGGCTAAGCTATGTGATCCAATGAGACAACTTCAAGGTTCTTTATTCGTGATTGCAGTAGATAGACTCAGTGATTTGATGTGATCTTGCTGGTAATTACAAAGGGACTTACGCAAACTTCTTGCTTCATTTAGCTTATTTCTCCTTTCAGTGTGGATGATGCATGTACTATGTCTCAATAATAAAGAAAAGGAAAAAAATAAAGGTTTAAAGAAACTAATCTAGGGTCAATGAAGCAATGATGATGCATGAACAAACAAACTCCTTAATCAACCTAACTCCACTTTGCCAAGAATGCCTACAACTACATGGAGTAGGTGCAATCTCCTAAGGATAGCGAATGGTTTTCATATCATGAAAGCTCATATATAAGCACCCATTAGACGGCGCAACTCAAACAAGCATCCACAATCAAACTTAAGCAAATGTGATGAAGCTCAGACTAGCTTTACACAACACTCCACCAGCGATAAATGTTAAAAGCATGAGCTAGGAGTTGATCAAATATTCAATACATACATGCATTACATCAATGAGCTACTACTCTACTTCCACAAGACAACAGATAGCACCAAGCGATAGCACCAAGAGAACTCCAATGTTTTTGCATTAATCTTGAGAAATATTTACAACAATCTTCAAGTACTCTCAGAGAATTTTGAGAGTCTCTTCCTAATCTACTTTCCTACCAACTTTCTAACTATTACAAATGAGGCAACAAGGCCTTTATATAGAGTTCCAGAATTACAATGAATGGCCTGGATCAATTCAAGTAGCCAAGGGCCCAGATCATGCCATCTCAACAATTAGTTACAACTTGCTATTTTTAGTAGATAAGAGAGGCAATGAAGGCACGTTTTCCAAGAAGATGAGGATGAAATGGAATCTTTAGAGCATCCTCCACACAGTCGTCCTCTTTGGCTTCTTGCTTGTTGAATGATGTGGCGAACTGTGATTGAATGATGATATGTATCTAACACGTAGGTGCCACCTCAGCAACTCTTATTGATCCCAACAGTTTATTCAATTTGCTTTAGGCATATTCCCAAATTGCATCATTTGTGTGATGTCTTCGAATGTGATTGCTTTGAACTTGAACGTTTGGGAATGTATCCTTGTTGATCTTGCCTTGTTCTTTGTGAGTTGGATGCATATGATACATGTTGCTCATTTGTCTAACTCTGTGATACTTCCTTCTCTTGGCAAGATGTATGTTGATCTTCTTTGGACGCATCTTCATAGAGAGTAGTGTAGATGATGATGCTTCGTGGAGTAGGAGACCTCTCAGAGACTTGAAGATGGAAGAGCTTGAAGCTTGATGGATGGATGTCTTCTCTCGATGCAAACGACAATGAAGTGTTCCGGCATGATGAACTTGAAGTGATAATATGATATCTCCTCCGCAGTGGCTACCTCTTGACTTTACTCCTTGCATGAAGGTGACTTCAAACGCCTTGCTCCAATGCTCCAATATCATCTCAGCTCCTTCAATCCTCCTGCAATACAAACCAAGAAACATATCAACTCTTTTGATAAACACTTTACAACACAAAGGAATTATCTTTAAACATTTAAATAACCCCTCCAAGTCTAGGCGCACATTTAGGTGTGTAGAGATGCAAAAATGCGCCTAACTCAAATTGGCCTTATATCGCCATTTCTTATGATGTCAAATGATTAGGCATGACTTTAAAAGATTCTCTTCCTTTAGGTGCCAACTTAGTGATGTAAACTCTTGCATTTTTCGTAAGGCACAGATTTGGGCTTGCACAGAGGTGAAAGTGCGCCTAATCTAGCTAG
Organism: Cunninghamia lanceolata; assembly: GCA_027924645.1. Taxonomy (NCBI): domain Eukaryota; kingdom Viridiplantae; phylum Streptophyta; class Pinopsida; order Cupressales; family Cupressaceae; genus Cunninghamia; species Cunninghamia lanceolata. The sequence goes on along the minus strand of BSBN01000280.1, from coordinate 21,622,599 downwards.
CTTTATATTGGTCATTTCAGTGATTTCAAACAAGTGGAAATGACTTAGAATGATTCTCCTACTCAAGGCGCTCACTCTCTAATATCAATTCATGCTCTTTTCATGAGGCATTGATTGAGGTTTCTACAGAGGCTAAAGTGCGCCTTGATCAAATTGGCCTTAAACAATTGAAGACGTCTTGGAATGATCTTTTTTCTCAAAGCACTCATCTAATGATGTGAATTCAAGAGATTTTCCTTGAGGCGCAAATCTAGGTCTGTAGGAGTTGAAAAGTGCGCCTAGCTTCTTGGTGTAAACTAATGATCTCAAACTCTAGTAAATGCCTAAAAATGCTTGTTTTGACTAGGCAAGGACCCTTCAACGTTGATTCATGCCTTTACAACTTGAGGCGCACATTTATGGTTGAACAGGTAGGAAAATACGCCTTGCATACTTAGCCTATTTTCTGGCATTTTAATGGTTCTCCTCAGTGCATAAGTGTATAGAAGGCTTCCTACCTCAAGGTGATATCAAATTTCAAGTTCCAAGCCTCCTTTTGCTTAGGCGCACTTTGGTGACTGTCCAGATGTGAAATTGCGCCTAGGATATTGACAAGTGTTCACTTCAATTTCTATCAATTCAAAACATTGCACAAACTCAAGGAAAAGTCTCAAACACTTAGATATCCTCAAAGCTCATGAAATCAACCATCTTACTTAGGCGCACTTTTAGGGTTATGCAAGCGGAAATTGGCGCCTAGACTACTTAGCCATTTTCTTGCAAGATCTTCAATGTTCAAAGCATATTGAGGGTCAAAACACCATTTTCTAGCAAGATTCTTCCTTAGGCGCCCATTTAGGGTCCTACTAATGCATATTTATGCCTAAGTACCCTTGGTGTTTCTCAGCATTTTCTAAGTTATAACACTTATGTTTCAACCTTAGGCGCAATATTGGGTCTCTAAATGATGTTTTTCTCTCCAACAATCCCGGGCGCACTTTGGTGGTTCTTCAAGGGCAAATTTGCGCCTAGAGCCATTGGGTCATTTCCTTGTAAAATTTTCAATGTTTTAAAGCATTTTGAGGATCAAATCATCAATTTCTATCAAGGCGCCAAGATTTCACATTGAATTAAGCTTGTCTTGATGAAGGCGCAACTTTTCTCTTGAATTGCGCCTAGGTTTGAGCTTGTCATTCGTCGAGATGTTGAAGGTGAAGATCCCTAGGTGGAAGTATATTTAAAAAATATATTTAAGTATATGCTATACTTTAAATATTTTTGAAATATACTTCCAAGATGTTTGAGATAGGTCCCGGATCCATAGGATTTAACATGCAAATTCTAGATTTTTGAGGATCCACAAGATTTCAGACTTAGTCAATTTTCAGGATCTCAAAATATCAGACTTAAGTCAATTTCAGTGTCTCAGGGATTGACTTCAGTGTTCTCAATTACACCTTGTTTGACGGATGACCTCCCTAATTTCTCGTTTGCAAGGAGATTAACTCACTTGACTTGTTTCTGGTGAGGCTCACTCCAGGAGATTATGGTTTCCAGCACGAAGCTATAGACTCAAACACCACTGACTTCATCATGAAAAAACAGTGCTAAGACATCATCCAAGACTAAATCAAAGCACTGGAGCTCAAAAAAAGGGGGTCCCCATTTGTAATGGGGCAATGTTGTGACAACGTCACAACAAGTCCTTTTACCCTGCCTATGAGGATGAATCCTCATCCTTTCCCTTCCTCTTGTTGTTCCCTTTTCCTTTAGTTCCCTTTGTCTATCCAATGAGAGCTAAATTCTCATCACCACCTTTCTTGTTGACTCTTGACTCCTCTAAGTTTCCTCCTGGATAAAATCATCCCACAGTCTCTCAAAGGAAGGAAGCTTTTCCCTGGCACCAATGCCCTAAACAAAAGCTCACTAGCTCTGCATCTTCCACCTTTCCGCGACTGTTGCAAGCTAGTCACTGAGTTGAGTGACCTTCATTAATGTAACTAGTAATAGTGTCTAAACTAGACATCTCTATGGATCCGAGTCTATTTCTCAATATCATTTTCATGTTAATGTTCTCACTCTGGAAAAAACTAACCAGAGCGTCGAACATCTCCTTGGCTTTTTTCTTCTCTAACAAGTGAGGAATTAAATGATCCTTCACTGCATCCAGGATCATCTGCTTCACTTTAATTTCTTTCTTCTTGTGAACTACCAAATCCTACGGATCCGTTGGCGAAGCCACCTAATCCTCTTTATGATATCTCAGGGTTCATTTCCCTCTAGAAGCAAAGTCACCCTAACTTTCCAAGGTAGAAAATTTAATGCACCATCCAACCTATCCTCGAAACAAAGACTAGGCAACGCCATTAAAAAAACATTTTTCCAAAAACTAAACTCGTTGATCTGGAAATAATAGACTACTCAATTTTTGAAAAAATAATATTTTTTCAAATCCTAGGTTATAAAAACCGTAGTTTGTTGGTTTGTCGTTGCTGGTAAACCCAACTTGTTGAAAAAAAAAATGTTTTTGCTGGTAAACCCTGTTGGAAATGTTGTCATTGATGTCAAAGGTGGACAAGGTCGTCATTGATGTCAAAGAGCTTGTTATGGAGATTGTTGGAATATGTTGTCATTGATGTCAAAGGCACGGAATCATTAAAGGAGTAATTAATGTAATAATGTTAAGAGTTGCCCGTTATACATTTCCGTTGAAGAGAGTGTGAAATTGAAGGCCGACTTAGAGATATGCATTTGTTTAAATTAAAGATTTAAACAACATTAAAAAAAGGGAAAGAAGATAATATCAATCATGAAGATATATTTTTAAATTAAAGATGAACCTTATAAGATGGCCGACCTCCTATCAATATGGACCAACTTCCAAGTAGTAGATAGAATTTAAATTGTAAAGGAGGGCGACCTCCCTATATATGGAGCGCCATATGTATTTAAGACAAGTCGTCTTACTCTATTTGATGATCTTAACATACGATTTGCATAAGAGAAAAGGCAGCGATTAAGGAGCGATCCCTAGTAATGATAAAAGGTGCAATTTAGATATAACAAAATAGTGCAATCTGCTTAATGAAGTAAGGAGATTAATTGTATGAAGGGCAGCAATTTTATTAAAAGAGGCAGAGATTTTATTAAAGAAGAGCAGCGAATTTTTGGTGAAGGGGCAGCGATTAGATTTGGAAGAGGTATGATTGAATAAAGAGTTGTGTCCTTTGTAAAAGACATAACCATTCCTAAAGGGTGCCTCTCTTGAAAGAAAATAAAAGGAGAGAGGAAGTATGTGTTGAAGTAAGCAAAAAAATGAATATATTTCTGAGTTAAAGAAAATCTAAAGGAAGAAAAGCAGCAGAGAAAATGAAGAGCAAATCAGATATATTTTAAAGAATATATGCAGCCCATGTATAAAAGATAAGTGCAGATATAAATGATGAATGTGTGTGAAGTTTAAGAGCAGATTTAAAGGAAGATTCATGAGATATTTATGATCAGATGTGTGCATAACTTATAGCAAATTTGTTAAGGAGAGATAGTACATAAGTGTGTGAACCTGATTTGAAAAGGAAAGACTTACATCATACAGAATTAGAAGTAGAAATCAGATTGTGAGTAAAAGAGAACAAGATCATCCATTGAAGAATTAGTAGGTTGGTGCCTAGAGATCGGTGTCTCTTACTAAGTTGGTGCTCAGTTGTAAAGGTTGGTGCCTACAGATTCTGCAAGCGGGGATTGGTGTCTCCAGTGGGTTGGTACTCACAAAAAAATAAGAGAAGTAGGTTGGTGCCTACAGAAGAAGAATCAATATATATAAGCAAATATTTGCCGCAGTTTTGTCCCGCAAGGGTTTCCAAGTAAAATCGTGTGTTCTCTCTGTGTACATAATTGCTAGATCTTACATGTGATTTATTGTGATTGGTTTAAGTTGGAAAAGTAAAAGTTTGTTAGACACTGATTCACCCCCCCTCTCAGTATCACCGTGTGCTCATCAAACCCTAGTTTGCTGGTTCTGAAAACCCTGGCCTGCTGGTTTCAAACTGAAGACCCTAGACCTGCAATAAAAATTTCTAGTTGATTAAAAAAATATTGCTGCCACCTTTGAAACCCTAGTCACGTTTCTGAAACCTGCATAAATCAGCCATTTTTCTTCACAAATATGGCATGATTTCAAGAATTTTTGACACATTTTTTTTCCCTAAAAACGACTCAACTTTCAGAACAAGCTGAGATTTTCCTTGGAAAAAATCTTCATGGTGCAATTTGTCTAAAAAATTGCAACGCGATTTGGTAAAACATAAAACAATCTTAATACCTTTTTCTAGGCCACGATTTCTTCCAAACAAACCTTGCACACGATTTTTCTCAAACCAACCCGCAAAAATGCATATAAACTGGTTGCACGATTTTTCTTGGAAAATCTTGCACGACTCTCCCTTTCAAACCGTGATTTAACTAGGAAATCAACCCATGATTTTCCTTAAAACTGGCCGCAATTCTCCTTGAAAAAAATACATGCGACCCCTTCAAATAAATTTACCCACGAGATCCTTTTCAACACTCTAATACCATGTTAAAAATTCCAATCATGATGTATAATTTCCTAATGCTAAAATAACATTGAAGTTTAACTGCAGAAACGATGAACCAAACATAGATATTTTACACCTTATAATCTGCTTTGCATTCCTTCGAAAGCTTACAAGGAAACTGTTGATGATTGTTTTTGGACAAGTCAACAATTAGAGTGAAATACTAAGTATCTGACTCCCTCTTGAGCAAAGCCTCTCGAATGCTGAACTATGTGATCAAACAAAATGACTCCAAGGTTCCTTTCTAATGATTTTGTAAGAGATAGCTCAGTGACTAAGTATGATTTTGCTATTAAACACAAAGGGACTTACGCAGATTCTTCTCCTTTCATTCAGCTTATTCCTCCTTTCAGTGTGGATGATGTATATACAAGGTCTCAATAATGAAGAAAAGTAAAAAGGTGAGGGTTTAGGAAAACTAATCTAAGGTCAATGAAGTAATGATGATGTATTGAATAGACAAACTCCTTGAATTAACCTAACTTCACTTCGCCAAGGATGCCTACAACTACATGAAGTTGGTGCAATCTCCTAAGGTTTGCGAATGATTTTCAAATCATGAAGGTTCATATGAGCACCCATAAGACGGCGCAGCTCAAACAAGCATCCACAATCGAACTTAAGCAAATAAGCTCAGATTAGCTTTACACAACACTTCATCAGCGATGAATGTTAAAAGCATGAGCTAAGAGTTTATCAAATATCCAATACAACAAACATTACAACAATGAACTTCTAATCTATTTCTAATCTACTTGAAACATCTCTTAATTCCATCAAGATTCAGGAAACCATGTTACTCCACAAGATAACACTTAACACCAAATAAACTTCCAATGTTTTGCATTACTCTTGAGAAATATTTACAACAATCTCCAAGTTCTCTCAGAGAATTTTGAGAGCCTCTCCTATTCTACTCCTACAATCTACTCTCTACTACTACTGATGATCTACTGAATTACAAATGAGGCAACAAGGCCTTTATATAGTGCTCCAGGATACAATGAATGGCTGAGATTAATTCAATAGCCAAGGGTCTAGATCATGCCACTTCACAGGTAGTTACAACAATTTTCTATTTTCAGTACAAAAGAGAGAGGCAATGAAGGCACATTTTCCAATGTGATAAGGTAAGGCGAAAGTATTTAAAATATTTTTCCACATAGGAATCCCTTTGACTTCTTTCATTAAATGATACATTGAATGCATTAAATAATGCGGCTAATTGAATGATGTGTTCTCGCCACATAAATGCAGTCAGCATACTTTGAAAATTGTATCACCTTTATGTGATGTATTCACTGTGATTGCTAGAACTTGTATGTTTAGGAATACATCTTGTAGATCTTGCCTTGTTCGTTCTTCTTGTAGACTGGATGTATGATACTTGTTGCTTCACTTGACTGACTTCATGATTCTTTCTTCTTCTTGTAAGCAGGTTGATGTGAATCTTCTTTGATGATGCTCTTGATGTAGAGTGAGTAATAGAGTAGATGATGATGCTTCCTTCATGTAAGAGTAGATGATGATGACATGAAGTGGAGATCTCTCTTGGACTTGAAGGTTGAATGGAACTTGAAGTTAAATGGATGAATGCCTTGCTTGATGATAGGATGAAGATGAAGTAGTGCACTTGGCATGTTGATCTTGAGGTAGCCCTTTGGAGTGTAGATGATAACACCTTCCTTGGATGTGAAGTAGATGTTGATAACCTCTAGAAGAAACTTTGAAGCTTGACGAACCTTGACTTGAAGCTTGTAGAACTTGACATAAAGCTTGGATGGATGAAAGTCTTCGAACATAATACCATTGATGAAGTATACTTGCAAGATATTCCTCGGAGAGCTTGAATGGATAGATGCCTTGAAGTAATACACTTGAACTTAATGTGATCCAACATGATGTCAGTGATGAAGAGTATCAACATGTTGGACTTGATGTGACCTTTTAGAAAGGTGTTTCCTCGGCAACTTTAAGGTGAATTAGGTACTTGCTCTTGATGACTCCTTGGCTTCACCAACACTCCCTTCTCTCAAGGATGCAACTAAATGATGATCTTGAAGAGTACATGATGATGATGCTTCTTTCTTGCATTGACAACTTTTTAGCTTTACTCCTCAACTAAAGGTGACTCTAGGCGCTTGCTCAAAGGTGACTCCTTGAACGACTCCTGAGATTTATTGATGCTCCTACAAGACAAGGTAAACAATATATTAATCACTACATAAGATAGGAATAACTTTAAACATGCAATAATCCCTTTTCAAGCTTAGGTGCAAATATAGGTAAAAAGAGGAACAAAGGGCGCCTAACTCAATTAGTCCCACATTCATTATTTTAATGATTTCAAACAATTATAATGTTTAAAAGAAGTCAATCCCCTATAAGGTTCATCCAAAAGGTGCCTTTAAATGCAAACTCCTCCCTTAGGCACCAAAATGATGTGCTTTTGGTGAAAGTGGCGCCCAACCCTTTGAAGCTTCATACTTGCAATTTTATACTTCTAAGTGATCAATCATGTCTTAGAATGATTTTATACTCCAAGCGCCCAACTTCAATGTCTTGATTGAGCAATTCCTTCAAGGCGCCTATTGAGTTGGCAGAGGTAAAAATGGGCGCCTAACACAATTTGGGTTCTATTTGTTACTTTTCAAGGCTTTGAATGACCAAGACTTGTTTTAAAGTGATCCTTTCTCTCTAGGCGCCCATTTTATGAGGTCATTTCATGAACTTTATTCCAAGGCGCCTACTTCAAGATGACTTCTCCTTTTAAGGCACCAACTTGATGATGATTCTTCCAGGGCGCTAGAATGAGGTAATAGGGACTAAAATGGGCGCCAATTCTAGTTAGTGCAAATTGGGCGCCATCCGCTATTGACTTGGACCTCTCCTCCCATCAAGGCGCATTTTTGAGTGTCTGCAAGTGAGAAAAACGCGCCTAAGGTCTTTCAGAGCAAATTTGCGCCTAGAAATAGTAGTCCCGGAGCATAAGGTATATTGAAAAATATATTTGAGTATAAGTTCTTATACTTTAAATATTTTTCAATATACCTTTCAGGATGTTTGAGATAGGTCTCAGATCCACTGGATTTAACATGTAGATTATAGAATTTGGAGGATCCACCAGATTTCAGACTAAGTCAATTTTTCAGTGTTTCAGGATATCAAGCTATCAGACTTAGTCATTTTCAGGATTTCAAACATACATCAAGATTGGAGTTAGTTTAAACAGATCATGCTCTCTCATGCTAAGGCGCAACTTTGGGTTAGTTTGAACATCTCTTCATGTTAAGGCGCCAAAATGAGGTAATTCAATGCATGAAGGGCGCCTAGACTTGTTTGCTCATTCTTGACTTTTTTAGGCTCTCCAACACTTGATTACATCCTTGTGAGACTTCTTGAACTTTAGGTGCTATCTATCATTGATCTGAACTCCAACCTACATCAAGGTGCCTAAACCCATGACCTTCAACCTAAGGCGCAATTCTTATGATCCTCTGAACATGCAATGGGCGCCTAGACCTAAATGCCTCTTCCTTGTCAACTTTGCAGTGTTTCAAGCTTCCCGACATCCATTTCAATCAAGGCGCTTTGATTTGAAGCTCTCCTTGCCCAAGGCACAATCTTGAGGTTGTCTAGATGATGAAAGGCGCCCTAACTTCTAGGCGGAGTTTTGAGGTGAACCTGGAGCAATTTCGCGCCCAGAATTGACAGTGCCCGAGGTAAGGTATATTGAAAAATATATTTAAGTATAAGTTTAGAGATTATACTTTAAATATTTTTCAATATACCTTTCAGGATGTTTGAGATAGGTCTTAGATTCACCAAATTTAACATGCAGATTCTAGATTTTTGAGGATCCACCAGATTTTAGACTTAGCCAATTTTCAGGATCTTCAGGATCAGGATACCAGACTTAGTCATTTTCAGGGTCTCAAACATCAAGATCAGGCTCTAGGACTCAAACACCACTGACTTCATCATGAAATAGCTTTAAGACATCATACAAGACTCAGCAAAGCACTGGAATTCAAAAAAAAGGGGGTCTGTTGTGACCAAATCACACATCACCCCATTAGGAATAGGGACCCCCCTTTTTTTTGAGCTCTGTGCCTTCAATGAGTTTTCAATGAGATTTTGATGATGACCTGACTCATCTTCCTCTGCCGATACGGTAATAATTTCCTCTCGTATGATCTTTGGTTCATGATTAGGGGTAGATGAACTTGCAATAATGAAGAATTGTGATCAAATCCCATCTAGATAATGAGTTTTGAGGTCAATCCTGAAGAATGTTTGAGACCCTGAAAAGACTAAGCCTGGAGCCTGAAATCCTGAAAATCCTGAAAAAATGGCTAAATCTAAAATCTGGTGAATCCTCCAAATTCTATATTTTGCATCTTAAATCCGGTGGATTCGGGACCTATCTCAAACATCCTGAAAGGTATATTGAAAAATATTTAAAGTATAAGAAATTCAATCTCTCAACTTATACTTAAATATATTTTTCAATATACCTTTACTCGCGCGATCCTGAAAAATGCCTGACGATTCCAGAGGATTCAAAACACTGATCTAGTGCGACAGGGCACTTAAGTGGCGCAAAATCTTGGCGCAAAATCACGAAGAAAAAGGCGCTTGAGCATGAGGATTTCAATCAATGATCTGATGCGCCCATCTACAACCTTGATCTAGTGCGAAAATACTTGAGGATTTCGATCAATGATCTACTACGCCCAAACCAAAAGTATCGTTTTGAAGGAGAAAATGAAGATTTCAATGCCTTGATCTAATGCGAAAATGAAAGGATAAGTCTTAGAGCGAATCTTGGAGCAAATTAAAATGATAAATGTCAGAGGATTTCAATCCTTCAACCAATGTGCCACCAAGAAAGAAGAGGGAGATTTGAGGGTTTTGACTTGAGGAGGATCTAGTTCAAAGAGGATTTCAAAAGCTTAAGTGATGCGCCAAAGACTTGAGGATTTTTATCCTTTAACTAATGCGCCTCCCAAACATTCAATGCAAGTGTTAGAGTCACTTCACCAAACATGAGATCAGAGGATTCTAAAAGCCTATCCAATGCGCTAGAGACCAGAGGATTCCAATCCATGAAGTAATGCGCCTATTCTATGTCAAGTCTCCAAGGCCAAGTCTAGAGGACTTCTAAAAGCTGATCTAATGCGACCTCCTGAGAGGAAACTCCAGAGATTCCAGAAAGTTGATCTAATGCGCCCAAGTAGTTCCAAGATGAAGTTTCAAGGATCCTTATCCAAAGCGCAATCTAGAGGATTTGAAAACTTGATCTACTGCGCCCTACAAGGAGGAAGGTAAGATTCAGGGTTAAGCCTCCAAGGTTTGAGTTTAAAGGATCTTGAAGTCTCAACCAATGCGCCAACATCATGAGGCTTCCAACAAGGTCATCTAATGCGCAACATGAGGTAGTGATGAAGATTTGTTTCTAGAGGATTCCAACAAGGGCATCTAATGCGCCAACACCATGCATGATCTATTTCAAGGTAAAGGCTATCTAAATTCATCAAAGTTTGAAGACTTCAACCTAGTGAAGTGATGCGCCACCTCCCAAGCCCCTTATCAAAGCGCTCAATAAGAAGAAATCGAAATTGGCATCTAATGCGCCATGCATGAAGAGAAAATGAAGTTTATTTTTGAAGGCCTTAAGTTACCCATCTAGTGCGCCACACATAAGAAGAATCCAAATTGCCTAACCAATGCGCCACTCCCTTAAGGAGTCTTAAAACATGATCTAATGCGCCATGCAGGAGAGGAATTCAAATGGATGATCTAATGCGCCAAAATCTTGAGGATTTCAATCCTCCATCCAATGCGCCACTTCCTTAAGCAAGTAAAAACCAAGTGCAATCTATTGCGAAATGTTGAAGAGGAGTCTTAGAGCTTCATCCAATGCGACATGTTGAGAGGAATCAAAAACTTCATCTAGTGCGAAATGATAAGAAGGTTTTAAAGACTTGATTTAAAGCACCACACATGTCAAATGCTAGAGGATTCTCTATCCTTGATCTAATGCGCCTAGAAGGATTATGAGGAAAGATCATGCTATTTCAAAGGATATGAAGAAGACTTCGGAAACATCATCCAATGCGAAATGCAAGACAAGAAGATTTCAATCCTTGATCCCATGCGCTTGAGGGAGAAGAAAATTACAATCTACAAGGAGATCATCAAGACCCCATCTAATGCGCCAATCCAAGGAAGTTAGAAACATTTAATGATTTTTGCCTTGGAAAACGTGAAAATTGCATTTATTAAATAAAGATCACTCTAAATTAAATGTTTTGCACTATAATAAAGGAGGTCGGCCTAGGGAAGAGGTAAAGTTTTTAAAGCAAATTATGTATATATACCTCATCTCCTTTTCATTTTTATTATTTTCAAAAAGCAGATTTGTTTTCCAAGAGCAGATTTGTCTTCAAGGAGCAGCAACAAGAAGTTTTTTTTTAGAAGTACAAATTTGATTTTATCAAATTTAAGCAAGTGGTGGATCAAATTGCAAGGTATCCAATTCAAAACAGCCTATCAAGTAAGTCTGATCTGAATATTTTCTGATCTGATTTTCTTCTTTTTCCTTCATTAGATGCATTAAAATTGTTTAAATATTGGTAAAATTTAAGAAGGATAAGTGGATTTTCATAGATTCCTTGAGTTTAGTAGCAATATTTCATAATTGTAAAGGAAAACTTCATAATTTAATCCACTAAAGTTGCTGAAGTAAAGTCTAGATTGTGTTTGCAATCATTTATTCGCGTCAAGTCTGCATGATTATGGCAATGACTTCTAAAGAGCGACAAGCGAAGATCCGGATGGATGCCAAGGGGAAGATTCCCGAATCAAAGCTCGTCTCAAGATGGACAAATGTAGGAGACACGAATATGGGCAACAGCAGCTTAGAAGATATCAAGTCAGTCCTTGAAGAACCCAACGGAGGAAGTCTTGCTCGAGCCATCATGAGGAGTGGAGCCATTGAAGCTGCTTGTTTTCCGCCGGCTTTGCCGTGTCCAGAGATGATCATCGAATGTGTCAAGAAATCTGATGTAGATACAAGGCAGATTATAGCCAAAGATGGAACGATATTAGCTTATTTGCAAAAGGAGGCAGTTGAAGAAACTTTCAACATTCCAACTAAGGAGAGGATGATCAGTATCTCAATACAACAAGGTCAGCAGGAATATGATGTCGACTCCAAGACAAAGTTGCAAGAGATAAGGAGAGAATGGATGGCCAATCTAGCTATGAAGTTCAATATGAATAATCCTCCACAGTTCCACAAGTCAGATTTTCATCCTGAAATTGGATACTTGATCATGTTTCTAAACAGAATGACAAGAATGCCTCAATCTGCTACCTTTCAGCCTTGGATGTACTCTTTCATCAAGTCAGTTCTCAAAGGGAAAATGATTGATTGGGCTGGACTTATCAGTCAAAGTATACATGAGCAATTCATCAATTTTGCTAAGACTAAGACTTGTCATATGAGTTCCTATGTAGTGTACCTTCTCGCAAGAAATGAAGTCTACTCAGGTTTGACCAAAAAGGGAGAAGTCGGCATTGGGCCTAACAAGTACCTATCGCATCAATGTTATCCTCAGTTGCACCTTAAGAGTATCAATCATTATACAAGATTCAATGATGCATTTGCTATGTTCATAATGAAGAAACTAAGAGTAGATCATTGTAGTAGACTAGAGATTAGATTTTAGGAGTAGAATAAGAGAAACTCTCAAAATTGTCTGAGAGAACTTGAAATTGTTGTAAATATTCCTCAAAGTTAATGCAAAGACATTGGAGCTACTTGTTTGGTGTTAAGTATTATCTTGTGGAGTAACATGGTTTCCTGAATCTTGATGGAATTAAGAGATGTTTCAAATAGCTTAGAAATAGATTAGAAGTGCATTGATGTAATGAATATGCGTAAAGATATTTGATGGATTCTTCTGGTTCATACTTTTCGTGTATTGTCGAAGGCAACCCACTTTGCAAAGTTAGACTAAACCTTCATTTTCTTTAGTTCGGTTGTTAATGCTTGTTCAAATTGCACCAACTGTGGGTGTTTGGATGGAGATTTACAACATGAAAATCCTTGAGTTTCCTTAGAAGATTGCACCGGCTTCGTATAGTTGTTGGTTCTCATGGCGAAGTGAAGTCTGGTTTCATGAGGAGTTTGTCTATCCTTACATGTTTCATTATCTCATTGTCCTTAGATTAGCCTTCTAAACCCTTAACCCCTTTTTCATTTTCTTTATCATAAAAACTCTGTATATACATCATCCACATCAAAGGAGGAATAAGTCGAATGAAAACCTTGGCAATCTGTATGGATATGATGTAAACCCTTGGATCCTTAGGTAAGTGTACCTTTCATGCTGAGTATACCAGTGTCCATATCCTGTGGACTTTACAGAAGGAAGCTACTCCAATTCCTCCGTCCATTCTTCCACAGGAAACAGTATCCCAAGTTGAAAACATGAGAACTTCATCTCAGATGATAAAAGGATGGATAGAAAAGACAGAAGAGAAGGCCTATACTTACCTTGAAGAAATTGTGCAAGTGTATGATAGAGTCATTAAGCTTAAAGATCGAGTGCAAGCTTTATTAAGAAATTGTGCTGAGTTCAAACCGATCAAAGAGCAATACATGCCACAGCTCAAGAGTTTAATGGAGGCTCCATTAGAAGATCTAATTCATGATAAGGTGATTGATAGAGATACTCCACATGACTTCATCACTTGGTATTTCTCCTTTCACAACAAGGGGCAACTAGTTGATAAAATTGAAGTAGACATGTCCAGAATAAGAAGTGTTCTTCCAAGAACAAAAAATCATATATACACTGCTTTGACAACAATTTGTAATCCTTATGGAAATGTTACTATTGAGAACATGAAGCAACAAGTTAAGGCATTCTACTTTCAATATGATGGATTTGATGAAGGTCAACTGGATAGTATATTCACACTTGCATATCGTCTTGGGGAAAATAAGTCTTGGATAAATGACTGGGAGAAGACACTTGGCGTCTATGAGTCAGATGTAGCAGTGGCAGAAGGATCCATTAATGCGGCGACAAGTGTACCAATGGAAGATATTGTTCAAATTGTGTCTAGATTCATTGTATCTCATAGTACTACTACATAAAAGGCATATGATGTGGCTTCCTTATCTTCTTGGAAAGCGTGCCTTTGTTCTCTCCTTCATAGCTTCTTTCATTTAATAAAGTGAGCCTCCTTCATTTAATAAAGGATAGTTTGTTACAACTACTTGTGATGTGGCTTGATCTGGTCCGCTGATTTGGCCGATCGATCTTGACCCTTCTTTCCTTTGAGGTCTATAAAAGGGCTCTCATTGCTCTCATTTGAAGAGGTTGGAAATTCTGAAATTGTTGTAAGAGCTCTCTGAGATAATAAAGGATTCATTGTTTCGGTGATTCTATTTATGTTTCTGAGTGTTGCATGGTTTCAATTTTCAAACAAATATTAAGTTAAGTTATAAGTTTTCTTTAAGTTTAAGTTAGTTAATGAAAGGTTGCTTTATTGCTTTGTAGTGAAGTCTTTAAGTTCATACCATTTGTAGTCTACGGCTTGTGGATTGCAGTGCATGGTTAGTCTGAACAATTGAACGTCAATTTGATCTTTATGCTTGTTGAATCTTTCATGAGCATAATTGATTTAAACATCTTGTATACCTTTGAAGATTGCACCTATCTTGTGTAGTTGTTTTATCTTGGCGAAACAGGATTTGGTTCGATTTCACTCTAAGTAGTAAACGTCCTTCCATTTAGGATTAGATTAGTGTTTCTAAACCCTACATCTTTTGCCTTTTTTTTTTATCATTCAGTTACGATTAGGACCAAAGAGCATCCATTGCTAAATCATACACGTCAATTGCAGTACTTAGGCTCTCTAGTATTCACTTCCCTAGTCCTTGAAACAGCACGTTACTTGAACAATTGTGTAAGTCCCTTTGTTTGTTAACAGCAAAATCATACTTAAATCGCTGAGCTGTCTCTTACCGAAAATATTATTAGAAGGAACCTTGGAGTTATCTCGTTTGATCACTTAGTTCAGCATCCGAGAGGCTTTGCTCAAGAGAGAGTCAGATACTCAGTATTTCACTCTATTGTTGACTTGTTGAAAAACAACCATCAACAGGGTCCCCATTTGCAATGGGGCGATGTGTGATTTGGTCACAACAGAAACCTCCACAACTAGTCCTTCAATTGCACGGAAATATTACACTGCTCTGAGTTATTAATTTTCTATCTTGCCTCTATCTTTATACTATTCAACTAAAAATCTAATCTTCCAATAAAGCATTCTTATCTCTCGAAAAGAAAGCAACCTTATCTCACGCAAGAGATGACTTTGGAAGATAAGTCTAAGTCATTAGTGCTTATCCACACTTTATTAGACTTAATTAACTAAATAAAAGGCTCTCACTTTAATCACTAAAGTGAATTACAAAATAGAAATAACTCAAACTAATTGCATGTTCACATTGAACCTGTATAGAAGTTTCGAACTGAGCTAAAAAACTCAAAACAGTTCTTTTGATTTTAAGTTGTCTTGGGATCATGTAAGCATATGCTTGGCAGAGGATTTTAACATGGAGGTCAGCTATGTTTTGTGGTGAGCAAGAGATACAGTAATTATATGACATACACTAATAATCCATTGATATTAATGTGCCTAAACAATAAGCATTTTGACATTTTCACAATCAAGTAGAAAATGCAGAAACTCTTTCCATGTGAGAGAAGCAACAAAGTGTTGTAACAAACAAGAACCAAAAGCTTGATTTCATCAAGAAGTCTAGTAAGAATGAATAAATCCATGACCTGCAAAATCTCAAAATCAAGTAATAATGTCAAAGTGTCATTGCAAGAAAAGATGGACCACATTCTCAAACTTCATAAGAACACAAACTGCAGGCAAAGATGGTAAACCTGGTTGAACTATTTTGACATTGTGTGTTGTCAGTGCATGGAACTGACTTGCACTTATAGAAACCTGATCCATTATGAAATGACTCAAGACCTGCTGATTACAAACAAAGTTTTGGTCATTCATATTAAATCCAAAAATAAGCTGAAAAATCTTTGATGTATTTTGTTATTCAAATTAAGATAGAATGGTACTACAAAGACTTGTTGATAAGACAGTTGTCAGTTTTGCATGATAAATCCTGAACATGGAAGAAAATTCTGGATATGCTATCATTTCAAAGATTCTGACAGAAAAGGCAAACAAACCTAAGAAGTTGTTCATATGATTAAATCCCTGAAAATGAATACAATCAATATTTTTTGTTGACTGAAGGGTCTGAAAAGACAGAGCATTGCATTTAACAAACAATCAAAGCTGTTGACCTATATGTATAATTGAGATCACAGCAACTGCTCATGTAAATAATGACTTTTGTGGCATATGAGCTGACATTGAAACAATATAACAGAAAGCTGGAGAAATTATATCCATGCCTCATTAAAAAAATCGTTCTCTAAAACATCCAAAAAAATAAAAGAAATTCATTTCCTAAAGCCTCTTGTTTACTGTTTGAGCTTAACAACTACTATCTCTAGGTTCTAAAGGTATATTTTGTTCTTCTACCTCTTGCATATGTTGGAAATATTGGTACTGAGAAGACAAATAGCATTCACGATAATATTTCAGTAGTCATGAGAGCCTTTTAATACACTGTGCTTGATCATATTTTCTAGGGATCTAAGCATATCACCTTCCGCATATCTTTCTAATTCATATCACATAACAAACATGTTCAAACCAATCCTATTATCTAAAGTTGGATTTAAGTTTTCTAATATCTAAAGTTGGAAAGTAGCCTGTGACCAGAATTTGGCTACACAACACATCCCAGCTGATTACAGCTTTCTAGTTGATAACTTAAGACCAATGTTGGGCAATTATTAGCAGAGGTGCTACCATGACGAGGAGAGATATTACATATTATATTCTGGTCTGTGGTGGAATTTTCTAACATCAAGGACGGCACAAACCACCCTTTCTTTCACTCTTAATTTTGAGAAAGCTACATATTGGAATACTTTTCAGCACTTCAAAAAGAATAGATCTTAGTCGTGAGAGCCTTTTAATACACTGTGCTTGGGATAATATTTCATTAGTCGTGAGAGCCTTTTAATACACTGTGCTTGGGATAATATTTCATTAGTCATGAGAGCCTTTTAATACACTGTGCTTGATCCTACTTTCTAGGGATTTAAGCATGTCACCTTCCGCATATCTCTCTTATTCTCCTATTCTAAGTGATTGTTATAACAATTACTCAACAAATCCTATTATCTAAAGTTGTGTCTCAGTTTTCTAGCACCATATGCTCACTCTAGAGACAATATCAAAAGCTTCCTTAAGATATCTAATGTCTTTCTTGTTGCCTTTGCAGTCCTTGGCAATAACTTTAAGGGTAACCAAGCGGTCAATTGTAGAGTGTTGTTTCTAAAAACAGTTTGACCTTTAAGCTGTTTAACTTTGTTCTTGATCCAACAGCTACTTTTCCTTTCTACATTATATCAAAATGATTTTCTTAAAGAGGGCTAATTATGATAGTCTGATAATGAAGGTTCATTTTGGTTCTCAAATTTAACAGTGGAAATCATTAAGCTTTCAGTCCACATTTTAGGGAAACCTTGCTTAACCACTTAGTTTAAAATGCACTTAATAGGAGGCAGTGAGGCACAATGATGTGTCTTCCTATCTTCAAAATATTAGCCCTAAACCCCAATAATTTACCTGTGCTATTTTCTAAATGTTTGATAATAAATAACTTTCCTAGAGAGCCTGAGAAAAATCTGGATGTCATCTGTGATTTGAATGTTAACATAATGTTTGTTGAGATAAGAGTTCCGGCTAATAATGGCAATTTTTCCAAATTCCTTCAAGTTCCTAGTTATAAATGTTTTCCAAGTTTGTTTAGAATCTCTTTTTAAGGTTTTAAAACTCCTTTTTTTAATTGATAATTTATAATATTAAATATAATCTTAATATTTTTACTTGACCTAGTTGAGGTATCATTTTTGTTTTTTTTGCACAATTTTACATTCTGTTGTATCAGGGATTGGATAACTGACAACTTTCCTAGATAATATACAAGAATATTTATTGAGGCGTGACAATAATTTCAAAATAATCTTTTCATATTTGAGATCATCTCACTTTTAAAGTATAATTGAATTCATTTAATAAAATCAATGACAAAAGAAGTAGTTTTCTCTTGTTAAAAAACTCACTTAATCTTGGAACATTCTTCAATGTTAGCTAGAATAATATCTGATTTGAAAGTTGTGAGAATTTCATGGTGATCAGAGTCAAGCTCCTTACCATATATTAAATTGATGTCATCGATTTTATTGGGTAAATGGATGGAGATAACTGATGTTTCTTTTTCCTAGTTGATGATGTATAAGAATATTTATGGAGGCATATCAATAATTTTGAAATAAAACTTTCATATTTTAGATCTTGTCATTTTCACAGTATAATTGAATTCCTTTATCAATAAGAAACTAAATAGTTCTCCTCTTGTTACAAAAATCTTACTTGGTCTTGGAAAACTCTTCATGATTAGCTGGAATAACATCTGATTTGAAAGTTGTGAGAATTTCATGGTGATTGGAATCAGGCACCTTGTTATTTATTAAATTGATGCCATCAATTTTATTAGTACCACAATTAACAATACCACTCTCCAAATCATGAACACAAGTCATAAGATGTGATGTAAACCATTACTTCAATCTATATCCAATATGTTACACCAAGTTTTCAGGATGGGGACAGAAGGGGACAGGGGGACACGTTTTCAAGATGGATTTTTGGGGAGGCCATTTTTTAGGAGACAACTATTTAAAAAATAGGGAAAATTTAAGAGTATAGCAAATTTCAAATATTCATATGATAACATTGATAAGGCATTCATCATATAAATTATAGAACCTTAATACATAGTAAGTTGTAACATCACATTAGAGCTGAATTGAGATTTCATATAAGAGGCGACACACAAATCAATAAAATGTTAAAATTTCATTGCTTTCATTGTCAATGTGCAGACATATTATATAAAAAATTACAAGAAAATGCCCAACGGCTTCAAGTTTCAACTACAAAATGACAAAAACATAGAAAATCAGAGTCTGAATTTAAGTCACTACCACTATGAGAGACTACTTCATCCAATGGAACCCCAATCAATCCCTCATGTGCCGCCTCCTCACCAACTTGTGTGGCATCATCAAGATCAACATCCCAATGTGTGGTTGGAGTTTGTCGATCCTAAAGTCACAAAACACTATACATGATCGCCAACTTCTCTACTCATTGAGAGGCAAGCCTATTATGTTAGTGTGAAAATAGCTTTTACCTATCTAGATTGACTAGGTCCTATTCACACTAGGCTTAAGCTGACTTAGAGAGGTTGTTTATACTTTCGTCTCACCTCATATGCACACAACATGTGTCCTCACACTTGTCTCAAGTGAGTCCACATGTGTCACAACTTTAGAGGGTTAGTCAATCATTGTGTTCAATCATCTCACCTCCTCATCCTTGCCTATTTATGCAAGGCTTGTTTGTGCATTTTACTTAACTTTTGATAATATCATTTGGCTTATTTTGTGTGCTTGTAGCTTGTGGAAGTATATCCTGGTTCTTGCTTTCTAATCTTGGCAATCCCAACATGGTATCAAAGCAATTCTACATTTAGGTGCTAGTTCGATTTATTCTATAGATTTTTTTAAAACAGTATTTACATGCAAATTTATTTTGTCTGTAGAAAAATCTATGTGCACCTTTGTATTTTGTAAATCCGTGTTTGTAGATTAAAAGGCCAACGGGTTCTCTAGAAAGGCTGGCCTGTGCAAAAGGCTCATGGCTTGTTTGCAAGAAATGCGAGCAAAAAGACAAGCTCACGGCCTACCTTAAAGGGCCTCGACCAAAAAAGGAAGGCCAAGGTGCGGCCCATTCAATCGCCCAACCCTCCTTTGGCGTTTGGACCTTGCATCGGCCCTGCAATAGCGACTCAATCTTTGACGGGCGTTAAAATAAATGAAGCAGAAAGTTGCACTATTCATCACCAAAAAGTGAGAGCCACCAAATCTCTTAGCCCCCCAGTCATATGGGGTGGTCACGCCCAACCAGAGGGGGTTTAACTCCACCTCCATTCTCTCCTGTTTTATATTTTTTTGTCAAAAGGCATTTTATTTTATTTTTATATAATGCAACTTTAGGCAGGTCAAGAAAAATTAAAACTGTAATAACTTTTGATAGGCAACTCGTATTCAAGTGCCTTTTTTTGTGATTATTTTTCCAAGCCGGATCCATTGGACACGACTTCGCACTATTGTTATAAAGTGTATTTTTTCATTCCAAATTGGTTTAGCCTATGCACTAAAATTATAAAGTGCCAAACATTTAGGGGGAATAAAAATATTAAATTACGGGGGATGGGGGGGGGGGGGGGGGGTTCTTGTGTCGTGTCTAGTGCACTTCCGTTGTGTCGTGTCCAGTGCACTTCCGTATTTCCTTCAACATTTTATTTCTGCATTTCTAAATTTTTGCAACAATCTACTTAAGCATGGAGTCAAATTGACTTATTAAGCCTCTCACACCCTTTTATTATCATGAGTGGAAACTTGATATACAACTTGTGTTAAAAATTAAGGGTTGTTTAGGGTAACTATGGGTACTGAAAAAGAACCTAATGCTGCTAAAGATAAAGAAAAATGGTTTAACAAATGTTCATTAGCAAGTTCAGCTCAACCTCTGTGATAGAAAATAAACAATGCAATGCAAACAAGAATACACAAAAATGAATAAGCCAAACTTGCTAATGAACATTATAAACAATGTTTATACATATAGCAGAAGTGGTTGAGTCGAATAAGAAGTCGTCTTATACACACCAATAGTGGTGGCGAATTTGCTCCACCACATTGCAAAAGGTTGCGCCACATGCCTTGGAAGAGTTTGACCAACTCTCCAACTCACCACATAGCTTGGAAGAGTTTGAATAACTCTCCAAATCGCCACATAACCACCTAAGATGGCTTAATGGCAAGTGTAGAAATACATGCGTAATTACTTAATAATCTTCTAAACTAACATCCCCCTTAAGCATAGCTTAGGCAGGCACAAGGAAATATGTGTCCCAGCAACTAGGCCTGATGAGGTACCCATGTACAATGCAATCTCTCATAAAGTGGAGAAAGGAAGAAAACCCAGTGGGAAAAAACTTCCCTCCAAAAGAGAGAAAAAAGTGGAAGTGTACTAGACATGACACAACATCCGAAGATGATAATCCTAAAATCCCTGCAAGATAGGGCCCATCTGTGCCTCCACAAAGAAGAGAAAGAAAGTCAACACAGAATGTCGCATGGCGAATGTTGTACAAATGAAGCATCTTCCTTTCGAAAAATAGAAACCCTGAGTTGTCAAACTATTGAATTCGCACTCAAGTGGAATGTATGAAGGAATCAAGATGTATGGTTTTGGAAGCTGCTCATGTTTCCCAATGCTAATGCTGAAATATGTCACAACCAAGTTAGGTGTCTCAAGACTAATTGAAATAAGTGACCTCTCAAAGTCATGTGAAAATTGATGAAGAGCAGGATCCAAAGAAGTAATGTGTGGAATGTCAATGCATGCCATGTGGCTACAATCCAAATCCCACGTGAAGTCCAGCTGTAAAGAATTCTCTAGAAGCCCTTTGTGAAGCCTCTAAACTCTATGGTAGCAAAAGAACTGTCATCAAAGAGAAGACATATGTCCTCAATACTATAATCAAATCCGAAATGTTGGACTCTACAGATGTCTGGTAGAAATTGGTCCCAATGATCTGGAAAACTAATATCAATATCCTGCTGCAAGGAATTACTGGAAGTTCTCAAGGAAGCAACACGGAACTCTGATGTAGCAATAGGTGATGGTGGAGGAGATGTCAAACTTGTCTTAAGAACATGAAGGTTCAAGTGACCAAGTTGAGCCTCCGATGTACTATCCACACTAGATGTAGGAGTGTGAATGTTAGAGGAGGAAGCATCAAGAGCAAAGTGTGAGAAGGTGTAAAGTCGAGAGAAATTATCAACACTACCAAGTGCAACAACCTCTTTGCTCTACAAATCTCAAATAATCACCGAATTTGATGTAAACTCAACAGTCTTTCCGATCCCACTATTTGTAATCTAATATATGGAAAGGAGATTGTTGAACAATTTAGGAATAAAAAAGGACATCAGTGAAAACATCCTTTGCCTATGTACAATTCCTTTCCCACAAACATCCATATAAGTGTTGTTAGCCATCATGATTTTAGATGTATCTGTAGGTTGTAAAGATGAGAACAGAATCAGTGAAGAAGCCATGTGATGGGAAGCTCCAAAATCTAGAATCCATGTCCCAGACTCAGAGACTGCAGATGCAACAAGTGCCTTGCCCTTAGATTTCTCTTTTTCTTTTGCCTTAGAAGTTTCTTGGTTTGATGAGGACTCTTTGATGGATTCAGGAACCCCTATATTGTTCTTCTCAAGAAGATGCGTGAGGTGGTCAATCTGTTTCTTCATACATTTGTGCTCATCGTGCCCAAGTTTCTTGCAATAGGCACACTTAACTTTTTCTTTCATAGGTTTCCCTTGATTTGAAAAGTTTTCAGTGTTGTTTGTGAACTTCCTTGGTCTCCTTGTCCTTTTTATTATTTTGTTTCTCCCCTTTGTTTGAAGCATGTTGTTCCCAGTTCCTAGCAATAAGGGCTTGAGATTTAGAAGACTTCATGGTGCCCGGCTGTATCAACTTATCCTACTCCCTAGTCAAGTTGGCAATGAAGTCATCTAAAGAAGGCATAGTCCAGGTGGCTCCAAAAACCCTTTTGGTGGAGTAAAAGGTAAATACAAACACAGAGTAATCACGACCTAACTTAGAGAGTATAGAAAGCACTAATTGATCCTCTTTTTTATCTATGCCACATTCTTCAACTACAATCATAATGATTTAAACTTAGTGAAGTAATCCTCTAAGGTGTCAAAGGACCTAGGGCTCAAACTTATGAGCTCATTCTCTAACTCATGACTTCTTAGTAAATCTACCTTCCCAAAAAGTTTTTCTAAGGCTAGTCAAACTTCATTAGGTGTTTTCAAGGCTTCTACATGAAATAGTAGTTCAAGAGAGATTTAAACACAAAAACTCAAAGGCTTGATCACATTTGTTAAACCATTTTCTTTATCTTTAGCTGCATTAGGTTCTTTTTCAGTACCCATAGTTACCTTAAACAACCCTTTATTTTTTAAAACAAGGTGTATATCAAGTTTCCACTCATGATAATTAAAGAGTCTGAGAGGCTTAATAGGTCGATTTGACTCCATGCTTAAGTAGATAGTTGCAGAAATTTAGAAATGCGGAAAGAAAATGTTGAAGGAAATGCGAAAGTGCACTGGGCACGACACAACAAATGTGCACTAGACACGACACAAGACACCCCCCCCCATAATTCAATATTTTTATCCCCCCTAAATTTTTGGCACTTTAAAATTTTAGTGCATAGGCTAAACCAATTTGGAATGAAAAAAGACACTTTATAACAATAGTGCAAAATCATGTCCAATGGATCGGGCTTGGAAAAATAACCACTTTAAAAAAAAACGGCACTCAATACAAGTTACCTATTAAAAGTTATTACAATTTTAACTTTTCCTGACTTGCCTAAAGTTGCACTATATAAAAAAAAATTTAAATGCCTTTTGACAAAAAAAATCACAGAATATTATAAAACAAGAGAGAATGGAGGTGGAGATAAGCCCCCTTTGGTTGGGCGCGACCACCCCATATGACTAGGGGGCTAAGAGATTTTGGTGGCTCTCCCCTAACCCTTGACAATGTAACGCGAGTGTGTGTGCTGATGTCAACAAATCTCACTTTTTGGTGATGAATAGTGTAGCTTTCTGCTTCATTTATTTTGATGCCCGTCAACGATTGAGTCGCTATTACAAGGTCAAAATGCCAATTGGGCGATTGAATGGGTCACGCCTCGACCTTCCTTTTCTAGTCGCGAGCCTTTAAGATAGGCCGCAAGCTTGTCTTTTGACTCATGTTTCTTGCAAACAGGCCACAAGCCTTTTGCACAAGTCGGCCTTTCAAGAGAACCCGTCGACCTTTTAATGTAGGGTCATTGATCTTTCATTGCAAGGTGCCGCACTTTGATTTTTAATGGACGCCCAAAACTACCTCTCCTCCCACCAATCAACCTCTGCAAACACGGATTTACAGAACACAAAGGTACACACAGATTTTTCTACAGACGGTCATGTCCTAATATTAAGGCATTGTTTAAATTAAAGATTTAAATGTCATGATAAAACGGTTAAGTTGCTCATATGATAGAGTGCTTCTAGTAATAATTGGATAGGTATAAACATATATAATATTATTAAGATATAATATTTAATAAATAATATTGTTATTTTAATATAATTAAAATATAATATATTTAATTTAATTGATAAAGACATATTATAATAAATAACAAATATAAATATAAATATTAATATTATGATAGAGCGCTTCCAGTAATAATTGGGTAGGTATAAACATATATAATATTATTAAGATATAATATTTAATAAATAATATTAAATTATATTGTTATTTTAATATAATTAAAATATAATATATTTAATTTAATTGATAAAGATATATTATAATAAATAACAAATATTAATATTAACAATTTAAATATTATAATAATTATAATCACTATGATATAATATATTAATAAATATATTTATATATACTAAATATAAATTATAATTTATTTTGATATAAGACAAACAAACCATTAATAAGACAAAAAGTGCCAAGCGATTATATTTGACAAGAGGGTAATAGTTATATATACAGCAGAAAGGCAGCAACAATTGGAGTTTTGTTTAATGTAAATAAAGTTTATAAAGGCAGTAATAAAGGTGAGAGGTCATACTATCAACATTCTATTAAAAACAACAATTCATATATAATTAAAAGGTGCAGCGAATATATGCAAACAGCAATTAATAAAGAGGTAGCAAAGAATTATAATATAGTTTCAAAAGATGCGATCATTCCTTTATAAGGTAATGAGTCTTTTCAAAAAGATGTATCTCTTTATGGAGATATGATGATATAAATGTGAAGAAGGGATGTATGTGGGACAGAGAAGAGGAATTATTTTCCTGAATTAAAAATATATATCTGCTGGGTATAAAGATGGGAAGAAGAGAATATAAGGGAAGAATATATTTTTATGAGTATAAAGCAATGAAGGAAACATTTCTGAGTTTAATATATATTTCTGAATATTTTACAAGGTATAACAGCATCAAGAAGATGAAGAGGAAAACATATACACATTGGGAATTGAAGAATAAATATTCAATAAAGAGAAAGTGGATATAAAGATCTGCAAGCAAGAGATATAGAGAAAGGAAAAATACACTTCAAGATATATGGAAAATATAGAATTGAGAAGAATAAATATAAGGAACATTTTCTTATTTTTATATATTTAGCTGACAAAGGAAGAAGTCCTCATCATATAGATATATTGGAGCCTAACAAGTAAAAGTGGACTTACATATATATATAGAAATCTGAATCTAATTGTGGGATTAAGTCAAGACATGGAAAAATTAGTGATGTCCTAACTGGGGACATTACACAGACGAAATAAATTTGCATGCAAATATTGTCTTAAAAAATCTACAAAATAAATTGAACCAACACCCAAATGCAGAACTACTCTGATACCATGTTGGGATAGCCAAGATTAGAAAGCAACAACCGAGATATACTTCCACTATACTTCCACAAAATAAGCCAAATGATATTATCAAAAGTTGAGTAAAATGTACAAACAAGCCTTGCATAAATAGGCAAGGATGAGGAGATGAGATGGTCGAACACGACTGACTAACCCTCCAAAGTTATGACACATGTAGACTCACTTGAGACAAGTGTGCAGACACGTGTGCATATGAGGTGAGACAAAAGTCTAAACAACCTCTCTAAGTGAGCTTAAACCTAGTGTGAATAGGACCTAGTCAATTTAGATAGGTAAAATCTATTTTCACACTAACACCCCCCCCCCCCCTTAAGTGATACTTAGGGAGAAAGCTAAGCACTAATGATGGGTCCAAACTATTAGACCGTGTTAGGTACTCGTGTACAAATAAAAATAAATTTATCAAAAAGTGGAGTAAAGTAGAAAACCCAATGAGAAATAGAACTCATCTCCAAAAGAGAAATGATACATGATAAAATTGTACAAGTGAAGAAGGAGGACTCAACATGACCCCCCAAGGACTACTTCTAACACTAATGTACAATATATGTTCCTCCCATAGGAGAGGAAAAGATGAGAAAGTCTATGTGACCACGCCCAAAAAATGTCAAGTAATGAACTCCATGCGAAGAGATGCTTCCTCCCAAAACTGATATGAGAAGAGAAACCATGCAGCCTCCCCTCAAAATGCCTCCTGTAGTGTTGGTAGATGCTTAACACTGGATGCTGAAGATGATCCATGAACATTGAACAACATTTCTCCCCTTGGGAAGAAATAGAACTACAGAAGTGTGCAAGTGATCTTCCCATTCCAAATAGGAATAAGCAGGAAAAAGTATGAAAGTCTCTGAATTATGCACATGATCCAAAGATGTATATGATGCCCATGATGTCTTTGAATGCTACTCAAGGATCTCCAAGCCAATGCTAAACTGTGACAAATGATGATAGGATGAATCAGATATCATAAAAGATTCAAGAACAAGAACCATGGATGTATGGTGACAACTGGACCAATAAGAATCTGATACTATTGCAAAGCATAGCCTTTTTTCATAAAATTTGTAAAAATCTCCATGTGTTATAAACAGATGATTTGGCTTCCAAACTTGCACCTATTGCTATTTTTCCTTGTGTATTTTTCTGCTTTGGATATTGCTGCAAATTTGATCATGTCTCTCACACACAATCGCTTCCATTTGAGTATTGTTCAAAATCCTCGTAATAAATGGAAAATCAAGTGTGGATATTGTGGGATGAAATGACATACAATATAAGAATGTATTCCTCGTCAAATCGGTGAAATGAAACAACTTCTTAATCATGGTATTGCTCTACCTAATCATTATAATTCAACACTTGCAGAAAAATCATCTAGTCTCACTCAGACATCTTGTGAGACACCATCATTTGAGGATGAACAATCTATTCGAAATGTTGTCATTGATGTCAAAGAGTTTGTTGTGGAGATTGTTGGGTTAATTGTCCAAGACGTATGGACGACAATGTCAAAGGAATATGTTGTCATTGATGTCAAAGCAAAATAAGATTAGTCTGTTACACATTCCCGTTGGAGAGATGGTGAAATTAGAAGGCCAACTTAGAGATATGTGGATGTTTAAATTAAAGATTTAAACATAATGGGAAAAGACATTGGAAGAATACTTAGCCACCGTTGAAGATTTATGAAGAACAATAGAAGACAAGTTAGATATACCTTGGCGCCAAAAGGAGATTAGATTTATTTAAATTAAAGATTTGAATTTTCAAAGTATAGCCAACCTCCAATAGTGGTCGACTTCCTTTTATCTTGGCACTTGAATGAAGTTTTAAAACACAGAGAATTGAGGTCGAATCCAAATGCTATGAAGTGCAGTGCCTCATATTTATAAGACTACTTAGTTTCTAAAAAGATCATTGTGTGGTGCAATTAAAAGAAGATACGATCTTTGAAAGGGCAGAGATTAATAACAAAGTGGTGCAATTTATATCATGAGGTGCACTTAAGATGTTTAACAAAAAGGTGCGATCTAATGATACAAAGGGCAGTGATTATATTAAGAGATTTAGTTTTATTGTGAAAAGGCAGCAATTTATTTAACTAAAGCAGCGATTCGATTTAGAAGAGGTGTGATGTAAATTGAAGTTGTGCTTTTTGGCAAAAGACGTATCAATCCATAAAGGACGTCTCCCTTGAAGAATATATAAAAGTGAGTGAAAGGAGAATAGAAGGCAAGAAATTTTAATGAATTATTTTTGAGTTAAGAGCAGATAAAAAGGAAGAGAAGGGGCAGAAGTATGAAGTGCAAATCTGATTTGTTTTGAAAGGAAGTGTGTGTGATAATATGAAGATGATATGAGCAGAAATTTATGTGAAGATATATTGCCATGTTATGATCAGTTTATGTAAGGAAGTTGTGCATGATTCGGATCAGATTTGTGAGGGAAGAAAGTATGTGTGTGAACCTGATTTGAAAAGGAAAGACTTATATCATACAGAAGCAGAAGTAGTAATCAGATTGTGAGTAAAAGAAAATGAGATCATCCATTGAAGAATTCGTAGGTTGCTGCCTAGAGATTGGTGTCTCTTACTGAGTTGGTGCTCAGTTATGAGGGTTGGTGCCTACAGATTCTACAAGCGGGGATTAATGTCTCCAATGGGTTGGTGCTCACAAAAGAAGAATTGCAAAAGAAGTAGGTTGGTACCTACAAAAGAAGAATCAATATATAAGAGCAATATTTTGCCGTGGTTTTCTCCCGCAAGGGTTTCCATGTAAAATTGTGTGTTCTCTGTGTTCATAATTGCTAGATCTTACATGTGTGACTTATTATGACTGGTTAAAGTTTGAAAAGTGAAAGTTTTAATATATACTGATTCACCCTCCCCCTCTCAATATAACCGGGTGCTCATCACAATCTAGTTAGATGACTTGCATTGAGATCTCATCTTCACCATCACCTAGTGCTACATCTGAATCCAAAGTTGACTCATCTATGGCTTCCAGCGATTCATTGCACCAGGATATTGATATTGTTTTTTCCAAATCCAGCACATTGGGACACATTTCTACCAAACATATCATTCTTGTTTGTAGAGTCTCGCATTGCAAATTTGGAAGACACCATTGAGGACATTTGTCTTCTATTTGATGACAGCTTCGATGAAATTGCATCACCATTGTCTTCTTCGGATATGATTGCTCTTGCTTTGCCTACATCAGCTTCTACAATGACAGATTTTGCAAATATTCATGAGTCCACATATTTGACTCAGTCATCATCTATTTTGACATCCTCCGCAGTAGTATTAGATTCACATCGGTCCAATTGTCACTATACATCCATGGTTCCTGTACCTGAATCTTTTATGATACCCGATTCATCCTATCAACATTTGTCACAGTTTAGCATTGGCTTGGAGATCCTTGAGAAGCATTCGAAGACACCATCACGGGCATCATCTACGTCTTTGAATCATGTGCAAAATTCAAAGACTTTCATATTTCTTCCTAGATATTCCTATCTGGAATGGGAAGATCACTTGCACACTTTTGTGGTTTTATTTCTTCCCAAGGGTAGAAATGTGGTTCGACGTTCATGGATCATCTTCAACATCTAGTGTCAAGCTTCTACCAGCATTATAGGAGGTATTTTGAGGGGAGGCTACATGGTTTCTCTTCTCATATTAGTTTTGGGAGGAAGCATTTCCTTGCATGAAGTTCATTACTTCACATTTTTTGGGGGGGTCACATAGACCTTCTCATCTTTTCTCTACTATGGGGGGAACATATATTGTACATTAGTGTTAGAAGTAGTTCTTGGGGAGTCATGTTGAGTCCTCCTTCTTCACTTGTACAATTTTATCATGTATCATTTCTCTTTTGGAGAGGAGTTTTATTTTCCATTGGGTTTTCTCTTTTACTCCACTTTTTGAGAAATTTATTTGTACATGGGTACTGTTGTGACCAAATCACACATCACCCCATTGGACTGGGGACCCCCTCTTGATTTGAAATCCAATGCCTCGCATGAAGTTTTCATGATGTCTTAGGGTTATTGCACAATGCAGTAGGTGGTGTTTTAGCGCCCTTTGATCACCTGATCCGGATAGTTGTGCTAAGGAGAAACATCCCAAGCCAGCATGAATGAACGCCCGGTGGATTGAATGGAGATCTCATCATCAAATTTGCGCCTTCATCTAGAACTACCCCCTCTTGGTTTGAATTGATGATGTTTTTGCGCCTTGAGCTCAGAAACGGAGAGTTGAAGAGTATGAAACAATGAGATCTGGCGCCTTGAGTAAGATTGAATCATCTCAAAAGGAGTATGTGCGCCTTGGAACAAAGATAAGCACGCTTGGAGTTATTATTCATTTCAGAGGGCGCCTTGAGATGGTTAAAACTGGAGATATGAAGACTAACAAAAGCGCCCTTCTGGATCATTGAATGCATCTTCTGGCACCTAAGATGTGAAGAATTAGGGATCATAATGAGCGCCCTGGGAAGGATAACATGGAGTGGGCGCCTTGTTTGGGGTTGTAAACCTATTTTGGCGCCCTGAGTTGACTTTGGCGCCTTCTTGATCACTGAATGTTTGGATGCCTTGAGGTCTTTTGAGCGCCTTGGTGTATTAGCGCCTTAAATCTGGGAAGATGAAGATTAAGTGCCTTGAGGATTGAATATGGACACATTCTAGGAGGCAAGTTGGTAAGTCATTGAGCGCCTTGATGTGGATACAGAGGAATGAGTCTGGAACCATCTGCTTTAGCGCCTTGAGACAAGGAAGTTTCCTGAGAACTTAAACATGAAGGCACCAAGTCATCAAGTCTTCTTGGCTTGTTCTGACCACAATTGGAGCCTTGTAGAGGAAAATGAAAGTGACCAATGTGAGCACCTAAGTAAGCTTGAAGAAGGTAAGTTCAAATCCCTCCTCCAATTGTGCCTTGATGAAAATACCGCCTTGAAGTTGGTTGGATAAAGCCAGGCTCTCCTTATTACTCCTCTCGCCTAGGCTCCAATTTCCTAGCACCTTGAAACATTTAGATATTTGCGCCCTAGAGAGAGGTGCGCCTTGTCAATTGGCAAAGATGATTTGAGTGTCTAAAAAAAAAACCACAATTGGCGCCTAAGAATTATAGGATAGGTCACATGAATCGTCATAAGGAGAAATGGATCAAAAGGTTACTAGATTTGCGCCTTGGAAGTTAAGTAACAAGAAGAACCACTTGGAGTCAACGCCTAGATGTGGATGGAGCGTCTTTGTGAGATCATTGAGCGCCTTTGAGAAGTGTTTTGAGCACCTAGAAGAAATGTATGTGAGTGCCTTTGGTTGAGATCATGTGAGCGCCTTTGAAATTGTATCACCTTGGAGTGTTTGAGTAGATGAAAATTGCGCCTTAACTCAGGAATGGAAGATTGTAGTTACAGATTCTAACTACCACACAATAACGCCTAAGGATAAGTGAGAATCATGATTTGCGCCCAGTGTCTAAGAGCCTTTCCCATCT
Source organism: Cunninghamia lanceolata (assembly GCA_027924645.1). Classification (NCBI taxonomy): domain Eukaryota; kingdom Viridiplantae; phylum Streptophyta; class Pinopsida; order Cupressales; family Cupressaceae; genus Cunninghamia; species Cunninghamia lanceolata. Next base: position 21,591,644 of record BSBN01000280.1, on the reverse strand, counting down.
CCATTTAACCTAAAATGAGCGCCCTGGAAAGTTGTATCATGACCTCTTCACTCTGGCGCCTAGAGGTGATCTTTCATATCCAATAGCGCCTAGTTGGAAGAATCTTAGGAGGTTGGGAGTGGACGTTTGGAGTTGTGTAAACCCATTCTGGCGCCTTGAGTTCTTACATGTGTGAATGAGCGCCTTTGAGGAAGAGGAGTCTAGGCGCCTTGAAGAAGTAGGGTCTTTCAAAGGCTAATATTCTTCCAGAGGAGTCTAGGCGCCCATTGATATGATCTCTAAACACCATCAAAACACTAAAATTGCGCCTAGCATTAAAGAGTTTTCTACCTCAGGCTAGTTGAAGTCGAATGGTAAATGTGTTGCCTTTGCTTGATGATGTAATAGTTCTTTAAGATCTTTGAAATTCTTCCAAGTGTAGTGACACCTTCTTTGAATAACCTCTAGAAGGAATTTGAACATGATGCCTATGAACATGATGCCTTGAGACGATTCTGTGGCTTCACCAACACTCCTTCTATGCAAGTTGATAATGATCTTGAAGAGTATGAAACAGTTGATTCTAGCGCCTTGAATAAGTGTGAGCCACCTCAAAAGGAGTATGTGCGCCTTGAGCGCCTTGATCAATCTTGAAGGTCTGAGGACCAAGACATAAGCTGAATATGCATTGAGCGCCTTAATGAATGAATGTGCGCCTAGTAGAGACAACAAATGGTAAGCTTGAGCGCCTTTGATGAAGATTAGCGCCTTGGAATGAATGTTCTGCCACCTGGAAGTGGGATGGAGTGCCTTGGGGTGAAGTGCCTAGAAAGATTAGTTGGCGCTCATTATCACTTGTTCAACCCAAAACCAACGCCTTGAGGAGAGTTTGATTTACCTCTAGGCCTTTAAGTCCAAAGTGCCTAGGCGCCTATTGTGATCAACAAAGTTAACATTTCGCGCCTATTATGGAGAAGTTTCCTGATGCTTTGGTAAAGCTAAGTTATGTATGGGCGCATCTTTTGCCTTCACAGAGCATTTTTGGTGTCTTGAAGATAGAGCGCTTGAAACCATGTAATCTGGTGTTTCAGAGATGAAGTGGTCTCGTGAGAAGTTTGAGTGAGTATTTGAAAGTATTGAAAGGAATCTAAGTCACGTTGGCGCCAATGGCACCTTTAGGATCTTAGAGTGCGCCTTGTTTGTGAGAGATGTATTTGAGTATTTTAAGGAGGAGAATGAAGTTGAAATCAAGAAGTGTCAAGTCACAAACTGCCTATCTCTCACTGGGTTTAAAGACATCATAAGGGCGCCTAGTAATGGAAAAGTCTCCAAGAATTTGAAACCTCAGGATGACACATACAGGGTTGAGTATGTTGGGCGCTGATTGGCACTTGTTAGGCGCAAATTCTCATGAAGTTTCCACTTCATTTTGGCGTCTAAAATGAAGAAAATGCTCATCTAGATCTAGGCGCCTTCTTAGTTCCATGTTAACCTAGATGAGCGCTTTAGTTGAAAAGGGGATAAGTAGCAAATTTAAACATCTATAAAGTATCAAAAGACATCAATTCACATTCGAATAGCTTAGGCACATTTGTTTGTCACTTAACCTTCATTTTGGCACCCTCTAGATTGGAGTCTTACTCACTTTGGCGCTCAGGGTTTTTTTTAAGTGTTGAAGTTGCAAGCATTAAATAGGCCGACCCAATTAATTAGCCGACTAACATTAAATGAGGGTAGAAATACTATATATAAGGGCGCTCCCCTTCATTTCATCTCATTCACAACCACAAAGAGCAGCGAATTTTCTTGAAGGAGCAGCCAATTTCTTCATAAAGCAGCAGCGAATTTGCAAGGAGGAAACAAATTCTAAGGCAGATCTGAGTTTAAGAGGACTGATTTTACTTCTAATTCTGCCATTTCTATACTGATTTTTGCATTAAATTCCAGAAATCTGCATTTTCTAGGACAGAAATTGGATACAAGGTACGTTTTGATCAGCTCTACTTCATAAAAATACCTTTTATTTGTTTAAATTTCCAGAAATCAGGTTCTTGTAGGATGTAAAGATGATGATACTATTTGATAATAGAATGAATTAAAGTGTATGTTGATCTTCATTCATGAGACTTCTCTTGTACTTGAAAATTGAGTGAAACTTGAAATTGAATAGGTGAAGTGTCCTTTAGAAGTTGATGAAGTGATCTAACATGATATCATTGATGTAGAAGACTTGTAGAATCTATTATTCCAAGTCACTCATTCAAGTCTAGTCTTGTAGGTAAATGGGAATGACGGCTAAGGAGAGACAAGCCCTGATCAAGATGGATGTTAAGTCCAACATACCTGAATCCAAGCTTGAAACGCAGTGGAAGGATGTCGGCGACACCAACATGGGACACGTCAACCTGGAAGAGGTGAAAGACTTCTTGCTCGCCGTCACAAGGAACGAGGACATCAAAGCCATCGCAAAGAGCGGGATTGTTCAAGCAGCTTGCTTTCCACCTGCCTTGCCAAGCACTGAGTTAGTGTTGGAGTGTGTTCAGCACTATGATAAAGAGAAAAGACAGATTATAGCAAAGGATGGAATTGTTCTCGCCTACCTGCAAAGGGAAGCCATTCAGGAGATCTTCAACATACCGAAAGGAAAAGGAGTCTTCATATGCCCTACAACTGCTCAGATGACTTTCGAAGGCAACTCCAAGGTCTACATGCAAGAAATCAGGAAGAAGTGGATGACTGATTCATCAATGAAGATATACAATTCTGAGGATCCAAAGTACCACAAGGCTGACTTCAAGCAAGAGATAAGTTACCTAATTATGTTCTTGAATCGAGTAACAGGTAGGCCTCAATCATCTACCTTCGAAGGATGGATGTATACTTACCTTGATCATATGTTTACAAAGAACAAGATGGTTGACTGGGCTGGTCTTATAAGCCACTGCCTTGATGATCAGTTTGAGAATTTTGATGAAACGAAGTCTTTCTTCATGACTTCATACCTTGTTTATATCTTGGCAAGAAATATAGTCTACAAAGGATTAATAGCTAAAGGACAAGTAGGTACAAAACCTAGACAGATTCTCTCGTTATCCTCAACTCCATTTGAAGAACATTAATCACTATAAGAGATTCAATGATGCTTTCGTCATGTTCATAGTGAGAAAGTTGAGAGGTGAACCGCATAAGAGACTAACAGGTGCTACTAGGAACTTCATCAAGCAGTATGGAAGGTATTATATCCAGTATGACAAGTTCACATATATCAAGATTCAAGGTTTTACATCTTTTCCATATAGACTGCCCAGATATCCTTCAAACAGGACGGTGTTGCTAGAGGTTTCAAGACAGCTGTTAGAGTTTCATAAGATGCAGAAAGCAAGGAAGAAAGTAGGGGTTCAGTTTCCTCTTCAGCTGGGTAGATATTACTCTTGTTCATCACTTCAGGCAGCTAAGCATTCAGAAGTTGAGCTTCAAGCGTATCATCTGCATCCGCATGATTCAAGGAGAGAAAACTTAGATCCGCATGGGGCCATCAAGCAGTCATATTCTTCTTACAAACATAAAGAACAACTGGAAGATCACTGGGCTGATGTTATAGATGATGATGATATCAGAATGCAAAAATGTTCAAGGTTGAGGTGGGATCTAGTAAGAGCTACAAAGGTACTAAGGATTCCTGATCAGTTAGAAGGCGAAAGAACTCTTCTGGGTGATGAATACAATAAGATCCGGAATCTGCCTTATGAGGTCAACTGGGCTGATAGAGAAAAGGTTGACGATGAAGGATTGATAAGGCCTGTCATTGCTATCACTGAAGAACAGATAAATAAACAAGTACAAGCCTTGCTTGATGAAGGAAAGAGACTCACCTATACTAAAATGGGAGAAGTGAATCAGCAAGAACAACACAATGCACCTAGTAAAGATTCACGAAGCAGAGGAAGTGAAAGAGATTCGGGACAGGGAAAGAAAAGAAAACAACTTGAGATTGTCCAAGGAGAATCCAGTAGACAGAAGAAAAGGATAAGTATTGAAACTGCTTCTTCAAGACTGCCAGGTGATACTCCACTTAATCAAGACATAGTGATACCTGCTGAGAATGTAGTTCCAGAAGCTCCGATTGAAGAAGTACCTTCAAGTCCACATGACACTGAGATCATTGATGAAGCTAACACCGAAGGTAAGGATGAAGCAGAAGAAGAATCATTGCCTGCACAAGGAAGACAATTACAACAGCAACAAGATCTTTCATCATTGCCAGAACGGTTACAGGAAAGGATCAGAGAGAATTATGAAGTTGAGAAATGTCCTCTTCCAGTTGATGAGTTACTTTTGGACATGTCGAAAGAGAAACCAAAGATGGCAAATATTCTTTCAAAGATCACTAAAGATGAAACAGGTGTGAGAAAAGTTCATGTTGCAGTTCCCCGGCTTGAGAAGAATATAGAAGATGTAACACCTGATGATTATGACATCAATACAATTAATCTGGGTCCTTTAACTGGAATGCAAGTAGAAGAAGAGCTTCAGGATTCAATTGATAATGCTCGAGCTATTATAAGACAAGAGACAGAAGGCAGAATCAAAGCTGAGCAAAGATGTCGAGCCTTAGAGCAGTACATTCAGCATTTAGTTCATCCTATTCATCAACGGGAAAGAGTTGCTACACCTCCATCTCTTCTTCCTCCAGAAACAGTTGAACACCTAGAAGAGTTGAAGTCTTCATCTCATAGAATGAGAGATTGGATGAAAAGATCAAAGGAGGCTACATTTAGACATCTAGAAGATATCATGCAAGTATGTGATAAGATTACTGATCTAAAAGAAAGGGTACTTGCATTGATAACAGTTTGTGCTGAATTCAAAGACATCAAAGAGCATTACTTGCCACACTTGAAGAGCTTAATGGAAACATCAGTTGATGAGTTGGTACATGCTGAAGTGATTGAAGAAGGTAAAACATATAACCTCTCTTCCTGGTATTATAGCTTTCGCATCAAAGGACAATTGCTGGATAAGATAGAAACAGACATGTCAAGAGTCAAAAGTGTACTTCAAAAGATTCAGGATGGAATACATGTTTCTTTGATGAAGATCTGTAATCCATTTGGGGAAATGACTCTTGATAATCTGAAAGAACAAGTTCAAGCTTTCTATTTTCAAGGAGATGATGTTACTGATGAAAGGCTTGATAGTATATTTTCACTTGCTGTCCACCTTGGCGACAACAAAGCAAGGATAATTGATTGGGAAAAGACACTTGGCCTCTATTCAGATGATGTACTTGAAGCTGAAGGAACCATTCAGAATGCGCCAAGTGTACCTTTGGAGGAGGTCAAGCAAATAGTGTCCAAGTTCATTGAATGCCAAGCTTCTAGTGATGGATATTCACATGGAGATTCCTCATAGGTTGATGACATGTCATTCTTAGGAGGCGTGCCTTTGTTCCTTTCTTCATAGCTTCTTTCATTTAATAAAGATAACCTCCTTCATTTAATAAAGTTAGTCTCTTTCATTTAATAAAGAAGAGTTTGTTACAACTACTTGTGATGTGGCTTGATCTGGTCCGCTGGCCTGGCCGATCGATCTTGACCCTTCATTCATTTTGAGGTCTATAAAAGGGCTCTTGTTGCTCTCATTTGTACGATTGAAAACTCTGGAATTGTTGCAAGAGCTCTCTGAAATAATAAAAGACTCATTGTTTCGGTGATTCTATATGTGTTTCTGAGTGTTGCATGGTTTGGATTTTCAAGCGAATATTAAGTTAGATTAAGTTTTCTTTAAGTTTATGTTAGTTGATGGAAGGTTTCTTTATTGTTTCGTGGTGAAATCTATAAGTTCACACCATTTGTAGTTTGTGGCTTTCAAATTGCAGTGCATGGTTAGTCTGAACAACATTTGAATTTCAATTTGATCTTTATGTTTGTTGAGTCTTTCATGAGCATAACTGATTTAAACATCTTGTACACCCTAGAAGATTGCATCAATCTTGTGTAGTTGTCTGTCTTGGCGAAGCAAGCTCTGGTTTGATTTCACCTGAGCAGTAATCATCCTTACATCTAGGATTAGATTAGTATCACTAAACCTTACATCTTTTGTCATTTTTTATCCATTCAATTAGAATTAGAATCAAGAACATCATTGCAATATCATACGTCATAAGTTGTAGAACTTAGATGTCCCAATGTTCTCCACAATTACTGAATCAACAGTTTGTTTGAACAATTGTGTAAGTCCCTTTGTGTTTAACAGCAAAATCATACTTAAGTCACTGAGCTATCTCTTACAAAATCATAAGAAAGGAACCTTGGAGTCATCTTGTTTGATCACTTCGTTCAGCATTCGAGAGACTTTGCTCAAGAGGGAGTCAGATACTTTGTATTTCACTCTAATTGTTGACTTGTCGAAAAAAAAACATCAACAGGTACCTAACATGGCCTAGTAGCTGGACCTGTTGTGGCGTTTTCACACATCATCCCATTGCAAATGAGGACCCCCCTCTTTTCGTTTTTAGGGTTTAGGGTTTGTAGTTTAGGTTTTCGTTTTGCCTTGATCCTCGCCAAAATTCTTGTTAAAATTCCATCATTCCATGTAAAAAATTCCTAAGTTCTTCACTCCAAGCATGAAAATTCATGACAAAGTGAGCTATTCCTTGTCGAAGTCCGAAATCCTTGTCCAAGTGTTAGAAAATTCCATCAAGTTCTTGAAGTCCTAAATCCAAAGGCGCAAAATCCTTGAGCACATGAAATATGCGACATGGATAAAAAAATTCCAAAGTCTAGTGAAAATTGCGCCTAGTATAGAAGAAAATTTCCAAAGTCTAATGGAGGTTGTGCCTAAGAAAATCCTTAACACCCTTGAAAATGCACCTAAACCAATTCAAGGCAAGAAATTTGTCCAAGACATGCCCAAAATTGCGACAAGGAATTTATCCTTTGACATCATGGAAAGTGTGACCAAGGAATCAATCTGGGAGATGATGAAATTTGCGCTCAAGGATGAAATAATCCAAGGCAAGGAAAAATATGCGACTAGGGCAGAGGATAAAATTCTTTGACTCTATGAAATTTGCGCCTTAAAGAAGAATCCTTCACTCCAAGGGAAGTGAAAAAATCATCCAAGGTAAGGTGAAGATTGAATGAAAAGGAATTTATCAAGAGTTCAATGAAATTGTGAAATTCTTGGATAAGGAGAAATGGGCGATGTGGAATGTAATCCAAGAGAAGCTTAAAATTATGAAACTTCTTAAGGGAGTGAAATATGTGATGAAGATTTAATCCTCAACATGTTTGAAAATGTGTGAAATTCCAAGACAAGATCAAAGGAGCAACTAAGGATTAAGTACAATACAAGATGACAAAATGTGTGACGTGCAAAATCCAAAGGTGAGTAAAAGATGCGACAAGAAAAATTCCTTGACTCACTCAAACATGCGACATGGATTTATCCATGAACACCCCAAATATGCGACATGAATTGTCCTTGATCCCTCCAAAAATGTGAAATCCTTAGGAACCTTCAAAACGTGAAATCCAAGGTTAGAGGAAAAATGTGAAAATCCATGATTCAAGGAATGAGTGATGAAGATCCAATCCGAGACAAGGCTAAAAATGCGAAATTCATCAAGAAAGTGAGATGTGCGCTCCAAAATTTATCCTGGACATCCTATGCACCAAGGAATTTGTTCAGGAGAAGGTAAAATGTGCGACATGGAGAAGATTTTGTCCAAGAAGAGAGCAAAAATGCAAAATCCTTGACTTATCAAGATATGCGACAAGACTTTATCCTTGACAAGGCCAAAATTGCGAAATTTCAAGGTAGGTGAAAGATGCGCCAAGGAATGAATCCACAAAGTCATAAACTCCGCGCCAAGGAATGAATCCACAAAGTCATAAACTCCACGCCAAGAATTATCCATGACATGCCAAAATCCGCGCCATGCTAAATTGTCCTAGACCCTCTAAAATCCACGCTAAAAATGTTCCAGAGGTATGAAATGTGCGACCAAGATTTGTTCTTAACCTTCATAAAAGTGCAACTTAGCAAATCTGGCCGACCTTAAACAAAGAAACATCTAAAAGTTCAATGAAATCCATGGAAATTTGTTAAATCTTCTCTTTGAGTCGGCCTCAACTATCTAGCCGACTTGAACATAAGAAAATTGCATGGGAAATATTAAGAAATCCTATTTTAGTCGGCCTAGTAAGAAGAAATTCGCTGGAAACATGTATTTAAATGAGCTTTTTAAATCACAATTTCTCAAAAACAAATCCATTCGATTTAAGAAGAGCAGATTTTATTCAAGGAAGAGGCGAATTTTCTTGAAGAAGAGCAGATTTTATTCAAGAGACGAATTTTCTTGAAGAGCAGATTTTTTTACTTAAGGGCAAATTCTTGTGAAGAGGAATATAGCTTTCAAGAATTATTTTATTCATTTTCTTTTCAAATATGTCAAGGATTGCATTAAATTTTATGGAATTTTTATCCCACATGCATTATTTGACAAGGATTTTTACATTTAAGGTGAGTTCTTATTAAATTATGTTCTTACTTGAATTATTTTGTCTTATAGGTAAATGGCGAGTGCTAAAGTTGGATCCACTTCAAGACAAGACCAAATGTGAGATGTTCTCAAGAGAGTGCTTCCGGAGTCAAAGATCACTTCGAAGTGGAAAAATGTTGGTGACACCAACATCGGACATATCAACATGGACGAGATCAAAAGGTGAATGTTTGGAAGCGAAGGATACCATCCATTGAAGATCGCCAGGAAGTCCGCAATGGAATTGTGCATGCCGCTTGTTTCCCTCCCGCCATGCCTTGTGTCGAGCTCATAGTGGAGTGCACCAAGTACTATGATTCCAAGCAACGAAGAATTATTGCTCCCAAGATGTACACCTTACCTATATATTTTAAAAAATCAAGAATTCTTATCTTATTGTGGATCACCAATCATTGTCAAGGATCATTTACTTCACTCTTTTTCCTTCGGTCGTGTTTGCCTCATGCCATCTACCCCACTCCACATTACCCATCATTAATTATAGAGGCTCTTGCACCTCAAAAATCCTCTCTAACAGAATAAAATAGCTAGCATATCTAGCATCCACAGGCTTGAAGAATTCCTTCCTTGAAAAAGTCTTGAAGAGAGCAAGTGAGGTGTGATTGTTGCAAATGAACATATGTATGTCTCTAGCTTCTGACACCACTGCCTTCACCCATGTCTTTCAATGTGTTATTCAACACATGAACACAGCATGGGGTCCAAAAAAAATGTGCTTGTAAGCACCCTACACCACCTGTACATACACAAGTCGAATTGATCACCACTTGTACAACATTAGAGGACCCAACCTCCTCTATGGCATCCTCCAAAATCTAAAATTGGAAGTTTGCATCCTTCCTCTTCCCTAAACAAATCAACAACTCTATGAAAGTAAGAGCCAACTAAACATGTAACAATGATATTGATGAGTGGTCGATGGATAATATCAATCAACCCATACATGATGATAAGGCAGCCCATCCTTATCCACGTTTGCCTCATGTCCTCCATCACCACACTCACCTTAGAATACTCTCTATCAAGGAGGTTAGTGTGTAGTTTATGTTCTCTAGGGGAGCAAATGAGGGACCAACAACAATTGCATCTTTAAACATTTGTTTAAAATAGGGAGAACGTGCCACATAAAATGGTATGATATTGGCAAAGAAATATTTGGCAACTGAAGACTTTGCAACACTAGTAGCCCTTCTCTTCCCTGCAACACTAGTAGCCCTTCTCTTTCCCTTGGTAGAACCCTCTCCCCTTTGACTCTCAAAATCCATGGTTTGGGTAGGCAATGGCATACAAAGTTATGTAGTCTCTATTGGCATTCCCTTATTTCTTGCCTCACCCTCCATTGAACATCCCTGCAACACTAGTAGCCCTTCTCTTTCCCTTGGTAGCACCCTCTCCCCTTTGACTCTCAAAATCCGTAGTTTGGGTACGCAATGGCATCCTACATTACGTAGTCTCTATTGGCATTCCCTTATTTCTTACCTCACCCTCCATGTACAACCTAGTCACCTTGGCCTTCTTAACTAAGGTTATTTTTTCACAACCTTTTACTCTTGTCCATTCATGCACAAAAGATGAGAATAAACCCTTGTGTAGCTGCCCCTATAATCCTTGTTGCACAAGTGCACATAGCTAAACTCTACTCCCTTGTAAATTTTTTATCTCGTCTTTGTCTATGGCTGTTGCAAATTTTTAAAGGTTTATTTTGGATTGAATGGGCCCTTTGCATAATTTTTTAGGAGTTCAAAAGGGCACTCAAATGGGTTATTTGAACTCACAGTCCCTACAACACTCCCACTCCCAGAAGAACCCCCAATAACACCTCTATGGCCTCTTTGATGAATCTAAATCTCTTCACCCTCAATTACCCTCGTTGCTACTCTTCTTTTTCTGAAAACACAAAACACAACTGCATGTACAAAAACATAAAACAACAAACCAAAAACAACCCTAAGTGTTCGAAACTTTGACAACAAAAAAAAAGGCAAATTAATTTGTGCAACTGAACAATGGATAGAAAACTTACCTCAAATAATGTAGTTTTGATGCTCTCTTGCCTTCTTCTCTCTATTGTTCTCTTATCTTCTCACAATTGTTTTCCTTCTGTCTTCACAAAATGTAAAATGGCAAATTGAGTTTTTTTTTTAGTTGTTAGTGTGGTTGTTTTAGGTTTAGGATTGGTGTAAAGGGGTGTGGGGATCCTTGTGAATCTGAACTAGAGAGATTGAGCTAATGAATTGTTTAGAACAAGGGTGAGGCAAATCGGTGGCTACTATGCTAGTGGATTGTGGGTAGACCACAATAATATGGCTCCATTATTACAAAATAAGCATTGTCTTTTTCCTTTCACCCAATTTTTTGCTCCCTCACAAGTCAATTGTGTTTTGTTCCATCATAAATCTATTTCTGAGTTTGGACAAAGTTGTCTCTCATTGTCTAATTATTCATTTGGCTATGTTCGTTTAATGTTTTAATTTATTTTTTAAAATTATGAAAATTGTGTGGGCCATGAAGGTTTGTGTGGTTTCAAAGGCCTTAATTTGGGCTTGGTGACAGGAGCTCAACGCCAAGGGTGCTGCCCCTCAAACCTGCTGGGGGCTGTGCCCCCAAACCCCCACGAGTCGCCATCCTCAAATCTAGGCATTTGGTCCCCTCATTCTTGCATCCCCCCATCTCAAGACTCTGTAGAACATAGCTTATTTTGCCTAAAGTTATACATTTCAACAGGTTGTGAGTTCTTCAGTTGATTATAATTTTCATTTTGTATTGATATTTGACAAATCACTGAATTATGAATATTTTCTTTTTTGCAAATTATGAAGTATTTAAATATTTTGTTTATTGACAATTATGAGTATAACTATTTTTATAATTTTTTATATATAAATTATATATTATAGTTATAATTTATAAATTTCTTTTACGACTAAAGCTCAAAAAAGTCTGTTGCTAACGTGTGGTTGGCCTCAAATTGGATGGTATAGTTGTGTCATCCTCAATAGGAGCCTCAGTCAGAGGATCATGCTATGAATGTGATTACAAAATTTTGTGCCTGAACTCATATGGATCGCATCCACAAAAACCTCGCAAGGTGTCGCCACAAATAGCAGAAGGCGAAGCAGAGAGGAGTTCCCGCTCAATCGACATAGAGTTTGCAGATGATAATTCTTCCTTGATGGAGCCAACAATACTGGTGCGGTTTTGTGGAGACAGATTCTCAAGGAAGCAGATAAGCGAATGGGTGTCTCAAGAGTAGCCAAATGGCTCGCCAACCTCCTTTCTTCCGAAGGGATTCTTACGTGTTTCTTTTGAAAATGAAGCGACTCGCAATGAGATCCTTCAATGCAGCCCGTGGAGAATGCAAAATTTAATCCTATACACACAGAAATTGACTCCCAACTTTAATCCTTTGGAATGTTTCTCTCCTGTGGACCCTGTGTTGATCAGGCTTTACAACCTGCCATTGGAATAATGGACTCCTAAGAGACTCAAGAAAATAGAGAATTGTTTGGGTCAAACCCTAGCAATTGATGAATCATTTTCGGAAGGCAATTCCTTCATATATGCCAGAACCCCGATTGCATACAATTATGCGATACCGAAGGAAATTTGAATTTCCACTTTGGCTGGAAATTGGAATCCGTCAATGGAAATTGAGACAAAAAATATTTTTCCCTCTCATGCAAATGTAGAAATCATATGGAAATTAATTGTCTAAGGAAACAACTTCCCAAAGTTGAGAAGTGATGGGTGGAGAAGAGGAAGGTGAACACAAATGATGCCCCGGTGATCGATTCGACCCAGATGCCTGAAGCTGGACCTTCTAATATGGCTATGGTTCTCTACAAGGAACCATAGATCCCAGCCCCCCAATCTGTTGAGGATGGTATGACGGAGTCGGACCAGGAAATTGAATTCGATGACATGTATGAAGATGAAATTGGGATCATTGACACTCAATGCATCAACCAATCGACATCTAAAATATTGAATATTAACATATGCTCAGAGAAGAAGAGGGGCAAAAAAACAAACAAGCAAAGGAGGGAGGAAATGGCTCAGAAGAAAGGTTTATCAAACATTAGGGAATCCCTATTGAGATCTAAGGGAGGAAATACCTCCCTTAGAGAGCCATGAAGATAGTTACTTGGGATGTTAGGGGCTTACACGCCCCTAACAAGCAGGGCACAACCAAGCACCAAATCGAATTGATGTTGGTTGACATTGTCATTCTGCAGGAAATGAAATTGAATTTGCAAGATGCTTGCACATTCACCAAGCATTGTCGTGGTTGGGCTTGACACTAGGCGGAGGTTGTTGGTACGGTTGGTGGTCTTGGAATTCTATGGGACCCTAACAAAGTCAGCATTGATCTTTTGCATTCTGCCTCTAACTGGATGCTTTGTAAGGTAAGAAGTTCTATTTTTGACCTTGCCTTCCTATTATACAATATTTATGGTTTGATAAGAAATGAAAACAAGGCGAATCTATGGAATCAGAGTTACAATAGCATCATGGCAATCAAAATGAAAAAATCATCTTGGGTGACGATTTTAACGTGATTCTTAATCTGAAAGAAAAGAGTGGTGGTATTAATGTTGAATCGCAATCACAAAAAGACTTCTCCCAGTTTGTGAGAGAGGCTAACTTATCTGATATTATCCCCAAGAACGGCTTATTCACTTGGACCAATAGACGGATTGGCTTCTCCAATATATCGGAGAGATTGGATCGTTTCCTATATTCCTCTCAATGGTTGAATTCAACCAACCTACTTGAATCAAACATCAAAGTTGTCTCTGGTTCAGATCATTTTCCAGTGGAATTAATCATCTAGGAAGATCAGGCGTCAAAGAGAGGTTATTTCAAATTTGAGCGAATGTAGCTACGAAAGGAGGATTTAGTAGATCAGATCAAGTTTTGGTGGGAGTCAACGCCAGTGGTCAATGGCATCAAAATGTATAGATTTATGAAAAAGTTGAGCCATATAAAAGGGAAATTGAAGGATTAGAATGTATCCACTTTCAAAATTATCTTTGTAGAGAAGGCACACATAGAAAAAGAATTAGAAGATCTAAATAGCAGAGTAATTACTCATGGCATGTAACAAGCGGATTTTTTGAAGGAAAAGAAGCTCATGGTGACTCATGCAGAGATCCTGGCCCGAGAAGAAATATATTGGAAATTGAAATCGCAAGAAAATTGGCTTTCAAAAGGGGACTTGAACACCAAATTTTTTAACAATACTGTGAAAATCAGAAGATTTCAAAATAAAATTGGTAATATACGCTCAACTAATGGTCGCCAATTGAGTGTGAATGGTGATGTTGAGGAGGAGGCTATAAATTACTTCCGGAGGCTTCTCGCTTCGAAAGACGCATCGGATCCCCTTTCAGTTGGTGATCTCATTGATAATATTCCTCATCTCATCTCGGAAGTGTAAAAAAAAACACTCATGGCTCCTTTCACGGAGGAAGAGGTCAAAGTGGCCGCTTTCCAACTACATACAAATAAGGCCCCTGGCCCTAACAGATTCCCAACCCTATCATAAAATCTGGAATTTTATTGGCAAGGAGGTCTAGGAGATTTTGGAGGATTTCAAGAAAAGGAAAAAATTGTTGAAGGATTTGAATAATACCTTTATCACCCTCATTCCAAAGAAGCTAGACTATTCTTCTTTTGCAAATTACAAACGCATCTCTCTTTGTAATACTCTATACAAGATAATTGCCAAAACTTTTAACAAACAGGCTCAAACCGCTTCTTTCCAGAATTATATCAGTAGAACAAAGTGGTTTCACGCCTAGCAGGGCAATCACAGACGGAATCATTATAGCAAATGAAACCATTCACTCCATTGACTATGCAAAACAAAAAAGTATGATGATCAAACTGGACATAAGCAAGGCGTATGACAGGGTGAGTTGGTGTTTTTTTTGTTGGTTTTGAGGAAATTCGGCTTTGGGGAGGAGTGGATGCAATGGATCTTCTGTTGTATTTCATTTGTTCGATTTTCCATTCTGGTAAATGGTTCTCCCTACGGATTCTTTGCAAGCTCGAATGGTCTATGACAAGGGGACCCACTATCCCCATTCCTTTTTGTCATAATGGCTGAGGCTCTAGGCAGAACGATCAGGAAAAGTTGTTCGATGGGGCTTTGGAAAGGAGTTAAAGTTGCACAAAATGTGGGCACCATCTCCCATCAACAATTTAAGGATGACACCGTCCTATATAGTTGTGCAAATCTAGAGGAAGCAAGAGTCATGAAGGAAATTCTAAACAAGTACATTTTCTTCGGGTCAATTGATTAATCAGGACAAATCTAAAATATTTTTTTTTCACACAAAGAGGGCTATGCAGCAAAGGATTGCCGAACTGTTAGGGTTCAGCATTGACACTATTCCATGTAAATATTTGGGGGTTCCTCTTTTTAAAGAAGCGATCAGAATGAGTCATTGGAAGAACACAATCGAAATATATAAGTCAAAGGCGGAGACTTGGAAGGGTCGGTAGCTGTCTTTAGTTGGGCGAATTTTAATGATCAAGGCTATTTTGGCAAAGATTCAAATTTATATCATGCCCTGCATCCATCTCACCAGGAAAGCATCCTCCAGTTTGGACAGTATCTTGAAAAGATTTCTATGGGAAGGGTCGAATGAAATAAAAAGAATCCCAGTAATTCATTGGGATACAGTGAGAAAAGGCAAAACCAAAGGTGGGGCAAGTATCAAAGATTTTTCTCTCCATAATCGAGCTTTGGGGGCCAAATTGATCTGGAAAGTGTATGCCAATCCAAATGCTTTATGGTGTAGAATCCTTTAGAATAAATATCTGGATAGCAACGATCCGAGAAGAATCCTCACAACTGCCAATGCGCCTGGAGGTTCCCACACATGGAATTTCATGAGAATGTCGTTCAATCATCACTGATCATCTTTCTTGGGTGATAAATGACGGAAGCTCTGCGAACTTTTGGACAGAATGGGATGGTCCTTTTGGTGGATATGGAAGATCTTAAAGATTGCAAAGAAATAATGGAAGAGATCTGGGGAGTCAAGGTCGTAGATTATGCAGTTAAAATTGAAGATGAATTTGGTAGTCATTGGGTTTGGAAAGACTTCGCGAACACTCTGCTGAATGAAATGGCAGTAAAGAAGATTGTTGAAGAACTAAACAAGCGAAAGATCACCTTAAATCGAAACAACGATAAACTCATTTGGTGCACTCAAAATCTAGTGAGTACTCGATCAAATTAGGATATCAAATTCAAGTTTTGATGCCCACTGCGATGGAGTGGCCTAGAGGGCTTTGCTGGAATAATGTGGTTCTGCCCAAAGCTGGAGCTTTTGCTTGGACAGCGTTGCAAAAAAGGAATCTAACTGGGGATCGCCTTCACTCTATTGGTATTTATGGTCCTAGCATATGTCCATTGTGCAAGGGAAGCGAAGAATCAGTGGACCATCTTCTAGTGAATTGTCCATTCACTAGCGACTATTGGGATTGGTTGTGCGGCAAACTTGACTGGGTAAGTGCCCGGCATTGGGATCTACAGAAGGTCTTCTTGAGTTTGCCGCATATGTATAGCAATGCGTTGTGGGCTGGTCTATGGATTGTTGGCCCCTCCATGCTAATTTGGCAAATCGAAAAAGAGCGGAATAGAAGAATTTTTAATGAATTGGAAGGCAATGTTGATTAGATCAGATCACTCAGAAGATAGAAGATGGCATTGGTGAATTACTGAATGCCAAGGTAAGGGAAACGGGAGAGGCGCCATTCACTAGCTGGGATGACAAGATTATGAAGAAGTGGAAAAATCTCAGTCCCCTCTCACTTCAATAATAGCAAGAATGAGAAATCAAAGGAGAAAAGAAAAAATGTCAAATGATTGGCCCCTCCAAGAGGCAAAATGAAACTTAACTTTGATGGGACCTCTAGAGGTAATCCCAAAGCTTTGGGTGTAGGATGCATCATCAAAGATGAGGCGAGACACTCATTTGGGTTTCCTCAAAGAAGATCAGTTATGGTACAAACAATGAAGCTGAGATGGAAGCACTATTTGAAGGTCCTAGAATCTACATTCAAAAAGGAATAAAATCTGTAGATATTGAGGGTGATTCTTTGATTTGCATCAACGCAATCAAAAAGAGGAACATCATAAATTGGAAACTACAAAACTAGGTAGAGCAGATTTGGAGCATGTTGGAATTATTAGAAGATTTCTCGCTAAAACATAATTACAAAGAGACCAATAGAGCAACAAACTTCCTAGCTAGCTTTGGGATTGAACATGATGTGTTTTCCAAGGTATCCAATAGTGATACGAAATGGAAAGATCTAAATCTAATTTCGGAGGCAGAGAGATCGGTTCCATAGTATGAGTTGCTCCTAAAATTGTGCGCTCTCTACAATGGAGGCGGTTTCGGACTGTGCAGGATGTGGAGACACAAATCAAAAGACTCTTCAATGCAGATAAGGATGGTGTTACGAAGGCTATTCAACAATACAACGCTTCAAAGGGGAGCACATCCAAGACAGAAGGTTGTATGAAGAGTTTCTGGCAAATGTCATTTTGATATTAGGAAAGAAGCAATGGGGTAAATTATTGGCAGATACATTCATCAAGAAGGAGATGAAGTATCCAATTCGTAGAGCTATTTCAACCTTTGACAAGAAGCCGAAGGAAGGGTCGTTGGGAGGGGTATTCGATGCTGAAGCAACAAACTTGAACAAGATTACAACAGAAGTTGTCAAACTCTTCAAGGAAGGACTACAACGCAACAATATGGAAACTTTTAATTTCTATATTAGCCATTATGCAAACCCTACCCAGGTTGAATGCTCCTTTGAAGTGTCTGAAGGTCTTTGTTTCCTAATGCATCTAAAGATGCCAAGCAATTAATGTAATTTTTGCACGTTCTTCCTCAAGAGCCATGCTTTTTGTATCTTTTTGTTCAACTGATTTAATATGAAAGGGAGCTACCCCCTGGGTAGCAGCTTACCAATCAAAAATATATATATTATAGTTATATTGAGTATTACTGTATATACATTAATACTCAATATAACTATAATATACAGTAATACTCAATATAACTATAATATATATTGAGTATTATTGTAGATGACTATATATATACATATTGAGTATGAGTATTACTGTATATATATTGAGTATTATTGTAGATATATAGTAATCTGTAATACTCAATATATCTATAGTAATACTCATACTCAATATGTATATATACAGTAATATGTATATATACAATAATACTCAATATATATATATATATATATTCAATAGTATATATATATATATATCAAGGTTACCAGACCCGCCCAGACTCACGAGTCGTGGGGGGGGGGGGGTTGACCCTAAACGAGTCTAGGAGACTCGCTAGCCGAGGACTCACCGAATAGTATATATACAGTAATACTCAATAGTATATATATCAGGGTTACTAGACCCCAGACTCAACGATTTGCGAGGTAGGTGACCCTAAACGAGTCTAGGAGACTCACCAGCCGAAGACTCGCCGGACTCTCCGAGGCTGGGCGAGTCCTATGGGTTAAACTTGGCCATGGCTGGGTAAGTAGAAAATAGAAAATGAAAAAAGAAAAAAAAACAATTCACTCAAAACAAAGTGTCTTATATTTGTCTCCTACACCCTAAAAGCAACGTCATTTCATTTTCAAGCCAAAGGAGAAGGAAAAAAGAGAGTTTTGGGCCAAAATTGGATTGCATTGAAGGGAACCCAGCAAGGAGATTGGGCAAAAATCGATGGTTGAATCACATTTGGGCAGAGGTTTGTAGCTACTTTTGGTGCATCTAAAGGAGTCTAGAAAGGATTGAGAAGAGCTTACCATTGATTTCGAGCAAGATTTAAGAGGTAAGTTTGTATTTTGAAGTTTTTTTTAAATAAAAATTTCATTTCTCTTCACATTTCTTTTTTCTTTTTTCTATTTTGTTTTAGTGGACCAAAGAATAAACCCTAGGTGTTTTTGTAATTTTTTTTAAGTTTTATAGTTGCAAACCGTAGATTTTTTTATATTAGTTTAATTATAAATCATAAATGTTAATTTTTTTTCTATTTAAATGTTATTGCAGCATTCTTTAGATTTATAAATTGTCAATCACAATGCCAAACCTAGTTAGAAGGGACCCTTGTTGGAAACATGTCATCATTGGGGCAAAAAAAGGAGAGAACTTGTTTTCATTGCAAACAAACTTTGCAAGGGGGAGGCATTAACAACTTGAAAAACCATCTTGCACATATACCATGCCGAGATGCTAAACCATGCCCAAAAGTGCCTGCTGAAGTTATGCATGAAGTGCAAGTTCAATTAGAAACCTTTGAGCAGAAAAAAGAACTAAAAAAGAGGCAAAGAGAGGAGATCGTAGGCATTGGTGGAACTGGAGAGTCTTCTTCTCCCATTCCTCCATTTTGTCCATCTACGGGTAGTGGCAATGGTAGTGGCAGTGGCAATGTTAGCATTGGGGCCTAGAGTTCGTGCATCTAGGTTAGATGCATAGATTTTGTCACGCACTACTCCGAGTTCCCAACCATCACTTAAGAGCATGGATTAGAACAAAGATAAACATGATGCAGCTAAAAGTGCAATTGGAGACTTTTGGTTCTATTGCACCATTCCATTCCACATAGCCAGGTAATTTTTTTTTGTTTTAAAATACATAGTTTGATTCTTTCTCTTGAATTTTTAATTTTAGAGGTATGTAAAATTCAAAGTTAAAACTCTCAATTTTACAATACTTATTTTATTTTATTTATTTGTGTTAGGTCTCCTTATTGGCAAAACATGGTGGATGCCATTACTGTTTGTGGGGTGGGGGGGGTCCAAAGCCCCTAATGATGAGGAGATAAAGGGCCCCATTTTGTCTCAAAAGGTGGCTGATGTGAAAGCCACAATTGATGAGCAGCGAGAGGTATGGAAGAAGAAGGGTTGCACCATCATGACTGATGGTTGGACAGATAAAAGAAATAGAATGTTGTTAAATTTTCTTGTTTCTTCCTCAAGTGGTTGTACTTCCTAAAATGCATTGATTTAGTAATTAAGATTTTTAATTTCTACTTTATTGAATCGTTGATTTTTTTTCTTTCTCAAGTGGCAAAGTGTTCATGAAATCTATTGATGCTTCGGGAAACACAAAAAATGTTGAATTCCTTTGTGAAGCTTTGGAGGGGATCTTGGCCGAGGTGGGTGAGGAGAATGTGGTGCAAATAGTTACAAATAATGCAATAGATTATGTTGCTGCAGATTATGTTGCTGCAATTGACTACTCGTGGATAAGCACCCATCATTATTTTGGACTCCTTGTGCTGCTCATTGCCTTGACCTCATATTGGAGGATCTTGGCAAGATTCCATGGATCAAAAGCATGTGTGGAGCAAGCCAAAAATATTTGTAAATACATGTACAATCATACTTGGGTCCTCAACCTAATGAGGCATTTCACAAGGAAGAAGGAGTTGGCTCGTCCTAAAATAACCCGGTTTGCAACCAATTTTATCACATTACATTCCTTGCTTCAAGCAAAGGGAGCTTTGAGGCGCATGTTTGTTAGTGAGGAGTGGACTTCCTCATCATATGCTAAGACCAATGCAGGGGTTGATGTGGCTAATTGGATTAGCAAAGCTTCTGGGTAACGACAGCGAAGATTGTAGAGGTAAATCTACATTATATTTTTATTTATATTTCTATTTTATTTGCTTATTTTTTGTTCACACTTACCTATGTTAATGTTTCACAATAATTGCAATTCACAGAGCCTTTAGTGGTTCTCCTATGAGTTGTTGATGGGGAGAAGCCCGCAATGGGCTACATATACGAGAGCATGGATAGGGCCAAGGAGGCCATTAGATCCATTTATGCGGGAGTTAAGGATAAGTATCGTCCCATATGAGACATCATTGATAGATGATGACACCTCCAACTTCACAAGCCCCTACATGCAACTGCTTATTTCCTCAATCCGACATTCCAATTCTACCCTGATTTTAAGGCGGATAAGGAGGTTCTGAGTGGGCTCTACACAGTCATAGAGCGGATGGTGCCTGATCCTCTTCTTGGAGCACAAATAGTCATCGAGATTGAGATCTTTAGACTTGCACAATGAGATCTCTTTGCATGAGATATATGCAAGGCAACTCGATCAACATTGCAACCAGGTAAAAATCTATTAAGGGCATAGTTTAAGTTTAAAAATTAAAACTTTTCCTTTTTTTTACATTATTATTAAATATTGAAACTTAAAGTTGGACAATGAGATTGACTTTTTCTTTTTCTCATCTTAGATGGCATGGTGGGAAAGATTTGGTGCTAAGGTACCAAATCTTCAGAGATTTGCAATTCGAGTCTTGAGCCAACCATGTAGTGCTTCAGGATGTGAGTGTAACTGGAGTACGTTTGAGCACATACACTCCAAGAAGCGCAATAGACTGTCAGTGCAGAGGTTAAATGATCTAATTTATGTTCTTTACAACCTTCGCCTTCGCCACAAACAAATTTTGGGTAGTGACTTATCACCCATCACACTAGAGAAGATTGATCCACAATCAGATTGGATCATTGAGGTTGAGGATCTTGTCTTAAGTGATGAGGACCTTGAGTGGGTTGACCAGGTGGATAGAGAGGCAGAGGCAGTAGCCATGGCAGAGGAGGAGTTGGTGTGTCACTGAGACACGGGCAGCTATCATGGCAGAGGAGGAGTTGGTGTGTCACTGAGACACGGGCAGCTATCATGGCTGCATCATCATCCAGGACCTATCTTAGACACCCACGCAGGACTTGTCGTAATATTGGGCCGAGTGATGTAGGCTCCTCTAAGCCATAGACTTCTAGTTTTTGTTTTGATATTTGTTTTGAACTTTTGATGCCATGGATTTCATATTCCATGAGTTTTGTATACATTTAAAAATATTTATATATCTAAATGTGTTATTTCCTTCAGCTAAAATTTGCATTTATATTTATGTAATCAATGTATACTTGTGTATGTGATCAAAGTAGCTTCTATTTGATGAGTTTAAGGTTTATTTATTAAAGGGTGCATGAAACAAGTTTTAAATCCTTAAAAATCTCTGAATTTCATGGGTTATATATATATATATATATATATATATATATATATATATATATATATATATATATATATATATATATATATATATACCAACATACCCGAACCCGTCCCTGTACCAGGATCAGCAACTTAGCTTATTTGCCATTATACTGAATTTCCCCACTCGATGCTTTTCTGTTTCTTATTATCCTCTATTTGTCTACTTTCCTATCTGCTTAAGATATTTTTATTTGGCCCTTTTGAATAAGATCCTAATTTGAAGATATACCACAACCCCTAAGATTAGAGACTTTGCCTTTGTATTTGTAATCCCTTGAATCCAGCTCTCTGTGGATTGGATATTTCTTATTTTCCAATGTTCTTCCCAATACTTTGTGCCTTCAAAATCCCTGAGATTTCAAATTTCAATTAGTAGCTTGTTTTAAAGATTTTCTGTTGTTTTGTATAGATTTCCTTGTCTGTGGTTTCCTCTGTACCAACAATGATGAGATTTGAATTTTGGGGTGCATTTCATGTGCATGTGTTCGAGCTCATTCAATTTGTTCATTTCATCTCCTATAGTTTGACATTGATTATGTTTTCTCAGTTGCTTATTTTAAAGATCGTATCTTGTCTTCACACTCCTTGGTTTTATAATTCGCTTGGTTTCCTTTAGGATTTGTCTTGACCAATGTCTTGAGTTTGTTGCATCAATTTGTAGAAATTGTATTCTAGTTTTTAAATCATACTTCAAACTCTAATAATTGTTCTTGATTTGGATTTGCATTTCTGTTCAAAACCTACAGGTTTAGCTGAGACTTTAGTTCCACAGCATCCATTTAAGTATGAAGACTGAAAATTGAGTTCACAACCTCCTTCTGGAATTTAAATATATATTCAGGCCTCACCTTGACAAAACATTTTGAAGCAAGATCCTAAGTTCCAAATCATTCAGCTTGCTTCCGGGCCTGCAAATGCAATTTGATCTAATGTGATGATCCAAACTAAAAATATAGACCCCTTCAAGTTTATGACACTTAAGAATTTGGAACAACATGGACTTAAGTTACTTTAGGCAGACAGAATTTCTGAATCAACAATTTACAATTTCGATTCATGGAGAGTTGTGCTTCTTCCCCTCATTATCACAACAGGGATGAGCTGCCAAGTACCATATAATTCCACAAGCTTTGAGAACTGCGAATGCAATTTGAGCCTAAGGCTTTGAGTCTTGACCTGAACTTCTGTATTCAAGATAAGGATATAACCCCTTTGTGTTTATGATTCTAAATCATGTGTGGCAACTTGGATTTTAATTACCATATACAGGTTGGATTTGGAACCAAGTCTACAAATTCAATTAATACAGAGTTGCGCTTGACTCGCAGTAACGTTTTCAAATCCAGCCTGTAGTAAAACCTTATCAATATAAAGCAAGTCAATGGAGAATGATATCCTTTACAATGGCACAGGTTCAAAATCCACTGGGCTTGCTCCTCTGCTAACTATACAATTGTGAGAAAAAGGGCATCCACCGGTCGAGGCCAGGTGCAAGTCCTGAGTGAATTGTAAAGTAAGAGACTCCTCATTCCAGGTCTCTTGACTACGGTGTCTGTGATCAACTGTGTGCTATCTGCTTTATGTTTCTCTACTTGTGTTACTAAAAACATACCAAAATGTCGATCAAATAAGAACATAGGTAGTCTACAAATTAAAAATTAAAAAAAAAAAAGGGGGAAAATAACAAAATTCACAAACACCATAAAATACCGAAATAAGTATAACAGAGAGTGCCTTATAAAATCTAGATATCCAACACGGCAAGTGATGTGGTAAAACAGCCATTTAAGGTAGATTTCTTCAACTTTGACACAATCCATTTGAATTAGCAAACTTTAAAGAAGGATTGTTCCAATTTTAACAATACCCATTAAAATTAGATAACAAAATAGAGAATTTACTCCAATCATAATAACACCATTTAAACCAGAAAACTAAATACAGGAGTCACCCCAGTATAATAACCACCCATTTGAATTAGAAAACAAAACAGAGATTACCCCAACTTTGACAACACTCATTTAAATTATGAAAAAACAAGAGAATCTACTCCAATTTTAATAACCCCCATTTAAATTAGAAACAAAACAAAAAAAGGGGGGATTTACTCCAATCAAACAACGCCCTCGTGAATTAAAAAACCAAACAGAGGATTTAAACCAATTTAACAATCACCCGTTTGAATTAGAAACAGAAGAGAGGGTTTACTGCGACTTTAACACCATCCATATAAACTAAAAGACAAATTACGGGACGTACTGCAAATTGCCCAACTCTAATTTAACATCTAGAGTGGCAATTCTAAATACCTTCAGTTGAAAAGTAAACGAAGTCTGAGAAATTGAAAGGACAGTCACAGAAGCTCCATGGCTGCAACGGTTGGGATTTTAGCTTTCAATTGAAATGTTTAATTTGTTTAAATAGGAATGCAAGATGTTTAGGTCAGATAGTTATTGAGACAGATGGCAGGTGAGAGCAGTCCAATTGGTATGCATTGCATTATTCTTGTGTTCCTAGGGCTTTGCCACCGAGTTGGGGGATAGCCGAAGGACATGGTCAGGCAAAGATAAAAAGGACTCTCTTAAGCTTGGAATCTATATTTTGTTCAAAACCCACTTACTCAGGGGTCATTAGGGTCCTAGAAGGGCAACGTCTATCCCGGATGTCTATTTGACCCTAATTAACAACCAAGTGAAAGTTAAAATCATGCTGATGGCCTAAGGATCTATAGCTTTGTCAATGAAGCAATAGTCATCTTGGCCAATAAATATCTATAGCTTTGTCAATGAGCAACACATCTTATAGTCATTAAATATCTATAGCTTTGTCAATGAGCAATAGTCATCTTATAGTCATCTTAGTAATGCTTGGTCAACAAAGTTATAAAGATTTATCATCTTCTTCATGATAGTATTAGTAGTTATTAAGAATGGTTAATAATTTTTAGTTCTTAAGAATTTTTAAGAATTTTAAATATGTGATAATATCATAGATTTCTATGATTTTATAAGAAAAAAACAATTTTGAAAATATTTTAATTTATTGATGATGGTTATTAAAGATACTTAACAACACAATAAGTATTAACCATAAGAAGAACTAATTTATAAAGAGTGATTTCAGAAGATATGGGTGGTTAGTTGAGGTGCCTGTTTGGGGCCTTGGGGTTTGGGATGTTTTTCTTGTTTCGAGTTGAATGGTTGTAGTGATGGGGCTTTATTCCGGTCTTTTGTTGTTTATGTACTGGTAGTTTCTGTATCAATATAATAGTAAGACATGCATTATAACAACATGAAAATATATGAATATCACAACCATATCTTATAGGAGATCATATTAAGAAATTATTTTATAGTTAGCTATGTGAACATCATATTAATAATATTTTTTACACAATAAAAATTTCATGGACACAACTCAAAAAAAATTCAAGATTGCAATTCATAAATTGTTGCAAGACCATTGTAAGATATTGAAATTGATAATTTGGCATCAAGGCATCGTTAATATGTGGGGACAATAATGAAACTACACCAACATTGTATTAACATCTCAAATGAAAATTCTTGATGTGTGTCTTTTTTTACTTTAAACCACCTTCATAATTATGTTATTTTTACATTAACATGGTAGCTCTTATTTTCTATTAATATGGGCAAAGGCGTGATAATGTGCTTCTATTAAAGAAATGCATACAATCATTCAAAATATAGCTTCAAATTGTAATTGATCCTAGATGAATAGCGATTATACTTAAATGTTTTTATTTGCACTTTTTATGTTGTTGTACATGTCAAGAATCTTCCTCATAGACATCTTGATTTACTCTTCATATGTATTCAATGTTTCTAATGTCACAATGACAATGGGGAATTTGTCCCAAAAAAAATAATTCAAACATCAAAGAAAATTCTTGTAAAAAGTTGACCTTAGCTATCAAAGTTGACGAATATAGTGTTCATCCAATTGAAGCCACATAGAATATATTATATTAACACCTTAGTAAGAGCATAATATGAATTGAATGTCATGGATAAACATATTTAGATATAAAATGCATGAATATTTTGTATTCATGCAAAATTTGGCCAAAAAAAAGAGAAAAAAGAAAGTTTGATCTATGGGTTTGAATAGAAATAATTTAAAAACATGCAAAGAAAATACACAGTATGCATAAATTCAATAACAAATCTTGTCTTTATTCCCAAAACTTCATTCCTTTATTTAACCCGTCAACGAGGTTTTTATTTTTCAGGGCTCTAAGACCCTTCTCACCAATGTGACTAAGTCTCTTATGCCACAACATTGTCTTCTAAGCAAGAAATTTTATTTCCAATGCATGAGCACCCTTAGGTACCTAGAAAGCACTACCATCGAAAGTTGAAGCAACACACTTTTTTGCTGTGGGTCCCAATGGTGAGGATGAAGAATCTAAAGCTCTTTTCATAGAAGAACTATTGCACTGAGTAGTACACACATCCAATTGAAACAAAGTACCTCTCCAAGTACCCTTAGCAAGCACCATAGCTCCTCTTGTCATCTTGCATCCTCCACCTGAGAAAACAACCTGCACACCTGCATCATTCAATTTACTTATAGAGAGTAGGTTTCATGCTAAACCAAGGATGTGCATCACCCCATTGATCCCCTTCACTCGTCCATCAGAGAATCGAATCAAGACTCTTCCACACCCAACTATCTTCAGGTGAGAGTCATCACCCAGCTACACCTTCCCATCATCGAACTCTTCATACTTTGTGAACCAACCTCGATGTGAGGTCATGTGGAAAGAAGCACCAAAGTCAATCAGTCACACATCATATGATGCATGGGTGGCCAGGGCAGTAATGAGAGCATCACCATCATCTTGAGATTTGTCAGAATCTGAATCAGAGGTATTCTTCTTCTTTTTCTTCTTCTCCTCCTTGCACTCCTTTCGAAAGTGCCCAGTTTTTCCACAGTTCCAACACACTGCCTTAGACTTTCTAGGAGATTTGGATCTCCCATAGGATTTGGATTTGCCCTTTTCAGCTTTCTTGTCTTTCTTTTTCCCTTTCTCTTTGGGCCTACCATGAACCGCAAGAGCCTCCTTTACCAATTCAGAAGACTTTCTCTGCATTTCTTCAGACAACAGCGAAGATACCACTTCATCCATCTTAAAGATGGTAGTAGTGCTCCCAATGGCTATAGCAAGGTGGTCCCATGAGTTTGGTAAAGAACAAAGCAAGTTCATGCAATGATCCTCCTCCTCCATCTTCACATCAACGGATGTCAACTGTGCAACTAGCATGTTAAAAGCATTCAAATGGTCTGTAATGGATCCTCCATCCTCCATCCTCAGAGAATACAACTTCTTCCTTAGGAATAACTTGTTCACCAGGGACTTGGCCTGATAAACATCTACAAGCTTCTTCCATAGGTCTTTCGCAGTCTTCTCCTCATGGACATTTAACAAGACAGAGTCGGCCAAACAGAGTCTCACAAGACCCTTAGCTTTCCGATCCTTGAGATCCCAATCATCTTGTGACATTGTCGTTGGTTTTACACTGGTAATGGTTTCGCATAGGTCTCTATCAACAAGCATGTCTTCCATTTTAAGCTTCCACAACTCAAAATTGTTGCCATTAAACCTTTCCACCTCTACTATTTTGGTTGTGCATGTCATCTCCTTCCTGCAACAAGATTATAGAATACTCTGTGCAGACTCCCACTCAAACTTAGATCAGCTCAAAAAACCCCTACCCAACAACTAGGATCAAAGGTGATCAAGCTCTGATACCAATTGAAAGGAAGCAAGGTATGCGGAACACACTTCCTACACCGATCTAATGAGAGTAGTATGCAAATTCTTTTTTTTTATTCCTTACTATTGCAACAATATTAAACATATAACAGAGATATTACCGTAGCAACACAACACATAAAGAAAGATTGACACAAAATATATCATGGTGAAAACCTTTTCAGGTAAAAAACCCCACACTCTAAAACCTGCACAATGTATTATCAAAACAATGGTGTGTTTACAATACACTTGCAATGCAAGTTCTTCCAAGAGTCTTCAAATGTCGTTTCTAGAGTGATTTCGGCAGCATAACAATACTTGTACAAACACTATGCAACTACAACTCCAAAACAATGCATTTTATAGAGTTACAAGGCATAAACAAGAAGCTTCTAGAGATGAGCGTCCATCTTGGCCACATGGCCATTTTCTCACATCAAAGGACACTTGTCCAAGCTGCCAATACCTCTCTTACATCTGTCATACATGGCAGATTTGACTTCCCAAAGTTGGAGCGCTCCAGGCTAAAAATAGCTATGAAAAATGCTCTTACACATCTTACAGTTGTCATAAAATCTGCCCAAACATAACAACCTTAAATGTTGTAAGAGAATCCGTCATACAAGGATAAATATAGTATATTCCTCTTACAACATGTCATAGCCCAACATGGGCGCCCAAAGATGCCTTCTCCACATGCAAAGATACTTTACGACACTTGTCTTCGCTTATCCCGAGAATCTCTATACTTGGCTCTTGCACGTCATAGATTCTGTCATACAAGATAACTCCTTCGTCATATTCCAAGATGCCGACACATGGCATATTATTGCCACCTCAAATGGGACCCCCAAATCCATGTATATTTGACTTGACCATTCAAATCATATTCCAAGTAGGATGACATATCACAATGCCACCTCAAACTAAATGCCAAAATTGAATGTGCAAGTAAATACAAAATTGAGCAAATAAATAAATAAATAATCAAATAACTAATGTTAGATATTGCAAGGTTGAGACACCTTAATTCCCAACACTTAGAAACCTTTGATGTATAGTGGCTTGAGGCTTGTAAAGGTCATGCCTCACCATATAAAAGTGTATCTACAGTAGCTCAAGGCCGAAAGGCCGAGCATATTGTTTTGACAGTCTTTAAATGACTGTGGCTCAAGGCTGAAAGGCTGAGCATATTATTTTGACAGTCTTTAAAAGATTGTGGCTCAAGGTCAAAAGGCCAAGCTTAACATATACATGATAATATTTTGTTAAAGATGTTGCTTGAGGCCACTGGGTTGTGCTTAAAACACACATTGTAATCTTTGTCAATGGTGTTTCTCAAGGCCACTAGGCCGAGCTCAGTATATACTTGTTATCATTGTTGAAACCGAGCTCAAGGCCGATAAGGCTGAGCCTATTCCTCACTGCACCATTTGCACATTGGATACCGATGTGGGTAATAATAATAACAGTGCTCAGACTTGCACCACAAGTAGAGTTAATAGTGCTCATGATATGGAAATGGAGAACTTGGGCATTAATAACATAATCAATGATACGGCATGCATGTGCCCAATACAATCCTTACAAGCTATGATGATGGACGATAAATCCTAACTTTGAACTGTGCTTAAAGCACTACCCGAGTCTTGCATTATTATGAAAATGAAACGTGAAGTAATGAATAATGGGTTATTATAATGACCAAACAATATTATTTCTAACCCTCGCGGTGGGTTGAATTATTGACTTCTTTTTATACTATTTTTATATGTTTTTAAAACCTTTTCATAAGAGCTTGCAGATACTTTACAAACATCACCATTACTATATGTTGTTTCTCATATACTTTTCAAATACTTTAAACCTATGTTGTTAATATGGAATATGATGGTGATATTATCAAGTGAATGACTTAAAATATAAGTATGCATGTAATATAGATAGAATTCTATGGTTTAAATATGAAATCTATTTTGTGTGCATATGTTTGGAGAATTAACCCTGTGCAGCAAGGATGGGGCATCAAGGAAAGAGCAATTGCAATGAGTTGCATGGTAGGGGAATTAGGTGAAGTGCAGTTTGAGCACCAAAGTGAAGACAAATGGAGAATGAATCTATATCATCTTGGATTAGAATAAATGCAGAAAAGAAGACTTGTTCTAAACGTAGTCTATGAGTGGTTTTTCATACAAACCGTTTCATGAGAGTTCTTGTTTGAACATGACTTTTCTTCTTTTGATCAGTCAGATTAATAAATCAATCATGAAACATGTATCCTAGTATCTAGGGTTGGATTGATTGTGGATTAGTTAGTAGTTGTATACAACTCTCCTGATTTTGTATAAGTTAGAGGGATGAGTTCATTGCTAAAGTTAGTTGCTTTTACCTTTCAGTTACTTAGTTGTTACTCTGTTTTTCAATATCAATTATCCAGACATGTTTTGATTTGAATAAAATCTGAAGAAGATTCTATTTATGATATGGAATGAATAGAACTACATGTTACGAAGATGCGTGAGTATCTGTAATTGATTTGATTTGATTTCAAGTTAAGTGAGTCAGTCCCCTAAATCGGCCACTCAAGGTACTGATCCTCACTTCATTTATTTCCTCATTTCTTTTATGCATTCTTGTCAATCAGTTTTCATTTATGTATAAATGCAGTGTGAGTTAATTATACACTACAACAAATCCCTGTGATTAGCTCCCTTTTTTGCTCTTTTTTTTGCTTCCACCCACTGTTTTAATGTATTTTTCTCCATTTTTTTTTAAAATTCGGCGCTCTTTATCGGGACAGTGATATTTTTGGTGTTTTTTGCACCAATCAGAACAAGTAGGCGCTAAATTAGGCACAAATTAGCACCCAAATTTGTGCCTAGTTTAGCACCTAATTTAGCATCGTACCTCTAAGCCTCTATGGATTGTTTGAAATGTTTCAATTGGAATGTCAAAGGTTTAGAATCCTCTGAGAGAAAATATGCAGTTAGAGATTTTTATACCACTCTATGACTTTTAAATGACACGGTTTAATGCTATTCCACCTATGTAAAGGAGTTGTATACCATCATGCAAGCCATCAAACAATGATCTCACTACATCTTGGGAAAGGAGGTCCAACCATCCACTTTGATCACAAGCCACTCCAATTCTTGTAAACCCAGAACAAATTAGAAAATGTGCACCACATGAAATGGATGACATGTCTACAACAATTCCATCTAGTTATCAATCACGAGAAGGGAAAAGACAAAAAGGTATTTGACTACCTAAGCTAATAGCTAGTTCATGCACTCACCACAATGTTGGACTCATGTGGTCACAACTTATTTGACCGAGAACCTCTCTACCCACCAGACTTGGACTTTGCATAGATCTACACCAAGCTCTTACAAGGCAAATAGGTTGGTGAATTTTACATGTCTAACAAGCTTCTCTACAATCTCAGGTATCTCTATGTTTGACACCACACCACACTAGAGACTCATCTAGGAAGCATACTATGCCAAAATAACTCAACACTTCAACATTAATAAAACACTAGCAACACTTGAACAACACTTCTAGTGGCCTCACATATGTGCAAACATTGAGAACCACATCAATTCTCTCATTCTTTGTAGCATTGCAAAAAATTGCAAATAGGAAGCTTGGACTCTACACCCATCTCTTAGTTTTGACACCACCTTGGGAATCATTAACATGGATTTATTAAGAAGACTACCTATGACAAAGCACTTGTGTAACTCCATGTTTCCTGTGGTAGATGAATTCTCTAAGATGACCATTATGATTGCTTGCAAGAAAAGTCTCACTGTGCCAAATATTGTGCCACTTTTATTCACCCATGTTTGGGTCCATTTTAGCTTACCCACATCCATTATCTTTTACTATGACCATCATTTTGTTAGTCACTTTTGGTAAATTTTGTGGACGATGTTAGATATGCAACTAAATCAATTTATATATTTCCACATATAGATAGATGGATAAATAGAAGTGGTTAACTGCATTGTTGTGCATCTAATGTGCATCTATAATAGTGCACACCTACACACTTGAGATGACAACATCCTTTGCATTTAACATTCCTACAAAAATGCTCTACACAACTCTATGAGGCATAGTCCTTTCTAGACATGTCTTGGGTTCCAATAGGAAGCATCCCTTGACATATCCTATTGCAAACCATCCACATTAGAGTCATGTACATAGGAATAGGAAATCAACAAGGCATAAAAGTTTATGCAGCACATCCAACACATGTTCCAATGTGGACTAGCTTCAAGGATCTAGATAGTGTGGCTATACACATTACTACACATGTTGGTGTCTAGTTAGACACATGGAACATCAACAACCACATATTATGCTTCCATACATGTGTGCCACCTAATGACATTTGTACTACAAAACATGATCATATAATTGGCACTGCATGTGTCTGACACATGGTGATGTCCACACCACATGCCACAATGATCTAGTTGGCACCATACAAGTTTGACATTTGTTCTCATCCCATCCATATAAGAAATGCACCATACATGTTGGATACTTGTCAACATCTACATGGAGCATAACTGATGGTATTCTTGAACAAATGCCTACTCTGTACATTTTGTAGAGTAAAAGAAGTATAACAAAATTTCATCTTACCTCCCTATATATTTCCTTTGTTCATTTTGAATAGAAGTGACATATATGTTAGAACCCTTCTATATTTGAATGTGTTTTGGTTTACATATCTATTTTCCTTTATGTATTCTATGATCTTATTACATTAATAGATAATATAGGATTGTCCCTCAGTTCACCTTAGGAATTAGATTAAATAACATCTGAAGTTGACTATAAATTAACAACATGGTGAGCATTTTGTTGATTTTCTTGTTTATTTTCACCCTTTTGAAAACTAAATTTTCCTATTGAAATTTTGAAGGATGAGATCCATATTTAAATGCATTAGACTTAAGAAGTTTCAATTCAATGTTTCTTGCATTTGCACACAAATCCATGGAAGAATAATAGTTGTTTAGGTACATTGTCTCTTGGATAGTAGGTAATAAGCCCTTAACAAATATTCTTTGCAATTCATCATTAGGAATTTGATAGTGTATCTTTGTTGACAAAGTTTGAAATACAATAACATAATCATGATTGCACTCATTTGATCCTTGTTTACATCCTACTAAATCTAAAATTGTAACCTTTAAACTTGTTAGGACCTCCCTAAATTTATTTGATCCTATTCAGTTTGATGCTCTCCTTTTCCTTCAATCTATCTTGGAACCTATACTTTTGCCAAAATGCTCTAACATCTAGTCTCTGGAATATATATCATGGCCATTGGGAAACAATCTTGACTATTTTTGACTATATGAGTGTTTTTGTTTATTACCGTTGTCCCGCAGGTTAATTGAATATCTTTTGCGGTTATGCAAGAACAAGAGGAATGAAATATGGCACATATCGCATTCCCGTAGAGCATAAAAGAATAGGTTGCGTCTTGGCGGTAGGAAGCGGTTGTTATGAAGAAGTTATCGCTACCCCATGGACGGTTTATCTCACACTTGCGGCTTGGTGGTGTTCGGGTGCAGATAGTCTCTTCCCGTGGTCCCGCAGAGGTTTGAAAAGTAACTGGCAGCATTGCAATAATAACATCAGGAGGTGTCACTTACCGCATCCCTGCAAGGGTTTCAATCGAGGCTTGTGGTAGAGCGGCAAGAGGAGAATGTAATGGGTTTTCACCCCGCCATCCCATGACGATCATTCATAACATTTGCAAGTGGGTGGTAAATAGAAGGGCATCATGTAATAATTTCCTGTGGTCCCGTAGGGGTCAATCTAAGCATTTGCAGTCTGGTGGTAAAGGATGAATTAGAAGTGTAGTGGCTGTAAGCCCCTGCTATCCTACAACTAGTCTAGGTGAGCCTTGCGGCGACGCGGTAAAAGAAATAAATGGCAAGCACATTCAATGCGGGGTCACAGTTATCGAGAATTACTGTCCAATATTGATATGCATATCCAGTTGTCAGATCAAATCAAATCAATGGCCAATATTTGAAAGGAATTGAATTGCACGAACTAGAGTAATGGTGATATGATGAACTCCTTGGCTAAATACGATTCAAAGATTTCTTGGCATTTGCTCATTTCAAAGAATTCAGACATAACTTGGAGAAGGCACAACTCAGCTCAATGTGTTTCCTGCAAACTGTAATTAACTGGGTAAGTTCATTCCTACACTCTCTGATTAGAAGTTGGCATTTATTTCGCTTTGTTTTTTACTTGCTGGTACAGTAAGTTGAATTTTGAAAAACCCTAGCCTATTCAAGCCATTAAACATGGCACCCAAGAGGTCTGAGTCTTCCAGTAAAGGTAATGAGCTTGTAGTTCCCAAGAAAAGACCACTTCAACAATCTCTGCTAGAAGTATTGCCTCAGTCCATAGACAAGGGTCCAAAGAAGATGTTCAGAGATGCAGCAGAAGGGTGTCGGGATGCTACAATCCCTATCTCCGGGTGGGATTTATTTTGGTATTTTTATGCAAAAAAGGATGGCGAGGGACCAGTGGGAAATCCATGGAAATTAGATTTGGCAAAGTTGGTGGTGCCTAATGTACTTGTGGGTGTGGAATTGATTAGGGCACTAGCACAATATTACCATCCTGCCACTAAAAAGTCAGAATGCCAAATGGATTGCCATTATTGATAGTAGACAGGAATGCAATTGTTGACTATTTTATGTTGAACAAGCAAGCTC
The DNA here is from genome assembly GCA_027924645.1 of Cunninghamia lanceolata. NCBI lineage: Eukaryota > Viridiplantae > Streptophyta > Pinopsida > Cupressales > Cupressaceae > Cunninghamia > Cunninghamia lanceolata. Next base: position 21,557,412 of record BSBN01000280.1, on the reverse strand, counting down.
TCACTCAATTGGATTTGCAAAGAAGTGAACGAGATTACACAAGCCTGAGGAAAACACTTAAGAGAGATGAATTGCCAATATATATGAGAAGGGGGGCCAACAACAAAATAATTGAGATTCCATCAAATGCTATTGAGCCTTTCTCTGTGGAAGAATTTGTTGTATATTTCAAAAGAACCTATTTTGCACTATGTCAGGTCTTAGGAATTGATGCACAAGGAAGAATGCCAACTAGCTTAATGATGATGGCTATGAAAATACAACATCCAGAGGTGAACAGTGAATACAAATTTGCATCTCATATTGAGAAAAAACTGCATGAAAGATTCTTGTGTGTGAAGGAGAATAAGCAACCCTTAGATTTCAAATTCTATTCTTTATCGTGTCACTTGATTATGTATCAGAATAGAGGGAGATGGTCAAGCAAAATGGATCTGAGTATGGTTGATGAGAAAGGACAAAGATTGTTGACTCAGTTTTGGTGTTATAAGTGGGATTCTTGTTGTCAGAATAGTAACTACATTGTATTTTATGATTTGTTTGTTGTCAAGATATTGAATTCTCTTGGTATCTGGTTTCCTAGGTTGACTAAGGAAGTCATGGTAATGATGAGGCTGCTTGCACACAAACCAGACTAGGGCCACAAACATAATTTTTCTAATTAGTTTTTTATGCCAGATCATACTATAATTAGAGTGTATGGTTGCCCCAACCACCTCACATATTGCCAAAATTTGTATCAGACAAAATTGCATTCATGGATTTTATGTGGCAAATGATGTGGATGGAAAAGGAGGTAATGAAAAGATAAAAGAAAGGTACATTTCTACCTGATGCTACACTTTTTGGTGATTAGTCTATTGGCTATGACACTCTTGAAAATTTGCAAGCCTTTTTAAAGGTGAAATATTCTTTGAAATTGGGCATCGAGAGGAATTGTGACCCTGAGGGTCATATGAATCTTGTGAGACAATCAATTCTGACTAAAATGGTTGTATCCCATTAGGTCCTATTTGATGAGGATGTGATAAGAAATCTTGTCACTTTTGATGAGGTATACAATAGGAAGAGAAAATGGGATATCTTGAAAAAGATTAAAGATGAAAAGAAAAAGTAGAATCTCCTATTTCTTGGATTCTTTGTTGAAGAAAAAGACCCTCTGAAGAGAATTGATGAAATCATTGATAATTTTGAAAGTATTTATGGTAAATCTGAGAAGTAGCCTCCTAAGGCTACTAAACTTCCAGTGAAAAGGTCTGCAGGGATTGAGATTCATGAGTCTGCTCCTGATGTTTTTTCAGTGCAAGATCCATAGGTCCCAGAATCACCACCAACAAAGAAGTAGAGGACAGAAGAGGTATCTCCACTTGTCCCCTATGAAATGACTAAAGAGGTGGGGGATACTAATGAGGTGGCTAACATCTTGAGGCACATGGGAGATGAGCAAGAGGTTGATTAACCATTGGTTGGTCAAGCCACTGATGCACATAAGCCTAAGGCTAGGATGGGTGAGCAAACCTAAGATGAACCAGGGTTTGAGGATGATGAAAGGATTATAGCATCCATGAGGCTCATAGAAGATGACGACTTCATCAAAACTCTAGAGTTTAAGGATTTTTGGCTGAAAATGAAAATGAAATAATATAATGAAAAAGTGGTAATGAATAAAATGGGTGCTAATGAAGCACAACATGATCAAATCATTACACAAACTTTCAAAGATTTGAAAGTAGATGAAATTGATGTGAGTCCAGAGGAGGCAAGACAAATGGTCTTGAAAAGTAATATGCTCATCATCCTTGGCCTTGAATTGAAAAAGGTATTTTTCCTTGACCAAGTTAGAAGTCAGGATGATCCACAACTTGTTTAAGAATTTGATTATGAAGATGACATAAGTGGATGTGGTTTTAATCCAAAGACAGAGACCCTTGCAATTTGGACTACTCAGAAGAATACAAGCAAACCAAGATTGCTTGATATTGTTCAAGAAATGAGGGGTGTAGCTGTGGTAAAGACTTTTCAAGATACATTATCAAAAGAAGCAGCTGCTCTCAATTTTCATACTGCTATGTTTACTCATGCTGCTATGAACAAGTTAGAACAAAGGGTGCAAGATTATGAGCAAACTCATAAAGTCATGAATGATGAAGTAAACAAGTTGTATTTTGAAAATGTGAAATTAAAGAAGCAATTGCAAGCTGTGAATTCTTCTCAAGGTCAAGCCATTATACGCTATTAGCCCCTTATGCCACAAACAACCAGTGATGTCATAGTGTCTACTGAAGAATTTAATGCATTTAGATTGAAATTTGAAAAGGAAATTGAAAGCTTGAATAAATAAAATGAAATGACAAAGAATGAGGCAAAGATGAAATTTTTGAAATTTTTGAGAAAATTTTGGAGCATAGAGTAAAATTGGTTGTGGATAAGCTTGGGAGTGTGCATGATTGCTACTCTTCTTTATCTCAGGCCATTGAGCAATTGAAGATAAACTTTTCTGTTTTGGATTTGTTATATAAAAAATGGCAACCCTATCATCACACTTTGGTTACGATGTGCTTAGTAGTGCAAAGGAATCCTGATGCCCCTACAACTATGAAGCCCACAAAGCAAATGGTCAAAATGATCATTAATGAATACCAATATGTGAATGGGGAAAGCCAGAAGATGCAAGCAAAGGTTGAATCTTTTACTATGTTCAAGCATAAATTTATTCCTTTCATACTAACAGAAGAAGAGAAAATCAAGTCTTGAGACATGGAAGATGGAATTCAGCCAAACAGTATTCCAAGTTATGGATTTTTTGAATAAGGATGGAAATGTCAGCATTCTCAGTTTCAACATGATATTGGACCGAGTAATTGCCTTAGATGTTGGGTATGCAAAATTTGTGATGGATGTTAGAGCTTTGCTTGATAAAAGATGGAAAGATCACCAGGAGAACTTGCTTCAAATTCAGGGTTACCAATGGTCTGGTGATTTTACAATATATAAATGGGAGGAGAGATATCTTAGAGATGAATCATCAGCAGCATAGGTTAAGGTGCAGAGGAGCAATGAGCCATATGCTGGTGTTAAATAGCACCACCACATCTTGAACTCTCTCCTTTTGTCTCTTTATGTTTTCTTCATGTTTTCAAAATATATTCAAATGTATTTGAAAATCTAAATTGGACTTATAAAAGGCAAATATTGTAATATTAAGGGTTAGGAATACAAAGAGCCATTTTGAATGTGAAAGGTCTAAATCTTGTTGCTTCCTTTATAAAAGGAAACCAAGACCTTATAGCTCAGGATCTATCTGGGATTTTGATTTTTTGAAAGAGACATTGCAATGCGTGTACTTTGAAGCAAATCAATATAAAAGTTGCTATTCTCTGGTGCTCAACTTTTGGTTCTCATTTGTTTGTTGAATTGGATTGCTAATAATTTATCTGGTTGTCTCCAATTTATTTTTTCTTTATTATTCAAATCAACCTATCAAGTATATTGTTGATTTGTCAAAACATATTTGATGTTTCTTGTGTGGTTTGTTTATTGGACTCTTTCAAGCAAGGATTAAAATCCTATAGGTCAATCACAGTAACTTTGGAAAGTTAAATTGGATTGTTAAAGAAGAACTTGATAACTTACATATTTGCATGTCTATGCAAGTCATAGACCTAGAATTGCCAAGCAAATCAAGTTGTAGCTAAAAGGGAAGCACATATTCTTCTTAGAGTGAAAACTCTATAACCCAAAGGCAGGCACCAGTAATTCTCTTTTGAAAATCATTCCCTTGTATATATTTTCAAAATCCAATTTTGTTTTTTATGTTTTAGGAGTAGGGTTTAAAGATTTATAGAAAACATTAATCCAAATCATATGTTAGATTGGCTTAAGTCGAGTGGATGATTTAATTTACAAAATTACATAAGCTCCTTAATCTATTCTGAAGTCACCAGCAAACTTGAAAGAAATTTTTGTCATTGGTGAAACAAGGTAACACCCACCTAGGCTTGAACAGAGCCTAAAGTGCAGAGAAGTCTGATTAATTTGATCAATTCTGTTAGTTAGCCAAATTCACATATAAAACCTAATCATAAGATTTGGCATATCTTTAGGGTTTTATAATTTACAAATTTGAGTACCAACAAAACCAATATTGACATTAAAGTGATGTACAAAAGCATTGGCCAAATCATTGAAGGAATGAATTGAACTATGAGGAAGAGAATAAAGCCATTCAATTGTATAATCCTTTTAGTTTCTAGGGAAGAGCTTTGTAAAAAGTTTATCATCATAAACATAATCAAAACAAACTCCCAATTGTGTCATAAGGTCCCCTTTACCACTATACATTACAAAACTAGAGGCCATCAAACAAACTAGAAATGAATAAGAAATAACTCAAATGAAAGTGGATTATGCTTGATTTCTCCTATTATATCCTTTGATTACTAGGGGTAATGCATCAACTTTACTTTGCATCTCATCAATTCTTTTAAGGATGACATTTATGTTGGAAGGATGAACATTAGGAGTTATGATTAAAATGGGAGTGGAAGTGGCAACATGAGATAATACGTGGAGTGTAGGTTGATTGGGGGACAAAGAATGAAGTTGGAATGACAACACTAGAAGTGGGAACATGAGTAGTGGGTGAGAAGTAAACACAATCAGCGGATGAGTGGAAGGTACAATATGAGAAGTAGGTACAATGAGAGGATCAATGATAGGAGCTATGAAAAATTGATAAGCAATACAGAGAAGATGTGGAAGGAGGCACACTAGATGAAGAAGCTTATGAAGGAAGGGGAGGAGACACACTATTTAAGGAACTTGACGAGCTTATCCTTTGACCTATATCACTTAATACTTCTATCACATAAGGATTATCCATTAACAAGTTATGAAGAACATCAATCAAATTTGAATAATTAACATTATTGCTCAAATTCATAAAGGTTTGATATAAGTATTTGTGTAGTAAGATTCATGTCTTGCCTATCCATATGTGCAACATGTGCATCATGATGAAAAACATCTTCCCCATTAAAATACGTAGTAGTCATCAAATCCTCAATCATAACTTCCTCACAATGAATCAAGGCCATTGTAGAGTTAAGCCTAAGGTTTCTTCTTAGTGTAAAATGAGGATTAGGTTAAGACCTTGACATTCAAGCAAAATATAAAGCAATGAAAAGGAAATTGCATCCAAGTAATCCTAATTTTTTCTGCCAACAATTCATACCAAAGATTGAACAATTTAAGGATATTGCAATAGGTAATTTGTATCAACACAAATAATATTACTGAAGCATTTCAAAGTTTAGGCCATAAGAGTCATCCTTTTTTGAACATGGATTGCAAATAATTCTAAAAATTTAGAAGTCTTGGTCATTAACATTATTGTCTGCTACAATGTCATCCAATGTATCATTGTCAATATTCATTAGTTCTTTCAAGTATTTAATATTATCATAATCCTCATCTTGACCTGCATCATCTCCATCATCATTGAAATTTGACTGTAGACCATCTATATTGTTACCAGATGTATTTGGATCATCATTTTCTATATCATCCATATTGTTGTCTTCCATAACATCATCTAACTCTGGATTGTTGTCTTCTTGTACCTGAACATAACCATCTTCAACATCATCATGGATGTCAATTTCTTCTATGTTCTCTAATCCCTCTCTCTCATTTTGTTGGCCATCATTGTTTTGCTCAATATCCACTAATGCATCGTCCAATACACGCCTTAATCTTCGATCATAATGTATGACAAATATCCATTTCGGGTCCAAAATATCTTCATAGAAAAATACCTACACATGAATGACATACATATATTAGATGTATGGTATAACAATTTTATTGATTAATAAACACATGTATATATTCACAATAAACTATGAATTAATAGATTAATGATCATTACCGCTTCTTGTTTGAGTTAAAGAACTACCTACTCACAATGAATTTGTAGAACATAAGGCTCCTTATCCTCTAGTAGGAAACATGAGGAATCTATAGAAAACAATCCACTATGAGTATCATGTCTTCATGTCCTCTCAAATGCTTCATACCATCTACACTTAAAAATACAACATTTGAAAGAGTGGTAATCCAACTCAATAATTTCTTGTATTTTCCCAACATATTGTAGATTCCCTTCAATTATATTCTTATCTTTTGAGCTTGATCAACTGCATTGCTTGAAGTCAACCATGATGCCACAATCGAAGGATCGTCTCTTTACATTTACACTTTCTACACAATAATGTTGACCATATGCCCACATTGCTGGATATTTCCTCGCCTGTGAAAGACCATTTATTTCAATGAAAACAAATATAATGACGAATATTAAAATAGTTAATAGTGTCAAAACTGTAAGGAAACAACATTTTGTAAAATTCCAACTATACCTTTCTTTCACATCCTCTAGACATATTGATTTCATCTTCTGTTATGTTTGAATCAATACCTGCATCTTCTATTTGATTTTGAATTTGTTCAATAACCCATTCTAGTGTGCAATATTTGCCCCATTCCCCAAGCAGATCAGTGGGAAGTGGAGTATTCCTTGGGTTTGATCTCTTAAACTGTCTCCTTGTTTCTAACACTTCTCTCTTTTTATCATACAGATCAATCTATTTGTTCATAAAGTCGATGTGGTACAAAATGAACTTGTTGAGTATAGCACTTTGGTCTACACCTATTACATGTCAACATGTTTATTTCAAACTCCAAATGTCATGCTGTTAATTTGATAAATAAATTATAGAGTAAATTAATGATTGCAAGAAAAACAACCACATTGATCATGAATTTACTTACTAATTTCTACTTGAACACCATTAGATTGTGGTTTTTCTCCATCAATAATATCTGATGCTCGTTCTTCATCCCAGAAGCGTGGCCCATCTTCAAAATCCTTACCAAGGAATTCACACAGGAAGAAAAATGCTTCATTCAATACATACCCTTTAGCCATGCAACCCTCTGGATGTGCCTTTTGTCGGACATCTCTTTTGAGTTTTCATATACCTCTCAAAGAAAAACATCCACCTTATTGATACGACACCCGCCAATTCAAAGTCATCGACTAGGTATATAAGTAAATGGACTTGTAGGTCCATGAAACTTGTAGGGAGCTCCTTCTCAAATACACATACAATTTCTACAATTTCCTTCTTCCATTTTGGCACTTCACATTCGTGGATCTCCTTGGAGGTCACCCACCTAATATAAGAATAGTAAATTAGTATGAACCTTTAGTCAAAAATTAAAATGCAATATAATATCTCTATGTCTCTCACATGAACATTTCATATAACCACATACCCTGTAAATGTTGAAAATTGACTTATGGCATTCCTTAAGTCAACTGTAAGATAGGAATCCCCCCTAATTGCCAATGGCATGATGTGCTATCAAACACATTTATGAAAAGGTCATTAGTAATTTTTTCTCACACAACAAAATATCAAAATATATTTAGTACTTAATCAATGTTACCAGTAAATGTTAAATGATGATATATAATACCTTCATAAAATTATGAAAATCATGTGTTTTAAATCCTGTGATATGTCCATCAACTGTAAAAGCTTTAGCCAATGATGACCCATAGCCAGTAGGTGTCCTTATTGAACGGATGACATTTTTTAGTTGGTCTAACTCTTTTTTTTTAAATCCATGGAACTTTTGCATATGTTTCATTTTCCCTGTTTGGCCACAAATGTTTTCTATCAATTTTGGAACAAGAAAGAGCAATATCTCTCCTCGAAGACAAGGTATCCTCTTTGCCTGATATATGTTGAAATATAGAATTTGGGACATTTTTGAAGATGTACATAGGATCTAATAGGTGAGATATTAATAGATCCTTCCAGTAAGGGAGCTCATAAAATATGGATTTCCTTTTCATTCCTTCTAGCATATTAACTACAACTTGTTCTGGTTCTTCAATTGAATCACCCCAATCAAAACAATCCTCCCAAGCTTTCAATTCAACATCTTCATACTTCTTAAGCCAATCACCTGGACCCATTATCATGGGAGGGCCTCTATTTTCAACTTTTCCATCAAATTGATTCTTCAGGCTATTTCTAAACTTATGATCTAGTGGTAGAAAAACCCTATTGTTTGTGTAAATAAATTTATGTAGATCTTTAGAATACCACCCTTGAAATTGTTCTGCACATCTTGGACATGCAAATATCCCCTTTGTTTGAATCCCTGCAATTCAATAAGTAATGTTAATAACATCAAAAAAATAGTATAAAACTAAGTATGAAAGTTGGGGTGAAAATAAATTATAAGTGTAAATACGTAAATATTTTATCTTATCAGAACAAACACCAAGTCCTGGGAAATCATGAATAGTCCAACATAGCACACCATACAATATGAAGGACCTATTTGATGGGGGACGTGATATGTCATACATTCTTATGCCTTTCCATAACAGTTGCATCTCATCAATAAAAGGTGCAAGATAAACATCCATGTTTTTAACTTGATGTTTTCCTGGAACATTGAGAGTCAGCATAAGGTGCTCCTTTCTAACACTCATCCATGGGGGAATATTGTATACTATCAATCTGACTGGCCAAACACTATAATTTGAGCTCATGAAAGAGAATGGGCACACTCCATCAATTGCAAGACCAAACCTAATACTACGGGGTTCATCTTTAAATTTTCTTGGCCATTTTTCCTCTGTGTTTCATTGCTTTGGAGTCAGCCAAAATTTGCATGAATCCATATTTACTCCTATTCTTTGCATGCCAGTCCATCAATTGTGCAAGTGACTTGCAACGAACCATTCGTTGAAGTCTAGGTATAATTGACGTGTGACGTAAAACCTTTTTTTGGAATTGTAGGACCTTGTACATTTGTATGATATATCTTCTCTTTGCATACAGGGCATTCTACCTTGTTTTGATAGTCATCTCTGTATAAAATGCAATCATCTTACGTGAATGAATTTGCTTATATTCACTCCCCAACTCAACCAACAATAAACGTGCATCTTTGCAAGTTGATGGCAACACATTCTCTTCAGGGAATATTTTAGTTTTTAGTGCCATGTAAGATTGCCAGAGATTAAATCAATTGAATGTTTGACTTATAATGAACATGTTTGATATGTCAATCTATACTAGGATTGTTTATATACAATATATGATTTTAAAATCCCCTTAAATAAATATAAACAAAGTTGATGAATGTTTATGAATTATGTACACCAATTGACAATGCAAAATAAGAAATAGATTTCAACTCACTTCAGCAGGGTAGCAAATCCTTTGTCTGACCAACCAAATAGTGACTTGATTTCTAATAATATTAATGTGCATGCCAATTTTGAGGTTCTACTTGCACCTGATTTAAACATGGGTGTCTTCGTTGCTTGCTTGATGGAGTCTTTCAGGTTGTTATCATCAACATTATGTTGGTGGTAATTACCCTTGCTATCATCGTTACTGTCAACTATATGATCATTATTGTCATCATTGTTTCCATCCCCAAAGAAACTTGTAAGCATTTTATTCAATCCTTCTTCATACACTGCATTTTCACTATCATGATCATCATCATTAAGGCTAGGTGGCATGTCATCAGTGTATGTGGATCTCATTAGCTCTTCAAATTTCTCAGCTTGTAGTATTCTCTTCAATCTTGCTCTTTTCACCCTGGTATTGTTTAAAGGATGGTTTGGATCATCCTGTCTAAATCTTAATAACCCAGTTGGATCTTGGGTATTACTATGTGTTTCATCAACATCTTCAACCTATCAACAAACACAAACATTATTTAATGTTTGGCAACAATTGGATAAATTATAAATGTATCAATTTCAAAGAAATATAATCAAACATGGCTTAAAAAATAAAAATATAAATTGTATGAACATATATACATCAATTGAATAATGGAACATTATTTTATAGACTACCTTTTTTATACAATAATTTAAATAAAACATAGTTTTGACAACATAGTTTATAAAACATCAGTCCACACTCATTTATTATTCTTTGGTTTTCTGCCCTTAAGAACATTCTTAGGGAGACCTTGTTCTTCCCTCTTCTTTCACATAGGAGTGCATTTTAAGAAGGGGTAATCAATCAATAACTCATCCCCAATGGTAAGGTCCATAATAGCCTCAACCATTATCAATCTTTCAACCTCTCTTTCCATATTTCCATCTTTATCATTTATAACCTCAACAAATTGACAATTCGGTCTTACAGTAGGTTCCCTTCCCTTACTACTATTTATAAATCCTGCAATATTTTTGTGTGTGTATGCACGTCCATCTATATACATAAGATGACCTCTATTCATTAATTTTCCACTTTCCAATTGGAGACGATGTGTATACATATTCGAATTTAGACCATATGCTGACATGCTAGGCTTATATTTTGCTAGCCTTCTCCATTCGCCACTGTAATATGATGGACCATAATCTCCTAGTGGTTTGTTCTGAATTGTTTCTATGTTTAAATCCCACATGTACATTTTGGACAATAAAGAGGCCTAGATTCACTCCATGAATATTGGAGGGTCATATCATGTAGATGTATCCCCAAAATTGAAACACCTCGTACACTCTAGGTAGTTGTTGATCACTAGGCCAAGTGCAATATAGTCGACGATCAAATGTCTCTTTGTAAATTGATCTCAAACTCAAGGGCAAGTCATCATCTCCATCATATTCATTCTCATAGGGTATGTAGTCCACCTTCCCCTTGTATTTAAGCAAATTATGCATCATTAAACTAGTTCTTGTTCTGTTGCTTGTTTTCATCAATTCCTCATCTTCCGAGCTGGTATATTGGCACATATTTTTGTTAGATGTATCATCCAATAAATGATCATTGCCCTATAGGCTGGAAGTCAGTGATCCAGGAAACTTTAAACCAAGAACTTTATCCTGCAAGTATCCATTAAGAAAAAAATTAGTTATTTAAATAATATAAAATAATGTTTAAATGAAGTATACATGTTATTTATATCAAATTAGAAAATTCGTTACCACAATTCCTATTGGATTTGAATTGATTGTCGGAGGCATACTACCGACTGGAAGCTCATCATTTATGTAATGTCCTTGTACAATCGCTCGTTTGAATTGTTTCTTTCCATGACATATAGAACATCCACAAACAACAATTTTCTCGAAGTATTCATCCCATGTACTATAGTCCTGACCAACCTCTTGTTTAGTGCAATCATTTGTTGTGTCTAAAGATCCATTGTCATATCCTCTTCCACCCACTGTCCTCTACATGATTTAACAGTTTTAGGTCCACATCCACATACATATCTTTTTCTTTTGCTAGTTGAATGCCTAGGCTCTGCATTTGCTCCAATCTCCATCTAAAATAACTAACAACATGCATTAATTTAAGTCAAGATTGGATAATACATTATAAATTTCAATAATACTGTGAAAAAAGATGAACGTATCACAAAATGCCATCAGATCATTTTTCCCTTAAGTTAAGTCAAAATTTGAGTACCTGAAGTCCTGCTTCATTCGTTGTGTCCACATTTGATATGAGATGGTCTATTGCCATGGCCTTGTCTAGCCCCTATAATACACAACATAGTAAATAATGTTTAGTACACCAACTATATCATTTCAACGAATATGCTATCCATCACAAAACCTCACTTTAGTCATATATTTGACATATTGATATCATTTTTTGGCCATCCTAATTTTCAAACTTTTCCCTTGATCATAGAATCACATTTAATCACCATTCATGCATTTTCAACAAATAAGTTTGACCTTAGAGGCCTCATGGACAGAAAAATAACTTAATCTCCTCTATGTTGTAGCATTTGTGAATTCATAAACACATTCCTCCTTTGGTTGAGGTTACTTTCTCTTCTTACCTCTATTGTATCTGCAGATTCCATTGTCATATCTATTTCCACCCATTTTCCTCTCTGCGATTTAGTAGTTCTACGCCGTCCACATCCTCTCTCCATGGCCTCCTCTGGATCCTGTAATACACAAAAATGACAATAGTCACATAACAGTTGTGCACCAAGAGAATATTGTTGAAATTATCTTGTTAATACACTCGCTTTTCATTAAGACGCACTATAAAAAACAAAATAGGACATTGCAACATTTTGCTCTTCACAAAAAGTTTACACGCAAAATCTTGACAACTAGACCTCAAATCTTATGATTACAAGATGACTACAAATTCACATCAAAAAGACATTTATTTACAAGATGACTACAAATAAAACCTATTACTAATAATTTTAGCTAAACATCCCTTCCATGGTCCCTTGTTATCCTAAATGAAAGAAAACCTATTACTAATAATTTTAGTTGGATCTCTACCTTACACTTCTTCGACAAATCATTAAAACCGTAGATATTTTCTCTTTGAAAACTAGAGATTGGATTCCTTATTCTTGATTAAAACCTACTTTAGGATGGAATGATGAGATCTAATAGATAAGGGATAAGGAATAGATAAAATAGGGAACCATGATTGCTCCCTTGGAACATATGAAGATGAAGTCAATTTAGGATCAATTTATTTATCAACTCCCAAGCAAAATACATCATTTTGCATTGATAGGCACTAAATTAGGCGCACTTTGTGCCACCTTTTGCACCCCAAAAAGATTACATTTAGGGCTAAAAGTCAGCACTAAAGTCAGCGTTGACTATAGCGTTAACTACGTTGACTATAGCGTTGACTATTGAATCAAAAAATAGAAAATAAAAACTTCCCGCGTGAATTTAGAGATGAGAGGAGAAAAATGTTGCACGAAGGAAGACATGAGAAAAAAGGGAAAAACGCTGTGTGAAGGAAGAGATGAGAGGAGAGTGCCCTCTGAGGGATCGACTATGAGCAAGTAGATGAGAAATTCAATTTAGTTTGCGACACCATAGGTAAGGTTACAATTTGTTTTTTTCGTTCCCAAAAATATTTTTGTTTGGATTAAATGGAGAGGATTGTGAAGAAAGGGTTGTGAATATTGTTTTGTTTATAGGTGAATCGTTCAAGTCTCATGTGGTTGCAAAGGAGGAGGGTAAAATTGTAGACATTGAATTATTTCCTCTACATCCAAAAGCAGTGAACGCATTTTTGAAACCCCAATGCCCCAGTTCGCTTATCATTCCCATCTATCGCTTCCTTCCCAAAAACGTTTTCGAGTGCTTTCAAGACAAATTGTTAAACTACATCTGCCCCACTGCAGATAGGTCCCATGGGAACAGAGGTTGGTTGAGACAATACGAAGAGATAGGGCTTTTGAGATGAGGGTGAGCAAACTGAAATTAGGCTCATAACTATAGATTCAATCCCAAGGTAGCAATTGATTCATAGGCAATTGTACCTAGCAGTGTGTACTTCGTTTGCCTCCACAGACTGGATGAAAATAATTTGCCCTGGGTCACCTCAAAATGTCAAGCAATAGAGGGAAGAGAGCAAAGGGAGCAGACTCTGGCCACAATGAGGTAATTCATTGTCAATTTATAGATTTGTAAATGTTTCCATTGTTTCTTTGATTTTTAGTTTTTAGTTTTTTATTTCTAAATTTTAAAGAAGAAATTTATTTTATATATATATATAGGGACATTAGACTGACAAAGATAAAAAGGCATTGGCTTCCATATTTGGGGTAGAGGCAGTGAACAAATTGGATGGTGTGGACTTGACAATGCTTGCTAGATACATAGAAAAATGATCTAGTAAAGCCCCTGAAACATTGCAACCAAATCAACCATGTCAAAGGGAATCAATTAATTCCCCATCCAGTCTTGGATCGAGCAAAGGATCTAGGAGGAAATCAATAACAATAACCTCTAAGAATGTAGAATAGGGAGCAGAGACTTCCAATGTGCCAGCCACTCCTGGGACACAGACTTCTTCGACCACCACGCCATGTTTTGCATCTTGCATTGGTACCTATGATACCAAGATAGAATATGATATGGTTTCAGGGGAAGTCCAAATGACAGATGCTAGAAAAACATTTGTGAATAGGTTGAAGGAATCATGACTTCAACGATTCAAAGACCATCTACATTTTCCATTCTCAAAGATACCCATGCACCTGCAAAAAATAGTTATCCATGACATGGAGACTGAATTTGGCACATGCTGGTCTATAAAGAAGATAAAGCTACGAATGTCTCAAAACTGTAAGAGATTTCAGTGCAACCAAACAAAGAAGATAAAAAACTCCCTCCCAAGCTAAGGCTCAAAAAAAGGCCAATTGATGTAAGTGTGAAAGTATGGAAAGAGCTTGTAAAAGCATATGAGAAGTCTGATGCACGGAGGAAGTCTGGTGAGGAGAGTACACAGGTATTTGAATTTTCTCATAAGATTATATCAAATTTATTAAATGATTTTTAAATTTTATTTGTGCATAGTTGAATTGAATTAGTATATGTTTCAGGACAAGGCCTCCAAGGCTAGGCTTAACAAACTTCGTGCCACACATCATAGTGGCCAGAAAGGTTTACAGGCCTTGATCTGTACATTTGTAAGTATATTTAATATGTTAAATGATATATATTTTTATTTCCTAGGAAAAAGTAAATGATTGCATATTAATTAGTTTAACTAGTCCACATGCCATGTTTTGACAGGAGGAGAAATATGGCCGGCATCCAACGCAATTTGAAAAAGAAATGTTACAAAGCAAAAAGTGGACCAATTTTGTAATATGGATGGAGAACAAGCTATCAATAGTTGACTTTCAATAACTTAGTTGGATATATTTTTTTTTTTTTGGTAAGCACTACTAGATATGGAGGTAGCTCCCTATATTAAAATATCAGAAAAAAAAAAGTTACATAGAAAGCTGAGGCATTACATCTAGTGATATATATAACCTATGCCTTCAACAACATCCACCATCCTAGATATTACATTTTCATCAATTTAGATCCAGGTTGGCTTCCAGGAATTTCAAGAACTCTCCTATGTTATTTTCTTTCTCCACGCCCTTTTTGTAGAGGGCCTAGGCTTTGTGCAGCTTCACCTTCTTCTTCTCCTCATTTAGGTTGAGGGTGGCAAGAGTAAATCCCTGTTCGAGCTCCACTGCCATGTAATAACTTCCTTAATCTGGACTAGCAATGTAGAGATAATCCTCTAGATTAAGGAAGACATTACATGGCAGTGGAGCCCGAACAGGGATTTGCTCTTGCCACCCTCAACCTAAATGAGGAGAAGAAGGTAAAGCTGCACAAAGCTTGGGCCCTCTACAAAAAGGGCATGGAGAAAGAAAATAACATAGGAGAGTTCTTAAAATTCCTGGAAGCCAACCTGAGTCTGATTGATGAAAATGTAATAGATAGGATGGTGGATATCGCTGAAGGCATAGGTTATATATATCACTAGATGTAATGCCTCAGCTTTCTATGTAACTTTTTTTTCCTGATATTTTAATATAGGGAGCTACCCCCATATCTGGTAGTGCTTACCAAAAAAAAAAAATATCCAACTAAGTTATTGAAAGTCAACTATTGATACCTCGTTCTCCATCCAGATTACAAAATCGGTCCACTTTTTGCTTTGTAACATTTTTTTTCAAATTGCGTTGGATGCCAGCCATATTTCTCCACCTGTCAAAACATGGCACATGGACTAGTTAAACTAATTAATATGCAATCATTTACTTTTTCCTAGGAAATAAAAATATATATCTTTAACATATTAAATATACTTACATATGTACAGATCAAGGCCTATAAACCTTTCTGGCCACTATGATGCGTGGAACGAAGTTTGTCAAGCCTAGCCTTGGAGGCCTTGTCCTGAAACATATACTAATTCAATTTAACTATGCATAAATAAAATATAAAAATTGTTTAATAAATTTGATATAATCTTATGAGCAAATTCAAATACCTGCGTACTCTCCTCACCGGACTTCCTTCGTGCATCGGACTTCTCATATGCTTTTACAAGCTCTTTCCATGCTTTCACACTTACATCAATTGGCCTTTTTTTTAGCCTTAGCTCAGGACGGAGTTTTTTTATATTCTTTGTTTGGTTGCACCGAAATCTCTTGCAGTTTTGAGACATTCGTAGCTTTATCTTCTTTACAGACCAACCTGTGCCAAATTCAGTCTCCATGTCATGGATAATTGCTTTTTGCAGGTGCATGGGTATCTTTGAGAATGGTAAATGTAGATGGTCTTTGAACTATTGAAGGTATGATTCCTTCACCTATTCACAAACATTTTTCCAGCATCTGTCACTCGGACTTCCCCTGAAACCACATCATATTCTATCTTGGTATCATAGGTACCAATGCAAGATGCAAAACATGGTGTGGTGGTCAAAGAAGTTTGTGTCCTAGGAGTGGCTGGGACATTAGAAGCCTCTGCTCCTTGTTCCACATTCTTAGATGTTATTGTTATTGATTTCCTCCTGGATCTTTTGCCTGATCCAAGACTGGTTAGGGAGTCAATTGATTCCCTTTGACACTATTGATTTGGTTGCAATGTTTTAGGGGCTTTACTAGATTGTTTTTCTATGTATCTGGCAAGCATTGTCAAGTCCACACCATCCAATTTATTCACTGCCTCTACCCCCAATATGGAAGCCAATGCCTCTTTATCTTTGTCAGTCTCATGTCCCTATATATATATAAAATAAATTTCTTCTTTTAAATTTAGAAATAAAAAACTAAAAACTAAAAATTAAAGAAACAATGGAAACATTTACAAATCTATAAATTGACAATGAATTACCTCATTGTGGCTAGAGTCTGCTCCCTTTGCTCTCTTCCCTCTATTGCTTGACATTTCGAGGCGACCTAGGGCAAATTATTTTCATCCAGTATGTGGAGGCAAACGAAGTACACACTGCTAGGTATGAAAGTTTTCATCCAATTTTTCTGTATTCCTCAAGGTTTTTGACCTTTACTTTGTAGAGCAAATCATGAAGCTATTTTCCTCTGTAACTTTGCTGCAAGAAAGTAAGCTTATACATCAATTGAAATAAAATCTAGAGAGAAATTTTATCAGCTAGTGGCAAAATTATTTCATCCATATCAAGATAGACAACAATTTCCTTTAAGCAAAGGCTAAGATATCTGATTCACACAGTTTAATCCTGAAGCACACATTTATAATATTATGGAATGTGGAAATTTGTTGTCTATTTTGAAAAGCCTTTCTTAGAATTATCTTCCATAAATGCCCTATGAATATTACAAGACCCACATTTGTCCAAATGAATTCGACATCTGACAGAAAAAAAGAGTAGATGAAAGAGAGACGATGCCCTTACCTGGCATGAATAGAAGAAGAGCAACAGAAATTGAAAGGCTAAGATATCTAGAAGTAAAGGTTGTCATGGATCGAGCCTGAGACTTTTGAGATGTAAGAAAGTGAGTATGCGCTTTAGGAATGGAAAGTAAATTGGGGTTGGAATACAGGTCTCGCCATTGCCAAGGATCTACCCAAAGTAAGGATGAACACAAACAATGCTTGATCTCTGCACACCAAACGCTTGATCTCCAAACACAAAATGAACACCAAAAATCAATAAAGTTTTGTTTTGTGTTTTTTTGGTGGTATGTGCAGGCGGGAAATATATTTTTTGATTCATTAGTCGACGCTATAGTCGGTGTAGTTATTGCCGACTTTAGCGCTGACTTTTAGGCCTAAATGTAATCTTTTTGGGGTGCAAAAGGCGGTGCAAAGTGCACCTAATTTAGCGCCTATCAGTGCAAAATGATGTATTTTGCTTGGAAGTTGATATCACTATCTAATGGAATGCCAAATTTGGTTGCTTGTAGCAACCTCACCAAATTTGGATTGTCCTTATAATAAGTAACTATATCTTGTTTCCATGATAGCATTTTGACTTCATGCTTCTCTTATGATTAGCTCAATAATGACTCACTCTTTCACAACCTTACATAGATGGTTGGTGACAATCCTTATGCAAGTGATATGGCTTTGGAAAAACCAAACAATTCTTCTCTTACTATCATGACATGATATTGGGACTATATTAGCAGCTTATGGCAATGCTTATGGTATTGTGATTTTCATTTCTATGTTCTCATTAACCTATTTTAGGTTGAAGCATTGTAACTAACCCACTAGCTATTATGACAATCATAAAATGACTAGACAATCCTCTCCACTTTGACTATGACAGTCCTATGCATGGTGTTTTCTTCATGACAGTCCCCAATAATGTGAATTATTAATAGTAGCTAGTTTAAATGGAGTTTTGGATGGTGTAGTAAGTTGTCCCTATGGCTCATGATAGTGCATGCCTTGGTTATGTCCTTGTGACATTACTCTTTAGATATCTCCTCTTTATAGTGACAAGGTTTCAAGAACATGACAACTTGGGTAAGGTATCAACTTATCTCTTTAACCTCTAGATTGTCATTTTTCAAGAATTGATCTCATTGAAATGCAAAGACAACATGTTGATTGATGACTAACTACATTGTTACTATGACAGTGACTTAACCTGGTCACAAGATTAATGAGACAATTTTATAGTAATAACTCTATGGATGCATACCTAGCTATCCTAGGTGTACTATGACAATAATTTAATGTTGCTAGTGTTGCTTTTAAACCTCCTATGGTTGTTACCTATGCCTCATGGTATGACAACCTCTACAATGTTAATTATGATATTCATATGATGGTGAATATTGGAGCTATGATTTGGATGACCTAATAACATTTGTGATAGTCCTTTGGGGTTGTGATAGACCTTTTGGGTTGTAACAATACTTAGGACGATTGTCCATCAGCTATAACAAGGCATAATGATGGTCCTTGATATCATCCCCCTATAATGATAGTAATCCACCATATACCAACAATTATATAAGTTATAACAATCATAATGGTTAAAAGATGATCCTTGATACCCCTATTAATAGTCAAGGCAAAATTTTAAGGTGGTTGCTAGAATAGCATTTTTTAATAATTTAAATGATTACCTAACTTATAATGTTAGCAATGCCTTTGCTTTTTTTTTGTCAGTCACAGTCCTATATCATATGGTGGCTGCCCTTTATTGCCATATCAATCCATTGAATTGCTAATAAAGATTCTAAATCATTGTTAGTACAACATTAGGTGGTATTTGGACGATAGCAATGATATGACAACCTTTGAATCCTCATGATCCCACTACAATAGTAGATCAACACTATGATGGTCCCCTGACTTATCATTTTGACACCAATTATTTTAGTTGGAGCCGTGACCTTCCATCTAACATTTCAGAGTTGGATTTGGGATTAAGGACAACCTTAAGATATGTGATAGGAGATTGACAACATTTTAGCTAAGTCATGACAATCTTTGTTTATATTATGTGACTTCACTATAATCTTGAGGCCCGATTTAAGAGGCCATGAACTATCTCCTTCACTATCTGACAACCTTACACTTCCTCACATACCTGTGATAGTCCTATTTATACATCTAGTTATTCCTTAGATCTTGTCAATCCTTAAGGCATAATGACAACATCCCTAAATACCCCAACTACATCTCAATCATATCAAAATTTCATTGTAATTTCACTTTCCTACCATGAATTCACACTCCTTCATCCTTTGTGACATAGATCACAGGCTTGTTACATTAATGTCAAGGGCTCAGAATTTCATCACCTAGAAAAGCATGTTACCAAGATTTGATGGATTGCCCATTAGGCAATCAAATCTTGGTACTCAAAGAATCTTTGCCTCTCTCTTACACCATGCCCTTTATCTTCTTAATTGTTACAAACCCTACAAGCAAAAAAAAGGATCATTAAGTCTTTCAATATATCTATACATAAATTATAACATCAAACCCTCTACTAAAACTCCAAAATATCAAACCCTAGGTGACAAAACTCTCACATTTGAGGGAAAAAAACTAGAATAAATGTTGGATTTCATGGTAGCTCAAAACTTCCCTCTCTCAAACTAATGACTTATTGCATATATGGTTTGAAAGAATAGAAACCAGTCATAGATTAGATGAAAAGATCAAGGAGATGCATGTTATAGAGTATAAAACTCAAAAATCAAATGTCTTTTTGGGCCTTTTTCCAACAATATGAGAAAAATAAAACTTTAAACATGTAGCACAGGTACCATATGACTCATTTGCATACATCACACATGTGGGACCACTAAGAAGGGAGGTAGGTGCTTAATATGAGCAATGGCAATTGCACATAATGTTTAAGTTCACTTCAACAGATGGTTGGGGTTATGATAGCTAATGGAGGGTTTTCTTTTCAAAGGAAACCATTAATTTTGGAGTGAAAGGTAATAGTGAAATATAACATAAAGTCCCTATAATTAAAGAATATCCAATGGCTAGGATTAACCTAATAAAGATCTAAAGATGTGATTTCAAAATTAACATCCAAATCATCCTTCCCTCCATCATGAATTTAAAATTTTGGTGCCAAAGACTCTTTGAGACTGTTTTGAGGGTTTTATATCCACTTGGAGAGATATAGATAGCCTTAAAATGACCCATAAAAGAAAAAGGAGAGTCAAATATGAAATAAATGTCTTTTTGATGTGAATTTGTAGTCATCTTGTAATCATAAGATTTGAGCTCTAGTTCTCAAGATTTTATGTGTAAACTTTTTGTGAAGAGCAAGATGTTGCAATGCCCTATTTTGTTTTTCATAGTGCATCTTAATGAAAAGCGAGTGTATTAACAAGATAAATTCAACAATATTCTCTTGGTGCATAGCTGTTATATGACTATTGTCATTGTTGTGTATTACAGGATCCAGAGGAGGCCATGGAGAGAGGATGTGGATGGCGTAGAACTACTAAATCATAGAGAGGAAAGTAGGTGGAAATATATATGACAACAAAATCTACAGATACAATAGAGGTAAGAAGAGAAAACAACCTCAACCAAAGGAGGAAGGTGTTTATGAATTCACAAATGCTACAACATAGAGGAGATAAAGTCATTTTTCTGTCCATGAGGCCTTTGAGGTCAAACTTATTGGTTGAAAATGCATAGGAATGGTGATTAAATGGCGTAGAACTACTAAATCATAGAGAGGAAAGTAGGTGGAAATATATATGACAACAAAATCTACAGATACAATAGAGGTAAGAGAAAACAACCTCAACCAAAGGAGGAAGGTGTTTATGAATTCACAAATGCTACAACATAGAGGAGATAAAGTCATTTTTCTGTCCATGAGGCCTTTGAGGTCAAACTTATTGGTTGAAAATGCATAGGAATGGTGATTAAATGATCAAGGGAAAAGTTTGAAAATTAGGATGGCTAAAACATGATATCAATATGTCAAATATATGACTAAAGTGAGGTTTTGTGTTGGATAACATATTCATTGAAATGATATAATTGGTGTACTAAATGTTTCAAGGTGTGTGCCCTTGGTCTCCTTGTGTTGTGCATGCGCATCGCTTGGGTTCGTGACAAGGCTTAACTGCCTCCTGTGGATTCATTAACTCTGGCAATTGTATCGGGCATTAATAGGTCGATCTTTTGGTGCAACAAAAACTGTCTTATAAACAATTGGTATTAGAGCTTGGGTCATAGGTTCAAACCCCTTGCTTGCGCTGGGGGGGATCGTTGCAAGGTGTGCACCCTTGGTCTCCTTGTGCTGTGCATGCGTAGTGCTTGGGTTCGTGACAAGGCTTAACTGCCTCCTGTGGATTCATTAACTCTGGCGGTTGTATCAGGCATTAATAGGTCAATCTTTTGGTGCAACGACAACTGTCTTACCAACACAAAAAGCATGAGGCAATATCTCTGTCTACTGTTGAGGTAGAGTATATAGCAGTAGCAAGTAATTGTACTCAAGTCTTGTGGATGAAGTAGATGTTGAAGGATATCATAATTATGTTTGAAGAACTTGTTACAATCTTCTGTGATAATTCAAGTGCAATAAATATTTCAAAGAATCCGGTGTTGCATTCAAAGACTAAGCACATATCCATTAAGTTCCACTTTTTTAGAGAGAAGGTAAATGAGAATGAAGTTAGATTGGAGTTTGTTTCTTCAAAGGATCAGATTGTAGATATCTTCACTAAGCCTCTACCTAAGGACACTTTTGAGTATCTTAGAAAGATGCTAGGGGTTTTACCCCTCCTGTTCAGAACTAAGATGCACTAGTGTGCATCAATCCGGTGGAACTCACAGTCATATCTTATAATCCAGATTGATGTGAAGAGGATACTACTCAGGGGGAGTAGTCAGTAGGTTAATTTTGAAGTTTAGTTTGGTTGTATCTAAGAAACAAAAGGGGAGAGAGATGATTGCAAATATGTACCCTTTGCCATTGATGTCAAAAGGAGAGAGAAGTCATGTGAAAAACTTGGAAGCAAGCAGTTGCTAGTGAAAGGGGGAGCAGTGAAGAAAAGTGGTTGCAGGTATGATAAGAGAAAGGGGGAGAAGTCCTTGTCTTGATGGCTGAATCAGTTTTTCACATCATATGTTGCCATCAATGACAAAGGGGTAGATTGTTTCCAATGTGTGCCTATGATTTGTTGTCATTGATGTCAACATATCTCCTTGTCAGAGATAGTGAAGACAGTGCGGATCAATAAAGTAGATTGCTCCACATTTCTAGTGAAATGAAGATCAGAGTTTGCGGACTAAAGGGTTTGTAGAGGATTGTCTGAAGTTGCTCCATTCAAGATTTGAGAGCTCCACATAAAGTATTGGTGAAGTTATGGCCATCTGAGTAGAACTGAGTTTTTGCTATTGTTCAAAGGTAACAAAGTGACAGGAATTTGGTCCGGATTGCTCCACATTGGAATATTATGGTCTACGGTTCTAGAGGTATGATTGGGATGTTGGTGTGTATCCTCAACTCAAGTGGTTCATGGTTTGGAGGTCTGCAAGCAATACTTCTAGTGTGACAGTCATGATAGTTAGTGTTCTTAAGTTCTGGTATGAAGATGCAAGTGATTCTGGTGATTTGAGGTGGTGCAATTATTCTTGTTGATTTCATTGTGCTTGTGGAGGTCTCTAAATCATGTGTCTATTGTGTTGGTGGTCCGCATTGAAGATCGATCTTGTAGTTGAAGATTTCTCCTTGGGTGTTGTTGTTCTTTCTAGTCTTGGTTGACCAAATGTTTCATGTGTGTTGCAGATGATTGAAGAGAAGTTATATGAAGCATGGCGTGTAGTTCAAGGAAGATTTGAGTCCCAGTTATGTTTGGCCGATAGTGTAGTGATCCACATATAGTATTTTGTATTGAGTCAAGTCTTTTTGTAAATGTTTGTAATACCGACCTTGGAGATTGTTCCAATGTTGATGAATGTAGTGCCGACCTTGATGATTTATTCCAAGGTTGATGTAGCGTATAAGTACTTGTAGTTGAGTCATTGAAAACTTGTCCTAGAGCGAAAATGATTAAATTCTACGGAAGGTAAAAAGGTAGAGCAGAGAAGAGGAAGAGCAGAAGAAGAAAAGTAGAGATGATGTAGAGGTAGCAAAGAAATGTTTTGAGAGCATAGTAGAGGTATTGTGAGCTTCAATGGAACTGAACCTTGGCATGGAGAAGATGTTGTTTCTCAGTTCAACCTTTCTGTGTTAATCTTGTGAATGTTTTGTAGACAGTGAGTCTCTTAGAGTAGTGATCTGTGGGCAGTGCACCTGAAGGTAAGTGCCTTCCCATTTTTCTATTCTTTTAACAGAGAATAAATCTTGTGGGTTAACCCCACCGTGGTTTTCCCTTAACCAAGTTTCCACGTAAAAATCTTGGTGTTATGTGTGTTGATTATGTTTTCTTCTCATGTGTTGTCCATTCATGCTTTCATGGTTAAATCATTAATCTGTTAATAAGTGGTAAAGAAGATTAAATGCAGCAAGAGTTAAAGTTTTGAGACAACTGATTCACCCCCCCCTCAATTGTCTGCCCTTATTTCAACAACCTCACTCACCTAGGGAAAGGTTACCCTTACCTCAAGTGCGTTAGAAGCTTCTAGAATCTTCTCATATGTGTGATAGCATATGTGGGGAAGAGTGTAGCATAGTAAAATGATAAGGTGACAAGTGTCACCTCCTCATTCATGAGAGGTGTCCCTTGTGTGATCCCTTCTCCCTATGCTCTCACACATGTGTGAGATCATTTGTGGGAGAGTGTGTAGCTTAGTGAAATGAGGAGATGACAAGTGTCACCTGCTCATTCTTGTGGGGTTGTGAGGAGGGTTGTATGGATGGAGGAGAAGGTGACAAGTGTCACCTCCTCATCCATTAGGACTTGTGAGCAAAACCTATTTATCCCTCTCTTTGAGAAGAGAGGAGGGTTTTTTTCTTTTGGCATTTTTATGTTTGATTTGGGAAGGAGAGGAATACTTGGAGAGTCTTGAAGGATTTTGGGAAGGAACTCTTGAAGAACTCTTCACCATCACTTCTACTCTTGGAGCTTGAGAGGTATGCTCTCAAGGCTTCGAGCCCACCTCTATTTTCTTTTTGCTTATGTATATATGCATGTTTATGGTTGTTATGCTCTTATATTTTTCAGTTTTATGTTGTGTGGGTTTTAAGGGTTGTGTTGGTGATCTCTCTATGTGAGAGAGCTCACCTTTGTCATGGGTGAGAGAAGTGTGAACCTCCTCGGTTTCCCCTCATCTTTTGGAGTAGTATTGTTGGCCATGGGCCTTATTAAGAAGTTTTGAGATTTGTGGTTATGGCATGAGTGCCTTGTTTATTTAGAGTATGAGAAGTTTTGATGGCAAGAGGCCAAGAGTTGAGTATATTTGAGTTATTGTGTGTGGGTTCTCTTGAGTTGAGAGTTGTCCACTTTCTCACCCCTTAAACTCATTGTCAAATGGGTTAGTTATGTGATTATCCTTAGGAGGGAGTTATTATGTTTTGTGCGAGTGCTTTGTGTGATATGTAATCTTTGTTGAGTGAGCATGGTTATTTAAATGGCCTCCTATCTTGGGGGTGGCCTACTTGTAGGCCTATGGTTGGGAGGTGAGCTCTCCATAGGCTTGGAGAATCTCATTTTGTGTTTGTAGGGTTCTTGGTGGCTCTTGGAGAAGACTTGGAAGTATGGAAGGTTTTGGGAGTTTTAATGGTATTTGATGAAATGTAAAATGATGGCAATGAGTTGCCTTATGCCTATTTGGACTTTGTAATAAGTTGTATTTGTTTTGAGAGTTGAGCTCTGTTATGGGTTGGGATTTCATTACACTACTTGTAAATGCTTGTACTTATTTTAATAATATTATGGCAATATGTTTATCTTTACTTCATTCCTATGAAAGAAAAATGCTCACAGTATAAATGTGTTATCTCTCTCCTTTCCTTTTTCCTTACTTCACTACAATGAGTTGCAAAAGTGAATTTCCTTATAGAAAAGAAGAGAATTTTTTTTTTACATGTAATAAACTTACTATGAGTAAAAGGAAAATAGAGTTATATTTGCATTTATGATTTTAGAGTAAAATGACCATGTGTCTTAAAAGAAAATAAATATTATTATGCTTAGGCCAACAAACCTATCTCTCTTATTTTATTGTAATATATATATAATGAGAAAATGAACTTACTATAATTTTGATGCTCACTGCAAGTTTTACACAGTAATATTTTTTGTATGACAATGACAAATTTATGTGACAGTGATTTGTGTATATATATACCTTTATTTATAATATTAAATAAACTTAAGTTATGTTTTAAGTATAAGGTAGATCACTCATAATAAAAGTGGAGATGAATCGAATCACCAAAATTTAGGGCATGTCATATTTTTATGTTGTTTAAAATTTCATTGTGGCGGAGTACCCTGCGTAGGGTTTAAACCCCTGCACAGGGGCAATGGCGACGAGAAGAGGAGGGGGGAGACGGGACCCCTGTCCTGCCCCCATTTAAAACTTGTGTTGTGCTTCTCCCAGTAAAGGGAATGCTCTAAGATTTACATGGCTGTCGGCCATGGGTTTAAAACTCTCCATTGATGTCTCGGCCATTTCGGTCAATCCCTAATAATAATACATATTGCGATTTTTGTATTATTCAATCTGCTAATTATTTTTATAGTTCGGCCCTAAATGTTATTTATCTGCTGTTATTTTAGTGCAGTATATATATATACTATTTTGTTGTGTTCTTTTACCTACTGTATAATCAAAGGTTACTGTGTATTTTTTTATGTTGTGGCATAACAATATATATTTTTACTTGTGTGTGTGTAAATATATATAAGTATATATATATTTCTGAGTTTAAATTAACTCCCTATGCATAATTATTTTTCAAAAAAAAAGGGTAAGATTTTTTAAATAGAGAACCACTTCTTTTTTGTTATACTTGCAAAAATAAACTTAGAAAACAAATATAATGGATTAGAAGACAAAAAGATTATTACAAAATAACTATAGATCTTGTAACCTGTGCATAGAATAAACATTAGATTAGAAAACCAATGTTAGAGAAGAACTTTTAAACCTGTAGAAAATGAAATAGATTTAGCAAATTAAAAAGTTAGAAAACAAGTGAAAGGGGTTGTGCTTAAACGACAAGGCCATATGGTTCTCAAGATGGAGATCCAAGTTAGAATCCCCCAAGTAACATCTAGTGGCTCTTAAGTTGATTTGAGTTGAATAAGTGGCTTCTAAGCTCTAAGTTGAATATGTGGATGGGGAGGAGGTCCCCCTTGTGACCTCCACTAGAATGGGCCAGCCTAAATATTCTCACACTTACCAAACAAAAAATAGAAAAGTTAGAAAACGATAGAATAATTGGATAGTATCTTCTTTTGGGAAGATACCTTTGTTAGGGTTAGCCGGAAGAAGATATCAATTAAATGCAAATAAAGATTAAACAGAGGAATAGAAATACACAGAAATAATAACAACGAGAGACAAGTTTTAACGTGGTTCACCCAAACTCGGGCTACATCCACCAAACAGAGAGTCCAATATTATTATCCAGTAAATCAAACCAATTACAATCAG
Source organism: Cunninghamia lanceolata (assembly GCA_027924645.1). Taxonomy (NCBI): domain Eukaryota; kingdom Viridiplantae; phylum Streptophyta; class Pinopsida; order Cupressales; family Cupressaceae; genus Cunninghamia; species Cunninghamia lanceolata. The sequence goes on along the minus strand of BSBN01000280.1, from coordinate 21,530,456 downwards.
CAATCCCTGCAACTCAATATTGCTGCAAAATGCTACAATACAATATCCAAACCCTAACCCTTGGCCACTTTTTATTAAGCTTTTTGTCGGTTACAAAAATAGGGTTTTCTTATGTCGGTCAATGAAAAATAACTCCCGGTGCTTTATAAAATAATAAAAAACCGTGTGAGGTTTTGGGGACGCTACCCCTTGACCCCGCCCTGTATCGCGACAGCGAACGCGCCAGGGGCGCTACCCCCGGACCTCGCAAGGGGTGCTGCCCTTGGACCCCACAAGGGGCGCTGCCCCTTGACCCCGTCTTGGGGGCGCTGCCCCCAAATCCCCCCAAGGGGCACTGCCCCTTGACCCCGTAGGGATTTGGGGGGGAAACCACACTGATAAAAAGAGGGGTAAATATAACCTCCGAGTCTGATTAGGCTCCATATAACAACAATCTCCCACTTGGAGACTAATCATAACACCACTGGCCTTGTAGCTCCCACTGGAAATAAGCACCCTGGACTCTGTTGTTCTGTTTTTGTTGTTTTCAGTCTAGAAGACCAACCGAAGCTGAAGAGGAGCTCAACTTCTCCCTTGTCACTGCCTTTGTAAACATATCTGCTAGATTGTCATCTATATGTATCTTGGCCAGCTGTAACTGTCCATCATCCAACACCGACCGAATGAAGTGATACCTCAACTGTATGTGTTTGGTCTTTGAATGCAAGGTAGAATTCTTTGCAAGATGTATGGCACTCTGGCTGTCTGTAAACAAATAATTGTTAACTGGTTGTGTGCTCAATTCGTTCATGAAAGATTGCAGCCATATCATCTCCTTTCTTGCCTCTGTGGCAGCTACATATTCTGCCTCTATGGTGGATAAAGCAACCACCTTTTGTAACTTGGAAATCCAACTCACCGCTGTTCCACCTACAGTAAAGACATAACCTGTAGTACTCTGCCTGGTATCAATATCCCCTGCCAAATCTGAGTCTACATAACCTGCTAAATCAGTATTAGAGCCCCCAAAACATAAGTGTTTATTAGATGTACCTCTCAAATATCTGAGAATCCATTTTACCGCATTCCAATGCTCTAATCCGGGATGACTCATATACCTGCTAATGACTCCTACAGCATGTGCAATATCCGGTCTCATGCATACCATGGCATACATTAAACTTCCTACAGCTGAAGCATAGGGTACCTTGGACATTTTCTCGTCCTCCTCTTGTGTCTTAGGACACATGTCCTTAGTCAATTTCAAATGACTAGGCAAAGGTGTGCTGACAGCTTTTGCATTCTCCATGTGAAATCTCTGCAACACCTTTTCAACATAAGCAGCCTGAGATAGAGTCAATTTTATGTTCTTCCTATCTCTGCAAATTTTCATACCAAATATTTGTTTTGCTGCCCCCAAATCCTTCATATCAAATGACTGTGCCGACTGCTGTTTTAACTCTCTTATGCGATCCATGTTAGACCCAGCTACAAGCATGTCATCAACATATAAACATAAAATAATGTAGCTGTCATTATCCAACCTCTTAAAATAAACACAATGGTCAGAATTACACCTGCTATAGCCTTACTCAGCCATAAAATTGTCAAATTTTAAATACCATTGTCGAGGTGTTTGTTTCAGGCCATACAAACTTTTCTTCAATCTGCACACCTGTTTCTCCTTACCTTTGACCTCAAATCCTTGGGGCTGTTCCATATATATCTCCTCCTCCAAATCACCATGGAGAAAGGTAGTTTTAACATCTAGCTATTCCAAATGTAAATCTTCAGTAGCCACAATACTTAAAATAGTACGAATAGAAGTCATCTTGACAACCAGAGAAAATATCTCATCAAAATCAATGCCCTTTTTCTGTGCAAATCCTTTTACAACTAACCTGGCCTTAAATATTTTCTTACCTCCATCTTCCTCTTTCAGCTTGTAAACCCATTTATTGGGTAAAGCCTTTTTACCTGCAGGTAACTTACATAATTCCCAAGTCTGATTTTTCAGCAAAGAGTCCATTTCTTCTTTCATGGCAAGCTCCCACTGAACCTGTGTATCCACCTGCATAGCTTCATCATACCCTTCTGGTTCACCAGCATCTGTTAACAAAATAGAATACAAAGAGGGAGAAAACCTTTCAGGAGGTCTACTAATCCTTGTTGACCGTCTAACATTCACTAGAGTTTGTGGTATTTTTGGTTGTTGTTGCGGAGCATGAGGAGCCATTGGAACATCACTATTTGGAGTATCATCCAGCACCACATAATCCTTTTCTTTCTTCTCATGTTGCTGCAACTGACCTTTGTACAACACCTTCTCATTGAATATAACATCCCTGCTTCTCACAATTTTCTGATTTTCAAAATCCCAAAGCCTATAACCAAATTCATCAATGCCATATCCAACGAAGGTACATTTTTTTGATTTCGCATCCAGTTTGGTTCTATTTTCAGAATCTATATGTGTAAATGCTTCACAACTGAAGGTTTTCAGAAAAGAATAACTTGTAATATCCCTTGCTAGTTCTGACCTCAAAATGCTGATTAGAGGCTCAAGGAATATCGTCAAACACTTTGTATGCAAAGTATGTTCTTGCTGTTTTTGAGTTTCAGTTTGCTTTGCTTGATGAAATTGGAAGATAAGATGATGCAAAAGCCTTGAAATAAATGCTAAATGACTAAACTACAAGTATAGCATGAAATGCAAGTGTCTTAACATTTTCCAAATGCAATAGATGACTAATGCAAGTGTAAATCAACTCCTACAGCCAATTGACATTTTGTCAAACAATTGGCATGCATACTATTATGCTAATCATGAAGGATATTAATATGCACATTACATCAAATAGATGGCCTACAACTTGTCACTCCTTTATTGAGATATATTGTCTAATACAATGCTGATATGAATGGCCAAAACTCTTGGCTTTACAATTTTATGCAACTCCAAAAATCTAAGAACAAATGACAACTATGAAGCAATGCTGATATAAATATGCTAACTCATGAAAGAACCTGGAAATGTAAGCTGCTGTGAATCGTTGACGAAGATGGAAGAATGACAGCCTCAAAATAGCGCATAAACATCCCTCTCAAGCCCCAATCGTGCCTCTCAAGTGTAGCACTCAGCCTTCTCATCAACCAAGGAAAGGAGTCCCTTCCAAACCCAAATTGAAACCCTCTCCTAGCTGCCCCGTACTGTAGCGTTACTGTTCACGACACTGTAGCAACACTGTAGCGTCACTGTAGCAAATCACTGTAGCGCGCACTGTAGCGTTACTGTAGCAAATCACTGTAGCGTTACTGTAGCAAATCACTGTAGCGTACTGTAGTAAACACTGTAGCAGCCAATAGAAAAATTTTTGATATGCAAATTGATACCTCTAAACCCCTGGTTAACACTGCAGATTTAAGCACAAATGAAAGGACTGAAGTATCCCTTCTAATTTGCAACCCTTCGGAGGATATTTCACCACCTCAGTTATGCTAATCTATGGGAGTTTCCGTTCCCAAAGACCAAATATGCAGAAACCCTTGGCTCCACAAAACTCATCAAATGCAAATGTCAATAATCGGATGCCTGGAAGCTTGCCTTGCCCCTTCCTTTATACTTTTTCAATCCCACTTCAAGAAGCTTCTAGAAAAATAATATTATTTTATTTTAGTGACTTTATGTAATAATATTTATTTAAGTCACTTTATTAAATTAATTAAATATAAGGTCACTTTATAATATTTATTTATTTAATAACCTTACAAATAATTAATTTAATTATTATCTCCCTTATTTTTCCCATCCAACTGAATCCAGGAAACCAACCATCGACCAGGTGACTGCCTCAAGAAGACCCCCTAACCATGTGCATTAGCCTACGAGGGTTAGGAATAGGCTAAACCATCCGCAAACAACATCAGCTAAAAAGGGGACATTACATAACTCACCTTCTTGCCTGTCCATGCTTCCTTTGGAATACCACCGCCCAAAGGAACTGAAGGACCTCTGTTAATTAAATATACAACAGTGTTGATAGCCTCTGCCCAGATGTTTAAAGGCAGTCCAGCATGCAATCTCATGGTCCTTGCATGCTCCATTATTGTCCTATTCATGCGTTCAGCTACTCCATTTTCCTGTGGAGTCCCAGGAACCGTTTTCTGCCTACGAATTCCATTAAAGGAACAATAATCTTCAAATTCTTTGTTGCAATACTCACCGCCATTATCAGATCTAAGACATTTTAATCTTTTACCCGTCTCATTCTCAACCAAGCTTCTCCATTTCTTAAATGTTTCAAATACATCAGATTTCTATTTAAGGAAATAAATCCAGACCTTCCTAGTTGCATCATCTATGAATGTAACATAATACCGAGAGCCACCAAGAGAAGATACCTGAGCTGGTCCCCATACATCTGTATGCACAAGCTCCAACTTTTTATTTTTCTTTTGCTTCCCATCCTTGAGAAAACTGACTCTCTTTTATTTTCCATACACACAACTTTCATAGAAATCCATATTAATACATTTCAGACCTGGTAAAACTTTCTTAGAATGAAGTACCTTCATACCTTTTTCACTCATATGCCCAAGTCTGTTATGCCACAGTGTTGTCTCAGAACCTGCAGCAACTTTTCTAGTCTCTTCCTGCAAACCTGCAACAATTGTTCCTGAACCTATTTGTTTTTTCTCTGTAATAGATAAAGTAGAAGGAACAGTATGACCTATACAAAGATATAAGGTGCCTACTTTCACACCTTTTGCTACTACTAAGGCACCTTTTGAAACCTTCCAATTTTTATCAGTAAATGTAATAGTGCAACCTTGTTCAGTTAGCTGCCCTGCTGAAATTAAATTCCTACTGAGCCTTGGAATATGTCTTACCTCTTGTAGTAGCCAATGATTCCCATTCTACAACTTAATCTTGATTCTTCCCTTTCCAACAATCTGACAGGGTTCGTTATCTCCCAAATAAACCAGCCCAAAATCCCCTTGGACATAATCAAGGAAATAACTTCTATGGGGCGGAGCATGAAATGAGGCCCCTGAATCTAAAACCCATGAATCATCAACATTATCTAGGGAAAGAATCAAAGCATCATCTTCAAACTTATTTCTTACCACATTTGCTTCCTTATTGCCTTCTTGTTTGTCTCCTTCTTTGTTCTTCCGAGACCAGCAATCTTTCTTCAGATGACCTAGTTTTCCATAGTACCAGCAACCCTTCTGTCCTCTGGTTTGGGATCTTTTGTCCTTTGAATTTCCTTGTGACTTCCCATGACCTCCAGAACCTTTTCCTCTCTCCTTTGATCTGCCCCTGCTTTCTGCATTCAAAACACTGCCTGATGTGGATCCACCTGAGCTTTTCCTACGAATTTCCTCACTCAGAATAACACCAACAACATCATCAAATTTCAGGGTAGTTGAACCAGAAACAGAGTTACTAACCGCCATTACCAAACTATCCCAGCTTTCAGGCAATGAACATAATATCAAGAGAGCTCTAACTTCTTCATCAAATTTTACATTTACAGAAGTTAATTGACTGACAATCGTATTAAATTCATTTAAATGATCTATCACAGATCCACCTTCAACCATTTTCAGATTAAACAAATGCTTCATGAGAAATACCTTATTTGAGGCTGATGGGTTTTCATACAATTTTGCCAAAGCTTTCATCAGACCATCTGTTGTCTTCGCTTCCGTTATATTGAATGCCACTGATGGTGCCAGGCACAATCGAATGGTTCCCAGTGCCTTTCTGTCAAGAAGATTCCAATCCTCATCAAACATTGTTGCCGGTTTCTTGGCTACTCCTTCCAACGGCATCCATAAATCCTTTTGATAGAGGTAGTCCTCCATCTGCATCTTCCATAACTAATAGTTCTTCCCATTAAATTTATCAACCTTCAATTTACCCTCATCCGCCATTGCTCCCACTCAACCGTGAGACTTTCCTGCAGATGATAATCGAACACAACCCGCTCTGATATCACTTGTTAGGGTTAGCTAGAAGAAGATATCAATTAAATGCAAATAAAGACTAAACAAAGGAATAGAAATACACAGAAATAATAACAACGAGAGACAAGTTTTAACGTGGTTCACCCAAACTCGGGCTACATCCACCAAACAGAGAGTCCAATATTATTATCCAGTAAATCAAATCGATTACAATCAACAATCCCTGCAACTCAATACTGCTGCAAAATGCTACAATACAATATCCAAACCATAACCCTTGGCCGCTTTTTATTAAGCTTTTTGTCGGTTACAAAAATAGGGTTTTCTTATGTTGGTCAATGAAAAATAACTCCTGGTGCTTTATAAAATAATAAAAACCATGTGAGGTTTCGGGGGCATTGCCCCCGAGCCCCCACGGGGGCGCTGCCCCTCGACCCCGCCCTGTATCGCGACAGGGAACGCGCCAGGGGCGCTGCCCCTTGACCTCGTCTTGGGGGCGCTGCCCCCAAACCCCCACAAGGGGCGTTGCCCCTTGACCCCATAGGGATTTGGGGGGGAAACCGCGCTGATAAAAGAGGGGTAAATATAACCTCCGAGTCTGATTAGGCTCCATATAACAACAACCTTCCCACTCACATCCTTCACCTAGAAACCTGTAACCAACCATTTGGAAATCAAAGTAAATGTGTGAGCAAATAGAGTTTTGAATTCGTTTATAAACTATAAATTAGGTTTTGGGATGCCCTAAAAAGAATAGTGGGTTAATTCAAACCTAAACCTTCATTTTGTTAATTAAACCCAAATTAGTGTGAGAGAGGGATTTTGGACTCTAGTGGGAGTGTGTGGTTATGTTTTATTTAATTTTATTCTTTTGAGGAATGTATTGAAAGAGTTATGGTTAATTTATTTTTAATGACTCATAATTGATTATTTAAATCTGCATGATGTTTTAATTCTATCCATTTAAATGTTTAGGCTTTATTTAATTAAATCCTTTGGAGGAGTTATTTAAGTTGGATTAAGTTTTAAGGGAAAAGCAATTAGTGAGTTTTAAATTAGGCATTTAATCTTTGCTAAAATTCTATAAGGAGTAATATGCTAGTTTTATTTTTAATTAATTTTCTTGTCTCCTATAGTTGATGAGATGGCATTATGCTATCGAAAGCACTAGAGAAATATTCCCTTGTATCCTGTTATGCTGCTGAAATTTTCCTAGACCTTAGATGGATGTATTTATTTAATTTAATTCGATTATTTACCTTTTTCGCATTAGATATTGATTAAATGCTTTAAGTTGAAAATTGATTTGTGGCATTGATTTATTGTTAATTTAAAAGTTATAGTTGTGCTAAGGTTAGATTTCTATTTATATCGAAATCGTTCCACCTCATTTAGTAAACCCTAGGGTTGGATCTAGAAGCGGAAACCAACCCTCTTAGTGTCGCTCCTCTCGACGCACACCCCCTTAGTGGCTATCATCTCGTAGGGATTGTGAATTGAGTTCGCATTATCCCGTTTGAGATTGACTTCCCCATCTTCGGGCGACATTTCTAACGTAGGTTGCTGATGCAACTATGTTACGTGCATGTGTCACCGAGCGCGCTTGATGCACATGAGGGGGTTTGTAGAGTCAGGTGGAAAAGTTTTTTTATTTTTTTCATGTCATGACCACATGACAAATGTGGACATGACACGTGTGTTGCATGTCATACCACATGGCAAATGTGGGCATGACAAAGTTGTTGTCAGAGGTGTTTTTAGATACCTATTTGAGGAAAGCGAAAAAGACCTCCTTAGGGCTTCTTATAGAATCTCTAAAGATTCTATTGTTCCTCTCCTTCCAGATGCTTGACCCTAAGTGGGGAAGGATCTATCTCCAGAGCTCCCTGCTCCTCATATCATTGAAGGGGGATGTCTAACTCTCCACAAACTCAACAAGGCTTCCGTTCATGACCCAATCTAGGCCTAGCTTACACAATATCATACCCCAAATATCTTTAGTCTAATCACAATGGAGTATCAAATGGGATATGGATTCTTCATCCTTGTGACAAAGCACACATCTATTGGGTATTTGAAAGCCCCTTTTCTTAAGGTTATCTAAGGTCAATATTTTGTAGTGGGTCATAGACCACAAGAAGAAATTGATTTTGGGAGTCAAGTGGCTGTTTCAGATAGATTTCCAGACCCATTTGCATTGCCCACTATTAGACATCAGATTGTAAGCAGTCTTAATAGAGAAGAGCCCCTGATTATCTTGAGCCCATAACATTTCATCTTGTCTAGGGAAGATGGGAATTCTGAAGTTGCTTAGACTAAGTTGCAAGGATATGACTATATGATCCATGTTATTGTTGTCAAGCAACCAATCAACAATGTTTTTCCAATATCTCCACCCTTGAACATGATCAACATAGCTAATCACCTTTTAACCAAAGTACCTACTCGCTCTACATATTAGACTATCATTTTCATGATTTATAAGAGGTTTGTCTTGCAACCAGACATCCTTCTAGAATTTGATCCTGTCCCCATTTCCAAACTTCCATTTCAACCCTATCAATTATAATTGATGTTGTCTTGGGTAATGTTGATATTGGATGGAAGCTTAAAGACATCACTGGGGACATAAAAGGCCTCTTGGTTGGTTTCAGAGAAAAAGAAATTGCCCACACCTACAGAGAGGGCAATGTTGGGATAAGGTGCCATTAACCTTGTAAATCCCAATATTGTATTTATTCCATTTATTATATATAATTTGTAATTATCCATGAGGAGATGTACTAGTTTCACTGGCAGGGGTAATTTCAGAGTAATCGAAGGTAATTATGGAGTGACTTTTAATGTTGGTAAATGTAAAAACTCAAAGTAAATGAGGGTAGGTGTGCTCCCTTGAGGAATATACTATTTTTGGCATGTATGACAACTGTCATAATGTTTGGTAAGTGAATCTATGACAACTGCAACTTGCCATAAGATTCTGAGATTCTATGACTCATATGACATATATTAATGAGTTGTAAGTTGCTATTTTAGCCCAAGGTTCCTATCTTGGAAAGATACTCTTTTGTGGAATCTATGATGGTTATGATGCATCATAAGATGTTGTAAGAGGCTAGATTTATTCTTGGGCACCCAGCGTTTGCATGGCTATTTTTGGACAAGTGGAAGGTGCTTGTAAGATGGCATTTAATGTTTGTATGTTGGGGAATCTCATGAGAGAGAAGGTGAACACCTAAAATGAGTTAGAAAATATTTCTATAAGTATTTTCCATGTATTTGTTGCTGCAATATAGATTTTAGGTGCTGTTAGATTGAAGACTTGTAGAGAGAGTTGTGTAGTTGATGTATTATAAAATCTTGTTGAGATTAATACAAACTTGTGCCTCTTTCCTGGTGGAGTTTTTTACCTGCAAGGGTTTTCTCCATGTAAACACTATGTCATTGTGTTGAGTTCTTCATGTTTGACATCTTTTTTATAGTGGGTTTTATGTTTTGTTACAATCACCATTGTTAATGCACACTTAAAGATTGTTGAAATTTATCTTGAATCAGATTTCGATTGAAGTAGTGTTGATTTCATTTCTAACATTTGGTATCAGAGCCTGGCTAGCTTTGACTCTTGGGTGGTAGTGTGGAAGTTGTAGCTGCAGTGGGAGATTTGGTTGTGTTTGTTTTGCAGATCTTGTGTTGTTATTATGGCTGCATCAACCTCTCAAATGGACATTGAGAAGTTCAATGGAACGGGGTATGAGTTGTGGAAGCTGAAAATGGAAGATTTGTTCGAAGAAAGAAACCAGTGGTTGTCTATCCAAAAAAAGAAGAAACCTGATGATGTCTCTCAAGATGAGTGGGATAGACTAGATAAGAAGGCACGGGGAACCATCCAGTTGTGTCTTTTAGATTCTGTCCTATTGAATGTCGCAAAGGAAGAGACCACATACAAATTATGGAATCGGTTGGGTGAGATCTACCAAGCCAATAGTATGGTAAATAAACTTTATTTAAAAAGGAAGTTGTTTTGTTTGAAAATGAAAGAGGGTGAGTTGGTTGTAGAGCTTTTAAATTCTTTTAATTTGTTGTTGAGTCAGCTTGCTTCAGTAGATGTTGAAGTTAGTGAGGAAGATAAATGTATCTTACTTCTTTTTTCTTTACCTGAGTCTTAGGAGAATGTTATTCTTGCTATCACTGCTAACCTCGCAGAGCCAAAGTTGGATGCTCTTGTTTCAGTGCTATTGTCATAGGAATTAAGGAAGAAGAGTTCGAATAGTTCAGGGGATGCTCTCAGTGTCAGGAGAAGGTCTAAGGAAAGGGGACCTAAAGGAGATCAGAAAAGGGCTAAGGACAAGTCTAAGGGCTAGTCTAAGACTCCTGGTAAAAAGAACAGAGTTAAGTGTTGGAACTGCGGTAAAAAGGGGGCATGTAAAGAAGGAGTGCAGAAACCCCAAGAAACACTGGGAGAGTGCTTTAGATAAGTCCTCGAATGCAGGTGAAGAAGTTTTACTTTCTACATGTAATGTTGTTTCTAATGATCATTGGTTAGTTAACTTAGGATGCTCATTTCATATGACCCTGCATAAGGAATGGTTCTCCACATATGAAGAATATGATGGAAGTAATATCTACCTTGGTGACAACTCTACATATCCGATTGTCAGGAAAGGAAAGGTATTGTCGTGTTTCAGTGATGGGAGGATTAAAACCCTCCCTGGTGTTTTGCATGTTCCTAGATTAGCTAGAAATCTAATTTCAGTTTTTAGGTTGAATGATTTGGGAATGCATGTGACATTTGACAAGCATGGTTGCAGATTGATGAGAGGGAACTTGGTGGTAGCGAAAGGGAAGAGATTCGGGAATTATTTAAGCTTGAAGCCACTACAGTTTGTAATGCCTCCTATGTATCTGAGGCCACTACTAAAAATACATGTATGTTGTGGCACCGTAGATTGGACCACATAGGCAATAATGCATTAAAAACTATTAAGAATAAAAAATTGTTGGATGGTTTCTCCTATTTTGATTAGCAATTTAATTTCTGTGAGCATTGTGTGTTTGGTAAACAAAATAGAAAATTATTTCCTTCAAGAAGTAATAGAGAAAAAGAGAAGTTAGAAATCATTCATATGGATGTGTTTGGACCTGTGGATAATGAATCTATCAGAAAATCTTGTTATTTTGTAACCTTCATTGATGATGTATCCAGATTTACATGGATTTATTTTATGAAGCATAAATATGAAGTTTTCACTAAGTTTATGGAATTCAAAGTCTTAGTAGAGAACCAATTAGGTTTAAAGATAAAAATATTCAGATCTGACAATGGAGGGGAATATTGATCTAAGGAATTTGATGAGTTTTGCAAGCATGCAGGTACAATCAGACAAAGGACAACTCTGTATATACCACAACAGAATGGTGTTGTAGAAAGGATGAACCGAACAATTATGGAAAGGGCCAGAAGTATGCTTAGTGATGCACAGTTGGATAAATACTTTTGGGCAGAGGCTGTGTGTATTGCTTGCTACTTGATAAATAGATCTCCTTGTAAGGATCTTGATTCAACACCTTATGAAGTGTGGACAGATAAGAAACCTTCTATTTCACATTTAAGGGTTTTTGGCTGTGAGGCTTTTGTTCATGTGCCTAAGGAAAAGTGATCTAAGTTGGATCCAAAGGCTGAAAAGTGTACATTCATTGGATATGGTGATAATGCCAAAGGTTATAAGCTTTGGAATCCACTAACCTGCAAGATTATCTTTTCTAGAGATGTTATTTTCAGGGAACTTAGAGCTATTTCTGAACCTGAGCAGCCAAAAGAGAAAGAAGAAAAGGTAAAGAAGGTGCACTTTGATTTTGAGCAGCAAGATGCACCTCAAGAAGAACAGAATGATGGATTGGGGGGTGGTGAAGAAGAAGATTCAAGTAGTTCTGATGAAGATGAGTCTCTTGTTATAGAAGAAGTTGTTGTATATGATCATGCAGAAGAACCAGTAGAGTCTCTTACTCCACCCTTGAGGAGATCCACAAGACAACAAAATCCTGTTGACATGTATAGCCCACCAGATTTCTATTGTGTATATGCTTTATTGAGTACTAACGATGAACCTAGATCCTACAGGGAAGCTATTTCTGCATATGATAGTGAGTCTTGGCAGTTAGGCATGCAAGAGGAGATGATGGCTTTAAACTCTTGTAACACTTGGGATCTTGTTTGTTGACCCAAAGGAAGAAAGGCCATAGGTTCTAAGTGGGCCTTCAAGAAGAAGTTTAGAACAGGCAGGTCATTGGAAAAGTACAAGGCTAGACTGTAGCCAAGGGCTACTCCTAGAGAGAGGGAGTTGATTTTGGTGAGATATTCTCTCCTGTTGCTAAATTGACTTTTATTAGATTTCTCTTATCCATTGCTACAACTTATGATTGGGAGATTGAGCAAATGGATGTTAAGACTGCGTTCTTGCATGGAGATCTTGAAGAAGAAATTTATATGCAATAGTCTACAGGTTTTGAGGTAAAAGGAAAAGAACATTGGGTTTGCAGGTTAAAGAGGTCTCTTTATGGTCTGAAACAGTCCCCGAGAATGTGGTATCAAAAGTTTGACTCATTTGTTTTGAAATTGGGTTTTGTTAGAAGTGAGGAGGATCACTATGTTTACATTTATTGTGTTGATGATTCTATACTGGTTATTGCTTTGTATGTTGATGACATGTTTTTCAACAATACCAAGGGTATGATCAGTGAGCTTATAGCCCAACTTTCAAGTGCATTTGAGATGAAGGATCTTGGTGCTGCAAGGTATATTTTGGGAATAGAGATCAGGAGGGATAGAGTTAACATAAAGCTTTGGTTGTCACAAAGTAAATATGTGAATACTATTTTGCAGAGGTTTAGTTTGCAAGACTGTAACCCAGTTAGAGTTCCTTTACCCATCGGTACTAAGCTTTCATTAGATATGTGTCCAAAGACTAAGGATGATTTTGAGGATATGTCTAATGTACCATATGCTAGTGCTATAGGGAGTTTGATGTATGCAATGGTTTGCACTAGACCAGATATTGCCCAAGCAATGGGAGTTTTGAGCAGATTTATGTCTAACCCTGGTAGACAGCATTGGAACTATGCGAAGAGGGTATTTAAATATATTGTAGGTACTTGTGATCATTTTTTGGTTTATTTTGGTACTGATAGTGCTAATAAATCTTTGGACATACAGGGTTTTGTTGATGCAGATTAGGCAGGTGACTTAGATAGTCGAAAGTCCACTAGTGGCTGTGTTTACTCTGTTTGGAGGTGCAGTGAGTTGGATAAGTAAGAGGCAACCCACAGTTACTTTGTCCACCATAGAAACAGAGTATATGGCTACTACTTATGTCTCTAAGGAGGCAGTTTGGTTGAGGAAACTGTGTACAGGTATTGGTTTTGATTGTAGGATCATTCAGATTGGTTGTGATAGCCAGAGTGCTATCTGTTTGGCTAAGAATCCCATGTATCATGCTCGGACTAAGTATGTTGATGTTCAGTATCACTTTGTTTGAGAGTTGGTTGCATATGGAGAGATTGAGCTGAAGAAGGTAGATACTCAGGAGAATGTTGTAGATTCATTGACTAAGCCTGTGAGCACAGAGAAGTTCGTATGGTGCAAAGAGGCCATGGGCCTTGTTTCTAGTGTCTGACTAATTTTCTTTTGATTTCCTATGAAATGATTTACAATGTATAATGTCAAGTGGGAGAATGTTGAGATAAGGTGCCATTAACCTTGTAAATCCCAATATTGTATTTATTCCATTTATTATATGTAATTTGTAATTATCCATGAGGAGATGTACTAGTTTCATTGACAGGGGTAATTTCAGAGTAACCTGAGGTAATTACAAAATGACTTTTGTTGTTGGAAAATGTAAAAACTCAAAGTAAATGAGGGTAGGCGTGCTCCCTTGAGGAATATACTATTTTTGGCATGTATGACAACTGTCATAATGTTTGGTAAGTGAATCTATCATAGCTGCAAGTTGCCATAAGATTCTGAGATTCTGTTGCAAGTATGGGCCAAACTAGTGTTGTCATTGATGTGAACATACTCCTGTTGCATTAATGATAAGGATTGGATGAGCTGTGTGCTGAGGATATTGAGAAAATTAGTCTCAATTAGGAACAGTGAAGAACAGTGATGACAATAAGATAAAAGTCCAAGATAGGATGAGGATCAGAGGATACGATTTAAAGGGTTTGTATATATGTGTCTTAAGGTGGTCCAGTAGAGATTTCAGAGGTCCGCATGAAGATCTGAAGAAGTTGTGGCCGCTCAAGTAAAACTAGTTATGGTAGGTGTTCAGAGGTGACAGAGTGATACAGAAAGGTTCGGTGAGATCCAGAAATGCATTATCCTGTTCTGCGAATTTGAGGGAGTGTTGAGGAAGTCTTTGTGAAGTGTCAACTCAATTGGTTCATGGTTTGAAGGTCCGCAAGCATCTATTCCTTTGTGACAGTGATGACAGACTGTGTTCTTGAGGTTCTAGATGAAGGAGAGAAGGATTTCAGTAAGAAGATGAAGTATGGATGTTTTTGGTGATTCAGGCAAGCTTGTGGAGGTCTTTGGATCGTGTCCAGTTGGTGTTGGTCGTCCGCATTGGAGTTTAAGCTTGCATTTCTTGAATTGCTTCCGGATGAAGGTGTTCTTCCTGAGACTGGCTGACCAGATGAGTTACATATCCTGCAGAGGATCTTATAGTTGTTTGCCGACTTAGATGATTATTCCTAAGTCATTGTCTTGTATAAATAAAGAATTATGAAGTCATTTAAAAGGGTGTGGTGTGGAGATGAGGGTGTGGTAGGAAGGAGGAGAGCGAAAAGTAGAGCAAAAGTATTGGGCTTAAATGGAACTGACTCAAGCTTGGTGAAGATGCTATTTTCTAGTTCAAGTATGTGATACTTATTCTTTTGTAGACAGTGTGTCTCTTGTAGGCAGTGGGTCTCTTGTGAGTAGTGTGCTTAGGCAGTGAGCCCTAATTGGCATGTGCCATTTTGTTCTTTCTATTCTTCTAATAAAAAATACAATCTTGGGTTAATCACCCCGTGGTTTTTCCTATAACTGGGTTTTCCACATCAAAATCTTGGTGTCTTATGTGTTGATGTGTTTCTGCTCTTGATTGAATGCATTATGTTTTCATGATTGATTTATTGATATGCTGCTAAATCACTAAGAAGATTTTAAGTGTGTAATTGGAAAGAAAGTTTTGACAACTGATTCACCCCTCCCTCAGTTGTCTGTCCCGAATCTAACAATTGGTATCAGAGCCAAGTTCCTCTAAAAGAGCTTAATCGCTTGAGGAGATCCAGGATGTCATCCTACAAGAAGGATAGTCCAAAGTTTGAAGGAACCAATTTCAATCTTTGGAAAAGTCGCATGAAATGTCACTTGAAATGTATGGGAATGTAGTATTGGAACATGGCTTCAACGAAGTATACTCCTCCACAGGGTGGCCCGGAATCCTCAACTGAAATCACAGATGTTGAAAACAATATGCGGACTATAGAAGCTCTTCTAAGCGCATTATCTGATTCAGAGCTTTTAAATGTTGTTGACCTACCAACTGCTTTTGAGATTTGGGAAAAACTGGAACTTCTGCATGAAGGAGACAAGTATGTCAAATGTGCAAGGTTACAAAGTCTGTAAGGAAAATTCAAAAATCTGAAGATGAGAGAAGATGAAAATATCACTACTTTTATGCCAAGAGTAAATGAGATTGTTGGCGAAATTCTTAGATCCCTTCCTGCTTCTTATAAGATCAAGGTTGCTGCCATTGAAGAATTCATAGCCCATACAACCGTCACAAGAGACCAATTGGCTGGTAAATTGGTTGCTTTTGAAATGACTGAGTTTGGAGATGCCCCTCCTAAGACTGAATCTGCATTCAAAGCCAGTTCCTATGTGAAAGGTAAACAAAGGTTTGATCCGAGAGAGAACTCTTCAAGGAAACTCTCATGGTATGAAAAAGCAAGAAAAGACCTAGAAGAAGAGGAAGCAAAAACTGCTCAACATGAAGCCCTTATTGCAAAAAGACTACCAAGACGATGCGGTAAGTATGAAGGGAAATTGCCTTTTAAATGTTTTAACTGCAATAAGATTGGTTATTTTGCCTCAATATGTCTGGAAAGATTTTCAAGGCCAAAACCTAACAAATCAAGGTTCCAAAAGAATTGCTACTATGTTCATGAAGATGATGATGATGAAGGAGTAAAAGATGATGAATTAGAATTAGGAAACAAATCCGGAAGTGATTGGGTGTTTATTTCTATCAAGGAAGAAGATCCAATGCTCTCTAAATCTATCAATCATAAAGTTATAGAAAGAGCTCTGGCTGCACAAGTTGAAGAAAAGGATGATTGGGTCGTTGACAGTGGATGCTCTCACCATATGATAGGTGATAAAAGTAAGTTCATAGATCTGGAAAGGTATGAAGGAGGAGTGGTAAAGTTTGGTGATAATTTTGCTAGTAGAATCAGAGGTAGAGGAACTATCTCTTTTGATGGGAAAAACAAAATCAGTAATGTCTGTATGTTGAAGGATTAAAGCACAATCTTCTCAGTGTTGGACAGTTGGTGGACAAAAGCTATGATCTCTAATTCAAGAATAGAAAATGCAAAATCTTTGAAAGTTCCAGAATAGAGATTACATCCGGTACTCAAACTAAAGGTAATATCTTCCACTTAGTTGGTTCTGGTAAAAGTTACTTATTTGTTCAAGTTGATCAAAGTTGGTTGTGGCATAGAAGAATTTGTCACGTGAATTTTGACAATATCATCAAGATAAGCAATACTTAGGTTGTAAGAGATCTTCCAAAACTAGTGAAACCTACAAACAATTTGTGCAAAGAATGTCAGTTGGGAAAACAAAGCAGAGTCTCATTTAAAAGCAAGGAACAATCTTCTACCAGATTATTGGACTTAGTTCATAATGATCTTTGTGGTCCAACAAGAATCAGGAGTGTGCAAGTTGATAGATACTTCATGTTACTAATTGATAACTATTCCCGGATGATGTGGGTAACTTTTCTGAAAGAGAAATCAGAAGCTCTTGAGAAATTCAAAATATTCAAGGCTATGGTAGAGAATGAAACTGGATTAAAATTGAAATGTCTGAGGTCTGATAGAGGTGGGGAATTCACATCCGGTGAGTTCATATATTTCTGTGAGAAACATGGAATAAAGAGACAATTGTCTGCTCCTAGGACTCCATAGTAGAATGGAGTAGTTGAGAGAAAGAACCGGACCATCCAGGAAGCATCTAGGACAATGATGATTGAAGCAAATGTTCCTCAGATCTATTGGAGATAAGCTGTCAGCACTGCAGTCTATACTCTCAATCGAGTACAAATCAAAAGAAATACTGGTAAGACTCCTTATGAACTTTGGTTTGGCATCACTCCTACTGTGAGGTATTTCAGAGTCTTTGGTAGCAAGTGTTACATTAAAAGAGATGAAGATCTAGGCAAGTTTGATGTTAGAAGTGATGAAGGAATATACCTGGGTTACTCTACTCAAAGCAAAGCATATCAGTGTTATAACAAGAGACTAAGAAAGATTATAGAAAGTACAAATGTGAAGGTTGATGAAGGAATTGAACAACCCTCAAGGTTTTATGAATATGATGAAGATGATCATCTAATGCTATTCTGATTCAAGGAGCCCAAGCCTCTTCTAAAAAATAGATTCAAACTGATCTGATAAATCAGGAAGAAGAGATGAGTTTTAATGAGCCTGATCAAGAATCAGAAGTGTAAGAAACTCCCAAAGTTCCAAGGTATGTAAGACTGAACCACTCTGAAGATCAGATCATAGGTGACAAA
Organism: Cunninghamia lanceolata; assembly: GCA_027924645.1. Taxonomy (NCBI): domain Eukaryota; kingdom Viridiplantae; phylum Streptophyta; class Pinopsida; order Cupressales; family Cupressaceae; genus Cunninghamia; species Cunninghamia lanceolata. The sequence continues at coordinate 21,512,661 of BSBN01000280.1, read as the reverse complement.
AGCAAAGGTGTACAAACTAGAAGGAGAATTGCTCAAAATTTAGATGAGTATTGTCTGATTTCAAAGATTGAACCTAAGACAGTAGATGAAGCCTGCAATGATGAAAACTAGACTAAAGCAATGGAGGAAGAGCTGATGCAAATTGAGAAAAATCACACTTGAGATCTTGTTCCCAGACCTAGAAACAAGAATGTGATTGGAACCAAATGGGTCTTCCGGAACAAACTGAATGAAGTTGGTGAAGTAATCAGAAATAAAGCCAGATTGGTCTGCAAGGGCTATTCTCAAATAGAAGGAATTGATTTTGAAGAAACTTTTGCTCCAGTGGCAAGAATTGAAGCAGTCAGATTATTTCTTGCATTTGCTGCCTTCAAGGATTTCAAAGTGTATCAGATGGATGTCAAGTCTGCCTTCTTGAATGGTGACTTGGAAGAAGTGTACATTGAGCAACTAGATGGATTTCAATTGTCTAATCATGGTGATATGGTCTCCAAGTTGAAGAAAGCACTGTATGGACTGAAGCAAGCCCCAAGAGCCTGGTATGAAAGATTGGATAAACATCTTTTAAAGATTGGTTTCAACAAAGGTACTACTGACAGTAATTTGTATTTCAAAATTGATCATGAAAATATCTTGATTCTTGAAGTGTTTGTTGATGATATCATTTTTGGAGGAAGAGATGGTATGTGTAAAACCATTGCAAATCAAATGAAAAGTGAATTTGAGATGTCCAAGTTTGAGGAAATAAATTTCTTCTTGGGTCTACAAATCACTCAAACAAAGAAAAGAATCTTCATTTCTTATACCAAATATGTGAAAGAATTGTTGAAGAAATTTGGGATGGAAGACTCAAAGCCAATGAATACTCCCATGGCAACTGGATGTAAGTTGAGCAAAGAAGATGACTCTCCCAAGGCTGATCAGAAAAAAGTATAGGTCAACGATTGGAGGACTGTTGTATCTCACTCAAACTAGACCTGACATTATGAATGTTGTTGGTCTTGTTGCTAGATTCCAAGCTGATCCTAGAGAATCTCATGTCATGGCAGTCAAGAGGATTTTTAGATATCTAAAAGGGACAGTTGAGTATGGTCTATGGTACCCTAAAGATCATGATTTCTCTCTTCATGCCTATACAGATGCTGATTGGGCAGGAGATGTGGATGATCAAAAGAGTACCGGTAGTGGAGCATTATTTTTGGGGAAGAGATTGGTTTCTTGGATAAGCAATAAACAAGAGGCAATATCTCTGTCCACTACAAAAGCATAATATATTGCAGCAGCAAGTAGTTGCACTCAAGTTTTGTGGATGAAACAAATGCTAAGAGACATGAGAGTGGAGTATGAGGAGCCTATCACAATCTTCTGTGATAATTCAAGTGCAATAAATATATCTAAGAATCTAGTGTTGCATTCAAAGACCAAACATATATCAATCAAGTTTCACTTTTTGAGAGAGCAAGTGAACAACAATGAAGTCAGATTGGAGTTTGTGCCTTCCAAGGATCATATTGCAGACATCTTTACTAAACCTCTAGCTAAGGACTCTTTTGAGTATCTCAGGAATAAGTTAGGGGTTATTTCCCCTTCGCTGATGAACTAAGGTGCACTGATATGCATCAGTCCGGTGGATATCACAGTAATATCTTGTGGTTTAGATTGATGATGGGGACCTGCTACTAAGGGGGAGCAGTTGGTATAAGTCTGAAGTGGTGGAATTGCAAGTATGTGCCCTTTGCCATTGATGTCAAAGGGGGAGAGAAGACATGTGAAAAATAAGTGGTTGCTGATCAAAGGGGGAGCAGTAAAAGAAGAGAAGACATGTGAATGGTTGCTGCTGATAGGGGGAGTTATGTCAGTAAGAAAGAGTTCTTGTCTTGATGGTCAAAACAATTTTTCACATCATATGTTGCCATCAATGACAAAAGGGGAGATTGTTGCAAGTATGGGCCAAACTAGTGTTGTCATTGATGTCAACATACTCCTATTGCATTAATGATAAGGATTGGATAAGCTGTGTGCTGAGGATATTGAGAAAATTAGTCTCAATCAGGAACAGTGAAGAATAGTGATGACAGTAAGATAAAAGTCCAAGATAGGATGAGGATCAGAGGATGCAGTTTAAAGGGTTTGTATATATGTGTCTTAAGGTGGTCCAGTAGAGATTTCAAAGGTCCACATGAAGATCTGAAGAAGTTGTAGCCGCTCAAGTAAAACCGGTTCCGGTAGGTGTTCAGAGGTGACAGAGTGATATAGAAAGGTCCAGTGAGATCCAGAAATGCATTATCTTGTTCTACAGATTTGAGGGAGTGTTGAGGAAGTCTTTGTGAAGTGTCAACTCAATTGGTTCGTGGTTTGAAGGTCTGCAAGCATCTATTCCTTTGTGACAGTGATGACAGACTGTGTTCTTGAGGTTCCAGAAGAAGGAGAGAAGGATTTCAGTAAGAAGATGAAGTATGGATTTTTTGGTAATTCAGGCAAGCTTGTGGAGGTCTTTGGATCGTGTCCAGTTCATGTTGGTGGTCCGCATTGGAGTTTAAGCTCACATTTGTTGAATTACTTCCGGATGAAGGTGTTCTTCCTGAGACTGGTTGACCGGATGAGTTACACATCCTGTGGAGGATCTTATAGTTGTTTGCCGACTTAGATGATTATTCCTAAGTCATTGTCTTGTATAAATAAGGAATTGTGAAGTTATTTCAAAGGGTGTGCTGTGGAGATGAGGGTGTGGTAACAAGGAGGAGAGCGAAAAGTAGAGCAGAAGTATTGGGCTTAAACGAAACTGACTCAAGCATGGTGAAGATGCTATTTTCTAATTCAAGTATGTGATACTTAATTCCTTTGTAGACAGTGTGTCTCTTGTAGGCAGTGGGCCTCTTGTGAGCAGTGTGCTCGGGCAGTGAACCCTAATTGACATGTGCCATTTTATTCTTTCTATTCTTCTAACAGAGAATACAATCTTGGGTTAATCACCCCGTGGTTTTTCCCTTAACCAGGTTTTCCATGGCAAAATCTTGTTGTCTTATGTGTTGATGTGTTTCTGCTCTTGATTGAATGCATTATGTTTCCATGATTGATTTATTGATATGTTGCTAAATCACTAAGAAGATTTTAAGTGTGTAATTGGAAAGAAAGTTTTGACAACTGATTCACCCCCCCTCTCAGTTGTCTATCCTGAATCTAACAGATTCTGTGACTCATATGACAGATATTAATGAGTTGTAAGTTGCTATTTTTAGCCCAAGGCTCCTATTTTGGAAAGATACTCTTTTGTGGAATCTATGAGGGTTATGATGCGTCATAAGATGTTGTAAGAGGCCAGATTTGGTCTTGGGCACCCAACCTTTGCATGGCTATTTTTAGACAAGTGGAAGGTACTTGTAAGATGGCATTTAATGTTTATATGTTGGGGAATCTCATGAGAGAGAAGGTGAATGCCTAAGATGAGTTAGAAAATGTTTCTATAAGTATTTTCCATGTATTTGTTGCTACAATACAGATTTTAGGTACTCAGGTGTTGTCAGATTGAAGACTTGTAGAGAGAGAGTTGTGTATTTGATGTATTGTACAATCTTGTTGAGATTAATACAAACTTGTGCCTCTTTCCTGGTGGAGTTTTTTACCCACAAGGGTTTTCTCCACGTAAAAACTATGTCATTGTGTTGAGTTCTTCATGTTTGACATCTTTTCTATAGTGGGTTTTATGTTTTGTTACAATCTCCATTGTTAATGCACACTTAAAGATTGCTAAAATTTATTTTGAATAAGATTTCCATTAAAGTAGTGTTGCTTTCATTTCTAATAGGCAATAAGGTGGCAAATAGTTTAAGACCCCAAAGCAAGGCTAATCCCTCAACCACATTGTTTGCCTGATTTCCAATACCTCCAACATAAGCTACAATCATTTGACCATTACCACTTTTGATGATGCCCCCCACTAGCCAGACCTGAGCTGCTCTTTGTCGCACCATCAAAATTCAACTTAACCCAATCTTGATTGCCACTTTTGATGATGCCCCTCCACTAGCCATACCTTCTAGAATATGATTTTGTCAATTATAATTGATGTTGTCTTGGGTAATGTTGACACTGGATGGAAGCTTAAAGACATCACTAGGGACATAAAAGGCCTCTTGGTTGGTTACAGAGAAATAGAAATTGTCCACACCTACAGAGAGAGAAATAAGGTGGCAGACAGTTTAAGACCCCAAAGCAAGTCTAATCCATCAGCCACATTGTTCGTATAATTGCTAATCCCTCCAGCATAAGCTACAAGCATTTGACCATTGCCACTTCTAATGATGCACCCCCACTAGCCATACTCAGGTATGGCTAGTGGGGGGCATTATCAAAAGTGGCAATGGTCAAATGATTGCAACTTATGCTAGAGGTATTGGCAATTAGACAAATAATGTGGCTGAGGGATTAGCTTTCTTTGGGGTCTTAAACTTTCCCTCACCTTGAGAATTGATAGAATCCAAATTGAGGTGACTCAAAAATTATAATTGATGTTGTCTTGGGTAATGCTAACACTGGATGGAAGCTTAAAGACATCACTGGGGACATAAAAGGCCTCTTGGTTGGTTTCAAAGAAAAAGAAATTGGCCACACCTACAGAGAGGGAAATAAGGTGGCAGACAGTATGGCCAACCTTGTTTGTTTGTCAAATTTATCTAAGGTCAAGATAATCAGGGACTTTTCTCTATTAAGATTGCTTACAATTTGTTGTCAAACAATGGGCAATGCAAAGGGGTATGACAATCTATCTGGAATTGTCACTTGACTCCCAAAATCAACTTCTTCTTGTGGTCTACGTCCCACTACAAAATCTTGACCTCAGATAACCTTAAGAAAAGGGGCTTTCAGCTACCCAACAGATGTGTGCTCTATTACAAAGATGAAGAATCCATATCTCATTTGATACTCCACTGTGATTATACTAAAGACATTTGGAGTATGATATTGTGTAAGCTAGGCCTAGATTGGGTCATGAATGAAAGCCTTATTGAGTTTGTGGAGAGTTGGACAACCCCCTTTAGCCATTTGAAAATCAGGGAGCTCTAGAGACATATCCCTCCCCACTTAGGGTGGAGCATCTGGAAGGAGAGGAACAATAAAATCTTTAGAGATTCTATTAGAAGCCTTAAGGAGGTCTTTTTCTCTTTCCTCAAACATGTATCTAAAAACACCTCTAACAACAGCTTGAATACTACTAAAACCCCCCACCCCTTAGAGTTGCAATTGGTTAAAAGTTGGGGAATATCCTCAGACATCTCTGTTAGAGTAATAGGTTATTTACTTAATTAATTTAATCATATTGATTTGTTAGATTTAGGATAGACAACTGAGAGGGGGGGTGAATCAGTTGTTCAAAACTTTCTTCCAATTAATCACTTAAATCCTTTCTTAATTTAGCAGCATAATAATAAATCAATCATGGAAACATAATGCAGCAATTCAAGAGCAGAAACACATTAACACATAAGACACCAAGATTTTTGACGTGGAAAACCCGGTTAAGGGAAAACCACAGGGTGACTAACCCAAGATTGTATTCTCTGTTAGAAGAATAGAAGGAACAAAATGGCACATGCCAATTAGGGCTCACTACCTGAGCACACTGCTCACAAGAGGCTCACTGCCTACAGGAGACACACTATCTACAGAATAATAAGTATTACATACTTGAACTGAAGAATAGCATCTTGACCATGCTTGAGTCAGTTCCATTTAAGCTCAATACTTCTGCTCTGCCTTTTCGCTCTGCTCCTCTCTACCACACTCTCATCTCCACAAGATGCTTTTGAAATGACTTTACAACTCCTTATTTATACAAAACATCGACTTAGGAATAACCATCCAAGTCGGCATACATTACAGAGGAAATACATAAATGCAACATAACAAAAAAAACTTCACACGGATCAACACACTGTCGACCACAAAGATCTGAGACTTCAATCTTCCTTTAGGAACATGCCATTTTCCATAGAACATCTTCAAGATCATCCACAGGATGTGTAACTCATCCGGTCAGCCAGACTTGGGAAGAACATCATCATCCAAAAGTAATTCTTCAATTACGAGCTCAATCTTCAATGCAGACCAACAACACGAATTGGACATAATCCAAAGACCTCCACAAGCTTGCCTGAATCACCAAGAACATCCACACTACTTTTGCCTACTGAAATCATTCTCTCCTTCATCTGGAACCTCAAGAACACAGTCTGTCATCACTGTCATAGATGCTTGTGGACCTCCAGACCACAAACCAATTGAGTTGTCACTTCACATTGACTTCCTAAACACTCCACCAAATCCGCAGAATAGGATATTGCATTTCTAGATCTCACCGGACCTATCTGTATCACTCTGTCACTTCTGAACACCTGCCAGAACTAGTTTTACTTAAGTGGCCATAACTTCTTTAGATCTTCATGCGGACCTCTGAAATCTTTACTGGGTCATCTCAAGACACATATCTGCAAACCCTTTGATGCGCATCCTCTGTTATTCATCTTATTTGGAATCTTTACTTTACTATCTTCACTATTCTTCTCTGCTTCTGATAGGGCTAATTTTCTCAATATCCTTAGCATACAACTCATCCAATCCTTATCATCAATGCAACAGGAGTATGTTGACATCAATGACAACACTGGTTAGGCCCATACTTGCAACATGATTAATTATTTAAGTCACCTTTACTTTATTTCACTTAAGCTAAACTTAGGAATCTCTCATTAGGGTTTTCTAACTTACAAATATAAAAGCAAGTTCTCTCATGTAATTCATTAATCCATTTCATTAATTGCATCCTTTTTTGTGCAAATTTCTCTCTTTTCTTTTTTCTCTTGTGGAAGGTTTCGTAGGTTTTGCAGGTGTTCACTGGGTCCTATGAGGTTGGTTTCACAACTTCTACATGGTATCATAGCTCCAGATGTGCAAGCCCCTTCTCAAATTTGGAGAAAACTTTGAGCAAGAGCTATTTGCTGGGTGTGTTTTGTATAAAACAGAGTATTCCAATGGATTTAGAGCAGTCGAAATAGTTAGATTAGCCTTTTATTTGGCTTGATTTGAGCTTCGTAGGCCAGATCTGCAAGGGTTTTAGCGGGTGCTTTTTTAGGGCTCCAAAGAAAAGCTATTTTTAGGAATGTTTTTGGCCCAAACGGACCTCACCATTGCGCTCAAAAGGCCCAAAAACCTTAAGATTGACTATCAAATCGTTGAAATCAACTTCGGGCTCATCTGGGCTAAAAAACTTTGTTAGGGAAGCCATACGGCCTCCCCAGCACACAAATCGAGGTAAAAATAAAAATAAAAAATATTTCATTTTTTTCCCTACGAATAAAAAAATTAATTTTTTTTAAACCATAGGTTTTTTTATTGTTAGAAAAAAGGGAAGTATAATTTTTTTAAAGCGCTTAGCGCTGTGCGGGCTAGGTACCCTATACCCTACCATGATAGGGTACAACCCCTATCGTGACATGGGTATGGGACCCCTGCTTCCCTTTTAAAGGGAGCGGCGGGAGCCTTGGCTCTGCCTTCACCCATATGGGTGGGTAGCGGGTGCCTTTGGGCCTCGTGCCACCCACATGGGTGGTGGTGGATGCCTTAGGGCACCACCCAAATTTTTTTATTTTTTATTTTGAATAAAAAAATCATTGTTTTTTAATTATTTAAAAAAAACAAATTTGTAATAATTTTTTTATGTGTTTTTTTAATTTAAAAAAAACACATGCAATAATCCTTGTACCTGAGTACCTGCATGTGCCTCGGCCTTTGTGCTTGTCTTTTTGGTGGCAACTCCAAATTTGGTCTTTTTTTGGAGGTTTTTTGCAAATCTAGCAGCACTTCTAACCTGTTTGGAGGAGTTCCAGTTTTGGTTACAGTTAACTATTTTGGCAGATCTCTAAATTTGGTGATTTCTCCAAATCTAGAAGAGTTTTTCTAAACTTGGCAGAGGTTGAATTTTTGCCAAATCCACCCCTCTCCATTGACAGTTTGTATTTTGCACTCCATCTTCCAGAGGCCATATCTCGGTCATAAGGTGGTATTTTTCAATGCAATTTTTTTGAAAAGGGGTAGAATTTTGTGCTCTTCATAGTGGTGTAGGTGGTTTTCAGTTTTGACTTCTATTTTTGTTTTTTTCCAGAAATCAATTTTCTTAGTGTGGTTGTTGTGCAGTTATTGTTTTGGAGACTTTGATGGGCCATATCTTCTGCATCTGGACTCATTTTTGGGTCCCATTTTTTTGAAAGTGCATGTTTTCTATGGACCTCATCATGGTTCTATCAGTTTCTTCTCTTTTTGTCTGTGAATTGTATTTTCAGCATGTGGTCTTTTTTTAGACCTTGTGAGCTTCCATTGTAAGCACTTCTTATCTGTAAATGCACGGAAATAAAGTGCCTCAACATTGTACATGTATTCTTGAGATCTTGCACACCATTTTGAGCCTTATTGTACTCACACTATGATATAAAGTGTCATGGGGGTTGATGTTTTGTCTTTTGTTTTGCCATCACACTCATGGGTGTGTGCTTTGGTTTGCACACCATTTTATTTGCTAGTACTTTCATGTTTGTATGTTTAGATGTTCTTATTTCTTCTACATGCACTTCTTGGATTCACACAGTTTCACTGTACCTATCATGGCTCTCCCTTGTCTGCATTATGGGGGGTTTCTATTGTTGGTGCTAATGCTTCCTTGGTTTCACGTTGGAGTGAGTTATGTATCTAGTATTTGTTCCTATGTACTAGGTAGATGCAACAGTCCATCAGCGGCTGGTTACCCATGTATTTCATTGAGATGGAGTATTTACCATATGGACACTTTTGCATTCCTTTTGTGGAGGTGACCTTCTATTTTCATTTGATCAGTTCTTCAGACTTTTGGTACCTATGCAATTGGTATCTCCAAGTTCTAGATGTTTTTCCTTTGTTTGCCATCTGATTTGAGTAGCGTCATTGGGGGCACTCATGCAGATTCTTGTCTTCTTAATTCTGATCTTCATCTTGTTTTAGCGGAGGTTCTTCTTTCAGCACTATAGCAATCAGTCTTCAACAGTGTTTGCAGCTTCTTCATGCTTCAGTGGAGTTCTTCATGTTCCTATTCTTTTGGGACATCTTTTGTGGAGGCTTCTTATTTCTTCACTCTTTCTCTGTCTCTTGTAGGGAGGTTTGTTCTCTCTTTTGGGGAGGAGTTTTTCCAACGTGATTTTCTCCTTTTCTCTATTTGTGAGAGACTCATTTGTACATGGGTACCTCATCAGGCCTAGTTGCCGGGACCCATCTTTGCTTTCATGCATTTGTCCTTAAGTTTTTAGCTTCTCCCTAAGTTCATCTTAAGGGGGGGTGTTAGAGTAATAGGTTCTTTACTTAATTAGTTTAATCATATTGATTAATTAATTAAGTCACCTTTACTTTATTTCACTCAAGCTAAACTTAGGAATCTCTCATTAGGGTTTTTTAACTTGCAAATATAAAAGCAAGTTCTCTCATGTAATTCATTAATCCATTTCATTAATTGCATCCTTTTGGTGTAAATTTCTCTCTTTGCTTTTTTCTCTTATGGAAGGTTTCTTAGGTTTTGTAGGTGTTCACTGGGTCCTGTGAGGTTGGTTTCACAACTTCTACAATCTCCACTTTTTATAAGTCTAGAAGGATTGCCCACTAAAACGTTATTTGGAACCCCCCCTCAAGATTGGGTTGAGTTAAATTTTGATGGTGCAGAAAAGAGCATCTCATGTATGGCTAGTGGGGCGCATCATCAAAAGTGGCAATGGTAAAATGATTGTAGCTTATGCTGGAGATATGGGCTATCAGACAAACAATGTGGATGAGGGATTAACCTTGCTTTGGGGTCTTAAACTTGCCCTCACCTTGAGAATTGACAGAATCCAAATTGAAAGTTACTCAAAAATTATAATTGATGTTGTCTTGGGTAATGTTGACATTGGCTGGAAGCTTAAAGACATCACTGGGGACATAAAAGGCCTCTTGGTTGGTTTCAGAGAAAAGGAAATTGCCCACACCTACAGAGAGGGAAATAAGGTGGCAAACAGTATGGCCAACCTTGGTCAGAACCTCACTAATTGGGGGTGCTGGAGGAGTGTGGATAGCCTCCCTAAGAATGTACTAATTATCCTCCTCAAGGAGATGTAGTAACCCTCTTTACTGTTTTTCATGTATTATGGGATTGAGAATTTGAATTCAAACCCTGGGCGCGTGAATTTTTTGTGCCATGGGGGTATGACTAGGAGACGAGTCAGTAGGTCTAAGAGGTTGACTTAGCCTTCTAATCACGTGGCTAGTCACATGGAGATGAAGATGACGGGGCAAAGATTTTTAGCCCCGTGAAAGACTTATATTAATGATTATATTGATATCACACATCATAACTAGTACACGGAATTAAGTTCACATAGGATGAACTTATTGCATGGTGATATCATGAGACAATGGGATGACGAAGAAAACAATTCTAGTAGATTCATAGATTTGTTAAGTGAAATACTTTGCAATAAATTCCCTAAGCTCTAGTAACTCTTCAACTAGAGGAAAACAAAAGTTAGCAATCTCAAAGAATTTGTAAAACTTTGAAAGACTAATTTTAAATTTTTAAAAGTTCTAAAAAACGTATAAAATTTGTGGAATCACTGACTAATAATTTCATTTTAGCAATATAGATAATGGATAGTTTCAATTGTAAGGTTGTGTGTGCCAGAGTTGACACCCTATTGAAATCCCTTGTCCCAACTATTTAATATCTTTGTATATCTAACTTGTAATTACCCAAATATTAGCAAAACCCTACCTTTCACTAGTTTTTCAACATACTTCATAGGGGTGCAAAGATAGTAAAAAATTGTGAGACTATTAGCACTTTTAAAATATTTCATAAGTGTAGGTATGCCTCATAGATACTTAAAACTAGAGAAGAAGATCCAAGACTTTATGGGTTATATCCTAGATCACATGTTGCTAGATGCTAGAAATATTATAACAAACCTAAAATTAAAAGATATATACATGGAATTACAAAATCTATAAATAAGTAGCACATTGAATGCCATGATGCTTCAACAAATGAGTCCAGATAGTTTGTGTAAAAGAACATAAATAGAAGAGACCAACAACTACTCTTTTCATAATACTTTTCTTTTAAAATATCAGTTTTATGTGGGATTGGATAAGTCTATTGGGGATTTGAAGGAGCTTTTCTCCTAGAGTGAGGTCTTAGTTTTTGGTGTGCATTGCATGGATTGTGATGGAAAATAACTTTACATTTGGCTATCTATGATGATCATCATATCAAAGGTGATATTTTTGTCCCATAATTTACTATTTTATTTTACCATTTGTTTTTATTCTTTATAAGAAAGATCCAATCTAAAAAATTTAAGCCCTCTCATCAATATCTAAGATTTTAGGCAAAGTTCCATTTAGTGTGTATGGAATTAAGGTTGAATTGGTCTACAAATATTTACGTATTTAAGTTCATTTATAGGACCTATATTCTTGAATGTTTCCCTATTTTTTATTTGTGTTTCTATAGGTGTCCCATTTCTATAAAAAATCTCTACACTTTACTTATCTAGATGATTATTTCCCTTAGTTGTGTTTAAGTTTCTAGGGAGTCTACTTTAAAAATATGGTTCGAAGTATTTTCTCAATTTAAGGGTTCTTGTAGGGTATGTTGTCATGGTTATGTAGTGTCAATTGTTAGATTAAAAGTAATGTTTTGTGGAGTGCATTAATTAGGTTACATCCCTTATGTATATTCTTTGTTGCTGAGGTAATTTTTGTGTGGGTTGGTCTATTATTTCTGAATTTAAATTTGTAGGATCTTAGTTCTTTAATTATGAATTTTTATTGAGGTTAACTACCTACATATGGGGTGCTTTGCTTAAGGGTTGTGCAATTATTTTGTAGCTTACTAAGAGCATAATTTCTTTTGTGGACATTAGGATACTTTGGAAATGTACTTGATTTAATTACATCAAAGGTGAAATCTTAGCCTTACGAATTCCAATACATGACTTCAACTACTTATAAGACATTACAACTTGTGGCCAACAATTTCACAAAAATTGTTAGTCCCTATTGCTAGGTAGACTACTTAAATGGGTTTATGCAAAAAACATTTGTCACTAGACAATAGTTGCAACTCTAGTTTGGTGGAGCTTAGGGACATTTTCTTTTTTATAGTGTTTAAAGTGGCTTATTAGATGAAATTTGAAGATATAAATAAAAGGTTTGCATTCTTAAGAACTATTGTGCAATGGTAGATTAAATTTTTAGGTTATGCCTATTATTTATATACTCTAGATAATATTCACTTATATAGTACTTGTTAGTTATCTCTTTTAGTTAAAAACAATAATAATCAATAAAAATCTACTTTGATATTTAAGTAATAGTCAACAACAAGCAAAGCAATGGTATTTTATCAAAATTATTAGCACGAGAATGATCTACAATTAAAACTTAATCAAGCATTTGCTATTTTGGAAGGTGTACTTTAAATGTTTGCTTGATACTAATTTTTGAAATGTTTTTTTGGGAATAATTGTAATCAATAGTTTGTGTTGCTACATCTATAATGTTATTAATAATATTTAGAACTTTATGTTAGATTGTCTTAGTCACTCCTTATCATATTCATTGCTTCTACTTGCTTTATAACATTAAATTCTACTTTTGTTTAGAATTTCAAATATATACAATAGGTTTGATGAGGAATAAGATGACACTTGAGAGACATGGGAATATCTCCCCAAAGAATTGGTCACTTTTATACATCAATTTGTTAATAAAAATATACAAAGTACAAGTTAATAATAGTGGATGCATATTCCCCTATTCATGGGGGTGGAAGAACTAATTCATCCATTAACCCAAGGGAAGGTTGTTGGTAAGAGACACTATATGGACTCATGAATGTTGTCATTGATGGCAACAAAGGTTATCCCTCACATCCTCAAGGCATGATAGGTCCTCACCGGAAGTCAGATTGAAGAAGTGTTGAGGTCCGGTAAGCAAGAACAGAGCAATCAGTAAGGTCCGACTGACAGGTCCGGATCTCTCAGTAGAAGTATCCCAGTGAAGTGCAGATTTGGGGAAGTCAAGAGGAGTATCTTGACTGATAGATTCCAGGGTTTGAGCCTCTGGTGTGGAAATGATAAAGAGATATGAATGCTTGAGTGTTGGGTTCCTAAGTGACAATGTGAATAGAGGAAGAATTGACTGGCAGAACATCAGACATTATTCCAGATGTGTTACTGATGATGGAAAAGGTTCTTAAGGCATAAGTTATGTTTGGCCGACATAATTGATGACTTCTACAAGTATATGATTGATCCACATTACTTGATGTGCAAGGATTCAGCCAACAGATCAGAGTTTGAGGAAATTATTAACTGTTCCGGATGCCGACTAGAAAGGTGATGAAATCACTTTTGCAGATATATATGTAAGATGATTTTAGTTATGTGTAGGATTGTGGTTTTGTGGAATGTGCGAAGAAAAGTAGTAGACCTGAATAAAAGCAAAAAGGAAGTTTCGGTATGTGAAAGGAGAGCAGCACAAAAGAAGAGGAAAGATGAAGTGCAACAGATCAGTGTACTGAGCCTAACCAGAATTGAACTCCAGCATATGTTGATGCTCTTTATCAGTTCAAGTATTGTATTACACTCTTTATAAATTGTAGACAGTGTGTCTCTTGTAGGCAGTGTGCCTTTTGTGAGCAGTGTGCTTGGGCAGTGAGCCCTAATTGGCAAGTGCCATTTTATATTTCCATTCTTCTAACAGAGAATACAATTTTGGGTTAATCACCTCATGGTTTTTTCCCTTAACAGGGTTTCTGTGTCAAAAATATTGTGTCATGTGTATTTCCATTTCATGGTTATGTTTGCTTATTTGAATTAATGCTGCATTGATTATTAAGAAAGTTCAGAAAGCAGAAATTATTAGGATAACTGATTCACCCCCCCTCTCAGTTATCAACAAAGGTATCTAGTGGAAATCCCCCTGAAGGTTGGTATAAACTAAAATTTTACAGAGTTGATAGAGGCAATCTTGGTCTATCAAGTGCAGGATGCATCATCAAGGACATGAAAGGGCATCCCTTTTATGCAACTTCAAAAAACTAAAGGCATCAATAACAAGGTAGAATCCCAAGCTCTGCTACTGGATCTAAATATTTGCAAGGCAAGTGGAATAGATATAGTGCATATTGAAGGAGATTCTATTGTAATCATTAATGTGGCAAGAAGGAAAGGCTCCTTGAATTGGAAAATTACTAACATCCTACAAGAGGCATGGTCATTATTTGATTCATTTGGAAAATATTATATTCAACATCTATATAAAGAGGTAAGGAAGTAGACTTCCTCACCAGCTTTTCCATTGATTACAAAGATGAATTAATCATTGTAGACACCTAAAATTGGCTCAGGTTGAATTAAGTAAATATTTTGATATTTATCTTAATTCTTATTTTCTTCTGTCAATTAAATAAATATTATAAGTTTATTTGATTGATTCATTATCCTACAATTAAATAAAATCATTTTATTTAATTAAAATCCCTAAATTCTTCTAATATCTCAAATCCTAAATCCACCTCACAAAATCCACCTCATCTTTCCACCTCATCTCTTCCACCTCACCATGTTGCACATATAATTAAATATTCTTAATATTTAATTAGCTAATATCCTCCAAAATCCAAAAATAAATCTTTAATTCAATTATCCTCCACCAATTGAATTTAATTCAATTGTTCCCCACTATCCTCCACCAATTAAATTTTCAATTCAATGGTTCCCCACTATACTCCACTATTGAATTCTTAATTCAATTGTTCCCCACTATTCTCCACTCATTGAATTCTTAATTCAATTGTCATAACTCACTATCCTCCACCATTTATTCTTAATTCAATTGTCATAATCCACTCTTCTCAAATAAAGAATTTTTAATTCATCAATTATGAATTAAAGATTCACAAAAAAATGAGAGCCATTGATCTCATTTTTTGATCCTCACCTTCCATTGCCTTTTCATAAAATCTATAAATAAAACTCTTCTCTAAGCAATTAAGGGAGAACTTCATCTTGCACAATAACTATACCCAAATCTCTCTTCTTCTCTCTATTTCTAGTATCCTCCATTATCATGTGTTGGAAGCTCACATTCAACACAAATAGGTATCAAAGCCATTCTTCCTTTGTCATCTTCAACAAACAAGCAAGCAAGGAAAGCTTCTGAGGGCTTCACAATCAAGATCAAAGAAAGATAGGCAAACAATGGAAGCCGCAGGGTAACAAGTTTTGTAAGTTTTATGCTTATTTAGTCAAGCTGTTATTTGCATATTTCATTGATGTTTGGGTTTAATTATCTTTATTGATCAATCCATTTACCCATCAACATTTTGGCGCCCACCGTGATCTAATCCACTTTGTTTGTGAGGTTTTGTTTTAGAAATTTTGTTGCAGGATATAGGTGTTTCCCAGAGCACATTCGGGTATCAACTTCCACAAACGACCTCCTACGCACAAACCCCGCTCATCATTGAGTCCAGAAGGCCTCAGAGGTAAGAAATCATATATCATTCTCTAGTGTGGATTACTTGAAAATTTCTAATTTTTTTTTTAACTTTTCCACCTATTTTTACACATAAAACAATAAAAAAACATAAAATTTTTGGAAAAAAAAGCATTACTTCTTATTTATTTATTTCTTTATGTTTTTCTAACATTTACATTTAAAAAAAAAACAAAAAACAAATCAACAATCACAAATCAAACATTAAAATCAAAAAATATATATATATATAGAAAAAAAAAACAAAAAACAAACAAATCAAAATCAAAATAAAAATCAAAATCAACAAATAATAAACTTTACAAAATAAAAAAATCAAACATTAAAAAAATAAAATACAAATAAAACATAAAAAAATAAATAAAACAAAATTAAAAAAAAAAAAGGCCAGCAAGAGCCGTAGCCCCTGCCGCCCCCCCAAAACCCCCCCCAAAACCTCTCGCGGCCACCCCACCACCCAACCCCCACTCCCCGCAGCTCCCTTCCCTCCCAACCCCCTGCCTGCATCCTCCCCCGCGCCGCTCCTCCATCTCCCCCGCACCACCTCGCCACCTAACCCCCGCTCCCCGCAGCTCCCTCCCACCCCCTTCCTCCCCCTCTACCGTGCCACCCGCCACCGCTCGTCGCCCACCCCCTCACTCTGTCCCCTGCGCCATCTCCGCCACACCCACCGCTTCACCGCCCTCTGCACCTTGACCCCCACGCCTCCCCTCACCCCTCGGCCCCCTCCCCTGCAAACCCTCTGCCACCCCGCCTCCCCTTCTCCCGCCGCCCCCCCGCGCCCTTCCCTCCACCAAACCCTTGGCCCTCCCCCCTGCGCTCACCTCGATCCGCCAACCGCCGCCTAGATCCCGTCGTCGCCACACCACCCGCGCCGTCCTCTGTGTCGCCCGCCACCAGCCATCACTGCCGCTCCTCCACCCTGCCTCCACCTCTGCCCAACCTCCACCTGCCTTCGACCACCGCTTACACACACACTCACATAAATTAAAAACCCAAAATCAAAAATAACAAAAAAAACAAAAACAAAAACAAAACAAAAACAAAACAAAACACATAAAAAATTATTAAAAATAAATAAATACATCAATCAATAAAGGTAAAATCAAACAATAAAAAAAAAAGAGGGGGCATTCTTTCTTTTTTTCTTTTTTGATGGCCAATTAGCGAAATAGGCGATTTTTTTTTTCAAACTCACACAACTTTTGCATACGGAATTGAAAATTTGTAAATTTGGACTTTTCGAAAAGCTGACGAGATGACCTTTGCCATTGTGAAGAAATTTTCTGGTGATGGTACCATTTTACAACTTTTTTCGCAGTCAAAGGTCAAACATGCACATAAACTTCAAATGCCCATATCTTTTGCGTTTTTGATCGAATTTTCGCAAATGTTTTTTTGAAACTGCATAGAATTTCCTGAAGAATCTATTTATGCAGTCATTTTTTCTATATCAATTCATTCTTCGTCAGATTTTTCTTAGATTACCAACATTTGCATAACGATCATCTTGGCTAGTCTTCTTGCTCCGTTTTCGTTCTAGTGATTTGCACGTGATCCTTCAGGACTGGAACAACATTATAAATAACATATATAGCAGATTGGACAATGAAAACAATCTGGGTACACTCATTCTAATCTTTCATCTTCAATCATGTTTTCATCACACACTTCAATTTGGGCTCATAAAACGAACATTGATTGATCACACATCATTGAAATTGAGCTTAAAATAAACCAGTATCTTCCATTCATATCTTGATTTGGGCTTTAAAAAGAACCTGTGCTTGAAGTGCCTTCCTGACATTTCAATTCTTAAGGGTTAATTTACAAGTGTGAGTGTGAATCAAGTGTGCATGTGTATGCTCTCTCCTCACACCGCAAGGTGACCTTGGAGATCAAAAACACCTCACTTGATTCACTTTTGTTCACCCTTTCCTAGGAGGCCTGCTATGGGATTTCATCACCCCTAGGGATGACCTCATCCGAGGTTGAATTGAAAGACATCCTTATTGAAATCAGAATCTTGTCACTCTTAGCTAAGCCCCAAAGAACTTTATACCTTTGGGAAGTGAAGGTGAAGGGTGGGTTACCCCTTTCTCCCAGCTGTGTGGCAAGATTTCGTTTTCAAATTCCTAGTCAACCTCATGCAATTTAGTCTAAGACCTAATTGGCCATACCAACTTGACTAGACATTAGGCTTGTGATGTGTTTTCAAGTGCTTTCTTAATAATCATCACATTTCATTTTTAAAGTCACAAACTTGCTTATGTGTCTTGTGTGAGTGATTCATGTGTGTATATGCATGATCATTTGTTTGAACATTGCCAAATCAAGCTATAAACACCAAACACATAAACAAATCAATATACACTTTCATCCTAGTCACCTTCATCCTAATCAACTTCATCCAAACAATCCACATCATCATCGAATCATAACCAAGAACTTGCCAAAAAAAGACTTAAGACTTAACCACTTGTGTGACATTATGTCAACCTTAGAGGACCTCCAAAAGCTCCTTCATATGCTTCACCACACACATGCAAGTCCAAGTGGCCCTTTGTATATAAACCATGCTAGCCTAATACAAAAAGACTTAATTACCTTTGACAAGGGAGATACCAATCTAGCCAATGCATCTTATGAGTGGCCTTCACCATCCAATCCCATGCCAACACATGAACCAACAAGTCCTATCATAAGACCACCATGTGATCCTACCCCTAGTCCATCTTCTAGCCCATCAAGCCCTTCATCAACTCCATACCCATGTTCTACCAATCCTCCAGCACAGGATCCCTTGGACATAATCATACAACAATTAGTTCAAACAAATTTGATTAAGCTGCCACCGATAGACCTTTTTGAACCAATCCTTACACCCCCTCGATATAATGAAAACCATTATTGTGCATACCATAGATATAAGGGCCATACAACAACCAATTGCGTCAAACTTAAGAGTTTGATCAAAAAAATCATAAATTGTGGTAAGATTATCCCTTCATCCAATCCAAATCCTAATCCACCCAATCCAATTAGCCCCCAACCTAATCCTAGTCCTAAGCCTACAACATCATCCGCTATTATTACTCATCTATTATATCATCCATCTACCCATACACCTGCGACGGATGTGATCCAAGGACTACTAGCAGAAAGTCAACCATGTCCCCAAAGTCTGGTCCTTGACCTTCCCAAAGATTCTTCCAATACCATGTCAAATCCTACAACCCCTTCATGTCATCCACAACCCCTTGAGCTTCTCAAAGAGCCTTCTACCATGCACCAGAGTCAAGGTCCATCACACCCTCATGTTGTTGACCAAGAGCCTATCCAAGAGCCCTCAATTAAAATTCTTAGCCCTTCAAGCCCATCATGTGACCAACAAGCCATCAAGCCTATTCAAGAGTCTCCTATTATGAATCCAAGTCAAGAGTCATCATGTTCTCATGTTGTTGACCAAGAGCCTATCTAAGAGCCTTCCACTTCCATTCAAGCAACCCAAGAGGTATGCCAAGAGTTTAATCCTAAGCATGTGGAAACATTAAGCCCTAGTCCAACTCAAGATCAAAACACTTTCATGCAACCCATCCATAACCTTTACCTATTCTACGATCAAAATATGCCCTATGCAGAGGATGTCCTTGAACAACTTGATCCCATACCCATCCATGAGTGAGAAACCTCCATTACTCCTATCCATATTCCACCTAGTCCCATTTGTGATCCAACAACTTCCACTTCCTATGATGAGACACTTGCCTCCCAAGTGCACATAGATGATCAACCCCATAACTGGGACCATAAAGAGCATAATGATGATCAAGATCCAAACAATCCTTCACCATCCATTATTGACCAAGCTACAAATCCTCCACCGTATATCCTTGGTCTTACTACCTTCATGCATGAATGTTCTTTCTTAGAACACCAACAACCATTATCTGCTATCGCATCTTCCTCATCCAATAAAGAACTCGCTGCTAGTGCACCTATACATAATCCTACTGTCCACCGCATACTCCAGAATATGAACTATCAAGGTAAAGGTTTAGGCCTTCATGAACAAGGTATTTTGGAGCCCGTCCATGTCAATGTTCCTCCTCCTTCATACGACCTTGGATACAGACCCCAAGGTGAGAAAACTCAAGATGTTGGTACTTCCTCCATTCCTCCTAAGTCTACCACTTTCCACCGCAAACCCTATCATATCCCCAAAACATATGTTGCCATTCCACCTCCCTCATCCTACAAATCCCAAAAGCATGTGACCGTACACCTTCCACCATCCAATCTCCCTCCGCTACTTCCAAATCCTAACACCCCTCCGTGCTTTTTACCTCCGCTACTTCCAACTCCTAATATCCGCCCATGCCGTTTACCACCACTTCTTCCAACACCTTATCCATCCATCTATAAATCCTCTAAATATCCCAATCATGGCCGACAAATGCACATATTGTCTAAACAAGGATCTTTCACCAACCCCACTCCTACCATCCCATGGGGATTCAATGACAAATATGTGGATGCCTCTACCTATAAAGTCAAAAATCCTAAGAGTCCTCATGACCTAGGATATAAAAGCCAAGAATCAAAACATTATCCATATCAAAAGCTGCATACACCCATACACCTCAATGCCAAACTGAAAAAGGTGTGGGTCCCCAAGCAACAAATGATTACTCCGAAAGCTAAACAAAAGCTGCATACACCCAAACCCATACCTTCACAGGTACTATCTAAAAACAAAATGGTTTGGGTACACAAGCAAAAAGTCCTAAAGACACATGGGGCATCCACATCTCAAGAATTCCAACCATTCACTTTCTCTCATTCCATCCAAAAGTCTCAACTTCTTCCATCCCATATGGCAAGCAAAAATCAGAAAAATACTAAGTCTATGTGGGTCTATAAATTCCTAAATCACTCATCCACCAAGCAAATATCTCCACTGCTTCATACACCACCCTCCTATCATCAGCTTCAATGTTTATCACGATACATGCAACCATTGGTCATGGTTCCCTTCCATTCCACAACACTTCCGTATAACTCCATCTCCCCTCCCTTCCACTACTATCCTACATATCTTCCTCATCCTATGGTCCATGCTTTTGCATAAACTTTCCTTCCATCTTTGGATAAGTCCTTCTGTATTCCGCATCATCATCCACTATCGTACCTTCCATAATCCGCTATCTACATACTCATATCTCCCTTTCATATGATCCCCTACCAACATCTATGAGAACACTTAACATTGTTCATGCGACAACATCTATCTAGCAGGACTATCACCTTTCAAGGAACTCTATACTTGAGTCTTTCCATATCCGCGTTCTCCTACCCAAATGTTTCAAAAAAAAAGAAAAAAAAAAGGAAAAAAGAAAAAAGTAAAGAAAAATCCCTTCATCCAATGGTGGAAACCAGGCAAATAGGCACCTTGGATAAGTACCATGATGAAAACCTGGTAAACAGGTGTCATGTGTAAAGTTGATCTTCTATGTCACCTACACTTGGGGGCACTTTGTCTCATCGGCATATCACTCTTCTCCTACCAGTTTCCTTTCATACCATTTCCTATCCTATCCTCTATCCATTACATACCTATCCGGTCCCATCCATCCATCCAAACTTCCTTTCCTCTATTCTTTGGTCTTGATAAAGATTGGGGGCACAATGTTGACAAATGTTTTGAATGGCTCTTGATATAATTTATCCCTCCATACCATGCAAATCATTCATTATCCTCTCATCCTCCTATCATCATTAGCATTGTCATGAGCAATCCTACGTACTCTACCTACAATGGGGCATGTTACACTTATGAGACATAGTCCTTGGAGATCACATCCTTGTTTCCTTCTATCCACTATTGCCCATCCTCATAACCATCTGTATCTACTATCTTCCATCCATCTACATATCCGTGGTGGTTCCTTGTCATCAGTATTGTTTGTTCCATATCTATTCCATGTCATGTCTCTTTTTGTTCCATATCTGATCCACATCGTGTCTTATCTGATCCATATCTGATCCATATCGTGTCTTATTTGATCCATATATGATCCATGTATGTTCCATATCAAGTCTCATCTGATCCATATCTTGGGTCCATTAGGGTTCTTGTCGAACTATGTCGCCTCTGAGTTATCACATAGGCAAGGCCATTATCAATGCGCCCCCGAGGCTCTGCGTCCCTGTCCATCTCATATCTTGTCATCTATCCTCTAGTCCATCCATGGTCCAAGCCCCGAACTACGTTGCCTCTGCATTGTCACGTAGGCAAGGCCATTATTCCCATGCACCCCTGAGGCTCCACTTTCCCCTCTGTTCCATGTCTAGTCCTTCTATCCATCTGAGTCCGCTCCACTTCCTGTCCATCCCATGTCTTGTCGTCCGTCCCACCAATAAGGATTGTGATACCTTCTGCTAGACAAACAAGAGAAACAAAGCCCGCTTCCAAACAAAAATCTTGACGAAAAACATCAACCTGTCCAAGGCAAAATAGAGCACCATACTGAAACACTCAAGCTAAATCTCATATCAATTATGGCAAAAAGACACATCTAAATGCAAGAATGTTTTGTGTTGGTTAGATTAAGAGTCTTGATTTATGCTATCATACCTTTCTATGCTACTCGAGGATGCCAAAAGCTAGAGATGCTATGATGGGGGCATGATTATTTTCTTTGTTTGCTGCTTGTGGATTAAACTTTAGTAATGTGACGACTTTTGTCTAACGACATGATCGGCAAAAGATCATTGAGGACTTCGAGGTCTAAACATGAAAAGGGGCAATCCTTGTCTATTGAAAAATGCAAGAAATTCTCAGGTCATCTAGATTCAATTTTGACTAGATGCTTGTATTAACTTGCTATATCAAAATCCATGTAAGTAATACTCAGGTCATCTCGGTTTAATTATACCTAAATGCTTGTATTTTCTTACAACATAATAAAGCCCAATGATGAAAGCGCTTCAAAATACTTGCTATATCAAGGTGACAAATATCCATATCCATATCCATACCGTATCCAACTACAGTTCATATCCATTTCCATATCTATACCATATCCAATTGCGTCTCATATCCATATCCATACCGTATCCAATTGCAAGTCTATCCTTAATCCATGTCAATCAAGTCAAGTCAATCTTGTCAAATGATCCAATCACAATCAGTGGTCTTGATCCTTGTCCGGTCGTAAACCAACTCAGTCAATCAATCAATCAATCAATTGTCTTAGACAGGATGTTGCATTGTTGAAACCAAACCAACACACGCGTCTTACATGACATGCTTCATTTCCTGAAACTAGACACTATCCTTCATGTTGCTCTAGGGATATATCATTCCCCGCCATGACAACACTATCGTATCAAATGTCTTAGGCAGGATGTTGCATTGTCGAAACCAGACCCGGAGTCTTATACGACATATTTCATTCCTGAAACTAGACATCATCAACCTATATTGTTGGTTTACCGCTCGACAGGGGCAATACCTTGTTTATGCTTGTGTCATTTGTGTATACTTGCTTACTTGCTTGTGTGTGTTATCATTTTTATCTTGCATTCCATATCATTCATCCCTTTCTTCTGCATTCAACCATTTCATCTCCTGTTAACATATCTTATCATGAGATTGTTCGTCTCACGCCTGCCGCCCTCTCCCCGTCCAATCTCCCGAGGGGGCATCCTATCATCATAACCTGTACCAGGGGCAAACTGGGGCATGTATCATTATCAGAATATTCTTATTCTTTGAAACAACATGATTAAAGACATTGCTTCAAAGAGGGGCAAAATGTAGACACCTAAAATTGGCTCAGGTTGAATTAAGTAAATATTTTGATATTTATCTTAATTCTTATTTTCTTCTATCAATTAAATAAATATTATAAGTTTATTTGATTGATTCATTATCCTACAATTAAATAAAATCATTTTATTTAATTAAAATCCCTAAATTCTTCTAATGTCTCAAATCCTAAATCCACCTCACAAAATCCACCTCATCTTTCCACCTCATCTCTTCCACCTCACCATGTTGCACATATAATTAAATATTCTTAATATTTAATTAGCTAATATCCTCCAAAATCCAAAAATAAATCTTTAATTCAATTATCCTCCACCAAATTTTAATTCAATTGTTCCCCACTATCCTCCACCAATTGAATTTTCAATTCAATGGTTCCCCACTATACTCCACTATTGAATTATTAATTCAATTGTTCCCCACTATTCTCCACTCATTGAATTCTTAATTCAATTGTTCCCCATTATTCTCCACTATTGAATTTTTAATTCAATTGTCATAACTCACTATCCTCCACCATTTATTCTTAATTCAATTGTCATAATCCACTCTTCTCAAATAAATTTTTTTTAATTCATCCATTATGAATTAAAGATTCACAAAAAAATGAGAACCATTGATCTCATCTTTTGATCCTCACCCTCTATTGCCTTTTTAGAAAATCTATAAATAAAACTCTTCTCTAAGCAATTAAGGGAGAACTTCATCTTGCACAATAACTATACCCAAATTTCTCTTCTTCTCTCTATTTCTAGTATCCTCCATTATCATGTGTTGGAAGCTCACATTCAACACAAACAGGTATCAAAGCCATTCTTCCTTTGTCATCTTCAACAAGCAAGCAAGCAAGGAAAGCTTCTGAGGGCTTCACAATCAAGATCAAAGAAAGATAGGCAAACAATGGAAGCCGCAGGGTAACAGGTTTTGTAAGTTTTATGCTTAGTTATTCAAGATGTTATTTGCATATTTCATTGATGTTTGGGTTTAATTATCTTTATTGATCAATCCATTTACCCATCAACAATCATTAGTGACAACTGAAGCATGGGACACATTCAAAAAAATGTTAATTTTTGATTAAGATCAAAGATTTTTCACACAAGGTTAGCCTATAGGATAGTGTTCGTAACATCATGTAATAATAATCATCTAACATTTATGATTCAAATATGGGGACTGAAATGGACTATAGGGAAACCATAACCTTATCTCATAATTATTAGTACTTGACTTCTCATTTAGTAATTAACCAACATTAGTGAATCACAACATATCTCTATATGAGGGGAAAACTTGAAAACATAAATTGGGCTCTGCAATGATCTAAATATCTTCACCATTGTGTAAAGAAATTGATATGTGGGTAATAATCATCAAAAAAATAAGCAGACAACCTCTCTTAGGGAGTTTACTAGGCATCGGTTGAAGAAAATCCTTAAGTCTAAGGCTAGGATCATCATTTTCAGTATTTAGCGGGTCTTAAAGGAGTTTTTAGCTACCAATCATAGATACTGAGTAAACATTGATATAACCTCAATATTTTTGGGAGTGCTAATAGATTTAGAAGGAAAGAAGGATTTTGAGGCTATAGATGGATTTCCTAAGCCTACAAACTAAGGATGAATCCTGAACAAACCGTGATAGTTTCTCCATGTAGATCTCCTCAAGGTCTTTGTGAAGAAAAGCACTCTTCACATCCCTCTAGTGCACATCCCAACCATATGTGGCAGTAATGGCAAGAGTAAGTTGGATTGAAGTCATTTTGGCCACGGGTGCAAAAGTCTTTGTGTAGTCAATACCAACAACTTGTGAAAAACCCTTGATAACCAAATGTGCCTTGTACTTGATATCAACCGACTCATCTGCAAAAAACTTGGTTCGATATATCCACCTACATTGAACTATCTTCCATCCCTTAGGAAGTGTAGTCAAGTCCCAAGTGTTATTTCTAATTAGAGATGTCTTAATCAATGCAGTCCCAGGGTGTGGTTTTCCTATGCCAAGCTGTCTGCTCCTCGTCAAAGATGGCATTTTAATGGGACCTTAGTCTCCATTTTTGTATAGTGGAGAGGCATGTATAGAGGTAGCACACAAGAAGATGGCAATGAAAGATATATCTTTCTTCAAAGGGGTTGCAAGCATCAACACATCAAGAATAGTAGACTAGAGCTCTATTTTGGGCAAATAACTACTATGACATTTGTTGTCTACTACCTATAATCAAGTTTATATTTGCCATGTCAAGGCTTTTTTTTGGTTTTTATGATAGTAAAATATGTTCATTAGAAAATAGGAATGAAGGTGGAGGTGGCCTTTGTGGCACCATTTTTCTATTCCATCAATATCAAAAAAATCAATATACCTCTTTTGTTTAATTTTAATATACGAGAGTGGTCCCTAGACCATAATTCATTGATCAAAAAATAGTGGATGCATATTCCCTGTGGGAGGATTCAAGTATCATTATACAATCATGGTGGAAGAACAATCCAAGAAATTGCATTAATAGATCTCAACCCACAAATTCTCATCCAGACTCAAAAATATAGAAATTACATAGCATCTTTTGTTTCACTATGGAATGTAGAAAAGTATGGAGGCCATAATAAGTTGTTTCAATTCCTCCACACAATTTGAGTTTCTTAAGACCATAATGTTGCAAGTATGGGCCTAACTGGTGTTTTCATTGATGTCAACATACTCCTGTTGCATTAATCATAAGGATTGGATGAGCTGTGAGCTGAGGATATTGAGAAAATTAGTCTCAATTAGGAACAGTGATGACAGTAAGGCAAAAGTCCAAGATAGGATGAGGATTAGAGGATGTGGATTAAAGGGTTTGTAGATATGTGTCTTAAGGTGATCCAGTAGAGATTTCAGAGGTCCGCATGAAGATCTAAAGGTGTGGCCGCTCAAGTAAAACCGGTTCTGGTAGGTGTTTAGAGATGACAGAGTGATACAGATAGGTCCGGTGAGATCTGGAAATGCATTATCCTATTCTGCGGATTTGAGGGAGTGTTGAGGAAGTCTTTTTGAAGTATCAACTCGATTGGTTCGTGGTTTGAAGGTCCACAAGCATCTATTCCTTTGTGACAGTAATGACAGACTGTGTTCTTGAGGTTCCAAATCCAGGGGAGATGGATTTCAGTAAGAAGAAGAAGTATGGATGTTCTTGGTGATTCAGGCAAGCTTGTGGAGGTCTTTGGATCGTGTCCAGTTCGTGTTGGTGGTCCGCATTGAAGTTGGAGCTCACATTGAAGAATACCTTCCGGATGATGGTGTTCTTTCTGAGACTGGCCGATTGGATGAGTTACACATCCTGCGAATGTTCTTGTTGATGTTTGCCGACTTAGATGATCATTCCTAAGTTGATGTATTGTATAAATAAGGGATTGCGAAGTCATTTCAAAGTTGTCCTTGTTGAGATGAGAGTGTGGTAGAAAGGAGGAGAGTGAAAGGAAGAGCATAGGTATTGGGCTTAAATGGAACTAATTCAAGCATGGTGAAGATGCTACTTTCCAGTTCAAGTAGGTGATACTTATTTCTTTGTAGACAATGTGTCTCCTGTAGGCAGTGGGCCTCTTGTGAGCAGTGTGCTTAAGCAGTGAGCCCTAATTGGCATGTGCCATTTTGTTCTTTCTATTCTTCTAATAGAGAATACAATCTTGGGTTAATCACCCCATGGTTTTTCCCTTAACCAAGTTTTCCACGTCAAAATCTTGGTGTCTCATGTGTTGATGTGTTTATGCTCTTGATTCATTGCATTATGTTTCCATGATTGATTTATTATTATGCTGCTGAATTGTAAAGTGAAGTTAAGTGTTTAATTGAAGAATTTTTTGTACAACTGATTCACCCCCCTCTCAGTTGTCTGCCCTAAGTCTAACAATTGGTATCAGAGCCAAGTTCCTCTAAAAGGAGCTTAACCGCTTGAGGAGATCCAGAATGACATCTTACAAGAAGGATAGTCTGAAGTTTGATGGAACCAATTTTAATCTTTGGAAAGGTCGCATGAAATGTCACTTGCAATGTATGGGAATGGTGTATTGGACCATAGTTACAACAAAGTATACACCTCCACAGGGTGGTCCAAAAGCCCAAATGAAATCACAGATGCTGAAAACAATCTGCGAACTATAGAAGCTCTTCTAAGTGCATTATCTGATTCAGAGCTCTCAAATGTTATTGACCTACCAACTGCTTTTGAGATTTGGGAAAAACTGGAACTTCTGCATGAAGGAGACAAGTATGTTAAATGTGCAAGGCTACAAAGTCTGAAAGGAAAATTTGAAAATCTGAAGGTGAGAGATGATGAAAATATTACTACTTTTATGCCAAGAGTAAATGAGATTGTTTGTGGAATTAGAAATGCTGGTGGAGTCTTGGATGAAGATGAGATTGTTGGCAAAATTCTCAGATCCCTTCCTGCTTCTTATAAAATCAAGGCTGCTTCCATTGAAGAATTTAGAGCCCATACAACTGTCAGAAGAGATCAATTGGCTGGTAAATTAGCTGCATTTGAAATGACCAAGTTTGGAGATGCCCCTCCTAAGACTGAATCTGCATTCAAAGCCAGTACCTCTGTGAAAGGTAAACAAAGGTTTGATCCAGGAGAGAACTCTTCAAGAAACCTCTCATGCTATGAAAGAACAAGAAAAGACCTAGAAAAGGAGGAAGCAGAAACTGCTCAACTTGAAGCCCTTATTGCAAAAAGATTGCCAAGAGGATCTGGTAAATATGAAGGAAAATTGCCTTTTAAGTGTTTTAACTACAATAAGATTGGTCATTTTGCCTCAAAGTGTTTGGAAAGATTTTCAAGGCCAAATCCTAACATATCAAGGTTCCAAAAGAACTGTTACTATGTTCAAGAGGAAGATGATAATGAAGGAGTAATAGATGATGAATCAAAGATAGGAAACAAATCCGGAAATGAATGGGTGTTCATTGCCATCAAGGAAGAAGATCCAATGTCCTCTGTATCTGTCAATCATAAGACTGTGGAAAGAGCTCTGGCGGCCCAAGTTGAAGAGAAGGATGATTGGGTCATTGACAATGGATGCTCTCACCATATGACAAGTGACAAAAATAAGTTCATAGATTTGGAAAGGTATGAAGGAGTGGTAAAGTTTGGTGATAATTCTGCTGGTAGAATCAGAGGAAGAGGAACTATTTCTTTTGATGGAAGGAACAAAACTGGTAATGTACTGTATGTTGAAGGTTTGAAGCACAATCTTCTCAGTGTTGGATAGTTGGTGGACAAAAGCTATGATCTCCAATTCAAGAATGGAAAATGCAAGATCTTTGAAAGTTCTGGAACAGAGATTGCATCTGATACTCAAACAAAAGGTAATATCTTTCATTTGGTTGGTGCTGATAAAAGTTGCTTATTTGTTCAAGTTGATCAGAGTTGGTTATGGCATAGGAGGATGTGTCATGTGAATTTTGATAATATCATCAAGATAAGCAATACTTAGGCTGTAAGAGATCTTCCAAAATTGGTGAAACCTACTAATAGCTTGTGCAAAGAATGTCAGTTGGGTAAGCTAAGCAGAATCACATTGAAGAGTAAGGAACTGTCCTCTATCAGATTATTGGACATAGTTCATACTGATCTTTGTGGTCCGACAAGAATCAGGAGTGTGCAAGGTGACAGATACTTCATGTTACTAATTGATGACTTTTCCCAGATGATGTGGGTAACCTTTCTGAAAGAGAAATCAGAAGCTCTTGAGAAGTTCAAAATATTCAAGGCTATGGTAGAGAATGAAACCAGATTAAAATTGAAATGTCTGAGGTCTGATAGAGGTGGAGAATTCACATCCGGCGAGTTCATAGAATTTTGTGAGAAGCATGGAATAAAGAGACAATTGTCTACTCCTAGGACTCCACAGCAAAATGGAGTAGTGGAAAGAAAGAACTGGACCATCCAGGAAGCATCTAGGACCATGATGATGGAAGCAAATGTTCCTCAGATCTATTGGAGAGAAGCTGTCAGCACTGCAGTCTATACTCTCAATCGAGTTCAAATCAGAAGCAATACCAGTAAGACTCCTTATGAACTTTGGTTTGGCATCACTCCTACTGTGAGGTATTTTAGAGTTTTTGGTAGCAAATGTTACATTAAAAGAGATAAAGATCTAGGAAATTTTGATGCTAGAAGTGATGAAGGAATATTCTTGGGTTACTCTACTCAAAGCAAAGCATATCGGTGTTATAACAAGAGATTGAGAAAGATGATAGAAAGTACAAATGTGAAGGTTGATGAGGGAATTAAGAAACCCTCAAGGTTTTATGAATATGATGAAGATGATCAGAATGGTGCTCTAATTCAAGGAGCCCAAGCCTCCTTTGTAAGTCAGATCCAAACTAATCCAGAAAATCAGGAAGAAGAGTTGAGTTTCAATGAGCCTGATCAAGAATCAGAAGTGCAAGAATTTTCCAAAGTTCCTAGGTATGTAAGACTGAACCACTCTGAGGATTAGATCATAGGTGATAAAAGCAAAGGAGTACAAACAAGAAGGAGAATTGCTCAAGATTCAGAAGAGTATTGTCTGATTTCAAAGATTAAACCTAAGACAGTGAATGAAGCTTGCAATGATGAAAACTGGACTAAAGCAATGGAGGAAGAGCTGATGCAAATTGAGAAAAATCACACTTGGGATCTTGTTCCCAAACTTAGAAACAAGAATGTGATTGGAACCAAATGGGTCTTCCAGAACAAACTGAATGAAGTTGGTGAAGTAATCAGAAATAAACCCAGATTGGTCTGCAAGGGTTACTCTCAAATAGAAGGAGTTGATTTTGAAGAAACTTTTGCTCCGGTGGAAAAAATTGAAGCAGTTAGATTATTTCTTGCATTTGCTGCCTTCAAGGATTTCAAGGCATATCAGATGGATGTCAAGTATGCCTTCCTGAATGGTGACTTGGAAGAAGAAGTGTACATAGAGCAACTAGATGGATTTCAATTGTCTGATCATGGTGATATGGTCTGCAAGTTGAAGAAGGAACTGTATGGACTGAAGCAAGCCCCAAGAGCCTGGTATGAAAGACTGGACAAATATCTTTTGAAGATTGGTTTCAACAAAGGTACTACGAACAGTAACTTGTATTTCAAAATTGATCATGAAAACATCTTGATTGTTGAAGTGTTTGTTGATGATATCATTTTTGGAGAAAGAGATAGTATGTGTAAAACTTTTGCAAATCAAATGAAAAGTGAGTTTGAGATGTCCATGCTTGGTGAAATAAATTTCTTTTTGGGTCTACAAATTACTCAAACAAAGAAAGGAATCTTCATTTCTCAGACCAAATATGTGAAAGAATTGTTGAATAAATTTGGGATGGAAGATTCAAAACCAATGAATACTCCCATGGCAACTGGATGTAATTTGAGCAAAGATGATGACTCTCCTAACGCTGATCAGACAAAGTATAGGTCAATAATTGGAGGACTGTTGTATCTCACTCAAACTAGACTAGACATTATGCAGGCTGTTGGTCTTGTTGCTATATTCCAGGCTGATCCTAGAGAATCTCATGTCATGGCAATCAAGAGGATTTTTAGATATCTAAAAGGGACATTTGAGTATGGTCTGTGGTATCCTAGGGATCATGATTTCTCTCTTCATGCATATACATATGCAGATTGGCCAAGAGATGTGGATGACCGGAAGAGTACCAGTGGTGGAGTATTCTTTTCAGGGAAGAGATTGGTTTCTTGGCTAAGAAAGAAACAAGAGGCAATATCTCTGTCTACAACTGAAGTAGAATATATTGCAGCAGTAGGTAGTTGCACTCAAGTTTTGTGGATAAAGCAGATGCTAAGAGATATCAAAGTGGAGTATGAGGAACCTATCACAATCTTCTGTGACAACTCAAGTGCAATAAATATATCTAAGAATCTGGTGTTGCATTCAAAGACTAAACACATATCCATCAAGTTTCACTTTTTAAGAGAGCAAGTGAACAAGAATGAAGTCAGATTGGAGTTTGTACCTTCCAAGGATCAGATTGCAGACATCTTTACTAAACCTCTACCTAAGGATTCTTTTGAGTATCTCAGGGAGAAGTTAGGGGTTATTGCCCCTCCGGTGATGAACTAAGGTGCACTGAGGTGCATCAGTCTAATGGATATCACAGTCATATCTTGTGATCTAGATTAATGATGGGGAGCTGCTACTTAGGGGGAGCAGCAAGTATGAATCTGAAGTGTTGGAATTGCAAGTATGTGTCCTTTGCCATTAATGTCAAAGGGGGAGAGAAGACATCTGAAAAACAAGTGGTTTCTGATTAAAGGGGGAGCAATAAAGGGAGAGACGACATGTGAATGGTTGTTGCTGATAGGGGGAGTTGTGACAGTGAGAAGAAGTTCTTGTCTTGATCGTTAAAATAGTTTTTCACATCATCTTTTGCCATCAATGACAAAGGGGGAGATTGTTGCAAGTATGGGCCTAACTGGTGTTGTCATTGATGTCAACATACTCCTGTTGCATTAATGATAAGGATTGGATGAGTTGTGAGCTGAGGATATTGAGAAAATTAGTCTCAGTCAGGAACAGTGATGACAGTAAGGCAAAAGTCCAAGATAGGATGAGGATCAGAGAATGTGGATTAAAGGGTTTGTAGATACGTGTCTTAAGGTGATCTAGTAGAGATATCAGAGGTCTGCATGAAGATCTAAAGAAGGTGTGGCCACTCAAGTAAAATCGGTTCTGGTAGGTGTTCAAAGATGACAGAGTGATACAGACAGGTCCGGTGAGATCTGGAAATGCATTATCCCATTCTACGGATTTGAGGGAGTGTTGAGGAAGTCTTTTTGAAGTATCAACTCAATTGGTTCATGGTTTGAAGGTCCGCAAGCATCTATTCCTTTGTGACAGTAATGACAGACTGTGTTCTCGAGGTTCCAGATCAAGGGGAGATGGATTTTAGTAAGCAGATGAAGTATGGATGTTCTTGGTGATTCAGGAAAGCTTGTGGAGGTCTTTGGATCGTGTCCAGTTTGTGTTGGTGGTTTGCATTGAAGTTGGAGCTCACATTGAATAATAACTTTGGATGATGGTGTTCTTTCTGCGACTGGCCGACCAGATGAGTTACACATCCTGCGGATGTTCTTGTTGATGTTTGCCGACTTAGATGATCATTCCTAAGTTGATGTCTTGTATAAATAAGGGATTGTGAAGTCATTTCAAAGTTGTCCTTGTTGAGATGAGAGTGTGGTAGCAAGGAGGAGATAGAAAGGTAGAGCAGAGGTATTGGGATTAAATGGAACTGATTCAAGCATGGTGAAGATGCTACTTTCCAATTCAAGTAGGTGATACTTATTTCTTTGTAGACAGTGTGTCTCCTATAGGCAGTGGGCCTCTTGTGAGTAGTGTGCTCGGGCAGTGAGCCCTAATTGGCATGTGCCATTTTGTTCTTTCTATTCTTCTAACAGAGAATACAATCTTGGGCTAATCACCCCGTGGTTTTTCCCTTAACTGAGTTTTCCACGTCAAATTTTTGGTGTCTCATGTGTTGATGTGTTTATGCTCTTGATTCATTGCATTATGTTTCCATGATTGATTTATTATTATGCTGCTGAATTGCAAAGTGAAGTTAAGTGTTTAATTGAAGAAAGTTTTGTACAACTAATTCACCCCCCCTCTCAGTTGTCTGCCCTAAGTCTAACACATAAAGGCTATATATTTTGGTCTAAATAATTTAGCATGTGTATAAGTTCAATTGTAATTGTTAAAATAGTTGTTGGAGTAGTTGTTTTATCTCTTGCACTTATTATAGTAGGACTTATGCACTAAGGAAAAATAAAAGAGTAGAGACATCCATTGAAATATATAAACCCTTTGGTACAATATTGTTTGGGGGCTCTTGTTGCAATATTATGTATCTAATCCTAGGTTATGGTTTAATAATCTTTTATTTTCTTGTAGAATCTAGATAGTCATCTAGGAAATCAACTTAATAGTCACTCTTTATTGATAAATATATATATTGTATCTCTTTTGGAATGAATATGATTTTCAATTTTACATCTATTTTCATTTTCATTTTCACAATCCAAATTCCTAGCTTGACACCTTTTTCTTAATCTTTTTTAGTAAACATACCTTTGTTGAGATGGATCCTCCTGTAATTGAGAGCATATTAATGTGTAACCTCTACTAAAGAATTTATAATGTTCTTAGTTGTTGATTTAATCTTGAGCATTTCCAACTCAAACTCCTTAAAAAATTTCAGACTCACCAACTCACCAATGAACTAAGGAGAATTAAAATTACTTGTAATTATACCCAAATGTATAAAAATAATTGGTCAATCATTTTTATATTCAACTTTTATTTGAATTATTATAGCCTCATGGGGAGTTAGTAGCATGGATAATGGAAATGACTCTAAGTTGAAATGTTCCACATGGTTTTCTTTTACTAAAATAGAGAAGGTTACAAATAATTTCTCAGAGTAATAGTTAATTGGGTCAAGAGGATATGGAGTTGTAAAATCTATTGGGAATTTTGACCAATAGATGATTATAGCTTGAAATAGATTTAGGGTATATGAATATGTTTCAAACAATATTGTTGAAAAAAGCCTCATCATGCCTATATTTTCTAGGTATATAAGGCTATGTTTCTAGAAGGTGAAATGGTGGCTATGAAAATGGTTCAAAAAGGGAAATTATAGGGTGAAGTTGAGTTCAAAAATGAGATTGAGATTCTTTCTTCATAATCCACTATTATACATTTATTTTCTATTTCAAAATTTATATCTTTTAGTGCATCATTTAATAAGTATACAATGCCCAAACCAAATCGAGAACATTATGATCATCATGTATTAAAGCATAGATTTTAAAGAGGAATCATGTAAAACTTTGAGCAAATGGCCTACTCTCAAACCACCTCATCTCCCTACTCACCTTTTACAATTAAAATGTAATTTTTAAGTAATATTCATATGGGTTAATTCAAATGAAAAATCTTTTCCTTATAATTTCAAAAGTTGACTCCGGTTAAATGTACAAAGTTGAGTCCACTTAAGGTTGAAGTTTCGGCCTTAGAAATCGGGCAAACCAAAATGGGATCCTGTTATGGATCAGGATCCCAAGCCTAAAATCTAGGACGAGATCCCAAACCTAGCCCCAAGAAACGAGATCCCGTTTAGAACGGGATTTCATCTTGTAAAACTATTAAATTTTTTAAAAATCACCTGCGTGCTCATTTTCTCCCAGTGACAATGAGAAGTGCAGAATGGGATCCCGAGTACAAACGCACAATTTCCAGCCATCAAAAGTCTAGGTGAGTCCATATTTTTGCACATTTGTTTGTTTTTTTATTTCTAGTTTTCCTTTTGAAGTTTTTTTTCTATATTTAGGCATTTTAGCTATAAATTACAACTAAAATTTTGAATAGACCATATCATATAAAAGGAGGGATTTTGGACAAATTGTAAAAAATTATATAGGAATATGATGATATATATATTTGGTTTTTATATAATTTACTTATACTAAAGTATGTAATAGAATTTTAAAGGCAACATTGAATAGATAACTATCATAAAAAAATTGCTTGACAATCAACGTTGACTGTCAAATTTAAGGCTTGATCCTACACACACAAAAAAAACCCTAAACTGAATTGGAAACCTAAAAACAATTACCCTACACAAAAAACAAAACCCTAAACTGAATTGAAACAAAACCCTAAAGTCTCAATAGTTCACATTTGATCAATTTGTATAATGTTAGATGGTTGAAGTTTTTACAAACTTGTTTAAAAAGTCAAATATATTAAACTTGGTCAAGTTAAGACAAAATCATTCCATTAGCATGGTAACTTACGGACCTAGGATTAAGGGGATTTAAGAAAATTGCTTGACATATATCCTCTCAGATTCTCAACACATCCCAAGTGCTCAAATCTTTATTTATGTACTAAACTAGAGATTTATCAATCCTCTCTACTCTACATGTTTGGTAGTCCACATAGATATTTTATGCATTAATTATCCTCATATATAGATCAATGCCTTGACTATATATTTTATATCACTTGACAAGTTATGCAGGTGTCCATAAAAATTATAGTGGCATTCTTTAGGAAAAATTCCATCATAGATTTACCTCCTTCCTTTCCTATAGATTCCATTTGTTTTAAAAATATCTTCTTAAAGTCATTTACCTTAGTCTAGAATACATCTTTATGAGCTAACACAAGATTTAAAACCAACAAATCCAATTACCTTTTCTTTTTTCCCTCTAATTTTTCCTTTGACCTTGCCAACATACATATGTGATTACCTATCATACTTCAACTACTCATACAATTGATGCAATTGACTAACCACTTCTTCTATCAATTTATTTGGAATTTCTATCATATATCTCTGTTTCAACTCTTTATTTTTTTAATAAAAAATTGAACCTGATCTATTATGACATCTAAGATTGATTTTATCATTGATGGCATCTAAATTATCCCTTTTTGCTTCTTATATACATTTAAAGTTTCTTTCTCTAATTTAACAATATTGTAATGGCTTACGATTTTCCTTTTTCTTCAACCACCTCTTCACCTTCCATATTGCTAAATTTCATATGTAACTTTAGTTTAAATCTCATGGATTTGCATTTCTAGATTTTACTAAAGCCTAGCTACAATTAACTCATTTGCTTCATCTAGTTTAGATCTTAGTGCTATCATTTGTGTCACATCTTATGTGGTTGATATTTGAGTTGTGGTAGTTGTGATCATTTAAGTAACTTAAAATGATACCATGTAAATTAAGAATCGTGGTATATTTAGGGATGCGAATATCATTGGAGTAGAATATGAAATTGGGGAATCTTGTAGGGAACTATAGGTAGGTAAGATGAACTAACAACATTTGCATAAGTTTTAAATTTAAAAATGGACACAAATGGTGTTGAAACTAATGGTAGAGGTGTATATACATTTATCAAAGACCTTACAGAGTCACGTGCCTTGTGAATAATTTGTATCTCTTGTTTACATAAGAATTTAAGTATGCATTAAACAATCAATGTGTTGTGGTAGAGAGTGGACCTATGTAAAGAGCGTATGTTGGTCAATACCATGGATGCCAACTAATTTGTAGGTATATGCCTATTTAGGTTATATTGGTTGGCCATAGTGTTGGTTGCCATGGATCATAATTTTCTAGATAAAATTAGTGTCAAGTTGTAGTTGTTGTTGTTCTCATGCCCATTAGTGTTGAAAAAATGTTGTATACTCATTTAAGGCTATGTAGACTAGTGATTGAAAAAATGTTAAGTATTCTTTTGGCTAGCAAGATTAATATTTTTTGAGTGTATGCATTGGTTAAATCTATTTTAATCCATGGTTTTAAAGCATTCATACTAATTGTAAATCTAATTTTTGATGTGCCTATTGATATCCACACATGCATAAAGATTGAGTTAGGGATTTGTTGTGATGTTCACAACACGCCCCATTATGCTCCTTAGCAAAATGGGGACCCCTGTTGATGTCTTGCTTTTTGCTTCTGCTTGTGTTTTTTCTGCTTCCTGGCGGTCTGGTAAAAATGAAGGTCAGGTGCATCATCATCATGATATTGCATGAGGTAGGTCATCATCATGAGGTCAGTTTGTCAAAGTTCATATTTTTTTCTGTGACCTCATATTTAGAAAGAGCTTGAAATTCCATGCAGGTTTGCCTTTTACTTCACTTGAAAATTCGTCCATATGTGGAAGTTATGCACGGTCAAAGTCTTGGTCAAACCTGATATTCGCAGGAGGATCATCATATTTTTATATCCTAAGTCATGTTGACAGGATCATCATGATCTTGGTCTATCACCCGCTAAAAATCATGCAGTCGTAATATCCGGACGTCAATTTTAGGTGGTAGTTCCCTTTACCCGTCAAATGGCCTCAGGCGCATCATCAGCATCATGATTTTCTTAGGAGCGTCATATTTTATAAACTTGGTTTTGCTGTATGAGGACATCATCATCATATTTGAAACGCACCCCCCCCGCCCCCCCCGATAATATCCTGAGGTTCAAATATCATGATGACATCGGCTTTAAGTCAAGGTAAGTTCCCCGTCGAAGTGGTCTTTTGTATCGCAAGCATCATCATGATAATTCAACATTACCTGATCTTATATTATCATGCTGATCACCCAGACTTAGAAAAATCCACCTTCGGCATATTTGCGTGCGCGTGTTATAATCCTATCGCAAGGTCATCATCATGATATTTGCTGAACTTCGAATTATGATGATGACGACTCCATATCATCTTGATCTTTCACAAGTCATTTGCTGAAATTCGCTAAGTGATGGAAGCATCATCATCATAATTCGATTAAGAGGATCATCATCTTCATATCCTCCTGATCTCCGGTTAGCGAATATCATGATGATCACCCTATCTATTCAGAGGGGGTCAATATTGCATTTCTCAACAGCATGATCATATTTCACAATATCACCCTAGCGCAAATATCATGATGACCTCAACTTATCCTTGTGCTCCGAAAACGAAATATGATGATGACGTCATCATCATATTTTTATCCTGTCCTATTGTCAAAATCATCATGATCTTGTTTGTTCGCCCGATATTTCGCAAAGTCCTCCTGCCGATGAAATACAACCTTTTGCACATATCCTGATGATCATCATCATCACATTTTCCCTTCGGCAGGATTTTTTCCCAAACATGATCCGGTTGGCGAAATATCATGATGACGTCTTGTTTTAAGTTTAACAAAGGCCCCAGATATGATGATGACGTCATCCCGATCTGATAAACGAAGAAGCTAATATCCTGATGATGTCTTATTCTATGTTCGACAAAAGCAAATATGATGATGATCATCATCATCCTGATCTTTCGAGAGGGTTACCTTGGCCGCGAAAGGGTCATATTCACTTCATCATCCTGATCATGCTCCTTAGGTGACCCGATATCACAATTAGCCCCCTGATCTTAACCGGATATGACGATGACGTCATCCTTAGCATTTCAATGAAGCCCGAATATCATGATGACGTCACCATCATCTTCCTTTCCTCAGCAGCAGGATTATCTTCATATCCTCCTTTCTTCTTCAACATGATGATGATGATGGTGTTGTTCTTTTTTCCCAATATGCAGAAGCGAATATCATGATGATGAAGTATGTCGGCCAACATGTTTTTTTTGACGCACCGACAGCGATGGTCATGCCGATGGGCGGGAAATGAAGCGGTGGAGTTTTAAAGTGTTTTTTTTGGTGCCTCTGGCATTTTTTCGGTCAGCGATGGTTGACCCGATGAAGTTTGGGCAGTCTGAGCGCATTTTGGACGCGTTTTTGAGTGCATTCTGATCCGATTTTCTCAATCTTGCGCTGTCACCTGGATTTAAACGCTTATTTTAATTTCATGCTATTTTTTGTGATAAATGTGAAACTTATTGCTTGTCTTGTCTTGCAGGCTTGCAGTTGAGGAAGCAGCTGGAAGGTCAACACAGTGACCTCATGGAGGCAGAAGATCTGATCTCAGGAGCAAGAAGATAAGGATGGAATGTGAAAAGTCAAAGCCATTCAAGTGAGGAGAAAGGTTGCAGCTGAAGGTATTACTGCAACAGACAAACAGAAGTTATTGCCCAGCTGCCGGAACTTCTCAGAAGGGGCAATATTTCGCCCAGATTTGACAACTGCCCAGAGATATTTTGAAGAGCTGGTTCACCTGTGTTTATTGCTGTAACCAGGGGTTTGAACCAGGGGTTTAGTTAGGTCTTTGCTGTAGTGAGGACAATCAGAATGTCTTTATATTGTGCCTCTCTACACTGTAATACTTTACAACAGGGATTTTAGGAAAGCAATAGTGGCTACAACATAATTTCTTTTTTAGGAACATACAGCAAGTTAGAATAGTTTAGAAGTAGAAGAAGGAGGTCGCCTGTTTGTCTGCAGTAAGGTGCGCGTGGAATGTCTGGCTGCCTTACTGTATCTGTAAAGCTTGTAAGTTCTCTGTAGTATGATCAATGAAACTAAGAGTCATTCTTACATTGTAAATCATGTATGGCTATTCGTTTCTAATACAATAGAATCTGGAGTTCTGCATCTATCTTCTGAGTGTTCTCCTGCTCTTCTTTGTGTTTTGAAATATCTTCTTTGAGAGCTTGCAATTTTAAATGTATGTTTGTGAAAATGCTCAGAACTTACATTTAGGGTTTTACTGTGGATTTGATCAAACTACTGTGGTATTTACATAGTGCATAACAGAAACACTTAGATCCTTCTGTAGATTAAGTGAGGTATAGATTAGATCTTTCTAACTTTTCCCAACCCATCTGAAATATTTAGCTGAAAACGTAGAAATCTAAAGGAAATTGTCTCAAATTTGAAGAAGCATGCATAACAGAGCTATAAGTAGACAGTTTTCATAAATAGATAAAGAAGAAAGCTGCAAAAAATCCAAGAAAACCCTCTGAAACTTGCAGCCCGGTATCACTTGTATGCAAATGAACAGAATACTTGTTGAAATCTATGACCTCTTTGCATATTCTTAGTCTAGTAAACCACAAAACAAACCTAAACTACGTAAGGCCCCTTGAACATTACAGCTTCACATTGACCAACTGAACTTGACCAACCGAACCATTGTAGACTTGGGATTAGTTGAATCACCAAATGATTCCTTCTTGTCTTTCAAGTATAGTTTCAGTTCATTTTATGTGAATTTTAACTTATTGTTATGATTGCATCAAAACAGTCATCAACAGTTTTATGGCGCTAGAAGGAGGGCCAGAAGGCTGTATATCGCAATCATCAACAGGATTTATTATTAAATTATGTATGGTTGAGTTTTTATGCAATAGCAAGGATAGTTAGTGTGCTAGATTTGTTGCATGAAATGGTTTTATCAAGTGAAATAGTACATACTGTGCATTTTGGTTTTTATTTGTTTTAGATTATTTATGCATTAATTTTATTATAGATTTTTATTAGTTTTTTAATCCACACTCATCTAAACAACTATATCTAATATGATCTCTCTAACAATTCCTATTTCACCAATAGTCTTAAACTTGAAATACCATTTCTCTAAAAGGATATATTTTAATAGGTTGTCCATCCATATTTAGAATCTTTATGAACTCCACATATTTATATGTAAATGGGGAATAAAATTTGGTAACATCCCTCAAATTTGACAACTAGTACATCTAAAATATATTTTTTTTATCAAAGAACAATCCTCCTTGGGTGAGTCACAAGTGAGAATAGAGATAGTTTCATTGTAAATTACAAACATTGAATTAAATAATTGGTTAATGAGATAATGTATTGGGATGTTATATATAACTTCAATTAATTGATAAGTTAATATAGCACTAAATGAAAGATCTAAGTTAATGTGTTGAGGATGAGAGGATATATGTCAAGCTTAGATATGACCTACAACTTGAAATCTACTCATTAATCCCCTTAAACCACTAATAATAGTTTTAAAAAATAGGAAATAGATGACCTAAGAGGATGTAGATGACCTACAACTTGAAATCTATTCATTAATCCTCTTAAGCCACTAATAATAGTTGAAAATTGATTATTCACATTTGATCAATTTTAAAAAATAGGATATAGATGACCTACAACTTGAAATCTAGTCATTAATCCCCTTAAACCACTAATAATAGTTGAAAATTGATAATTCACATTTGATCAATTTGTATAATGTTAGATGCTTGAAGTTTTTACAAACTTGTTTAAAAAGATAAATATATTAATCTTGGTCAAATTAAGACAAAATCATTCCATTAGCATGGTTTATGGACCTAGGATTTAGATGACATGGATTAAGGGGGTTTAAGAAAATTGCTTAAGACCTGTCCTAAGAGGATGCATATGGTTAAGGATTTAGGGTTAAGGGTTTAGGGTTCACATGTTTAGGGTTAAGGGTTAAGGGTTTAGTGTTAAGGGTTTAGGGTTAAGGGTTAAGGGTTTAGGGTTTAGGGTTTAGGCTTTAGGGTTAAGGGGTTACGATTAAGGGTTTAGGGTTTAATTATGTCATAAATACATTTTAAAAAACAAGATATAGATAACCTAAGAGGATGTAGATGACCTACAACTTGAAATCTACTCATTAATCCCCTTAAACCACTAATAATAGTTGAAATTTGATAATTCACATTTGATCAATTTGTATAATGTTAGATGCTTGAAGTTTTTAGACACTGAAAATTATATTTGTAGACACTGAAAATTGTCTAGGTCTTGTTTACACATGACCTTGTATGTCTTTGCCCTAGGTCCTAATTACACAACACATTGTCGACATGACCTTGTATGTGTTCCCCTAAGTCCTAGTTCATCCTAGTTCATCTAACCTCATCCCACTTAATCCCATTTATTCCTAGGTCCTAGTTCATCCCATCTTAATCATCTTCCTAGTTGATTAAATAAACCCACTTTATTTAATTAATCCCACTTGTTTAGC
The DNA here is from genome assembly GCA_027924645.1 of Cunninghamia lanceolata. Lineage (NCBI taxonomy): Eukaryota > Viridiplantae > Streptophyta > Pinopsida > Cupressales > Cupressaceae > Cunninghamia > Cunninghamia lanceolata. The sequence goes on along the minus strand of BSBN01000280.1, from coordinate 21,470,741 downwards.
TAATAATCCCCCTTCACATGTCTCACATAATTCAAATTTAAAATTTGAATTATTCCCTCACCTCTCATCACATTGCGACACATGTCGCATGTCTCCATCTTCCACTTAATATGCCTTCACATGTCAATCTAATTCAAATTTGAATTAGATTCCCTTTATTCTCCTTTGCACACTTGTCATGTGACTACAATCCCTCTTTGAGTGGGAAACCCTAATCCAACCCTAGTCGATCTCAACCATCCATATCATCCAACATAACTTGCAATCACAACCATCCATTCAAATTTGCCTTTTTCTATAAAGGTACCCTCTCTTTTGCCATTGGCATTGAATCTTCTTCTAGCATCCTTACTCTGCCGAAATTGCCTCTCAATCTCTCATCCATCTATCTTGCATTCATCCAATCTTCCATCTATCAATCCGTATCCCACCGTTATGCTGCAGAATCAAGCAACCAACATTCATCTCTTTGGGCAAAGCTAGAATGTTCTTGGGTACGACATTCTCAACCCTATCAATGGATCGTGAGTCAACATGAGGTTTGCATTCATTTGATTTGCATTTGTTATCATTACTTCATGTCAATTTTCCATGTTTTCATTTGGCACGCTCGGTTTCTTAGATCTAATCAGTCAAATTTCTAGGTTTATGTTGCAAAATTTTTCATGTTCTAACCTTAGTTTTGTCAAGTTTTGCAAATTTTTGGAAGAAAATTTTTGCAGGTCACCTCCTGGGTAGAAAACAACCTCACCATTGCGTTTGGGAGGCCTGAGAAATGAAAATTGACATAAAATTTGACTAGCTTTGCTCACTGTGAATTTTTTTGTTTTTGGCCGAATTTTTTTAGTACCGCAGTTCGTACTGTACGGATCCGTACCGTACGGACATACCATATCCACTATGCAGGACTTTGTGTCAAAATTTATGGTTTTCATTTGGGTCTGGGTTGCAGATCAACTTTTGGCATCGATTAATGGTTTTTGTATTTTCAGGTTGCATCAACTATCATAGTTTGTTTGCAGGTTTTAAAACGAGCCCTAGCTGCTGCAAAAGTTTCATGGCCCCCACCTAATGGCCACCCAATCACTGCCATTGACAATTTATGTCACCTGTTGAAAACCCTTATACCTCTTTGCGTGCTCCCTACCACCCTATCTCCACCTTATCACAGCCCTCAGATCCGATCTCTCTCGTCCAAGCTTCCTCTACGTATGTTTGGGCATCGACAACATTCGTCGACAACGTTTGGGTGCCTGTTTTGCTACCAAGAATCTCAACTTGCATTCCATGCCTCCCTAACGCCACCACTTATCACTCCAACTGCCACTCAGTATAAGCTCTGCAGATTCAACAGCTCGCTCCAAACCACCATCGTCGTTGAGATCTAGTTGCTAAGACACTGTCAGACCTCCACCCTGCTATCATCCGTCGACACACCTGAACCACCACCACTCATCGCTACCACCTGATCCTCTGTGTCACCTCCTGTAGCCATCCTCACACAGTCCTCCCCGCATTTGAAGAGCCCTTGTTGACTGGATGGAACCCTAGCCGCCAGGGCTTAAATTTGACAGTTGTATAGCTGTATTTAGGCATTTTAGCTGTAAAATACAACTGAAATTTTGAAAAGACTGTATCATATGAAAGGAGAGATTTTGGACAAACTGTCAAAATTTATATAGGATTATGCTGATATATATATTTGGTTTTTATATAATTTACTTATACTAATGTATTTTAAAGGCACTTTTGAATAGATAACTCATAAAAAATTTGCTTGACAGGCAAGGTTGACTGTCAAATTTAAGCCCTGCTAGCCGCCATTAGGGATTTAACCTCAGCAAGTTATGATTAGCTGTTAGCAATAATAGTAACAATTTCATGTTTAGCATTTAGATTTTATTGTTAATGTTAACATATATTGCTTAACATTTTGACATATGGTTTGGGCCCTTCGATTTAGTCTCCTTTTTTATTTTTGCTTTCATTTAGCCCCTCGTCATATTGCAGACCAGGGGCCCAATCTAACATAAACTGCAGCATTAACCACCAACATCCAAACCTTGACTACTAGCATATAACTATTACATGTGACCAGTCTCTCCTCTAACCACTAGCAGTAACATCAAACGGTTAGCAGGGATCCTTGTGCTTCTACATGCCTAAATAGGTGGTTTTTTTCAAATTCACACAACTTTCGCGTACAGAAGCAGATTTTCACAAAATTGGACTCGTTGGAAAGATGGGAGAGAGAACTATGCATTGGAAAAGATGATTTTAGGTGACTATACCATTTTATCAGCTTTTTTCTTAGTCAAAGTCAAAGCTCTTTTAAAACTTCAAACGCTCATATCTTTTGCAATTTTGATCGAATTTTGGCAATTTTTTTTTTAAAATTACATAGAATTTCCTGAAGAATCTGCTCATGCACTCCAATTTTTTGTATCAGTTCATTTTTCATCAGATTTTATCATATTCGTGATTTTCACATAACGATCTTCTTGGCTAGTCTACTCGCTTCTTTCTCAATTTTGTGGCTTGCAGGTGACCTTACAGGGCTGGAACAACATTCACATTAGCATATACAACAATTTGGATATCAAATTAATCAGGTGCACTCATTCTATTTATTATTTCTTCAATCAATCTTGTTTGCATCACACATTTCAATTTGGGCTTAAAACAAATATTGCTTTAGCAATCACATAAAAAAAAATAGGGCTAAAATTAACCATTGCCTTCAATCACACATCTTGACTTTGGGTTAAACAAGAATAAGTGTCTTCATTTCTTTGTGAAGTTGCATGTTATTAGTGGTGTGTATGCTCTTCTCATGCGCTTCGTGTGATCTTGAGAATCAAAAACACCTCTTATCCATTCAATTTTCACACACACATTTCATTTTCTAAGGGTTAATTAACCATTGCGAGTGTGAATCAAGTGTGCATGTGTATGCTCTCTCCTTGCACCGCAAGGTGATCTTTGATATCAAAAACACCTCACTTGATTTGCTTTTGTTTACCTTTCCTAGGAGGCCTACTAGGGGATTTCATCACCCCTAGGGACGACCTCATTCAAGGCTGAATCGAAAGACACCCTCATTGAGAGTTGGAATCTTGTCACTCTTGGCTAAGCCCCAAAGAACTTTATACCTTTGGGAAGTGAAGGTGAAGGGTGGGTTACCCCTTTCTCCCAGCTGTGTGGCAGGATTTTACTTTCAATTCCATATTCAACCTTGTGCAATAGATAGCCTAAGACCTAATTGGCCATACCCCACTTGACTAGTCATAGGGCTTGTTGATGTGTCTTCCACGTGTGCTTGTTTAATCATCATTACATTTCCTTTTCAAAATCCAAAATTGCTTATGTGTCTTGCGTGAGTGAATCATGTTTGTACATGTGTGATCATTTGATTGAACATTACCAAATCAAGCTAAACACCAAACACATAAGACAAGTCATCTTACTCATTCTTCCAACACATTTAAATTTGATCACATTCATCCTAATCACCCATTCTTAGCCACTTCATTCCTAATCATATCCAAGTCACCATAATTCAAACCCTCATCATTCCAAACCACCTTCTTTCTAATCAACCCCTAACCATCCTGATCATCCCTAATCATTCCATATCAAACCCTAATCACATCCAAGTCATCATCCCAACAAATCAACACAATCCTAATCATCCTAATCATCATCCTAGTCATCACACATTATCCAATAATTCCAAGCCAAATCACATCCCAACAACTTTCATCCCAACCAAAATCCAAATCAATCCAATCAAAAATCAAGACCTTAGTTGATCATCATCAATCATTATCCAAACTTACTTAAGTGTCATTAGTCTACCTTAAGTATAGAGAATCAATCCAATCAACCCTCTTACTTGAGATCATTAGTCTATCTCAAGCATAGAGAGCCATCCATCAAAAAACAAAACAAATCAAATCATCCTAAGGTCTTGAAATTTGATCCCAATCACTCCACATCATCACCTACATTTCTCATTTAAACCACTTTCATCTCAATCCTTTCATCCTAATCACCTCAATCCAAGTCATCCCACCTTGTTATTCCACATTACACTTACCATTATCCTAAATCATCCTAGTCACCTAACTTAATAATTCCACCATCATTCATCCTAATTCCTTCAAGTCATTCAATTTCATCACCATAGTTCGCATCATCCAAGTAAAACCCTAATCATTTCTAGCCATTACACATCATCATTCTACCTAGCCAATTAATTCTCAACATATACCACTTGTAAACATGGACATGGAATTTCTAAACAAAACCTATGAGAATGATCCTTATGGCACCAAACGAATTCTTAACCAACTTAGGCAACTTAGTTGGGTATATAGAAAGGAAAAAGATCTTGTGTCACCACAACATCAAGTCCTAGGTCAATATCAATGCTCTCACATTCCATCACAAGCCCAACAAGCACATAATCCAAACACTAATGCCACCACATCCATACCACAAATCACCATCACTATTCCTAACAACACCACAAATGCAAGTACTTCCATAAGTCTACCATCCAACGATCCTAACTCCATTACCATCATATCCCAACTACTTTCTCAAAAAACCTTCAACATCAACCAATGTCCACAACAATCCACCTCACAAAACCTTTCACCTACAAATCCTATCATGCCACCTCATCACCAAACCTATCCACATGGCAATCAAACGTCCTTACAAGAACAACATGCAAGTCCAAATGGCCCTATGTACATAAATCAAGAAAGTCCAAGTCATCTTATGCAAGGCCTAAAATCCTTTGACAAGGGAGAAACCAACCTAGAATGTTCCTCCTTTGAGTCACCTTCATCATCCAATCATATGCCAACACATGAGCCAACTAGTCCCATCCCAACACCTTTATCAAGCCCTTCATTGCCTTCATCACCTTCATCCCCATGTTCCACTAATCCTTCATTAAAAGATCCCATGGAGATACTTTTAGAGAAATTGGTCGAAGCAAATTTGATTGAGCTATACCCATTGAAAGTATATTCTCCATTTATGATTAAACCTAGAGGGTATAATGAAAACCATTATTGTGCATACCATAGGTATAGGGGCCATACCATATCCACTTGTGTCCGATTTCAAAGATTGGTCAAGAACCTAGAAGACTGTGGTAAGGTTGTCTTGGATAAGACCAATCCCTCTAATTTCATTATCTTTCCATCTAGCCCAAATCTTAATCCCATTATCCATCCCACAATTCCTAATCCTAAGCCTTCAACTTCCACTATTACCATCCATCCACTATATTGCCCATTCACCCATACCCTTGTAAAGGATGTGATCCATTGGCTACTAGCAAGGAATAAAACATCGCCATGTCATCAAACACCTATTCTTGAGCCTCCCCATGAGTCCTTAAACACTTTGTCTATCCTCCTAACCCCATCATGTGATCTACAAGCTATCAAACTTATTAAAGAGCCTTCCACTTCCATTCAAGCAAGTCAAGAGGTATGTCAAGATTTTAATCCTAATCATGTGAAAACATTAAGCCCTAGTCCTAATCAAGAACAAATCACTTCCATTTACCCTATCCATAACATGTACCTTCTTTATGATCAAGATGATACCTATGAAGAACCTATCCATGAACAACTTGATCCTAGTCATTCCCCCACAACTATCCACGAACAATACACCCAAGACCTACATGCCCCATCTAATGAAAGTCTTGTTGACTTACTTGAGCATTCACACTATTTCATGGCCTTCATTCAAAGTAAAGAGACCTCTCCACCTAGCCATGATCCCACAATGTCCACTTGTCATGATGAGACATGTGCCTCCAAAGAAAACATAAAAGATTAAACAAATAACTTGGATCTAAAAGAACATGATCAAGATCCTAATCATCCTTACACATCCATCATTGATCCCATTTCAAATCCACCATATCCTACTAGTCTATCCACATTCATTCATGAGTGTTCCTCCTTAGAACACCAACAACCATTATCCACTTTACCTTCTCCATATAATAATCAACTCAAGTCTAGTGTCCAAACTACACCTAGTTCTATAGTCAATCGTATGCTCCAAAATATGAACTACCAAGGCAAAGGTTTAGGCCTACATGAACAAGGCATTTTGGAGCCAATCCATATCAAGGTCCCTCCTCGCTCATCTGGCCTTGGATACACACCCCAAGGTCAACAATCAAAAGATGTTGGTACTTCCTCCACACTTCCTAAATCCACTTCCTTCCATCATAAACCCCATCATATTCCTAAAACATACATGGCCATTCTACCCCCATCATCCTACAAATGTCAAAAGCATGTGACCATTCACCTTACACCATCCACTTTACCTCCACTCCTTCCAACTCCTAATTTCTCTCCATCCACTTTTCCACCATTGCTTCCAACACCTAAGATACCTACCATCCATAAATCCCCTCAATATCCTAATCATGACCAACAAATGCACACATTGTATAAACAAGGAGCTTCCACTCATTTCATCTGCCACATGGGATTCAAAAATAAACATTTGGATGCCTCCATTCAAAAAGACACAAATCCTAAGGGTCATAATGCCTTAAGAAATCAATCCAAAAATTCAAAGCAAGGTACCTTCAAAAATCCATCCAAGCCCATACCTCCAAAAGCAAAGTCAAAAACTAAAATGGTATGGGTACCTAAGCAAACATCAAGCAAATCAAATGAGGCATCCACCTCTCAAAAATCCCAACCATCCTCTTCCATCTAAACATGCCATTCCATTCAAACATTTCAAACATTCCACAGGAAAAGCAAAAATTAGAAAAATACAAAGTCCATGTGGGTTCCAAAAATCCTAAATCATCCATCTCCTAAAAAAACATCGCCATTGCTTCCTACACCTCCATCCACTCAAAAGCTTCCATGTTTATCACGGTGTGTGCAACCGTTGGTCATGATTCCTTTTCACACCTCCGTCACTCCATCATTCACCCATTATCCTACATACATCCCCCATCACCTTCCTATGGTCCATGCTTTTGCATAAGTCCATTATAATCCACATCATAATCCACTTTCACCCTTACATAATCCACATAATAATCCACTTTCAATCCCTCCACAATCCACATCATAATCCACTTTCAATCCCTTCATAATCCACATCATAATCCACTATCTACCTTATCCCTCTCACTTTCACGCAATCCTTTACCAACATCGACAAGCACATTTGACATGGCCCCATGTGATATTCCTCTCCAATGGGACTATCACCTTCCATGGCACTAGACACTTGATTCCCCCTTGTCCATAGCCACCTCCCATCCAAAAAGTCAAAAAAGTAAAAAAAAAAAAAGTAAAGATAAATCGCTTCATCCAACGGTGAAAACCTGGCAAACAGGTGCCTTGGATAAGTACCATGATGAAAACTTGGTAAATAGGCATCATGTGTAGGTTGATCTTCTATGTGACTTACACTTGGGGGCACCTTGTCTCATCCTACATATCATTTTCATATCCTATCCATTGCATACACATTCCTATCATATCAAACCCATCCATGTTCCCTTCCTCTTTTGATCTTAATAAAGATTGGGGGCACAATGTTGAACATGTTTTGGGTATCTCTTGACATACCTTATCTTGACATTATCCTATGGTCTTTTCCAATCCAATCCTATCATTATCCACCTATCATAAGTCTTGTAATGAAAAATCCATCATGTCATCCTATTGCCATAAGACCTTGTCATGTAAAAATCCTAAGTCTTCTACCTAGTATGGGGCATGTTTTTCATATGTGACATAGCCTTTGGAGATCACATCCTAGCTCCCTTATGAGCCTTCCCCTCCATCCACTATAGCCTATCCTTGTATCCATGCATTTATCATCACTCTTTCATCCTATCCACTATCACACATCCCTTTATCCATCCATTTATCATGATCCTTTCATCCATCCACTATCGTCTATCCTTTTGTCCAATCCCATTCATTCCCTTGCAGCTAGACTTGGTTTCCCCCTTGTCATTGGTACCTAGCATAAAGGCTATCAAAATGATCATCCAATGCCAACGTTTAAAAAATCCAAAAAAATCCAAATATTTCAAAAAACCTAAAAAAATCAAAATATCTCAAAAAACCAAAAAAATCAAAACATTTAAAAAATATAAAAAAAAATCAAAACATTTCAAAAATCCCCAAAAAATCAAAACACTTTAAAAATCCAAAAAATCAAATATTCCCAAAAAGACAAAAAAATCAAAATATGTCAAAAAATCCAAAAAAAATAAGAAATTCAATCAAAATCCAAGCAATAAAACCATTCCACATCAAAACATCAAAATCACATTCTTCCAATCAAATCAATCCCAATCATCAAATTTATCACATTATCAAAATCAAAACAAATCCAATAATATCATCATCAAATCAAGCTAATTTATCAATCATCCAATCTATCAAACAATCAATAGCAAATCAAATAACATCATTCAATCAATCCCAATCAATCCTTAACTTGATCAATCCAATCCATATCATCCCATCAATAAAACACAAATCAGAACTACATCTCATCTCTATCGTTACGTGCCTTGATCTTGTGGAAATAGGTATGTAGGCAATCTGGGATACGAAGGAAGTGCCTAGATTCAGGCATAGGCGATAGACTTCTTCCATCATTCTTCTAATCTTCACCAAGGCGATATTCCTCTTTCTTCTTTCATCATTCTTCTATCATCTATCTTCATCACTTCATCTAATCATCCTTCAATCATCAAATCAATCCAAGCAATGATCCAAATGCAAGTCATCATTAATCCATACCAATCAAGTTAATCAATCTTGCCAAGTTATCCAATTGCAATCCTTGGTCTTGATCCTAATCTTGTTGTAAGCCACATTAATCAATCATCATCATTATCATCAATGGGATATATCGTTTCCACATCCTTGTGTTGATCTAGGGATATATCATTCCCCGCAATGACAACACTATCATTATCATCATCAACAATCAATCAATCAATCATTGGTTTATAGCTTGACAGGGGCAATACCTTGTTTATTTTTGTATCATTTGTGCATGCTTGCTTGCTTGCTTGTGTGTGTTATCATTTTTATATCATGCATTTGCATCACATCCAACCCAGCTAATATTCATATCTTGTATCTAGACAAGGTTGTATTACGCTGGGGCATGAGACAAATCGTCATCTTGGTCCTTATACCTTGGTGCATACTGTCTCGAGCTACATCAAACATCATGGTTGCTCACTTTCATTGTAGCATAATGCATCCTTTCATTTCTTCTATCCATTCCCTTATCCATCTTCCTTAGCCAATCCATTTCATTTCGAGAGCATACCCATGTTTGTCCAACCTACCTATCCTCTCGAGGGGGCATCATCATCCTATCCTTTTCCTCTATTTGTTTCCTTAACTTCTTTGAAATGATGTTACTCAACTTAAATCTTATCATTTCGCAACGTCATCTCAAAGAGGGGCAAATGTAGACACTAAAAATTGTCTAGGTCTTGCTTACACATGACCTTGTATGTCTTTGCCCTAGGTCCTAGTTACACAACACATTGTCAACATGACCTTGTATGTGTTCCCCTAAGTCCTAGTTCATCCTAGTTCATCTAACCTCATCCCACTTAATCCCATTTATCCCTAGGTCCTAGTTCATCCCATCTTAATCATCTTCCTGATTGATTAAATAAACCCACTTTATTTAATTAATCCCACTTGATCACATTCCAATTAACTAAATAAATCCCATTTGTTTAGTTAATAATCCCCCTTCACATGTCTCACATAATTTAAATTAAAAATTTGAATTATTCCCTCACCTCTCATCACATTGTGACACATGTCGCATGTCTCCATCTTTCACTTAATATGCCTTCGCATGTTAATCTAATTCAAATTTGAATTAGATTCCCTTTATTCTCCTTTGCACACTTGTCATGTGACTACAATCCCTCTTTTAGTGGGAAACCCTAATCCAACCCTAGTCGATCTCAACCGTCCATATCATCCAACATAACTTGCAATCACAACCATCCATTCGAATTTGCCTTTTTCTATAAAGGTACCCTCTCTTGTGCCATTGGCATCAAATCTTCTTCTAGCATCCTTACTCTGCTAAAATTGCCTCTCAATCTCTCATCCATCTATCTTGCATTCATCCAATCTTCCATCTATCAATCCCTATCCTTCTGTTTTGCTGCAGAATCGAGCAACCAACATTCATCTCTTTGGGTAAAGCTAGAATGTTCTTAGGTGTGGCATTCTCAACCCTATCAATGGATTGTGAGTCGACATGAGGTTTGCATTCACTTGATTTGCATTTTTTATCATTACTTCATGTCAATTTTCCATGTTTTCAATATTAATATTGTTAAGGGTTAAGGGTTTAGGGTTAAGGGTTAAGGGTTTATGGTTTATGGTTTATGGTTAAGGGTTTAGGGTTTAATATGGACAAATATGGTCAAAATAATTAGCATGGTGTATGGACCTAGAAAAGATGACATACATGGATTAAGGGGATTTAATAAAATAGGATTTAAGGGGAAACTTCACTATTCCTTGTAAACACTTTAAAGTATGTATTGAAAGCCACAATATTTTATTTTCCTTAGACATAAATGAGCCTTACACATTTTGTTAGAAATTTACCTTTTTTATGTACGTGTTTTCAATTTATTTTTTAGAACTATAATCTCTTACATTTTGAAATTTGTTTGTATGATCAAGTTGAATGATGTATGTATGTGTATGTAGATCCTAATTTTTCTTATGTACATTTAATTTAAATATTTCTTGTAATTTCTCAACATGTATAATATCTAGTTTTTGATATATTTTTATTTATAATTTATATATATGTAGATTCTTGAAAATTAATTTTGTACTTGTTTGTATATTTATGTATATATGCAGGTTCATAGTTTTTATATATCATGGATAATATTCACTTTGATGTTGAGGACTTCCTCAATGCATCGCATCTATGGTCTCCATCTCCACCCTCACCCCCACCCCACCTCCCCCCACCTCCACCCACCTGGATCCAACGAGGCTCTCTTGCGAGCCATAATTAATGAAAATGTCAGTTCCATCGAAGAAAAACTCAATGCCATTCGAAGTCAACAATTCATGCCTCCTCAATTGGTGCATTTTGCATCTTCGATGCAAAATATTGTAGATTCTGTGAGGTCCATTGATATGGACTTGGATAATTTTTGAATATGGAGAGAGGAGAGGCACTGATTTTATGCTGATGGCCTCTCTTATAGGGAGATTTTGGATCTAAATATCACAAAAGCTCATTTAGCACAATATTTTAGAAACCCCATCACCAATGAACCAATTCCTCCAAATAAGAAAATAATATCAATTAGGTGGTGTAGACATGATGTGAGGCCTTCTTTTACCTCACCTGTATTATTTTGCTTATGGAACTCTTTTGATGGATTTATGATGGCCTTTCGAATTTTTGGGGACTGTTGACCCCACACTTGGACCTTCTTATCTTATCTTATTCTGATTAGGTAGATGGTTTATGATATATGGATGGTTAGATGGCACGTTAGATTTCCATTTGATGATATGTGGTTAGATGCTAGGATGTCATTTGATGTTATTGATATGTGTAGTGATTGGGGGACTGATGTTATCTCTTACCTTATGTGATCCTGGTTTCTACTTATGAGTAATGGATGATTTGAGAGACATTATATTATCATGTAATTATTTTGATGTTGTATGTAATGTATGTCATTAATTTTCTTCGGCTATTATACCATGTACTATTAATGGGTGCTTGGAAGTGTGCAGGTTACTTTCCATACCCGTGGAAATTTAGAGGTCGGAGAACAACCACATGTTATTCCCTATTCAACCGACCTAGTCCTAAGTAGGACTAAGATCACATGTGGTTGAGAATGTTGATTATTGTTGTATTTGATTTATGATGTTTTGTATGGTTCTTACCTTTTTATTATCTTTTGATGTGTTGTACTAGTGTAATGTTGAGTTGGCACAATTTTGAGTGCTAAATGTTTGAAGCCACTTTTATGTGATTTTATGTGTTTCTAAGTGATGCAAATGGTCAAAAATTGACCCTAGGTCATACCCCTAGGGTCTAGGACCATTTCTAACTTGTTTAAACTTGATTTGGACCTTGTATGGTCACCCAAACTTGACCCTGAGGTCAAGTGACGAGTTTGGAAAGTGTGAGGGTGGTTGGAAGGTCACCATCTCACTTAACTCCAACCTCACCCACTTGGGTAAGGTTACCCTTGCTTCTCATGCTTTAGAAGCTTCTTGCATGTGTGAACCTCTTCCCCATGCTCTCACACATGTGTGAGAGCACTTGTGGGGAAGAGTGTAGCTTATATGAATGAGAAGGTGACAAGTGTCACCTCCTCATTCATAAGAAGCTTCCCTTTGTGTGCTCACATTCCCCTATGCTCTCACACATGTGTGAGAGCACTTGTGGGAGAATGTGTATCTTTATGGAATGGGGAGGTGACAAGTGTCACCTCCACATTCATGTGCGGTTGTGAGGAGGGTTATGTGGATGGAGGAGAGGATGACAAGTGTCACCTTCTCATCCATTAGGGTTTGAGAGCCTTGTCTTTATATCTCCCTCATTTGATGAGAGGAGGGTTCTTCTTTTCATTTCTTTTGGAAATTTTTGGATTTGTGTTGGGAGAGTGAAGGAATTGGAGATTTTGGGAGAACTTGTGGAATCTCTTCACCAAAACTCACTCCATCCTTGAAGCTTGTTCGGTATTTCTCAAAGTTTCAAGCCATTTGCTTTTGTTTTACTATTGCAAGGTGTTTATGTACGCTTTGAGTTTTGTTATTTTAGTCTTTGTGTAGTGGGTTTTACGGGTTGTTTGGATGAGCTCTCCTTGTGAGAGAGCTCACCTTAGTTTTGGGTGAGAGAGGATGAGAACCTCCTCGGTTTCCCTTCTTTGTTATGGTATTTGATTTGTGGCCAAGGGCCTTATTGTTGGAGTTATGAGGAGTTTGAGATATGGCATGAGTGCCTTGGTTTTGTGACATGTGAAGTATGACAAGAGGTCAAGTGATTCAAGAGAATATTGAGTTTAAGAGTGTGGGTCTCCTTGAGTAGAGTGAGTCCACTCTCTCACCCTTTTCAATTCCATTCCTAAGTTGGCCTCAAGAAAACTTACAAACTTTTCCAAGATCATTGTTCTATCGGTTGAATCCATGCACAAACATCATTGCGTACCAAAACTTGTGTATTCAAGTCACCTAACATGTCAGCCAATACCACTGAATCTCACAAATTACTCAATCAATAACTTCTCCTAATCTGCACAAGGATCAAACACTAAATCGGCCTGTTCTTCACTGGACTGAATTGTCTAACTAAAACCTGATACTTAGATGCTTGTAACTTTCAATCTCTTCATCCCCGGAGGCTAAAAATATGGATTTAGGTAGCCTTGACATCCCTTAACATTCCCTCAGATCTGCAACACAATATGATTACCTGTGGAGAAATGCGGACCAAAGTGCTAAACCTTGTCATGTGCTTTGTTCCTGTCTATTCGGACTTAGACAAATTTGCACTCTGACTTCTGGTATGATCAAAAGATGCAATGCAGATGCGTCAGATAGATTCAGTTGCCATCAATGACAACACTTGACATGCCTAGCAATATCTCTTGCCAACAATCTCCCCCTTTGGCATTGATGGCAACACTTAGTGAAAAATGACTAAGTGTTAGAACAACTCCCCCTTACTATGTACACTTGCAATTTCCAATGCTCCCCCTTGGATGAATTCCTCATTTTTCACTGCTTTCCTCTCCCTCTTTGACATCAATGGCAAAGGCTGAGATCCTCATACCAAGATTCATGCAAAAATTCTAGGTACATGGGCATATATATACAAACAATCCTTATGTCTTGTCTACATGAACTTAAGCACATCACCAAAAATATTTTTCAACAGTGGCAATTCACTATCCCAACTTTTCTTCATGTTATCCAAAACTGAAATATGACCACTGAATAGAAATGCCTGTGACTTTGCCTTCTGTAGGTTAGTGGGATAACTTGTCAAAGCAGCAACCTGAACTTCTGTTAATGCATTGAACATTGTTTCTAACTTAGGAGAAATTAGTCCCCAGAGTTCATCCAATTTACCCAGAACTTTAGCCTTTTCTTTCTCCAAATTGCTCAATTCATCAAGCAAACTCACTACTTGACAATTTTTAGTTATTATAGACTCAGTTAAGGGACTATAGGACTGAGAGATGTTAGACAATTTAAGCGCTAAGTCCTTAATCTTCTTCTCGATGTCTTCAACAACTTTAGACTGAGTTAGGCAAAACTTATAAATTTCTGCTCCTTTAGAGAGGGCATTTTGAATACTCTTTACACTAGTATCAAGGACTAATCTATCATAACTAATTATTCTCTTTATTTCAACAAGTCTCTTCTCATTAAATTCATTTCAGACTTTAACTTCTACTGACTTCTCAAAAGTTTCAAAATGAGTACTTACATATTTTATCAGACTCTTCAACTGACCTGAGGGGGATATTGATGAGTCCTGAAATCTAGGCATGATCTTCTCCAAAATCCTGGATGCAAGACCAAGCAACTCACTGTCTTCTATATGGGACTTCAAGATATCCTCTCTGGCCTTAGCTTGTGCAAGAGAGGCCAATTTTATCATCTGTACCGGTGAGAGAGTATCCAAATTGATTGGACCTTGTATTATATCCAGATCTTCTATAACTTGTTTATCTTTCTCCAAAATTTCTTTCACTACTTCTGTAGTGTCTCTTGCCCAATATGATGTTTTAGATTTATGCTCTTCAGGGCTTGCATCTTCTCCCTTTTTGGAGTCAACCACATTGTCTTTCTTATCATTTTCATTCTTTTTCTCTGCTTCTGCTTTCTCTACATCATTGTCTTTTGCATTCTTTTCTGGAGTATTTTGTGTATCCTTAGCAGTAGCATTATCAAATTCCTCAACATCTGAAATGGAGGAATCAATTCCATCATCAGTTTCTTTTTCTTGATCTTCCTTGTTCTAAACTTCTTCTATTTTTTGCTCTTTATCTTTCTCAGAATCACCTTTAGTAGGAGCATTTATCTCCATATTCATCTTTGTATTTTCTTTACCTGATTGGTCCAGAGGAATTTGAGTATCCTCTACATAATCAACATTGTCTTCCTTCATCATTTCTTCATCTCCTTTATTCAATGTTTCCTCTTCCAGAACATAGACATCATCTAACTCAGTTTGTTGCTCATTTTTCTGCAACTCTTCATCATTCAGAATGGATGTATCATCAGTATCAATAGGATCTTTAGTAACCACATAAAACTTATTCTTGTCCAGGGCTTTCTTTAGAATTTGTTCTGTTTGTTTGACAACTTCATCAATGTCTCCAATCATTAGCTTATTCATCCTAAGTTTGCTTCTGAATTCATTTTTAACTTCTTTGAATATTTTATCTGCTCCCTTTCTAGAGATGACCAGACATAGACTGGATAAAACATGTTCCCTTATCTCCAAATCTTTTGCTTTAGCAGCTTCTTTTCTCATCCCCAGAATGTCACCTAAACTCTTAGGGATATCTGACAGAATTTCCACAAGTGCTCTTTTGAATATATTCAGGTATTTAACAGTAGCATCCTCCAAGATTTTCTTGTTAGCATCATCAAAGTTGTCATAATATTCTGTTATGGGCTTCAAATTCCAATGAACAATTACTGCATTCACAATGTCTTCAATTGACAAGTTAGATTTTTCAACATGTGTCTCAATCTTTTGCCTTTTGTTCACCTTTATACTTCTAGAGGGCTTATCTTTTGATACTTTAGCAGCCTTGGTGCCTAAGGCCTTCAACTCTTTAACCTCATCATTTGAATTAGTCTTTTCTTCATCCTCCTCCACACTGACATATGACCTTTTGGCCATTACTTTTGTTGTTTTTCCCTCCTTACTGGTGGGTTTTTCTTTGAATTTCTCTGCAATAGGAGAAGGTGATGCACCGAAGGTTGTACCAGAACTCCTAGTAGTCCTTGATTTTGAAGAGGATTCTATCGGAACACTTCCCTGTTCCCTGTCCCGCTTTCCTTCTCATCTTTCTCTATCCTTTCCCTAGTTTGTCTCACAACGTCTTTGGTTATTCCAATGCTTTCTGCATACATTTCAACTTGCCTTTGGATCTTTCTTTTAGATTCAGGTTTTCGAAGCTCAACATGCAGTTTCAAATTGAGCTCATCATATGTACCAAATCTTTCAACTGAGGTGCCTTTTGGTTTACTTAGAAGGTGTTGAACATACATATCCAGTATTCATTCATCTACTTCATACCCCATACCATACAATCCTTGGTTCAACTGCTTCCATCGAACATTGGTTTGTTTCCACCATGAAACAAATTATGTCCTTGTACTTTTCTACCACAGACCTAGGGATTCTTTCCCTTGATTCCATCATATTCTAAAAATTCTTAAAATATCCCCAAAGAGAAGTCCTTTGGGCATTGGAGTCACCAATTTTGTGCAGGTGCTCTCTTATTTGGATGGCAACAGGTTTGTCATTGGTCCAACATAGGCTATTCATCTCGGGCAACTCATTCATGAAATAAAAGAATAAACACAAGACCAACATACCATACTTGAATGTGTTCTTCTTATCCTTCTTGATCTTGTTTAAGTTCTCCATTAGCTAGTTCTTCAGAACCTCACACAGGTCATAGTCACCATTTTCTCTTAACATTTGATAGGCAGCATAAATAGCTATACTAGACACTGAGTTTTCTCTACTTGAGTGGTATATCTTATACCCAATCACCATAGATCCAAATTTGACATTCGGATCAATTTTATCATCCATTGTCATTACCCTCTTATCAAACTTTGAACTGGTAGTTTCAGTTACAGTCTGGTTCTTTACTGATTTTAGCATCTGCAGTCCACCGAATGAGTTCAATCCTGTCACAGCCTTGATGGCATCCTTTATGATCTTAAAAGGTTTCTTCAACCACATAAATTCATCATGCATCCAACCCGGTACATACCAGACCCACTCATCCTCATTGAAGGATAGAAACCCTATAATCTGAATGAAATGTTTGTCTTGCAGTGCCTTATACTCAAGTTTATGACCGTAAATCTCACCCCTCAGGTGATTCTTAAGAAAATCCAGTAGCCTCAAATCCCCAAACTCATCTATGCTAGCATGAATGTAAGCCATAATATCTTCAATGTGCAACACTCCATGTAGAACATTTGAGAAGGCACCTAACAGATTGACCTCTACAAATTTATGTGGGTGCTTTTGAATTTAGGTTAGGGCCTTTAGGTGATATCAACAACCAATGGAGTAGCCATATTCAGAAATTGCAGATTCAGAAAGTTTTACAGAGAATACCTTGTTTTGCCAGTTAGGGTTTTTGCTTGGAAATCTTCTTCACACTTTAGTCTCTTGAAATCCTTTACATAGAGCTTGCCTTTCTTCTTTCTTATTGGATGCAAAGTGATTTTGAAGTCACTTGAGTTTCCTTTTAACCTCCGCACACCTTGCCCTAACTCTTTCGGATACCCTGTTTCTTGATACAGTTTCTCATAGATTGCTCTGCAATTTGCCACATCAACCTTTTTCCTTCCAGAAATTCCTTCAAATGATCTGTAATAGGCCATTCTATCTTCTCTTATCATGCCAGATTTAGGCACCCACTTATTGGTAGGGGGAATTAGATTTTCAATTCAGCTCCCCTAAGCCAGAGCTCCAATTTCAATTCCCAGAGGAATTATCAGCACCGGATTCCGGTGCGGATCTATCACCATTATTAATTTCACCTTTCTTTACCCATGTCTTGTTCATTTCATTCTGGATCTCATTCACATCTACTTTGCTCTTGCCTTTATCCTGTCTCTGCATATTCTAGTTTCTATTTACCGGACCTTTCTATCATCATTCCTTCTTTTACAGAATCTTGCAATATGACCAGATCTGTTGCAATTGAAGCACACAACATTCCTTTGCTCGTTCACATGATTTCCTCTTGATCCGCACTGATTGGCCATGTGTCCAAATATATTGCATACAAAACATTTGCCATTGAAAGAATTGACACTTCCTTTGTAGTTGGAGTTATTCATATCATGCTTTTGCATTTATTGGATCTATGACCATACCTTTTACAATTGAAGCATTGATCAAAGAAGCATGGACCGCTTTGATTCACTCTACTTCTGCACTGAGTAGCTTTATGACCAAATTTATTGCAATTGAAACAATTTCCATTGAAAGATGGATATCTTTGAGCATTAGGTTTTCTTACTGGAGGCCTTCTAGGATTCCTTCTTTGATTTCTTGCTTCAGTATTTCTTTGACTGGATCCAGAGCTTTCACCTTTCTCATATCCTAGACCATGCTTATCATCTGCCTTCTTTTGACTTTCAAGCAGCACCTCAAGTTTAGCTGAGCTTATCTTGAACTTTTCTTTATATTCATTTGCAGCTTCTAGGTCATGTTTGAGAATGACAATTTGCCTTTCAAGTTGTTCCTTATTATACCCAGTTTCTTATAGATCAGACTCTAGATGGCCAATTATTCTATCTAATCTATAGCACCCTTCTGTTCTTTCTTTTAGACTCTGATTTAGGTTTTCCTCATTCTTCTTCCTTTCCTCAATTTCCTTGGTTAGTCTCATCACTCTGGATTCCATCTCATGTTTTAAGACAATGGCTTCTTTTTCCATCTTCTCTTCCTTTGTCTTCTCGTTTAGAGCCTCATCCATGTCATTGTCTTCATTCTGATTTGCTAACCGTTGAAGTAGCCCCTTCCTCTTTTCCATAGATTTGCTTAGTTGCCCTTTCAAAGTCTGAATGAAATCCTTAGCATCTTTAAGGTTCTCTTTCAGTTCTTTGATTTTTGCTCTAGACTGGTCAAGATCTTCTAAAGCAACTTGAAGTTGTTCATTGATGCTATCAGAATACCTGAATGAACCCATTGAAATACCTTCCTAGATCTTCCTCAAGATGTTAAACTTCTTCCAAGGAACCAAGCTCTGATAGCAATTGTTGAAAATAAGGAACACTGAGAGGGGGGTGAATCAGTGTTCTACAAAACTTATTATTATGTTCCTTTATAAATTTACCACATACATTCAAAATAAGGAATTAAGAACATAAGAACAACAACAACAAGATCATCACACATGAACACCAAGATTTTTATGGGGAAACCCAGTTAAGGGAAAAACCATGATGGGGGTTAACCCACAAGATTTTATACTCTATTAAAAGTATTACAAATGGGAAGGCACATGCCTTCGGGCACATTGCCTAGAGCTCACTGCTCAAAGGAAGCTCACTACCTACAAGATCAATTACAAGAGTTCACTGGAATACTTGAACTGAAGAATAGCATCTAACAATGCAAAATTTTAGTTCCAGTTAGGCTAAATATATTGACTTTACACACTTCATCTCTCACTGCCCTGTTTCACTGTTCTG
Source organism: Cunninghamia lanceolata (assembly GCA_027924645.1). Lineage (NCBI taxonomy): Eukaryota > Viridiplantae > Streptophyta > Pinopsida > Cupressales > Cupressaceae > Cunninghamia > Cunninghamia lanceolata. The sequence continues at coordinate 21,451,200 of BSBN01000280.1, read as the reverse complement.
CCATGATCTGAACCTTAGATCTCTTTTCTTCACACTTGTTACTACCACACTTCGCACCTCTCACATAATATTCACATTTTTCCACCACAAAATGCTCGAACCCATTGACTATATATATTTGCAACATGAGATTTCATCAATTGCAGTCGGTCTCAAGAAAACTTACAAACTTTTCCAAGATCATTGTTCTGTCAGCTGAATCCATGCACAAACATCATTGTGGACCAAAACATATGTATTCAAGTTACCTAACATGTCGGCCAATACCACTGAATTTCACAAATTACTCAACCAACAACTTCTCCTAATCGGTACAAGGATCAAACACCAAGTCGGTCTATTCTTCACTAGACTGAACTATCTAACTAAAATGCGATACTCAGATGCTTGTAACTTTTAATCCCTTCATCACCAAAGGCTAAAATTTGGATTTAGGTAGCCCTGATATCCCTTAACATTCCCTTAGATCCACAACACAATATGATTACCTGTGGAGAAATGCGGACCAAAGTGTTGAATCCTATCATGTGCTTTATTCCTATCTATCTGGACTTAGACAAATCTGCACTCTGACTTCTGGTATGATCAAAAGATGCAATGCGGATGTGTAAGATAGATTCAGTTGCCATCAATGACAACACTTGACATGCCTAACAGTGTCTCTTGCCAACAGTATTAACTTAACTTAGCTAATCTGTCTTAGTGAGTGTAAACCCCTTTTGACTTTTATGTGTGTGGGTGTATTTATTTCTTTTATTTAGTTAAATGATTTATGGGTTGTGCACCTTTTTGGAGAGAATTATATTAATCCCCATGTGTATAGTTAATTGTTTTATTCTAAATAATTGTTTTGGGACTATAGTTGAAGCCTTATTAATTTAATTATTTAGTTAGATTATTATGGGGGATTTTAGTGATATGTTGGAATTTAAACTATAGATGTCATTATGTTTAAAATTGTTTTGATATTATTATTGGGAAAATGAGTAATAAAGTTATGCTTTAGTTTTGGTCTTAAATATAGTTGTAATTGGCTTATTTTATTTCAAAATTGAAAGGGATGGAAATTTTAGACAAGTTATGAATTTAGTTTATTTTAAATCTTGAGATGGGGTTAAGTAGGGATTGTATTTTAATTTTAATTTTGCATCCTACTATAGTTGATAAGGTGGTGTTATGCTGCCGAAATCACTATAGGATTTATCCCCTTTTATTCATTTTCACCCCGTTATGCTGGCAAAATTTCCCTAGACTACATATGTTTTAATCATGATTATATGTAGAATTAATTTCCCTGCTTACGTTAATTTATCACTTTTGATGTTATGGTTGAAATAGAGTTAGTGGGGATTTACTTCTTCCCATTCATTAGGGTTTGAACTAGGGTGGGTTTCTGTGTTGGAACCCATTCCTCTCAATGTTGCATTTCGCAATGTAAACCCCCTAGTGGCTACCATCGTAGGGTTACTACGTGAGATCGTATTAACCCAAATTAGATTGACTTCCCCGCTTACAGGAGATGCACATGACGTGGGTTGATGAGTCAACTGCGTTGTGAGCGTGTGTCACCGAGCGCGCATGTTGCGCACGAGGGGGTTTGTGGAGTCGGGAGGGAAAATTTTTGATAGGTCATGTCAAGACCACATGTAAAATGTGGCTATGACATGTGGTTATCATGTCATAACCACATGGAAAATGTGGGCATGACACATGAAGTGATGTCTACCAATTTTTGGGACAAGTGGTGTATGGTGTTTAATTATCCACCTCACATCTAATTGTGAGGTTACTTTATATTTTTTGAGAAAATTATATGCAGAGTTTGTTATGAATAGGAAACCAAACTATTTTGATTTTAGATCATTCTAGGGTATTGGTGGCAGCATGCCACAATAGAGGTTAGGGGCATGGGTTGATCCCCAAAGACTCATGCCTACTCAACCTCTTGTTGACCCTCCTTTTGCTGCCATTCTTGGGCCCTTCTAGCATCGTGCGATGGTATCTACACTAGGAGCATTGAGTGCACTCTTGATTAGCCTAGATGAACAAACTTCTGCGATTCTAGCTGGAGTTCGAGACCGTGGAGGAGTTGATGGTGGAGGTGTTCCTAGTACCACTCCACATGTGTTGATGCCTCACATGTGCATGAGTTGCAATCAATTGTGTTATGGACTTGATCAGAAAACACCCAGTTCAGCTGCACATGCAGCATCTGATGATATGGGTGAATCATTTGTTGATTTTCTATTTGTTGAAGATCACCCCACTGATCATTCAACACAGGTATATATATATATCTAGGTACACATGTTGAATTTATAACAATGTTAAGCAGGCATTTTTAATGAACATATAGATCAATTAATTTGTAATATTTTAACAATCAAATTGTTTGGTGTAGATGGCAACCTGCACAATTCATAGTTCTTTTGATCAATTTTTTTTTCATCAACACCTGTTCGTCTCTGCCACCCATTTGGGGTATTTTGATTGATTTTTTAAATGTATTTTAAATAATTTTATTAACTTGAACCTAATTTGTAATTCAGTCTTGAACATGTACATTAAATATTTATGCCAGTTCAGGGTTCTTGCACTTCGAATCCTCCAGAGCGTGGCTCGAGCGCTCCTCCATCGTTGGGTGTCTCACATGAGCCATTTGTATGTATACTATTTTAAAAAACTATATACTTATATTTTTGTATTTTAAATTCACTATATCAAATGTGCATGTGTACTTATAATATTTATTAAAAATATATGTCTATGTAGGTTGACACAACAATGAGGATGGACATTGCAGCAGACCTAGATGATCCAAGTCTATATCAGGAGTTGATTGCATTTCAGGTTGTTGAAATAACTATCTTTGTCTATGTGCAATATGTAGGTCTTTTAAATAAATTAAAACAAAAATTGGGTACCTACACAAGTGAATATATATGTTTTAACCTAATTTGTACACATATGCTTTATAAATGACCTTGTAGGAGCTTGTCAGTGACACGTTTCGTCCTGTTGATGCCATTCCATGTACAACACATGTAGAGCAGGAGGACAAAGGAGACGAGCAGCCTGATACAGTATAATTTAAAATTTAGATTTATTTAAACTCAAATATACATTGTGAACTTAAAGTAAATTTTGATAGAATATATATGTTGACATGTGTTAAATTCTTTTTCTTTTATAGCATGAAACATGTTCTGTAGCTGAGCATGTAAAGATAGGTCCTGGAACAGAGGATGCACAACAACCTCTTACAGTACAATTTAAATATGATAAATTATAAATTAAATTGAATTAAATAATTTTTAATCATCTTACATATAATTTCAACTTTCTTTCTCTTCTATGTAGATTGATTTAGAGCATGTAGAGACAGGTCCAGATGCACTAGAGCATGCAGAGCAGCCTCACACGGTAATTTAATTTTATGATAAATTATAAATTAAATTATCATTAAATAAATTTTAATCTTCTTAAATTTGATTTCATCTTTCTTTCTCTTGTATAGAGTGATTCAGGTCATCTAGGTAGTCATCGTGGTGTGAAGAGGTCTCTTGATTATAGAGACAATATGAGTTAGATTATTTCATGGGCTGTATTTGATTATTTCATGTGGACCACATATATTATTTCTCATGGACTTATATTTTATGTTTCAAGGACATTATATTTCATGGGTTGAATTGTCATGGACTTAATATATTATTTCATGGACTTTATTGCATTTCAGGATTTTATGGTCTATTATTGTTAAATAGTAATTTACACATGTGCATTTATGCATTTTATGTGAATTTAATATGAAATTGATAGGACATATTTGTACTTTACAAAAAATTCATAGTCAAGACATTAATAGGACATTAATGTGAAATTAAATACAAATATGAAATTAAAGTTGAAATTAATAAGACATTTAAATATTTGTACTTTACAAATTTAGTGATTCATAGTCAAGGCAGTAACTTATCAAAGAAGTTCTAAAAAAATTACTTAAGTGGATCCTATTTGCTTCAAAGTACATGTCTCATATTTAATCGCTACAATTGCTTAAGGGGATCAAATACTTCAAAGTACATGTCTCATATTTAATCGCAACTAATATAAAATTAAATATTAGACTTTAGGGAGACTAATCATATAACAAATGATATAATTAAGTAGTAGAAATTAGGATGAATCATCATTTAACAATCACAAAAGTTATACAAAAATAATGTTAATGAAGGGGATCAAATACTTCAAAGTACATGTGTCATATTTAATCGCAATTGATGTAATTTATGATGACTCATCATAACAATCACATTCTATACAAAAATAGTGTCAATGCTAATTTAATTTATTTCATAATAGGATGTCTTAAGGGGTCCTAATACGATGTCTTAAGGGGATCAAAGAAGTTCTCAAAAAATTGCTTAAGGGGATCAAATACTTCAAAGTACATGTCTCATATTTAATCGCAATTGATATAGTTAAGTATTAGACTTTAGGGAGACTCATCATATAACAAATGATATAATTAAGTAGTAGAAATTAGGATGACTCATCATTTAACAATCACAAAAGTTATGCAAAAATTATGTTAATGTTAATATAATTTATGTCATAATAGGATGTCTTAAGGGGTCCTAATAGGACTTCTTAAGGAGATCAAAGAATTCAAACTACATGTCTCATGTTGGATCACAATTGATATAAGTAAGTGTTAGACTTTAGAGTGACTCATTATAACAAATTTGGTGAAGTTGCCCAAGGCAACCAAATTTAATAATAATACAATCAAATTTAAAGTAAATTCAAAGTAGCAAAACATGCACATTTAACAAACAAAATATATAGAATATTGATTTTGATATATAAAAGTGTAGAGTATAATTATGTATGTACATGTATACAAATTTGTATAAAATGTGTAATTATGTAATTGTGTATGTACATATATGCCAACTCAAAACAATGTTTACAAAATGTGGCTATGCCATCTCAAGAAAATCCAAAACTTGTTGGGAATGTTGTAACTCTTGACGCCATCTGATATCAGAATGATACAAGCAATATCAATATATCATCAAAACATGTATTTTAATTTATATAAAACTATCTACATACACAACTTGTACCTGTATTTACAAGTGTCTTATGCACATGTGTATAGGTTTAATCTACATACTCTCCTTTTTGTTTCAAAGTATGAGATCAATGTGATGATGGTTTAAGGATATAAAAAAGGATAATAAATCAATATTAACTATTAATCTCCAAGAATATCAATATATAATCAAAACATTTATTTAAATATATTTTAACTAATAATTACCTATTTTTACCAAGTATTCCATGTTGTCTAGGTTGAATCGATACATAGACTCTCCTTTGTGATGATGACCTAAGGATATAAAGGACAATTTAAATCAATTTCAACTAATAACACACAAGCAATATCAAAACATGTATTTAGTCTATTTAAAAGGACAATATAAAACTAAAACAATATTTACCTGTATTTACTTATTCCATTGTACCATATGCATCCTCTCTTTTTTGTAGCATCTATGATTGTCTCATGCTCTTCCATAGAAATTATCCATAGCTCTTTATTTGCAGGTTTTCCACGATACCTCACTAGTTTTATATTTGTTGCCACCATCAAATATGAGTAGTGTATAATCTTCTTATGTGTTGCATAATCTTTGAATGCAGACAAACCATTCTTCCTTATTAGGTATTTTTGCAGCCAAGTGCCAACAACCATCACCAAACCTATTGGATAATGATAGCCATCATCAAAGAACTTCTCAAAATTTTCTTAACGGGATCAAAGAAGTTCTCAAAATTGGCTTAAAGGGATCAAAGATTTGTTATCAAAATTTGCTTAAGCGAATGTCTTAAGGAGATCACCGAACCTATTGGATATTGATAGCCATCATCATCTTCTCAAGGTGCTATTAACTTATGTTTAGTCTTCACACAACGAGCCAACCAATAATCTATTTTCTCTTCATTCTCCTCAGGTGCAACATCATACATATGTCCTGTAAATAAAATTTGATTCAATAACTTGCACGTGTCCATATAATTTGACCAATCTAAATACATACATTCATATGTATATAAATAAAGAAAAGCTCTACAAAATAGTAATAAAGTGAAATAAAATGAAATAAATTAAATTAAATTACCTTCTTGTACAAGGTCTAAAACACGATCATAATCATCTGATGCAAACACTTGATCATTGTCTTCAATTGTTGTTTCATATTGATTGCATGCTTGTATAGGTGTCAACGATCTTTGCTTCCACTCTTCAACCCATTTTGTATTCTCACATGCTTCCCAATCTCTTGAAATACAAAACTAACAAAAACATGCAAGCTCTCTTATCCAGATAGTCCATGTGCTTGCATTCAAACTCTTAAATGAATGCCATTTTGTAGATCCACCGATTGTCTCACAATCAAGTCTAGATAGAATGTTCTCTTCTTCAACCAACCAAAAGAATTGACGAACTGTATAGTACTCGCTTGATCCAAGTGTAGATAATCTTGTATTGAACCAATCCATAATCCCACGTGCATCTTTAAATTTTACTGCATCCTTAAATTTCAATATCTCTCTAGCAAGAATTCTTTTAACACATGCACCAGCTCCATCATGTTCTCCTTTACCATGTCCAGCTTCAAAAAAACTCCACATATGTTGGACATTATGTTCCTTATGAACCCTACTTAACCAATAGAACATTCGAGAATTCTTGAACTGCCTCATACAATTATCTGACCATATGAAATGTTCTGTCATCTGGATTCCTCTTTCTCTTAAATTTGTATAAAATATATTGAAACCGTATTGAACAAACTCCAACGAGTGTAACCGGTTGTCACTCAATAGAAATGATACTCCCTCAAAATGTTTCTATCATCCTCTGTGCTATCATCTACATGTCTATAAACAATATGAACAAACATAGCCACCTGCATTGAATTGTAATATTGTGATTGGATTTCCTCTAATGGAGTTAGAGTATAACTTTCTACAAAATCAACCACCGATAGTATAGTACCAACTAGAAATATGTTTCTACATGCACGAAATTGTCCATCAAGCCATCGAGCTTGTTGACAGTGCTTGACATATTTTGGTACAATCTTACTCTTAAATTTTGATATGAATGCATGTACACTAGTAATTAAATCATAACGCTTTCTAAAATTTCCATCTTTTAAAGAATAGTCAACATTCTTAAATCTTTTAACATCCACTAATTGTTGTCCAAAATTATTTTCAACACTTTCATGCATACAAACTCTTAAGAAAGATTGCCACAACTAGTGCATTGTCCACAAATACATGAACTTAAATAAAATAATTTTCCATTAGATTTTTCACAAAAAAAAACTTGATATAAACTCCTTTATTGTTTCAGGTGGCATATTAATACCACATTCCTGCATAAACATGTTAGTATGTAAAGTACAACGTATATATCAAAACACATCATAATAATAACAATGAAATTGAAGATGCATTTTACAACAAGATAATCATTTCTTATTAATATTTATATACCAAGGTTTATATTTTTCAAAGGATCTTTGACTTATTCTAATATCACCAGGTAACACTAAATCACCACAAAATTTTTGGTAAAATTCAGTTTGCGTTGTATCTAATAGGTGTTTTGGATGAGGATTGTGAACTTTGGACCCCACTCTTAATTTTAAAACATCTCTAGCATTAGATGATACCCTAGTATTATCATGCCAATATTTTTTAATCAAAGATTTGATTTCAACATTCAGTTTCATGTTAGATCTTAGGAGTTGACCACTAAAACTCCAACATTGGTTGATTGGATCATTTTCTATACTTTCTCTTCTCTTTTCCACTCTTACCAATGTTTTAGGATGTATTTTTAGAATTTCACTAATATTGCTTAGTATTCTTCTATTCAAAGTTGCTTTATTAACTATAGCAGTTGTTATAGCTCGTCTTGCTGCATTCTTATCTTTAGATTGGCCATTCTTTCCAATAGACTCAATGGCACTAGCAACAGTAGACATGACATGTTTTAGTGATTGATCTTTTCTTCTTGGTTTAACAAAAATGCCTAACTTTTTCATTACTTTTCTCATTTTCCACATTCTCATTAATTGAATCATTAGTTGACATTGAAATGATAGTTTTTTATGATAAAAAAATTCTTTGTATAATCTATTGGCATGTGTTCTTATTTGTCTCCAAGAAATCTTACCAAGAAGATTATCCAAAACATCCTTTTCAATTTTTTTAAAAATATTATCATTTTCAAAATCACATCCTGGATTTTTATTTTCATTTTCAACTTCAAAATGATTTTCATTTTAAAAAACAAAACGGTTTACATTTTTATTTTCAACAAAATGATTTTTATTTTCATTTTCAACAAAAAACCTATTTTTATCTTCATTTTCAACAACAAAAAGATTTTCATTTTCATTTTCAACAACAATTTGACTCAAATTTTGATCTCTACGAATATTATTGATCTCAACATTGTTATACCCAGCTTCTTTTAAATCTCCTATACACATTGTTTCCATTTTATTCAAAGGTGGATTTGTAGATGTATATGGATTTGTGCCTATTGAAACATTCTCCATAGCATTGAAAGGGGGATTTGAAGACATACCAGGAGTAGTTTGTATAATTGTATTAGTTTCCACATTCACCTCTTGCAAATTTGCATCGTCTACATCCGTGGTCTCCTTAATGTTTTTATCTTCAATTGTTGTGGAATTGGATGCTTCAGCATTATTCATTGATCGAATCTTTGTTCTTCTATCTCTTTATCTTTTTGCCTCCTCTCTCTTTGCTTCAATTTCTTTACGGGTCAATACCTTCCTATCTTTCCTCTTATTACGAGCTTGTGATTTCATGATTAAAAAATAATGAAGTTTGTACAAATGAATGTCAAAAACTTGAAAGCCTTCCTTCTTTGTTTCTCCTTCAAACAAGTAGCAATTCAACAAAATTTCACTCAAACACTGCCCCAATGATGCCTCCTTTCAAAATTCAAATTAAATCCCAAGTTGAAGAACCTGTAGAAGAGAAAAGTTGATGGAAAACACTACATATGTCGTTGTCAGCTGTACAGAACAAGTTGCAAGGCCAACATTGATAGTACTTATTAAAAAATGTTCAAAAGCTAAACAAGATCCCGTTTATTAAATGGTATCCAGCTCTATAAAATAGGATCTCATTTCTTATTGTGTTCGTACAATAAGAAACAAGATCCCCTTTTGAAAAATTTGAATTTTAGGCTCAGTTTTTGTTTTGTTAACCGGTTCGAGAAAAGGTTTGAGGACCCAAACCTAGACTTTGAACCTGATTTGACGTGCAAGTTGAAGGTCCTATCAATGCCACAACAAAGTAGTGACTTTGTTGATATGTTTGAAGACCTTTTTTGCAAATTTTTTTGATGAAATTAAAACCCATTATAGATGAGACAGTGTAGATTCCAAATATGTAATTTTTTAACAATTGAATTACTTTTTCTATTTATCAATTAATTTATGATGAAATAGGTCCATAAACTTGAATTATCAGGGTTTTTTGGTATTTTAATAACTTTTTATTAAAATAATTTTTTGAAAAATAAATTGTATGAAAATGTACTTCAGACAATTCTTTTCAATTTGAAAAAAAATTTAAAAAATGATAAGTTTAGGTCATTTTATGCGTGACATACACAATAATTTTTTAAAACACCAAATATGACCAATAAAAAAATTAACAAAAAAATTATTCAATAAAAAATTACAAAAAAAATAGAAAACGTGCTTCAGTGAGTTACAAATCTTTTCCCAAAAGGATTTAGAAAAATATGATTATTTAGATCAAAATATAGATGACGTACATATGCATGGTATAGTAAAAAAAAGTGACTTTTAAATAGTGGTTTTTAGAAAGGCCTATTGAAAATCAATTTGTATCATATGGGTATTCAAATAAATTACATATTCGGAAACTAGACTCTAAGTACTACATTTTATGATTAGTGAATTTTTTCAAGAGTCCATCTCTAAGTGCTTCAAATTTTAAGATCAAATGTGACAAACTCTAAAAATTAGGAAAAACACTTCCACTTTTTGGCCAAAAAGTGGACTCAACTTCTTACACACACCCCTCCAACTACTTGTAAGGAAATCACAACTCGTGGACAACAACTTGAGGACAACAACTTGACAAAAAATATCTTTCCCATGTTTGTATCACATAAAATAATTTGTACATATTTTTCAAAAACCAATATGTGTACTTTTCAAGAATAGGCATTTAGCTCAAATCAATAGATATGAACACATATGTTTACCTCCTAAAATTATTTTATTTTGTGCTTTGTTGTGCTTTGTTGATTTAGTTCTCAATATGATCTTCATTTTATAATATATGATGAAACCTAATTTATTTATATAAATATATGTTATAGCATGACCAAAACTTAAAAACTAACAACAAAACTATTTCATATTTAGATGCAGACAAATTCTAAAAATTTGATATAAAGTTTCTATTCTAAAATTCATATAAATGTATTGTGAATTTTGTTTATTAGACATTAAAATACACTTTGAATATATTAAACTTTTTGTTAAAATATTATTTGATATTTTGGTCTTCCATGTATATCTACTATTTAAATTTATATTGAATTTCTAACTAATTCCATGTATATCTTATTAATACATGTAAAAGAAAAGTATACTATAATAATTAATAAATTTCATTATTCAAATTTTTACAATTCATTTTTTAATAAAATTTAATTATGTTGTCGTTAAGGGTGTGGTTCAGTGGTTAAGTCACTCAGTTGTAGTGGCAACCACCATAGTTCAAACTCCCGTTGGGCCAACGAGCTCGCAGGCTTTACGCCTTCCCTGGGCCAATGAGCTCGCGGGTTTGAAGTGTTCCTTCTTGGGGATGAGGTCCCCTGTGTTGTGGCCTCACCGGTTCATCGCTCCGGGCAAAAGCGTTAGTGTGGAGCCGGAGGGCGTGTCGCACCAGCGTCACAGGTCACGTTAAAAAGTTTACTACGTGCATTATCTTTATAATTTTTTTTTAATTATGTTAATATGTTTTAGTTGAATTGTGTATGATAAGTTTCTTTGATTGACACAATATATAAGGATAGTTTGAAAGACAAGAGAAAGCTTAAATATAAATATTAATTCTTGTCATGTCTCTTAACAATAGAGTGTTAGAAAAACATTTTTACCATGTGTTCAAGCTAATCATATCTTTAAACAATATAAGTACAAACACTTGTGTTAGGATTAAGGTGCCATCAACATTGTAAATCCTATTTAATTAATTACTCCTAATATTGTTTGTAAATCATCCATAAGGGATGAAAGGTTTCATCAACAACGGTCTTGTTTCAACTACATGTTTATATCCAGTCCTCAACACTCATTCGTCTGCGACGGGGGGTCGTAGGGGGTTTCCCCCCTATGAGGGGTCTGGGGGATCATCCCCCCTAGTCGGGGGTTCGGGGACCATGCGCCCCGGTGGGCCCCTGAAACCACAATTTATTTATATTTTATCATTGTAAATTTGGACCATTCGCCATTAGGTCATAGATCTGATGGTTGATATTATGTCAGTTCTCTTGCCCTAGAAGACAACCCCCTTTTATAACGATATTTGTACTACATTTTTATCAAAGCTGAGAGTAATATGCGTTGCTAGATTGAAGACTAAAGAAACATAGGAAGTGCATGTATTGTAATCTCATATTTGAAGTTAATTCAATTTGGAGCCTCTTTTCTTGGTGGAGTTTTTTTACCCGAAAGGGTTTTCTCCATGTTAGATACTGTGTTATGTGTTCAATTCTTAATGCAAGTTATTTCTGTGTAGTGTGTTTTATTTTTATTGCAATCTCCATTGATTCTATATTATTTAGAGAACATAAATAAGGTTTGAATCAGATTTCCATTGTGTGATTTGCACTTTCATTTCTAACATTTGGTATCAGATCCTAGCCAGTTTTGATTCTTGGGTGGTAGTGTAAAGGTTTTTTAGTTGCAGTGGGAGATTTGGTTGTTGTTTGTTTGTAGATCTTGGATAGATATCATGGCTTCATCTACTTTTGTTTCTACCTCTCGGTTGGACATTGAAAAGTTTAATGGTATGGGGTATGAATTGTGGAAGCTAAAAATGGAGGATTTGCTAGAAGAAAGAAACCAGTGGTTGGCTGTTATGAAAGGAAAGAAACCTGATGATGTTGCTCCTGATGAGTGGGAAAGACTGGATAAAAAGGCATGAGGTACAATTCAGCTGTGTCTTGTAGATTCTATTCTACTAAATCTTGTGAGTGAGAAGTCTGCACATAGCTTGTGGAAGCATCTTGGTGAGATCTACCAAGCCAAGAGTATGGTAAATAAGCTTTATTTAAAGCATAAGTTATTTTCCATGAAAACGAAAGAGGGTGAATCAGTTGCAGAGCATTTGAATTTGTTTAATTTGTTGTTGAGTCAACTAGCATCTGTAGATGTTGAGGTGAATGAGGAAGATAAATATATATTACTTCTCTGTTCTTTGCCTGAGTCATGGGAGAATGTTACTTTGGCTATCACTGCTAACCTCATAGATCCGAAGTTGGATGCTCTTGTTTTAGTTCTGCTATCACATGATTTGAGGAAGAAAATTTTGGATAGTTTAGGGGATGCTCTTAGTGTCAGAGGAAGGTCTATGGAAAGAGGATCAAAAGGAGATTAGAAGGGGTCTAAAGAAAAGTCTAAGGGTCATTCTAAGACTCCTAGAAAGAAGAATAGAGTTAAGTGTTGGAACTACAGAAAGAGAGGACATGTGAAAAAAGAATGTCGAAACCCAAAGAAACAATGGGATTCTGCTACTGATAAGTCTTCGAATGCAGGTGATGAGGTTTTACTTTCTACATGTAATGTTGTTTCTCATGATCATTGGTTGGCTGACTCAGGATGCTCATACTACATGACCCTGTGCATAAAGAATGGTTGTCCACATACGAAGAGTATGACAGAGGAAATGTGTACCTCAGGGACAACTCTTCATATCTTATTGTTGGATGAGGTGTAGTGCCCCTCAATTGGTCATTGATCGGACAGATGTTTGCTTAGTAGTACTGGACATTATGATAGTATTTTAGATTGTTTGATGATAGATTTCTAGTTATTCTGCTATTTCAGTATGAACCTAATTGTTATGATAACAGATGTTGATGTTGGATTATGTTATTTCATGCTTTACAATTTGATAAATGAACTGGATGTTCTAGATGCTTTGATGTTATTCACTATATGGGTTTGGAAGATAGTTGATCATTTTATATTGTTGACTAGTAATCAGATACCTTGTTCAAAATAGTTGATTGTTATTCATAAACGTGAATGGAACAGTGTCGTATTACTCGCTCTCAAGTACCCTACCCCACTGCGATTTCCATTCACTATAGGACTGCATGTGATGTATATATATATATATCTTGTTATGGTTAACCGTGTGTTGCTGCAGGATGCAGGTACTAGGCATCGACTCCACCTGATTACCAGGTTTGAGCGTGCCTTCGCCAATGGATTAGTTGGTTGAAGTTAACGTGAGGTCCCTAGTCAGTGATTCCTTGGTCGTCAGTTTACCCTTGTGGTTATTGGTTGTCGTTCGATCATGTCTTGCTGTCAGGTAATACTGTACCTTGGAGTCTAATTAGGTTCGAAGGTGTCTAAGTGTGTATGGTAGTGTTGTGCTTTAATTAGAATCATTATACGAAAGAATATAAATGTTGATAAATGAGCATAATGTCGTTAGTTGTCGATTATCGTTATAAATAAATTATTATTTTATTAGAAGTGTAGTTGTTAAATAAAGTTGTAAGAAATTTTGTATTGTTCAATATAATATCATTTATAATAAATATTTAAATAAATAAATAGTTGTAATCATGTTGTAAATTGTGATTTACAACTTGATTAATAAAATAAATTAAAATATAGTTACAAAATTATAGATTGACGAAATAGTACAATTTTATTAATAACAATATAGTTGGTCGGCATTAAAGAAATTAGATTTTGTCAGAAATTATGTGCTTTCATTTAAAAAAATAATAATAAAATAAAATAAAAATATAATTAGAGAGGAGAGATGCACGTGATCATGTGCCAAGCTCCTTGGTAGATGAGAGAGACTGTGTTATAAAAGAAAAGCGGTAGAGGCATTAAGGACAGCATTACAGGTGAAAGAAAAGAGAAGAAGGCTGGAATAAGCAGCTGGGAACTGCAGCAATTGAAGCAGACTCTCCAATTTGATATCGTAGCCAGGTTCCGTCGAATGCCTTTTCTCTGAACTTTATTCCGAATCTGCAAATGCTGTTGTAGTTTATTTGATTCCAAATAGTTTGATCTGAAATCAATTTGTATTCTGTGTTGTGCCATCAGAGCTCATGTCTGTAGACTATTCTCTCTATGTTTAAACAGTATCTCCTCTTAGGGTTTTAAATTATTCCTTTTTGCTCAAGGATTCTGTTATTCGATTGTCTTCCTTCCACTGTTTTGCCGAATCAGTCAATCATCCATGCAACAATTCATTTTTGATAGTCTTCTTCATATCATGAATGATGTATTTCGGCATTTTCATCTGTATGCACTCTCAGACCGGCGTAATATTGGTAGGGTTTGTAGATGTAAAATGACACTCCCTTAAGATCTCTCAGATCTCTTGTTTTTAAAGTTCCCGCATGGTTTCAATCATGAACTGTTCTTTTGCAAATCCCTTATCCTCTCATCCATTAACCATTCTGTCTAACAGTTCGGCACTGTAATTGAATTAGAAAAAAACCGTAGCTATTCTTAGATCTGCTTTATCTCTGTCCCACGTGTTAAATTGGAGGGCTGTGAGTCTAACTGTACCTGAAATCGTTTCAAATTTCTCTATCTTTCAATAATTTCTAGGTCATTTTTGCCTTTTCTGCATAAGTGTTGAGTATATTCTTTAAACTAAAACATCAGCAACAAAAAAAAAATGCATATGCCAAGAGCCACGCACAGATTGTTTGCTCAAACGTCTGCAAATGGAAGTTCTATTTGTTCAAAGATTTGTATAACAATTTTGCTTGAGATTTAATTTATCTTTTTTGTTTCCTTTAGTAATATTTACTAGTGGTTCGATAATATTAGGAAGCACTGCATATTGTAATGCCAGGGCGTGATGGGAGGTGATGAGTCAGGTAGTTCGCTGCCGTCTTGTCTCACCATTCGCTCTGATTGAAGTTTTGCTTTTTTAAAAACCTTGGTTAGCGAACACTTTCTGGAACATAACATTTGATAATACGGCAGTTACTATCAATCAAGGGTTAGGGTTATTTGCTCAAACATTTGTGATTGAAGTTCTATTTGTTCAATAAGATCTGGTTAACAAATTTTGCCTGAGATGTTATTTATCTTTTTTGTTTCCTTTGGTATTGTTCACTGGTGGAATGATAATATTATGTATCGCTGTAAGTGGTAATTCTAGGGCGTAATAGGGAGGTGTTGTTTTAGGTAGTTCGCTGCCGTATATTCGCGTTGATTGAAAGTTTCTGAAGCCATGTCAATCACCTTTTATCCAGTGTTATGAGACGATGTGCCTTTGACCAGCCCATTCCACAGCTTGGGTTATCGAAACCTTGCAGGTCTACAGCCGATTATTATCATCAAGCTGAGCGAACATTATCATCCTTGGTAGACAATCAAGGTTGCAGTGTCTGAACAAATTCATTGGCTAAGTGTTAGTCTAGTTTGTCATGCATCGAGTACTACTGCTCTCACAGCGAATCTGGAAGAATATTGCCTGAAACACATTATGTTCCTGTATTTGCTAGATCGCTGTTACCAGCCAATCGCCACCTTGGGTATATTTGCGGCCACTGCAATCACAACCTTTCAATCACCGCAGATTTAACTATGGTCTCAATAATAAAGTTTAGGGTATGCATTTAACTCGACGAGATGAATAACGCAGCCTCTGCATTTGTCTTACCCCTTCAGCTAATAAACGGTTCTACCAAACATCCGAATGACACTACAATTATTAACAGTTTGAAACATTAAAATCTAAAAGTTAGTCAATTTATGATGTAGATCGCCCTTGTCTTGGCTGGGCGCACTTCTGAAGGAATTCAACTCTGTAGAACGCTGCCCATAGAAACTAATCTATTACGCATACCTTCTACAATCCGGTCAATGCACATAGATCGCTGTTTCTGTCAACTAAATGCATCGGATATCATAAGTTCAACCTCTTTTAACAGCAATCTTGGTATATAACTGGAAAATCACTGTAGTTTGTTTTCACATTGCTGAGACGTCTGAGAGGTTCCTTCCTCCAGATTACACCTTCACACCAGTCCACAGACTTCAAACCAGACCACACAACCAACACAAACTTAGCAGATATCTCGATGTTGTAGTTTGGCGCTTCCTTTGAAGGTCAGTGCAGCAAGGGAATCCAACTGAGCTCATACAGAAATCAACTGTTGAATCCTACAGAATGATTGTGATGTCAATGTCTGTCAGAAATAAACTGTTTAAGTCCGATGCTATCAATTGAAGCATTGTCATCCTTTTTAATGGTAAAATAGTCAATAACCATTTAACACCTCTACGAATTATGATAGATTTTATCAGCGGCAACAGATATAGCAATCGGAACGCCATGGAGATAAACATACTTTATGCATTGATCAAGCGTAACGGCATATGTATGGCCATTTCGATCTTCTGTTTAGACAGACTTAAATCATTTCGATTAAAACATTTCTGAGTCACCACTACGACAAAGACATGCAATAAAACAATAATGCTCATCGTTGATATAACTGTCGTGTAGTTATATAGTATTAATTTAGCGTTCTTGTTCATTTCATTTCTTGAAAGAGTCAATTTACATGGACAAGTTTGAAAGGAAAATGACAAAGATCGTATTGTTATGGGAGTGTCGTAACGGTTAACCGGAATTGGATAAGCATAACTATATTAAGTGTTTCTTTTACGAATAAAGGATTGTAATATTTAGTAAATCAAGTAATTTACCGTGGGAAGCAAAATAAAGATTAGTTAGATATTTAATTGCAAGATATTAATTTAATTGTTGCAATTTAATGTTCTATTTAATACGGGAGTTGTTTAAATTAAACCGAGAAGGAATTGTAGTGTTTCATCTCCTGAATCTGAATTGAATTGATTGATTTGTTGAAATGAGTCGAACTGAGCGTGGTTAAACTTGAATTCCAGAGGCTAAGTTGTCATAGTTGAGTATTTGCAACTTGTGTACAGTTGTTTTTACGATGTAATAGCGATTATGTGGATCAAACATAGTATGAAGTATATTGAGATAATGTCAAGTTGTTTATGTGTATTGAAAGTAATATTTTCTGGTGGGGATGTTAAACCACTTGTGATCTTATTGTACCATTTTGTCATATGGAGAGACCTGGAATTTGGAAAAGAGTAAAGTATTGTAATGTTAAAAGCGTTGGATAACAATTGATGTTATGATTCTATTGTGATGCAAGAGGGATTATGCCTTGCAGTTTACATGTACGTGTATTGTTATAAAATCTTGCATGATGTTTAAGGTTTACTAGGTGTTAGGAAGGAGAGTGGCTTTCAACGTGGGGCCGGCACCCAAAGTGGCAGTCAGGATAACCCGTTGGAAGTAGATTAATCAAGTGATAACCTAAAATTAACTAGAGGGTTAAGGGTAGATTTCACATTAATAAGATTATTGGATTCCTCTCCCATGACCTGTAGTGCTTGTTTAGACTAAGGATGGGTAGAGAAGGCCTGGTCGGCATGATTGACTTCCTTGTCCTCATGAAAGGAAGATCGATTCCGCATGTGTCACCCTATGGGGCCGGCGCCTAGTGAGAGGTTGTCAGGATAACCCATGCTAGGACCATGCGATGGCACTCTCCCTACTACAACCTAGCATCCCTTGTTCAGTCTCTCCTCATTTGTTTTGTGTCGCCTCTGGAAGTTAAGATGTGTTGTATTGTTATTGTCCTGTGTTGTATTGGCGTTGGTCGTCCTTTGTTCTGTTTGTCTTCCGTCTACCTGACTGTCAGTGTTTGGGACCTCATGTTAACTCCTAGCTCGGGGGGTGGACCTTAGGGTTCCACATGGTCGGGTGGAAGAGCTATTTTATCCATTGGTTACTCTTGTCAAGATCATATGCAGAAAAGGATTTGTTCCAGTTGTACTTGTACTAGTGATGAAGATGTATGTGTATAACCTTGTACCAGATTTGTGCAACAGAACATTCATTATGTATGTAATTCTGATGTAGTCTGAAAATGGCAATGTAATAATGTCATGATGTACTTATATGAAAGCATTTCAGTTATGTATTTAAGCATGTAGATTCCGTTATTTGATGATATGCAATGAATGTGAATAAGTTATTTAATTGAGCATGGATTTGGATCAGTTACTGATGTATGTTAAATTATGTTGGTTGGTTTGTAAAGTGATGCAGCCTTGAATCCTTAGAGAATATGTCGTAATTAGTTATGTTATCGTTACTTAATCTTTAAATTTTTTTTTTTTTTTTCCCTGTTTCATATAGCATAAGTGTGTATTTCTTTAAGGTGTTCAAGGCGGGCATTACATGAGGGAAGGTAATGTTGTGTCTCTGTGATGGGAGGATTAAAACCCTCCCTGGTGTTTTGCATGTTCCTGGATTGGCTAGAAATTTGATTTTTGTTTCAAAGTTGAATTATTTGGGAATGCACATGACATTTGATAAGCATGGCTGTAGATTGGTGAGAGGAAACTTGGTGGTAGCGAAGGGGAAAAGATTGGGAACTTTGTTTAAGCTAGAAGCCACTACTGTTTGTAATGCCTCTTATGTATTTGAGGCTAATACTGAAAATACATGTATGCTATGGCACCATAGACTGGGCCACATAAGTTAGTCTAGTTTAAAGACTTTTTTAAATAAAAAATTGTTAGACGGTTTATCCTATTCTAATGAGAGTTTCAAAGTTTGTGAACATTGTGTGTTTGGAAAATAGAATAGATCTCCATTTCCTTCAGGTAGTAATAGATCTAATGATAAATTGAAACTTATTCATTCTGATATTTTTGGTCCAGTGGATTTTGAATCAATTTAAAAATCTAGATATTTTGTTTCCTTCATTGATGATGTCTCAAGGTTTACCTAGATTTATTTTATGCGTCACAAATCTAAAGTTTTCACTAAGTTTAAAGAATTTAAAGCCTTAGTTGAAAAGCAATCAGATTATAAGATAAAGGTTTTGAGATTTGACAATGGAGGGAAATACTCTTCTAAGGAATTTGATAAATTTTGTAAGCATATAGGTATTGTTAGACAGAAAACTACTCCGTATACTCCACAATAGAATGGAGTGGCAGAAAAGATGAATCGGACAATAATGGAAAGAGCCAGAAGTATGTTGAGTGAATCATAGTTGAATAAATGTTTTTGGGTAGAAGCTATGTGTACTACAAACAACTTGATTAACAGATCTCCATGTAAGGCTCTTGTTTCAACTCCTTATGAAATGTGGATAGGTAATAAACCTTCTGTTTAACATTTAAGGGTATTTGGTTGTGAGGCTTATGTTCATGTGCCTAAAGAAAAATGAACTAAGTTGGATCCAAAAGCTGAAAAGTGTACTTTCATTGGATATGGTGATAATGTAAAAGGTTATAAGCTTTGGAATCCTCTAACCCAAAAGATTATCTATTCTAGAGATGTTATTTTTAGGGAACTTAGTGTTATTTCAGAACCTAAATAGCCAAAGGATAAAGAAAAAAAAAGTAAAGGGAGTGCATTTTGAATTAGAGCATGAAGATGCACCCCAGGAAGAACATAATGATGGATTGAGGGGTGAAGAAGCAGAAGAAGACTCAAGTGAAAATTTTGATGAGGAAGAATCTGTTATGACAGAAGAAGTTGGTACAGATGAGCATGTAGAAGAACCTGAAGAGTCTATTACTCCACCTCTGAGAAGATCCACAAGACAACATAACACAATTGATAGGTATAGTCCACCAGATTTTCATTGTGTATTTGCTTTATTGAGTATTGGTGATGAGCCTAGATACTACAGGGAAGCTATTCATGTAGATGATATTTAGTCTTGGCAATTAGCCATGCAGGAGGAAATGATGGCTTTAGACTCTTGCAACACCTAGGACCTTGTTCATTTGCCCAAAGGAAGAAAGGCCATAGGTTGCAAGTGGGTCTTCAAGAAGAAGTTTGGAGTAGACAGTTCATTGGAGAAGTACAAGGCTAGACTGGTAGCCAAGGGCTACTCTAGAGAGAGGGAGTTGATTTTGGTGAAATTTTCTCTCTTGTTACTAAATTAACTTCTATTAGATTTCTCTTATCTATTGCTACAACTCTTGATTGGGAAATAGAGCAAATGGATGTTAAGACTACATTCTTGCATCGAGATCTTGAGGAAGAAATTTACATGCAACAACCTACAGGTTTTGAGGTAAAAGGGAAAGAACATTAGGTTTGTAGATTGAAGAGGTCTCTTTATGGTCTGAAATAGTCCCCTAGGATGTGGTACTAGAAATTTGATTCATTTGTGTTGAAATTAAGTTTTGTTAGAAGTGAGGAGGATCATTGTGTTTACATTCATTGTATTGATGATTCTATTATGATCATTACATTGTATGTTGATGACATGTTATTTTTCAGCAATACTAAGGGTATGATCAATGAGTTGAAAGCCCAACTTTTAGGTGCATTCGAAATGAAGGATCTTGGAGCTGCTAGGTATATTTTGGGGATACAGATAAAAAGGGATAGAGAAAGCTTTGGTTGTCTTAGAGCAAGTATGTGAATACCATTTTGCAGAGATTTAGTATGCAAGAATGTAACCTAGTTAGAGTTCCTTTACCCATTGGTAGTAATCTTTCATTAGATATGTGTCTAAAGAATGAGCATGATTTAGAGGATATGTCTAATGTGCCATATGCTAGTATTGTAGGGAGTTTGATGTATGCAATGGTTTGCACTAGACCAGATATTGCCCAAGCAGTGGGAGTTTTGAGTAGATTTATGTGTAACCTTGGTAAACAACATTAGAATTATGCGAAGAGGGTATTTAGATATTTAGTAGGTACTCTTAATTATTGTTTGGTTTATTTTGGTACTGACAGTGCTGATAAAACTTTGGACATACAGGGATTTGTTGATGTAGATTGGGCAGGTGACTTGGATAGTCAAAGGTCCACCAATGGCTATGTGTTTTCTTGTTTGGTGGAGCAGTTGGTTGGATGAGCAAAAGGTAGCCCACAATTGCTTTCTCCACCACCGAAGCAAAGTATATGGCTCCTACCCATGTCTCTAAAGAGGTAGTTTGGTTGAGGAGATTGTGTATAGGTATTGGTTTTGATTGCAGGATCATTCAGATTGGTTGTGATAATCAGAGTGCTAGCCAAGAATCCTATGTATCATGCTCAGACTAAGCATGTTGATGTTCAGTATCAGTTTGTTCAAGAAATGGTTGCAAGTGGACATATTGAACTAAAGAAGGTAGACATTCAAGAGAATGTTACAGATGCTTTGACCAAGCTTGTGAGCATAGAGAAATTTGTTTGGTGCAGGGAGGGCATGGGCCTTGCTTCTAGTGCCTGATTATTTTATGGTTTTCCTATGGGTATTCACAATGTATGATGTCAAGTGGGATAATGTTAGGATTAAGGTGCCATCAACCTGGTAAATCCTATGTAATTAATTACTCATAGTATTGTTTGTAAATCACCCATAAGGGATGAAGGTTTCACCAACAATGGTTTTGTTTCAGCTACATGTTTGTATCTGTTCCTTGACACTCATTCATTTGTGATGGGGGGTTGCAGGGGTTTCCCCTTACGAGGGGTTTGGGGGCTAAACGCCTTGGCGGGGGTTCGGGGGCAATGCCCCAAAAACCATATTTATAAGGATATTTATACTACGTTTTTATCAGAGTTGAGAGTAACAGGCACCGTTGGATTGAAGACTGAAGAAATAGAGGAAGTGCGTGTATTGTAATCTCATATTTGAAGATAATACAACTTGGAGCCTCTTTTCTTGGTGGAGTTTTTTACCCAAAAGGGTTTTCTCCACGTTACATATTGTGTTATGTGTTTAGTTCTTGATGCATGTTATTTCTATGTAGTGGGTTTTATTTCTATTGCAATCTCCATTGATACTATATTGTTTAGAGAACGTAAATAAGGTTTGAATTAGATTTCTATTGTGTGGTTTGCACCTTCATTTTTAACAACTTGGAGTTGAGTTCTTTTTATAAATATATATTAAAAATTCAATTTGGATGAGTTGACATGGTAAAAAATCCAATACTAAAGAATGTTCAATTTGTCAACTAAAAATTGTCTTTTCACATCTCTCCAAGTACATCATCACACAATATAAAGACCAAGGGTGAATTAAGTCAAAATCGTCACTAATTTTTTTTACAAGTTAAGTTTTCACTTTTACTTAATGTCTATATACTCAGGCAAATGTTTGTCCACTAGGACAGATAAAAACTTCTATCCAAACAGGACAAGTGGATACATTTATCCATATGGGATAGGTAGACACATTTGTTTAAAAGGAATCGGTTAAACATCTATCCATATAGGATAGACAAATACATTTGTTCAAATAGAATAGGCAAATTGCTCTAGCTAGAGACTTACCGTTCACTCAATACTCTTCTAATTATCAGATAATTTTGGCTCATATTACTTTTCTTAATAATTAATGTATGCTTATTGGACTATTTAGTTGTAAGAAATAAACTCACCAACAACACACACAAAAACCTGAGTAGTCAAAACCTCCTTTTACCTAGACTGCCTACATACCCATATCCATGAGATCAAGGTGTAATATATATGTAGTTCTGATTTATTTTAAGTTTGATGTGAACTATATTAGTGGGTATGCAGCCCTTTCCAAGGTCCCTTTTCCCCAGATAATTCTTTGTTGACCACCCATTAAGGGAGGCATTTTTTTGTTTAACTCTCGTTAATAACTCTTCTAATTTGTTAACTAAACTTCACTTGAACATAAACTATTACTTGTGTTAACGTGTTCTTCATGAACACAAAATAGTACTTTGGTTATCTGATTCTCTTGCATCCATACTCTATTTAATCAAGGAAACCCTTTTAAAGGAACCATACTATTGTTATTTCACTTGAGTTTAAAAAATAATCATTCATTTTAGTTTGAGGAAGACTTTCCATTCGCTCAGATTTATATTAACATTATAGGTGTCCTTATTACTCCTCAATGATTTATAAGGATGATACCACAGATGTTATTGTTGTAGCTATGTAAGGTGTTAGGTGTAGTAATTCAAAAATGATGGCCTGACTCGTAAACATAAACTAGAGGCACCATTATACCAAACATTGTGTATGTTTTCTTTTAAAAGACTAGTTTAAATAATTGAATACTTATTAGAATATTTTTCTTTCTGATCACCAAGATCCCTACTGGGCGAGGTGAGAGCATAAGATAGGTAAATATTCTAAAAGCATAAACACATAAATAAGAATTCCAATGCTCATTTTCATATAAATAATTAAAACTGTTAGAATTCTTGCTATTTTTGGGTCACCAAGATCCCTGACAGGTGAGGTGAGAGCATATGAAAAGCAAGCATTCCAACAATAAATTCTAGTACTCATTCTTCAAAATCTAGTAAACAAATAAAAGGTTTAATAATTGCAAGAAGAAATGAGTAAATATTGCAATCTATAAGATATAAATCTAAAATCTCTGAAGTGTTATGAATAAAAAATATTGCTTAAATTTATACAACAAATCTGATTTTAAATATCAAAATAATCAGTAATTAAATTCCTATTATTGAAAGAACATTTAAGTTATTCGACATAGATATGCTTGCATACAAACTAATTAAGGTATAAAAGATATAATGATAGCACTAATTATTAAACTACCCTATAAGGGCCGTGTATCCCCAATTAAGAATAATATGTATCACATTCTCTTACTATTTTTTCAATATGACGTAACACATTTTTTCATAAAGCATGGTACTTTATAAAATCTCTATGACCATTCATATATATGTTAAGAATGCATTATTCCACTCCAATGCATACAGAGCATTCTTTAGTCTATAACTAAAATGTATGGGTTGTGTAATAAAGAAAGCTAATAAAGGAATGGACACTCATTAATAGTTTACTACCCACAAGATTAAAAATGCCTATTTATTTAGATTATGAGATGATAATTCATATTGAGATCAACCAAGCATAACACTAAATGTAAGGTTGACATTTTTCATTTGCACAATTAAAAAGATAACTAATTACATAAAAGATCGACAAGAAAAGACTTTTCAATAAAAAATTATCATTCTCTTAATCTTTCAAAATGTTTTCTATAAATCAAATAATTACTCTTCTTTTTAAATATTTATTAAAATGAAAAGTGTTTATGAACTCAAAATAATTTAACTAAAACAATTGAATACGCCTAAAAATGACATGATTCATCCTAAATAAATATTCTAAATATTTATTCCATTCTTCTATCAATTAAATAAATATTCTAAATTTATTTAATCGATTAACTGTTCCATAATTAAATAAATTCAATTTATTTAATTAAAATTCTTCTAAATATCCTACCCAATTAAATAATCATAAATTATTTAATTAATCCAAATTCCTCTATCCTAAGTTCTAAATTTAAAAATCCACCTCACCTTTACACCTCACCTTTTCCACCTCACCTTGTCCACCTCATCAGGTTGCACATGTAATTAAATATATTTAATATTTAATTACCTATTTTTCTCTCACCCACATGGCCTATTTCTTCTCAAAATCAGAAGTTAGTTAACTAATCAATCAAATCTGTTAACTAATTAGTCATTTGAGTTCACTGGTCAATCTATTCTGTTGACTCCTTAATCAACCCAGTTCACTGGTCAATCAATTCAGTCAGTTCCACAATCCACTCTTCTAACTGATCAATCAAGTCTGTTAACTGATCAGTCAATGGAGTTAACTCTCCAATCAATTTTGTCACATCCCCTCTTTCATGATGGAGCTGGGACACTTGTCACATTTCTATTGGTTGCACATTCCTCAACCATCCTCAGCCATTGATCTTCATATCTCCTCTCAACCGTTGATTCCCATTCTTCTGAGTCTATAAATGAAGCTTCATCCCACCATTCTATTCATCCAGGCTTTGACGTCGTTACTCTGCAGAAATATCACCAGCGCGCCTTTGGCACCCTATTACCATCCTCAAGCTTGAGATCACATACTTGCATTGGAGCTCATCTTCATTGCATATCACAACAGCCATTTACCATCGACTTCCTCGAACACAGCTTAAAAGAGTGCACTCTCTGAGGGCTCACTTCATCTGCGAAAGGACGATTGTAATAGGCAAACAACAGAAGCATCGGTTTCAAGGAAGGTTTGCTTTGTGTTATTCATTGCTATTTTCGTTTAATCTCTCTTGTTATCGTCTATTCTGTTGATGTTTGGGTCTTATTTAATTCATTTGATTGATCACCATTTTACCCTTACAACAATAACTTTTAAATATGAAACTAAATAATAATTTGTAAGTTTATGAAATTAAAACAAACTTCTAACTTTTAATATCAATTATACAAATCACTATATCATTATATGGAAAAGTAACTAAATCTTCTACATTTGTATCTAATTATATACTAACTAACAACTCTATTTAAAAAAAAAAGAAAACTACAAATAGTAAAGTTAGCTAGCTATATACTAACTAACTATTATGTTCTTTGGTTGCATTTGCTTGAAAGTTCCATATCTATTTTGTGTTAAATCTAAAAACATTGCATTCCATGAGATGAAGAAAGATGAATTCACCAAGGAGTTAAAGACTCAAATGGGTTATTTGATTAACTAGATCAATCACTTAGTGGGCTCAGTAGAATCAAGTGCTCTGGCCCCAACCATATTGAGAGCCCTCCACAAAGATAGCCAGTGAGCAAATGTGGGAGTGATCCCTACAACCTTCACATGGAAAGACTCATTGGAAGCCCTAGCAAGGTAATTAGGGAAGCATTAAGGGCCTATCACAATATCAGTGATGAGGCAACTGCCATGATAGAATTTGAAGAATCCATTTATGAAGAGATCCTTGTCTGGGTAGAGTACATCCCAATTTTGCAAAAGATGAAAGGTACTCCTTTTAGTGATTTGGAGCAGTTAGGTATTCTTTAAGGAGATGGCCAAGATATGTTGCTTGAATGGCTCAAGGTGGCTAAGTTAAGGGTGAAGATATTGAAGGGTTGCAAGGACAAATTTGTCATCAATAAGAATGTAATGTCCCCATTCCTAGACGGTGTTAGTCTATACTTAGTTCTCATAGACTAACCAGTATGGTTAGGGAACTCTTAGAGGTTCGTCAGATGGTTTTGGACACTTTTGGCTAGACTTACTATTTTTAGTAAGTTAGGGTTTTGACCGTTTGGGGAAATTCAAGATTGGAAGTGGAGCGTTTCAAAGAGACCTTTCCAACAGTCTATAGATCATTGGATTCTAAGTTCGTTTGGCCATTTATTTTAAAGTCCGTAAGTTAATATTGTATATTTAATATTTGGAATTTATAATGCTAATGTCAATGACTTAGTAAAAAATATAAAATGCAAATAAAAGTCATTATTTGGACTTGGATGCCTATGAGAGGAAAATAAAATGAATTTATAATGTGTATTCCTCCTAATGTGGTCAACCCTATTGAGGGAAATATAAAAGCCAAAATGAAAGAGAAGAGATTCATTCACAATAATACATTTTAATATATTTTTCTCTGCAAAAAAGGAACAAAATTTTGAAGAAACTATCCATAGCTTCTGGAGATGAAAACCTCCATTAGTGACAACATTCCATAGGTGTGAGAGACCACCCAAGGGTGCTTTTGAGTAGCCATACTCAATGGTTGCATTTGTGCTTCATTTTTATTCAGTTTGGAGTTTGGAGATCAATCGTGAAGGAGTTTTCTTTGTCATATATTTAGTTTATTGCCTCCATAATTATTAGGATGGATCAAAGAATATATTATAAATTTTAGATGGGAAGTTTGTGTGTGTTTTGAAGTGTTCGGCTCCCATACAAGTCGTACAGCCCAGCCATACCAGGTCGTACCTCTTTCAGCAGTGGGCATTATTTTAGTGGATTTCTTTAATGGTTGCTACATCCTTTTAGATACCTATATGTTGTAGCTTCTACAGATCATCTTGGAGTAGTTTTGGGGTTTGCTATGGTGATATTTCAGACTTACTCTTTACTGCCAGGGTCATACCATATAGCCAAGGGACATGGGCAGTCATGAAGCAATTTGTGATGAGTTTAGTGACTTGGGTAGTCTTCATTTGAGGAGTTTACATTGATTGTCTGCTACAATTGGTAGATTTGTGTGGAATATGCTTGATTTCATCATGTTTTGAAGAAAACCATTGAATCCATTGGCTGTACTGTCATTACCAGCTTTGTATTTCACCTTTTAGCTTATGGGTATGCTAACAAACTAGACTTTCTTGCATATTCTGATATGGGCATTGCTTCATTGTGATTTGTAATGTATTCCCATTGAAATAGAGCATGTGGGTACTTCTATTTCCTTTGTATTTGCAAAATATATGTATGCATTTGTGTTATGTTATGGAAACAACATCAAAATGCAAGCAGGTTACAACTTAACTATAGAAAAACCTTCAAACAGTGAGAGAAAAAACTAGGCCCATTCAAGAAAAAATTAAACACAAAATAGGGTGGGTTATTTCAGTGGTATCAAAGCTAGTTTTTCTACTAGCCTATTATACTTCTGCAGTTGCATGTCAATTGTGAGACTACCCACATAGTTGCATATTAGTTTCCATGACCACTCAGTGATTGCATGTGAGCTTCTATGAGAAGTAGTGCCAGAGAATAGAGATACCTTGAGAGATTAAGGAAAAACGAAGCTTAATAGGAACAATAGGAAGAGTGGCTTTCAGGGTTTGAAGAAAAACCATCAGTTCTATACACCAAACCTTCAGAACCTGAGGAACAACAATTAGTGCTCTACATGGAAGAAGAACCCATTGTAGAAAACATGGGTGATTGAGAGGGCAGGTCTAGTAGAGACCATCATGATGAGGGAAGAGTAGATATGGCCAGTATGTTGCATGCATTGAATGATCTAGCTAGAGGGCAGCATGATATTTTTGACAGGATGGATAGATCCCAAATAGAATTAACTTAGATTGTTGCTCATTTAATACCTGGTAATAATGGGAACAATGGCAATAACAATGGTGGTGTTGAATAGAATGTGGGAGGAAACAATGGAAACAATAATAATAATGCAAACAATGGTAACAATGGAGAACATTTAGTTAATAATTAGACTACCCCACAGCATACCTTTGCTAGATCAACTAGAACGAGGCCTCTAATGCCTCAGTTTATATAGGAGAACAACCCACCGGAGGAGGTACACGAGCTTACTGAAACAATTTGTCATGCATAGTATTGGCGGGACTAGAGAGATATGGATGCTGGGTTCCATGCTGATATGCCTTTCCAGGCTTACCTGACTTTTAGGGAACGGAGTAAACCTCAAGGAGAAGGAGTGAGGCAACAGAATCAGGATCTATAGAAGAAGGGTAAGATGAGCATTCCTTACTTTGATGGCTCAGGAAAAACTATAGCTAGAACATGGGTACAGAAGGCAGATACTTATTTGTGGCTCAATCCTATGACAGAGAAGGATGCTATTGAGTATGCTCTTTGCATTTGGATGGGAGTGCACATGAATGGTGATACCAGGGTCTTGTTACATTGGGCCATGATCCGATTGTTTCCTATATAGAGTTTACTACCAAATTGATAGATAGATTTGACAAAGGTGATCTTGAGTTACATTTCAAGGAGCTATCTCAGATCAAACAGTATGGAGGAGTTGATGCATACATTTTTGAGTTCCAGAGGTTGTCAATCATGATCACTGACATTTCAAATTGGAGACTCATTATGTTGTTCATAGATGGATTATTTGAGCCCTTGAGAAGTTGGGTTAAGGGGTTCGATTTGCCTACACTATAGGAGGAAATCAAAAAGGTCAAGGATATGGAATTCTCTTCCTTTAGGAGAAAATTTTAGTCAAAGATTTTCTTGCACAAGAAGGATAAGGACAAGAATTTTCTAACTCGTGATATAGGGCAACAAAGGAAACCTTTTACAAAACTCGATGATGATGCACTTAATGAATATAGGAGGAAGAAGTTATATTTCAAATGCAAAGGTCCATGGGATCCTAACCATAAGTACCCAATGAAGGGGCAAGTCAACTAGTTGGAACACTATTCTACCAAAGAGACTGCTTCGGAGCATTCAGATCAGCAGAGTGATGGGAAGGATAGTGATGAGGAGAGTGTAGTAGAAGAGGTGCATGATGTATAGGATGAGGATATACCAAAAGCACATCTTTCTGTCATTCAGAGAGAGGATTCCTTTAGGGTACGAGGAGTATTGGAGGGACAGAGAGTGACCACTTTGCTAGATACAGGGGCCACCCATAATTTCATCGATGAGGGGTTAGTAGTACGGAGGGGACTCAAGACTGAGGAGTTCGAGGGGTTCAAGGTTAGAGTTGCATATGGCTTTGTTATTACCTGCAAACAGAGAATCCCTAACTTAACCATCATGTTAAGTAATTATGAGTTCCATGTCGAGTATTATGTGGTCAGTATGGGGGACATGGATGTAGTCTTGGGCATGAAGTGGTTACATATGATACGAGAATTCTCCCTCAACCTGTAGACCATGGAGATGAAATTTGAGGTGAATGGTCAGAAGCATATTCTGAGGGGAATGTCAGATGGTGGTTTGAGGGTAGTGTCCATTAGGAGGATGGAGAGGATACTACAAAATGATTAGGTACAATGGGTAGCTAAGGTACTTGTGATGTTTGAGGTGCCTAAGCAACATAAGCAAGAGTATTTGGTTGAGATCCAGTCTTTGTTGACTTAACACATCAAAGTGTTTAGTGATATACCACCAAGTAGACCTCCTGATAGGGGATTTGAGCATGTCATTGAGCTTGAGCAGGGTGCCAAGCCAGTCATTACAATACCTTATAGGCATCCTAAGCGATACAAGGATGAGATTGAGAAGGCTATTCAAGAGCTTCTCAAGATGGGACATATCAGGCCAAGTAAGAGTCCCTTTGCTTCTTTTGTTGTTCTGGTTAAGAAGAAGGATGCTACACTCAAGATGTGCATAGATTTCAGGGACCTAAATAAGAAAACAATTAGGAATAGATACCCCATCCCTCGTATCGAAGAGCTCATTGATGAGTTGCATGGTGCATGCTACTTCTCAAAGATTGATTTGAGATCCAGTTATCATCAGATTTAGGTCAGAGAGGAGGATGTAGAGAAGACAACATTTAGGTCCACTATGGGCACTTTGAGTTTTTGGTTATGCCTTTTGGCTTAACCAATGTGCCAACCACATTCCAGTCTTGCATGAATAAGGTATTCTGAGAGTAGCTGAGGAAGTTTGTGCGTATATTCTTTGATGATAAAATCATCTTTAGAAGGACGTGGGAGGAGCACCTGAAGCACTTAGATATCATGTTGGGAATTCTTGAGGAAGAGTCCCTTTATGCCAAAATGTTTAAGTGTGAGTTTGGCATGACTAAGTTGTTATATTTAGGACACATTATTAGTATAGAGGGTATTTGTGTGAATCTAGAGAAGATCCGGGCTATTATAGATTGGCTGCCACCAAGGAATCTCTCTCACCTCAAGGGATTATTTGGCCTTTGTGGGTTCTACCACCACTTTGTGAGGGTATTTTCTCATATAGTTGCCCCCCTTACAAATTTGACTCGGAAGGGTGCTTTTGAATGGTCTACTAGTGCTCAACAGTGCTTTGATAAATTTAAGGAGGTGATGAGTACTTGTCAAGTCTTGGCCATTCCAGACTTCATAAAACCTTTCGAGCTTCAGTGTGATGCCTCAGGGGAAGGCATTGGAGCGGTATTGACGCAGGACAAACACTCCATTGCATTTGAGAGCAGAAAGTTGAGGGGTGCAAAGAGGAGCTACAATATATGTGACAAGGAGATGCTAGCCATTATGCATTGGCTAAGTTTAGGCAGTACCTAGTTGGAGGTAAATTTGTCATCAAATCTGCTCATAACAGTCCAAAGCATTTCTTTAGTCAGAAGGATCTAAATGACCGAAAGCAAAAGTGGGTCAGTAAACTACAGGCATATGAATTTGACATAGTTTTTGTCAAGGGAAAAAAGAACATAGTTGTTGATGCATTATCTAGGAGACCACACTTGTGTGCCTTGAGGGAGATTGTAGATGATAGGAGAGATTTGATTTCTGCAGAGTATGTGAAGGATAAGTGGGCTTCTAGGATTGTGGATGGCACCACTAGGGATGACAAGTATTCAGTTGTTAATGACTTGATCATTTACAAGAGCAGGATTTATTTGGTGTCAGGATCTACTATGAAGCAGAAGATCTTGAGGGCTTTTCATGACTTGCCTATGGAAAGACATCTAGGTTTCTTCAAAACCTACAGGCAGGTTAGGGAGAGATTCACTTGGAAAGGCCTCAAGACCAAGGTTCAAAAGTATGTGAGGGAGTGCCCAGTGTGTTAGCAGAACAAGCATGAGCACTCCTTTCTAGGTGGTTTGTTGCAGTCCTTACCCATTCTTGAGAGGAAGTGGGATTGCATCTCGATGGATTTTATTACGAGCTTGCCTAAAGCCCAAGGCAGGGTTTGCATCTTTGTGGTGGTTGACAGGTTAACTAAGTTTGCTCATTTTTTTGCTATTTTAGCCACCTATATAGCAGCTTAGGTTGCTGAATTATTGTTCAGAGAGGTATTCTGACTACATGGGTTGCCATGGAGTATAGTGAGTGATAGGGACAATAGGTTCCTAAGTAACTTTTGGCAGGAGCTCTTCAGGTTGAGTGGAACAGAGCTCACCCCTAGTACGAGTTACCACCCTTAGCCAGATGGAAAGACTAAGATAGTAAAAAAATAGGTGGAAGGGTACCTCAGAAATTACATAGCAGGGCAATAGAAGGCGTGGGTGAAGTGGCTTCACTTGGGTGAGTATTGTTACAATACCACTTACCACATGTCTATTCAAATGTCACCATTTATGGAACTCTATGGGTACGAGGCTCCGAGCTTATTGGATTTGTTGTATGGAGACAACAGAGTACCTAAGGCCAGAGACCTCTTGTAGGAGAGTTAGGACATTATGAGGTCTTTGAGAGAGAACATCCAAAAGGTACAAAACCAGTAGAAGTAGTATGTAGATCAACATAGGGTTGAGCATTCCTTTAAGGTTGGTGATATGGTATATCTTATGTTGTAGCCTTATAGACAGTCCACTCTTAAGAAGAGTGGTGTAGAAAAATTGAAGCCATAGTATTATGGACCATTCAAGATCTCCAAGAGGGTTGGAGAGGTGGCTTACAAGCTAGAGTTACTGATAGATAGCAGGGTCCACAATGTTTTTCATGTGTCTCACCTTAAAAAGGCACTAGGGCACAATGTGATACATTCTATGGAGTTGCCTCCTCTTGATGAAGAGGGGAAGTTGGTTTTGGTACCTGAGGCCATCATTGACACCAGGGAGCATATATTAAGGAAGAGGGTTATCAGAGAATATTTGGTGAAGTGGAAGAACCTGCTGGTTGAGGATGCTACATGGGAGAGTGAGCAGATTCTGATGCATCTAGATCTAAGATTGTTTGAGGCAAGCAATCATGGAGTGGGCGGACTATAAATCCCTATTCCTAGATGGTGTTAGTCTATACTTAGTTCCTGTAGACTAACTAGTATAGTTATGTAACTTTTGGAGTTTCGTCGGATGATTTTGGACACTTTTGGATAGACTTACTATTTTAATTAAGTTAGGGTTTTGACCATTTGGGGAAATTCAAGATTGGAAGTGGAGCATTTCAGAGAGACCTTTCCAATGGTCTATAGCTCATTGGATTGCAAGTTCATTTGGCCATTCATTTTAAAGTTCGTAAGTTAATATTGTATATTTAATATTTGGACTTTATAATGCTAATGTCAATGACTTAGCAAAAAATATAAAATGCAAATAAAAGTCATTGTTGGGACTTGGATGCCTATGAGGGGAAAATAAAACAAATTTATAATGTTTATTCCTCTTAATGTGGTCAACCCTATTGAGGGAAATATAAAAGCCAAAATGAAAGAGACGAGATTCATTCACGATAATACATTTTAATGATATTTTGCTCTGCAAAAAGGAACAAGGGTTTGAAGAAACCATCCATGGATTTTGGAGATGAAAACCTCCATTAGTGTTAGCATTCCACAGGTGTGAGAGATCACCCAAGGGTGCTTTTGAGCAACCATACTCAGTGATTGCATTTGTGATTCATATTTATTTAGTTTGGAGTTTGGAGATCAATCGTGGAGGAGTTTTCTTAGTCATATCATTAGTTTATTGCCTCCATAATTATTAGGAAGGATCAAAGAATATATTGCAAGTTTGAGATGGGAAGTTTGTGTGTGTTTTGAAGTGTTTGGCTCCCATACAAGTCGTATAGCCCAGCCATACCAGGCCATACCTCTTTCAGCAGTGGGCATTGTTTCAGTGGATTTCTTTAATGGTTGCTACATCCTTTTAGGTACCTATATGTTGCAGCTTCTACAAATCATCTTGGAGCAGTTTTGGGGTCTACAGTGGTGATATTTCAGACTTACTCTTTGCTACTAGGACCATACCATACAGCCAAGGGACGTGGGCAGTCATGAAGCAATTTGTGATGAGTTTAGTGACTTGGGTAGTCTTCATTTGAGGAGTTCACATTGATTATCTACTGCATAGCTGGTAGATTTTAATAGAATATGCCTAATTTCATCATGTTTTAAAGAAAACCATTGAATCCATTGGCTATACTGTCATTATCAGCTCAGTATTTCACCTTTCAACTTATGGGTATGTTAACAAACTAGACTTTCTTGCATATTTTGATATGGGTATTGCTTCATTGTGACTTTTAATGTATTCCCATTGAAATAGAGCATGTGGGTACTTCTATTTCCTTTGTATTTACAAAATATATGTATGCATGTGTGTTATGTTGTGGAAACAACATCAAAATGCAAGAAGGTTACAACTTAACTACATAAAACCCTTCAAACAGTGAGAGAAAAAATTAGGCCCATTCAAGAAAAAATTAAATATAGAACAGGGTGGGTCATTTCAAGGAATGTAGTTGATATGGCAATGGTAAATATAGAAAAGTTCATTGAAGGCATCCCTTGTGCCTTCTAGGAGAACACGTAATGCCCCCTCATTTTTGGCTTGTTATAGCTGTTAGTTCCACATTACTCTTTGTTTGATCTGAGATAGTTGTTAGTTCTTCCATTGCATCTAGACAGTTCTGAGACATTTGAGTTATTGAGACTATGGTTTATGCTTATTCTAATTGTGATAGATTATGTTCGACTGATTTAGTTTTGACTTGTGGTACGAGTTTATGATGACATTGTTGTTATGATGAGATGGACATGTTTTGTGATGGTTTGATAATATCATGTTTATGCATCTGATGTTAAATAGAAATGGTTATAGTCTTGTTTCGAAGTAGGGACAGTGTAGTACTACTCGGTTCGAGCACCCTACTACGTTGTGATTCCCTGACTTGGTGTGTGTTGGTATATATATACAGTTGATCAGATACAACCCATTGTTCGTATGTAGGTTGCAGGTATCGGGCCTCGACTCCACCTGACTTAGTAGGTCTGAGCGGGCCCTACACCATGGATAATGTTGACGAAGATAACATGAGGTTTATTCCCTAGGTTAGTTCAACCTTTAGTTGGTTAGTCGTCATGTGGTTTGGATGTTTACTGTCGAGTTTTGGGTAGTTAGCCCATGTGTATCTGAGTAATGCGTAATGAGGTAATGTTGTATTAAGAATATTTAATAGCTTGTCAAATATTATGGTATTTTACTTAAGTAAATTCCAATATAGATTAAATGGAATATGTTAATGATTTTATTAGTATCTATGTCATAAGTTAATGTGGTTAATTAGTATATCGTTATTTGAAGAATAATATTGGATAGTAGTTTAATGATTTTGGATAATCAATTTTTGTTGGCTAGTTGTCGTATATGTTTTGGAGATACGAAAATTCTATGTTAAGTAAAATTTCAAATTTCTCTTAATGAGGGGGATTGTGTAACAGATTTGGGGGGGTTATTGGAAATCAATGGTGGTTGTTTATTTTGGTCTCAGGAGAGTTTTTGGTGGGTTTTTATGTCTAAAGTTATTTTTTTGTTCGGAGGAAGTTTTTTGGAACGGAGGTTTCTGAGGATTGTTTTGTGGATAGAAGGGGAAGTTCTGAAAGAGGATTCAATTTTGGAGTGTGAATTGTTCGGGTATGTCTTGTGAATTTCTGTATTTTCTTTGTCTCTGTATGCTCTGAAGAATTAGATTTCTTTGTTGATAGTTATTCTAGCATGGAATTGATCTGTTATTGACCCTTGTCCCTTTGTAACTTTATTGCTTTGTGAACCTTCCCTCATCCGTAGAAGGGTGTGTTTTGTCCAAAACTCTTTAGTTCATTGCTCGACCCATTCTAGCTTTGTCAATAGGCCTTTTTGTTAACTCTGTGTTTTCCTTATCCGAATTGAAGTCTTGCTATGCCAAAGTAATTTTCTTTGTATTGATGCATGCTTGGAGTGAACTGCTATTCCTTGGCTCGTAGTTGTTTCACCTTTATTTCAGACCCTTTTAAATTGGCCCTCTTGGGTCATTGTGCCAAAGGAGTCCTATCAACAGCAAATAATTAAAATGTGGCATGAAGAGTGTACCCCCATTGACCTTCTAATCATTTTCTTTTGGCTCATCATTTGTCTCCAATGAAAAACTATCTTTTTCTTCTTGCACCTTGCCTTAGTGGCATCATTGATGATCTCTCGACCTGCACACTACTTTTGGGTCGCTAGATGTTAAACCGTCATTGATGGGCATCCCAGCCTTCTTTTCTATTGCTCATAATATCTTTATGTTGTTTTGTCCTTCGAATGCAAGATTGTCACCTTTAAATATTAATTGCCTACTGTCGAAATGTTTGTTCTCTGTGGTCGGCGTCCCACTTTTTGTGCCTCTTCCTGGTAGATCTTACTCGTGCCCTTCCCACCATTCGTAGCATTGTGTAATGGTCTCCCTACCCTCTCAAGCCGCTGTTGGGGAGTTTGACTCAATGATTTCTTCCAGTTGTCAACCTTTGGTAAACTTTGCAGTCTACATTCCTTGGTCAGGCTGATTTCTCCTCTGTGGCTTTTTGACAATGCAAACTGAGGAATGGCATCGCTATATGGACTGGTTTGCCAGTAAAACCCTCTTTTTCATAGCTCGTCCTTCCTTTATGCCTTGTGCTACGCTTCTTGCTCCTGCCTATTGTTCGACCTCTCTGTGGCAACGTGTTATTTCTTTGTATCTAGAAAACTTGATATCTTCTTGCTATCTTCGTGGTTAATGTGTTTGTAATGTTGATTGGCTCTATGTATTCATTCTATTTTATGGAGCAATGTAAATTTTAGGAAGTGTAAGGAATTGGTTTGCTTTTGGGAAGTTTCTAAATGAACTCAAGTCCATAGAGGCCGCATGTTGTCATCCTTAGTCTTATTCCTCTAAATCTGAATAAACTGTAGTAGTCGACTATGTCATACGATGTGATGATCCTATTGTGAGTACCAGTCTTTATTAGGAAACTCGCTTTATTTCTTTGATTGTATTAGACGATTGTATCTTAAATTTTGAAAGGTTACTAACTGTTTTATATCATTAATGGAATCGTGCTGATTGGAAATTGATGTCTATAGGATAGCAAGTCCTTTTAATAAGAATGCTAGTTAATTCAATAAATTAAGTCGTGGTCATAAATTAATGTCTTGGTAAAAGATTACTGGATTAATTGTTAGATTAGTAGGTGGATACGAGATGACTAGTTGGTATTGATATAACTTAGATATTAAATTTATAAAAAATGTTTATCTCCTTAGAAGACTTACTATGTCTATCAAGTTCCATAATAGATAAGATTCTATCTTTAGTAGATTTGTATAGTTCCTTCGTTAACATAGCATATGGTCAAATTTAGGTAAGTATAGTTGAATTACACCAATAGCAGTGTTGTTAATTGTCTCTAATTAATATTAGTACTCATTGCAATGCTTCGGATTTGTGTATCGTTTAAATAGTGTCTACTTGCATTTAATGTTACTTTCAATCTTGTAGGCATAATAGTTGAGTTTAATTGGTTAATCGGAATGTGTTTATTGAGGATTCTTTAATTACATTTTAGTTCTATCCTTATCTCATTATTGATCTTTTGTCTGGTCGACTTGAGAACCAAGTGAATTTGGGTAAAGAGAAATATTTTGGTTTTAGGTCGTATTATTGTATTTTCTTCTTCCTTTATTGAAATGATTTAATTCCATAAACCTTGTCCGAAACTTGCATGAAGTTGTCCGTGGGACAAATTGTTTATTTTATCAATTTATATTAAGGATGTATTGAGTTATTTTTCTTGCCATTTATCCCTTGTCGATCTTGTATTAAATTCACAGTCGTTGAAACCTAGTTTCCCTATCGGGAAAAGTGTTGTAGTAACCTGGTAAAGAACTCAGTTACCAACTCCAGAGGTCTAACTATTTGGTATGCAGCTTGGTACTTGTGTTATACTGTTTCATGATGTATTGTTTGAGTTTGAGGAGGACAATGGGATTTATATTGTTGTGGCCAAGTGAATGGCATATGTAATGGATCAAAATCATTTTGTAACCTTTATCCTTACATGTTGTGGTTTGCATGATTGGTCAAAGATTGCTAAGGAAGTGGCTTTTGTGGTGGGGCTGGTGCCTAGTGAGAGGACGCCTGGGTAACCCCATGGAAGTTGTAAGCAAGTGAAAACTTAATAACTTATTTAGGAGGGTTGGGGTAGTAATTCACATAACAAGATAAGTAAGATACCTTACCCATGCCTTGAGTGCTCTCACAGGCTAAGGATGGGATGAGAAGGCCTGGTTGGCAAGGCTGACTTCCTTGTCTCCGCAAGAGGACATGTCGGTTCAGCATGAGTCACCCTATGGGGCCGGTGCCTAGAGAGAGGCTGCCAGGGTAACCATAGATGGGGGCCAACTTCTAGTGAGAGATAGCCTGGGTAACCCATGCTAGGACCATGCGATGACACTCTCCTTACACAGTTTAGTTACTTCCTCTTTATATTTGTTGTTACCTCTAGAGTGTAGACTTTTCTTCATGATTGATCTTAGCTTGATGTTTGATTTGTTTTGTCTTGGTGAATACTGTTGTGGCCGTGCAATCTTGTTATCTTGTTTTGTCTATATGGAGTCTGGGACTTGTTATTGTGTTCTTGGTTGTAACCTTGACCTAGTGGGAATCCTCATTGTTATCTCCTAGCTCGGAGGGGTGGACCTCAGGGTTCCATATGGTTGGGAGACAGAGCTATCCATTAGTCTTCTTGGATGTTCAGTTCAAGATCAGAGCAGGAGTGTTCTAGTTCTAGTTTTCTCTTCATCTTCAAGTTGATGCATACTTTCATAATTGTACTATTTGTAAACCGATGTAATCGGTCTTGTAACCTTGTATTGAAATTTGTAATTATTCATCCTAGATAATGTAAGATGTATTATTATTCTGTTGCATTGAGATGCAGATTCTTGTATGGTTTTAATTTTATCTGATGCGGTTATGTTTCCTAGATGTGTTAGCTAATCATTTCATTGAATGTTGTTATTAGTGCAGTTATTTCTAATGTATAATGCATTTCCTTATTTCAAAAAAAAACATTTCTATAAAATTGTTGTTTGTCAGTCTAGCACTCTAGGGTTGCATGGCGAGGCATCATAGAACACATCCTTGGTATACCCCGCAATAATTTTTTTTTTAGGAATTTACCAACTTCCTTCATAAGCCACTAACAAAGCAAATTATTGATGATATGATGAAGATGAAGTCTAGGTTCTAGGGTTTTTAGGAAGAAATGTTAGAACTTAGAGAGCTTCCCAGTAGGATTAAAAGGGCAGTCTTCTCCCAAAAGGTGTACAACAAGTATCACAAAGGGACAAATCAAAATGAATTAAATGAGGCCATCACTTCTTTTTAGAGTCACTTTCCTAGTAGCACCTAGCATGGTTCGCTGGTAATAAACATTTTAAATTTTGAGGCAAAGACTTGGAACTTTTATTATATTTATTCATTATTCTTTAGCAATGTAATAACTCAATTCAAAACAAACTTGAATGTAATGTAGGGGCTATTGATCAAATAAGAAAAATTGTAACTTGTAAATTTAAACTTTGGGCCCAGGGGGTTATTTTAGAACCCAAGTTGACTTGTACTTATAAAATTTTGAATTTTGGGTGCCCAAGGATGGTATAAAGATACTTTCAAAAGCTTTCTAAAAAGGGGGGAATCAAGGAATTTTTTTTCAAGAAGCTATCATTTTCTAATTTCAAGCAAAGGCATGTAGGGCAATTCTAACACATCTTCAATGTGGAGTTCCTACTGAACATATGTAATTTTCCAATTTTGTTTCCAATTAATAGAAAACATTTTGCTTCCTCCATGCATTCTTGTCTTTGGTGGTAATGTGTTTGCATTTTCAACTCTATATTTGGTCTTTCTTAGTGACATTCAGTATGTGTTCAATGATTTATATCTTTTGCAATGAGATTGAGGGATAAAGCATGACATTTGTGCATGTAATATGGCGATCTCATGGTTTTCATTCCAATTTCTCATCAATTCCCTAGAATCTTGCATCTATGGTGTTAATGGTAGAGTGAAATATTGAACATTGCATTGTAGGTTAATTCAAACTTTTTTAGATCTATCAAGTGAGTTTGAAAATCAAATGTAGAGGTTGTCCTTTTTATTTTTTGTTATACTTTTAAAACCCTTTATCTTTTATATTTTATTTTAAATAGATTAGGTTAGGGTTATGGTTTAAGAATAATTGAGCTTGAAATCAAATTTGCATGATAAAAGAGATCTAACAAATTAGGTCCAAGTTATTAATTCAAAATTACCAACATAGGCCTCTTTGTACAAACAATCACATTGACCACTTAGCTACTCCAACATTGTTGTGACCCATCCAATAGGGACCTTGGAGGCCACTGATCCACCATATTAGTCACCTTTTCAGGAGAAGCAGAGTGATCTTCATTCTACTTAAGTTGCATGTGCTGAAAGAAATGTGATGGCTTGACCCATAAACGTGACCCAAAGGCACCATTAATACTGAACATTGCATATGGTTTGTTTGAAAGACTAGTTTAAATAATTGAATACTTATTATAATACTTCCAATTTTCTAATCACCAAGATCCCTAGCGCAAGGTGAGAGCATACCATAGGTAAATATTCTATAAGTATAAACACATAAATAAGAATTCCAATACTCATTCTCATATAAATAATTAAAACAATAAATATTGTTAGAATTCTTTCCATTTTCGCGTGAGGTGGGAGCATGTCATGTCCCTATAATGATTTATAATTGAATTGTTTAGTTAAAATAGAATATATTTAAAATATATTATTAATATGTATTATTTAAATAATATTTATTTAAAACAATTAACAAGATATATATTATTATATTTATAAATAACACATGTAAACAATAATAATATATTATAAATATATCTAATAATATAAATACAAATATTCTTATATTATAATATAAATATAAATAATATAATATAAATCATATATCATTTATTATGATATAATATAAATAATATAAAATAAATAATATATTATTTATAATATAAATGATATAATATAAATACAAATAATATAAATAAACTATGTTAAGGGAGTTACGTATGGTTAGAACTAGTTTTACCATAGCTCATAGAAGGGAATAACATAAAGTAATAAAAATTATAAAAGCGTAAGTATGTCTTTTACCACCAGGCATAATAAATATCCTTTGAAAGGGAAATAAATAAAGGCTATGGGATAGAAAGAAAAGAAGATGGGCAATAAATAAATAATATCTCATAAATAAATATATTTAGATCTGCATTATATTTACATATATTTCTGAGTCATAACTAGAAAAGATATCATAAATATATATAGGGAGGAATTATTCAAATAATAATAATATATAACATTAAATATATGTTTATTCATCGCATAGGCATTCATATATGGAATCGAGCCTCTTGAGAAGATGTCGATCTCATAATAAGGAGTGCTTAACTTATACAAACAAATATCGAGTATCATCAAAGTTTAATAATATTAATTTATTAAGGGTGGTGATGGGTGGTAAATTGTATCCCTTCAAACTTATAAATATTAATCGGCCCCTCTAACAAAAGGGGAAATGAATAGAAAAAGGAAGGAAGAGAATAATATATATATATATACAATAATATTAATAACATATATAATAATACAATATAGAGATATTATTAATATTATAACAAATATTATAATATATAAATATTATAACAAATAGGCAAAAGAGAATAGAATCCAGTGAGCAGATTCAACAAGACAAGTAGCATAAAGAGGTACGTGCACTTTCCTTATTAATAGGTTAGGCAATATAAATGTTGTAGAAGAATAATATGAATATAAATGGACTGTCAAGTTAATTGATATAATTATGATGTTAATATAAATTAATGCACTTAACTTAGACAAAACTATGAATGTGCATAAACTAATATAATGAATAAATGTAATGATATATGATCAATATTAATATAAGGCATCTTGTGTTAAATGCCAATAAGAACAATTATGATACTTATTAAATCAAATAAAAAGATAAGTTGGTGGTGAACAATTATGATACTTATTAAATCAAATAAAAAGATAAGTTGGTGGTATGCTTGGAGCTGACTCAGACTCTCCCTTTAACCCCTCTATCACCTCTAAGGTATGACGTAGTTGAAATAGTTTATTTTAGCCTAGGTATCTCTCGATTGGATGTAAGTCCCTCGACCAAGTGATGAGGAACCCCGTGTGTGGGTGAAATCCTTGGGCCTAGGAGAACTCGTAAGAGTTGCTCTACAGATGGTGACTCTCGTCTGGATGAGGTACTCCGCCACGAGCCAAATGGTGAGGGACTCCGTGTGTGAGTGAAACCTTTGGGCCTTCGTAAGAGATGGAACTATTTCCTTAATGAAATTATACTTGGTGATCTAGAGCTGGTTAACGCAAGAGTCTACCGTAAGTCCCTCACAAGTCATATCACGAACCAATGATAACAATGAATAATGTGAATGTGCTTATAAATTGAAAATGTCTTAATGCATGATGACGAAACAAATATATGAACTTAATGTGAATATAATCTAATATTTGATAGTCTTAATAAATTTATATTGAAATAAAAGATGAATCGAATACTAATGTTCTCTTTTACTAAGTAGAAATTGTGTAAGGTTGAGAAAAAATTCAGCTTACTAGAAGGGGACATTACAGAGCATACTACAAGCAAGTATTCTAAAAGTAAATTGTAGTACTCATTCTTCAAAATATAGTAAACAAATAAAAGGTTTAATAATTGCATGATCGAATTGTTTTAATGAGAAATGAGTAAATATTACAATCTATAAGAAATAAATCTAAAATCTCTGAAGTGTTATGAACAAAAATATTTCTTCAATTTATACAACAAATCTGATTTTAAAATCAAAACAAGGGCTGCGCTGTAGCAGCAATCCCTGCCTAAAGCTGCTGTAGCAGTTGCGGAAGAGGTATGTAATATGAAAAGGGTGCAATGATTGTCATTCGAGCAAGAAATGTAGGGTTGTTGTGTAAACTTTCAAGCAAATGGATTCTTCCTGCTTATGCCAAAAATGGCAGCTTTGGAACAGGGTATTCTGTTTGCGTAGGAACCAAAATAGATAACAAGGAAAATAGCTATCAAGATTGATTATTGCCATTGCACAAATTTAGAAACCATAGTTAAGTCTACTTTTCCCACCTAATACCATGTTGCACATAAACCAAAACCAAGCAAAGTTGTCTATCTATGAGAATAAAATGACTCACTATTTCAAAATAAAATATTGAATAACTAAATTTTTATATTGAAATAATCACAAGAATACTAGGGTGTCCAAAACACTATTCTCTGTTCATAGAGGAGCAGTCCCACACAGATAGCAGAAGGGCTGCATGAAAGTAGAAATCAAACTTACTAAATGTAGATCATAGAAAGAGCTTGAAAATTGACATAGGGGAAAATTTACTTCATATTACAGAGAAAACTTAAAATAAATGACTCGTTACAAGAGTTTTTGATATGCTAACCTGAGGTGCCATAGATCCAAAAAAATTAGGCTCCTTCTTTTCTGTTCTTTCTAAAAGAAAAATAAGATACAGCCTGTCCATGTAGAATTCCATGAGACGGGACCTTACAATATTCTGCATCATGTCCTAAAACGCTCTGTAGCTCTATATAGCCTTTGTGAACTCTCAAAATCTTTTCACTGGACTGGGACCTCTTTCTATTATTTTTCTCTCAAACAACAACTCTGTAAATGTAAGGTATGAGACCTTCCATAGAATTTGAGAATTGTTGCCTAAATTACACCTGTGAGAATATTCAACAAAGAAAGGAAATGAATAGCAAGAAACTAAAACTGTGTCTGCACATGGCAGATGCAATGAAATTGGCCTAGAAATAAACATCCTGCATATGCTTCTTATTATTTAAGATTTTGGAAGGCCTAAATAACAAACAATGTGCCACCTGCTTACAAAATATTGTGGTATATATGATTTGAAGAAGCTAATTTGATATTTTTTGGGTATAAATTCTAAACATTTTCCTCATAAACATATTCTGCCGACAGAGAGATTTATAAAGTTTTGTTACATTGATCTTCTAAAGGGGTACATTTGAAATTTGCTGAAATACACCATATATGCCTGAGGCACTTTAGGCTGCATTGGGTGCAGTCAGAATTTGGTAGATAACTGCACCCCAACAATACTGATTTTTAGGCCCGGCATACATAGCGTGGAAGAGGAATCTTTTATCATTTGCTCAAATGGAGGTGCCTCCTTCACTTTGGATTTACATTGCATTTTAAACTCAAGTAAGGAGGGAAGGGAGTACATTACTCGAATTGTACGATGACAAATGAGATTCTACTATAGGTCATGTTCGTATATTACTTCAAATGGAATGATGGAAGATGGTAAGATGGGGTTAATA
The DNA here is from genome assembly GCA_027924645.1 of Cunninghamia lanceolata. Lineage (NCBI taxonomy): Eukaryota > Viridiplantae > Streptophyta > Pinopsida > Cupressales > Cupressaceae > Cunninghamia > Cunninghamia lanceolata. The sequence goes on along the minus strand of BSBN01000280.1, from coordinate 21,406,834 downwards.
TCTAAATTGAATAGGAAAGATGGGAGACCATTTAGATGATAAATTATTATTTTTGATAATGGAGATTCAGTTTTACATTTAATTCTCACACTGATTAACATGTGATGATAGTTAGTGTAGGAAGAGAAACAAGTTCAATAAAATCAATAATCCCCAAAAGCTCCATGACTACAGTAGTTGAAATATCTAGTGTACAGACTGTCTAGATTCATTGCAATTCACAGCCACAGTTTCTGGATTTTCATGCACTTTGTCTGTTTCATGTAATCTTTTTCTGTGATTGAAAATGATATTAAGAGAGGTAGTGCCTCATTAGTAAATATTGGCCATAATTTCACAGCCTGCACGCTGCAATCTCCAGTCTGAGCTAGCTGCGGTCCATTTACTAACAGGTTAGAGCTTGTGTTTGGAAAGACATAAATTCAAAGTATATTGTGGACAATAATTTGTGTTCTACTTCCAAACTATTTCCTATTTAGGTTACCCTTGGTTCAGGATGCAGCTTTTTCTTTTTGCACCAACCTAGTTACTTTACTAAAGTGGTTAAAATGATGTGCACAACAATATGAAAGTGTTTCAAATAGTTTGGAATGAATCTAAACCATTATTATAGCTATTTTCTTTTCTGCCCCAGTTAAGTACATGATAGTAGGGTCATTTGGTCTATTGAAACTTGCAGAAGTGCAAAAAAAAATGAAACCCTAACACAAAGAGCCCTAATTAAGTGACCTAAAACAAAGATCTATCAAAACAAAAAAATCATGCATATTGTAATTTAGAACAGATACCTAGTAGCTACAGAGGACAATGTAAGATTTATAGACGAGACAGTCTCTCTCAATGGATTCATCTTTTGAAAGGCCATGGACATTGCTGTCATTAATTGAATCTACCAGTGGTAAAGGATTTAGGGCAACTGTTGCCTCCCTCGGCCATGTTGTGCTTCAAAGAGTTGTATATTACGCTATAGAAGACCAAGGTTTTGCTACAAGAATGCAACGATGGAAGCAAGCTATGGTTTTTGATGCAAGCGGAATCCATGGCATATCAGTTTCACGAGCTCACGCAGGAGATTGTGAGGGCTCTAGATGTATTTCCATTAAGATTGTTGGAAGTTTCCGAGGATGTGAGGGAGCAGTTGGAGTTGCTACACCAACAGAAGAAGGGAGTAGTTGGAGTTCCGTCGATCCGCTCAAAGAAGAACTCCGGAAGGACATTATTTCGGTTCTGGAAGAATTTGAGAGAAAAGTTACTCCAGATTCTGCATGGCATGCCTGCCAAATGTGGAACCATAGACAAGGCACCTGCAATATCGAATGCCACCTGTTCTATGTGCGAAGTGTATTGATTTTTTGAGTATTCACACATTCACTAACACTATAGTCATAATACTCTTTTAAAAGAATTAATGCAATGTCATTAATAATAATAGAAGTAACATCAATGTCTTTAAAAATAAAGATAGGCAACGTAATGCGATATCAAATTTAATGCTATGGATGTGGAGAGACAAGCTTTTTCCATAGCCAGAGCTGTAAAAACATTTAGGCATTATATCCTGAGAACCAAAGTCATAGTAGTAGTGCCAAATTTAGCTGTCAAGATGCTCCTTACACAAAGTGAACAAGGAGAAAAGAGAGCCAAGTGGGTTACTGCCCTCTAAGAATATGATATGGATACAACACCAATGAAGCTAGTTAGAGGACAAGCTCTTAGCCAGATAATCGCTGAGATAGATCTAAATCTGATAAACCAACAATCTGCATTAAATGCAAAAATACATGATGATTGGTACTCCAATATCAGGGATGTCCTCATCACTGGTAGATGTCCACCCAAAATGTATGCTAAATTTGACTAAAAAACTTAGGCTAAATTTGATTACTCTCGTTGCACAAATTTCAACGCCAATCGTTATTTCAACTAAAGTAAAATATTTGCCAATGGGTTAAAAAAGAAACGAGCCAATGGGAAAAAAAGCTCTAACTAATATTGATGTCTCAATATTCATCAAAATTAAAACAACTTAGACTAAACATTGATTATTGCCATTGCACAAATTTCAAGGAAAAAATAATATCAACCAAAGACTGAAAAACTTAGGCTAAATTTGATTATTCTCGTTGCACAAATTTCAAAAAAAATGCCTAGACAGCGAAACACAACAGTTACCCTGTAGGGACTAATAATTAGCAACTAAATTCCTATTATCAAAAGAACATTCAAGTTTTTTGTTACACATATATACTTGTGTACAAACCGTATAAGGGCCTTGTATCCCCAATTAAGAATAATATGTATCACATTCTCTTACTCTTTTTTCAATATGACAACACATTTTTTTCATAAAACATGGTACTTTATAAAATATCTATGACCATTCATATATGTTAAAGAATGCATTATTGTACTCCAATGCATATAGAACATTCTTTAATCTATAAGTGAAATGTATGGGTTGTGTAACAAACGAAGCTAGTTAAGGACGAGACCCTCATTAATAGTGTACTACATACAAGTTTAAAATTGTCTATTTGTTTAGATTATGAGATGATAAATCAAATTGAGAACAACCACGCATAATACTAAATGTAAGGTTGACATTTTTCATTTGCACAATTAAAAAGATAACTAACTACAACTAAGATAGACAAGAAAAGACTTTTCAATTAAAAATATCATTCTCTTAATCTTTCCAAAAGATTTCTATAAATCAAACAATTACTATTCTTTTTAAATATTGATGATGAGGGAACAGATGGCAATGGGAGTTACTGTGTGGGCTAGGACTTGCCTCTGAGCAGCTCTAGCAGTGTCGTTCTCTACTTTTTTGTTTTTTCTTCTTATTTTTGAAAGGAAAGCTAAGTGTGGAATTGCCTTCCTAATTCCAACTTGTAGAAGAGAAATGCAAAAAAAATACTTTCAATTTCTATTATAGTTCATTCAAGGATGCATATTAATCAAAAATATAGAATAGAAAATTCAAGAGACATACACAGATCAACACTAGAGTTACGTGGAAAAACCCTTACAGGAGAAAAAACCCCCACACACCAAGAAAAACACTTTGTATTACAGTAAATGGAGTTGACATACAAAATTACAGTCTTATGCTTTTAGATGTTAATTCACAGTAACAACAAAGGGTGACACAACATTTCTCTGATCAGCCTCTCACACACTACACTGAGAAATTTGATGATTGTTATACACAAGTACTATGTTAACCTCTTCACATTCAGTTACCACATAGAAAAACTATTCATTCTATAATCCATGACATTCAAGAAATTGGTCGATTCGGTTCTTGAAGCAAACTGTTACTAATCGATTAAATGTCAAACCGTCAAACTAAACCGTAACTGTCACTGTAGGCTACGCCAACACTTCATTGGATATCGAAGAGACAAGAAATAGCCTCTCGCCGAACTGTCAATGTCATTCTGATATTGTTAACTGGCCAAGCTTTGACCATGGTCTTCACCGCCATGTCATACATCCTCCATCCAATCCCCGTTCTCCCGCTTAGTCTAGCCGGGTCCCACCAAGGCACCCGTGGGTTGGTAGGTTACACAGTTGCCAATAGTGCACTCATGCATGACTTTTATCGGGCCCCACCAAGGAGCCTGCGGGCTTGCGAAATAGCGGCCATATCGAAGAGACTCAAGATAGAGTCTCACCGAAGTCACTAAGTCACTTTGATGTACTTTGTATCGGCTATTAAAGGGTCAGCTTAGAGGCTCCCACCGATATCACCATGTCTCACTGATGTAGCCAAAGCTCACAATGGTATTGATTTATCGAAGGGACTACACATATACTTCCACCGAAATGGTCACCTCTTGCCAACATGGAGACTTAACACCAAAGCATGAAGGAATCAATCCAACGAGGAGACTATGAACAAGTCCTACTGAGAGAGAACAATCATGATGATGAGAGAATAACAAGCTAGTAATTTGAGGCACATTTTCCAACATGCTCCCACTTGACAAAGAACTTACTAGCTTCTTCCAATGCTTGAAGTTACTAAGTGTCATAGGCCCCAATGCCCATCGAACTAGCACACCATCTGTACTCATCTGTGCTCACAGGCTTTGTCAATGTATCAACAACATTTTCAAGAGTATCCACTTTTTCTAGATTGACCTTTCCATCCTCCACCATATCACAAACAAAATGGTACTGTACATTGATATGTTTTGTCCTAGCATGGAAAGTTGGATTTTTGACCAAACAAATGGCACTTTGACTGTCATGACATATAGTAATCTGCCCTGCATTAAACCTAATATCATAACATAGCCATATAAGCCAAATAGATTCTTTATAAGCGTGAGTTGCTACCATGTACTCAACCTCGGTAGTGGACAAAGCAACTACAACCTGCTGCTTGCTTATCCAACTAACTGCACCACCAAACATTGTGAATACATATCCACTGGTGGATATTCTGCTGTTAATATCCCTACCCAATCTGAATCCACATATCAACGAATGCTAACTAAACTCTTAGATCTAGTAGAGTAACCATGATAGCACAAGGCGTACTCAGGGGTACCCTTTAAATAGCTGAAAACTCTTTTCACAACATTCCAATGTGGTCTCCCTGGATTTGCCATAAATCGACTAAGCACTCCCATTGGTTGGGCAATGTCTAGTCTTGTGCAGTCCTTTGCATACATTAAAGTGCTAAATGCACTTGCATAAGGCACCCTGGTCATGTCCTCCATCTCAATAGGAGATTTTGGACAATCTTCAACAGATAGCTTCGTTCCCTGCAACAATGGAACAACTAGCTGCTTGCAATCTGTCATATTAAACCTCTTTAGGATAGAATTAACATACTTGCTTTGGCTTAGCCAAAGTTTTCTATTTGTCCTATCCCTTCTTATTTCCATCACCAAAATATACCTACCTACACCTAAATCTTTCATTTTAAAATGTGCTGACAACTGAGATTTTAATTTAGAAATCATACCCTTACCATTCCAAATGAATAACATATCATCCACATACAGGGCTATAATAAGTACACGACCATTTTCAGTTTTATAATACACACAATGATTTGATTTTGATCTCACAAATCCCAAGGACAACTCAAAAGTATCAAAATTTTGGTACCACATTCTAGGCGACTGTTTTAAACCATACAAAGATTTCTTTAACTTGCAAACCATATGTTCTTTACCTTTTTCAATGAAGTGCTTAGACTAAATTTCTTCTTCCAAATCTCCATGAAGAAATGTTGCCTTCACATCCATCTGCTCGATTTTTTAAGTCACACGCTCCTGTAAGTGACAAAAGAAATACTATAGATGTCAGCTTAGCTACAGGAGAAAAAAATTCTCCATAATCAATTCCCTCTACCTGGGAATACCCTTTCACGATCAACCTTGCTTTATACTTTTCAACATTGCCATCCAGATCAATTTTCTTTTTAAATACCCATTTACAGCCTATAGGCTTTCGACCTTCAGGAAAGGGTACCAAATCCTAGGTTTCATTCTTCTTCAATGATGCCATTTCCTCATTCATGGATTCCAACTAGGAATCTAAATCGGACATAGTAATTGCCTCTTTTATAGTCCTAGACTTATTAGTGTTAGAAATCAAAGCATAGGCACAACTAGAATCCAACATAGAATATCCAAACCTTTCAGGTTATCACTTCTCTTGTGTAGACCTCCTCATAGGCTGAGGCTGAGGTTGTGGTTCTTCTTCAGAACTTTCAGAACTACTTGAGCTCTCCTCAGTTTCAGGTACACTAGGAATTCATTGTTCTTCCTTCTCTGGAGTAAGAGGGATTTCAACAACATCCTTTTTATTTTCTTCTTCTTTCATCTCTGACTACAGATCCACTGAAGAAGGTTTTAACTCATGAAAGATTACACTTTTGTTGTACAATACCTTCTCAGTAACAAGATTCCAAAGCTTGTATCTGTTAACACCAATACCATAGCCAATAAAGATACATTTTACAGCCTTGTTTTCCAATTTAGATCTTTTTTCATTCGACACATATGCATATGCATCACAACCAAAGACTCTAATGTGTCTTAAAGAGGGCTTCTTACTAGACCATGCTTCCAAAAGTGTTTTGTCAACAAGTGCCGAAGAGGGTGATCGATTAATTAAATAACATGCTGTAGCCACAACCTTAGCCTAGAACTTCTGCTACAGGCCAGTGCTGCTCAACATACTTCTTGCCCTTTCCATCAACATTTTAGCAACTCCATTCTGCTGCGGAATATAAGGTGTAGTTTTATGCCTTTTAATCCCATGGTCTTTGCAGTACCTTTCAAAATCTATAGAACAAAATTCACCACCATTATCTGTCCTCAGGCATTTAATTTTTCTAACAGTCTGATTTTCTACCAAGGTTTCAAATTCCTTAAACCTACTGAACACTTCTAATTTACTTTTAAAAAAATACACAAATGCCCTTCTCGAATAATCATCAATAAAAGAAACATAATATTTAGACTTTGACAATGAAGGAACATTCACTGGACCAAAAACATCAGAGTGAACATAATCCAGTATATCAGAAGATTTATGAGGACTAGAGTAAAAAGAAACACGGTGTTGCTTTCCATAAATGTAATTTTCACAAAATTCAAACTCAAGGTTACAATCAATAAGCCCTTCTACTAGCCTTTTGTTTTTAATACTTCAAAAACCATTCTCTATGAGATGTCATGTGTAAGGACGCACCTGAATCAATCAACTAGACATCATTTGATGCCTGTGTTGCCAAGGCTGCAATGAAGGTATCTGCTTCACTCTGAGAAGATTCATCAGAAGAAGACTTATTCTTCTTCTTCTTTTTCTCCTCTTTGCAGTCTTTCTGGATATGACCTTTCTGCCCACAATTCTAGCATTTCACCTTAGACTTTTTACCTGGAGACTTTGATCTCCCCTCTGACTTGGATCTAGACTTCTTGTTTTTCTTCTTGCCCTGAACAACAAGGGCCTCCTTGGCCATCTCAAAAGATTTCCTCTGAAAGAAGTGAAGCAACCACCTCTTCCATATGGAAAGTAGTTGTTGTACTCCCAATAGCCATTACCAGGTGATCCCATGTGTTAGGAAATGAACACAACAGGAGCATGCAACGATCCCCATCTTCAATCTTCACAACCACAGATGTCAACTGAGCAATGAGCATGTTAAATGCATTCAGGTGATCTGCAACAAACTCTCCTTCCTCCATTTTCAAAGAGTACAACTTTCTTAGGAATAGCTTATTTACCAAAAATTTCCTCTGATAAATGTCACCAAGCTTCTTCCACAAAGATTTCACAGTCTTCTCTTCATGGACATTCAGGAGAACTATATTAGCCAAGCATAGTCTGATCAGACCCTTGACCTTCCAGGCCATTGTATCCCATGTAAGGAAAGCATAGGTGCATAATACAACTTCCCTAATGTCAATTCAAAGGGGATAATGCAGACAGGTAACGTTTAATTCAAATATATAGATGAACACAGCAGAAAAACAAAATAAACATACGAGATAAACAAGAACAACACCGGATATAGGTGGGAAAACCCTTTCGGGTAAAAAACCCACCACCACAAGAGAGACAATCTTTATTACAGTAAAATTAGAAAGTTACAATAAAGATCTCAGCTTTCTTTCTCAGGTATCGATTCTCAAATTATACTTAGTTCACACTTTCTGCACATTTACAGAATGAACCATATAATCAAATCTCTTCATCTATATTCAACGACATCACCAGACCTATATTTATTTCTAGTCTTCAAGAGCAAAACCATTTTTTTAACTTCTGCTCTAACTAATCATTTTAACTGATCTAATGTCATTGCCTTCCAACCGTCGCAACTATTCATATTCATGTGAGACGTTTAGTCCCACATTCACCAGTTCATGTTTGACATTCTGGTTTATATCCACAAATAATTAGTAAGACTATCGTCGACAATTTTGTTGCCGACGATGCCAGTCTATACCTCATTGAGAACACCTAAGCCATTGAAGACCGCTTCATTTCCTACACCGATGGTTCCTTGTCCCAGCGATGCCCAAAGCTCTTCATGTTGAACCATTGAACCCAATGAACTCTTGAACAGTTCAATAAACTCTTGAACCATTGAACTCGATGAACTCTTGAACAGTTCAATAAACTCTTGAACCATTAAACCCGATGAACTCCTGAACAGTTCAGTGAACTCTTGAACCATTGAACCTGATGAACTCCTGAATGGTTCAATGAACTCTTGAACCATTGAACCTGATGAACTCTTGAACGGTTCAATGAACTCTCGAACATGTGATTTATATGAACAAAACCAACGATTAAAAAAAAAGAGGTTCCAAGCAGTGATTTGAGACACTAGTTCTCTTCAATCTCCCACTTGTCAAAGAGATTACTGCTACCTCTTAACCCTCATTCGATTACTGAGAACTATGGGCTGTGCTCACTGGTTTAGTCAAGGTGTCAGCGACATTTTCCAAAGTGTCAATCTTTTCCAGCTTCACCTTCCTGTCTTCCACCATATCACGAACAAAGTGATATTGGACATCAATATGTTTTGTCCTAGCATGAAATGTAGGGTTCTTCACCAAACATATAGCACTTTGACTATCACAATGAATTTGTATTTGCCCTACATTAAAACCAACATTAGAACACAACCTCTTTAACCAAACGACTTCTTGGCATGCATGAGTAGCTGCCATGTACTCTGCCTCTATTGTGGACAAGGCGACTACAGCCTACTGCTTGCTCATCCAATGATAGCACCACCATTTAACGTGAATACATATCCACTGGTGGATCTTCTACTGTCAATGTCCCCTACCCAATTAGAATCAACATATCCCTAAATTCTTATAGATCTCTGAGATCCAATTGAGTTTCCATGATAGCAAATAGCATAGTCAGAAGTTCCTTCAAATACCTCATAACTCTTTTCACAACATCCCAATGTGATCTGCCTGGATTCGCCATAAATTGGCTCAAAAATTCCACTGCTTGGGCAATGTCTGGCCTAGTACAGACCATTGCGTACATTAAACTACCAACATCACTTGCATAAGGCACTTTTTTCATGTCGTCAATTTCATTCGAAGATTCTGGACAATCTTCAACAGATAGTTTCCTTTCCTGCAAAACTGAAACAACTAACTGTTTGCAATCAGACATATTAAATTTATCAAGAACATTTATAATATACTTGCTCTGGCTGAGCCAAAGCTTTCTCTTAGATCTGTCCCTTTTGATTTCCATTCCCATAATGTACTTCGCTGCCCCCAGATTCTTCATTTCAAATTTCAAGGACAATTGAGATTTTAATTATGAGATCATCCGCTTACCATTGCCAATGAATAACATGTCATCCACATACAATGCAATTATAAGAATCTGATCACCATCAGTTTTATAATAGACACAATGATCAGATTTAGATCTCACATATCCCAAAGATAAAACATACGTATCAAATTTTTGATACCACATTCTGGGAGATTGCTTCAAACCATAAAGAGACTTTTTAAGTTTACATACTAGATGTTCTTTACCTTTTTCCATAAAATGCTCTGGATGGGACATATAAATTTCTTCTTCAAGATCCCCATGAAGAAATGATGTCGTCACATCCATCTGCTCAATTTCAAAGTCATACGTTGCTGCAAGTGACAATAGAAATCTAATGGATGTCAGCTTAGCTACAGGAGAAAAGATTTCTCCAAAATCTATACCTTCCTTTTGGGAATACCCCTTAGCAACCAGTCTTGCCTTGTACTTTTCAATACGACCATCTAGACCATATTTCTTTTTAAATACCCACTTACAGCCTACAGGTTTTCTACCTTCAGGCAAGGGCACCAGATTCCAAGTTCCATTTTTCTCCAACAATGACATTTCGCTATCCATGGCTTCTAACCAAGAATTTGAATCGGGTAAACTAATAGCTTCTTTCACAATCCTAGGTTCATTAGTATCAGTAAGCAAAGCATAGGCACAACTTGAATCAAGTACTGAAAATCCATACCTATCTGGTTGTCTTCTTTCACGTGTAGATCGCCTCAATGGCTGAGGTGCTGGTTCAGGTTCTTGCTTTGGATTTGAATCTTCAGAGCTACCTGAATTCACATCTGAATCATCTACACTTGGTGCTTGTTGTTCCTCTTTTATAGGGGTCAGAGGAATATTAACAACACTCTTTTCTTTCTTCTCTTCTGTCTTCTCTAGCTGAGGATCAATAACCAAAGGTTTCAGCTCTCTGAAAACTACATTCCTGCTGTAAATTACCTTTTCAGTTTCAGGATTCCAAAGCTTGTACCCCTTAACACTGACTCCATAGCCAATAAAGATACATTTGACTGTTTTGTAATCCAGTTTAGATCTTTTTAGCTCAGGAATATGAACATATGCCTCACAGCCAAAGACACGAATATGTCTTAGAGAGGGCTTCTTTCCAGACCATGCTTCCATAGGCATCTTATCAACCAATGCTGAAGTGGGAGAACGATTCAACAAGTAACAAGCTGTAGCAACTGCCTTAGCCCAGAACCTTTGTTCAAGACCAGCATAACTCAACATACTTCTTTCTTTCTCCATCAATGATTGATTCAACCTTTCAGCAACTCCATTTTGCTGTGGAGTATAAGGTGTAGTTTTATGCCTTTTTATTCCATGATCAATACAAAATTTATCAAAATCTACATTGCAATATTCGCCACCGTTATCTGTTCTCAAACATTTTATTTTTCTACCAATCTAATTTTCTGCAAGATTTTTAAATTCTTTAAACCGACTGAACACTTCTGATTTATTTTTCAAAAAATATACAAATGCCCTCCTCGAATAATCATCAATAAACGACACATAGTATCTTGATTTAAACAAAGAAGGAACATCAACTGGACCAAAAACATCAGAATGTACATAGTCCAGAACACCTGAAGATTTATGAGAACTAGAGTAAAATGAAACACGGTTCTATTTTCCATATATGCAATGTTCACAGAAATCGAATTCTAATTACAATCAATCAGCCCATCTACTAGGTTTTTGTTCTTCAAAGTTTTTAAACCTTTTTCACCTATATGACCAAGTCTATGATGCCAGAGCATTGTTTTCTCTACAGGAAGTTTAACTTCCATAGAGTTTGCATCATGTGTTACAATAGTAGCTTTTTCAGATTTTACAGAGACATTATTACAGCATATTGGTTTAGCATCTAACCTATACAAAGTTCCAACGCGTTCACCCTTTGCCAGAACAATAGAACCTCTAGTCATCTTATAGCCACCATTCACAAAAGTAACTTGCACTCCAACATCATTAAGCTTACTAACAGAAAGTAAATTTCGAGCCAGATCTGGTATGTGTAGTACTCCATTCATTCGCTTTATTTTGCCATCCGGGAACTAGATTCTAACTCTTCCTCAGCCAACAATTTCCAGTGTTGAATCACTTGCCAGGAACACCTTCCCAACAACATACAGTTCATACTTAGTGAACCATTCTCTATGAGATGTCATATGAAAAGATGCTCCTGAATCCACCAGCCATACATCTTCAGATGCAGGCGTTGCCAAGGCAACAATGAAGGCATCAGCATCACTCTGAGAAGAATCAGTGTCAGAGAAGTTCTTCTTCTTCTTTTTCTCCTCTTTGCAGTCTTTTCTGATGTGTCCTTTCTGCCCACAATTCCAGCACTTCACCTTGGACTTTTTGCCAGGAGATTTTGATCTCCCCTCTGATTTGGACCTAGACTTCTTGTCCTTCTTCTTGTCTCTTTCCTTTGATCTACCTCGAACGGACAGGGCCTCTTTGTCCGTCTCAGAAGATTTCCTCTGCATCTCTTCAGATAACAGCGAGGCAACAACTGCTTCAGTTGTAAACGTGGTTGTTGTACTTCCAATAGCCATCACAAGATGATCCCATGAGTTAGGTAAGGAACATAATAGAAGCATACAATGATCCTCTTCTTCTATTTTTACACCTACAAAAGTCAACTGCGCAACAATTAAATTAAATGTATTCTGATGGTCTGCTACAGATGCTCCTTCATCCATCTTCAGAGAGTACAACTTCTTTCTGAGGAAAAGTTTATTCACCAAGGACTTGCCCTAGTAAATATCTCCCAACTTCTTCCACAAATCTTTGGCTGACTTCTCCTCATGGACGTTCAATAGAACAAAATCTGCTAAACTCAATCTTATCAGTCCTCTGGCTTTCCTATCTGCCAGGTCCCAGTCTTCTTGCTTCATGGCTGAAGGTTTAACCCTAGACACAACAACCCAAAGATCTCTGTCGACCAGCATATCTTCAACCTTAAGTTTCCACAACTCAAAGTTTGTGCCGTTGAACTTATCAATGTCTATTTTTCCTAATGTACTTGCCATCTTATTTAACAAAATAGACCGCTACATAACTCCCACTCATAGAACTGACACAAAAAATTCAACCTACCAACAAGGATAACACAACTAGCCAGGCTCTGATACCACTTGTAAGGAAAGCATAGGTGCGGAATATAGCTTCCCTAATGTCAATTCAAAGGGGATAATGCAGACAGGTAACGTGTAATTCAAATATATAGATGAACACACCATAAAAATAGAATAAACATACGAGATAAACAAGAACAACACCAGATATATGTGGGAAAATCCTTTCGGGTAAAAAACCCACCACCACAAGAGAGACAATCTTTATTACAGTAAAATTAGAAAGTTACAATAAAGATCTTTGCTTTCTTTCTCAGGTATCGATTCTCAAATTATACTTAGTTCACACTTTCTGCACATTTACAAAATGAACCATATAATCAAATCTCTTCATCTATATTCAAAGACATCACCAGACCTGTATTTATTTCCAGTCTTTAAGAGCAAAACTATTTTTTAAACTTTTGCTCTAACTAATCGTTTCAATTGATCCAGCGTTGCTGCCTTCCAACCGTCGCAACTGTTCATATTCATGTGAGATGTTTAGTCCCACATTCACCAGTTCACGTTTGACATTCTAGTTTATATCCACAAACAATCAGTAAGACTATCGTCGACAATTTTGTTGTTGATGATGCCAATCTATACCTCATCGGGAACACCTAAGCCATCGGATACCGCTTCATTTCCTACACCGATGGTTCCTTGTCCGAGCAATGCCCAAAGCTCTTCATGTTGAACCATTGAACCATTGAACCCAATGAACTCTTGAACGGTTCAATAAACTCTTGAACCATTAAACCCGATGAACTCTTGAATGGTTCAATAAACTCTTGAACCATTGAACCCGATGAACCCCTGAACGGTTCAATGAACTCTTAAACCATTGAACCCGATGAACTCCTGAAAGGTTCAATGAACTCTTGAACCATTGAACCTGATGAACTCCTGAACGGTTCAATGAACTCTTGAACATGTGATTTATATGAACAAAACCAACGATTAAAAAAATGAGGTTCCAAGCAGTGATTTGAGACACTAGTTCTCTTCATCCCAATCATCTTGCGAGGTTGCTGCAAGTTTGGTTGAGGACACTACAGCCCATAACTCACGATCCACAAGCAAATCTTCCATTTTGAGTTTCCACAACTCAAAATTGTCATCATTGAACTTCTCAATCTCTATTCTTCCGAATGTGCTTGCCATCTCAAATCTGCAGTCAAGACAAATCGATTTCTTTGTAGAACTCCCACTCAACCAAATTAGCACAAAAAACCTGACTCACCTTCAAGGATAACACAACTGGCCTGACTTTGATACCACTTGTAAGGAAAGCTAAGTGCAGAATCACCTTCCTAATGCTAACTTGTAGAAGGAAATGCAAAAAAAATACTTTCAATTTCAATTATAGTTCATTCAAGGATGCACATTAATCAGAAATATAGAATAGAAAATTCAAGAGACATACACAGATCAACACCAGAGTTACGTGGGAAAACTCTTACGGGAGAAAAAACCCACACACACCAAGCAAAACACTTTGTATTACAATAAATAGAATTTACATACAAAGTTACAGTCTTCTGCTTTCAGATGTTAATTCATAGTAAACACAAAGGGCGGCACAACATTTATCTGATCAACCTCACACACTGCACTGAGCAATTCAATGATTGTTATACACAGTTACTATGTTAATATCTTCACATTCGGTTACCACACAAAAAATATTCGTTCTACAATCCATGACATTCTAGAAACTGGTCGATTCGGTTCCTGAAGCAAATGGTTACTAATCAATTAACTATCAAACCGTTGAACTAAACCATAACTATCACTACAGGCTACGCCAACACTTCATTAGACATTAAAGAGACAAGAAATAGCCTCTTGCCAAACTTTCAATGTCATTCCGATATTGTTAACTGGTAAAGCTTTGACTATGGTCTTCACTGCCACACCATACATCCTCCATCTAGTCCCTATTCTCCCGCTTAGTTTGGCCGGGTCCCACCAAGGCACCCATAGGCTGGCAGGTTACATAGTCACCAATAGCACACTCACGCATGACTTTTATTGGGCCCCACCAAAGAGCATGCGGGCTTGCAAAATAGCGGCCATATCGAAGAGACTCAAGATAGAGTCTCACCGAAGACACTAAGTCACTTCGATGTACTTTGTATCGACTGTCGAAGGGTCAGCTTAGAGGCTCCCATTGATATCACCATGTCTTGCCAATGTAACCAAAGCTCACAACGGTATCAGGTTGTCGAAGGGACTACACATAGACTTGCACCGAAATGTTCACCTCTTGCCGACATGGAGACTTAACACCAAAGTAGGAAGGAAGTGGCCCAACGAGGAGAATATGAACAAGTCCTACCGAGAGAGAAAAATTAGGCCAATGAGAGAATAAAAAGCCATTAATTTGAGGCACATTTTCCAATAGTTTTTTCCTATGCGGTGATTCTGGATGGTGCAACGGTTGGTGTGAGGAGTGTGCGGTGAAGTTTTGGCTAAGGTTTGGAGTTTGCTATTAGGGGTTCATGGGTTTTGATTTCTGAAGGGTTTGGTGTTGAAGTTTAGTGCAGGCTTTGGCGTTTTTGACTCTTGGGGCCATGGATTATGTTGATAGTCCATTTGTTGGTTCGAAGGAGTCTTTTTGGGAGGCTCTTAATTGAGGCTTTCCCTCTTCTTCCAATTTGGGGTAGGGTTTGTATGGGGAGCAAGTTGCTCAGTTTGGAGGTCCTCGCATTTAGAAAGTGAATGGGTGTCTTGAGAGGAGCTAGGAGAGGCCTATTTTGGTGATCCAACCAAAATCTGTAGAAGAGGACGTGTCATACTTGGCAAATCATGCTTTGATTTAGAAGTTTATGGGGATTCGGGCATCTTTGCCTTCAATAAATCTTGGATACGAAGTACCTAGAACCCTGAAGGAGATATGGAGGTAATGTTAGCGGTAAATAATTATTTTCTGGTGGTGTTTTCAAACTTGTCAGATCTCAATAAGGCTTTTGAGGGGGGGTCGTACTTTCATAATCATGTTAGGATTTTTATTAAGCAATGGCATACCAGATTTAACCCAGCAAAGGAGATACCTTCTAGAGTCCCAGTGTGGGTCTGGCTGCCCTGATTCCTGCTTGAATTCTGGATGAATGATATTTTCATATGGTTGTGTTGCTACTGGGCAAGCCAGTGGGCCCTTCACAATAGATGTTGGACAAAAAGGTAATTTATTTTGCTTGCATTTGTGTTGAAATTGATTTAAATAATCCTTTGCTAGATTCTCTGGAAATTCGGTTAGGGTCCTCCTCCTGGACTCAACAGTTGGATTATGAGGCTCTCCTTTTTAGGCATCGTATATGCCATGAATATGGACATTTGCAAAAGAAGTGCCCTAGACTTAACCATGTAGGGACTTAGTTTGATAAGACTTCTAAACCTACCCCTCAGATGGATAAGGCGAAAGCTCCTGCTGCAATAGGTGAGCCAGATAAGGAGGGGTTTATTTCAGTAAAGTCCCGTAATAAAGGCAGAGACTAGAAAAGGACTCTCAAAGATAGGCAATCAGATGGATTGTACAATCATTTTGATGCCTTGGAATCTAAAGATCTGGAGGGGATGATTCTAGCAGAGCTGGATGAAGGGCTAGGCCCCTTGGGGATGGATTAGGAAGACTCAAAGGAGGTAGATTTTTGTGATAACATTCAGGAAGTGGTTGCTGGTTCACAGATGGAGACAGATTAGGGGTTGGTGGTGCCAACTGAGGTAGTTGTGGTAGATTTTGGGATGAATCAGGATACTCCAGACTAGCATTTGGTAAAGCCAAGTCAATCTCCTCAGGTGAGTTGCAATCCCTAACTTTCTCTTGGGATTCAACAAAAGAATCTCAAAAAAGCTGCTCGGGAGGTTCCCTCTAAGATGGGTTGGAAGAATGATCTAGAGAAAGTTAAATTGACATGTGAGAATTTGGTGGAATTAGGGTCAGTTAAAACCATTGATTCACACTTTGTTGCTTCTCATAGATGATAGTGCTCTCATGGAATGTAAGGGGGTTGAACAACATCCCTAGACAAAAGGCTGCTCATGAGTTGATTTGTGTTCATTCTCCTGATTTGGTCTTCATTCAGGAATCAAAGTTGTCAGTTAAAGGGATGTCCAACATAGTTGCTAGTTTATGGGTTAGAGGTCAGTGGCAGTGTATTGGGGCTCAAGGCAGTTCTGGTGGAATTGTTTGCTTATGGGATCCACATAAGGTTACTCCTCTATGATGGATTTCTAGTAGATTCTCTTTATCAGTGGCTGTAATTAGTTTTGAGTCGAGAGAGACTATTCTGTTCACCAATGTGTATGCTATGGTTGATGCTCAGGGAAAGACTTCTCTCTGGGCCCATATCGGGTATGTTAGGTCCTTGGCACCTTTGTTTCCTTGGATTATGGTTAGGGATTTTAATGCAATTGTTAGTTTAGATGAGAAGAAGGGGGGTTTGAACAAATTAGATCCTTCATCCATGGTGTTTAGGGATAACATTTCTGGCCTAAACCTTGTGGACGTTAAGCCATCCAACAATTTGTTTACCTGGAGCAACAAAAGATGTGGGGTAGATTGTATCTTTGAAAGGTTGGATAGGTTTTTGGTTTCTAGTTTCTGGATTGGCAATACTTGGGCTATAATGTCTAAAATTTTGGATTGGCAGGGTTCATATCATTGGCCTATTAAACTTTCTATTTCTCAGTTTGGATCAGCGAAGAAGTCTTCCTTCAAATTTTAGTTGATGTGGCTCTATGAATCGTCTCTTCAGGATTTTATAGTGAGATAGTGGAGTGAAGGAAAGACAAATTTTGGTACTGCTATGTACTCTTTTGTTAAGAGGTTGCAGTATGTGAAGTTTCAGCTTAGGAGGTGGAACAAACATTGTTTTGGTAATATCTTCCAGGCCAAGGCAACTACTCAATCTTAGCTTGATCTTATTACTCACCATATTAGAGAACTTGGTCTCACTGTGGAAAATCTCAAGGAAGAAACTGAAGCTTTAAAGGAATTAGTTGAATGAGATTTGCATGAGGAGATTTTTTGGAAGCAAAAATCGAGGATAGACTGGCTCCAGGAGGGTGATAGAAATACTTCTTTCTTTCATAATGTTGTCAAAGATAGGAGGCATGTTAACAACATTTCCTCCTTGGTGTCATCCCAAGGAGTTTTGTTGTCTTCTGGGCATGAGATTGTAGTTGAGGCCTCTCATTTCTTTTCTTCTTTGTTTACTGAGGATTCCCCTTTAGCTGTTGAGGAGAAAAATTGGGTTCTTGAGTGTATTCCTTCTTTAGTGTCTAATGAGATGAATGAGGCTCTTTGTTGTGCCATCTCTATGGAGGAATTGGAGAAGGTTGTTTTTCAGTTAATAAAAGGAAGGCTCCTGGTCTTGATGGTTTCCCAGTTGAATTCTTTCAAGAATTTTGGGAGATTATAAAATTTGATCTCTTGGAGGTGGTTAGGGAGTCGCATAGGAGCAAGCAGATGTTAAGAGCTTTGAATGCTACTTTTTTGGCTCTTATCCCTAAGAGGGAATAAGCTAACTCATTGAATCTTTTTAGACCAATAGCTCTATGTAATGTTGTTTATAAGATTATTACGAAGCTAATTGCTGAAAGACTTATACCTTGGCTCAACTGGTTGATTTCAGAGGAACAAGATGGGTTTGTTGCTGGTAGACAAATTCTGGATGGTGTGGTTGTGGCGACGGAGGCTATTCACTCAATGACAGTGTCCAAAGAGAAAGCTATGTTCATTAAGTTGGATATGGCCAAAGCTTATGATAGTGTTAAATGGACTTTTCTCCAAAAGGTATTGTTGGCTTTTAGCTTTGGTCATGACTGGGTGGATTGGGTTATGAGCTGTGTTATGACAACCTCTTTTTCTATTCTCATTAATGGAGAACCTACTGAGTTGTTTGGTGCTTCTTGGGGTCTTCGGCATGGGGACCCTTTGTCTCCTTACTTGTTTATCATCTTGGCTGAGGGATTGGGGGGACTCATAAAATCTCAAGTGGCCAAGGGATTGATCCAAGGTTCGAGCTGGGGCGACAGATTACCTCCTCACTCTTATTTGCAATTTGTTGATGACACTGCTATGATGGGTTTAGCCAAAGTTAGTGAAGCAATTAACTTAAGGAGGACTTTGGATATTTATCTAGTTGCCTCTAGACAAAGGATTAATAAAGACAAGTCCTTCATCTTTTTCTTTAATACTCCTAGGCTTATTCAAAACAGGATTGCGGGTATTCTTAGATTTTAGATAGGGACTCTTCCTCTTGTCTATCTGGGTGTCCCCATTAATGTTGGCACTCTATCTAGGGTTTTTTCCTGGACAAGTTTCGTAAGCAGGTTAGTCATTGAACTTGCAAATGGTTGTCCTTAGTTGGGAGAGTTACTCTATTACAATCAGTGATTCAAGCTCTTCCCACTTACATGTGTTTTGTTCAAGGGGCCCCCTCAAGCTTTATTGATGAATTTAATGCTTTATCCAGACAATTCTTATGGGTTGGGCATTTAGAATCTTCGAAGTGGAGTTTGGTCAAGTGGGATTTTGTTTGTAGGCTAAAAAAAGAAGAGGGTCTTGGTCTTAGGCAAGCCAATCTTATTGGTCAGGCCTTGGGTGCTAAATTGTATTGGTGGTGGTGTACTTGTTAGAATCACGATTGGGCCAGGATTCTTAACTTGAAATATTTGGGGGGGTTGAAGAATGTTGATGTTCCTAGATTCAGCCTCTCTAATAAGGGATCTATGATTTAGAGTACTCTTAACGGGGAGCCAATTTAATTAAACAGGGGCTCTTTTGGATTTGTAACAGGGGGTTTGAGGCCTTGTTTTGCTATGACTCTTGGGATGGGTACCCACCTATCTTGTCTGTGTACCCGCATTTACAGTCCTTATGTGATATTTTCCTTGAGGCAGGGTGGTGTCGTGTGGAGCATTTCAAATATGTTCAACGTGTGGATTAAGTGGAGGTTTGTAGATGGAAGGATATGTCTGAGTGGCCATCGGGGGGGGGGGGTACTGGTGGATCGGGAGAAGTTAGCTAGGATTCTTGATGGTAGAGTTTGTAGTTCTCTAGAGGAGAGAGATTTCCTTGCCTGGAGTCCTAATCTGAAAGGTGTGAATTCAGTTGCCTCTGGATATCGAGTGTTGGATAGACAAAAGTTTGGTGTGAAGAACTCTCCATGGTGGAAGTTTGTGTGGAATAAATTTGGATGGCCTAAATGTAACTACTTCATTTGGTTGGTTGCTAAGAATCGTTGTCTCACTTGAGATAACATGTAGAAAAGGGGCTTTCAAGGTCCTTCTATCTATTTCCTTTGCAATGGTGGAGAGGAGTGTCAGGCCCATTTATTCTTTCAATGTCCTCTTGCCTGAGAGATTTGGCATTGTTGGTGGGGTGCTTGGAAACATGCATGTGTTCACGCTTCTTCTTTGGTTGATTTTTAGAGCAGTTTGGATAGGCCCCTAGCTAAGGCTTCTTTTTTGCAAATGGCTTGGAATATTGGTCCTTCTTTTATTTTGTGGCAGTTGTGACTAGAAAGAAACTAGAGGATTTTTCAGGGGAGGAAGTTGGAGGTTTAGCAAGTGTGGCAGAGGATTCTTAGTATGCTTCAGGAGACTTTAGCAGCTAAATGTGATCTCTCTACTAAGTTGGATATTGGGGAGTTGCAGGTGGCACATAGTTTGAGATTAGTTGTTGGAGGCTCATGCTCTTCTTGGCTTAGGAAAAGGAGCCTATCTAAGAGTAAGGTTCAGAGAGAGGGAAAGTGGTCCCCTCCACCTCCAAGAATCTTTAAGATTAATACAGATGGCTCTTCCTAAGGGAATCCTAGCCATGCTGGGATTGGGGGATTATGAAGGGATAGCTCTGGTGATGTCCTCTTTTTCTTTTCTTCCTATAAGGGGCATCAGACTAATAACTTTATGGAGGCTTTAGCTATTCTCCGTGCTTTGGAACAAGGATGTGCTCTGGGATGGCATAGGGTTATTTGTGAGTCTGATTCTCAGATTGTGGTTAATCTACTGAATGAGCGGGTGATGGTTGGTGTGCATTAGCAGCTGGCTTCGATGGTTTGTCAAATTCTTCGATTGAGTCACACGATGGACTTCATTTTTTTTGTCCATGTTCCTAGGGAATGGAACCGTGTGGTAGATTCTTGGCTAAGTGGGCTTTGGAGTAGGTGGGAGATTGGAATGTTAGTGGTTGGGATCAATTGTCCCATGATGGGGTTCAACATTTAGAAAGTTTGATCTTTGCGGATATGGATGGTTAGTTGTGGTCCCTGCTTGGGACTTTGGGGTTGGGGAGGTTCCCCTGGTTTTAGTTTGGTTAGTTGTGGCGTTGGTGCTCCTTTTTAGTTATCTTTTGTCTCTTGGGGTTGTTGCCCTTCTAATTTTGTACTTGCAGTTTCTTGATTAATAAATTTTTACCCCTCTTTTAAAAAAATATTAATTAAAATGAAATGAGGACTTAAGTGTTTAGGAACTCAAAATAATTTAACTAAAATAATAACTTTTAAATATGAAACTAAACATTAGTCAAGGAAATAAATCATAATTAAAATACCTATATCCTTCTTTTTCACCCCAACATGGCCTAAATTTGATGGCCCACCCTGTTTATTTACTCAACCTTGCCTTTTAAATATTAAGACACATTTTTATTATAAAAAACTTATATATAAACTAAATACATATATGAGAATAAAAAATGGCACAGACCGAAGGATGGAGGAGCGAGGAAGCACAGGATGAGGACAAGTAGTTCAAGGAGCCCAATCAAGGCAACGGGTTCAGGGACGAGAGGGAGGTGGATTGGTATGGCAGAGGTGAATGGAGGAAGGGAAAGGATATCGATCCACATTACAGCTGGAGCGAGGAAGTAGAACAAGCCTTCCCAATTGAAGACCTTGCGCGAAATTCAGAAATAGGGATAGGAATGGTTTGGATGGAAGATTAGGGCTGGAAAACACCTTTAGTAGACCCTAATGGGTTTTCAAAAATGGCCGATGGGTTGACAAGCGCCACCCTTTTTATGAAAAAAGGAACTTCAAGGGATGGCGACAGTCTCGCTGGAATCAGATCAAGTATGATTGGAACCATAGGGTGCCTAGGAAAGGACGATTCAGCCAGGGACCCCCGTGGATAAATCAATTCAGAGGAAAGAATAGGAATTTTGGACAAGCGAATGGGTGGTTCGGGAAAAAAAGCTACACGGATGAATCCCAACGATGGCGAGCCATGGATGTCTAGAAGGAAGGCCAAATTAGCAGCAAGGGAGGAGGTGGCAAGGACGAGATTCGACAGTATGATATGTATCAAAAACCAGAGTCTATTTCAGTTAAAATTATCCCAAATAATAATACTACAGAAGTGCTCAAAGATAGAGGAGTCTTCATTATATGGGGAGGGGAATCATCATTAAGAAAAGAAGATATCTTAACTTGGTGCCAGGCGAAATGGGGACACCAGACAGTAATATGGGCACTCCAAAATAATTTCTATCTAGTTACCCTTCCCTCAAAGGCAGAAAAAGGTGATGCCCTAGGATCATGCCCCTTTTTCTTGGGAGGATCGCAAATGCACATTGTAAATTGGAAACCAAATTTCGACCCAAGAGCTCAAACCCTAGGAGAGAGTCACACTTGGGTTCACCTTTATAACCTCCTGTCAGAATACTGGGACGAGGAGGTTCTAAAAACGATAGGAAGAAAGCTGGGCAATTTAAAATTTCAAGACAACATTCAGGAAGACAGGAAGCAGGGTATGTATATTAGGTTGTGTATCAGAATTGACAATGAAGGTATCCTACCAGCAGAAATTAAGTTAGACGCCGAAGAAGGATTCTAGATTCAACCAGTAAGTAGGGAGGATAGCCTGAATTTGTGCCCTAATTGTAAGTCTATGGCGCATGGAAAAGATAAGTGCGAGCCAGAAGTGGGAGAAAGGGATATCGGTTTCTACAAAATTGGAAAGCCTAAATCTCTGATAATGGAAAGGGAAAGGGAAGGGGAAGGAAATTGGGAAGTAGACCTAGTAGAATCGATGTGGAGATAGGAAGGGATCCCTGAGACGAGGGGTAGAGATGTTCAGAGGGACTTTAGGCATGATGAAAAGGAACCCTCACTGGAGGAGTTGACTTTTGGGAAGAGGGATGTAAGGAATCTGGAAGATCTTCATAATCCTGAGGACATACAGGTTGAGGGTTTGGAAATAGTAAGTGAGATGGTAGGAAATAGCCTGCAGGAGGACAGAAAGGCCCTACCTCGGAAGAGGAAGAGGAAGACAGCTTTGAAGATGGGCAAATTGGCAGCCTTGAGGAAAAGGGATTGGAACAAACTCAGTTTGATCGAAGAACTCCTAGGATTAAGGCTTCCTGTCTCAGGGGACGGAAATCAAACAAGGAAAGGCTTTTGGTGGTAGGGGCTGCTAAGGGGCAAACAAAATTTAACCAGACAGCACTAAGAAACGGGAAGGAGTTACCCCTTCCCGAAGGAGCATGAGGGTATTAAGTTGGAATGCTAGGGGATTAAATGCCCCTAGCAAGTGGCACCTTTTTAGGCACCTAGTAGAAATAAACAAACCTAATTTTGTCTTGGTCCAAGAAACAAAATGGAAGAAGGATGAACAAATGAACAAGTTAAGATTTTGGAGAGGATGGAAAGGAGAGTTTGAGGAAGCAGATGGGGCCTCTAGGGGATTAGGCATTCTGTGGGATCCAGGGAAAGCCAGTTGTGAGGTCTTAGAAGCCAATCAAAGCTGGATAGCAGTGAAGGCAAAGTTCTTCCAGATTAGCAGGGACTTCATACTAGACAATTGACAAAAGAAGTGTCTGGGGAAGACTATCAATCTTTCTGAACCAAAACAGGCAGGAATGTATCTTGATAGGAGGAGACTTTAATGCTACACTAAATCCTTAGGAGAAAAGAGGGGGTATCAGGATCACAACAAGAGTACAGATGGACTTCCAAGAGTTTGTGGATAAGAATGAATTAAGAGAAATTCAAACAAAGAATGGCATTTTCACTTGGACCAATAGGAGAATAGGCCTTACAAATATTGTAGAGAAATTGGACAGATTTCTGATACAAGGTGGATGGTCACACATTGCAAATTCTTTTGAAGCCTCAATTCTCCCCTACAGTGGCTCAGATCACTTTCCGATCCAGGTGGAAATGGTAAATGATGGTTTTGGAGGAGGAGCTCCCTTTTGTTTTGAAAAAATGTGGCTTAGGGATCTAGACCTTTTGAGCAAGATTGCCCTGTGGTGGAGGAAGTCATGTGTAGGAAATCATTCTAATATGTTCTTCTTCCATAGAAAGCTGTCAGAGGTTAAGGCCAAGTTAAAAGTCTGGAATAAGGATCACTTTAAGAATATTTTTGAAGAACAAGGGAAAGTGGAGGCAGAACTAAGAAAGTTAAATGAGAAAATTATAGGAGGCATGGGGCAAGAAGAGTTCCTTCTTGAAAAGAGATTAAAAGGAGAACAGGGAGAAATTTTAGCTAGAATTGAGTGTCATTGGAGATAAAAGTCTAGGGAAGTTTGGCTCAGGGAAGGAGATAGGAACACTTAATACTTCCACAATTCGGCCCTGGCCAATAGAAGTAGAAACAGAATAGGAGAATTGGAGAAGGAGGATGTGACAGTAATAAATAAAGAAGAAGATATTTCTCAGGAAGCTGTTGGTTATTTCAAAAAACTCTTTACTAGGGAAACTCTAGAGCAGGGAAGGGAAAGAGAAGATATCTTGGGGGAGATCCCAGCCCTGATTTTAGAGGAGGAAAACAAGGAGCTAATTAAGGAAATCAGTATGGAGGAACTAAAAAAAGCTACTTTTCAACTTGATTCAGACAAGGCTCCAGGATCGGATGGATTACCAGCCCTTTTTTTACCAAAAATGTTGGGAGATCATTAAAAATGATCTTCTAAAGGCAGTAGAGGAATCAAGGAAGAAGTCCACCGTGCTAAGAGTCTTCAACCACACATTCATTGCACTAATTCCTAAGAAGAAGGTAGCAAGAAAGATGGAGGACTATAGACCTATCTCACTTTGCAATACATTCTACAAGATAATTACAAAGGTAATAGCAAACAGATTGAAGGTAGTAATCGATAAACTTGTGTCTGAAGAACAGAGTGGCTTCGTTCTGGGCAGGTCCATAGTGGAAGGAATTATTGTCACCCATGAATTAATTCACATAGCTAGAAAACTCTGAACACCAACTATGGTGGTGAAACTGGACATCCTAAAAGCATATGACTGGGTGGATCGGCAGTTTCTGTTAAAAGTCCTAAAAAATTTTGGTTTTGACCCTAAATGGCTAGAATGGGTAGGCTCATGCATCAATACTCCTAAATTCTCAGTCCTTATTAATGGAGTAGCCAAAGGCTTTTTCGGTTCTTCGAGAGGGATTCGGCAGGGGGACCCTCTATCGCCCTTTTTGTTTGTATTAATGGCAAAATCCCTGGGGCGTACGATTTGCCAAGCCAGGTGAGAAGGTGTTTGGAGAGGGATGGAGGTGGCCCCTGGTGTTGAAGCTTGCACCCACCAACAATTCGTAGACGACACTATCCTTTTTGGGCAAGCTACTAGGACAGAAGCTAGGAGGATCAAGTCATTGCTAGACGGGTACAAAAGGGTCTCAGGGCAAGCCATAAACTGGAGAAAATCAAAAGTTTTTTTTCCTAAATACCCAACCAAGCCTTCAAAGAGAATTAGCCGGAATCTTGGAAGTGAAGGTGGCAAACTTCCCTGGAAGATTATTGGGTATGCCTATGTTTGCTGGAGCTAACAGAAAAAGCTATTGGGAGAAGTTAGTAGGTAGCTGCAGACATAAAATGGAAGGGTGGAAGGGTAAGTGGCTTACCTCGGCGGGTAGACTGCTTATGATAAAATCAGTACTGGCAGCCATTCCCGTCTATGCTATGTCATGTTGGAAACTCTCGGCCAGCATTGAGGACCAACTCAATAAGATAATGTGTAAGTTTTTTTGGAATGGCCCAAATGACACAAACAAAATCCCCTTACTGGCATGGGAGAGTATCTATAAGCCCCAGCAAGTCGAAGGGGTAGGGGTTCTGCAGATGAGGATGATGAATCTGGCAATGGGGGCCAAACTAGTTTGGGCCATGTGCACAGGTGGTCAAAAGTGGGTTAGGATTCTAAGAAGTGAGTACCTGGACTCGAATGACCCAGAGCAAATGGTAAGAATCAGCAACCCGCCAAGGGGGTCAGCAGCATGGAACTTTATTTGTGACAGTAGAGATATTATATCAAAACATGCCACTTGGGAGATCCACAGTGGGGTTAAGGCTCATTTCTGGACAGATTCCTGGGATGGTCACCCTAGGCTAGCAAATTTACCCAATTTGGAGGCAATTAGAAGGGAATCCGTGAGGGTGTGGGGCTCCAGAGTCTGTGATTTCAGGGAGGTGGGGGAGCAATGGAAGTGGAAGGACCTCAGTGTTTTGGATGCCCTAGCCGAACAGAAGGAAGCCCTAAGATCAATTTTAGAAGGAAGAAAAATCCCAGACCTGAGAGGTGAGGATGTGCTGAGATGGGCAGCTTCGGAAGATGGGGAATACAAAGTTAAGATTGGGTTCTTGATTAAGGAAAGAGCCAAGATACGTCAGGGGTGGCCCAAACACTTGTTGTGGGGCAAGGAGGTGCTCCCAAAGGCAGGGGTGTTCCTGTGGTTGGCCATCCAGGACAGGATCCTCACACAAGATAGGCTGGGAAAGCTGGGCTCTAGAGGTCCCAGTCGGTGTCCACTTTGTAAGAACAAAGAGGAAACTGCAGATCATCTGTTGCTTGGATGCCCCTATGCAGCTTTCTGTTGGAAAGGAATTATGCAGAAGTTGAGGTTGCAGACCCCTCTGTCTCGAAGTTTGAAAGAGTGGATTAGTGCCTGGCCAGGTAAGAGGTCCCTGAGTAGCATATGGCAGATTGCTCCCTCCACCGTTTGCTAGGAACTATGGAAAGAACAGAACAAACGAATCGTTGTGGTTCTTAAGAAAATTAAAAGGACAATTGTGGAACTAACAAACATAGCCGCTAAATTTAGAGCGTCGTCCAAAAATGTCTTCACTAACCGAGATGTTGAACTCACCAACAACTTTGAAGGCCTGGGCATTCCTCCGATAGTAGGGAACTTGAATCATTCCAAGAGAACGGAGGTTCGCAGGCAGACTGTTTGGCGACGACTTGATGAGGGGTGGATCAAGATTAATTTCGATGGCGCAAGTCTAGGGAACCCTGGCAGAGCAGGGATTGGGTGTATAGTGCGAGATTTAGATGGGAATACTTTGGACCAGTGCTCCGTCTTCATAGGTGAAGCGACGAATAATGTGGCAGAATTTCAGGCAGTGCTAGAAGGTTTGGAAATGGGGAAGTCGCTGGGTGCCCTGAGGGTTCATCTAGAAGGTGACTCACTCTTAACAGTTAATGCAATTAGGACCGCTGCCACTCCCAATTGGACTCTGCGAAGATGGCTTCCACCAATCATAAGGCTTGTGGAATCCTTCATGGAGTTCAGAGTAAGCCACGTCTACCATGAAGGTAATCAGGGGGCGGATGCTTTAGCAAAACAAGGAGCCTTAGGCGACCGTGATCCCAGTTTTCTGGCCTGATGATGACTTGGCTAATCAAATATGGGTTGGAGGACAAATGGCCGATGAGGACGGATTGTAGGAGAGTAATTTGAAAAGGGTCGATGTTGACCTCAGTACTGAGAAGGCAGATGATGTCACTGCATGGATGTGGAACGCGTGACGAAGCGAGGTGACAGAAGGCTTCCGACATGCGACAGGGAGTTTGTTTCCTCGAGGGAAGAGACTTTCAATTTTACACAAGTGGCACTTTTAAGATGCTGAGGTAGTATTTACTTCGCATCACCTATGGCATGAGTGAAGACAGGAGGATAGATTTCAGGGCAGGGAAGATATCTGATCGTACAAGATTGTTAGCTGGTTTGAAGCGTGCGAATTTGGACATTTTTATTTCGTGGGTCGTGGATAAAGGGATGCGCTGGTATCTCTGTTGTATTGTCTTTTCCAGGTTCTTGACATTGCAGAGAATGGTAAGACGCCCAGCTAAAGATAGTGGCAGTGAAGGTGGCAGGGAAGCAGATTTCATGGAGACGCCGATATGTTTGGAATCGATGGTGGCTATGATGGCTTTCCACGGGGAAATCACAGACAAACGACTGAGAGGCATCCTATCAGTGAAACACAAGCTAGTGGTAAATGCGGTGAAGCAGGTGCTTGGCCCTGGTTTCATATGGGATTATCATAGGCTACGGGTGAACACTGACATTGCAGCTATGTTCATGGCTTTGGCGTTATACAGAGGAGTGCCCAAAGCTAGAGTGAAGAACCTTTGCCAGAGATTGTTTAAGCACTCATATCTAGGGGAAATTGATGTGGTCCTCGATAACATTGATGATGACGGTAGGATCCCCTGGGTGCACCAATACTACATGCGGAAAGGAAGAGGCGGGAAGGGGATTCAAAAATTTCCCATAGTGTTTGCAATTGACTTGGGGGATCTAGAGGACAGGGTGGTGGACATGGATCGTAACTTGGATTTCCTTCAGCGAGTAGCGGAGATCTCTCCCTTTCCGTCGAAGGAATGGATGACTAGCTACTTGGCGAGGGAAGGCTTTTGGGTTCTCGATGACAGTGATTTGGAGGAAGAAAACAAGGATGTGGAGTTCCCACTACTCCCAGACTGTGGTGAAGACTAGGTGATGGAGGATGGTCGGGACGTGGAAGAAATTGCTGAAAGACCGGCGCACAAAAAATGCAGGAAGGACTGTCCGGTTAAAATCCGGGCTGCCAAGGCTCGGTCAATGCGGCTGGAGGCAGAAGAGGAAGAAAGGAGGGAGGCCTGTGGTGAAGTAGGCGCTTCTAGCTCTTCTTTCTATGAAGTTGAAGGAGTTGGCCAAGGTGGCAGATGAGTTTTTTGTTTGATTGGAGTCTTTGCAAGTAGTTCGTTTCTGTTTTGAAGTAAAATAGGGTAGGCAGTCTATAGTGGTAGGTTGGTTTTTTGATATGAAAGGGTCAGGCTGTTAAGCCCTTGTAATATTTTAAAAACTCAGGGTTTTATGTTTGAAGACCTATCCACTTTTTGATTTTAATACTATAATCAAGGGGCGCTGGCCCTTACCAGCTATTTACTTATAAAAAAAAAAAATACATATATGAGAATAACTCTATAAATAAATTGAAAATTTGACATTCAAAATCCACCTTTTCATTAAGACAATCTTTGAAAAATTTTAATTGTATTTTACGAGAAAAATAACCAAATACGAAATACAACCATCAAATTTAAATCGTGGTTGCCAATCTCTTCCTTAAGAAACTTTCTATTTTTTTTAACAAGTTCCTTCCTCTTATATTATACCCAACTCCTCCACATGCCAAGAATATCGTCCCACTTTCCATAACTACCTACTCCTTGAATCTCTATCCCATGCCTCATAACTATTAAGTGTTTCCTTTTTTTCTCAACTTCCCATTATTCAAGTAAATTGAAATTGATTTCACTTTCTCACCTTAAAAGATGTATGATAATATACAAGATAAATCTTTATCTTCTACGTAAAAGATGTGTGAATCGTGATATTATTATTTATTTACTTTGTTTTTTTTTTAAAATTATTTATTATTTTAATTTAAATGTTTAAATATTTTATTTTATTTTTATTATTATCTAATTATATTTGTATAATTTTTTTAAAAAAAATTATAAATAAATTAATACTTTAAAATTTAAACAAATTAAATTACATTATTTAATAAATTTATCATATAGTCAATTAAAATTATTGTTTCCAATAATTGTACTCAGAGTATCAACTTTGATATGTGGAACACGTCATGCTAACTAAATCATTATCTAAATATAGCCAATATAATAAGGACAATTAATCCTACAACAAAACCTTTTAAAAAAATTAAGTACATTCAAAGCATTTTTCTATTATAATTTAACTATTTAACTTATTTCGTAGTTTTTAAGTATATTCAAAGCATTTTTCTATTATAATTTAACTATTTAACTTATTTCTTAGTTCTATTTGCTGTAATTTTCCAGTGTACACCTATAATGTCAATTAAGTGTTAGTTTATTTGTGAGTATACTTTCTTTGGTATATGTTAACTTTTTATCTTTTTTTATGGTTATTTTTTTTTTCATAATATATTATCAGTAGTTGCATGAAATTTATGCGCAATTGAATAGTCTATTTCATCTCAAACCCTAAACCTGAAATGTAACATATTTGTAATTGTATATGATTAAGGTTTATCAATTTATAATGGTAAATTTGAAATGCATGAAAGACATTGGGAAAAAACCCACATTGTTTTTACTCAGATTAGAACAATAAAAAATAATTACCCATAATATATTACTAATAGTTACATGAAAGAATAGTTGATAGGATTATGAAAGAACATATTTGTAATTGTATATTACAAGAATATTCAGAAACATATTTGTAATTTTATATGACAAGAATAATTGTAAATTTGAAATGGGAAAAAACCCATATTAAAACAATTAAAAAATAAAAAAAATAAAAAAATAGTGATTATATTCGACTAATATAAATTTTAAAATTTTTACATATAAAATAAATCCCTAAAATTATTAAAAAAAATAAATATTACTAAATATATTAAATATATTGTTGATTCCATATCCAACAAGCACCAAGCACAAAATTCATCCATTTGTCATTTTTTTTATATATTGATATATATTGTTATAGTATAATAATTAAATAAATCCTATATTAATATAAATTATTTTAAAGGGATTTTCTACAGGGCTTCTCCAATCTTACTAGAGGATTCCATGATGTGGCTTGGGAATTCTATGGAAGCGGCTATCCAGCCCCCCAAAAATGCATCAAGGATGGATGTTGCTATATCCTGCATCCATGCCTCATGCTATAGCCAATAAATATTTATTTTGTTGGTAGTACTGCCGCTATCTTCTGTCGGAAACACACGCTCGTACATAAATTTAATAGAATTAATTTTTATTCAGTTTTTTTTGTTTTTTAAAATTTTTTTTCCACATAAAAAAATAAATGCAAAATATATTTTCTAAGCATTTACTATTTTTTTTTGATACGTAAATATAATTTGTATTGATCTGACAAGTATGAACATGCAGGTGCCTAAGCCGTTTACGTGCCAAACCAAATTACAAAAAGATTCCAAAACCTATACTTGGAGCTATAGGATTTATAATGCTTTATAAAGACAATACCAAGCTTACTGATCCGATGACCATGCTAAACAAAATTAACCTCTAGGCTTACTGGTCTTCGTATTGACTATACTGTTAGTGAATCTATATGTAACAGAGCCAACCTAACTGAGGATTATCTGAGCAGGAGATTAAAAGAGGCCAAGCTAAATAGCCATGGCTCGGAGCCTGTCAATCCATACATCTTCCTCAGAATCCGCATTCTCTTGCAACATGATCTGTAGAAATCCGTAGACCTGGATAACCCGGTCCTGATGTTCGATCAGCGCCAGTCCTTTCAAGTCTAGTATGAAGGGTAGAATCTTCGCTACCTCCAGAGGATCCCTGTTAGCGGCAATGTCTCTTGGACGGGGAATGCCCACCCCAGGAATAACCGCCTCCAGAATGGAATCAAGGCCCCGCAGGAAATCCGACTTGAAAATCGTCACCATGATAGATTTCGCCGCCGCTGTGGATACCCCGGCATCCAAAATTGAGGCTAGGAATCGGGAAGAAATGTGGGAATCGACCCTGTAGAATTCATCCGCTGCCAAGAAATCTGTCCCCAATATAATTTTGACCGCCGGAAGGAGGAGGCCCTCATGCCTTCGCAGTATACGTTTCAACCTTAAATCCGTCACCGGTCCTTTGAACGCCATCTGCCTCACAGAACTCTCCAACTGTAGAGGTGTAGAAGTCCCCAGATTTATCAGTCCATGCACTGAGATCTTCGCAATAAAACTCGAGCCCTGCTCCATTCTAACTGATACTGCCACCGACGAACCACCAAATGACCGCTCGAAACAGAGAATAAGGGATGAAAATAAATCTTGTTGTCTGCATCTAAGGAAGGTCACGTTCATATAACCGAGACTTGTAATCAATGCAGCGAAAGGTAGCTCGAAGAGGAATGTGCGACGATTCAAATCGGCGGCCGGCGAAATCAGAGGGGGAGGAAATACCTCCGAGGCATGAGAGCCTCTACGATTATTTGAGATACCAAAGCCATGATTACTTCACATGGCATCGACCCATCCAAGTGGTCTTGGATTGGGTGCCCACCCTGCCACCCTATTCTAAGCATTTACTATTTACTATTTATAATATTATTATATTTTTATATTATAGCAATATTAAATATAATAATATTATTATAATTATAATATTATAATATTATATTATTATTATTAAAATTATTATAATATTATTTTGTAAGGGTTTAATATTTATTAATTATAATTAATTTAGTATATTATATTATTTAATTTTACTTTTGAATAATTTTAATTTAATTATATAATTGTGGTATTCATAAGGATATTTATAATTTGTTAATTAATTTATATTTAAGACGTAAATTATATCAACACATTGTGTGAATTTTCACTATAACAATTATATGTTTTAATAATTTAACAGTGCTTAGGGTTTTTAATTAGCCATTTACTATATTTTTAATAATCTTAATTTAAAATTATTTAAATCATGTTATGTTATATTATTAAAAAAATGTTATGATATATTATGCTATATTATTTAAAATAATGTTATGCTATATTATTAAAGTAATTAGGGCTTTATCATAAAACCTTAATTATTTTAAATCAAAATTATATAGCATAACATTATTAAATATAATAATATTAAATTTATATTATTATTATTATTATATAGCATAACATTATTAAATATAATAATATTAAATTTATATTATTATTACATTATTAGACAAAATTATTTAAATTAATCAATAGTGCAAAGGAGGCAATATCACAGGAGCAAAGGAGGCAACCAAGAACAAATGATATTAATTAATACATTATTATATTATATTTATTATTATATATAAAACATAAACATAAACATAAAATAATAATATATAATATTATTATAATGTTATAATAATGTATAATATAAATATAATATTATTATATTTAATATTCTAATATTAATATAAATATAATATAATATTATAATTATAATTAAAATACAATATTATAATAATATAATAAATTTATAATAATCTAATAATTATAATAAATTTATAATAGCATAGCATAACTATAATTAAATAATTTTATTTATTGTATTTATTATGATATTTTTAATGTGCAATTGAGGCGTCCACTCCGTCACCAAAAGTCCTCTTGATTGGGTGCACTCCACAAAACCTTGGGGCAACTCAGCAGCCATCTAGTGGAGAAGAATACACATAAATGGGACCTCACTTTCTTCTAAGCCCATCACCAATGCAGAGAGCTCTTGGGTGGTGAGAATATGTTCACTGCTACCAATGTGTTCCTTGCGCCCCAATGCACTAGCCTGTGAGAGTCCAACCCTCATCTTCTCAGACTTTACACATTTGACTTGTCAAATTTACCCACATCTGACCTGCAAGAGTCCAACTCCTGACTTATCTAGAACTGTTCAACCCATCCTTGATGAATCTTCGAGACAAGTATCCACTGCAAATGATGACTAGTTGCATCTCCACACTTTCCTCTGATCCCAAACCACCTTAGTGAAAGCCCTGCTATTTAACCAAGAACCCACTCAACGACCAAAATCTTGGCATTACGCCTAGCTTTGACACAAACACAGCCTCACAAACTCAGACACCAAATCGTCTCTCCAGCTCCAGTATCCAAGTATCAACTCTGGATCCTCCCAAAGCTCTACAACCCTGTTATAGCTCCAACTCTGGCCCACAAAACTTCCATGTCCTCCTCCTGAAGTTCTGATACTCTTCCCATTCTTGGTACTACTCTGATACCCAGTCCAACTATCAGAGCAACGAGCAACTTCCAACTATCAGCATAGCTCTAATACCAACTTGGTTGATGGGTGTCCAAAATCCCACATAGCTCTGATACCAACTGTCACGGGGCTGGCCCCCGATGCAGCCCCACGCAGCATTGGTGATCTCTACTCATGTCTCCCATTGTAGACAAGACCTTTTGCAGAACCTAGACTACGCCTTTTCCCCTCGAGTGCTCCTAGCAACTCAGCCAACAATACGCACTGCGGACTCATACACATTACACTAGATTTCCTGGCTCGTGCCCTTGGCACTTCAACTCCAATCTTGATCTCCCATGAATGCAAAAGCCCTTAACTATGCATCCCCTAAAAGACCCATCTCCCTTGCACTCCCTGGGCACCATGCCTAAGCATCTCCTTGAGAGACCAACCTAATACCAACCTAGTTGTGTAGGCCCTCCAGCACCAAGAGTCCCATACCTCTCAGCCCTCCTTAACTCTGCTAGCTTTCCCAAGTTTGCATCCTTCACCTTTAGCTCGTCATCCTCCTTTTGTTGCATGACTCTACTTGTACATCACCCCATCCCTTCGAGCACTCCCTGAGTCTCCAACGTGTGACATCCCAACCTAGAGCACCAACTTATCACCTTCAACTCACCTCTTGTGTCTGATGACTCCTGTGGTATTCACCAACTCGCCATCCTTGGCTCATCTTGCAAACTCCTTGAGTTTGCAATGCACTTCCCTAAAGACATGTCTTTGCTCTTCCTTTCTGACCTCATGACACAACCATTTGCCAAGTCCCCTAGACTCACAAACCAACTTGCCACCCTATCAGTCCATCAGCATGTCCCTGACATCCTTTCCATGTAGATCGCATCCTGTGTGAGTGAGGTACTCTTCTTCCCTCGACTCATCTCACTTGTGACCCTACCATACTGCAACCATTGCCTAGCCAACCACACTATTCGACTTCCATCTGCTCCTTGGATCAATGACCCAACCATTATCCTACCCCTTGAACTTGCAGCCCACTTAAAATCATGGCCACTCCAACCACCAAGTCTCCCATGTATGCCTATCCACCTCCTTGGACTATCACTGCGACATCCTATGTCCAGCCCTTCATGGTCGAACCATGTCTCATCTCATAAGTCCCCTTATTTGGGTTCACTTTGGAACTCCAAGTCCTCCATTTCATCTGGACTAACTCCCTGAGCCCTTCCACTTGCACCCTAGGACAGTCCCTGAATTCCCCTCACAAGCTTCCAAATCTAGCATAAACGAGTTCTCTTGTATCCTACTCTGTTCCAGTTCCATTGCTTCGCCGGCCCAACAACTCCCTGAGTTCTCCTTAACTCCACAATCAGATGGGACTCCCTGAGCCCTCTTTGTAACCAATGTGTCCATGTCGACTCGGTCCACAAGTCTGACTTGCCCAAGCCCTGTTCCAACATGAACCTCTTCCTCACATCTGTGCTTGCCTCACTAAGTTTCTTGAACTCATATTGTAGTCCATCCAGACACCCTTAGTATGCTGGACCCAATTCCAACTCGGTAGTGCTCCCTTAGCCTCTTACCTGTGAACCACCTCTTTTCTAGCCTTAGCACCTTCTCATCCATAGGGACTTGCTTATTGACTTGTACCCCTTTCTTGAGTTCCTGTGAGTTCTTCCTGAGACTCTCACATTGGGAACCTATCCTCAAAGTCACTCTATCCCCTAGACAACCCTGGGTGTGTGCTCAGTATAATCCCCATCTTTCCATGTACTCCACTAGCTCATCCCAACACACTAGCCCAAACAGCCCGAGTGCCCAAATGGCTTGAGTGCCCATACACCCTTGACCTAGCTCCATGAGCACCTTCACTCCATGTACAACACGCCCAGCTATTGTCCCACAGAACATCTGACCACTCCACTTCACTGGTTCAGGACAGCATGCCATCTTCCTCTAGAAACCAAACCTCCTAGAGATATGACGGGGATTACTCTCCTTAATCCCTGGAATCCATGTAGAAGGCCTAGCTCCAAGCATAGGTGGCGGGATTGTTCTTCTTCATCCCTAAGGGGTTGGACTCGTGTTCTCCGCATCCCCGATGCTTTGAACACTACCCCTCTCATAGTAGTTACAGGTCCAAATGTGACACAACAGAAGGTTGAGAGCTCTTGTGTGCGATCACCTCACAATCCAGTGTCGTTACCAGTATCCCCCTACATTCTCCCCCACTTAAAGTAGGCGACATCCTTGACGTCGGTCCATTCAGCCCAAGTGTCATCCCTAACTATTGCTTCCTAGAAGACTTACACCAAACTGAGAGATCCTACCATAGGAGATTCCATAAATCGTGAAGTCAAACTACTTCCATAGTGTTACCAGCATAAGCCTTGTGCTCCTTTTTACTGGCCTGCCCAACCCATCCTTAATAAATCTCCAAGACAACCGACTCCTTCCAAAAGAGATTTTCTTCGTGAAGTCCCACTCCACTATTATAAATTTATTATAACTATTAGATTATTATAAATTTATTATTTATTTTAATTATAAATATAATATAATATAATATTATTATTAGACTATTAAATATAATAATATTATATTTATATTATTACATTATTATAATATTATATATTATTATATTATATTTATGTTTATGTTTATTATTATATTATTATATATAATAATAAATATAATATAATATAATAACGTATTAATTAATATCATTTGTTCTGGTTTGCCTCCTTTGCTCCTATTGCCTCCTTTGCACTATTAATTAATTTAAATAATTTTGTCTAATAATGTAATAATAATATAAATTTAATATTATTATATCTAATAATGTTATGCTATATAATTTTGATTTAAAATAATCAGGGTTTTATCAAATTAACTTTGTCTAATAATGTAATAATAATATAAATTTAATATTATTATATTTAATAATGTTATGCTATATAATTTTGATTTAAAATAATTAAGGTTTTATGATAAAACCCTAATTATTACGCTAGAGGCATAAGTAAGGGGTGGAGTGTAATGGCGTGAGTGTGTTAAAAAAAAATATTAAAGAGCCAACATATACAAATAATTACATTGAGAGAAGTTATCCACTGGCATTAAGGGGATGATTGTGTACATAAAAATAAAATAATGTGTATAAATATAAGTAGTACTCAAACATAAATTTGAGAAAAATAAAATCAAAGAAAAATAGAGCAAATTGAATTGGGAGAAGTTTAATGGATAAGGAGAGAAGTTTAATTGGTAAGAGCACTATGCAACCATTTTTTTTGTAGTTTTCTTACAAAATGAATTTATGAAGTGATGCAATGCTATGCTACTCATTAAAATAAAAAGAAAATTGCAGTTAAAGTATAGCTTAAATTATGAAACCTATAAATTATAATTTATTTAATATTTTTCTTACATACACAAATCTTTGAAAACCACAAAGAAAATTATTTACTTTAATTTAATGAGATCTAGGGTTAGGGATCTTCAACCTTTAAAAACCATAAAGAAAATTAATATTTAGTTTAATGACATTTGTTTTAGATTTTTACTATGGGAATTAATTCCTATAAAAAAATTATAATGAAGTTTTTTTCCATTAAAACTAATTCTTAGAACTAAGAATTGGAAAATAAGAAAATTAACCACAGAGTAAATTTTTTATCAAGGTAAATTACTTTATTTTAGTTTAATGAGGGCTATGGTTTTTTTCGTATCATTCAAAAATTAAATTATTGAAAAATATTCCATTAAAAACTAAGTCTTAGAGCTAAGAATTGTCTTGCATCCCACAAAGAAAACTAATTGTAGGGTAAATTACTTTAGTTTAATATAATCATTTCGATTATATTAAAAACTAATTTTTAGGATTCTTCAATCTTTAAATGCAAATCTATAAAGTAAATAAAATAACTGTTTAAGTAAAACTAGTATTATATAATAATATGTATATATTTTAGCTCCTCACTCTATATATATTGTGATAAATTAATAAAATTATTAAACTAGCATAGATATCTTATATACATATATCTAAAAGACAACCAAAGATATCAGTCTCAAGGCGCCTATCTATTCTCAATAACAATTTCAATATAGGTGCCTCAAGACTTCTATCGGCGTCTTTTAGATAGATGTATTTAAAATATCTATGCTAGTTTTAATAATATATCATAACATTATTTTAAATAATATAGCATAATATATCACAACATTATTTTAATAATATAGCATAACATGATTTAAATTATTTTAAATTAAAATTATTAAAATATAGTAAATGGTTAATTAAAAACCCGAAGCACTATTAAATTATTAAAACATATAATTGTTATAGTGAAAATTTACACAATGTGTTGATATAATTTAAGTCTTAAATATAAATTAATTAACAAATTATAAATATCCTTATGAATATCACAAGTATATAATTAAATTAAAATTATTCAAAAGTAAAATTAAATAATATAATATACTAAATTAATTATAATTAGTAAATACTAAACCCTTACAAAATAATATTATAGTCATTTTAATAATAATATAATAATAATAATATAATAATATTCTTATATTTAATAATGTTATAATATAATAATAACAAATTATAAATATCCTTATGAATACCACAATTATATAATTAAATTAAAATTATTCAAAAGTAAAATTAAATAAAATAATATACTAAATTAATTATAATTAGTAAATACTAAAGCTTTACAAAATAATATTATAATAATTTTAATAATAATAATATAATATAATAATATAATAGTATTATTATATTATTATTATATTTAATAATGTTATAATATAATAATATAATAATATAATAAATAGTAAATAATAAACGCTTAAAAAATCTATTTTGCACTTAATTTTTTACAAAATAATCTTTAATGTGGAAGAAAAAAACAAAAAACTGAATAAAAAATACGGATTCTATTAAATTTATTAAGATTGGAGGAGAGCTGTAGAAAATCCCTTAAAAATATTTGCAAGAATATTCTATCATCTTTGGGGAATTTTTGAGCTTTTTAATGTCACCATCAAAAAAAGCAAAAAAGGAAAAATAATTTTTTGTAAACATTATTTCAAAAAGATTATTTATAACAGAGAAAACTATTTAAACGTGCGGATGGACTTTACCTTAAAAAGGAGTTAACAAGCGAAAATCTTCTGAGCATTTTGCAGAGCCTAATATTTGCAACAATATTTTCAGGTTTTTGATCAGTTTAACGATGGATACACTAAAAGGTTTGCTTGTGAAAATTAGAGCCCAAGAGTTCAATTCCCAGGATGCTTTGAATCTTATAAGAGAAAGTTTGGACATTACTGTTTGTGCATTACCAGAAGAAGGGAAGAATTGTATAGCTGAAATATTCAGATCATGTAAACCTCCTCTCTGCCCTCTCTGTAACTCTTCTCAGAGTTGTACCTTCCGCTATTTGAACAATAAGCAGCACTGCAAATCCATTCAGCCTCGGTTTGTATGTCATAGTTGTAAAAATCACTTCTACCCACAAGGAGATCTTCAACACCACAAAGAGGAAGAATCCATTCATACAAATGCCAATTGCAGAACAGGGAGCAAGTTGTCTTAAAAGAAAGCACAGAGAATGCATTCCACAAGTTTTTCCCTCAAAGGAATGGTATTATAATCCCACTTGCAATCAATTTATCTGCAGCCCTCAAAATCTTTTCTCAAGCCCACCTCAGTTTTCTGCTGATTGTGTTTCCAAGAACCAAGATCTTTGTCTTAGAAATGGTCTGCTGGATCCAACTCACATTGATACTGATGATTTTGCTGTTGATGATTTTGATTTTTCCACCTCTGGGTGGAACCCATTTGTAGCTGCATCTGCTAATCACAACATCAACTTATCTGCAATACCATCTAATGCAGAACCCATTGAGGTCTTTGAAAGTAATCCACAGATAGGTTGGTATGATATGGTAAATCAAGCAGGGAGAGAAGGTGAAAAAATCAACTCAATAATTTGTGGATTGGGGGAGAAAAATGAAAGAGAGGAGCTTCAAGCAGAAACAACCACTTCTGATTACATTGATTGCTTTGATGCAGAAGAGATAGGCTGACCCTTTCAAAATTTAATGAATAAAAGCAGGGTTGATTTCAGCACTCAGGACTTTAATAAAGATGGCGGCAATGCCATTTGGCTGTGGGAATTTTGATGTAATGCATTGGTTGGCAAGGTCTGTATGTTCATAAATTATTTATAGTAGGTATTAAGATGGACCCATTGTTCCAATTTTTGATAAATAGATCTTGGACCGCCAGATCCCAACATGGCCTTTATTGTAATTATACCCAAACATATAAATTCCATATTTATTCAATGGATGTTTAGTCTTTGTTCTTTGTAATGCATTAACAATAATACTTTTGTTTTCAGAGTGATATGTTTTAAGATTTAGCTGTGACTGGTTTAAATTTTGTGTTTGTTGATAGTGATGCCTGCTCAAGTGTTGGTTTCTACCCTTATTTGCTGCAGTTTACAGAATAAAAAGGACAATCTAAATGTACATGAGCATGCAAGAAAATAGACTAGGATTCTGTGGAAACCATTAATGATACAGACTGACTATAGGACTCCAAGAGGCCTAGGAATTTAAGCTTCCAAGCATGAGACCAAGCAGTTAAAATTAATCTAAATTCCCATTTAAGGCTTATTAGCCTTGGCTCACCTCCCATTGGAAGTGTTTGTCTCCAAGAAAATTAGATCAAAGCTAAGATTGATGCCCATCTTAGGCTCAGCACTACACAACTTTAACCAGTTAACAGGGACGTTCACTAAATTCATTTAACAAATCTTATCCGACTGCAATTCTGTATGAATGTGTCCAACGTAGGAAACACCTTTTCATATATATATATATATATACAACTGCCTTTCAATCCAGAGATCCATACAACACAACAGCAAATTTTCCTAAGTTTAGGCATTTCAATCTTGTATCTTATCACGTGCTTCTAAAATGTTTACTTCAGTTCCGTTTTTTGCTTTTTTTTGGGTTGTTTTTTTCCTTTTTAAAAACGGCCTATGACTATCCAGCTTGGAAATTTGGAATTTGACAACGGCCTATCAAGCTTGGAATTTGATCTAATTTAGTATTAGAGAACAGAAAATTTGATCTAAAATATTTGATGGCCATATAGCTGTATTTAAAGATTCTTTCTGTAAACAACTAAAATTCAGGGAAAACTCTATTACATAGAAGGGAAGATTTAACCGTAAAAAAATATAGAATTATAATTAAATATATCTAATTTATAATATAAAATTTTAAAATAAGATATGTCTTAACATTTGAAGAGTAACTTTAAATAGATAATTATTACAGAAACATTTGTACAAATTTGGGCCCTAGTCACAATGTATGTCATATCATTTTTTTATGATGGTTTAGTTGAGGGCTTAAATTTGATGGTGGACCCTACCTATCAAGAAATTTAAAATGATCCTTGGTGGGCTCATTCAAAACCTTTCAACTTCACCAGTAGACCAAGGGTCCTTTGACATCCTATATAAATTTTGACTGTGATACAATCTATAAGAATACCTAAATACAGTGATTTAACACCTGCTTTTCAATTGATTTGTTAAGAAAAATATAAATTGTTAAAAAACTATTTAATTTATAACTATCAATAAAAGTGAAGAATTTCAAATGAAATATTTTTATCTAGTTTTATTAATCATACATATTAAATATGTAAAAAAATGAATTTCTATCTTTAATAAAGTATTGTAAATAATTTACTTGTTATTTTAAAGAATATCATTATTTATAATTTAAATTAACATAAATATTTATGAATTTCTATCTTTAACAAGTACCACCAGTACTTGTCTTGTAGTGTTGTTATTATAGTATTTGTTTAGTTGTAATTTTTTTGTTGATTAGCTATTGGTTGTATATAGTATTTGTTTAGTTGTAATTTTTTTGTTGATTGGGTATTGGTTGTATAGACAAATTATAGTATTTTATCTTAGTCACTTAATTTTTTGTTTAAGTAATAATAGTAAGTACTTTGAGAGAACATGATTTTAATTATTTTAATTAATCTAATATTCTGGTTTAGTAATAATTTTGGTGCATTCATTTAATAAAAGTATGTTGGTTTAGCTCCACTTAATTAGACATCAATGGTTAAGATCAAATGAATAGTTAAGAAATATTTTAGTGAAATTAGGTTATTTATGTGTAGAACCCTAAAGTATAGTTATAAAAAAAATTTAAACCCTAATAATTTTGCTATAAAATAGTTGTGAAAAGAAATCAATAAATAAAAAATATTCATGCTTTGTAAAGAAAAAATTTAGTGTTATTTTATTTTACGAAATTAGGTTATTTTTGGGATTTTAATTTTTTTTATGAGTTAAAAATCTAGAGTGTCATGAAAAATACTTTTATTTTGGGGATTTCAATTTTATTTACTCAAAACAGTTAAAAATCTAGTGTGATGGAAAATATTTAAATGAAGTGATGCTATGTTCCTGTAATATAGTTAGTAAAATCTTAAAAATATAATGCACTTCCTGTATACTTTTCCCTTTTTTATTTGATTTGATAAAACCCTAATAAAATATAGTTATAAAATACTATTAAACATAAATAAAATAATATGCAATATTATGGCCATTATTGTAATGGATGGACATTAATCGCCCTTATTATGTTAGCAATAGCTAAATATTTTTAAATAGAAAAACTATTTAAGTTCTCATTGGTTGCAAAAAAAAATTATTAATAACTAGTGAAGAACATGCCTGCTTATAGTTTCCTTGACACAAGCTCATTACCTGGAGTGAATTTGTTTTAGCGGTGAGAAAATTTTCAAAGCACTATAATGTTCACATACAAAAGACTGTCAGCTTAGGATTTGTTATTTGAAGCATTCAAAAACTCTAAAGATTTAAATGTCAAGATTAAAAACAAAAACCAAGGCCATCAAATATTAAAGTTTGATATTTTAAAATAAAAACAACCCATGGATTGAAGATTTAATGATGAAGAAACTGTTGAGCTAATGAAATAAATAAACAACCAGTGCACCAACCCAAATCAATTGAAAAACCTGCATGAGCATGAGGGAATAGATAAAATCTAATTTAATATACTATGAACTGTAAAAGAGTTATAGCAAAGACAATGATACTACTGGATAAAGGGGCTAAAAGGCCCATGAACTAAATGTCAAAACCTACCAAAACCTGCATAATTCGGTAGATTGTCTCGTCATAATTCGGTAGATTGTCTCGTCATAATTTTGATTTGAGAAATGTAGGGTATTTATAAAATTTTGGGATAAAAGCGGTTTGGGTAGTTGAACGGTAGTTAGGTGAACTACACTGGTTTTTAATATTTTCAATTTGTTACGAATAGGTTTTGATTTAGGTTTTTAGGTTTGTAAATAATAAATAGGTTTGATTTAAGTTTTTAGGTTTGTAAATAATAAATTAAATTCATTAATTTCAATTTATTATTTACAGTGGAAAGATTTAATTAAATACAAACAAAGTAACAAAATATTCTTTAAACTCTTGTCACTATTGTTTTATAAAAAAATTTATTAGAGGGTAAGTGCAAGAAGATGGGGGGCCAAAAAGTGGCCAAAATAATTTCAAAAAATTTAAGTCATAACGCGAGCACGTTATATAACGCACTCGCATTATGGCTTGGTAATGACAAGCCTTAGGCTCGTCATTATCGAGCCATAACGCGAGCGCGTTATAACGCGCTCACGTTATGCCCTAGTATAAATAAAAAAAAGTAATCGAATTTTATTTCATTCTGATTT
Source organism: Cunninghamia lanceolata (assembly GCA_027924645.1). Classification (NCBI taxonomy): domain Eukaryota; kingdom Viridiplantae; phylum Streptophyta; class Pinopsida; order Cupressales; family Cupressaceae; genus Cunninghamia; species Cunninghamia lanceolata. Next base: position 21,363,506 of record BSBN01000280.1, on the reverse strand, counting down.
TCTCCTCTGCCCGCGGCTTCCAAACCCTCAAAAACGCGCTCGCGTTCTGCAAAACGCCAATCAACACAAAAAGCTTATCGATTCGTCACCAAAATGCCGCCGCGATGTTGAGCACGCCAAAGGGGTGAGTTATCTTTTTTTTTGTTTGAATTTCTTTCTAAATAGGTAGGTTTTTGTTGATTTTTGATGTATATTTCGTTAATTGTCAGGAAATGTTAATGCACCTCCTCCTCCTCCTCCTCCTTCTCCTCCTCAAAATCCACAAAATCCTGAGGAGGAAATACCTGCAGAAGAACAACCCCCTCCATTCATTCCTTGACATGCCCCTGGAACACAAGATAATATAATGGGGCAAATTAAAAACAACAAAAAAGAAATTGAAGATATAATTGCAAGGTTGAAAGATCCTTCCACTTCAACCTTGCATAGGTCCACGCTTGCCGAATCTCTTGAGTCTATGTTATCAAATGTAAATTCAATTAGCAAGCAAATAACTAGTTGGACTGATAAAAAGAGAGAGTTTAGAGATTACTATGTAGACAAGTTGTCATACCAAGATGTCAAAAAATTACAAATTACAAAATTAGACTTGTGTTCAATTTTCACAAACCCACAAACAAATCAACCTCCACCCATTACATGCAAGAGGTTCCCTATCCATTGGTGCAACAACCAAACAATAAGGGACAATTTCGGGCAGAGGTGGTGGATGGTTTTTGACCATCCTCCATGCAATAATAATGAGGTCCCGCAATACTTTTTGAGGAAACTCTACTGCGAGTTTGTCCTCAATAAAGTGCCAAACTATTTTGATATGCGGGACTTCCAGGGTAGAGGTGGGGGCTCAGCACAGGATAGACCAGGGGCACGTCTTGACCCACAGCGGGTAGTGAGACGAGTAATCAGCAGACCAGCCCACGAGCATGTTTCTATCCCTTCCATTGTGAAGGAGAGTGTTGAGGTTGATACATTTAGGTCGATTAGTGCCTTGACCTAGAGCATCATAGAGCATGTCGGTCCTGCAACACAGAGTGGGTTGGGAGATAGTGCGAGGAGTAGGGTCCCACCGCATACTTGCCAGGCTTGCGGGTCAGCCTGTGGTTATGACCCCATGGACAGTCAGGACGTAGGTGCACAGGCTACATCTGCAGCTGAGCAGATGGTGATGACAGATACCCTCCTGAGTGAGACTTTCGGCCTTAATACTCAGGTAAATATTAGCAAGTTTATTGAATTTAATTTATTAAATTTTATTTTTGAAATACAAGATTAACTAATTTAAATTGATGATTTTAATAAAATTTCAGGGTCATAGCGTCGATGCAGTTTTCAGTGGTTCTCCACCTGCATTTTTCACTAGATCATCTACTATCAAGGTATGTAACTAGTAAACAATTATAAATATTACATGTGAATAGCATCGTTATATGAATGGTATTCTAATTTCTAATTTTGGATGTTGAATAGGTTAATACTGTAGATTTCATGGCAACACCTGCCAGCGGTGGTGGACTTCAAAGCTTTACGGAGGTAATAAAATAAATAGTTTAATGAATGAATTGTACTTACTAAATTTTTGTATGTGATTTGTGTGTTTTATTGTGTGTACTTCCATGTTTAGATGAACGTGTGTGTATGTTAGGAGCCATGATTTGCATCACTATTATAGTTTTCGTAATTGAATAATGTTGTTTTATTTGCAGATGATGCAGGCTATGGAGACACCTCCCCATGTTCATAGGGCAATGGAGCAGGGTGTGGCCTCTACAATTCATAGCTCCATGGCATTGACAGGGGTATGAGGTAGATTAGTAAATTTCAATTTACATTCATTGTTATAGTTGTCTATTTTTAAAAAATCAAAAGATTATTGATTTGAAGTTTAATTTCTATCTGGATGGTTTCTATAGGACATGACATCACCAGGGCCTATTCCTGCTACTGAGGCAAGCGAGGAGACAGATTATATGTTAGCGGTAAGTGATTATTTTGTTAAATGTTTCATTTTTTTATAACATGCAATTTCTATATATTAATGTCTATACTTTTTATTGTAACAGGTAAAGGTGCAGGAAGAACTAAATATGAGGAGTAGCCCTCGGGTTTGTAGTAGACCACCCACATGCATGTCTCCATCCCCTAGAAGATCAAAGGCTGCTCGTGATTTATTCTCTTCACCAGCCAGAGGGGAATGACTTTTTATTGTGTTCCTTTGTTGTATGCCTATATGGCATTTGTGGACATATATTTTGTATTGTACATAGTTGACATTGTATGCCTATATGGCATTCTTGTAAGCCTATATGGCTATTTTGTATATATGTTATACTTATATCGACAGATATTGATGTATGCCTATATGGATATTTGGTTAATACAAATCTTTTTTATTGATGGCATCCATACTTGCATTATAAATCTACTTTTGAATGGATATTTGTAGATGGCTACTTCAAATATTTAAAGTCTGATTGTATTACATAAGATGTTTGCATTTTCTTTGATAGGGTTGATAGGCCATGGATTACATGATGGTGTTTGATGGAAAAGTATGGTACTAGAAGACTCTAGTTCATTCTTAATAGGCTTGTGATTGATAATATCTTTGCATGATTGCACTTGATCTTGGATCATGGGCATGTTGTTAGGATTTTGATTGCATTGTGGTGTTTGATGGATAGGCATGGTGTAAGATACCCAACTAGTTCTACAAAAAATTTTCCTTACTTAAACAATTTTACTTGCTGTCAATTCATCAACTACTTCAACAACACAAAGATATACATCAAAGATAACTACTTGAATGAATCAACCTTAGAGTTGGGTACTTGTCTAGTTATTTGACTCAATCAACTTGCAATGTCTTATTACATGGATAATGCTTTCAATAGCATGAAGTTACAACTTATTCAATGGAGATACAAAAGAAAGGTCTTGAAGCCTTGATGTTTACAATGGCGTCTACACTTGATAAACTCAATCAAACTCAATGATGTCAACTGAATGTCAATACCTCACAATATCACAAGGGAGCATCACCTTGCTTGTTGAGGGAGCATCACCCCAACACTTGAAACTTGCAGGCCTCAAGATCACAAGCTAAATAGCTTTGCAGAGAGAATTCTGTCAAAATGATTAGATAACAAATGAATGAGAGGGCTCCTCCTTTTATAGGCCTTCCAAAGGCAATGAAGGCACATTTTTCAATGCACAAAGAGGAACCAAGGCACGTTTCCCAAGAAGCATATACAAGGGAATATTCCATTTGATGACTCATTCTGAGTTGGCAAACTTATCTAGGGGCCCTGACACAGATCCAAATGCTACCCTTCTGACCATGAGCATTTAGGTAATTGTAACAACCTTAACTCCTTCTAGAGATCCTTAGGCGCAGATTTCTAACTTGGGCGCCAAGTTGAGGTGATCTCCTCCTGAAGTTGCGCCTTGCCAACATTAGGTGCTTATTAGAGTTTATGGATGCTCTGGATTGTTTCCAAGAGTAGGCGCCCAAATGAGTTCTCTGGAACCCAGGTGTTGATTTCATGCATCATGAGTTCTAGGTGCAAATATGATGTCATAGTTGCAAGACTCTTAGGGTTAGGCACCAATTGAAGGTAGTAGAGACCAGACTAGGCGCCATCCTAAGCTGGGCACTTCCTTAAGGTCGCAGAGACATGGATGAACGTCTGGTGGGGTTTGATGACTCTATATTGACACTCAAATTCACTTAGGTGCAATATTAGTGTTCTTTTGACTAGGCGCCAGATAGGAGGATTCTCAGAGGTTTTGGCACCTAGGTTACAACTTGTCAATTTCTCAAAGAATCTTTGAAACACTTGACTTCCAAGGATTATCATCTTACCCTCTGATGAAGCGCCTTGTTCCAAAATTGGTCTTGGGGACTTGCATCTCTCTTAGGTGCATGTTTGGAGTAATGTCAACGGGTATCAGTGCCTATTATCTCAATTCACACTTGACATCAAACTTTTGAAGCTCTTTTACCCAGCGCCTTTATCTTCTATCAAGCACCTAACATTCTGGAGGTGAATTCCATCTTAATCCAAGTCTTTAAGGTACTTCCAAGTTTAGGCACCAAAAAGGGTTATGGAGGAGCAGAACCACGCCTTAGGAGGATGACTGAACCCTAGGCACCAATTTGAGGTTGCAAGAGCATAGGTATGCGCCAAGCGGAGTTTGATGCTCAAAACATTAACATTATTCAGTGAAATCCTTTTTTGACTCTAGGCGCCATTTGGAGGCTAGAAAGAGGGAAGTTAACACCAACTGCATTAGGCGCATTTCTGAGGTGATGGAGACCAATAAGTGCACCTTGTCCTCTAGCTCTATTCCTTGTTAACTTTACAACTTAGATTATCTGAACAACACTAAGAATGCTTCCCTTCTTCTTGATACAAGTTGAAAGATCTACTGGGCACCATTTTAGGTGTCTGGAAAGATCATCAACCAAGGGCGCTAATAGAGCCTTTGGCAAATGGAAAGAGCGCCTTACTTAGATTTGATTTCTGGATGCCAGAATTGAGGAATTTTGTGCCTTGGCTAGGAGTTTCTCATTTCAATCTTGATTATTCATCTAAGTGACTTTACTTAGCTCCCAAGCCTTCAATCTATCCATTACCTCCTGCTAGGCGCTCAAAATAGAGTGTTAACGCCTTATGAAGGTTAGGCGCATTCTGAGGGTAGGCAAGTGAGGGCACCAAACCAGGCCTTGAGACTTCTCTCCTCATCAAAGGCTTTCAATCCTAGGCGCCAGATCCAAGGAGTTCCAACCGACACATGCGCCTAGTGCTGTGAGTTCACCCAAAGGACATCTTTAACTTGAAAACTTTCAATCTTCATCCATCTATGCTAGGCGCTCAATTGGAGGATCCCTAGAAACATGTATAGGCACCTTGAGGTTCTTAGGCACTTAATTTGGATGATCCTTGTGCTAGGCGCTTAGTAAGGAAAACTGGAGTGAAATGGGCACCTAGGCTCCCAAGCTTCCATACTTAGTCAAATTTTAGGGTTCTGACCTTGTTCCTGTAAAATAAACAGATAGAGTTAGTCTGAAACCAATTCATTCCCTCATCATTTGGAATTAGCCTCCGGGAATGAGGAATAGGCTAATCCATTATACACTTGATGATCAAGCCGGGAACGGGGACATGACACATGGTACTAGGCTAATCATTTTGGGTTTTGCATGAGCCTCGGACAAGCTAATAGGCATAGGGTTTTTATCTTGCATAATAATTTTTTCAAACCAAGGGTCCATGATGGAAATGATTAAGGATGATAGAATGTTTGGATTTTGGACTTTGAGATGTTTATGGTTGTAAATGTTTATTGTTTGGACTCAAATTTTGTTAAATGGTTGTTTGAAAGAGGACACATCAAACACAACAATAAGATTGGTTTAAGTATGGATGCAAATGATGTTTACTAGTTTACTAATGTGATGATGATTTTGCATGTTTTCAATGGTTGGGATCTACAAGTTATGCATTTTTTTGGGATGCACACCTCATTGATTGTAGTGGGATGACTTGAATGCATATTGCCTATATCCACGGGATGACTTTGTTATTTTTCCTTGTCTATGCTCATTTGCGCATTGGTATGTTGCATTGGGATGAGAGGATGGATGTTGCTTTGATAGTGATGTGTATTCGTCACCTAGTGATGGATGATCTTATATAGTGGTTGGGTGTAATGGACAAACTCTTAGATTATGATTATTATTTGTAGTGAGAGTGCTTTGACATCTTGGCTACTATTTTTAGGAGATGGTTATCTTCATGTGGTTGTAGATGTTGATCCTTGGTTTAGAGGTGTTTGGTAGTGTGTCTTGGTGGACTCTTGATTCTAGATTAGAGTATTAGCATGATACAAGTTCTCGTGAGACTAGGATGTCTGTATTGGTGCATGTGATCTTCTAGGAGGAGATGTTAGATCATGATGTCATGTTTGGATACCTAGTTTTGTAGTTGGAGTTTTGACAATGGTCTTGTTGGTTCTCTTGGTATTGAGTACATTGGTCATGTGCTTGGGAGATTCATGATAATGTGGTGTTGCATTTGGAGCTTAACATGGATTGACTAGTTGTAGGTTCTCATACATACTTCGAGACTTGGGTGAGGCTAGAGTTCTCTTGGGATTAGAGACACTTGTTGAGATGGTTACCCTTTAGAGGTTTTAGCAGGAAGACACAAGTGCGCCTCCCTCAATGAAGTTTATTTTGTTAACTTAGTTCATCCTAGTGACTCAAGGGGTTGTTATATTCTTTAGGCGCAATCTTTCATAGACTAAAACATTCACTCCATGTTAAGGCGGTCAAAGGAGGCTCTGGAGATGGAAAATGGCGCCTTAACTCACTTATGTAAATTTTGGACTTTTAGGCAATTGCAAGATGTCTTGGAGGGCTCAATTCTTCAAGGCACCCATTTTGTTCACCACTTGTAGCATCACTTGTTCAAGGTGCATGTGTGATTTGGTGAAAAATAGGCGCCTAGAGTGAATAGGCTTTCATCCTGACTTAATACACTGCCTCCTTCTGATGATTTTTGGGGCAGCAGAAAACCTTTCACCACGGGCAAATGCCTCAGAGCTATAAAAAACTGAGAGAGGTTATTGTAGAGGCACTCTACGTGATCGCGTTGCCTCAGACGGAATGTTTCTAAGTGACATGATTTTTGAGTAACATCTCATCAAAGATTGCTGCCTTTTTGCACTTTGGACTCTTCAGGGATATCGTCGGTACAATGTAGCTCCGACTGTTTTGACATGTTTGGGTGAAAAACAGGACTATGCCTAGCGTAAATGTACCCATTCAGATGCGTTGGAATAGTCAGTTTGGTCACATCAGGAGCAGGATGAAAGTTACACCCCTTTGCAACTTTACACTGCCTCCTTCTGACGATTTTTGGGGCAGTAGAAAACCTTTCACCACGGGCAAATGCCTCAGAGCTATAAAAAACTGAGAGAGGTTATTGTAGAGGCACTCTACGTGATCGCGTTGCCTTAGATGAAATGTTTCTAAGTGACATGATTTTTGAGTAACATCTTGTCAAAGATTGCTACCTTTTTGCACTTTGGACTCTTCAAGGATATCGTCGGTACAATGTAGCTCCGACTGTTTCGACATGTTTGGGTGAAAAATAGGACCATGCCTAGCGTAAATGTACCCATTCAGACGCATTGGAATAGTCAGTTTAGTCGCATCAGGAGCAGGACAAAAGTTACACCCCTTTGCAAATTTACACTGCCTCCTTCTGATGATTTTTGGGGCAGCAGAAAACCTTTCACCATGGGCAAATGCCCTAGAGCTATAAAAAACTGAGAGAGGTTATTGTAGAGGCACTCTACGTGATCACGTTGCCTTAGACAGAATGTTTCTAAGTGACACAGTTTTCAAGTAACATCTCGTCAAAGATTGCTGCCTTTTTGCACTTTGGACTCTTCAGGGATATCGTTGGTACAATGTACTCCAACTGTTTCAACATGAATGTACCTATTCAGATGCGTTGGAATAGTCAGTTTGGTCGCATTAGAAGTAGGACGAAAGTTACACCCCTTTGCAACTTTACACTGCCTCCTTCTAACGATTTTTGGGGCAGCAGAAAACCTTTCACCACGGGCAAATGCCTCAGAGCTATAAAAAATCGAAAGAGGTTATTGTAGAGGCACTATACGTGATCGCGTTGCCTCAGACAGAATGTTTCTAAGTGACACAATTTTTGAGTAACATCTCGTCAAAGATTGCTGCCTTTTTGCACTTTGGACTCTTCAGGGATATCGTCGGTACAATGTAGCTCTGACTGTTTCGACATGTTTGGGTGAAAAACAGGACCATGCCTAGTGTAAATGTACCCATTCGGACGTGTTGGAATAGTCAGTTTGGTCGCATCAGGAGCAGGACAAAAGTTACACCCCTTTGCAACTTTACACTGCCTCCTTCTAACGATATTTGGGGCAGCAGAAAACCTTTCACCACGGGCAAATGCCTCAGAGCTATAAAAAACTGAGAGAGGCTATTGTAGAGGCACTCTACATGATCGCGTTGCCTTAGACGAAATATTTCTAAGTGACATGGTTTTCGAGTAACATCTCGTCAAAGATTGCTGCCTTTTTGCACTTTGGACTCTTCAGGGATATCGTCGGTACAATGTAGCTCTGATTGTTTCGACATGTTTGGGTGAAAAAAAGGACCATGCCTAGCGTAAATGTACCCATTCAGACATGTTGGAATAGTCAGTTTGGTCACATCAGGAGCAGGACGAAAGTTACACCCCTTTGCAACTTTACACTACCTCCTCCTGACGATTTTTGGGGCAACAGAAAACCTTTCACCACGAGCAAATGCCTCAGAGCTATAAAAAACTAGGAGAGGTTATTGTAGAGGCACTCTACGCGATCATGTTGCCTTAGACAGAATGTTTCTAAGTGACACAGTTTTTGAGTAACATCTCGTCAAAGATTGCTGCCTTTTTGCACTTTGGACTCTTCAGGGATATTGTCAGTACAATGTAGCTCCAACTGTTTTGACATGTTTGGGTGAAAAACAGGACCATGCCTAGCGTAAATGTACCCATTTGGATGCGTTAGAACAGTCAATTTGGTCGCATCAGGAGCAGGACAAAAGTTACACCATTTTGCAACTTTACACTGCCTCCTTCTGACGATTTTTGGGGCAGCAGAAAACCTTTCACCACGGGCAAATGCTTCAAAGCTATAAAAAACTAAGAGAGGTTATTGTAGAGGCACTCTACGTGATCGCGTTGCCTCAGACAAAATGTTTCTAAGTGACACAGTTTTCGAGTAACATCTCGTCAAAGATTGTAGCCTTTTTGCACTTTGGACTCTTTAGGGATATCGTGGGTACAATGTAGCTCAGACTGTTTCGACATGTTTGGGTGAAAAACATGACTATACTTAGCATAAATGTACCCATTCAAATGCGTTGGAACAGTCAGTTTGGTCGCATCAGGAGTAGGACAAAAGTTACACCCTTTTGCAACTTTACACTGCCTCCTAACGATTTTTGGGGTAGCAGAAAACCTTTCACCACGGGCAAATGCCTCAGAGATATAAAAAACTGAGAGAGGTTATTGTAGAGGCACTTTACGTGATCATGTTGCCTTAGACAGAATGTTTCTAAGTGACATAGTTTTCGAGTAACATCTCGTCAAAGATTGTAGCCTTTTTGCACTTTGGACTGTTCAGGGATATCGTCGGTACAATGTAGCTCAGACTGTTTCGACATGTTTGGGTGAAAAACAAGACCATGCCTATCGTAAATGTACCCATCCAGATACATTGGAACAGTCAATTTGGTCACATCATGAGCAGGTCACCAAAAATGCAAAAGTTGCTTTGTACAACTTGACAACATTGACACTTTTTTGCAACATGACTCAAAGACTCAAACTGACCCCAAATGACTCAAAGTGACTTAAAATCACCTTGATTTTGGTGCCCAATGTACATTATAGAGGTTGAGGCGCTCCTTATCATTCAAACATCTTAGATGAGCGCATAAGAAAGGAAAAAGCTCTAAGTTTCATCATCATGAGCGTCTAATATCAAGAGACTTTAATGGCTCAAACCTTAGCATGGAGTCCTAAGGCACATTTCATGTCTCCTTTCATCCAGTTTGGCGCCCTTATGTAGATTTTTCAACTTGATTTGGCACCCTATATGTGAAGGAAGATCTAAAGGCATGAAAGTGGATGTCATATTGCAAGAGTTTGGATCATCAAAATTGAAAGAAATAAGTCTATTAAGCTTGGGCGCCCTTGGTCTTCTTTTCATTCATTATGAGCGCCTTGGGAGAATGGTATATAGGTCATCATCATGATTGGGCGCCCTGGATCTAGAGTGTTGGAGAGATCATCAAATGGTGTCTAGAGGAAGTAGGGTGAGTTATGAGTTTGGTCGCATCAGGAGCAGGACACCAAAAATGCATAACATGATGATGTAAAAATGTGTACATATGTGTAAAAATGCAGGAGGAAATAAAAAAAGACAAACCTTACAAATTAATGTGCATACTTACAACTCAATGTAACATAACTTTACAAAATCAATGTGAATACTTACAAATTAATCCAATGAACCATCCGGGTCTACTCTACTCTTTATTGTGTCAAGTATTGCTTCATGGTCAGACTCACGCACCTTCCACAATATTTTGTTCAAAGGTCTACCCCGATACTTTATCAAATGAACATTGGATACCACGACAAGGTTCGAGTAATGAAGAATCTTCTGATGCATGTCAAAGTCCTGAAATAGCCAAATATTAACACTCTTATGTGGGTACCTTCTAAGCCATGTTCTAGTAATAACCACTGATCCTGTAGGGTATTCGATGTTTTCTCCATCTGTAACAAGGGCCTCCAATTTCTTTTTGGCCTCAACACAACGACATAAGTAATAATCTGTTCCCTCTTCATTATCTTCATCTGCAATAACTGCATATACGTGCCCTACATTGATATGTGTAGCAAATTAGATGAAATTAGTCAACATTACAAAAACACTACAAAGTAAGATGACATTACCTGGTTGAACTAGATGAAATTAGATGCATATACGTGCCCTATATTACTTGGTTGAACTAAATCTGATATGTGGTCAAAGTCAACTGACGATTCCATCTGTGTTAGTTCCAGTGCCGTCGGGGGTCGATACGTGTCAAGTGGGCTAAGATAACTTAACTGCCATTCGTCAACCCACTCCTTTGACTCGCACTCATCCCAGACTTAAATTGTACAGGAAGAACAAAAGCATGACATCTTTCGTATATGGATACTCCATGAACCTACAATTGAGCTTCTGAAAGAGTGCATCTCATTTGATCCTGTCAGTGTACAACAATCCTCATATGGTGCAATGTTAGTATCATCTATCAACCAAAAAAATCTACGAACTAAAGACTTACCTTCATTACCTGGACCCATGGAAGCATTACACCACTCGACAATTGATTTTGCATCTGTCAACTTTGCATTGTCTTTATACTTTAACTCTTCTTGTGCTATGGCTCTTTTGATACATGCTCCTGCACCATCATGCTCCCCCTTTCCATGCCCGGCCTCACAAAAGTTCCACATATGTTGAATACCTGTAAAATTATGCCTCCTACTCAGCCAATAGAAATTCCACGAGTTCTTGAATTGTGACGCACAGTTATCCGACCATATGACATGCTGACTAAATGATATGCCCCTTCTAGACAAATCATTGTAGAACACTTGAAAGCAACCTTGCACGAACTCCGTAGAATGCGTGCGATCATCACTAATATAGAAATTATACTCCCTTATGATCTTTTTGTCATCCTCTGTACTATCATTCGCATGAATGAATGCGATGTGCACAAATATAGAAACCTGTGGAGTTGTAATATTATGATTGCACCTCACGCTGTGGCTGTAGACTGTAGTTCTCTGTAAAGTTGACAACTGAAACAATGCTACCAACCAAAAATGTGTCCTTGCATAACTTGAATTGCAAGTCCAACCATCGAGCTCTATGGGCATGTCTTGCATACTCATACACTATGTTGTCATGAAATATAGGCATAAACTGATACACTGGAATCTTTTCAATAACTAATTCACACCTCTTTGCTTCTTTACCATCTTTTGTATTGTATGCTACTGTTTTATACTTGCCAAACTCTACTAGTTCATTTCCAATTGCATGTGTTATTTCCATATGTTCACATATTGGCAAATGTTGCAAGCCACCGCAATGATGACATGTGCCATCCAAGTATAATTTCTTGTAGAATATTTGACCTTCCTCTCTTTCACATAAAATTCTTGATATGAAGTCTCTTGAAGATGTTGGTGGGGCACATATGGCACAACCCTGCAAATCATTGTTAGTATGCATATCTAAACATATAGACCTATAAGCATCAAAATGGTTAGAAAATTCAATATGTAATCTACATCAACAAGTAGTGTGTGTGTGATTTATCTTAACATAGAAAGGTTTTAGCAATTCAAAATATCTTTGACAAATTTTAATTTGAGGATACTTCTCTAGAAATTTACCATAAAATTATGTTTGAGTCTCATCCAAAAATGCTTTGGATGTGGCTCGCGGTTCTGACTACCGATTCTCCTTCTTACCACATCCCTTTGATTCAGAGATACCCTTGTGTAATTCTTCCAAAAGTCTTCAATTAGTGATCTCAATGCTTCAACAATTGGTTTATCTTTTCATGGTAGTCTCCCCGAGAACGCCCATAATTCATTGGCATTAGTGTCCTCAATTCTTTGGCGTCTTCCAATGGCTCTTGATAAAGTTTTCCTATTAATTCTCAATTCTTGACTTGTCTTTCTAATTAGACGAGTTTTCCTCGTTTGACTACTTACTATAGTCGATGTAATCACACGCCGTGTTACATTACTATCTTTTGTGCGTGAGGTGTTACCCACACTCTCATACGCACTCATTAGATTCTTGACAATAGATTTTTCACTTGAAGCCTCTGATGTTTTCAACCCAAGAATCTTCATGATAGACCTATACTTTATACTTCGCATCATTTCAACGAATAGTTGACATCTTGCAGTCTCATTTAACTTTTCAAAGAACAATCTCCAAATCTTATTAGCATATCTTCTACAAGTGCGTTTTGGAATCTTACCTTCCATTGGCTGCAAAATATTCTCATCAATATCAATCAAATACTTTGGCTTTCTATGCAAAATTCTAGGTGGTGTCAAGTTAGGTAAATTCATCTCAACATTAGAAATTTCATCAATATTTAAATGAGATGGGTTAGATGGCATACCTTCGATCGAAGATGGAATAGATGACATACCTTGAGGTTGAGGTGGGAACAATGGCATACCTCCTTCATCACATGTGAGTGATGATGTACTCTCAACTTGAGATGTGGTAGATGGTGTCCCTACATGTTGACTTGCGGTAAAGGATGTGTCTCTAACTATGGTATTCAAATCTCTCATACCACAAAGTTTTTGCATTCGTTCTCTTTGTGCTGCCAATACCATATCTCTTTGTGATGGTTGTGGTTCCTCTTCAATTGGTATGTCTTCATTTATCGTGTCCAATTTCCTCTTCTCACGAAGTTCCCTCATAGCCACTGCTTTCTTTGCATTCTTAGCTTCTATCTCTTCCTGTGTTGGTTTAATTCTTGATCGTTTCCTCGGCATGACGGAGAATTTGTCTGTAGCATGATAAAGAGACCAATATTAGTTCCTAAGAAATGAATACAAGATAATAGTGGGATTGTATTTTTTTATGTTGTAAGGATTTATTCTTGTATATTTTGACATCTAGGTATGTTAAGGTTTGTTTATTACACATAATTATTAAAGAGCCCAAGTGTAGAAAATATACATGGCATCATGTGAGATTGTAGGCTGCTTTCTTGATTGGGAATGTGTCTATTTTAAACATGTATGATAAAGCATGATAAAGTAATTCAATCCGAAATAAGGAAAATGTAAAGAACATGCATGCAAAGACTTGACATACCTAAAAAATGAAGATTTGAATGGAGAGAGTACCCAATTATGTAGTGTTTTTATCTTCTTGCATCAAACTCCTCAACAATTTGAGTTTTTCACCACTTGCTTCCTTTTCAATGTTAAATTCCTAAAATTGAATCACAATTAACATTGCAACACTACAAAAATTGAAACTTGAATAGATATATATCAAACTTGGTGTGAAAACTATGTTATTTCCTCCTTCTCAAGTTGGCAAAGCAGAAAAGGTGGTGGAAAGATCATGCAAAGGTGGTACAATGTGTCAAATGTGCATGTGAACTTCCTAATAGCATAAAAGCACTTCTTTTTTGTCGGAGCACGCATAGAATCAATAAGAAAACAGAGCATGTGGGCCTGGATCACGGGGGTAACCACTTTTTTACCGTTTCAATAGAAATACAAAATGCGAGCGCATTATAACGCGCTCGCATTTTGTCCTGCTATAGATTCATCACATCCTTTGCATTGATCACATCTTTTTCCTACAAGGGCTTGCCAGATGCTCCGCCATATGATAGGCATAACAATGAAGGGGCAAGCCCTCATAATCAAGTTCTTGATAGAAAATGCCCTCAACCCTCAACGTCAAACCCTAATCCCTCAACCCTTAACTCTGATCCCTCGACCCTCGACCCTCGACCCTCAACCCTCAATGTCAAACCCTAATCCCTCAACCCTCAACCCTATCCCTAAACCCTCAACCCTCAATGTCAAATCCTAATCCCTCAACCCTAATATGTCATCCCTCAACTCTAATCCCTCATCCCTAAACCCTAAATGCTATCCCTAATCCTACACCCTCAACAGACTCGTATTATACCTTAAACTTTAATCCCTTATCCCTAAACCCTCTAACCCTATCCCTAATCCTTACACCCTCCACACACTACTTTAACACTAATCCCTTGAACCTCAACCCTATCCCTAAACCCTTGACCCTCGAACCTCAACCCTCAACCCTCAACGTCAAACCCTAATCCCTCAACCCTTAACTCTGATCCATCAACCCTCAACACTATGTACCTTAAACTCTAATCCCTTCAACATCAACCCTATCCCTAAACCCTTGACCCTCGAACCTCAACCCTCAACCCTCGACGTCAAACCCTAATCCCTCAACCCTTAACTCTGATCCCTCATCTCTCAACCCTAACCCTAAACCCTAAACCCTCAACCCTCAACATCAAATCCTAATCCCTCAACCCTTCACTCTAATCCCTCAACCCTAAACCCTATCCCTAAACCCTCAACACTATACCTTAAACCCTAATCCCTCAGCCCTCAACCCTAAACCTTATCCCTAAACCCTAATTCCTCGACCCTCGACCCTATCCCTAAACCCTTGACCCTCGAACCTCAACCCTCAACCCTCAACGTCAAACCCTAATCCCTCAACCCTTAACTCTGATCCCTCGACCCTCAACACTATACCTTAAACCCTAATCCCTATCCCTCAACCTTTAACCCTTAAAACTTAAACCCTATCCCTACACCCTCAACACTTGACACTATATCTTAAGCCTTAAACCCTCATCCCTAAAGCCTCAACCCTCAATCTTTAAACCTTCAACCCTAAACCCTATCCCTAATCCCTCTACCCTTGACACTCTAACCCTAACCTCGACATTAAATGCTAATCTGTCAACCCTAAACCCTAATCCTAAACCCTCAATCCTCAACCCTCAACACTATACATTAAACCCTAATCCCTCAACCCTTAACCCTAAACCTTATCCCTAAACCCTAATCCCTCAACCCTCAACCCTAATCCATCAGCCCTCAACTCTAATCCCTCATCCCTAAACCCTAAATGCTATCCCTATTCCTAAACCCTCAACAGACTCGATACTATACCTTAAACTCTAATCCCTTATCCCTAAACCCTCCAACCCTATCCCTAATCCTTACACCCTCCACACTCTACTTTAACCCTAATCCCTTGAACCTCAACCCTATCCCTAAACCCTTGACCCTTGAACCTCAACCCTCAACCCTCAACGTCAAACCCTAATCCCTCAAACCTTAACTCTGATCCATCAACCCTCAACGTCAAATTCTAATCCCTCAACCCTTCACTCTAATCCCTCAACCCTAAACCCTCAACCCTCAACGTCAAATTCTAATCCCTCAACCCTTCACTCTAATCCCTCATCCCTAAACCCTCAACACTATACCTTAAACCCTAATCCCTCAGCCCTAACCCTAAACCTTGTCCCTAAACCCTAATCCCTCAACCCTTAACCCTAATCTGTCATCCGTCATCCCTCAACTCTAATCCCTCATCCCTAAACCCTAAACGCTATCCCTATTCCTAGACCCTCAACAGGCTCGATACTATACCTTAAACCCTAATCCCTCAGCCCTTAACCCTAAACCTTATCCCTAAACCCTAATCCCTCAACCCTCAACCCTAATCCATCATCCCTCAACTCTAATCCCTCATCCCTAAACCCTAAATGCTATCCCTATTCCTACACTCTCAATAGAATCAATACTATACCTTAAACCCTAATCCCTTATCCCTAAACCCTCCAACCCTATCCCTAATCCTTATACCCTCCACACTCTACTTTAACCCTAATTCCTCGACCCTCAACCCTATCCCTAAACCCTTGACCCTCGAACCTCAACCCTCAACCCTCAACGTCAAACCCTAATCTCTCAACCCTTAACTTTGATCCCTCAACCCTCAACACTATACCTTAAACCCTAATCCCTAGATCCCTCAACCCTTAACCCTTAAAACTTAAACCCTATCCCTACACCCTCAACACTTAACACTATATCTTAAGCCTTAAACCCTTATCCCTAAAGCCTCAACCCTCAATCCTTAAACCTTCAACCCTAAACCCTATCCCTAATCCCTCTACCCTTGACACTCTAACCCTAACCTCGACATTAAATGCTAATCTGTCAACCCTAAACCCTAATCCTAAACCCTCAACCCTCAACCCTCAACACTATACCTTAAACCCTAATCCCTCAACCCTAAACCTTATCCGTAAACCCTAATCCCTCAACCCTCAACCCTAATCCATCATCCCTCAACTATAATCCCTCATCCCTAAACCCTAAATGCTATCCCTATTCCTAAACCCTCAACAGACTTGATACTATACCTTAAACCCTAATACCTTATCCCTAAACCCTCCAACCCTATCCCTAATCCTTACACCCTCCACACTCTACTTTAACCCTAATCCCTCGACCCTAAACCCTTGACCCTTGAACCTCAACCCTCAACCCTTAAGTCTGATCCCTCGACCCTCAACCCTATCCCTAAACCCTAAACCCTCAACCCTAATCTGTCATCCCTCATCCCTAAACCCTAAACGCTATCCCTATTCCTAGACCCTCAACAGGCTTGATACTATACCTTAAACGCTAATCCCTTATCCCTAAACCCTCCAACTCTATCCCTTATCCCTTAACCCTCATGATTAATAGCCTTGAACGTAAAAAAATTTGAGGGGAACATAACGCGAGCGCGTTATAACGCGCTCGCGTTATGTCAAACATGACAAACAACAGACTTGCGAGAAAAAAAAATGCAAGGCAAAACATAACACGAGCGCGTTATAACACGCTCGTGTTATTTATTGCTTTGGGAATCCCAAGCCTTGGGCTTGGGATTTGCTTTGGATTTCCAACCCAAAGGCTTGGAGTGCCTTATGAACAGTCACAGACGTGTTTTTCTATATTCTTCAAAATTTCACATAATTTCGTTCGTGCTAACCCTCAGATTTATACGTGTTTCAAGGTCGAACAAATCAAACACATGGGTAATGTTAGGCTTTTTCTTAGCTATTTGACGATGTGATTTTTTTCACATTTTAACAATGTTAAGCCTTTCATCTTTAATTTCTTTTGTTTGTGTGTCCGTTTTTAGGCAAAAACCACTGTTTGGTCTTTTTTTCATTGTAAAATAACTATTCATTCAAATTTCAAAAAAATTACATATTTAGAAACTAGACTCCATTCTACAAATATTAAAAAAATAAAAAAATGATTTTCAATTAGTTTTCAAAATTTATAGGGGTAGCACGGCCAAAATTCTATTTTTTAGGATGTGTCCACTTTGAAAATTAGTAAAAAATTAAATATTCATCAAAAAATTATCAGAAAAATCAGGCATAAACTACATGCTATTAGCTAATTTCTCACTGAAGCGATTTTAAAAATACCAAAAAAAAGTTGACCTTTTGAGGGAGCCACAAAACATGCTATGTTATGTTTTTTTGATAGAAACAACACCAATTTCTGTGGCTCCCTCTTTTGAACCCCTTAATCTATGCCATTTTCAAAACAAAATAGTAGTTTAGAAAGTAGACTCGGAGCACTATGAACATTGTTTTGGTTGCACCTCCAAATTTTGAGTGTAACTATGCTTAATTTCTCATCCAAGGCCAGTATTTCCTGATTTCAGAAAAAAAAGTGGCCACTTAAGACCCCTTTTTGGCCCCCCATCTTCCTGCACTTACCCTAGGGTGTATATTTAATATAATAGGAAGTTGTTTATATGTATTAAATATTCAATGTTCATATTTTCTCTTAAAATTTAAATATAAATTTTTAAAATTAAATATTAAATATTTAAATAATATAATAATAATGATTATAATGATTAAAGAATTAATTAATTAATAATACTAATACTTTTATAATTTAAAATGCATTAAAATATTGTAAGTTTGAAGAATAAAATATTGTAAGTTTGAAGAATAAAATAAAAAATGTAATAAATTTCATGATACTGTAGATTTTAAAGTTTTGACTCTTTTGAGTAAATAAAATTGAAATCCCTAAAATAATCTAATTACATAAAATAAAATGTGTAGAACCTAAAAACTAAATTAAAATTAAATTACTTTTAGCTAATGAAGCAAAAAGTTAATCGCCATCCATTTAGGCATGACTTAACTAGTGGGAGACAAAATTTGTGTTCATAATTTGTTTACTTGCCACGTGCTCCCCTCAACAAGGAAAAGTACAAATTTAAATCAAATTTGCCTGACAAGAAAAATAATCCTTTCTTTTGATTGGTTTACAATCAATAGATTAATAACTAAATAAGTGCAAACTCATTGCAATAGTACCAGCAAATTTTTGTTTCTTTCTAAACATAAACTCAACCAGAAAACTGCCAAAATCTACAAACCTTTGAAACCCTACAAAACCTATAAAGCATACAATCCTTTGAAAACCTAAAAATCCTAAAATCAAGGAAAATAAACAAAACTTGCTTGTGTATATTTCCTAATGTCCATGTTCTGCCAAAAACAATTTATTTATCAACATAAACTCAATGCGAAAGAAATACTAAATCGTCAAAAACAAGAAAGCAAGCCCTAAATCCTCAACAACAAAAACATAAATTTATCAATAATGTTCCCAAATGAACATATTTTTGGGGGACAAAATAAATTAAATATATGAGACAACTAGAGAATCTGATACAAAATTCCCTTTAAAATGTCCATACAAGAAAGTTTAGGATACAGTTTATATTTTGATAAAAGTGCTCTTTCTAAAGATACATTCATCCAGTAATCAAACCCTTAAAAGGCCTAAATGCCCTTTAAACCCTTAATTCAAGTAGAACAAAAGAAACGTACTTTTGGATATTTGATACCGTCCATATTCTGATGAAAATATTTATTGTTTCCTACCATAAACTGAAGCAGGCACAAACCTGCAAAACACTCTAACACCCTTGAACACCTGAACGTGTGAGCGATTGAACCAAATTGGCTTTGGGGAATTAGATGTCGAAAGGAAATTTCATTTCTCTACCAGCTTAAACTTAAGCAAGAAAAAACCCTAAAAGCTTTGAAAGCCTCCTAAATTCGAGAGTGGCGAACCCTAATATTGTGCTTGTGGTTCATCTTCTGACCAAAGCCTTACTTATTTTCCAACGAAAAAATAGTAAATAAGATAACCAAAACCCTACAACTTGCTCCCTTCTAAAAGCCTTAGGATTTAAGAAAGATGTTCCAAACCTGCCTTGGTCTCGCTGAAGAGTGGCTTAGCCTTCAGAACGTCTTGAAACACCCACCGCGCCTCCACATTCATCACCTTCTTCTCATAACACGTCCCCAACAAACATAGCGCCTTCACATTCTTCTCATTGAGCGCCACGACAGCATCCAGGTCAGCAATGGTAGCATCCACGTGGCGCTGCTTGGCATCCCGTCTGATCTGAATCTCCGCCTGCTTAAACAGAGCATCCAACTACTCAGACTTGGCTAGGCTTTGTACAATCCTGGGGGAAAGGGCAACGTCAAGGGAATTGAGAGCAGCGACTATGTGACCCTGGCACTCGAGAGCCAAGCCCTTGAGTATATGGTAGGCGACATCTATGGGATTAAGGGCTATGGCCCTCTCTACCTTGTCCACCGCCTCGGTAGCTAAAGACTAAGAGGTCGACGCCTTGGCCAATCTAGAGCCGGCTAAGTTGGTTTTACAAAGAAGAAATTGAGATGCCTAGGCAATAAAATGATTGGGCACCTTCACAATTAGAGTGCAGAGTTTTTGTAACTCGCCAAGAATTGAAGTTTGAAAATGACATAGGTCATTTTAGATGTAATACCAATTCATGATGGCCACCAATAGACATAAGGGACACAATTAGTACATGGTGTTGACGAGGTGTGAGGCTAAATGTGAGCATGGAAGAAAGATGATTCATATGTTGTTCTGCAATATGGCCGATGGGAAAAAGAAGGAATAGGATACACATTGGTGCACTAAAAAATACCGCAAATTGTGGATTGTTTAATGTTTGGCTGATTAATGGATCATTGTCTAGCTATTGAGACTGAATTCTCTGGTCAGTGTAAAGTTGCATCTTTATTATTTTAACCTTAATGAGCAACTTCTTTTCTTCTTTATATGATCTATTCAATCTAAAAATGCTTTTACGATAAATCATCATTAGTTTTAGTCTTAGAAGTAAAAATTATTTGTAACTGTTACTGCAGAGATGATTTATCCAATGCTTAAGTCTGAACATATGGGACTAATTTCACCATTAGGTAGCTCTTGCATCCGCTGCATCATCGCTTGCCCATCTAGCAATAGATAGCCATGCCTCCAAGAGACGGCAAGGAGCTAGAAATGTTAAAATGAATTTCAAGTTGAGTACATTGCCAAGAATGTTAGGTGGTTGTAATTCCCTTTTACATGTTTTGTCTTCCAATTAAGAAGGTTATCACCAAGGGTTAGTTTCCAAATAGGTCAACTGAAAACTCTTGCATTTAATATTAGTTAGGATTATGTGCACAAGCAAAACATGATAATGTAAATGAACTTGGATTATGAAGGAAATATATCTACCACATATGTATACCACTATGAGGATAGCCATGAATTTGAACAGGTTGAGGATCAAGATTACGTTAAAGTGTTAGAGGGATAGAGAAAAGATATAGAGGGAAAGAGAGGAAAAAAAGAGAGGAAGAGAGAAACACAGACAAAGAGGGGAAGAGAGACAAATACAAATACAAAGAAAGGAAGAGAGAGAAAGACAAAGACAGAGGGAGAGAGGGAGAAAGCGTGAGATATAGATAGTGCAAAAGATAGAGATAGGAGAGAAAGAGACAAAGAGAGAGATAATTAGAACAAATATATATAACCAAAAAAATATATGGTTAAGATTAGGCTTACAATTACAATTAGGGTTACAGTTAGAATTATGGTTAGTGTTAGAATAATGTTTATGGTTAGCATGAAGGTTAGAATTAGGGTAATGGTTATAATTAGAGTTATAGTTAGCATTAAAATTAGGATTAAAATAAATATTAGAATTATGGTTAGGGTTATAAGTAGGGTTACGGTTATGGTTATAATTTGCCTTAGAGTTAAGGTTAGTATTAGGGTTAGGATATGAATTAGGGATAGAGTTAGTGTTAGTATTAAGGTAAGAATTAGATTTCAAAAATTATAATAATTAAAAAATAAATATCAAATAATTTTTAAAAATAATGTAAAATTGTGAAGTTTGATTGATATCAACATAATTTTCTATCTATAAAATAGAGGGATAGATATAGGCACCTTTTATATCTATAATTTTATATATATATTATTCCACATAGGTAGCATAGGGCCTCCAGAAGATCATTCTCGGCATACTAATAAAGTATTGTAAATAATTTACTTATTATTTTAAAAAATATCATTATCTATAATTTAAACTAACATAAATATTTTTTAATAAAACTAATAATGGTTATTTAAATTAAAAAATGATATTAAACATTAAGAACTCTTTTTTATTTTGTACCTTTCCATTCTTGATATACTCTGTTTCAATTTACATCATTTGTTTTAGGTTCATTTCAAGATACTCTTATTTCAATGCATCTAATGTATCCAACCCTAAACTTTGATCTTCTAACATCTTTGATGATGTTTTGTTTTGAAAATCCTCTTTCAAAATCAATAGTACTTGCAAGAATAGTAAGCATGGCTTGCCATAACTTCATCATATGAGGATAGCTTATGTGCCAATGTGTTGTGTTACTAAAGACTCCATGGATCATTCATCTTGAAATGCTCACAACTCAAAGCAGTAAATCAACAAAAATGTCTAACTCAAGGAATACTAAGCATGGCTTACCATAACTTCATCATATGAGGATAACTTATGTGCCAATGTGTTGTGTTAGTGAAGACTCCATGCATCATTCATCTTGAAGTCCACACAACTCAACTAATATCAAATATGGATACAAATTCAAATTCATTGATATTTAAAGTGTCAAGCTAATAATGCTTAATAAAATATATAAGTTTATTAGAGAACATTATTATTTTAGAAATTTATTTGTATACATAAATATTTCTCTATATCTAATAAAGAAAAAAAATTAAATAAATACAAATTCCTCAACCTTCAAACAAGTGCCACATAGTGGCCTGCCTTGTAGTGTTGTTATTATAGTATTTGTTTAGTTATAATTTTTTTTTGTTGATTAACTATTGGTTGTATATAGTATTTGTTTAGTTGTAATTTTTTTGTTGATTAGGTATTGGTTGTATAGACAAATTGCATTCCAATAATTAAAAAATTAATTTTTGAAGAATGTTGAAATGTCTTGGGTAAATAAAATCAAAATCTCAAAAATAATCTAATTTGGTAAAAATAAAATAGGACTAAAATATTTCCTTAACTATAAAACTAAACTTTACAAAGCCTATTAAATAACACAAATATTTTCTTAATAATACTAATACTTTTATAATTTACAATGCATTAAAATATTGTAAGTTTGAAGAATAAAATAAAAAATGTAATAACATGACAGAAATATTTTTTGTAGATTTTTAACTTTTGACTATATAAAATTGACTTAAGTAAATAAAATTGAAAAAATATTAAAATGTAATAATATTGAATACTATTACAATTTAAAATGCATTAAAATATTGTAAGTTTGAAGAATAATTACACAATATAATAACAATAACATATTCATAAGTACTTTTAGAAAACATGATTTTAATTATTTTAATTAATCTAATATTATGGTTTAGTAATAATTTCTAAAGATAAAGAATTGTTTATCATTTCAAATTTGTAACTATTATATTTACACAACTAAATTTATAAGGAAAAATTTAACGAAACTTGTTTTGAAATGTCTTGGGTAAATAAAATTGAAATATCAAAAAACTAAAATATTTACTTAGCTATTAAATAACACAAATATTTGCCCTAGTTGAGTGTATAGAGATTTGAAATGTCTGCTTAACGTATTAAAATTTAATAATATTTATACTATGGAAATATTTTTCATGATATTGTAGATTTTTAACAAATAAAATTGAAATACTAGATTTTTAACTTTGAGTACATAAAATTGAAATCCCAAAAATAATCTAATTTCATAAAATAAAATGTGTAGAACCCTATATTTTAATAGTATTATTAATATTATAACTTTGTCCCTTTGACAAAAAGTAATTTTTATGTTTAACTAATGAAGCAAAAAATTAAATTCATAAAAACTGATGATTCTTCCTTCTCATAATTATCCCCATCTATTTGGGCATGACTTAACTAGTGGGAGAGAAAATTTGTGTTCATAATTTGTTTACTTGCCACATCCTCCCCTCAAACCAAAATTCTCTTCGCATTTATAGCTTTTTGTTGCACTCTCCCAAAGGTCATTTTTTTCAGCCAATGACAATACAGATAAATCATTTTTCAATAATTTTTTGTTAAAAATTTATCATGTTGACATAGGAAAAGTACAAATAGGTACTAATAAATGAATCAATATTTCAATTTAATTTAGTAGTACAACCTTTTATAAAGACTAGAAATGACATGCTTAACCATGAAAATACTAATAGTGAAAGTAGAAGTGTAAAAAAGTGAAGAACAATGATTTTTTCAAACTTACAATAAAGAAAATATCTTAAATATACTATTATAATTAAAAGCAAGTTTTTAAATTAATATATTTAAAATTAAAAAAAATATTTATATCTATCTTTGAAAATATTCTAAATTAATATATATCTATAATAAATATTATAACTTGAAAAGATAATGTCTTTATAAAACAAGTGCCACGTAGTGGCCAGTACCTGCCTTGTAGTGTTGTTATTATAGTATTTGTTTAGTTGTAATTTTTTTGTTGATTAGGTATTGGTTGTATAGACAAATTGCATTCCAAAAATTAAAAAAATAATTTTTGAAGAGTGTTGAAATGTCTTGGGTAATAAAATTAAAATCTCAAAAATAATCTAAGACTAAAATATTTCCTTAACTATAAAACTAAAATTTATAAAGCCTATTAAATAACACAAATATTTTTTTAAAATGTAATAATACTAATACTTTTATAATTTAAAATGCATTAAAATATTGTAAGTTTGAAGAATAAAATAAAATGTGTAGAATCCTAACCCTAGTTGGGTGTGGAGAGATTTGAAATGTCTGCCTAACATATTAAAATGTAATAATATTGAATACTATTACAATTTAAAATGCATTAAAATATTGTAAGTTTGAAGAATAATTACACAATATAATAACAATAACATATTCATATTTAGATCACTACACTTAGTCACTTAATTTTTTGTTTAAGTAATAATAGTAAGTATTTTTAGAGAACTTTTGACTAAATAAAATTGATCCTAGATTTTTAACTCTTGACTAAATAAAATTGAAATCCCCAAAAATAATCTAATTTCATAAAATAAAATGTTAGAACTCTAACCCTAATTGGGTGTGGAGAGATTTGAAATGTCTACCTAACATATTAAAATGTAATAATATTGAATACTATTACAATTTAAAATGCATTAAAATATTGTAAGTTTGAAGAATAATTACACAATATAATAACAATAACATATTCATATTTAGATCACTACACTTAGTCACTTAATTTTTTGTTTAAGTAATAATAGTAAGTACAGAACATGATTTTAATTAATCTAATATTGTGGTTTAGTAATAATTTTTTTTAAAATAAAGAATTGTTTTGTCATTTCAAATTTGTAACTATTATATTTCCAATCTAAATTTATAAGAAAAAAATTATGTGAATTCGTTTTAAAATGTCTTGCGTAAATAAAATTGAAATCTCAAAAATAATTTAATTTGGTAAAAATAAAATAACTCTAAAATATTTACTTAGCTATAAAACTAAACTTTACAAAGCCTATTACATGACACAAATATTTTTCATGATACTGTAGACTTTTAACTTTTTAGTAAATAAAATTGAAATACTAGATTTCTAACTCTTGAGTAAATAAAATTGAAATTTCAAAAATAATCTAATTTCATAAAATAAAATGTGTAGAACCCTATATTATTAATAGTATTATTAATATTATAACTTTCTCCCTTTGACAAAAAATAATTTTTACGTTTACCTAATGAATCAAAAATTAAATTCATAAAAACTGATGATTCTTCCTTTCATAATTATTGCCATCCATTTAGGCATGACTTAACTAGTGGGAGAGAAAATTTGTGTTCATAATTTGTTTACTTGCCACATCCTCCCCTCAAACCAAAATTCTCCCGCATTTATAGTTTTTTGTTAAAAATTTATTTTGACATAGGAAAAATACAAATTTAAATCAAATTTGCCCGACAAGAAAAATAATCCTATCTTTTGATTGGTTTGCAATCAATAGATTAATAACTAGACAAGTGTGAACTCATTGCAATAGTACCAGCAGAAGGCAGGTACTAATAATATATATTATAAATTAGAATATTTTCCTATAATAAATTATAAAATATGGTTTAAAATTGAAAAATGGTCCAAGACCATCAAATTCCAATCTTGTCAATGCCTATGCCTACAATTTATTAGTACATGCCTTAGGCTATTACTACTACAATTTATTAGTACCTAGCCAGTACTATTGCAATGAGTTCACACTTATCTAGTTATTAATCTATTGATTGTAAACCAATCAAACGATACAATTATTTTTCTTGTCAGGCAAATTTGATTTAAATTTGTACTTTTCCTATGTCAATATGATAAATTTTTAACAAAAAATCATTGAAAAATAATTTATTGTGTTGTCATTGGCTAAAAAAAAGACCTCTTCTCTGCAGATTGTCGGAGAGTGCAACAAAAAGCTATAATTGTGAAGAGAATTTTAGTTTGAGGGGAGGATATGGCAAGTAAACAAATTATGAACACAAATCTTGTCTCCCACTAGTTAAGTCATGCCTAAATGGATGGTACCTATACCAACTTTAGAAAATGCAACTCAAATTAAAATAACTAAATTTTGATTATTTTTAAACTTAAACACATTTTTATCACTTAAATCCTTGCAATAAACAAATTTTTACCACTCCATCAAACAAGGATGCCCTAATATTTAGTTAGTTAATCTTGCACAATCTTACCATTTTTATTTTGTTTGGAGTTAAAAAATACAGTAGGCTTAAAATGTCATGGAAGTAACTCTCTGAATGACAGTACAGAGATAAAACCGGTGATAATAACCCTTGGTTTTCTGTAGGCTTTTTTAGCTTTATATTCTGTTTTTGGCTTACCAGCTGTCATGCCTTTGGGTTCAATGGTTGTTCTTTTAGTGAAGGAAAGGGATATGCAACTCTTTCGATCTATTTCAAGGTCTGGTAAGAGAAAGTGTGATTCAGTAAGTATTTAACATTGTTTGCAATAGTTGAAAACAAAAATGTTTCTCTTTGACGTCTAGTGATCATATTTTCATGTTTTTCCAATTGTAAGGAAATGAAGGCATTATGTAAAATTTTAGTGACTGTTATCACATAACCAGCTTAAATTTATTCATGTTTGCAGCGTAGAAAATGCGTGGATTGAAGAGCAGCCCAAAAGTTGTGCAAGTTTATATTAGAAGATAACAATGTATTACTTTAATTGAGAGCAAAAATACATGATGTTTAAGTCCATTCTCACACAATCTGATATCTATCAATTGAATTGCACTCTGATAAAAGAAAACGTTTTTCTTTCAATTTCTAATGTGTTATTTTTTATTTATTACAATTACAGTAGTTGCTCATCTTTGTTGCAGTCTTGCATTTTTCTTTTCATTTAAATTTTTCCACGGATGCCCGAGCAGGCCTGCAAATCTCATCCCTGCAAGAGAATATTTTTCATTTTACTTGCAGTTTGAGTTTTTCTTTAAATATTTGTTAAGTATCAGTGTCTTTATTGCAATCTTGTTAAAGAACTGTGTTTTTCTCTTTCAATGTCTAGTGGATACCATAGGAGCAATCTGATAAAAAGATTGTGTTTTTCTTTACATATAAATGAGTTATGATTATTGCATTTATATTTATGTTATATTATAGTAAAAATAATAAAAATGAAATACATAAATATTTGTATATAATTTTTTAATATTAATCTAGGGCTCTTCACATAAAGTTTAATTTTATAGTTAAGGAAATATTTGTGTTTTTTAATAGGCTTTGTAAAGTTTAGTTTTATAATTAAGGAAATATTTTAGTGTTATTTTATTTTTACCAAATTAAATTATTTTTGAGATTTCTATTTTATTTATCCAATACATTTCAAAACAAGTTCACATAAATTTTTCCTTATAAATTTAGTTCTGGAAATACAATAGTGACAAATTTGAAATGATAAACAATTCTTTATCTTTAAAAAAAATTCTGTAGTGATCTAAATATGTTATTGTTATTATATCGTGTAATTATTATTCAAACTTACAATATTTTAATGCATTTTAAATTGTAATAGTATTCAATATTATTATATTTTAATATCTAGGCAGACATTTCAAATCTCTCCACACCCAACTAGGGTTAGGGTTCTACACATTTTATTTTATGAAATTAGATTATTTTTACAATTTCAATTTTATTGATTCAAAAGTTAAAAATATAAGATTTCAATTTTATTTAGTCAAAAGTTAAAAATCTCCAGTATCATGAAAAATATTTCGCCATTTTATTACATTTTTTATTTTATCCTTCAAACTTACAATATTTTAAGGAAATATGCAGTCTTTGTAGTTTTATAGTTAAGGAAATATTTGTGTTATTTAATAGGCTTTGTAAAGTTTAGTTTTATAGTTAAGGAAATATTTTAGTCCTATTTTATTTTTAGATTATTTTTGAGATTTTAATTTTATTGACCCAAAACATTTCAACACTCTTCAAAAATAAAATTTTAATTATTGGAATGTAATTTCTCTATACAACCAATAGCTAATCAACAAAAAAAATTACAACTAAACAAATACTATAATAACAACACTACAAGGCAGGTACTGGCCACTACGTGACACTTGTACAATGCTTTTTAGCTCTAGACTTGATGAAATTTTTTTTTGCCAAATGTTACCTTGATTGATTTATCAATTTATCTGTACCTTGGAAATGATTAGAAAAACACCTTTATGCCGTTGGATTTTTTTGTTTGATGTTATGGTTGACTTGTGCACATGCATAACTAATCTCTGCTTCCACAAATTTGAATCTTGCTTGAGGATTTGAACTATACTAAAATTAATGTAAGAGATTTGTTTGCCCTAATGTTTGGAACCTGTGATTGGCAAGGGGTGGTGTTAATAGACATCATTTAGGAATATTCTAGTATAAGATTGTTTTACTTTGGTCAAAACCATGTTGGAAATTCAACGGTTGATCAAATACTAAATGTAGACATGCTATGATGAGTAGGATATTGATGTAAGCTCATAATACAATGTAGATTCTCTATGATGCCCTTGATCAAATACTAAATGTAGACATGCTATGATGAGTAGGATATTGATGTAAGCTCATAATACAATGTAGATTCTCTATGATGCCCCTTATGTGATAATGCAATGTGGATAAAAGTTCCTTGATTCATATATGGATTAAAGTAAATTAGGGTTTATCTTTAAATACAACACCCTAGCATAAAAGTTCCTAAATTTTGTTCTTAAGTTGGCACATAATAACTAGTTGGAGGAAATTAGCAAGTAACCAAATTTAAATTGAATTTTAAATTCTTAGGTCATTTTTATATCTCAAATTTAACCCAAATAAAAGATTTAATAATTGAAAATCAAGATTGATCCCTAAAAATATATAAATAAAATCAAGTTATTTATCATTTATATAAAACATGCCACTTGTAAATTAATCATTATAATAAAACTATTCCCCTCAAAATACACACAAAATAAAGCAACAAAGTTCAAGGTATGAATTCTTCACCATTACAAGTATTAATAAATTTAACTTCTTAAAAATGAACTCTATTCCATAGGTAGCTTAGATGCCAAGTGCTAATGTGGCCTTCAATTTTTTTATTATTAAAAGAGTATATTACACATATTCACAAAAAAATGATGGGTGGAAGAAGTCACACCGTAAAGTTCAAATGGGGCCTATCCCACATAATCAAAACAAAGAGACAATGCAAAGCCACTAAGAGGTGAGAGGTCTACCAATAAGGGTGGAGGGAGTCATAGTCATCTAATTTTTCCCATAAATTAGCAAGGTCTAGTTCATCAGGTACATGATCCTAGCTAGTAATTATAGCCTCTTCATTTCCTTCCTTGACAAGAATTTGAGTGTCATGAAAAAGAAAAATAGCCAAAGCAAGCCAATGGAATTTTCTAGAATCTAGAATCCAAAAGCCTTTCAATGATGCAAAGCCAGGTGTCAAACTCAAATCCAAAGGGTCTTATTTCACAACAATGGGCTCAAAAGGTCATTCTTCACATTTCAAGAGCAAACATCTCATGGTAATCTCCTATTTCAAGGGCACATTCTTAAGTTTCCAACTTTCAGACCTAAACCAGGTTACTAATGACCTTCTTGCACCTCTGAAACTCAAACACAACCACCTCCATCATTCACCAAGGTCTGCCCTCTTCACTAAAGACATTTTGTTTTCAAGCTGCCCCAATCTTAGTAGCCCTCAAAAAAGAACTATCAGAGCATAATTTCTGTTTCAAGCCTCCTTTCAAGATTGTGAAGACATTTTGGGTACCCATTATCAAGTTTTTAAACATATCAAAAATCCAGCATAGGTTTCTTTGGAACAATTTGTCCAAAATACGACTGTAATGCTGCACTTCTAGGCCTAAATAGGCCTCTTTCACAAAGGACCTACTACCAATTTGACTTCCCAACCCCAAAACTCAATACTAACCTTCCCTACAAGTCTCTATTAAACCGTGTATGCAATTTATTTATCCAAATTCACCCGTTGTTATGACAGTTTTTGCAATTCTTTATGAGACAGAGTAAAAACCTAAGCCTAAGACAGCCTAGGGCTTGCTTGAAAACATAGTAAACAATAAACTAACACTCCCAAACCTTCAAAATCTTAAAGATCACATCTCAAATTACCTCCACACCAATTTTGGTGGAATTCCCACGGTGAAAATGCAAGAAAATCATGTTTTTGCTGTTGTAACCCTTGAAACTAGGGTATTCAGAACAGTTTTTAGAAATCCACCTTGAACAACCTTATTTCTTCATGAAAATAACAAAATAGCATTCAAATTAAAATAGATTCACTTCCTACAATCTCCAATTCGTTTCATGCCAAAAATTTGCTGTATGGACACTGTATCAGCGTTGGAAAAGCATAAAAAATTGTCATTTTCATAAAAGTAGCAGTGCTATGTATTATTCCTTTATCAAATCTATTCTCCCAGCACCAAAAGGGTATCTCCAACCCTTGCACGAGTTTATGGGTATATTTAACCACTTTACAATGAATTCCAACTGTCCAAACTGACCCTTTAACTACATGACTCTTCAACTTCCTTTGAAAACCAAATTTGCCAACATTTTTATGCAACAAATTTTGACAATTTTTGCAAAATCCTAACCTAAGACCCTTGATGACCTCACTACAACATACATGGTCACAAATAGACCTTATTTCAACATCACAATATGACCCTATCACTACTTGATATGACTCAAATTACTCAAATTGACAAAATTTTTCCAAGGTGCTCCTACACCATTCAATCATGAGGCTAAGAAGAGGCTAAAGGTAGGTGGGATGGCTGAGACTGGTTGTGAGAAAATCAATTCCTAGCTCTTTTTGGAGGGGGTTAGGAAGCACGTGACTGAGAATCATGCCTTCCTTGATGTAACCACCCCTCAAAAGTGGCTAGAATTTCTTTCCTTCTTTTAAACAAATCTTACATTCATGCAAGTAATATCATTAAAGAATGATCATGAAAAATATTAAATTCAATCCATTAAGTACAATAAGTACATTTTAATATAATCAATATAAAATGGGTCAAGTACTACAACCCTCCAATATAATAGGTAATGATTGCATTAAGCCATTGATTGATTGCCACATACACAAGTGGTTAGTATAAAGTACAATAAACTATATAAATGTCTTCAACTAGAATATGCAAGTTGATCACTCTAAGCTTCTATTTCTAATTAGGGAAGGCATTGAAACTACCATTAGAGGAAATCCCTTTCCTCCCTAACCATTAGTCAAGATAAAGAAGTATCCATATGATAATCCAATAGTGTGATTCACTGACAACACTAGTGATTGCCTTGATTAATTTATTCCTTTAACATACACATAGACATGTAAATATGAAATTATAGATCAAACCACTTAATCACATCAAACCAAAATCACAACACCATACACATGTCAAACAATCATTCCAAACCTAACAAGAATACACAAAAGATCCCAACATATCATTTCAAACATAAAACACACATGTGAACACAAATACACCAAGAAAGATATAACATGACAACAAGATCATAACACACAAAACCATATCACAAGCATTAATTCCAATACACCCATCCTAAAGTCCAATACCACACCAAGATGTCAACTCCCAATGGTAGTGTACCACTATACCAAAACCTCACATAAGTAAGACAACTTGACCATAACAATACATAGAGTGTGCCACCCACTAGTAAAAAGTGTACACCACAAATTAGGTCACAAAACTTCATTGGAAATCTCCTAGATCTAGTGATTGAAGGGGAATAATAAAATGTGTAACACATAGCCTATGAATCCCCCACTCAACAAGAGCACTAGAGCATATGTGATGCAAGTCTATGGAAAGAAGAGTGAACTCTAATCCTTGCTTTAATCCTCATGCAATCCTATCTTAAGGGGAGATGACCTTCAAGTGTGCTAGAACTAGAGTAGAGGAAGTGATGTCAAATGTATCCATCCAAAAGGACATCTAATTCCTCTAAATCCAATATGATCTTGGTACCCTATTGGTAACCAAGGTACTCAAAATCTTATGACAAGACAAATAGGTGTGGAGAAGTTTGGAATAAATCTTTCATCTTTCACTTACTCATAATCACCTTATAGCCTATTACGTTTTATCTCACTAAGGAGAAATTACATTACCAAACAAAGTTGGAATCACATGTATACATTAGGATAATTCATCCTAACTAATCCAACCCAAGAAAGTATACACAACAAATTCTATTGACTCTTAACTATCAATATAATCAAAGTACAATCTATTTGAAAATTTAAACCTACATCTTAAATTTAGCTTCAAAAAAATAGAGGACAAGGTTATTTATTTCAAAAAATTCCTTTCCTAATCTCCCACTAAATTTCTCATATGTTCTCTTTATTCTTGTTTGTTAGAAATCATAGTTTTTATAATTTCAACACAGATAGAGAATCACTAAATTAATCATATGCCAAAATTGGTAAACTAGGTATGGATAATTTTTTGTGACCTAATTTAGAAAACATGGCTACACACCTTCCCTAAAAGTGTTAAAGGAACCCAATTCATAAAATAAAACTTATTGTAGACATAACATACTAGTTATTTTCATGATAGTTTACTTTATTTTTAGTTTTCTTCAATTTCATTTAAATTCACACAAAGTCATAAATGCTCTATTTAAAAACAACCATAGAAATTAATGAATAATAAATTACACATTGCAAATTGTCACATCTCGACCTTTTTGATTCATTTATAATTTGAACTATGGGTTATTTCATTTGATTGTTTTACTGGTGGGTAATTACGTGGGTGAAAAGGTAAATTGTCATTATTTTATGAATGCATAAATTTGAACATAGTTATAATGATGGATTAAAATGTTTATGACTAAGGATCTATGTTTTTGTGCTTCGGCTATGATTATTTGACACAGTCGAGAGTGGAGGGCCTTATCAGGCTGTCTAATCTTGCAGCTAAAACTCAACAGTCAATGGGAAAATGTAAACTCTCTATTGAAATTATCATGCAGAGGACATTATAGTGTTGAAAAGTCTTTACATTCGGTGATCAAAAGATCAACATTACAATAGAGGCCCAAATTCCCTATTCTTCTGTTCTCATCCCATTCTCTCTCACACCTCCCCCCTTCTCTATTTAGTTCATCTGTTATTTCTACCCTCACCAAGCGTTACTCAACACAGCTCCACTACTCATAAAGGACCCCTGCAGCACGATGATGGATTCTCAAATTGGTTGCCACTCCTTCCACGATCTCTGCAAAATTCTTCATGCCTGAAACAGGCCACCATATTTAGCTCTTTCATTACTGGCGCTAGAATGTCACATTCGTGCCAATGAATGCGCAGAGTGTTCAAACCAAGAAGGTCAACAAGATTTGGAAATGTCAAACACACAGGCTCGCGATATCAGGAAGACCCAGATCAAGTTAGGCTGACATTGAAAAGCATTGCAGAGTCTTCAACAAACGCGCTATCGGAAAGACCAAGAAAAGTTACGTCAAACACTAGGCATTAGGGTGACGGGGAGACATTTGAACTGTCTTTCGATGAAGCAGGTCTCACTGAAGAGTAGCACTATCGGGAAGAGATGAAGCATGGTCACACCGAAAGCATACGAAGACCAAGAGCAAGTGTCGTCAGAATGACTAAGAGACTCGGAAAGAGTCATCCCGAAGAGGAAGGTCTTACCGATCACAAGCATCGGAGAAGGTCCTGCCGATGAGTATATACCAACCACATGAAGCATCATCAGGAAGACAGATAGACCTCAAAATGGGTCTGGCTGAAAGAATATCATCAGACTAATAGGTGACCCCGCCAAGAGTCTTACCAAATAGGCCAGTCTCGCCGATAAAGGCTGTCGCTGAGACCGAAATTAGAGTCTAGCCGAAAGAAGAAGGAACTCCTCCCACCAAAAGCACTTCCAAGCACATTTTGAATTCAAACCAATATGTCCCCTAGTTGAATGCCGACCATCAAAAGGAACCAGAATAGAAATGACTCTGTAAAACACACCAAAATTAGAGAAACTAAACTATGCATTTTTTTGGGGCGATGCGGGATAACTTGTCCACCCAGATGCTCCTACATCAGACACACCAGGTAAGTGAAATGTGCCTTGAGGCTGAGACTCAAGAACATTTGGACCAATTTGGTAGTGAAATACTAAATTTGACCAACTCTGCAGCTGTCATCCAAGTTGAATCTTCAATTGGTTTATCCTTCCATCTAACAAGATACTCTAGATATTCTCTGCCCCTGGTTTTCTTGGCTATATGAGAGTCAATCACTTGATCAATCTATTCAGACTTCTTTTTAGGCATTTGATCAATCTAATCACTTGCATCCTATACGTCTAAAACAATTTCTCCTTGCATACTTGACTCTC
This sequence comes from Cunninghamia lanceolata, assembly GCA_027924645.1. NCBI lineage: Eukaryota > Viridiplantae > Streptophyta > Pinopsida > Cupressales > Cupressaceae > Cunninghamia > Cunninghamia lanceolata. The sequence goes on along the minus strand of BSBN01000280.1, from coordinate 21,328,833 downwards.
CTTCATAGTATTTTACCAGATTTGCCATATTGAATATGGGTGAAATATCTATGCCAGGTGGTAGTTCTATTTCATATGCATTGGATGAAAACTTCCTCAAGACCTTATAAGGTCCAATCTTTTTCCACTTCAGTTTATTGTATGTTCCTTGTGGGAACCTTTCTTTCCTCAAGTGTGCCAAGACTAGATCTCCTACTTCAAACTCCAGCTCTCTTCTATGCAAATCAACTTGTTGTTTATACTTGGCTATATTTTTTGTCAATTCCTTCTGTACTTCTTTATGTAGATCATAAATGTATTCAGCAAAATCCTCTGCTATAGCACTCTTCCTTCCCAAATCAGCACTGTCTCGAAGTTCAGCAACTCCTCTAGGACTGAAACCATATACTATGCAAAAGGGACTCTTTCCTATACTCCTGTTTACAGAGTTATTGTAAGCAAATTCTGCCTGAGCCAATACCATATCCCACTGGTTTGGCTTCTTCCCCACAAGACATCTTAACAAATTTCCCAAACTTTTGTTCACTACTTTAGTTTGACCATCACTCTGTGGATGGTATGTTGAACTAAAACCCAAATTAGTACCCAATTTCTTCCATAGAGTATGCCAAAAATGACCAACAAACTTAACATCTCTATCAGACACAATGCTCTTGGGCAAACCATGTAATCTCACAACTTCTTTGAAAAATAAAGCAGCAATATGTGAAGCATCATTACCTTTCTTACAGGGAATAAAATGTACCATCTTGGAAAATCTATCCACAACAACAAAAATAGAGTCAAATAAACCTCTTTGTGTACGAGGCAACCCCAAAACAAAATCCATGCTGATGTGTTCCCATGGTCTTTCTGGAATAGGTAATGGGTGATACAACCCAGTGTTCTGCGTCATGCCCTTGGCATATTGACATACTCTACATCTCTGCACCATCTTCTTCACATTTGCAGCCATTCCTGGCCAAAAGTATGCCTCACTCAGCAGTGCTAGTGTTTTGTCCACACCAAAATGTCCACTCAAACCTCCATTGTGTTTCTCCTTCAGCAAATTATCCCTCATGGAACCTTGAGGTATGCATAATCTCCTTCCTTTGAACAACAAACCTTCTTGAACAAAATAATCTAACCAAGGTGTCCTATCCTTCTCAAGAGGATTGTTACAAGCATTCCAAGCTTCCTTAAAATCAGTATCAGCTTCATACAATTCTTTCATGGCATCAAAACCAACTACATTCACTTGCATTTCATTTATCATGAGACATTTTCTACTTAATGCATCAACTACCTTATTAGATTTCCCACTTCTATGCTTCAATACAAAAGAATAACTTTGCAAGAATTCAACCCACTTCATGTGTCTTTGATTTATCTTACCTTGGCTATTAATGAACTGCAAAGAATGATGGTCTATGTATAAAACAAAATCCTTGGGCAGCAAATAATGTCTCCATTTCTTCAATGCTTGGACTATAGCATAAAATTCTTGATCATATACTGAATACTTTCTTTTTGCCTCATTCAGCTTCTCGCTAAAGTATGTAATTGGTCTTCCTTCTTGGTTGAGAACTCCTCCTATTGCTATTCCACTCGCATCACAATCAACTTGGAAAACTTTTCCAAAGTCTGGTAGTGCTAACACTGGCTGCTCTGTCACCTTAGTCTTCAAAAATTGAAAACTTTTCTCTGCTGCAACTATCCACTTGAAATCTCTTCTTACTCCTTTCATTGTCTCAATTATGGGAGCACAAATCCCACTGAAATTCCTTATGAACTTCCTATAGAATCTTTCTAACCCATGAAAACTACAGGCCTCAAAAGTATTCCTCGGTGATGGCCATTCAACTATAGCCTTTACTTTCTCTGGGTCCATTTTCAACCCTTCTTTTGAGATTACAAATCCCAAGTATACTAACTCCTTCTTCATAAAAGTACACTTCTTCAGATTTACCATAAGATTTTCTTCCTTCAACCTTTGCAAGACAGCCCTAATAGGTTCTAGATGTTCCCCTTTTGTTTTACTAAAAATTAAAATATCATCTAAATAAACTATCACAAACTTACCAAGATAGGTCTTCAACACTTTATTCATCAGCCTCATGAATGTACTGGGTGCATTTGTCAATCCAAATGGCATGACCAACCACTCATACAATCCATCCTTCGTCTTGAATGCTGTTTTCCACTCATCCCCTTCACGGATTTTGATTTGATGATAATCTTTGTGAAGTATTTTGCTCCACTTAAATAGTCCATTAAATCATCCATTCTGGGCAATGGGAATCTATATTTGATGGTGATCTTATTAATTGCACGAGAGTTTGTACACATTCTCCATTCACCTCCTTTCTTAGGTGCTAGTACTATAGGTACATCACATGGATTGAGACTTTCTCTGATCAGCCCCTTGTCCAACAACTCTTGAACTTGTCTATTTATCTCCTCATTCTCTTATGGTGTCATTCTATGCGGTGCCTTGTTTGGCAAACTTGTACCTAGAATCAAATCCATACAATGAATGATTTCTCTTACTGGCGGTAGTCCATCCGGTATCTCTTTCATCATTATGTCAGAGTTCTCATCAATCAGCTCTTGAACTTCTGCTGGTAACTCTTCCTTTTCAGCTGTCAAGTTTTTTGACGGTTGAGCCACAAATGCATAACAAACACCATCCTTTTTTAAGTCCTTCAGGAACTTCTTTCCTGAGATAAGACACACCCTAGAAGTGTCTTCAACCTCCTCATCTTTGTCTTTCATAGGATTCAATATGAATTTCTGCCCATCCTTCTGAATAGTATATGTATTGTTCTTACCATTGTGAACAACTTGTCTATCAAACTGCCACGACCTTCCCAACAAGAGATGACAAGCATCCATTGGCATTACATCACAAAGTATTTCATCCTTATATCTACCAATCTAAAAATTGACTAAACATTGTTCCCTTACCACTAATTGATGCTCTTTCTGTAACCATGAAACCTTGTATGGGCTAGGATGTTTCATCCTTTTCAGCTTCAACTTCTTTACCATTTCTTCAGACACAATGTTGTATGTGCTGCCACTGTCTACAATCACCTTGCAACATTTTCCACCGGACTTGCATCTGGTTCTGAACAGATTTCTCCTTTGTACTGGTTCAGTCTCTACCTTCTCAGGGTTTAACAAAATCTTCCTTATCATCAAGGACTCTCTGTTATCTGCATCTTCTCCATTCTTTGAAGATTCTACAATCTCTTCTTTTGCTTGGGCCACATGCACTTTGGCTTCCTTTCCTTTACCTCCACCTTGAACTTGTGGACATTCAAAAGATCTATGCCTAATCTCTCCACATTGATAGCATGTACCAGTGAAGCCTCTACCTCTTCCTCTTCCAAAGTTTCCTCTCCCTCAAAACGATTCTCCTCTTCCTCTGAAGTTTCCTCTACCTCTAGCTTCCTGAGTCTGAGAGGTACCATCTGCATTCTGTTTTGCATAATATCCTCTTCCACCACTACTTTGTCCTCTGCCATGAGTATTTCTACCTCTTCCCTGGTTGTTGTTTTGCTATTTTTGGTTCAACTTCTCCTTGGCCTTCAAAGCACATTGATAAGTCTCCTCCACACTCTGCAATATTAGAAAACTAATTTCATCTTGTATGGACATCCGCAAGCCATTTAGGTACCTTGCAACTTGCTCTACTTCATCCTCTGTGTGCCCTACTTGAATACTCAATCTATAAAATTCTTCTGTGTACTCCTTGACACTGGAGTCTTTCTGCTTCAAGTTCTGTAATTTTCTAAACAAACTTATCTGATAGTCTGAAGGCATGAATTTCGCCTTCAATTTATTCACCATTCGATCCCATGATCTTATCTTCTCCTTACCTTTTCTTTGTCTATCAGTTTGCAAATGATCCCACCAAAGGGATGCATGCCCTTTCAACTTAGTACAGGTATATTTCACCTTCTTATCTTCTTCAGTACCTTCAAAATCAAAGTACTTCTCCATCCCAGTGATCCAATCCAGTAGTTCATCTGAATTCAAAGTACCACCATAGTTTGGAGGATTAAAATGGGGTCTGGTATTGATTATAGTTATGGCTCTAATGAACCTCTCTTCACCTTGATCAAGCCCAGGTTGGCCTTCTTCTCCTTTAGCTGCAACTTGTTCTTCTTTAGTATCACTCACGTCTTCAATAGGCTGACCTCTTCAATGTGCAGTCTCAACAGCTTCCAATCTAGTTGTAATTCCTCTCAGCATCTCCACTAGTATGGGGTCTGCATCTCTTCTTGCCCCTCTTCCTCTACCTCATCCTCTTTGTGCCATTTTATGCAAGTCCTCTGTAGTTGCAGGTCTTCTCCCTCTTCTTACTTACCCCACAACAATTTCTCTTAGGACTTCATAATTCTCTTGACACCTTCCTCAGGAGCAAAAAATTGCTTTGATACCACTTGATGTAGTTGAGAGTGGAGGGCCTTATCAGGCTGTCCAATCTTGTAGCTAAAACTCAACAGTCAATGGGAAAACGTAAACTCTTTATTAAAATTATCATGCAGAGGACATTACAGCATTGAAAAGTCTTTACATTCAGTGATCAAAAGATTAACATTACAATAGAGGCCCAAATTCCCTATTCTTCTGTTCTCATCCCGTTCTCTCTCACACCTCCCCCTTCTCTATTCAGTTCATCTATTATTTATACCCTCACCAAGTGTTACTCAACACAGCTCCACTACTCATAAAGGATCCCTGCAACACGATGATGGTTTCTCAAATTGGCCGCCACTCCTTCCATGATCTCTGTAGAATTCTTCATGCCTGAAACAGTCCACCATATTTAGCTCTTTCATTACTGGTGCCAGAATATCATGGTCATGCCAATGAATGTGCAGAGTGTTCAAACCAAGAAGATCAACAAGATTTGGAAATGTCAAACACACAGGCTCGCGATATCGGGAAGACCCAGATCAAGTTAGGCCAACATTGAAAAGTATTGCTGAGTCTTCAACAAATGCGCTATCGGAAAGACCAAGAAAAGTTACGCCGAACGTTAGGCATCGGGGTGACGGGGAGACATTTGAACTGTCTTCCGATGAAGCAGGTCTCACCAAAGAGTAGCACTATTAGGAAGAGATGAAGCATGGTCACGCCGAAAGCATACGAAGACCAAGAGCAAGTGCCGTCGGAATGACTGAGAGACTTGGAAAGAGTCATCCTGAAGAGGAAGGTCTTACCGATCACAAGCATCGAAGAAGGTCCCGCCGATGAGTATATGCCAACCACATGAAGTGTCATCAGGAAGATAGATAGAACTCAGAATGGGTATGGCCAAAAGAATATCATCAGACTAATAGGTGACTCCGCCAAGAGTCTTATCGAACAGGCCAGTCCCGCCAATAAAGGCTGTTGCCAAGACCGAAATTAAAGTCTGGCTGAAAGAGTAAGGAACTCCTCCTGCCAAAAGCACTTCCAAGCACATTTTAAATTCAAACCATTATGTCCCCTAGTTGAATGTCGACCATCAAAAGGAACTAGAACATAAATGACTCTACAAAACACACCAAAATTAGAGAAACTAAACTATGCATTTTTTTTGGGGTGATGCAGGATAACTTGTCCACCCTGATGCTCCTGCATCATTATTGGGACTAACCTATTGATGCAAATTTGAGTGCGACTGAGTGCAGGAACATGACAAAGATGGGAACATAGTTGAGGTAGACGCGCCCTAGCCACCGGAAAGAGTTGGTATGACAGAAAAACCTTGATGCATGCACACACTCACATAGCTCATATTGCATCATGAAACATTGTATTCTTTATTGGCTTATTACGCATTGCTGTGTGGTTACGTAGTCTTTATTGAGTTTTTGACTTTTGAAATTCTAGGTGTGATTGATGTTAAATGTGAATTATTTAAGAAATCTTGTTTACTAAATATGTTTCTTTAAATTGTAATAGTTCGCCATGTAAATTTTGTGTTCATGCAACTTTTTGGATTAAATTGAAACTATTTGGTTTTATTTCGAAAAATGGATTTATTTATTACCTCATTTGTATATATATATAGACACACATATATAAATTAAATAAGTAAAAACACATATATGTGTGTATATAAATATATATGTAAAGAAACATAATATATATATATATATATATATATATATATATATATATATATATATATATATATATATATATATATATATATATATATATATATATATATATATATATATATATATATATAAAGAAGAACTTCATGTAGTGCGCCCATGCACCATGCAAAGTGAAGTGAATCTGAATCAAAGAAAAAGCTTGGTCCATTAATAAAATTGCCCCAAATTTAGAGATTATTCTTTATTTTCTGGGTAATAAGAAGGAAATAAAGGAGAGGCATTCAAACACACAGATAAAACAAAGAAAAACAAGAGGAGAAAAAGGGGAAAGCAGCTAGGAGATAATTGGTGTATACATAGTAAAAACTTGACTATTATAGAGGCTTCGTAACAATAGCAATACAGGTTTTTATCTATATTCTATGATTTTGTTTTGGCTTGTGATGATCTATATATTATTTCTCCTCCAATACCTCTTATTAAGCATGTTACTCATCTGATTGTTTCAATCTCTAGTATCTGCTTAAGTGTTAAATTGGCCTCTTGTATATGTCATAGTATTTTTTTATTCCTTGTCTTGAAATCATAAACAGTCAGCCTATTGTTGTAATGGATGACCTGTATTCCTTTTGAATCGGCCCTTGTTTGGCTTGAATCAACCTTTTTATTTTTCAAACGACCTCTTCTACTTGAAACAGTCTCTACCATACCTTAAGCGGCCTCAATACTTTTAATTATGACCTCTGGATATACTTTATTCAGCCTTAAAACTATCAACCTTGGTGACTATTCAAAATGGCCTGTTAATATATTAAGCAGCTTGTAATTATCCTAATCGGCCTGCCATTATATTTGAGGTAGACTTTCTTTATAAATCAACCTCTATTTGTTTTCTATTCGGTCAGTTTTATGTTTAAAATTACCTTTTGCTTGCTTTAGTTTGGCCTTCTATTATTATTAGCGGCCTTTATATGTATTGAATTTAGTGTTTAGTATGGGCCTTGTACGTTTAAAAAGACCTCTTACTCTATCATGACATTTATCTAAAAACTACCTGTTAGTTATGATTTATTTAGCATTTACTCTTATTTAGACTGCTTGTTGATTCATGCCTTAAAATCAGCCTTCGTTTGTATATGTTTTAATAGATCTATGTTATGATTAAATCGGCATTTATGCAATATAAATGGCTTAATCTTGTTTTTAGCTCAGCTACTATGGGTATTTATCTAAATCGGCCCAAGTAAATGTTATAAGAAAAAGACATGTGTTTGATTTTAGGCTCGACTGTTACTTTTTCTATCTATTTATGTATCTATCTATACATGTGTAGGTATACATAATCAAAATAGAGTTGAATATAGAAGTGGGATAATGGATATTCCCGCTGGGTATAAGCTCAGACCCAGCTATATTTATGGACCGAGTGGATAAACTAAATTTCTAATTATTTCGTCTCCAATGTTAAAAATGATTGTCTTTAAAATCTTGTCTTATATATGAATTCTTGAGCTATTTTTTTTCTCATGCCTATGGTTATATGTTAAGGGTGAGTGCAGGACCATCATGGGCCAAACAGTGGTAATAGGAAAAAAAATCATGTCTTTACTTAGCCAAAACTGTGAATTGGGGAAGTTTGACTTTTTAGGCATATAAAGAATATCCGTTTTGGTTTGGAATACCAAACTAAAATGGATATCCATTTTGTGGGCTCCAAAACGGATATCCATTTTGGAGACATTAAAAACTCAAAAAAGATGCTGCGTTTTGCAAACCCGCGGCTTGCAAAACACAAACCTCTTCAAAAACAGATATCAGAGTTTCCTAGAATGGATATCCAATCCAAGTATGTATGATTCTTGTTTTTTTTGTATGTTTTGTAAATTCAAGTAATTTTTTTTGTTTTTTTATCCTAAACGGGTATGTTTTATATTTTAAATAGGTAAAATGGATGAACAACATGAAAACCCAAACCCTCACCCTCTAACAATCGAAGAGAAAATTGAAAGAAACATTGACCAAATAAGTAGGATTGTAGAAATGTATTGCCACCACCCTTGATTGTCTTTAATGACATCGAATTTAGAGGGGATTATTACTCATGTTCGAACCCTCACAAGCCAACATGAATCATTTAGGCAATGGCAAGAAACCAAGAAGGTAGAATATGCTGATGGTTTATCATATGATCAAGTGAAATAGTTAGACATTACCAAAGCTATGCTAGCCCAATATTTTGTCAATCCTAAAACTGGATTGCATGTTGATGTTTGTAAGCCTAAGTATTCAATCAAATGGTGTACACATGAGGGTATTAGTCAAAATTTTTGGGATCGTTGGTGGATAGTTTTTGATAAACCACCCAACAAAAATTTAGATGTACCTTTGTGTTTCCTTCGTAAACTATACGTAGAGTTTGTAATGGGTTGCCATGTGAATTATTTTGATTTTAGAGAGTTCCAGGGAGTAGGTAAGGGAATGCCTCAAGATAGACTTGGGACAATGAGACAAGTGCAAGGTCCTTTTATTCCCCCTTCTGCTATCCCTTCTCCACCCCCAATTCAACACCCAGACGTTGTTACAAATGCAACACAGCAGGGCCTCATTGCCATACACTCTTTGATTGAGCACTTGATTACATAGACCTCTTAGTTTGCATAGCCACATGATGTTGGTGGTGATATTGGATCACCCGATATTACTAGACTCTCCTCATCCACACATGTTTGTGTGCCCCATCATTGCATTTTTTGCAATTAGTTGTGCTTGGCTCCTCTTATGGAGAGTAGTGATCCACCCCTAAACACTTCAAAGTATGATGTCCCTTCATGAGATGAGGTAGCAGGGTCCAGAACTCAAGCTGAGGGGTCAGGGACAAGAGTAGAAGCACAAGTATTAGTGGGTAGAGAAGGAGAAGAGCATGGCCAATCTTTTATAGAGGTAAAATTTAAAGTTAAATTTCATGGTGTATTCCATTTGAATAATTTAAAAAATATTAGTACTAATGTATCTAAGAGCCTGGATAACAGTTGATGACAGAGGAGGAGTTGACAGAAGTTCATCATGGAACTCTTTCTGCCATCCATTTTGGCTTCGACTTGCCGATATAATTTTTTCTACACACCAACTTTTTTTATTATATGCATTTAATTCTTTGTGAGTAATTATATATTAATTTATAACTTCATGTTACTTTACTTTTATAGTCAATCCAAAATGTGAATGATGTGGCATATTTGCTAATAGTCTTTAGTCGAACTCCTGATCGACACAAGGGACCATCATTCACAGAATGACTTTCTGAATGCCAACAAAGGGCGGGGGTAATTTGATTGAACTGTACTTTAATTTCAATAATATAGAAAACTTAAATATTTGATCATAGTCATTTAGATAAATAATAAAATAGAGAATCATGGTGTTTGTTACATGTTTGATCATATAAAATAATGGTTAAAAGAATGAAAATGAGAAAGAAAGAAAGGAACATGTATTATCCATTATTCATAATATAGATTTGAGCTTTACTAACACATCAATTATTCGTTTAAATATTCATATAGATTTTGCAATTGATTTGAAACTAATTTGATTATGTGATCCATTCGAGTGAAATGATTGATTCAACTTATGAGGATTCCATTATGACATACAATGTTCATTGATCGCCAAGATAATTGTGTGTATTGATAAATTGATGATATATCATTTACATACACACATCAACATATAAAAAACACATAAACATACAAGGAAACTAAAATTGCATTAAAAAATATAGATCATATAGATGCCCATGCCATAAACCAATAAATATGAAGACCAACCATACATATCATAGTGTCCAATACCAAATGTTATCAACATAACAAAAATCATAAGATGATCATATGTTGATAACTGAGAGGGGGGGTGAATCAGTTACCTTAATTATTTTATCTTTCTTTTCTTCTTTAACAATTAGAGCAATATCAAATCATATCAGCATACATAACCATGGAAGCAGAAATAAACTCAATACACATGACACAATATTTTTGACATGGAAAACCCTGTTAAGGGAAAAAACCACGGGGTGATTAACCCAAGATTGTATTCTCTGTTAAAAGAATAAGGTAGTACAAAATGACACTTGCCAATTAGGGCTCACTACCTGAGCACACTGCTCACAAGAGGCTCACTGCCTACAATAGTTTATAGAAGGAAACTAGATACTTGAACTGATGAGAAGCATCCTCATGTGCTTAGGTTCAGTTCCGATTAAGCTCAATATACTGATCTACTGCACTTCATTCTTCCTCTGCCTTAGTGCTATTGTTCTGTCACATATCAGACCTCTATCTCTATTTCCACATTTGTTCTCTGCTTTTCTTCTCACAACACAACACACCACACACACCTTCATACCGAAATCAATCTGGTATATATATCTGCATCAATGATTTCAATCATCTTTCTAGTTGGCATCTAAAAAACTCAAGATATTTCCAAACTCTGGTCTATCGGCTGAATCCATGCTTACTGAGTGATGCGTATCAAAATTATAGTTATAGAATTCATCAATCATGTCGGCCAATCATGAATGATACCTTAAGAACCTTGATCATCATCAATATCTCATCCAGATTAATGTCTGATGCTCTGCCGATCAGTTCTTCCTCTATCTACTCTACCAAACAGGAATCCAATACTTAGGTGCTCATATCTCTTCACTCTTTCATCACCGGAGGCTCAATCCCTGGAATCTATCAGTCAAGGTACTCCTCTTGACTTCCCCAAGTCCACACTTTACAAAGATACAACCTCTGAGAGATCCAGACCTGATTGTTAGACCTTGCTGCATGCTCTATTCTTAGTTACCGGACCAAAATACTCTTCAATCTTACTTTCGGTATAGACACACCATGTCCTGCGGATGTGTGGAATGGTCTTTGTTGCCATCAATGACAACACCCATGAAGCCACACAGTGTCTCTTGCCAACATCATACACATATAATAGTGGGGACACATCTTCTAATCCCACGTCTCCTTTCGATCCTCTTGAATCCACTCCTCTACCTACATCTAATGGATATAATAGTGGGGACGCATCTAATAACAATAATCTCTATGCATTTGTGGCCCTGCATCATCTCAAATACAACTTTAATAGACTCATCTCCATCATTGTCATTATTAAGTTCGTGAGTGGAAAATGGTGGTCTATCTATCTCCCAAGGTAATGTCATCCTAGATCAGCCATACTCACATCAACTTGGCTCTTTACCTTGAACACTTTCTTGCAACCTATCATGCCTTGTCTATTCTCATGACTCCTAAACTTCATGACCTAGATCTGGTCTAGAGATCTCCACTAGATCATATGACCTCAACTTGATATGTTTGGCAACCTCTAAAGTTACTCCTAAACAAACTCAACCTCTCCTAAAGTTATTCAACTGTTTCCTTGAATAGAAAATATGGTTATCTCCTTAATACCATGTAGATTTCATCCCTATAACTTTGGATTTGAAACTTATAAGCTTTATCCACTCATCCTTATCCACCTAGACCTAGTCAACTTACCCTTTTTTGACTTCTCACTACACTCATTCACCTATTGACATGTCAAGGTGGTTTTACAATATGAAAGAATATAAATATGTTCTATGTTCTATGAAGGTCATTTTAACCTCTTGACAGCTTTCATGTTCATGTTTGAGGCCTCCAAAAGTCCTTATACAAATTGAATTGTCAAATAGTCCATTTTGGTAGGAAATTGGGAAACCCTTAGCCAAATGATTTAAATGGATGTCTTGACCTGCAAGACCACTTGGAAACATGAAAATGTCCTCCTTGCCATCTCCTAAAGTCACTTGATTGGTTTTGAGCCTATGCTTCTGCATCACAAGGCATGGGTGGTGAGTTTTGGTGCCTCTTATATATTTCAAGTTTTAGGGGAACATTCTATTAGATAAAAAACTATTTGAGGATCCACTTATAATGAAAACATTCCAAATATGTAGACAAATACTATTATTATGTGTAGAACTACTGAGGTGGCAATATACATGCATTGGAATACTTCATATTATATGTTTATCCTATGATAAATGTAAAAGGTGAGTACAATAAATACCTTGTATTTTCTCATGAAATGTAAGAGGTTGTAAAAAAATTTCCATGATAGCTCATTTTCGTTGAATCTTTAAAAATTCATTTTAAGGACACTTCTCACTAGACATGTGTTGATGTGGAGAGTTGCATGATGAGTCACACCTCTAAACCTTAGTTGCAGATAGATAAGAGTCCATATCACATTTTAAAAAAATAGAGGTCCTACAATATTCCATTTAGCTTCTACATGGTCATAAAGTTATCCCTAATGACTAATAGCTTCTCTCCCCTAATGCTAGTGAACATTTTTTCTTTGTTTTGTTTAAATTGATCTATTAATTTAAAAGTTATTATGATTATTTGTATACATAGAGTCTTACATTCTTGTCATTTTTCATACATGATATATTAGTTGGTTCATCTATGATGAGTCCTTCTCAATCGATGCAGGAGGCCTCGATGGTGGTATGTGCTTGTTTTCTAGTAGATAAGTTTTTGTTTAGTCTGGTCTAGATTGTTTATGTGTAACACATCCAACCTTTTTTAATGTATGTATTTCCTTTTTTGTTTAATAATATATATTAATTTATTTCAATGTTACTTTACTTTTACAGTCTGTTGAGTAATTGAGTGATGTGCCACCTTTGCCATCACACTTTAGTAGGACACTTGATCATCTTAAGAGAGAATCATTTGCAGAACGACTATTTGAACGACAAGAAAGAGTCAAGGTAATTAAGTTGAATTTTTCTAAATAATTGATAGTTTATAGAGGTCTTAAATAGTTGATTGTAGTGATTTAGATGTAGTTAATAAATGAAAGTTCTAAATTATAGTAGATAAGATTCTATTTACTAAATCTAACTTATTTATATTTACCATTGAAGAGATTAATCAAATTTGTGGTTTGACTTGTTAATGCAGTCAACTTTGCATCCATCAACTACTAGACATCATGGCATGAAGAGGACACTTTTTGAGGATCCATCACAGATTGAGGATTCAATAGAGACATAGGGTCAACTGGACCTTTAGTATTTGATGTAGCTATTCGGCATGTAGATTGTATATAGATTTTGAGACATGGCATATGCCAAATTTTGTAAAAAAATGTTTTGAGTTGGCATATTTGCCAAATTTTTGTATATGTCTACCATTATGGACTAGATTTTAACACACACACACACACACACACACACACCTGGATATACAATATAATTTAAATTCCTTATGTGCATGTATTCCTACTTTGAAACTTAAAAGTTTAATGTATAATCAGTTTATAATGGTTGAGTTATGATCAATAACATGTTATAGATTGATTTCTTGTTATATATGATTATTTTTCTTGGTAGAAAGATGATATATGTAGTTTCATACCTCAATACATAACTTGATCTTAATTGCCACGTGATTGTAGTTTTAGTTAGATATAGGATTTTCTTAGAACATTTAAAATGTGAGCTTTTTTCATTCAAGAACACTAGCTTTGACATGCTAGATTTTCTTAGAACACCACATTTGATATAGAAACTACAAGATTTGATATGATAATCATTAATAATTTCTCATAGATTACATGTTAAAAATGACAAAACTTGTGATGTTTTTCATTCAATCCAAGATAGTTATTTTTGTATTAATGAACAAAGACATGTTTGTTTGTTTACCCATTTCGTTATCTAGTTTATGCAAAGAAATGTCATCCACAACCCAAATTCAACAGATGTTGCATTTGGAAATGTAAATAGGTGTACATCTTAAATGGAAGTATGTTTCAATATCATATATACTCCATGTTTCTGTCATAGCCCATTTTATTACATGATACAATATTATTGGATACAAATGGTTTATTTGTTACATGACACAGTATTGTGGATAAAAACTTGTATATATAGTTACATATGATGCATAACAGTATTTCTAACCTAAAATTTGTATAGACATGTAAGTTTATTTAGATCAGGGACATATGATGATATAACCATCAGGGGTAAGTGCAAGAAGATGGGGGGCCAAAAAGGGGTCTTAAGTGGCCACTTTTTTTCTGAAATTAGGAAATGCTGGCCTTGGATGAGAAATTGAGCATAGTTACACTAAAAATTTGAAGATACAACCAAAACAATGTTCATAGTACTCTGAGTCTACTTTCTAAACTACTATTTTTTTTTAAATGGTATAGATTAAGGGGTTCAAAAGAGGAAGCCACAGAAATTGGTGTTGTTTCTGTCAAAAAAACATAACATAGCATGTTTTGTGGCTCCCTCAAAAGGTCATTTTTTTTGGTATTTTTAAAATCCCTTCAGTGAGAAATTAGCTAACAGCATGTAGTTTATGCCCGATTTTTCTAATAATTTTTTGATGAATATTTGATTTTTTACTAATTTTCAAAGTGGACACATCCTAAAAAACAAAATTTTGGCCGTGCTACCCCTATAAATTTTGAAAACTAATTGAAAATGATTTTTTTCTTTTTTTAATATGTGTAGAATGGAGTCTAGTTTCTAAATATGTAATTTTTTTGAAATTTCAATGAATAGTTAATTTACAATGAAAAAAAGACCAAACAGTGGTTTTTGCCCAAAAACGGACACACAAACAAAAGAAATTAAAGATGAAAGGATTAACATTGTCAAAATGTGAAAAAAGTCACATCATCAAATAGCTAAGAGAAAGCCTAACATTAACCAGGTGTTTGATTTGTTCGACCTTGAAACACATGCAAATTTGAGGGTTAGCACAAACGAAATTATGTGAAATCTTGTAGAATATGGAAAAACACATCTCTGGACATTGGGAAGGCACTCCAAGCCTTTGGGTTGGAAATCCAAAGCAAATCCCAAGCCCAAGGCTTGGGATTCCCAAAGAAAAACATAACGTGAGCGCGTACCTTATGTTTTACTCTGCATTTTTCTTTTTCTGCAAAAGTTTGTGCACTGTTTGTCATGTTTGCAATAACACGAGTGCGTTATAACGCGCTCGCGTTATGTGCCCCTTGAATTTTTTTATGTTCAAGGCTATTAATCATGTATGTATGTATGTATGCCTATATGTATGTATGTATAGTGTCGAGGGTAGAGGAGGGTAGAGATGGGGGTGACCCAGATAGGGGAGGAGAGGGGTGGATAAGGATTGAGTGATTAAGGTTTAAGGTTGAGGGTTGAGGGTTTAAGGATAGGATTTAGAGCTTAGGGATAAGGGATTAGAGTTTAGGACCTTGAGGGATTAGGGTTTAGGGTTGAGGCTTTAGGGATAGCGTTTAGGGTTGAGGATCGAGGGATTAGGGTTAAGGTAGAGTGTTGAGGGTAGAGGGATTAGGGATAGGGTTTAGGGTTGAAAGTTTAGGGTTGAGGGATTAGGGTTTAAGGTATAGTTTTGAGGGTTGAGGGTTTAGGGATAGGGTTTAGGATTTAAGGTTTAAGTGTTGAGGGTTGAGGATTTAGGGATAGGGTTTATGGTTTAGGGATAAGGGATTAGGGTTTAGGGTTTAGGGATTAGTGTACCATAAATTATAATTAGGGATTCGGGTTTATGGTTTAGGGACTAGGGATTAGGGTTTAGGGTTTAGGGATGTACAATTAAGGGGTACCATAAATAAACTAGAATTTAGGAAGGGTTGGGAAAATTTTGTGAATCATCATGGGCTGGAGATTAGAGATTTTGTTGTGTTCAAGTACATATCCAAGTCATAATTTAAGGTTAAGATATTTCAAAGAACAGGGTGTGTGAAAAACATCAATGCACTTCGGCTTATGAATACCAACATTGATACAGATAAAAGATGCCCTTCTTCTAATAGAGTATGCAATTCAAGTCAACCGATGGGCAGCAAGTTATCGAATGAGTTGGTTTAATGGGCGTGCCTCCTTCAAGGCCCAGGTGGGCAAGAGTGGGATGTACAATTAAGGGGTACCATAAATAAATTGGAATTTAGGCAGGGTTGGGAAATTTTGTGAATCATCATGGGCTGGAGATTAGAGATTTCATTGTGTTCAAGTACATATCCAAGTCATATTTTAAGGTTAAGATATTTCAAAGAACAGGGTTTGTGAAAAATATCAATGCTCTCCAGCTTATGAATACCAACATTGATATAGATAAAAGATGCCCTTCTTCTAACAGAGTATGTAGTTCAAGTCAACCAATGGGCAGCAAGTTGTTGAATGAGTTGGTTTAATGGGCATGCCTCCTTCTTCAAGGCTTAGGTGGGCAGGAGTGGGATGTACAATTAAGGGGTATCATATATATAAACTAGAATTTAGGTAGGGTTGGGAAAATTTTGTGAATCATCATGGGCTGGAGATTGGAGATTTCATTGTGTTCAAGTACATATCCAAGTCATAATTTAAGGTTAAGATATTTCAAAGAACAGGGTGTGTGAAAAACATCAATGCTCTTCGTCTTATGAATACCAACATTGATATAGATAAAAGATGCCCTTCTTCTAACAGAGTATGCAGTTCAAGTCAACCGATGGGCAACAAGTTGTTGAATGAGTTGGTTTAATGGGCGTGCCTCCTTCTTCACAGCCCAGGTGGGAAGGAGTGGGATGTACAATTAAGGGGCACCATAAATAAACTAGAATTTAGGCAGGGTTGGGAAAATTTTGTGAATCATCATGGGCTGGAGATTGGAGTTTTTGTTGTGTTCAAGTACATATCCAAGTCATATTTTAAGGTTAAGATATTTCAAAGAACAGGGTGTGTGAAAAATATCAATGCTCTTCAGCTTATGAATACCAACATTGATACAGATAAAAGATGCCCTTCTTCTAACAGAGTATGCAGTTCAAGTCAATCGATGGACAACAAGTTGTCGAATGAGTTGGTTTAATGGGCATGCCTCCTTCTTCAAGGACCAGGTGGGCAGGAGTGGGATGTACAATTAAGGGGTACCATAAATAAACTAGAATTTAGGCAGGGTTGGTAAAATTTTGTGAATCATTATGGGCTGGAGATTGCAGATTTCGCTATGTTCAAGTACATATCCAAGTCATATTTTAAGGTTAAGATATTTCAAAGAATATAGTGTGTGAAAAATATCAATGCTCTTCAGCTTATGAATACCAACATTGATATAGATAAAAAATGCCCTTCTTCTAACAGAGGATGCAATTCAAGTCAACCAATGGGCAACAAGTTGCTGATCTTGAATTGGTTTCTGATGAAGAAAACAATGATGTTGTTGAAGCAATGGAAGAAAATCAAAATTGTAAGTCTAATTTAATTTATTTCAACTTTCAAAGCAGGCATTTGAATTGTAGCTTTACCTAGAGGATTAGTATAACAAAAACTTAATTATGTTACAAGCCTTTCTTTGAAGAATCCTAGACATTATGGACCCTATCATCTAGAAAAGCACATGACAGTGAACTTTGCCCCACCTTTCAAATCAGATATTTACCTTTTTATTCAATGAAAATGAAGTCACAGAATGTAAAATGACCATGCATACGAGTAAGATCAAATTTTCTACCTTCTATTCCTATTACTCTTACTTTATTAAGAGAAGAGTGTCAAAAAGAATGGGTTTAATTGTAAGCTAACATAAGGCAAAGTAGTTTTGTTATTACATTTTTCTGAGGGATCTCTAATAGTCTAATATAATGTTACCTTCTATAATATGAACATCTGCATTTGTGTGAATGCTAAGCTTTAATATATTAGAGTATTAAATCAATGCAATCAGCTATTTATTGGGTTAAAATAACTTAGTTTTTGTAATGGTTTGGGAATGCAGGAGTTGCCAAAAATAGGTGAATGTCCTCTACAATTACCAAGAGAAAAAAGTTTAGTAGTTCTTGTGGATAGAGCCAGTAAACAATGGGAGATTATTTGCCTGTTTCATAACAATATACCTCCCCTAAGTGCGGGGTGGACAACAAGAAACATAGATGTACCCCAATGCAAAGCATTTCTCATAATGATCATCCTTCTCATTTCAACTGTTAATTACTCACTGTGGATGTACCATACACAAAGCTTTTCTCATAGTGTGTACACCTATTGGCATAATGAACCCCAGATGGGCTAGAAAAACATGCCATATAACATTACTAACATTAAAAAAGTTCATAGCCATTTTTCTAACATATTCTTGCAACTCAGATATCTTTAAGAGAAGAGTGTCAAAAATGATGGGTTTAACAACCTAACATAAGGCAAAGCAATTTTGTTGGGTTTAGGGTTTAGGGTTGAGGGATTATGGTTTAAGGTATAGTGTTGAGGGTTGAGGATTTAGGGATAGGGTTTAGGGTTGAGGGATTAGGGTTTAGGGTTGACGGATTAGGGTTTAATGTTGAGATTTGAGGGTTGACGGTTTAGGGATAGGGTTGATGGTCAAGGGATTAGGGTTAAAGTAGAGTGTCGAGGGTAGAGCAATTAGGGATAGGGTTTAGGGTTGAAGGTTTAATGATTGAGGGTTGAGGCTTTAGGGTTGAGAGTTAAGGGATTGGGGTTAAAAATATAGTGTTGAGCATCAAGGGTTTATGGATAGGTTTTAGGGTTTAAGTTTTAAGGGTTAAGGGTTGAGGGATAGGGTTTAGGGTTTAGGGATAAGGGATTAGGGTTTAAGGTATAGTGTCGAGGGTTGAGGGTTTAGGAATAGGGATAGCGTTTAGGGTTTAGGGATGAGGGATTAGGGTTGAGGGTTGAGGGATTAGGGTTTAAGGTATAGTGTTAAGGGTTTAGGGATAGGGTTTAGGGTTGAGGGATTAGAGTGAAGGGTTGAGGGATTAGGATTTGATGTTGAGGGTTGAGGGTTAAGGCTTTAGGGTTTAGGGTTTAGGGATAGGGTTGAGGGTCAAGGGATTAGAGTTAAGGGTTTGACGTTGAGGGTTGAGGGTTGAGAGTTGAGGTTCAAGGGTCGAGGGTTTAGGGATAGGGTTGAGGGTCAAGGGATTAGGGTTGAAGTAGAGTGTCGAGGGTATAAGGATTAGGGATAGGGTTGGAGGGTTTAGGGATAAGGGATTAGGGTTTAAGGTATAGTATCGAGCCCGCTGAGGGTTTAGGAATAGGGATAGTGTTTAGAGTTTAGGGATAGGGTTTAGGGTTGAGGGATTAGAGTTAAGGGTTGAGGGATTAGGATTTGACGTTAAGGGTTGAGGGTTGAGGCTTTAGGGTTTAGGGATAGGGTTGAGGATCGAGGGATTAGGGTGTCGAGGGTATAAGGATTAGGGATAGGGTTGGAGGGTTTAGGGATAAGGGATTAGGGTTTAAGGTATAGTATCGAGCCCGTTGAGGATTTAGGAATAGGGATAGTGTTTAGGGTTTAGGGATGATGGATTAGGGTTGAGGGTTGAGGGATTAGGGTTTAGGGATAAGGTTTAGGGTTGAGGTAGACAAGGAGCGACTGAGAGACATAGAGAGGGGAGAGGTAGAGAGGTGAGGGGGAGAGATAAGTGAGATATATAACATGAGCTAATGGAACTAGAGGTGAGATATTGTAAAGGTGCTATCGAAGGTGAGATAGGTACAAATATTTATGGATCAATCTATAGTAGGACAAAATGCGAGCATGTTATAACACGTTGGCATTTTGTCCTACTATAGAAATGGTAAAAAAGTGTTGACCCCCGTGATCCAAGCCCACATGCTCTGTTTTCATGCTGATTATGCGCGTGCTCTGACAAAAAAGAAGTGCTTTCATGTTGTTGGGAAGTTCACATGCACATTTTACACATTCTACCACCTTTGCATGATCTTTCCACCACCTTTTCTGCTTTGCCAACTTGAGAAGGAGGAAATAACATAGTTTTCACACCAAGTTTGATATATATCTATTCAAGTTTCAATTTTTGTAGTGTTGTAATGTTAATTGTGATTCAATTTTAGGAATTTAACATTATAGATTGGTTAATAGTATTGTTGTTAGTAATTATATTTGAGTGTTATTCAATTTAATATTGAAAAGGAAGCAAGTGGTGAAAAACTCAAATTGTTGAGGAGTTTGATGCAAGAAGAAAAAAAACACTACATAATTGGGTACTCTCTCCATTCGAATCTTCATTTTTTACGTATGTTAAGTCTTTACATGCATAATCTTTACATTTTCCTTAATTCTATTTGAATTACTTTATCATGCTTTATCATACATGTTTAAAATAGACACATTCCCAATCAAGAAAGTAGCCTACAATCTCACATGATGCCGTGTATATTTTCTACACTTGGGCTCTTTAATAATTATGTGTAATAAACAGACCTTAACATACCATGATGTCAAACTATACAAGAATAAATCCTTACAACATAAAAAAATACAATCCCACTATTATCTTGTCATATTAACAAGTTAAAATACAAATGAATAGGTGTCAAGATCATACAAGTATGGACATGACATGATGATTTGTATGCACATATCTTAGGCTAGGACATTCCTTATGCACCTATTCATGATGATTTGTACATGCACATGACACAACAATTGTTGTCTATTCCTTCACAAGCCACCCAAATCCTAGTATCCCTAGTACCAACAAAACACCTTCTCAATTCCAAATCCTAGTAGCCCTAGTAACAACAAACATGTCAAATTCGGTTTGCCTCAACCTTTTCAAGCATGAAGTCCCATGTACTCTTTTCATGGCTGAAATAATTTGCTCTGTATGCTTTGTACCTATTTTGGTTGAGTGACATTTACTCTTTTACATGATGATTGTATGTACATTTACTATGAAGGGTTGAATGACATATATTTTAGTTATTTGTATGGATTCATTCCTTAGGAACTAATATTGGTCTCTTTATCATGCTACAGATAAATTCTCCATCATGTCGAGGAAACGATCAAGAATTAAACCAACACAGGAAGAGATAGAAGCTAAGAATGCAAAGAAAGCAGTGGCTATGAGGGAACTTCTTGAGAAGAGGAAATTAGACATGATAAATGAAGACATGCCAATTGAAGAGGAACTACAACCATCACAAAGAGATATGGTATTGGCGGCACAAAGAGAACGAATGCAAAAACTTTGTGCTATGAGAGATTTGAATACCATAGTTGGAGACATGTCCTCTACTGCAAGTCAACATGTAGGGACACCATCCACCACATCTCAAGTTGAGAGTACATCATCACTCACATGTGATGAAGGAGGTACGCCATCATTGCCACATCAACCTCAAGGTATGCCATCTATCCCATCTCATTTAAATATTGATGAAATTCCTAATGTTGAGATGAATTTAACTAACTTAACACCACCTAGAATTTTGCATAGAAAGCCAAAGTATTTGATTGATATTGATGAGAATATTTTGCAGCCAATGAAAGGTAAGATTCCAAAACGCACTTGTAGAAGATATGCTCATAAGATTTGGAGATTGTTCTTTGAAAAGTTAAATGAGACTACAAGATGTCAACTATTCGTTGAAATGATGTGAAGTATAAAGTATAGGTCCATCATGAAGATTCTTGGGTTGAGAACATCAGAGGCTTCAAGTGAAAAATCTATTGTCAAGAATCTAATGAGTGCGTATGAGAGTGTGGGTAACACCTCATGCACAAAAGATAGTAATACAACACGGCGTGTGATTACATTGACTATAGTAAGTAGTCAAATGAGGAAAGCTCGTCTCATTAGAAAGATGAGTCAAGAATTGAGAATTAATAGGAAAACTTTATCAAGAGTCATTAGAAGATGCCAATGAATTATGGGCATTCTCAGGGAGACTACCACGAAAAGATAAACCAATTGTTGAAGCATTAAGATCACTAATTGAAGACTTTTGGAAGAATTACACAATGGTATCTTTGAATCAAAGGGATGTGGTAAGAAGGAGAATTGGTAGTAAGAACCGTGAGCCACATCCAAAGCATTTTTTGGATGAGACTCAAACATAGTTTTATGGTAAATTTCTAGAGAAGTATCCTCAAATTAAAATTTTTCAAAGATATTTTGAAATGCTAAAACCTTTCTATGTCAAGATAAATCACACATGCACTACTTGTTGTTGTAGATTACATATTGAATTTTCTAACCATTTTGATGTTTATAGGTCTATATGTTTAGATATGCATACTAACAATGTTTTGCAAGGTTGTGCCATACGTGCCCCACCAACATCTTCAAGAGACTTCATATCAAGAATTTTATGTGAAAGAGAGGAAGGTCAAATATTCTACAAGAAATTATGCTTGGATGGCACATGTCATCGTTGCGGTGGCTTGTAACATTTGCCAATATGTGAACATATGGAAAGAACACATGCAGTTGGAAAAGAACTAGTAGAGTTTGGCAAGTATAAAATAGTGGCATACAATACAAAAGATGGTAAAGAAGCAAAAAGGTGTGAATTGGTTATTGAAAAGATTCCAGTGTATCAGTTTATGCCTATATTTTGTAACAGCATAATGTATGAGTATGCAAGACATGCCCATAGAGCTCAATGGTTGGACTTGCAATTCAAGTTATGCAAGGACACATTTCTGGTTGGTAGCATTGTTTCAGTCGTCGACTTTGCTGAGAACTACAGTCTACAGCCACAACGTGAGGTGTAATCACAATATTACAACTCCACACAAGTTTCTATATTTGTGCACATCGCATTCATTCATGAGAATGATAGTACAGAGGATGACAAAAAGATCAGAAGGGAGTATAATTTCTATATTAGTGATGATCGCACGCATTCTACGGAGTTTGTGCAAGGTTGCTTTCAGGTGTTCTACAATGATTTGGCTAGAAGGGGCATATCGTGCAATCAACATATCATATGGTTAGATAACTGTGCATCACAATTCAAGAACTCACGAAATTTCTATTGGCTGAGTATGAGGCATAATTTTATACGTATTCAACATATGTGGAATTTTTGTGAGGCTGGGCATGGAAAGGGGGAGCATGATGGCACAAGAGCATGTATCAAAAGAGCCATAGCATGAGAAGAGTTAAAGTAAAAAGATAATGCAAAGTTGACAGATGTAAAATTTATTGTTGAGTGGTGTAATGCTTCCATGGGTCTAGGTAATGAAGGTAAGTCTTTAGTTTGTAGATTTTTTTGGTTGATAGATGAGACTAAAATTGCACCATATGAGGACTCTTGTACATTGACAGGATCAAATGAGATGCACTCTTTCAGAAGCTCAATTGCAAGTTCATGGAGTATCCATATGCAAAAGATGTCATGCTTTTGTTCTTCCTGTACAATTCAAGCCTAGGATGAGTACGAGTCAAAGGAGTGGGTTGACGAATGGCAGTTAAGTTATCTTAGCCCACTTGACACATATCAACCCCCGATGGCACCGAAACTATCACAGATGGAATCATCAGTTGACTTTGACCACATATCAGATCTAGTTCAACCAGGTAATATATCTATTTGCATAGTTTTTGAAATTCCTAATGTCATACTTTGTAGTGTTTTTGTAATGTTGACTAATCTTATCTAATTTGCTACACATATCAATGTAGGGCACATATATGCAGTTATTGCAGATGAAGCTAATGAAGAGGGAACATATTATTACTTATGTCGTTGTGTTGAGGCCAAAAATAAATTGGAGACCCTAGTTACAGATGGAGAAAACATCAAATACCCTATAGGCTCAGTGGTTATTACTGGAACATGGCTTAGAAGGTACCCACATAAGAGTGTTAATGTTTGGTTGTTTCAAGACTTTGACACGCATCGGAAGATTCTTCATTACTCGAACCTTGTCATGGCATCCAATGTTCATTTTGTTAGCAAGAGACACTGTGTGGCTTCATGATTGTTGTCATTGATGGCAACAAAGTCTATCCCACATATCTGTAGAGCTTAGTATGCTTATACCGGAAGTCAGATTGAAGAAGTTTTGGTCCGATGAATACGAATAGAGCATGCAGCAAGGTCCGACAATCAGGTCTGGATCTCTTAGAGGATGTACCTCAGCAAAGTGTGGACTTGGGGAAGTCAAGAGGAATACCATGACTGCTACATACCAGAGATTGAGCCTCCGGTGAAAGAGTGAAAAGATATGAGCATCTAAGTGTTGGGTTCCTGACAGGCAGAGTAGACTAAGGAAGAACTGACTGATAGAGCATCAGAATTTAATCTAGATAAGAAATTGATGATGTTCAAGCTATTTGAGAGATCATACATGGTTGGTCAACATGAATGATGACTTCTATGTCTATGTCTTTGATACGCATCACATATTAAGCATGGATTATGCCGACAGATCAGTGTCTTAGAAATATCTTGAGTATTCCGGTTGCCGACTAGAAAGATGTTGAAATCCTTGGTGCGGATACATATACCAGATGGATTTCAGTATGAAGGTGTGTGTGTGTGTGTGGAAATAGTGTGTGAGATAAAGCGGAAAGCAGAGTGGAAGCAGCAATACAAGTCCGGTATGTGACAGAACAACAACACTAAAGCAGAGGAAGAATGAAGTGCAGTAGATCAGTATATTAAGCCTAAACTAGAACTGAACCTCAGCATATGTGGATGCCTCTCATCAGTTCAAACACTTGGTTACCTTCCATGAATATTGTAGATAGTGAGTCTCTTGTAGGCAGTGTGCCTCTTCTGAGCAATGTGCTTGGGCATTGAGCCCTAATTGACAAGTGCCATTTTGTACTACTTATTCTTTTAACAGAGAATACAATCTTGGGTTAGTCACCCCGTGGATTTTCCCTTAACAGGGTTTTCCATGTAAAAATCCTTGTGTTATGTGTGTTGATTTTATTTCTGCTCTCATGATTATGTATGCTCTTATGTTTTGATGATGCACTAATATTAAAGAAGCAAAGAAAGTTAAGATATTTAAGATACCTGATTCACTCCCCCCTCTCAATTATCTACCTTGTTTCTAACAATTGGTATCAGAGCTAAGTTCCTCTAAATAGAGCCTAATAGCTTGAGGAAGATCTGGGAATCCCAATGGATGTGTATGGTATGAAGGAACAAATTCAGTCTGCCCTAGATGATCTTGAGCAATCTCACTTTGAAGTCAATAAGTTGAGAGAAAGACTCAAACAAGCTGATGATTTCATAAATGAGCTAAAAGAAAAATTGAGTATCTCTGTGAAAAAGAGAAAGGATGTACTTTAACAATTAGCAAGTCAAAGTGAAGCTAATGATACTAATGAAGATCTGAATGAGAAAAACAAGCTATGTGAGAAGCTATCAAAAGAGGTCATTATGGTTAGACATGAAATGGAATCAGGGGTTATGAGATTCACCTAAGAAATTGAAGAGAAAAGGAAAATTGAAGATAATCTAAAACAATCTCTCAAGGAGAAGTTAGAGGACTGCCACAAAATGGATAGAATAATCAGGCATTTGGAATCTAATCAAACTTGAGAATCAGATAGACACTCTTAAAAGGGATCTTCAAACAACAAATGAATACAAAGAGAAATTCAAGATAAGCTTTGTTCAACTTGAAGTTCTTCTTGAAAGCCAAAAGAGGGTAGATGACAAGAATGGCTTGGGATATGAGAAAGGTGAAAGCTCCGGATCTGGTCAGAAGAACTCTGGATCAAGAAATCCAAGGCACAGGACTAGAAGACCTCCAGTAAGGCAACCAAATGCTCAAAGATATCCATCCTTCAATGGATACTGCTACAATTGCAACAATTTTGGTCATAAAGCAACTCAGTGCAGAAAAAGAATGAATCAGACTAATTCATCCTTCTCTGGATAGTGTTTCAACTGTAAAAGGTATGGTCACAAATCTCATGAATGCAGAAAT
Source organism: Cunninghamia lanceolata (assembly GCA_027924645.1). NCBI lineage: Eukaryota > Viridiplantae > Streptophyta > Pinopsida > Cupressales > Cupressaceae > Cunninghamia > Cunninghamia lanceolata. The sequence goes on along the minus strand of BSBN01000280.1, from coordinate 21,302,948 downwards.
ATGCAAATAAACAATTCATTCAATGGTAGATGCTTTGCATGCAATAGAATTGGACATATGGCTAATCAATGCAGATCTAGAGGTTATCAGTCACATATGCAAAGAAATGTTGTTTGCTACAATTGCAATAGAACTAGTCATATTGCCAAATTCTGCAGAAGTAAGAATCAGGATAAAAAGGGTCCGGTGCATCATAATCAAAATCAAGATAAAGGAAAAGGAAAAGTGAATGCAGATGAAGTTAAAAGGGAGATGAACAAGATTTTGGTAAAGAGAAGTACACAAAATGTTGGGGATGGATCTGCACTAGAATCTGGTGTTGATATTCCTTCCAGAAACTAAATAGATGAGCTTTAGCTTAGGGGGAGTCACAAAAGAAAATAAATTCCCCCAGCCAGTCAATTGGTGCCTAAATTTGGCACATGGAATATTGCGGATTAAAGGGCTCTCAAAGAAATGTCCAAATAACCCTCAGTAAAAATATGAAAGATTCACAAGGAGTTTCGAAGAATTTGATCAGTTAAGATTGATCCAGTTTGACAGCCATCCGATAAAAGCAGGATTCTCACAGTTAGATCCAGTGTGATTCAAAATTGAAATATCTTGACCTACGGATAAATGGCTTGATTGGAGGAGAAGAGATACATTGTCAATTATCATTAAAATTGATTCCAAGTGCACCTCAGTGATTTGGAAAGATCTCTCTCAAATCAAGGTCAGAACAAAGAAACCAGAATGACTTAAGGTGTGCATTTATTGCAATATGAATTTAGGGTTTGTGTAGAAATATAAGGGTTCTTTTATTCATCATTTGCACATTTGCATTCAAAAAGAAGAAAGGAAGAGCTCTGCAACAAGATTGCTCCAACTCTCTCAAAGATCAACTGCAGCATCAGATTCAACCAACGATCTTTCTCGGCTCATTTTGTGAACCCTAGAAGCACAAAAAGTTATTTCCATTCTTGAATATCTCTCTTTGAATCTTTTGCAAGATGGCTACTCCAAATGTTGTTAAGATCACTGATAGGCCACGCCCAAAGTTTAAGAAACACCCCTACAAATCCCTAGAAGTTGATCCCCTAGGCACCTTTTCTAGCATTCTGCATGGGGTTCTGCACATAGAAGATGTTAGGGTATACATCCATGTAAATATTGAGGAATTTGGAGAATCAAAGATGATGGATATCTACCATAAACAACTAATAGATGAAACCTTTGAACTCAAACCTCAATACAAGGTCATCCGCGATAAACATTTCAGACATTGCATCCACTTTCTTTATTTTTCTGAAGATGAATGGGTCTAGTATGTTCTTAGCAGAATACATGACAACTTCATGTGGTTGATGAGGCCATTCAAGATAACAAAAGATGCCATTAGGGCAGTAACCAGTTTACACTCATCCGGTGGGTTGCCCGCTCTTGAATCAGTCAAGAACCAAATAGTAAGTGAGGCTATCGGATCAAAGTTTGACAAAAGAGAAATGACAATAGAAGTTATCATGGATCCAGATATCAAATTTGCCTCCATGATAATTGGCTACAAAATATATCATTCCAGCAGGGAGAACTCTATATCTGAAACTACAATTTATACTGCATATCAGATGCTAAGGGAAAATGCAGACTATGATCTATGCGAGCTTCTCCTGAGCCAACTATTAGAAAATTTAGAAAAGATCAAGAAGGACAAGAAGAACTCATTCAAGTATGGTGGTTTAATATTGTGCTTATTCTTTTACTATATGAATGAGCTTCCTGGATCAAGTAGTTGGGTATGGCAAAATGATAGACTGGTTGCCATACAAATCAGAGATTATATGTATGGGCTTGGTGTGCCAAGACTCAAAATACAACACTCTAGGGATACTTCAAAAAATTCCAAAGTATGATGCAGGCCAGAGAAAGAATTCCCCATTCTTTAGTCAAAAAATACAAGGATACAGTGTGTTTCATGGTAGACACTGATCAATGCCTAATGGAGGCAATGGAGCCCAGAACAGTCTAGATTATGCCAATGGGCTATGAGGTAGATGAGAAAATCCTGGAGTTGCATGTCCAACACCTGCTGAGTCAACCTAAGGACCCTGAGGTAGAAAGGTTTGGAACCTTTCAATAATTGAGTGTAAAAATACATGTTGAACTAAGACAACCAGAGATAAAAAGAAAAGTGAGAAGGGAAGTAGAGGAAGTTGCCAAAAGATATGGCATTTCAAAAGAGGCAATTTATGCAAACAGAGAAAAGTTAGAAAGAACGGAGAAGGAGAAACAAGAAGCAAAAAAGGGAAGTGTTTCGGTACAATCCTCCTCCCAGACTAGATCCTCCAAGAGCTCTACACCTGCCACCTCTAAGTGCTCAAAATCCTCAAAACTGGAAGACAAGACATCCAGAAAGGGAGAGAAGAGAATGAAGACAAAGGCCACAAGGTCTTACATAAGCCAAAAGGATGATGAAGAAACAGAATCTGATGAAGAAGTTAAGAAAATGAGGAAGAAGAAGAAAACATCAAGGGAATCCTCTGCCGATACAAACAAAGAAGAAGAGGCAGAAGAATTTGTTGAAAGGCCTACTCTCTCCATTGATGATGTCATCAAGGCAGTCACTGTGGATGGGAATCTTCAACCAATGATAGAATTTATATGATGAGTATAGTGACACAAACAAAAGGATCTTGGAAGAAGCTACAATTAAGTACCTAAACATTTATAATAAAACATTCATTGAAATCATCTCTCTAATTCCCAAAAGTTTAGAGAAGGTACTTGAACTTAGAAATATCAATGCCAAGGAAAAGGATTTGGAGATCCGGGAACAGATTGCAATTCAGCTCTATCATTCCATTACTCCAAAACAAATGACCATGATCTTCAAGGACTGCAAGGATGAGTTCCGGAGCAAAGCAAGAATGAACAAACTTATGCTTGGAGAGACTCATCAAGTGGCAAAAGAGACTGAAGAAATACTCCGGAATGCATTTAAAAGATTCAATCTTCTTGTTATAGAGGACATAGATGATGAACCTTCTGCCATGGATGACGAAGGACTAAGTACATCAAAAGAAGAATCTATTGAGAAAATTGTAGAAGAGCCAAAGGAGATAGGTGAGGAGAGGACTAAGGACTTGGATTCCTCTATTCTGGAAGAGGATGTCCATGAAGAAGTAAACATCTCTCTTCTGGATCACCCTGCTGACTTTGAAACTAAAGGAGAAGGAAGAAAAGAGGAGAAATTGAGTCAAGTAGAGGAGAAAAAGGGAAGAGAAGAAGAACACACAGAGAAGATCTCTGATGACAGTTCTAAGGTTGCAAAAGAAAAGAAGACTCTGTCTCTAGCAAGAGACACTGTAGAAGCAGTGAAAAACTTCATGACCAAAGAGATGATGGAAATAGATGAACCAGAACTATTTCAAGGACCACTCAATTTTGACTCCATCTCTTCAGTCCAGACAATGAAGGTAGCATCTTTTGCTCAAGCTAAAGTAAAAGAAAAGCTTCTGAAGTCTCACATGGAAGACTATGAGCTGATAGAGATTGCATCTAGTGTGTTGGAGAAGATCATGCCATCCTTCCAAAAGGATCTTTTGGCCTCTTCATCTGGTAACTTGAAATCTCTTGTTAATTATGTTAGCACACATTTTGTTTCTTTAGAGAATTCGGCAGAAGCGAAAGTCTGGAAAGAGTTTTTGGGAAAGAGATTCTCTGAAGTACAGGGACTCATAGCAAATGATAGGAGAAATCTGGATATTGGGATAAAGAACCTAGAAAATGCTCTTAAAGATGGTGGAGAATTATACAAATTTTGTCTATTTTGGTCCACAATGACAGACGACATTGCAAAGAAGGTGGAAGAACAAGAGGTTAAACTGTCAAGTTTATCTCAGAATTTTGATCCTCTCACCTCATCCATAATGAATCAAGAGTGCTAGGCTATTTCCACTATAAATGAAATAAAGAGGCTTGAAAAGGAAAAGAAGAATATAATAAGCAGGATGAGTGAGCTAAGAGGGATAATTATTACTAAGTTAGAGGCAATGCATGAGGCCTTAATTGATGCTCAGACCACAGCCCGGACCAGTGATCTGGTAGACTTAAAGAGGACAGAAGCTTTTGCATTTTTGTTGAGTGGTCACATCTCAATTTTGGACAGGATGAAGCAGAGTTGGGCAACAAAATTTGTCCAGTTGAAGACCACTTTTGCAGATATACTTAAGTATATGTAAGTATAACATGTATATATACTTATGCGGCTATGTATAGGTTAGTTTTTGCAAATTTTGGTGTGCGGATTCCACCCTTTTCCATTGATGTCAAAGGGGGGGTAAGGAGTAGTGAAAAATGTGGAATCCAGCAAAGGGGGAGCTCTAGTAAAAATGTACATAAGACATAGCATCAGCCAAGGGGGAGTTTGCTACGAGAGTCATTTTTCACTAAGTGTTGCCATTAATGCCAAAAGGAGAGATTTTTGGCAAGAGACATTGTGTGGCTTCATGATTGTTGTCATTGATGGCAACAAAGTCTATCCCACACATCTGCAGAGCTTAGTATGCCTATACCAGAAGTCAAATTGAAGAAGTTTTGGTCTGGTGAACAAGAACAGAGCATGCAGCAAGGTCTGACAATCAAGTCCGGATCTCTCAGAGGATGTACCTCAGCAAAGTGTGGACTTGGGGAAGTCAAGAGGAATACCATGACTGCTACATACCATAGATTGAGCCTCCAGTGATGAAAGAGTGAAAAGATATGAGCATCTAAGTGTTGGGTTCCTGACAGGCAGAGTAGACTAAGGAAAAACTGATTGACAGAGCATATGACTTTAATCCGGATAAGAAATTGATGAAGGTCAAGCTATTTGAGAGATCATACATGGTTGGCCAACATGAATGATGACTTCTATGTCTATGTCTTTGATTCGCATCACATATTAAGCATGGATTATGCTGACAGATCAGTGTCTTGGAAATATCTTGAGTATTCCAGTTGCCGACTAGAAAGATGTTGAAATCCTTGGTGTAGATATATATACCAGATGGATTTCAGTATGAAGGTGTGTGTGTGTGTGGAAATAGTGTGCGAGATAAAGTAGAAAGTAGAGTGGAAGTAGCAATACAAGTTCGGTATGTGACAGAATAGCAGCACTAAAGCAGAGGAAGAATGAAGTGCAATAGATCCGTATATTAAGCCTAAACCAGAACTGAACCTCAGCATATGTGGATGCCTCTCATTAGTTCAAACACTCGGTTACCTTCCATGAACATTGTAGATAGTGAGTCTCTTGTAGGCAGTGTGCCTCTTGTGAGCAGTGTGCTCAGGCAGTGAGCCCTAATTGGCAAGTGCCATTTTGTACTACTTATTCTTTTAACAGAGAATACAATCTTGGGTTAGTCACCCCGTGGTTTTTCCCTTAACAAGGTTTTCCACGTAAAAATCCTTGTGTTATGTGTGTTGATTTTATTTATGCTCTCATAATTATGTATTCTCTTATGTTTTGATGATGCACTAATATTAAAGAAGAAAAGAAAGTTAAGATATTTAAGATAACTGATTCACCCCCCCACTCAGTTATCTGCCTTGTTTCCAACACATTTGGTACAGTATCAGGGTAGACCTTTGAACAAAATCTTGTGGAAGGTACGTGAGTTTGACCATGAAGCAATACTTGACACAATAAAGAGTAGGGCAGACCCGGATGGTTCATTGAATTAATTTGTAAATATTCACATTGATTTTGTAAAGTCATGTTACATTGAGTTATAAGTATGCACATTAATTTGTAAGGTTTGTCTTTTTTTATTTCCTGCTGCATTTTTACACATATACACATTTTTACATCATCATGTTATGCTTCATGGGGTTAGACCTAAGTGATGGATGAAGTTGATCCTGAGAATAATGTATAAAATCTAGGTAATGTATAAAATATAGGTGTCTCTAGGTGTCTTGGTTTCTAACTAGAGGGGTCAAAAAATAAAATTTTATTTTGATTGAGTCAATTGTATGTAATAAGGTCTTCTAAGACCATTTCATTTGTTTTTAAGTCACTTTGAGTCATTTAGGGTCAGTTTGAGTCTTTGAATCCTATTGCAAAAAAGTGTCAATGTTGTCAAGTTGCACAAATCAACTTTTGCATTTTTGCTGTCCTGCTCCTGATGCGACCAAACTGACAATTCCAACACATCCAGATGGGTACGTTTAGGCTAGGCATGGTCCTATTTTTCACCCAAACATGTTGAAACAGTCCGAGCTACATTGTACTGATGATATCCCTGAAGAGTCTAAAGTACAAAAAGGTAGCAATCTTTGATGAGATGTTACTCAAAAATTGTGTCACTTAGAAACATTCTGTGTGAGATAATGTGATCACGTAGAGTGCCTCTAGAATAACCTCTCTTAGTTTTTTATATCTCTGAGGCATTTTCCTGTGGTGAAAAGTTTTCTGTTGCCCCAAAAATCGTTAGAAGGAGGCAGTGTAAAGTTGCAAAGGGCTGTAACTTTCATCCTACTCCTGATGCAACCAAACTGACTATTCCAACACATCCGGATGGATACATTTACGTTAGGTATGGTCTTATTTTTTGCCCAAACATGTCAAAACAGTCCGAGCTACATTGTACTGACGATATCCCTGAAGAGTCCAAAGTGCAAAAAGGCAACAATCTTTGATGAGATGTTACTCAAAAACTATGTCACTTAGAAACATTCTGTCTAAGGAAACATGATCACATAGAGTGCCTCTACAATAACCCCTCTTAGTTTTTTATAACTCTGAGGCATTTTCCCGTGGTGAAAGGTTTTCTGCTGCCCCAAAAATCGTCAAAATGAGGCAGTGTAAAGTTGCAAAGGGGTGTAACTTTCGTCCTGCTCCTGATGCGACCAAACTGACAGTTCTAACATGTCCTGATGGGTACATTTATGCTAGGCATGGTCCTATTTTTCACCCAAACATGTTGAAATAGTCCGAGCTACATTGTACCGACGATATCCCTGAAGAGTCTAAAGGGCAAAAAGGCAGCAATCTTTGACGAGATGTTACTCAAAAACCGTGTCAAGTAGAAACATTCCATCTAAGGCAACATGATCATGAGAGTGCCTCTAGAATAACCTCTCTTAGTTTTTTATATCTCTAAGGTATTTGTCCATGGTGAAAGGTTTTCTGCTGCCCCAAAAATTGTCAGAAGGAGGTAGTGTAAAGTTGCAAAGGGGTGTAACTTTTATCCTACTCCTAATACGACCAAACTGACTATTCCAACACATCTGGATGGGTACATTTATGCTATTCATGGTCCTATTTTTCACCCAAACATGTCAAAACAGTCCGAGCTACATTGTACCGACGATATCCCTGAAGAGTCCAAAGTGCAAAAAAGCAGCAATCTTTGATGAGATGTTACTCAAAAATTGTGTCACTTAGAAACATTCCATTTGATGCAACATGATAATGTAGAGTTGCCTCTACAATAACCTCTCTCAGTTTTTTATATCTTCGGGGCGTTTGCTCGTGGTGAAAGGTTTTTTGCTGCCCCAAAAATCGTTAGAAGGAGGCAGTGTAAAGTTGCAAAGGGGGTAACTTTTGTTCTTCTCCTCGTGTGGCCAAACTTACAGTTCTAATGCATCTAGATAGGTACGTTTAGGCTAGGCATGGTCTTGTTTTGCACCCAAACATACCGAAACAGTTCGAGCTACATTGTATCGGCATATTAATTTCTTCCTAAGTGCTCATTTAGGTGTGCAGGGAGTCAAAGTGTGCCTAGATGAACTTAGCCCATTCCTTAGCCTTTCAACAATTTCAAACAAGGTGAGGTCTTTTATCCTTGGTTCTTGCCTCCTTCACAAGACTAGGCGCTAGTTGAAGGTTGCCCAAGTGACAATATGCACCTAGATTCTTTGGCTTATTTTCTTCATTTTGAATCAAAGTAACATCAGATTTCATAGTTTAAGCTTCCTCATGTTTAGGCGCTGATATGTGATGTTCTGAGCATGAAATAGTGCCTTGATGCTAATAGGTGTTCTCTCCAAGTTAGGTGCTCATCAAAGGTAAAATGAGTTGAAAATTGCACCTAAGGTTTTCATGTTTGTTAATCAATGCTTAAATATTTAAGAAAGTCTCCTTCATCTTAGGTGCAAATGTAAGGTTGTTTAGAGTTGAATGGGCACCTAAGCTAGATGAAGACTTTTTACCCACCTCATCCTTCAATCATTATAATTGTTCTCAAAAGACATCATCAAAACATGAAAAAACTCCAAGATTTGTAGTTTTAAGTTGATTTCCTCCAAGGCGCCAATGTGAGGTTGTTTTGATGGCAAAGGGCGCCTTGATTCATGATGTTGAATCTCCTTCCTCCTAGGCACCAAAATGGATAGTTTAGACAAGAAAAGACGCCTTAGTATACTTAGCTCATTTCTTGGCAATTTGATGGCTTCAATCACTTGTTCAAACCTATAGGAGACCATTTTACACTTAGGCACTACATCTTAGGATTTAGAACATCTTCCTTCAAGATGATCCAAGATGCTTATTCTCCTTCCACTTAGGCGCTCATTCATGATGATCCAAGTGATAATAGGCGCTTAGACTTCCTTTGGTAAGATTTAGTCATTTTGAAGGTTCTAACACTAGGTGCTATAGTTGGAAGTGATTTGAAGTTCATTTTCCTCTAGGCACCCAAAATGGATGGTGGAGACAAGAAAAGGTGCCTAGGCTTCTTTTGATGATTTTCAAAGTCTTCCTAAGTTATATTATGTTATATTGACCCTTAGGTGCAAATGCATGATCTAGGATGACTCTAGGCGCATATCCAAGGTGATATCTTTCTAGGCACAATCTTCACTAAGTTTAGACTTCACTTTACATCAAGGCACCAAAATGGATAGTTTAGAGAGAGACAAAAATGCCCCTAGAGGTATGATGCTTAGTTTGATGTGTTTGATTCAATCCTTTTTCCTGCCCTCATATCAATTAAATATGACCTTCGATTATGATATGGCACTCGAGCTTATGAGAGTTTACCAGAGATGCTAGTTGAGTTAGGTTGAAGCGCCAATGAACTAATGAATTAAAGACCCTTTAGTTGGTTGATTTAAGTGATAGTAACTTCTAATTATAAGTCAATATTAAATTAAAACAAAAGTACACTTTACACATGACAAGCAATTGAGGGTTTTAAAGTCTTAAGAAAAGTAGATTATTTTTAGGGTTTAATGCCCAATATAGGGTTTAATGCCCAATATGCAAAGCCTAACTATCAATAAGATTATGATTATGAAAGCTTGTGTCTTCTCTAACTTCTTATTGCAAGAACAAAACCACATCCACCATGAATATGAACCTTGCATCATATCAACCTTTCAAGATAGACCTTATCATGAAAACCATATTCACAACAAAACCTGCATGAACAAAACCACATCCACCATGAACATGAACCTTGCATCATATGAACCATGTTTGTCTTGTGTAACATCAACATGAATTGAGAGACCTTATCATGAAAACCATATTCACAACATCGTGCACCTCATGACCATCACCTACCTTGAATCACTGTATCACCTTATCAACATCATGGCATCAACCTTGACATCAATGACAAACAACCTTGACCCTTTGACTTCAATGACAAACTTGAACCTTGATTGTTGATGACTTATGGAAGCCTATAGCCCCAATGTTATGTTGCATACTAAAATTAGGTAAGACTCAATGTAATCTCATAACCTCACCATATATGCAAGAGGAATTATATTTAATAACCACAATGGTCATCAGGTGCTCATAAGCATATGATTTTGACTATCTTATTCAAAACAACAAACATACTCTTTGCATCCCAATATGGTATAATAACAAGAAATTAAGAAATATTTTCAATGACCAACTCATACAATTAGACTTTAAATATTTGAAGTAGCCATCTACAAATATCCATTCAAACGTGGATTTATAATGCAACTATAGACGCCATCAATAAAAAAGATTTGTATTAACTAAATATCCATATAGGCATACATCAATATCTGTCGATATAAGTATAACATCTATACAAAATAGCCATATAGGCTTACAAGAATGCCATATAGGCATACAATGTCAACTATATGCAATACAAAATATATGTCCACAAATGCCATATAGGCATACAACAAAGGAACACAATAAAAAGTCATTCCCCTCTGGCTGGTGAAGAGAATAGATCACGGGAAGCCTTTAATCTTCTAGGGGATGGAGACGGATATGTGGGTGGTCTACTATGAACCTGAGGGCTGCTCCTCCTATTTAGTTCTTCCTGCATCTTTAGCTATTACAATAAAAAGTATAGACATTAATATATAGAAATTACATGTTATAAAAAATGAAACATTTAACAAAATAATTACTTATCGCTACCATATAATCTGTCTCCTCACTTGCCTTAGTAGCAGGAATAGGCGGTGGTGATGTCATGTCCTATAGAAACCATCCAAATAGAAATTAAACTTCAAATCAATAATCGTTTCATTTTTCAAAAATAAACTATTATAACAATGAATGTAAATTGAAATTTACTAATCTGCCTCATACCCCTGTCAATGCCAAGGAGTTATGAATCACAGAGGTCACACCATGCTCCATTGCCCTATGAACATTGAGAGGTGTCTCTGCAGCCTGCATCATCTAGAAATAAAACAACATTATTCAATTACGAAAACTATAATAGTGATGTAAATCATGGCTCCTAACATACACACACATTCATCTAAACATGGAAGTACACACAATAAAGCACACAAGTTACATACAAAATTCTAGTAAGTATAATTCATTCATTAAACTATTTATTTTATTACCTCCATGAAGCTTTGAAGTCCACCACCGCTGACAGGTGTTGCCATGAAATCTCCAATATTAACCTATTCAACATATAAAATAAGATATTAGAATACCATTCATATAACGATGCTATTCACATGTAATATTTATAATTGTTTACTAGTTACATACCCTGACAGTAGATGATGTAGTGTAATATGCAGGTGGAGAACCACTGAAAACTGCATCAACGCTATGACCCTGAAATTTCATTAAAATCATCAAACTAAATTAGTTAATCTTGCATTTCAAAAATGAAATTTAATAAATTAAATTCAATAAACTTGCTAATATTTACCTGAGTATCAAGGCCGAAAGTCTCACTCAGGAGGGTATCTGTCATCACCATCTGCTCAGCTGCAGATGTAGCTTGTGCACCTGCGTCCTAACTATCCATGGGGTCATAACCATAGGCTGACCTGCAAGTCTGACAAGCATGGGATGGGACCCTACTCCTCGCACTATCTCCCAACCCAGGGACTGGCATGCTCTATGATGCTCTGGGTCAAGGCACTAATGGACTGAAGTGTATCGACCTCAACACTCTCCTTCACAATGAAAGGGATAGAAACATGCTCACGGGCTGGTCTGCTGATTATTCATCTCACTGCCCACTGTGGGTCAACACGTGCCCCTGGTCTATCTTGTGCTAACGCCCCACCTCTACCCTGGAAGTCCTGCATATCAAAATAGTTTGGCACTTTATTGAGGACAAACTCGCAGTAGAGTTTCCTCAAAAAGTATTGTGAGACCTCATTATTATTGCATGGAGGATGGTCAAAAACCATCCACCACCTCTACCCAAAATTATCCCTTATCGCTTGGTTGTTGCACCAATGGATAGGGAACCTCTTGCATGTAATGGGTGGAGGTTGATTTGTTTGTGGGTTTGTGAAAATGGAACACAAGTCTAATTTTGTAATTTGTAACTTTTTCACATCTTGATATGATAGCTTGTTTGCATAATAGTCTCTAAACTCTCTCCTCTTATCCAACCAACTAGATATTTGCTTGCCAATTGAATCTACATTTGATAACATAGATTCAAGAGATTCAGCAAGTGTGGACCTATGCAAGGTTGAAGTTGAAGGATCTTTCAACCTTGCAATTATGTCTTCAATTTCTTTTTTATTATTTTCAATTTGCCCCATTAGATTTTCTTGTGTTCCAGGGGCATGTTGAGGAATGGATGGAGGAGTTTGTTGTTCGAGTTATTCTTTGGCAGGTATTTCCTCTTCAGGATTTTGTGGATTTTGAGGAGGAGGAGGAGGTGCATTAATATTTCCTGACAATTAAGGAAATTTACATCAAAAATCAACTCAAACCTACCTATTTAGAAACAAATTCAAACAAAAAAATAAATAAAACTCACTCCTTTGGCTTGCTCGACATTGTGGCGGCATTTTGGCAATGAATCGGTAAGATTTTGGTGTTGAATCGAGTTTTCAAAATGCGAGCGCACTTCTTAGGGTTTGCAGGCCGCGGGTGTAGAGGAAGATAAAGAAATGAAATGAGCACAAATGCTCTTTTTTATATATATAATCAGTCATAACGCGTTCGCGTTATAACGTAAGCACGTTATGGTTTGGTTTTGCCGAGCCTTAGGCTCATCACTACCAAACCATAATGCAAGCACGTTATAACGTGCTCGCGCTATGTATTCATTTTTTTTGAAAAAATTTTGGCCACTTTTTGGCCCCCCAACTTTTTGCACTTACCCTCAGGGTGATTATGTTTTATTCATTATGATTATCAGTAGAGTTGATTGTTATAACATATTATAAGCATATCTGAATATTATTTATATATGAAAAATTATTCATAATGGACTAACCACAACTTGGTGTTTGAGTGTGATAGGATCCATCTTTTACCTCTAATGAATGGGAGAGTATCATAGAAGAGAGGAATCTAGTTCCTTTCAAGGTCTCCTGCATGACTTTTGCACACACACACACTAATCATCTTCATGATTTCATAGAGGGTGGGATAGTAGTTAGTTGTGAGTTAAAATTGTTTTTTGCTTCAGTTCTTTGTTAATAACTCCATAAAGATTATTTTGAATATAAATACATATAAGACATATACGTATATATGTATATGTGTATGTAAGTAAACTAATTATGAATATATGGTGCATATGCCTATACACGATACATATAGATATATATGTGTATATGAGTATGCACACATATATCATAATTAATTAATACTTAAGTACATCTATATATATATATTGTGTGTGTGTGTTTGTGTGTGTGTGTAGTATATATGGAATAATGAATAATGTTCAAATGCGATAAATGCTACCATCATATAAAGTAATTAAATAAAACTTCTAAGTGAAAATAAAGGATAGAGAAATCACTCATCCGTAAATAAAATCAGAGTAATGTTATTATTTTGTTTAACTGGAAAGAATATGTAAAATAATTACTATGCTTGTTGGTAGGCGGAAATAATTACGGTAGATTATTTTATTGGTCTGCAAGTATAGCTTTTATTTTAATTAGAAAAAGAAGGAAGAGATTTATGAGAATGGTAAATATTTTTAGCACTATAATTATAGATAATAATAAATTATCCTCTCAGCTAGAGGATTTGTCATGTCGACATCTACAGGAAAGGAGACAGTTGGCAACCATGTCTTATGAGGTGTTAAACTGAGAACATAGGAATTGTTATCCAGGCTTTACTTGGCATATTTTTATCATGAAATAAGACACCTGGAACCTGGAAAGGAGTGAGGACAAGTCTATTAAAAAATAATAATTTAGAATGTGAAGTGTGACAGTAGAGAGAAATAAAAAAAATAAGGAAGAGAAGAGGAAACAGGAAAGGAAGCCATAATACAGACAAACGACAGAGAGAAATAAAAAAAATTAGGAAGAGAAGAGGAAGCAGGAAAGGAAGCCAAAATATAGACAAAGCAATTAAGTTTTTTTCAGTGGTATTAAGGTATGATCATCTGGTTCTTATCTAAGCATTGTTTTGTCATGAATGTGTAACAGATAAACTATTTCCTATATTTTTTTATTCTGCTATGCAAATAGGGATTTGCCTAGATATACGTTGTTTAATCAACTCAATAGCACATAAGCAATCCTCTTAAATGGTTTTCAAAAGAGTTGCACATCCTTTTTTATCTTGCATACAATGGTAAGGGGGCAGGACTTGCCCTCAACTGGGGAGCTAACAAACAAGATATACCAGGAAAGGGTTAAGATTCTTTTGAATATACCACACTAACTCCTTTGGTAATTACAAATAAAATCATTTGTAATAATATTAGTTTGAATAGAAACCTCTCTGGACTGTCATGAAATGATAAATGCCAAATATCTTTTGCCGTTTCAGGGGTTTAAATAAAAAATAATTGTGAAATAAATTAAACGTATTAACAAATTCTAAAGAATCACCAGACAATTACTATTTCTTGATTTTATTAGTGTATTTTTTTATGGTGAGGCTTGGTGCTCCAAGACTACCACTTACTTTCTAGGATGCCAAACTTCAACAATCATGTAGATAAATTCTCTGCCAGATGATAAGAACTGTTTCACAAAGGTAAAGTGGTCATTGTGACCCAGGGATTATCATATGAATAGAAGGCCAAGTAAGACAACTCTTTTACCCTTCATTAAAAGGATCAACTACTTATTCAGTTCAAAATCATTGTCTAGTAGCTTGTCCAATCTTAGGTCAGAACCAATGGTATCGAGAGAGCTGTCTCACCAGTAGGAAATAAGAAAAATCAATAATAAAGTGGCCTAAATATACGTTGTTTAATCAACTCAATAGCATAGAAACAATCGTCTTAAATGGTTTTCAAAAGAGTTACACATCCTTCTTTTATCTTACATACAATGGTAAGGGGGTAGGCCTTGCCCTCAACTGGGGAGCTAACAAACAAGATGTACTAGGAAAGGGTTAAGATTCTTTTGAATATACCATAGTAACTCCTCTAGTAATTACAAATAAAATCATTTGTAATAATATTAGTTTGAATAGAAACCTCTCTGGATTGTCATGAAATGATAAATTCCAAATATCTTTTGTTGTTTTAGGGGTTTAAATAAAAAACAATTGTGAAATAAATTATACGTATTAACAAATTCTAAAGAATCACCAGACAATTACTATTTCTTGATTTTATTAGTGTATTTTTATGGTGAGGCTTGGTGCTCCAAGACTACCACTTACTTTCTAGGATGCCAAACTTCAACACTCATGCAGATAAATTCTTTGCCAGAAGATAAGAACTGTTTCACAAAGGTAAAGTGGTATTATCATATGAATAGAAGGCCAAGTAAGACATCCCTTTTACCCTTTAAGGATTGACATTGAAAATTGAGGCTAGAAATAGATCATGTAAGTGTACAAAATTGAAATACATCAAAATTACTTATTTACATATACAAAATTTGTAGTCCAGTATGGTAGATTGTTTGTGAAAGTGCAATTTGTGGAAACAATAAAACAATCATTGTTGAACAATTTTCACAATGAAATTGTTAACAGATACTGTAAAAGTTCCTTGCAAATGGAATTTGTGTAACAAGAACACTATAGGCAAAATGTCATCTTTATACTCCTCATATGTTATTTCTGCAAGCTTTGGAAAACTTTGTTTAAGGAGGTCTCCATCTAAGCAATAGTCAATGTTTCCTTCTTTCCTATACAATGTGCAAGCTAGATTGTGACGGTAGAAAAATTACGTGGTTGTTTTGCAATACGTGCAATTGGCAAATCCTTTTTCAAGAGACTTGTGAAATATCATGGAGCGATTACATGTGCTACAACAAGCTTCGAAGGGTGGCAAGTGGACATTCTTTGGCTTTAGTGTGACAAGTACCTATGAAAAAAAAATTGTTATGTATTTTGTAGGGAACTGAAATAATTTAATAGATATGTTATGTAAATGTAAAAAAAAATAATTTTTTGTGCTCTTGCCTGAATGTTACATTTTGCAAGAGATTGCAGCTATGCTCTTGTGCATGCATTGTTAAGCTCCTCAAAAAATGTTGCTTGTGTTGTGTGCATTACGTTTGTACCTTGTGAAGGTCATTTCTAACAACATTTTTGACAAGGAGGAGTGACATGTCTATTTTTGAAAACATTTGTTGTAAATATGCACATAAATCTGTGTTGGTACTTGAGATAACAACCTACAAAAGAAAATTGTTAATGAATTTAAGTTTATAAGTATAGTTGAATATGAAACTAAAATATAGATGGTTAGAAATATACAGTTGCCATGTCTTCTTGGAGATCTCCATCTTTGACATGTAATTCAAACTAGTTTTTGTTCAAATGATAAGATTTCTCTATTGCTCCAAATGAACCAACAAAATAGTCACAGTCTACTTGTATTAGTTGGGAGATAGTGACGTCTGGAGTTAATCTACATTTTTTGTAAACAATTGGCAGACTTTCAACTATGCTTCTACTAGTTAAGATAAGGCAACAGTCTACATCGCCTCTTTCATATTGAGTTTTAGTCTTGATTAAAAAGTTGGTGATGTGAATGCTAGACCCAACAAACATACGGGGCAAGAATGTATTGATTAGATTGTTGCTAATGTTTATAGTTATAGTCATTTGACCGTTGCAATCTACAAGATCCGCATGTCTATTTCTGCCTTTTTTTGGGTGTTGGTGTACTTGGTACAAGTAGGACCATATACAACAAGGACATCTCCTTCGAATACAAAACTAGTTCATTCTGTGCAAAGCTCCATTATTGTATTGGGTTTTGTGTTTGTTGAAATTAGGTTGTAAAGATGAATTGCGTAGTTAATTCTATGTTGTAAACATATATTCTAGTTGTCAACATTGAAGAATAGAAAATGCACATTATTATAATTTGTGCAAATATAAATTAAAGATTTTTCACTATGTATGTTGGTGTTTGTAGAAATCTATGAAAAATGTAGAACCATATACATACCTTTTTTACAACATTTGTATAAAAGAAGACTATTAAAAATTAATACCTTTCTTTGTTGCTTTGAGTAGTCATTCTAGTAAGAGATGTGCTATTTAGTTCGATGCTTTTCAAATGACTGTAGTAAGAAATGAAATTGTTAGTCATGAAATTTTTTGAAAATACTATTTAATTTTTTATTAATTTGGAAGAATTGACAAGTCTCACCATTTTGTTATGCGTTCTGTTGTAGTTACAGAAAATGCATGTTATTCTCAATCGTGCAAATATAAATTAAAGATTTTTCACTATGTATGTTGGTGTTTGTAGAAATATATGGAAAATGTAGAAGTATATACATAACTTATTAACAAAATTTGGTAGAAAAGAAGAGTATTAAAAATTAATATCTTTCTTTGTTGCTTTGAATGGTCATTCTCATAGGAGAAGTGCTATTTAGTTCGATGCTTTCCAAACGACTGTAGCAAGAAATGCAATTGTTAGTCATGTAATTTGTAGAAAATACTATTTAACTTTTAACTAATTTGGAAGAAATGATATGTGTGACCATTTTGTTATGTGTTCTTTTGTAGGTACAGAGAAAGATTCATCAAGATCATCTACATCAAGATCTTCTTCACTGATTTCCATGTTTTTGAGAAAACTGCAAAATACTTTTATTTTTTACTTCTATAGTAATCTACTATTAAAATAGTTTTTTTTCTATTACATTTAGATATATTTCTTATATATTTGGAAATTGTTTTGTAGTTGATTTTTGGCTAGTATACATACTTTTCGTCTGATGTAATATTGGTTGTATGGACAGTCATTGTTGGAGTGTTGTTAACTTTATTCATGTCCAATCGCCTTTGACAAAACAAATGTGTTAGTCAGCTATGTTTTTTCAAGACAATATTTTGTTAAAGAAAATAAATTATGTAAGTTCATGTAATTTACTCTTTATTTGTGCCTTGTTGTGCTTTTGCAGGTATTGAAGTAGATACTCTGTTTTGCCCAATACTCATGATTTCAAGTTACTTGCAAAACAATATTTGTATTATTTTTCATTATATGAATTAAGATCTGTATAACAGTATAACTAATGAGTTTAAGTACTATTTTTTAACTAAGAGTTAATGTATGTAGACAATAAAATATTTTGTCATATAAATTTGTTGTACATGATTACCTTTTCCAAGATGCAGAGCATGGCTAGACGATGTTGGCAACATGAAATAGAAGAGTGTCATGATCTGTCCAGTACGATTTGAATCTTTGAATTTTTTTTGTATTTGCATAATTGTTTGTCCACACATGATCAGTAATGGTCCTTGAGAAAAGTTTTGTATTTTCCTGTAATAAGTGCAAGTTGTGTATTTACATGTTCTCTTTAAGCATTTCTAATTTTTTTGAGGAGTTAGAAATGTTAATGTTGAAACCACCTGCAATGTAAATAAGGCTTCCAGTAGAAGCAATTGTCATTGCTTTGTTAACAATTTCTATAATATTTGTAAGCGATGCTACTGGTCTGGTATAGATATTACAAATATAAAGGCTTTATTTACTAAATATCAGTGGACTCAATATTGCTTCAACATTATCTTCAATAAGTGGAATTGCATTTGATATTTGTATATGTTTTTTTGTGCAGGTCATTATCCCATGTATATGGTATGCTACAGAGCAATTATATTCTGGTAATGCATCATTTGTTATCAGTTTTTCCAAATATGTATCTTGCAGACAAATAATGTCTGATGGCATTAAATCTTTGTCATGTACAATGTCTTGTTTGTGTGGCTGGAAATGATGAGTGTTCAATGTAGATATGGTAATACATGATGTTTGAGTTTTGTAATGTATGTCATTTTGAAGAGTCCACTTAGCTACTGTTTCTAACCGTGTCATTTCATCTATGATTTTTGTTCTTACTTTAAAGTTTTTTGCAGTTAGAGGGCTTAACAAAAATAATGTTTCAATTGTTGATGTGCGGGAAAGAGCTGTGTAAGTTAACCCATGTTTGTGTACACCTAAGGGTTCAAATGCAAGGCCATCCATTGTAAGCCCTTGTGATCTATTTATTGTTCGAGCACATGCTAATTGTACTGGAAATTGTTTCCTAACAATATTCTTTTGCTAAGCATTTAGTTTTAGGATTGGTTTGGCAAATCAGAGTATTGGTACCCATCCATTGTTAATATATGTTTGGTTTAAATGTGATAGTTTTGTAGCTTGAGCTTTTCCTATACGATAATCATTGAATTCAATCTATATAATGTCCATGTCATCATGTTGTGTATATGTTTTGAATATTCCATATGATCCATTTACGAGACCATCCTGTGTATCATAGTTTCCATCATAAATTTCAACTAGTATGTCTTTTTTTAACATAATTTGGTTTGCTAGATTTGTATTATCTTTGAACAATTGTTCTACATTAACAGAATTATCCCGTTCGTTAATTGCATTGATTTTTATTAGTTGTCTAGGTAGTGAAAATAATATTTTTTGATTGTGTGCATTAATATCTTTTCTCTTGTAAAAAAGAAATGGAAATGTTGGATCAATAGGTGTATGTCGCAAGCATTTGTTATTCAAGTATGCTATGTCACTATCTGTTTGAGAGTTTGTTCATATTTTGTTAAGAATATCGATGAAGATTTCATCTTTTTGTCTCATAGTTCTTTGTAAGGTATAGCATTTGATGTTTTCCCAAAAATTGTATGGAACTAGTTCGGTGTCTAATTTTATAGTTTCAAACACTAGACAATCATGTATAGGTTCTGCTTGATAGAAATCACCACAAAAAATAATGTCTAAACCACCAAAATATTTATTAGGTGTTTGCATGATGTCACACAATCTTTTATCTATGTAATGCAACAGTCTCGCTCCAACTAATGAGATTTCATCAATAAGGATAATACGCAATTGTTGATGTTCTTTTGTCAATATATCTAATTTGTCTGAGCTCAATGCAATAGTAGTGGATTTGTTAAATCATATGAATAGTGCATAGTGCAAAGTTGTGCCTTTGATATTGTAAGCTGCTTTACCTGTGTATGCGAGTAACAAGCCCTTTATCTTATCTGGGTCACTATCAATAGAGTTATTATATATACGTAGTAGGCCTTGGTATATAGCTTTGGCAGTGAATGTTTTTCCTGTTCCAGCACCTCCTGTTAGAAACAAATGCAATGGTTCAAGTAATTTATGTTGTTTTTTTAGTAGTATGTCCTTTACTATGGCTTGTTACTCTTTGCTTAGCATTCTTCAAACATTGTAGTATTCTGTGTTGTCAACTAAGTTTGGATGTTTAGCAATTTCAAATGGTCTTCTCATTTGTTTGTTGTAGAATTTAAGTTTTATTGTGTCTAGATCCAATTGCAAATTGTATTGTTCATTATATTTGGGGTTTAAGTTTTCAACATTGTTTGTTTCTGTACAATTCTCTTTTTCAATATTGACAAATGTCATTAATAGCATTGTCCAAATCACCCCATAGCTCATTTATATGGTATGTGTACTTTGCTTGATTAAGTTTTACTATCTTTTCATTATCAATGAAAGCGTTTTCCCATGTTGTGAAGCCTGTTTTCAATATGTTTTCATCTATAGAAAATGGGACATATAGTAAAACTTGTTCTCTATAATAGTTCTCGATGTCAACATGTTTATTGTATCTTATATATCGAATAATTTGTGGTCTACTTTTTTTAATTGTCCTTTTCTTCTTGTGTATTCTACGACAAATTCTGCTAGACAAATATTTGCCAATATTTTAGGGCATGCTATATAATGGTCAATTAAACTTTTACAAGAAACATTTTGTAAATCATCTAGCTCATTTTTTAGCTATGTGGAATTTTTCAAAATAAATGTACAATTTGTTGATAACTGAGAGGGGGGGTGAATCAGTTATCTTCAATTATTTTAGCTTTTTGAACTTTCTTAATAATTAATGCAGCATCAATTCAAATAAGAAAACATAACCATGAAATGGAAATACACATGATACAATATTTTTGATGTGGAAACCCTGTTAAGGGAGAAAACCACAGGGTGATTAACCCAAGATTGTATTCTCTGTTAGAAGAATAGAAATACAAAATGGCACTTGCCAATTAAGGCTCACTGCCCGAGCACATTGCTCACAAGAGACTCACTGTCTACAAGTTGTAACAAGAATAATAAGATACTTGAACTGATGTGAAGCATCCACACATGCTGGAGTTCAATTCTAGTTAGGCTCAGTAAATTGATCTGCTGCACTTCATCCTTCCTCTTCTTTTGTTTTGCTGTCCTTTCACATACCAGACCTTCCTTACTGCTTTCACTCTGCTCTTCTCATTTTCTTTGCGCACCACACTATATAAATTTTTTTTTCTTATCGAAATCCATCTGGTATATATATCCGCACAAAGGATTTCATCCTCTTTCTAGTTGGCATCCGGAATAGTCAATATTTCCTAAACTTTAGTCTGTCGGCTAAATCCTTGCGTCCCAAGTGATGCGGATCAAAAAGAAACTTATATAAGTTGTCTAATAAGTTGGCCTATCATGAATGATACCTTAGGAATCTTTATCATTATCAACATCTCATCCGGAATAACTTCTGATGCTCTGACTGTCAGTTCTTCCTCTGTCTGTTCTACCAAACTAGACCCCAGTACTTAGAAGCTTATATCTCTTCACTCTTTCAACACCGGAGGCTGAAACCCTAGAATCTATCAGTCAAGATACTCCTCTTGACTTTCCCAAGTCTGCACTTTCCAAGGATACTTCCTCTAATAGATCCGGACCTGACTGTCGGACCTTCTGCATGCTCTGTTCTTGCTTACTGGACCTGTAAGTGTAGACACCCAAATTTGTCCATGTCTAGCGACACCTTGTTAAATCACTAATCCATTAGCTAATTAATTAAATAAATTTTATTTATTTAATTAAAATCCCATTCTCATCCACTTAGCCAATTAATTAAATAAATTGTATTTATTTAATTAATTCCACATCATGTCTTATCTCATTTTATGCATTTATCCTATTAATTAAATAAATTTTATTTATTTAATTAAAATCCCATTCTCATCCACTTAGCCAATTAATTAAATAAATTGTATTTATTTAATTAATTCCACATCATGTCTTATCTCATTTTATGCATTTATCCTATTAATTAAATAAATTTTATTTATTTAATTAATTTCCAACTCATATCCCAACTAATTCAAATATTTTATTTGAATTAAGCCCTCATCATTTATCACATTTCAACACTTGTCCATTTCCCATTCATCATATGTTGTAAGACAACTTTCATTTAAAATCCTTCACATGCACAACTAATTGGACCTAAATTTAGTAACTTTCAATCCTAGCCATTCACATAGCCTCTGAATCTCCACCGTTGATTGATCTTGGTTGAGTTCTATATAAACACCCTCTCATTCCATATGAGACATCCAGCAATCTAGTAATCTAGCAATCATATAGCACCTACATTATCATCTTGAGCATCTGAGCATTTGAGCTTTTTATCATCCATAATGGCAACTTTCAGCTTTGTAATTGCTTATTGTTGAAGAAGCAGTCCACATCTCTCTCTCTCAAACAAGGAATCGCACGGTCTAGGTGATGTTATGCTTGAATTGCATTGTTCTTTGATTTCATTTAGATTAGATTCCTTGATGATGGTAGGGTTAGGGTTTCATGACTATGTCTGATCTTCCACACCTGACTTTCATCTATGACATTTTGGCACGCCCGGTGGGACCCACGTCCCTGATTAACTTCATTTTTTGGAGTTGTTTCTTTGAAGATCAGATTTTGTAGGTGCTCGCAGGAAATTCCAGTCGCTTTTGAACAAAAATCCGCCGCTTCCAAATTTCTGCATCGCTTTTAAGCTGGAACAGGCCGCATTTTCCACTCCGGATCGCCTTTAAACGAACAGTCGTCGCTTGAGGTAAAAAGTATCGCTTTTGATTTTAAAATGTTCACCTGTTATTTTTGCGGTTGCTTTGACAGTATTTATCGCTTTTGACCTAACAGCCGCCGCTTTTACACATAATCAGGTCGCTTTTAACCTAACAGTGGCCGCTTTTGCACAATTTAGCATCGCTTTTGATCTAACAGTACGCGCTTTTATACCAATCTGAGTCGCTTATGAGCTAATAGTGATCCCCTGTGCAGGTTAAGGTTTTAGCTTTTGCTTGCAGATACAGGTCGCTTTTGTCTTGCAACAAATCGCTTCTGGGTATATCTGGATCGCATATGAGTCGACAGAGGCCGCGTTTGACTTCATTAGTATCGCTTATGGACTGATAATACTCGCTTGTTAGACTAGGGTTTTTTTTGTCGGCTGTGTTTTTGTAGATACTGTTCGCATTTAGCCCTCAATTGATCGCTTATGGCCAATCTGCATCGCTTATGAGCTAACAGGTGTCGCATCCTGTGTTTTTACGCGTCGCATATGATCTGCAGTATTTCGCCTCTAATATAATGGAGGTCGCTTTTGATCAGCAGTGAATCGCATCTGGTAAGTTCTGTTGTTTTCAAATCTGTTTCAGTTCTAGTTTAATTTTTGGCTATTAACTGGGTATTTGCGCAGCATCTTATCGATTTGTCCAAGAAAGGAGGTTATCAAACTACTGACATATCTGTTGCAGGTTCGATCGGTCCAAGATTTGTGGTTTTTTTCACTAAATTAGACATATTTGGGCTTGGTGCTTAAAATGAACTACTGTTTGCTCCGTGCTTGATTTATCTTTTTGATTGCTTGCATGTGCCTGATTGTAACCCAAATTTAATGACAAAAGTATCCTCTCCCCTTGCCTATCAAATGGATCTTGGGTGTATGAGAACTTGTCATTATCTTTAGAGGGCCTGCCTTCCCGGTGTGAGAAGGGATACGACCCAAGCGGTAACGGGCTAAAGCCAAGTCCTTCCGAACCGCTATATAAGAAAAGTGTTTGTGTCGAAAGCCACAAACAACGGGTGTAGTTGTGTTATACTGACAGCCAACCTCCCCCAAAACCCTCCAAGGTGCAACCCTTGGAGGCTGGGAGACTCCATAACGGAGAGTAGCGCTGCTGCACGTATAGCCACCCGAACGGATGCCCTTATTAGCAACTTTGTGTAGTAGCCAAAAACCTTCTATCTGTTGACGCAGAGGGCAAAACCCTTGAAGCAGCCCCGATTCATGCGGTTCTTAGCTGAGGTAGCAGGGACAATCTAAAGGTTTGGAGAGGGTCAAGCCTTATAAGAATCCCAGATCTTGGTATGCGTGAGAAGTGTGTGCAAATGTAAGGAGGAGCCGGTGCTACCAAGATCCTGGAGCTACCCACTTTGAATAGGCGCAGCTAGGGGATTCAACAGATACTGTCCTATCCTAGCCTAGGTTGTATCAGTTTGTGCTTGTTGTGAGTGTGAGTGACTGTTATCACTGTTTTCTTGCTGAAAAACTGCAAAATCAGACAACTGTTACACAAACACAGTCGCTTTTGAACCGAAACTGCTCGCATAAACCACAGACATCACTTCTGAACTGTAGTAATTCACTTTTTGCCTGAACTGCATCACTTTTAAACAACAAATGCCCGCATATTGCCTGAACAGAATCACTTTTAAACCACAGTTGATCGCCTTTTGGTTGAACAGAATCGCTTTTAAACCACAGTTGATCGCCTTTTGGTTGAACAGAATCGCTTTTAAACCACAGCTGATCGCCTATTGCCTGAACCAAGTCGCATCTGAGTCATAACCAATCGCATCTTGTCTGAGCCTAATCGCTTTTAAGCCGCAGTTATTCGCCTGATTCATGAACAAGCTCGCCTCTGAACAACAGACTGTCGCCTATAGGGATATCTGAGTCGCCTCTGATTAACAAGAAATCACCTTTGAACCAACAGTCATCGCCTCTGGCATAGCATTCGCTTCTGGTTAGCACTGTCATTTGTCTGTCAAAACTAAACCAGGTCGCATCTGAGCTATCATTAATCGCCTTTAGCATCCTTTGAGTTGCATTTGAGCTATCATCAGTCGCCTGTAGCTAAAATACCTGCAAACCTTAATCTATCAGTTGAATTAGCCTCAGGTCTAGCTTGCTTGAATCTCATATATCAGCTTTCAGACTTCTCTTTGATCAACAGCAAATACCTGGACTTTGTCTCCTATTTTTGAGCTTATCAATCAATCACAACTCATGAGCTTTTCCATCTTTTTGAGACCCCAACCAGCAAGTCAGACATCAATCCAATCATTTCAATCAGCAAACAACCTTCAGTTTTAGCTTCAACCAACAAACATCCTTCAGCTTTAGCTTCAGCAAACAATCTCTTTTAGCTTTAGCTCCAACAAACATCAGTAGCAAACAATCTTTCCCTTGAGTGATTAAGCTACCTCTAGGGACAACCAACAACAACTCAACCAAAACAAATCAACCAAGCAACTTAGCCAAACTAGCAAACCAAAACAACAACCAATCAACCAACTAGCCAACTATCATCTTTTGGGTCTCAAAACTTTGACAAGCTCAACTTCATCATCAACATCATGCCTCAAACTAGGAGTCAATATCGAGCTGAAATAGAAGCCAAATTGAAAGCTGAAATGGACGCCAAATTGCAAGCTGAGATGACACAATTCACAACACCTCTTAAGGACGCAACTCAATTCACAACTGGTATGCCTTCTCATATGTTTATACCTCAAGGATACACTAGGGGCAAATCATCTTCACAACAAATGCAACCTCCACCATCCTTGGAAACTTTCGAAGAACAATCTCAAGACGACTCATCAGAATTCCAAGATACCTATCTATGGGACCAAGTCGAGAAACTCATGATATCTGAGCCTGATCACTGTTTTCTCCAACTTGCTCGCATGGGTGCTAAACTACCTAAAGATTTTGACATATCGGCTATTAGAGAGCAAGATCCCAACACTACTGTTGTTGTTGCAAATAGACCATCTACTATAGTCACATCATCTCCTATTACATCGCAAACATCGTCCTCATTGCCTATTGTTGCTTCATTTGAGTTACCACGATCAGAGCATACTTTAGAACCATTGATAGTGCCCACCAATGTGCTCCCTCTCATGTCACAAAATCTCAACATTCCACCTTTTCATGTCCCTCAACATATCTCTCCTTCTACCATGACTGTTTCCATGCCTCATGTAACACAAGCTGTCCATGCAACACAAGCACAAACACTTCGAGCATCACAAGCTAGTTCCATGTCTTATGGTGTGCAAACCTCCCAAACTATTCCAACAACACATGTTGTCCATGCTTCACACCCATTACAATCTACCACATCTCATATACCAACTGCTAATTCCTCCATGCTATCCTATAATCCCAACGTTAGTCTCATTGACATGAGTGATCCCCTCATTTCTCAAGCCAATCCAAACAATAAGATCGCTTATGTTGATCAGCTTACATCCATGCTGTCCTCTTCTTCCAATCCTTCACACACCATCAATCCATCTTATGCTACCCAAGGCTTCTCTAATATCACCCAACACATGACATATACCAATCCTCATATTGTCCAAAATACAAATCCAAATGTTCATCCTTCTGTCATATCTACCAATCCCTCCGTCACTTACCATGTCATGAATTCAATCCCAACTTCCCAACCATCAGCTACTATCAATCCAATATCCAATTCTCATGTGATGCACACCCAATTGCCGCTTGTGTCTCAAGGACAGCAATCCTCCAACACATACATGTCACATACCACTCCTTTGACATACATTGTAGGCACACAACCCCAACAAACAGTCACAGCTTCATATATCCCACAACCACAACAAACAGTCACAACTCCACATATACCACAACCACAACCACAATATTTCTCATATCATACTCCACCCCCTTCGCAACAACAGCAGTTATCCTCAGCCGATATCCAACAGATGATCAATGAAAGGGTAGGACAAGGCAAGAAACCTTTCTCTCTCGAAAACATATGCGCCTATCCATTTGACAAGTCTCTTAACATGATACCTTTTCCGCCACATTTTGAAATCCCACAATTTGATAAGTACAAAGGGAAAGGAAATCCGGACGACCATCTTCGAGCCTTTTTCGTGGCATGTCTCGATGTTGCCTATGATGATACATATCTTTTGAGACTATTTCCTCGAAGCTTAGCAGGACAAGCTCTCGAATGGTTTTCCCATTTACCTCCAGGAATTAAGACTTTTTCAGAATTGGCAAACAAGTTTCGATCACACTTTGCCTTCAACATTGAACATGAGGTAAACATGAATGACCTTGTCAACAACAAACAACGCAATGGTGAAACCTTTTCCTCATTTACCCAACGATGGCATAATATGGCTAGCAAATTATCATGGGAAATCCCTGAGAAACAACAGCTTGACATCTTTGTTCAAAATCTTCATCCTGAGCTGTCATTCCAACTACAATTGCAAAGTGCTAGCACCTTTGACGAATTAGTTTCCAAAGGAGTTATTATTGAATGAGCCTTAATTGCCAAAGGAACTATCAAGATCTTTCGTGATAACAAAGATTCTCCCCAAAATTCCAATGATAAGTCTTGCTTTTGGAACAAGAACAAGAATGTTGTCAATGACGGTATTGTCGATACAAAGAATATTCAAACTATGAGAGCTCCCATCAACATTCAAGCAACCTCTACACCAAGACAGCCTTTTCCACAACGAAGAAACCAACGCCAAACTTCTAATCCACGCCGACAATTTACACCATTAGTGGAACCCATGGAAGTTATTCTTCGAAAGCTGCTTCAAGCCGGAGACGTTATTCTACCCGATGCACCACCAAATGGTGAACCACTCTTTCGAGCTCCTTGGTACAAAGAGAATGAGTATTGTGATTACCATCGAGTTAAAGGGCACAAAACAAATGGTTGTATGCGCTTAAAACATGTTATCCAAGACTGCATTGATCAAGGTCTAATCAACGTCACACCTTCAACAGCTCAACCCGCTCAACCATCCACATCAAACTATGATCTAGAGACTTTCAAGAATCCACTTCCGTCTCATGATCAGACAAATAACCTCCAAGCTGGAAATGCTATTCCCTATAACTATGCATCATCTACTATTGGCCGCATTGACCATGCTCGCATTTCTACCATTACCGTCCAAGGGAGAGCACCTGATTGTGCCGTAACCACGCGAAGAGGCCGAGTTACCATTCAAGGAGCACCTCCTCATCCTCCTTGACCTCTCTCTGACTATAACCTCTTGGATCACCTTGGTAAAACACCCGCACACATATCTATCCTTGAGCTGCTCCGCATATCCCCCGCACATAAAGCTATCCTTGATAAAGCCTTACAAGAGTCTTCGGTGCCTAATAATATTAATATCACACAATTTCAATCTATGGTCGCTAGCATTGCAGCCCCTTGTCATTTGACCTTTTCCGACAAAGATCTTCAACCCTCCATTCATCCGTCACACAATGAGGCCCTCCATATTGAAGTATTTGTTAACCTACGCCGTATCAAACGAGTCTTGATAGATGGGGGAGCTGGTCTAAATATATGTTCTTTGAAACTTATCAAGCAATTGGGATATTCTGAGAAAGATGTTGACACTTCCAAAGTTATAACTATCAGAGCATATGATGACGCTGAAAGAGATACTGAAGGGATCATCTTATTGCCTATTCAAGTTGGGCCGGTCATTACAGAAACTCGCTGTCAAGTCCTTGATATTGATCTGCCTTACAACATCATCCTCGGTCGCCCTTGGATCCATACCCTTAAAGCAGTTCCATCTACATATCACCAATGCCTTAAATTTCCACATAAGGGTGTTGAAGTTACCATTCAAGCTAATCCCAATCCATTTGAGTTTTGCCGTGCCTTTCAAGCTAAATATCAGAGCCCGAACCGTATCCCTATCAACACCGAGGCATATCCGTCTTCCTCCTATGTAGACCCATCCGATTTTCTTAAGCCCTCATCTAGCAAAGCCGCTTCCAACCTCCATATCAAATATACCGAACATGGCCCTGGTGAATACCAATTGCAGGAATCCTATTGCGTTGGTACCCTTCCATTATCTCCTAAATCCCATGGTAAGCCCTCTATATCTAAGCCAACTTCATCCTCCGCTGTTATCAAAGCTGCCCCTACAGTGTTCATTAAAGGTGGTTTCTTGGATGACGAAGACATTGCGGACATCAACTCTTGGATATTCTTTGATGAAAATGACCAAGTCCAACTTGAAGTAGAGCGATACAACAATGGGTTTCGTATCATAAAGAACATGGGCTATAAAGGACATGGCGGCTTGGGATCACAGGAACAAGGACCTATTGAGCCCCTTATTGTGTCTAAGAAGTTTAATAAGCAAGGCCTTGGTTACCAACCGGAGGTACCGCAAACCAAAGACATTAAGTGTATTTCTGATATTGACGTTGGACCTTCTTCGGTAGGAGAGCCTTCTAATTCTGATACCATCGATGACTCCTCCCTTCATATCACCGATCTTTTTCAAGAACATTCCATCTTCATGTTTTCCGCAACCTCCTCTAGCCATCACGATTCCTCCATTAGCCTTTCACTCGTATATCCTGACCTCATCGATTGGGACCAACAGGGGGCACCGATATTAGATACATTTGAAAATGATGAAGCCATTGCCGAATTCATGGGTTTGAGACAAGGTATTCCACTGGGTGATCATAAAGCAGGTTTCATGATGGAATTACCTAAACTAGCATATTTTGGCGGAAGTATCAAATCCTTCAGTCGCAAAAGTGAAATAAACAAAATTCAACAAAATAGGTCACTAGGTGAAAACCGCAAGGCGCCTCTTGATCGTGAAAAAGCAAAAATAAAGGACGTATCCGAAGGTGAAAACCTCTCTGAGGCGCTTGAGGATGAGGGATTTGATCTTCCTGTTGCCACTGATTACCATGAGAAATCAACTGTGCTAGTTGAAAAATCACAAGACATGAACTTGGGAACAGAACAGAATCCGAAGATCACTTTTTTGGCAGCATCACTATCAGAGCAAGAACGAAAGAACTTCACAACATTTTTTCTGAGAAGAGCTATAAATTTTGCATGGACTTATGCAGACATGCCAGGACTAGATCCTTCACTTGTGGTACATCATTTAGCAGTATTCCCTGATGCAAAGCCTGTCAAACAAAAATTGCGCAAAATGCATCCACAAGTTGCCTTATTGGTCAAAGCAGAAATTTAGAAGCTGTTAGAAGCAAAGTTCATAAAGCCTATTGATTATCCAGAATGGGTTTCAAACTTAGTACCTGTAGCAAAACCAGATGGACGAGTTCGCTGCTGCACAGACTTTAGAGATCTTAACAAAGCATGTCCTAAAGACGATTTTCCATTACCAAGCATAAACAACATTGTTGATCTTACAGCAGGACATGAAATGCTATCTTTGATGGATGGATTTTCAGGTTATAATCAAATCAGAATAGCAGAGGAAGACCAAGATAAAACATCTTTTATTTGTCCATGGGGCACATATTGCTGGGTTGTAATGCCTTTTGGTCTCAAAAACGCTGGAGCTACCTATCAACGAGCCATGACAGTTATTTTTCATGACCTTTTTCATACTATCATGGAAGACTATGTTGATGACATCCTGGGAAAATCTAAGACAAGGGAAGGACATCTACAAGTATTGGCACAAATTTTTGATCGATTAGAAAAATACCAAGTCAGACTAAACCCAAAGAAGTGTGTATTTGGCGTAACATCAGGAAAACTATTGGGATATATTGTGTCTCGACGAGGGATAGAAGTGGACCCAGCTAAGGTAAAAGCTATCATAGAAATGCCTCCACCAACGAATCTCAAACAGCTCCGCAGTTTACAGGGTAGGCTACAATCTATCCACAGATTTATCTCACAACTCGC
Organism: Cunninghamia lanceolata; assembly: GCA_027924645.1. Taxonomy (NCBI): domain Eukaryota; kingdom Viridiplantae; phylum Streptophyta; class Pinopsida; order Cupressales; family Cupressaceae; genus Cunninghamia; species Cunninghamia lanceolata. Next base: position 21,272,251 of record BSBN01000280.1, on the reverse strand, counting down.
AGATAAATGTCATCCTTTTCACCATCTTCTTCGTAAGGGTGAACCTTTTAAGTGGGATGAAAAGTGTCAACAGGCTTTTGATAAGATAAAGGAATACTTCGCAACACCTCCTGTGTTAATACCTCCTGTACTTGATCGTCCATTACTGCTCTATATATCATCAACAACCGCAGCATTGGGTGCACTTCTAGCTCAACATGATGATTCAGGAAAAGAACAAGCCATCTACTACATTAGCAGAACCCTTGTGGGATATGAACTCAATTACTCGTTCATGGAAAAAGCTTGTTTAGCATTAGTGTTTGCTTCCCAAAAGTTGCGACACTATATGTTGAACCAAACAACAAAGCTCATCTCTAATGTGGATCCCCTCAAGTATCTCCTTTCAAAAGCACTTCTCACAGGGAGACTAGCAAAATGGGTTATGATCTTGAGTGAATTTGACATACAATATGTGAACCGTAAAGCTATCAAAGGACAAGTCATTGCTGATCAATTAGCTGCAGCACCCATCACAGACATTTAGCCAATATATCCAGAATTCCCTGATGAAGGATTGTTTAATTTAAATTCTCCAGCACGATGGCAACTATACTTTGATGGATCATATACTCAACACGGATCTGGAGCAGGTATCTTGTTTGTCACTCCCCAAGGAGACTGCATACCTAAATCATACAGAATAGCATTCCCATGTACCAATAACATAGCAGAGTATGAAGCTTTAATCACAGGTTTTCGCATGGCAGTACAATGGGCTATCAAACAGTTACAAGTCTTTGGCGATTCTCAGTTGGTTATCAAACAGGTCTTAGATGAATATCAAACAAAAGACGAGAAGCTTCTTCCATACAAGCTAATGGTGGATGATTTCAAGCAATATTTTGAGGACATTACCTTCAAGCAAATTCCAAGAATACAAAACAGAGCAGCAAATGCCATGGCTATGATTGGATCTCTTTTAGACATGCCATCTAACACCCATAAATGTGAATTCTTGGTCGAACAGCTTTTGATCCCAGCATTCGAAGTTCCACAGTCTGAGCTCATATGTGAGATTGTTGGTCCCAACTCGTCGTGGTACAAGGATATATACGAGTATCTCCGTAATCAAACCTTGCCTCTTCAACTATCCAACACCCAGCGTAAAACTTTTATCCGTCGAGCCTCTCGTTACACTATCTTAGGAGACACCCTTTATCGCCGGAGTCTTGATGGTATCCTTCTTAGATGTCTTGATTCCAAGGAAGCAAAAACGGCCTTACGTGAAGTACATGAAGGTGTCTACGGTTCGCATTCCGCTGGCCCTGGCCTTGTTAAGAAACTTCTGCGAGCAGGATACTATTGGCCAACTATGGAAAAAGATGCCCAACAATTTGCAAAGTGATGTTTACAATGTCAGAAACATGGAGATCTAATACATGCACCAGCACATGAGCTTCATCCTATTGTCACTCCATGGCCTTTTTCGCAATGGGGACTTGATCTCATGGGTAAAATCCATCCTACTTCATCAAATGGTCATAAGTTTATTATCACTGCCACTGAGTATTTCACAAAGTGGGTAGAAGCCATACCAATGACCTACATCACAGGTAAACAAATAGCTAAATTCATCTTACATTACATTATCTGCCGTTATGGAATTCCTCAAGCTATTGTCACAGACAATGGTTGGCCTTTCAAGAACCAAGAGGTTAGAGATCTTTGCAATAAGTTCCATATTCAACATAGGTTCTCTACGCCTTATTATCCTCAGAGCAACGGTCAAGCTGAAGCCTCTAATAAGACAATCATCAAGATCCTTAAAAAGACTGTTAATGAAGCTGGTCGAGATTGGCATCTACAACTGCATCCTGCCTTATGGGCATATAGAACAAGTGTCAGAACTCCTACTGGCACCACACCCTATGCTCTCGTCTATGGCACTGAAGCTATTTTGCCTATCGAGGTTGAGATCCCCTCTTTGCGCATATCCTTGCAACATACTATCTCAGATGAAGAATATCGAGTGTCCAGACTCCATGATCTTGAGCTATTAGATGAACGCCGCCTTACAGCATTGAACCATCTTCAAGTCTATCAAAACCGGCTACGCCGCAGCTACAACAAAAAGATCAGAGAACGCAGATTTCAGGTTGGCGACCTTGTCCTTAAAGAAAACCAAAGGAATCAACAGCTTCGAGAGAAACAGGGCAAGTTTGAACCCAATTGGCTTGGTCCTTTCATTATCACAGCAGTCTATGGATCCGGTGCATACACTCTGTCAACACCTGAAGGCATTCCCTTGGATGAACCCGTCAACAGCGTTCATCTCAAGAAGTTTTATCCATGAATCTCAGCTATCCCCCAAAAAGAGCCAAAAAATCCAAAAAAAATAAAAAAAATAAAAAAAAATAATAATAATAAAAAAATAAAATAAAATATATATTCAATAAATAATCCGTCCTCTGGTGAAAACCTGGTAAACAGGCGCCTTGGATAAGTACCATAGTGAAAACCTGGCAAACAGGCGCTATGTGTAGTGACCAGCTTCCCTCATTTGTTTGGTTCGTTTGATCATTTTTTCCACGGCATCTTGTATAAGCCATACTCATAAGCCCTATCGCAATCCCACACATAACCTTTCATCTTCATCCTTTGTCAATGCTGGCTATCATACTTGAGACATTGTCGTGATATCTATATCTTTTGGCACCTTAGCATCTTGGCTAAATCTTTTCCGCATTGTCGCTTCTGCATAATAAACCTCATCCTGCACTGGGGGCATTTGTTGAGTCTTATTTGGAAGTGGATCCTGTTATCTCTAGCTCATAACACATCAAACAACTCAGCTTACAACACAGCACACCTTATCAACTTCAGCCATGGCACATGTCCACCGACAAATATGACTTAACGGCTTGCAACTAGGACTCATATCTTCGCAATCCATCCACATTCATCCAACAATCATAACAAACATCGCTTGATCAAACATCCAATCGATTAGCCACATCAATAAGAACTACATCTAGCTCTATCGTTGACGCCTTGATCCCGTGGATACAGGGTATGTAGGCAATCTAAAATGCGAAGGAAGCACTCTGATTCAGGCTAAGACGATAGCCCCTTTCATCAGTTATCTTTCATCTTTCTTCTAAACATCCTTCAATCTTTCAGCTCACATTCTTCTATCTTTCATCACTTACATCATCAATAAAACCCAGAACTACATATTCCTCATGTCTCATCTTCATCGTAAATGTGCTTTGATCCCATGGATACAGGGTATGTAGGCAGTCTGGAATACGAAGGAAGTTTCCAGTACTCAAGCACAGATGATCCACCCCATCTTCTTCATCTTCATGCATCATCCATCTTCTTCTCTTTGATCAGCGCAAACAAGAAGCAATCCATGTGTATATTGCAAGCTCAAGCACTTTAACCAATCAAAGGTAAGCCAGAAGTTATTTGTCCGCATGCCTTAAGCCAACATTTGCTATAGCAGTTTATCAACAACTTTAGCCTTCAATAGGATGTCACTTTCCTCTTAACAAGGCGCCAGCTTAATTTATCCAAGAGCACCCAAAATTGGCAAGAGAACATGATGACAGTATCTTTTGTTTTATCTTTTGTCCCTTTTCTATACCTAATCAAGACTGCCTTGATCTATTTATATCTTGGTATGTTGCAATGAAGTAAGGACTGGGGCATGGTCATATAGCTTTCGTATGCCGTGTTTGCGGGATGATCTTATTCTCTTCCTATGCGTATTGGTATCTTGTACGTGTTGGGATTAGTATCTTACATATCAATATCTCTAGCATCTGAGAAGCTAAACAGTCTCTTATGCATTTGAGACTATTCTATGTTAAGACTAACTCCATACATATAACCAGCAAGCTATCATTATGTGTAGTGGAGATAAGCTCAAACCATTGTTTGTAGCGTCAAAGTCCAACACTGGCTGTTATTCATATCTTGTGCATGTTGGCTCCACATCTTGACCACATGCGTTCAGACAAGATTGTAACATGCTAGTTACGCATTGGATACCTTGACACCTTGGTTTCTTATACCCTGGTGCATAACATCCATATGCTATATCAAACATAAGGACTGCATTTCTTTTCATTTTGAGCATTTACTTGAAAGCTGCCCATCATCATCCTATCTATTCATTCTATCTATCCATTCGTTCCATCATCCTCAGCCAAGGTCGATCATCTCTATCATCTTTTCTCCATATTCCCGCTCCTACAAAACAAGTGTTAGCCATACATAAGTCCATTATATATATATCTCTTTCATTACCATCTACCTATATGCATACATCTATTCATATCATTACCTTTTACATATTCAAACATTTTCTATCCATTACCATTTGCATAAACATCCATCCATAATCCATATATAATCCATACACATAACATGCATAGCCATCATAATATCAATATCACAATCATTATAACATCATATAGATCGCCAAAACTGCCATATATATATATACATGTGTGTCAAAATACAAGTGTCTACAATACAAGCTGAGCCCTGAAAAGAATGAATGTACAACAATGGCTCTAGGCCTCGTCATGATACAATGTCAACAAGGTATGCCCTAGCGACTACTGCCAGCTCCCTCACCCTGACCACCACCACCAACAGGTCTTGTACCTGGTCCCTCATCTCTCGGTGGCCCCATCACTGAAGCTATTGATCGAGATCCACCTGACCTCCGTGAGCTCGAAGCCCCTGACTTGCTCCTGAAGCTAGGCTGTCTCTACTCTGCCGGCACAGCTCCATAATATAAGCCTCTGTAATACTCAGCCTCACCCTGCACTCTCCGAAGCTCGGTCTGTACCGCTGTCAACTGTGTGGCCAAGTACATGGTAGCTCCATCAGTCCCCAAGGCAGCCACTGCTCTATCCCGCTCACTAGTCATCCCCTGCAGCTGCTGCACTGCCCTATCTCTCTCAGCTCGCAGACCATCTCTCTCTGCTCTCATAGCCTGCTCCTACTGTACTGCAGTATCTCGCTCAAGCCTCATCATCTGCTCATGCTGCCTAGCTATATCCCTCTCTCCTGTCACTCTAGCCAGAGCACCGTCATCCTGTCCATCTCCTCTCTGAGCTCCCAACTGTAGCTGAGCCTGATAAGTCTGTGCCTGTGCTCTAGCATGCCGCAGACTAATCACGGCCTGATGCCTATCCATCTCCACTCTCCTCAGCCTCATCTGTGCCCGCTGCCTCCATCTCCTCTCCTCTCTGATCCGTCTCCGCAGCTGCTGAATACCCACATCATCTCCTGCTCTGATCTGTGCCTGTGGCTATGCTAATATAGCAGGCTGACCTGGCACCTGCCCTGGCATCTATATCCCTGGTGCAGCTGGCACTACTGCCTGTGCTGGCGGAGCCCGTCGTCGTCACCTCCGCACTGGTCTCTCCATCCCAATCTCTCCAATCTCCCCATCTCGTGTCAACCGAGTCGGCCTAGCTGTCGCCCAGTATACATCGTACTCTGGCAATGTGCCTGGATCTGCAGGACCCTGTCTCCATTGCCATGCTGCTGGCTGCAGTCCATCTCTCTCTGCCAAGGCTGTGTCCACCACAACCTCTGGACCCCAATCAAATACCTCCTACCTCGTCCTCCCAAAAATGGCATCACCTATAGGTACTGCCTGTGCCTCTCCGAACTGTCTCAGGGCCCTCTCTGGCAAATAGCGCTCTATAATGTACACGCCGCGTCCAAAAATGTACCTCGCATGTCTAGCATAGGCAAGCTCCGCATCCTCCTCCTCCCACTGCTCACATCCTAGCCATGGCCTCCATACAAATCTGTCTATCTCATCTAATCTCTGCCGCCAGTATACCACCCCTCGGCGCTGTTGATAAGTCAAGGCTCCTCTATACATCCGTGCAAATGGCTCTCCTGCTGCTCTAGCAACCCATCCCTCTGGTCTCGTCACCGGAATGTGCTCATACTCCCATACATGCAAAACTATCACTCCTGCTGACATACTGGCTCCAAACATGTACGCGCAATCATGCAGGTAATGATAGAGCTGTCCCAACATGCACTCTGCCCATGCATATCTCGTGCCATAGGAGAACATGCCCTCCATCACTGTCCCCCATCCTACAGGAAAACCTCTGGCTCTCCTATCACCCACTAGCCATCTAATGATAGCCACTACCACCCGCTGTAATCTGTCGCAGAGCTCCTCCATCCTCCCCATCGGTATCTCTGAACCCTCTGCTCCGATGTCTGGTGTCCCAAACAATCTTCTGAATGCAGCTGGACCCATCTCCGGATCATAATCTACACGGTCCCCATCTATCGGAATCCTCAAAATCCGGAATACATCCTCTAAGGTAATGGTCACCTCTCCTGTCGGTAACAAGAATGAACTGTGCTCGCTCATCCATTGCTCCACCATCGCTGTCATCAGCCCTCGATGTGCCTGAACTGGCTCTAATCGGGATACATGCTCTAAGCCCAAGATCTCCAACACCAGTAGCTCCTCTGCATCCAACCGTCTCACCAGCCGCAAATCTCTCAGATGGGGCTCCCGTGATAGCAATGGCGGTAGTACATCCTGCATCATCCATTTACCCTTGTCAGTCCATTCTGTTAGCCATTCATATCAAAATTTGCCTATCTATCTGCTATTTTATCCTACACCTACTATAAGCGGTCCATTTTACTACATGCGATGTTTTTCCTACTCAGTAGCGACCCTCTTTACCATATGCGCCTCTATTTTGACCATATGCGAGCTATTTTCCGTCATGCACTCACTGTTTCACTATAAGCGACCTCAACTTCCCTCTGCGCTCATTATTCCTTCATATGCGAGTCATATCCTATGTGCGACTCTATTTACCCTAAAAGCGAGCTCTATTTTATATGCGCGTAGCTCTTCACTATTAGCGAGCTACCTAACCATATGTGCCTATTCTAGCTCTATAAGCGCGCTATCTACCCTATGCGAGCTACTTGCCTTCATATGCGTGCTGTATTCCCCTATGTGACTCCTATTTGCTCATAAGCGACCAGTTTTTGTCTATATGCGCATTTTCGCCGATATTTTCCCGCCGACAGGATGCGACCTCATTTTCCCTAAGCGACCTACTTGTGCCCATATGCGAGCTGAATTACTCTAAGCGATCTCTATTCCTATATAAGCGACCTAAATGTGCCATGTCCTAACCTAGTCGCTTTTGGTGACGTGTGTGAATTAATTACGCTTTTAGGCTATTAAATGCACGCTTTTGGGAAAAGTTTTGAAACATACCGGTGCGTCTGCTCCCTCTGGTCGTCCATGTGTCCTCACTCGCTCCGCACGATGATCTCTGCGTGGAATCACCATCCTGTTAGCTCTGCCACTCTCACTCTCCGGAGCTCTGGCTTTCTCTAAGTTTCTCAGCACAAATGAGCTCAAATGAGCCTATTTGCCCTTGAAGCACCTACTTATAGCCCTTCTCAAAACCCTAATTCTTCTATGCCACAGCCTATTTTCTTCCATGCAATCCCCCTTTCCTTCGCGTCTGCCCTCTTTTTAGCCTTTTCTTCTATCGAGAGCCAACCCAGCCCTTCCTGGTTAGCCTGGATTACCTCTCGAGGGGGCATCACCTGTCAGTTACACTGGGGCATAACTTGTTTATCGAACGCATCTCACATCTTCTTTGACACAACGTTCTATCGAACATTGTATCAAAGAGGGGCAAAATGTAGACACCCAAATTTGTCCATGTCTAGCGACACCTTGTTAAATCACTAATCCATTAGCTAATTAATTAAATAAATTTTATTTATTTAATTAAAATCCCATTCTCATCCACTTAGCCAATTAATTAAATAAATTGTATTTATTTAATTAATTCCACATCATGTCTTATCTCATTTTATGCATTTATCCTATTAATTAAATAAATTTTATTTATTTAATTAAAATCCCATTCTCATCCACTTAGCCAATTAATTAAATAAATTTTATTTATGTAATTAATTCCACATCATGTCTTATCTCATTTTATGCATTTATCCTATTAATTAAATAAATTTTATTTATTTAATTAATTTCCAACTTATATCCCAACTAATTCAAATATTTTATTTGAATTAAGCCCTCATCATTTATCACATTTCAACACTTGTCCATTTCCCATTCATCATATGTTGTAAGACAACTTTCATTTAAAATCCTTCACATGCACAACTAATTGGACCTAAATTTAGTAACTTTCAATCCTAGCCATTCACATAGCCTCTGAATCTCCACCGTTGATTGATCTTGGTTGAGTTCTATATAAACACCCTCTCATTCCATATGAGACATCCAGCAATCCAGTAATCCAGCAATCATATAGCACCTACATTATCATCTTGAGCATCTGAGCATTTGAGCTTTTTTATCATCCATCATGGCAGCTTTCAGCTTTGTAATTGCTTATTGTTGAAGAAGCAGTCCACATCTCTCTCTCTCAAACAAGGAATCGCACGATCTAGGTGATGTTATGCTTGAATTGCATTGTTCTTTATATATCCTTGAATTGCATTGTTCTTGAATTGCATTGTTGCTGGATTTCACCTATCACAGTAAGTTCTTTAATTTGACTTCTGGTAGAGACACACCATATCCTGCGGATGTGTGGGATGATCTTTGTTGCCATCAATGACAACAATCATGAAGCTCCAATGTGTCTCTTGCCAACAATCTCCCCCTTTGGCATTGATGGCAACACTTAGTGAAAAATGACTAAGTGTTATACTATACTCCCCCTTTGTTGATGCTTTCTTCTAATGTACATTTTACCGGAGCTCCCCCTTACCAGGATTCCACATTTTTCACTGTTCCTCACTCCCCCTTTGACATCAATGGCAAAGGGTAGGGTCCGCATACCAAAATTGCCCAAAAATTCAACTATACTTAGCCGCATAAGTATATAGACAGGTTTTACTTACATATACTATAATATGTCTGCAAAGGTTATCTTCAGTTGTACAACTTGTGTCACCCAACTCTACTTCATCCTGTCCAAAATTGAGATATGACCACTCAGTAGGAATGCAAAAGCTTCTGCCCTCTTGAGATCTGTCAGATCACTGGTCCGAGTTGTGGTCTGGGCATCTGTTAGGGCATCATGCATGGCCTCTAATTTGGGAATAATCACCCCTCTAAGCTCACTCATCCTATTTATTCTATTTTTCCTCTCCTTTTCAAGTTTCTTAATCTCATTCATGACTACAATAATGTGACATTCCTGATTTACTATGGATAGAGTGAGAGGATCAAAATTCTGTGAGAGGTTTAGTAGTTTATCCTCTTGTTCCTTTACTTTCTTCTCAATATCCTTGGTCACTTTAGGCCAGGATAAACAAAATTTGTAGAAATCTCCGCCATCCTTGAGAGCATTTTCCAAGCTCTTTATTCCAATATCCAAAACTCTCCTATCATTTGCTATTATGCCTTGTAACTCCGAGAATCTCTTATCCAAAAACTATTTCTGAACCTTTGCTTCAGCTGACTTTTCTAATGACTCAAAGTGAGTGTTAACAGAATTAACAAGAGTTTTGAGATTACCGGATGTGGAGGCTGAAGAGTTGTTTTGGAAGGAAGACATAATCTTGTCTAAGACACTGGATGCAGCTTCTATGAGCTCACAGTCTACCAGGTGAGACTTTAGAATTTTTTCTTTTGCATTTGCTTGGGTGAAGGATGCTAGCTTCATGGTTTGCATCAGAGAGAGGGAATCAAAATTGAATGGACCTTGAAGCAACTCCGATTCATCAAATTCCATCATCTCTTTGGTCAAGAAGTCCGTGACTGCTTCTGCTGTGTCTCTTGCCGGAGAAAGAACTTTCTCCCCTTCTGCAGCCTTAGTACTGTCATCTGTGGTCTTTTCTATTTGACCTTCTTCCTTTCCCTTCACTTTTTCTCCTTTCTCCTCTGTTCTTACTTCTCCTTTAGATCCAGAGACTGCAGGAGAATCTAGGTTTACTTCTCCTTGGACTTCCTCTTCTGGAGTAGAGGAATCTAAGTCCTTACCTTTTTCTTCACCTGTCTCCTTAACCTCTTCTACTATCGTCTCAGTGGTTTCTTCCTTGTCGCCCATGGCAGAGGGCTTATCACTTATGTCCTCTACAATTGGAATGCGGAATTTTTTGTATGCATTCCGGAGGATCTCTTCTGTCTCTTTGGCTATTTTGTCAGTTTCGCCTAGCATAAGCTGATTCATTCTAGCTTTGTTCTGGAACTCATCCTTGCAATCTTTGAAGATCATATTCATTTGCTTCGGAGTGATTGAAGGAAAGAGCTGAATGGCTATTTGTTCCTGGATCTCAAGATCCTTTGCCCTAGCATTATTCTTTCTTATCTCTAATTCCTTCTCTAGGCTTTTGGGAATGAGAGATATGATTTCAATAAAAGCTTTATTATATACATTCAAATACTTAACTGTGGCTTCCTCTAGAATCTTTTTATCTGCTTCATTGTATGCATCATAGAATAATGTGATTGGTTGCAGGTTCCCATACATAGTGACTACTTTAACTTTGTCATCTAAGGATAGAGTGGGCCTTTCAACAAATTCTTCTGTCATCTCTTCCTTGTCTTCACCAGTAGAGGGTTCACCGGAAGATTTCTTCTTCTTCTTCAGTTTCTTTACCTCCTCATCTGATTCAGTTTCTTCATCATCCTTCTGGCTAACAAAGGACCTTGTTGCCTTTTTCTTTGTTCTCTTTTCTTCTTTTCCAAATGTCTGGACTTCCAGTTTTGATGCCTTTGAGCTTTTATCAGAGGTAGGTGCAGCCCTTTTAGAGGATTTGGTCTGGGAGGGAGCTTTTACTGGATCACTTTCCTTTTCTGCTTCTTTCTTCTCTTTCTCTGCCCTTTCCATCTTTTCTCTATTTGCATCAAGTGCCTCCTTGGATATTCCAAAGCTCTTAGCAACTTCTTCAACTTCCCTTCTCACTTTCCTTTTTGTCTCCAGTTGTCTAAGTTCCACATGAATCTTTACACTCAATTCTTCAAAGGTTCCAAACCTTTCTGCCTTGGGATCCTTGGGTTGACTAAGCATATGTTGAACATGTAGCTCAACAATTTTCTCATCCACTTCATACCCCATTGGCATGATCCATACTATTCTTGGCTCCACTACCTCCATTAGGCACTGATCAGTTTCTACCATAAAGCATATTGTATCTTTATATTTTTCAACTAAAGATTTGGGGATTCTCTCTCTTGCTTGCATCATGCTCTGAAAATTCTTGAAATAGCCCCAGAGAGCTGTATTTTGTGCCTTGGCATCACCAAGCCCATGTATATAATCTTTGATTTGAATAGCTACTGGTCTATCATTCAGCCATACCCAGCCACTGGATCCAGGAAGCTCATTCATGTAATAAAAGAATAGGCAGAGTATCAAGCCACCATACTTGAAGGAGTTCTTCTTGTCCTTCTTTATCTTTTGCAGATTTTCCAAAAGTTGGGTTAGAAGAAGTTCACACAAGTCATAGTCAGCATTTTCTTTTAGCATTTGATAGGCTGTATAAACTGCAGTTCCTGGTACTAAATTTTCCCTACTGGAGTGATAAATCTTGTAACCAATTATTATGGATGCAAATTTGACATCCGGATCAGTGATATCTTCAATTGTCATAGCTCTCTTGTCAAATTTTGATCCAGTTGCATCACTTACTGTCTGATTCTTGATAGATTTGAGAACATGTATCCCACCGGATGAGTGCAGACCGATTATTGCCCTAATTGCATCTTTGGTGATTTTAAATGGTCTGTTCAACCATAAGAAATTGTCATGCACTCTGCTCAATACATACCAAACCCATTCATCTTCTTCAAAATAGGGGAAATGAATGCACTATGCAAAATGCTTATCTCGGATGGCTTTATACTAAGGTTTGATCTCAAAAGAATCATCTATTAACTACTTGTGATAGATATCCATTAACTTTGATTCCCCAAATTCTTCAATGCTTGCATGAATGTAAACCCTAACATCTTCTACATGCAGAACCCCATGCAGAATGCTTGAAAAGGCGCCTAGGGGATCAACTTCTAGAGATTTATATCAATGCTTCTTAAATTTAGGGTGAGGCCTATCAGAGATCTTCACAACATTCGAAGTAGCCATTTCCAACAAGATTTATAAAGAGATATTCAGCAATGGAAAAAATACCTTTTTCATTTCTAGGGTTCGCTGAAAGAGCTAGATTTGATTAGTTGGATGAAACGATTTCAATCGCTGATCTTTGAGAGTTGAGACAATTTGATGCAGATCTCCTTTTTCTTTTCTTCTTGAATGCAAATGTGCAAATGACAAATGAATGAACTCTTTTATTTATGGGAAAGCCCTAATTTTCACCCTGCAATAAATGTGCAACCTAATTCATTTTAGTTTGCCTTGTTTATCTTATTCAGAGATATAACCTTTCCAGATCACTGAGACAGACTTTAGAGTTATTCTTGGAGAATAGAGATAATCTATCTTCCTTTCACTAATCATTTGATCTATCTGCAAATCAAGATTCCATAGTTTGAATCATGTCGGGTTTAACTGTGAGAAACCTACTTCTCACCGGATGACTGAGGAACCAGATTAATCCTCTACCTGTTTAAAACTTGTTACGAATCTTTCATATCTTAATCACAATTTACTTGGATGTTTCTATGAGAGCCCTTTAATCCACAATTTTCCTTGTGCCCTTTAATCCATAATTTTCCTTGTGCCAATTCCGGCACCAATTGACTGGTTGGGGGATAATGTTTTTCCTTGAGACTCCCCCTGAGCCAGAGCTCACTTTTTAGTTTCCAGAAGGAATATCAGCACCAGAGTCTGGTGCGGATCCATCCCCTACATTCTCTATACTTTTCTTCACCCAAATCTTTTTTCATTTTACTTTGAACTTCATTCGCATTCACTTTTTGTTTTCCCTTGTCTTGATTCTGATTATGATGTGCCGGACCTCTTTTGTCCTGATTCTTACTTCTATAGAATTTGGAAATATGACCGGATCTACTGCAAATTTGGCAAACAACATTTCTTTGCATATTTGATTGATATCCTCTTGATCTGCATTGATTAGCCATGTGACCCATTCTATTGCATGCAAAGCATCTACCATTGAATGAATTGTTCATTTGCATATTTCTGCATTCATGAGATTTGTGGCCATACCTTTTACAGTTGAAACACTATCCGGAGAAGGATGTATTAGTCTAATTCATTCTCTTTCTGCACTGATTAGCTCTATGACCAAAGTTATTTCAATTGTGGCAGTATTCATTGAAGGATGGATATCTTTGAGCATTAGGTTGCCTTACCGGAGCTCTTCTAGGCATGTTCCTTGGATTTTCTGATCCAAAATTCTTCTGACCGGATTCGGAGCTTTCACCTTTCTCATATCCCAAACCACACTTGTCATCTACCCTCTTTTGACTTTCAAGAAGAACTTCAAGTTGAGCAGAACTTATCTTGAATTTCTCTTTATATTCATTTGCTGTTTGAAGATCCCTTTTAAGAGAGACAATTTGATCCTCAAGTTTTTCTTCATTATCTTTAGCATCTTCAAGATCAGATTCAAGATGTCTGATAATTCTATCCATCTTGTGGCAATCTTCTGATTTTTCCTTGAGAGAATGTCTTAGATCATCTTCAGTTTTTCTTTTCTCTTCAATCTCTTGGGTAAACTTCATAGCTCCTGATTCCATTTCATGTCTTACCATAATGATTTCTTTTGATAACTTTTCACATAACTTGGTTTTCTCTTTCAGATCTCCATTTGTATCATTGGATTCACTTTGTCTTGCCAGTTGCTGAAGTAGCTCCTTTCTCTTTTTCATAGAGACACTTAGTTTCTCTTTTAATTCATTTATGAAATCATTAGCCTGTTTGAGTCTTTCCTTCAATTCATTGATTTTAGAATTTGACTGCTCAAGATCATCTAGGGCAGACTTAAGTTGCTCCTTCATACCATACGCATCCATTTGAATTCCCAGGTCTTCCTCAAGCTATTAGGCTCTGTTGAGAGGAACTTGCTCTGATACCAATTGTTGATAACTGAGAGAGGGGTGAATCAGTTATCTTCAATTATTTTAGCTTTTTGAACTTTCTTAATAATTAATGCAGCATCAATTCAAATAAGCAAACATAACCATGAAATGGAAATACACATGACACAATATTTTTGACATGGAAACCCTGTTAAGGGAGAAAACCACGGGGTGATTAACCCAAGATTGTATTCTCTGTTAGAAGAATAGAAATACAAAATGGCACTTGCCAATTAGGGCTCACTGCCCGAGCACACTGCTCACAAGAGACTCACTGTCTACAAGTTGTAACAAGAATAATAAGATACTTGAACTGATGTGAAGCATCCACACATGCTGGAGTTTAGTTCCAGTTAGGCTCAGTAAGCTGATCTGCTGCACTTCATCCTTCCTCTTCTTTTGTTCTGCTGTCCTTTCACATACTAGACCTTCCTTACTACTTTCACTCTACTCTTCTCCTTTTCTTCACACACCACACTATATAACTTTTTTTTTTCTTATCGAAATCCATCTGGTATATATATCCACACAAAGGATTTCATCCTCTTTCTAGTCAGCATCTGGAATAGTCAATATTTCCTAAACTTTAGTCTGTCGGCTGAATCCTTGCATCCCAAGTGATGCAGATCAAAAAGAAACTTATATAAGTTGTCTAATAAGTCAACCAATCATGAATGATACCTTAGGAATCTTTATCATTATCAACATCTCATCCGGAATAACTTCTGATGCTTTGACTGTCAGTTCTTCCTCTGTCTATTCTACCAAACCAGACCCCAGTACTTAGAATCTTATATCTCTTCACTCTTTCAACATCGGAGGCTCAAACCCTAGAATCTATCAGTCAAGATACTCCTCTTGACTTTCCCAAGTCCGCACTTTCCAAGGATATTTCCTCTAACAAATCCAGACCTGACTGTCGGACCTTCTGCATGCTCTGTTCTTGCTTACCGGACCTGTAAGTTCTTCAATTTGACTTCTGGTAGAGACACACCATATCCTGCGGATGTGTGGGATGATCTTTGTTGCCATCAATGACAACAATCATGAAGCTCCAATGTGTCTCTTGCCGACACAATTTTCAGTAGTTAATGTGTCTATGAATATGCATTTCATCAAACTATAGTTAAGAGGAAGCAAAAGCATAATGTGTACAACTTGCTGAGTAGACATTTGTTGTAGGTTGAGCAAAGCATTGCCAAGTTTTGTTATCATTTTAATCACATCAATGTTTTATTCTTTGTGCTCTATGTGTAATGCCCCTCCATTCTCACCTTGGATGTGTAGGTGATCAGGCCAAGGAGTATGAAGGTGAAGGTAAGATACTCAGAATACTTAGGGTATGTTAGACATGTTGATGGTAGGTTTACCGTTTTGATGTAGTTGATGACACTCATCCCTACTATAGTCTAGCATTCCCTAATTGTTTTTCTCCATTCGTTATGTGAATGCCTTTGGAAGTGTTGTTGAGTTACTTGTGTTAGTTACCTATGTTGTAATGGAGTCATGTGTAGTTCTTGTTCCTTTTAGACTACTGTCTACCTATCTATCTATTGTCATGGGACCTCATTGTTATCTCCTAACACGGGGGGTGGACCTCAGGGTTCCACATGGTCAGGTGGTTGTGCTTTATTCCATTAGTTTTCTGGCATTGTGGCTCACATGTAAAGAAGATGTAACTCTCATGATTCCAGTTTGCACCTGTATTTGAAGACTGTTATTTGTATTGTTTGCATCTAGATCTATGTATTAGTGGAATTCATTATGTAATTTGATGTATTCAAAAAAAGAGCTTTCGTAAAAATGAAACTATGTAATTCCTCTTCTAAGATATACTATTTTGTACTTGTAATCTTAATGCAAACTTCTTGAAGTATTTGGTAGTCGTAATGAAAGATGTTGGTTTGATTTAGTTGGTTTATTTGATTAAACTATGTATGTTGTTGATTATTGTATAATTTCATTAATGCAACTGTGTAATCCCTAGAGATGCTAGTTTAACTTGTTGATTATAGACTATGTTATGTTTTGTTATTATTACTTCTATTATAAAAAAATTGCCCTTTTTATTGCTTAGTTAAACTTATCTTTAGGGTTGCATGGCAGGGCCTTACACTTGGTATCAGAGCCTAGGTTACAACACTGAGACCTCTGGATTGTTGTTGTTTCTCTAGGTTTAGTGATTTTCTCTTTGTGGTGAGTTGGTAATGGTACCTTTCACCTGTGTGCATTAGTATGACATTAGAAGGTTGATAAGTTTACAGACTTGTTCTTTGACTCTTGAAGAAATAAATTCTTAATGCCTTGTTTTACTTATGTGTCTGCTATGTGTTCTTTCTCCTTCTTTTCTAGAAATGTGATGTTATGCCTAACAATATGTCTTTCCTGAATGACAGTGCTTGTGGTTTTGTTGAGACTTTGAGTGTCTCTTGTGGTCACTAGTGTGTTTTAAGAAAGAAGCATGGTTACTGTTAGTGCATGTAATTAAGTATTGGAATGATTTAATCATTTGGTGGCACCATGTAACACGAGTCATGTGGTTATGTGATGTTGTCATGTGTGGGGTATCTTAACGTGGTTGTTGATAACCTGGCATCTATTTCCTAGTTGATCATGACCGCATGTGGAAGATCTATTGTGGTTTATGAAAGTTATCATTGTATATGCCTATGTAAGAACTATGTGCAGGAGATCAAACAGGAGGTTGTGTTGGGCCCATGAGATCATGAATATGATAATGTAAGTCAATTATAGTTTTGAAGTATTCTTGTGTGTGACATCATACATGTTCTATGTAAATATCATCCTGCATAAGGAAGTAATTGCATGTTTTCATAGCTTAGTAAAAGGAAATTGTACGGTATTAAAGATAGAAGTTGTTTGTAAGTAAGTAGCGACTATGTTGCCTTAATTCTTTGTATAAACGATGCTTAGATATGAGAATGTAGATAACTTAATTGTCTATGTGTATGGTGTACGTTCTCTAACACATTCTGGACCTTGTGTCTTTGAGTGTTGTGTAGCGGATAGTCCCTTTTTGTGGCTGAAAGTAGTCACATCGTGATGTGAATTTGTTTTGTAATTTGGTTGTTTTGGAAGTTTTGATGGTTATTTCATGTGTTGTAGGGGGTTAATAGTGAATCTTCTTTCTTTGAACTTTCTTATGACAGGAATTGTCACCAAAACTCTTTTCTTTGTACTTGATTTATTGTTGGAAATTTTTGGCACTTTATGACCTAAGGTTGGATTTGATTATTTTCCCCATATGGGTTTGCATTTATTTTTTAAATTTCTATGGTGACTATTCTGAATGTTTGTTTCTATTGGCCCCGGTTCATGTTTAGTGTTGTTTCTATCATGTTCATTTCAAACCTCTGATAGTATGTTCAAGGGAGGACTCCGCAGGGAATTGTACTTTGTATGTTAATAAATAGTTGAAGGCATAGTGGAAATAA
This sequence comes from Cunninghamia lanceolata, assembly GCA_027924645.1. Classification (NCBI taxonomy): domain Eukaryota; kingdom Viridiplantae; phylum Streptophyta; class Pinopsida; order Cupressales; family Cupressaceae; genus Cunninghamia; species Cunninghamia lanceolata. Next base: position 21,254,740 of record BSBN01000280.1, on the reverse strand, counting down.
AATATGAGATGCATTTTTTCTCCTTGATTATATGTGAATGCAATTCTCTAAATCGTATGAAATTCTTAAAATATGTGTAATTAGATACAAGTAGATCACATGATATGCCTTAGGGGAGTTATTTTAGGAGAAGATTTATCTATTGTCTCCTCTTGTTGTTGAACTTCCTAAGAAAAACTAGCTTGTAAGTTTACTAGTTCTTAAGGTGCTGGTGAAGCACCTTGTAATGGAATATTGTGGGAACTTGGTTAGATGGAGACTTGGGTTTTGAAGAAGATGCTTCTTATGACTCATCTAACATTATATCCCATACCTTCAATTCTACTAGTGGCATTCCGTGCTTAACTCTAATATTGTTTAACCAAACTTTGGTTCTTTTCAAAATTACTTTTGTCCTTAGATCCACACTATTAATCTCTTTTTGGTCCAAGTCAATTATTGGCAAGGGTTTGGAAATAATTTTCCCTATCTCATAAGTTGGATCAATAACATTACCATCATCTTTGATCACATTAGATACAACTGTGATAAGATAAATCCTCAACTGAAGGGTAGTGAGCTTGGTGTAATCCCTTCTTCTCACCTCATATTCATCAACATAATTGATCCAAAATTCCTCCAATCTACCATTATGTTTGCATATATTTCTCAATCCATTAATTAATGACATTGGATAAAAAAATGGTCTAGCATAATATAGCTTTAAATTACATTGTATCATTTTAGTTTTTGTAGTGTTTAATGCTTAGCTAGTAAAATATTGGTGTTGATTGATTACAATGGGGTAATGAGGATCCCATACTTTCTTCTCAAAACATAATTTATGCACTTCTGACAATTGTTGGCACAATTCCAATATCTAGCTATTTTATCACTTACATATTGGGGTAGCTTATATGGAGCTTTATCATATCTTGAGCCTCTAATATATGAAAAGGTTGGAGATTGTATGAACCAAAACCCATATTTTTCAATTTCAGCTCTCGCCTCAAGTGATAACATTCGGACAAAATCACATTCTAACATTTTGATAATAAAGAAAAAATGCATCATTAATTCAAGAAAAATTTAGTGTTGATGCCATAAACTCAAACTCTGGGCAATACTCATAAACTTTCTATTGCTGAGGCATCATTTCCCCTACCATAGACAAACCTAAAAATTGTTGCCTTTGGGCTAGGGCATATACTAGATAAGTCATATGCAACTTCTTTGTTTGCATTACATTTTTCAATTGCTCATGGAGAGTGTCACTTATTAAAGTAGACCAATCAAAGAATTCTTCTCCTCTCATTATCTTGACTATATATTTGAACATCCAAGTTTGAAATTCTCTAGCATCCTCTTGACTAGTGATTCTTCTCAATAAAGTGATGCAATCATTTACCACTTCAATGAAATCACTTCTGAAGAATTTCTTCGTTAGTCTAGTTAATGTAGCGTTTGGCTTCCAAAGCCAACTTCCATTGGTTTCTTTAGACATTCATCCAAGTGCTAGTCATAATAGGTTTGTGTTGACTCTAGAGTTAAATTACAATGAGTAGCACTGGAAGGAATGTCAAAAATCTCTTCTATGTACTGAGGTCGAATTAACAACACTACATTTCCTTCAAGAGTTCTAGTCTCCTTGGCAACTGGGTTATAGTTCTTGGCACATGCCATCACTAGGTTTAGAGATTGCAAGGTTATTGGGAAACCTACATCTTGTACTAACCCACTATGCTTTAGGTTCTTGACCTTAGCTGGCATTTATGCTTTAGGCTGGGCCATTCTAGTATGAAACTCATCAAGACCTACATGCCCTAGGTGAGTGTCCATGACACTGATCTAACCATTAACTAATTTTAATTCTAGAATGACTCTCTTATACTCTACTCCATCTTGGTAGGAGAGTCATGTCCATTTATGGGAGTTCTAGAAATTAATTCCTTAAGTCAATCAAGTGATTTTTTTTTTCAATTTATTGCCAATATCATAATATTTTGATCAAATAATCTAAAATGCAATTAAAAGTGTTCAACTTCATATAAATACAAATTTTCCATGATTAAATTGATCAAATATGTAAGTTCTCAAAGTTAATGTCCTCAAAATGAGTGTTTTAATGTTTTCACACATTTCGGAGTTCAAGCCCAAAATACAAGTTGTAATTCAAGTTTTGTGGTTAACACACAATTAGAAAAAGGTTACAATTTGTAAAGTGAGGTGTGGTTTCCAGTTAGAGTTTAGGTATGGCTTGCAATTTGTAGTTGGTTGTAAACTACAAAATATTTTGGGTTTCCAAATTGTGACCTCATTTCAAGTTCCACTTGCACTTTACAAAAAACTACAAATTAGAAATAGAATGCAAATTCCAGTCATGGTTAATATGTGATACGCACTTAGCATGTTTTTGTAAACTGCAAAAACTTTTGGGACTCCATTTTTGTAACTAGAGTTCAAACTTTGAGAGTATTTTACAAATTTTGCAAATTGTAATTTTTTTGTGGTTATGGATGGACTTCGAATGCCTCTTACATTTTGCATTGACTGCAAAGCTAGTTGAAAGTACGAAACTTGCAAGGTTGGAGGTTTTTCCACAATGGACCTAAAATATGACTAAACTTGGTTTGATTAAACTACACAAAGTCTGGAATAGGGAAAAACATGACTTAAAACCAAAGGATTGAATTTTCTAAATATTTGTAAATTATTGAAACAAATTTATTCAATAGCCCCAAAAACTAGGGCATGGAAAAATCCTATGGCCAAAAATTGGGAAAAACTAGAGCCAATAGCCTGATGAAGGACTCAAAATTTTGCACAAAATTATTGTTAAAACAAGATTTTGGATGCAATGAGCAAAGGAAAGATAAATCTTCACCAATAATCTTTATTTTAAAAAAAAACTCACAACCACATTTCAAAAACCCCCAAACATTTACAAAATAAAAAAATGAAAGCACGATGCACAAGATTGAAAACCTAGTTTTGATGCAAAACTGCCTTCAAATAGTGAGGAATCAAGGTTTGTACGAATGCAAGGTAGATGGAGAATTGTGGTTCTAGAACATTGAGATTTGCATGAGGATTGTGAAAAGGTAGGGAAGATTGGGTGGTTTGGAGTTTTAAGCGACCCTGCACGTGCCACATAAATACATATCTACCGAGTTTTAGGGACCAGAAGTGGTATGCAACAAAACTACTTTGGGGTTTTAGAGCTTCATGACAACTTGAAAATGTGACTACTTCAAACTTTAGGGTATCAATGCAACTTACAACTTATAAAGGAAAGGGGGTTTGGAAAGTCAAAAGCACTTGCAATTTGGATATAGGACCTTAAGACTTAGGAAAATTTAATAAAAAATTAAAACTCTTCTCAAAACAAAATGACCTCCTAGGAAAAAACAACTCCTTTATGATAAAAAGGATTTTAAGTCTTCACAAGTAAACACAATGAAGATTAAATGTGATTACATTTAAGCTAGGTCAAAAAGAACAAATTTCAAAGTTTCGATACAAGGGTCCCCAAATTTTAAAATTAGGGGCGTGTTGTCACCCTTTGTTGAACACACTAGGATATTGAGAGGGGGGGTGAATTAGTATCCAAACAAACTTCAAATACTATGGAGCAGATTAAAACTTGAACATTATAGAATTAACATAAACATGAAAGATCAACACAATGTACATCAAAACATAACACCAGATATAGGTGGAAAACCCCAAAAGGGGAAAAACCATAGTGACTATTAACTCAATATATGAAGCTCAAAATTACAACTTTGTTTAGGGATACAACCCAAGGAAGCTACTACTCTCTGCTGACTTTGTTTTAGGGCTACAACCCAAGCAAGCAAGTACTCCCTGAAGAAAGGTTTTATGGTCACTCCCAAGGAAGCTACAACTCCCTACAGACTTTGTTTTAGGACTACAACCCAAGGATGCAACTAGTCCCTAAACTGAGAATAAACTTAGAAATGATTACAACATGATAGTCCTTCTATTGCTTGGAACTGATAAAGAACTTAATCCTTTTGATGATTGTACTTTTGCCTCTTCACTCCTCTTTGATGATTGAATCAATTAGGCACACTCTTCACTTCCCTCCTGTCACAAAAATGTCTTCAAGATGAGTTAGGACAACCCTTATTGCTTTTGCTCTTTCTCCTTCAATCACACATCGTAATGCATATCATATTCATATTCTACTCTTCACACCCTCATATACTCATCTTCGCAACCATACATCACCTAGACCAACTAAGTTTACAATAGATACATGATATTACATTGATTACATTGCAAGTCGTCCAATACAACAAGAATATTACAATTTACAAGTCAGCGAGAGATCACACAACATGAAACATGTAGAGGGCAAGCCCTACATGAACTACACATAACTCTAGGAAGAGAGACATGCCTTGTGGATCCCAACACATGCTTAGTCCAGTCCTAAACATCCTTCACAACATCATCCTTCAAGGAGCAACATCCGTACGCTTCACAAATTTGAATTAGGTCACCCTTAAGGAAGAAAACATGAAGCTTGTAGCACATCGATCTTCACAATCTTGATGGTACTCATGAATGATTAGACATCACTTTTTCTTCTTTCAGATGAGTTAATAGGACCAACACATCTCCAAACACTCCTTGAACTCCGGACAACAACAAATTTGTGATTCACATCATCAACATTCCTTTGTTGGCCTCAACAACAATAATTCTTCACAAACTAACTTAAAAACTTTGTGCGATACTAGAAACATGAAATATTTCCACTCTTTAAACCTAAAAACTCTGAGACATGTAGAATGTCCACACAAACTTATATGACTGATCTGTATACTCTTCCACTAGCACAAGTACTCAAACATATATCCTGAAAGCAATTAAGCATCCAGAACCATCTGTATCACTTCTGTCATTTGAAAACTAAACTTGAGGACCTCCAGAACACTTGAAACTGCAATGTAGTATGTATTGCACATCTCTAATCATGTTTACAAAATCGCATGAGAATGTTGGAATTAGTCTAGACAACTGAGAGGGGGGGTTAATCTGTTGTCCCCAAACTTTAACCTTTTCTGTACTTTTAATCTTCTTTCTTAATTTACAAACAAATTAATGATGTAAATATTTAAGCATGAATCAACACATGAGCAGAACTAACATGAACATACAACACTAGAATTTTTGACGTGGAAAACCCGGTTAAGGGAAAAACCATGGTGGGGGTTAACCCACAAAAATACGTACCCTGTTAAAAGTACTTAAGAAAATAGAAGGCACATGCCTTTGGGCGCACTGCCCAGAGCTCACTACTCAAAAGGAGTCTCACTGCCTATAAGAAATTATGATTTACACAGAGATAATAAACTAAGAAATAGCATCTACATTCATGCCTGATTCAGTCCCTTTGAAGGCTCACAAAAACTTCTGCTTCTATCTTCAAATTCTTCTTCACTAACTCTTCACTCTGTACTCCTTTCGCTCCTCTTCTTCTCTGCTCTGCTTTTGATCCTTTCTTCAGATTTAATTCATTTTGTACAAGGATGATTTTCAACAACTCTTCAACAAGTATTTATACACTTCATCAACCTTGGAATGATTAACAAGGTCAGCTAAACTTAACATGGATCATTACACTGTCGGCCAAACATAACTGAGACTTGAATCTTCCTCTACACTTATGCCATGCTTCATAAAATGCTCTTGGATCATCCGCAACAAGCTAGGAACATCTGATCAGCTAGGAACTAGGAAGAACAACAACCTCAAAGAAGAAATCTTCAACAACAAGCTCAATCTTCAATGCAGACCTCCAACACAGTAGCCACATGATCCAAAGACCTCCACAAGCACATTGAATTCACCAATAACATCCACATTATACCAAATTTCCAGAATCATTTGTATCTTCCTTTGGAACCTCAAGAACATTGTCTGCCATGACTATCAAACTAGAAAGATAGCTTGTGGACCTCTAAACCACGAACCAATGGAGTTGATGATACACACTAACTTCCCAAACATGCCTCTAGATCTGTAGATCATCATTTTACGTTACCGGAGCAATCCGAACCACTTTCCTATCACTCTGTCTCTCCTGAGTATTACAGGAATTGGTTCCACTCAGATGGCCATAACTTCCTCAGATCTTAATGCAAACTTTTCAATTCATAACTGGAGCTTCTTCAAGTAAACCTCTAGTCATCCATATGGTCTGCATATATTGATTGCATTAATTTTCTCAATATCCTCAATAATCTAGTCTTCTATACAAATAGTAAAATAGGATATAGTTGACACTAATGGCAACAAGGATATGTTGACATCAATGACAACACCACTTAGGCACATATTTGCAACAATCTCCCCCTTTGTCATTGATAGCAACATATGATGTGAAAAACTAAATTCAACCATCAAGACAAGAACTTCTCACCTTTTCTCTTATCACACTTGTAACCACTTTCTTCATTGCTCCCCCTTTCACCATCAACTATTCACTTCCAAGTTTTTCACATGACTTCTCTCCCCCTTTGACATCAATGGTGAAGGGCACATATTTGCTATCTTTTCTCCCTTTTTGCTTCAAACTGATCCCAAATTTGTATACTGACTACTCCCCCTTGAGTAGTAACTCCTTAACATCAATCTGGATCACAAGATATGAATGTGAATTCCACCGGACTAATGCACCTTAGTGCATCTTAATTCTGATCAGGAGCGGTAATAACCCCTAACTTTTCTCTGAGACATGTAAAAGTATCCTTGGGAAGAGGTAGGTGAAGATATCTGCAATCTGATCTTTGGAAGACACAAACTACAACTTGAATTCATTCTCATTTACTTTCTCTCTCAAGAAATGAAACTTGATAGATATATGCTTTGTCTTTGAGTGCAATACCGAATTCTTTGAAATGCTTATAGAACTTGAATTATGACAGAAAATTATGACTGGCTCCTCAAACACAATTCTAATGTCCTTCAACATTTGCTTCATCCATAGAACTTGAGAGAAATTATTTGTTACTGCTGTATACTCTGCCTTTGCAGTAGACAGAGATATTGCCTCTTGCTTTTTGCTCATCCAAGAGACCAATCTTCTTCCCAAGAAGAATGCACCACCACTAGTACTTTTTCTATCATCCACATCTCCTGCCCAATCAACATCTATATATACATGAAGAGTGAAGTCATTGTCCTTTGGATACCATAGTCCATAATCAATTATCCCCTTGAGATATCTAAAAAATATTTTGACTGCCACAACATGGGATTCTTTTGGATTAGCTTGAAATCTTGCAACAAGTCCAACTACATTCATGATGTCAAGTCTGGTTTGAGTTAGATAGAGCAATCCTCCAATCATTGATCTATACCTTTTCTGATTTGCCTTGGGGGAGTCATCATTTTTACTTAGCTTGCATCCAGTTACCATAGGTGTACCTACTAGATTTGAATCTTCCATTCTAAACTTCTTCAATAATTCTTTCACATACTTGGACTGAGATATGAAAATACCTTTATCTGACTAAACAATTTGTAGACCTAGAAAGAAATTCATCTCACCAAACATTGACATTTCAAACTCGCTTTTCATCTTATCAGCAAATGCTTTGCACATACATTCATTTCCACCAAAAATGATATCATCAACAAAGACCTCAACAATTAGAATGTCCTCATGATTAATCTTGAAGTACAGATTACTATTAGTAGTACCTTTGCTAAATCCTAACTTAAGCAAATGCTTATCCAATCTGGCAAACCATGCTCTTAGAGCTTGCTTGAGTCCATACAAGGCTTTTCTCAGTCTACAAACCATATCTCCCTGATCAGTCAACTGAAATCCTTCCAGTTGCTCAATGTAGACTTCTTCCTCCAAATCTCCATTCAAGAATGTTGATTCGACATCCATCTGATATACTTTAAAATCTCTGAAGGCAGCAAATGTAAGAAACAATCTAACTGCTTCTATCCTTGCCACCGGAGCAAAAGTTTCTTGAAAATCAATTCCTTCCACTTGAGAGTAGCCTTTACAAACCAACCTTGCCTTGTTTCTTACAACCTCACCATCTTCATTTAGCTTATTCTGGAAGATCCATTTGGTTCCAATCACATTTTTGTCCTCAGGTCTAGGAACAAGATCCCAAGTGTGATTCTTTTCTATTCACATCAATTCTTCTTCCATTGCTTTAACCCAGTTTTCATCTTTGCAGGCTTCATTCACTGATTTAGGTTCAATCTTTGAAATCAAACAAATCTCTTCTTAATCTTCAGCAACTCTTCTCCTAGTTTGAATACCTTTATTTCTATCTCCTATGATTTGATCTTTAGGATGATTCATTCTTACATACTTGGGGGTTTTGGGAATTGTTTGAACTTCTATTTCTTGAACTTGTTCCTCATCATCTGCACTAACCTCTTGGGTTATTGGAGTTACCGGATCAATCTAGATCTGAGTCTAAATAAGAACTTTCCTTCCTTGACTTTGACTTTCATCTTGATCATCTGAATCATATCCGCAGTACCTGGAAAGTCCTTTGCTTTCATCAACTTTAACATTAGCACTTTCAACAATCTTATTCAACCTCTTGTTGAAGCACCAGTAAGCCTTACTTTGAGTAGAGTATCCCAAAAATATTCCTTCATCACTTCTTGCATCAAACTTGCCTAAATCCTCATATCTTTTGATATAGCATTTACTACCAAAAACTCTAAAATATCTCACAGTAGGAGGATGACCAAACCATAGTTCATAAGGAATCTTACCAGAATTTTCTTTGATCTACACCCTGTTAAGAGTGTAGACAGCAGTACTCACTGCTTCTCTCCAATAGACTTGAGGAACATTTATTTCCATCATCATGGTCCTGGCAGCTTCTTGAATGGTCCAGTTCTTCCTTTCCACAACTCCATTTTGCTAAGGACTCCTAAGAGTAGATAACTGTCTTTTTATTCCATGATTTTCACAGAAGGCATCAAACTCACCGAAAGTAAATTCTCCACCTCTGTCATATCTCAGACACTTTAGTTTCCCACCAATCTCATTTTCAATCATTATCTTGAACACTTTAAACTTATCAAGAGCTTCTGATTTTTCTTTTAGAAAGGTTACCCACATCATTCGGGAGTAATCATCAATCAACAACATGAAATATCTATCTCCTTACACACTCCTAATTCTAGAAGGACAACAAAGATCAGTATGTACCAGTTCCAATCGCCCACTAGAAGTTTGTTCTTTGCTTTTGAATGAAATTTTGTTCTGTTTACCCAATTGACATTCTCTACATATGCTATTAGGTTTCACAAGTCTTGGAAAATCTCTTACAGCCTGAGTGGAACTTATTTTGATAATGTTATCAAAATTCACATGACAAATCCTCCTATGCCATAACCAACTTTGATCTATATGGGCAATCAAACAACTTTTGCTAGAACTGCTTAAATGAAAGATGTTACCTCTAGTTTGAGTATTAGCTGCAATTTTAGTTCTGGAGCTCTCCAAGATTCTGCATTTTCCATCCTTGAATTGAAGATCATAACCCTTGTCAACCAATTGTCCAACACTGAGAACATTATGTTTCAATCCTTCCACATACAAAATATTATTGGTGCAGTTCTTACCATCAAAAGAGATAGATCATTTGCCACGGATTCTACCAGCTGAGTTGTCTCCAAATTTCACAAGCCCACCTTCATATTTTTCAAAATTCACAAACTTACTCTTGTCACCATTCGTATGCTGAGAACATCCACTATCAATCACCCATTCATCCTCTTCAACAACCTGAGCAGCCAAGGCACTTTCCACATTTGCACAACTAGTAGATTCAGTAGATATTGGATCTTCTTTAATAGCAATGAACACCCAATCCCCTTCTCCATGATCAGATTCATCATCTGTGACTCCTTCTCCAGCTTCTTGGACATAGTAGCAATTCTTCTGACTTCTGTATTTGTTAGGGTTTGGTTTTGAAAACCTCTCCAGACACCTTGAGGCAAAATGACCAATCTTATTACAAGTAAAACATTTTAATGGCAACTTTCCTTCATACTTACTAGATCATCCTGGCATTCTTTTGGCAATAAGAGCTTCAAGATCTGCAGTCTCAATTTCATCATCTTCAAGATCCTTCCTTGTCTTCACAAATCTATTTGATCTTCTTGAAGAACTTTCACCCAGATCATATCTTTTCTTTCCATACATACTGGCCTTGAATGCAGATTCAGACTTAGGGAGAGAATTACCAAACTCACTCATTTCAAATGATGAAAGCTTACCAACTAACTGATCCCTTGTGACAGTTGTTACTATCTTGATTTCTTCAATGGCTGCAGCCTTATGCTTGTAAGCTACCGGTAAGGATCTGAGCACTTTGGCAACAATTTCTGATTCTTCCAATACTCCACCTGCATTTTTGATACCGGTCACAAGTTAATTCACTTTCTGCATGTAGGAAGTAATGTTTTCATCTTCACTCATTACCAATCTTTCATATTTACCCTTCAGGCTTTGTAGCTTGGCACATTTAACATATTTGTCACCTTCATACAGATTTTCCAACTTAATCCAGATTTCATGAGCAGTTGACAAATCTAGGACATTTGCCAATTTGGTATCAGACAGGGCACTCAGAAATGCTTCTTTGGCTCGAATGTTGTGTTCAACATCTCTAATTTCGTCTATATTTGAAGGTCCATTCTTCAAAATCTTATAAACATTCTTAGTTATTAACCAAAAGACATCACCCATACATTCCAGATGACATTGCATGCGTACCTTCCAGAGGGAGTAATTTGTTCCTGTATACGCCTAAAAATGACATGATTCGGTCTAAGTAAATATTCTTAATATTTATTCCCTTCTAATTCTTCTATCAATAAATAAATAAACAAATTTACTTATTCGATTCATATTTCTCTAAATTAATTGAATATCAAAATATTTAATTACCTCTTCTAAAATCAAAATTAAATAAAATCCTTTATTTAATTAAATTCTTCCAAGCAATTAAATAATTTAAAATCAAATCATTCTTCCAAATTTAAAGAAATCAATCAAATTTATTTAAATCCTCTCAATCTCTAAAAAAAAAATATAATCAAATATTTTATTTATTCTTTAAAATCATGCACAAGTATTTAAATAAATCAATCAAATTTATTTAAATCCTCTCAATCTCTAAAAATAAAATATAATCAAATATTGTATTTATTCTTCCAAATCATGCAAAAGTAATTAAATAAATTTATTTATTTAATTTGCTTTTTTATCTTCTTATTCTTCCAAAATCATTCTAAATTAAATAATATCAATTATTAATTGTTTCTTCCAATAATATCTTCTCTAAATTTAAATAAATCAAATATTTATTTAAGTTGTCTATTTCTTCTAAATTGAGTTATCTCTAAATATAATTCAATCTTTGTGCACATGCAATTGAATATTTTAAATATTTAATTGAGCTAAAATATCTTCTCATCCTCATGCAATTTCCATATTCTAGTTCTATTCTCTTAACTGATTAATCTATTCTTTTAATTGATTAATCTCTTCAGTTAACTCATTCTTCTATTTTATTAATTCCTCGCATGCAAAATAGAGCAAGACACTTGTCTTCTTCTTATTCGTGCACGTTCCTCAACCGTTCTATACCATTGATCTTCTCATGCTTTTTATACCATTGATCCTCTCTCTCTCTCAAGTCTATAAATTGAACCCTCTTCTTCTATTTCATTCATCTAAGCTTTAAGTATTTTTACTCTGCAGGAATTATAGCATGCCTTTGGCATCAATTCCTTCATTGCTTGCGATCAACTTGTTACCATATCACTACCATTGTTGTGAAACTCATCTTCATGGCAAAAATTTTATAGTCATTCCCATTTGACATCTTGGAATCATAGCAAGGAAGTGCACCTTCTGAGGGCCATATTCATAGACAAGATCATTTGTGATAGGTGATCAATGGAAGCTAAGAATTAAAGGAGGTTTACTTTGTATTGTTCATTGTTTGATTGAATCTCTTTTGTTCATTATTTCATTGAGTTTTGGGTATCATCGATATTATTATTGATTATTCATGTTTATTCCAATTTTTCCTTAACATTTTTGGCACCCACCGTGGGGCCTAGCCCCAAATTTAACCCAAAAACTAAGTTTTTGTGTTTTAGAAAGCCGTACACAGGAGGCAATAGTGCATCTGACACATTCTAACATGCATATACTATCTGTTATGACGTATACGTTGCTGTGGCGCATACAGTCTTTGATCTAACACATATATTGTCTGTTCTGGCGTATACATCCTTTCGGCGCATACAGACTCTGTTATGGCACATTTACCCTTTAATACGGTGCATATATCAGATCAACGCATACACACTATTTTCCTATGCTTTTGACCTCTGTCTTAGCGCATATGTACTGCGACACTTATGTTCTCTGTTTCTGCGCATTCAGTCTCTGAAGTGGCGCATCTGATCTAGGCAGTGATTTTTAGGGTTTTCTTAAAGTTTTTGCTAATGCTGACGTCTTTATAGGAACTCTCTTGATCTGTTTTGCAGGCTAGGTACTGGTTTAGAATCATATAGTTGCACTTGTTAACTCACACTTCAATTTCTAACAGGAAAGTAAATGGATGCTCATGCAAATCTCACATAGTTTTAACTAGGAAGGCAGTAATTAAATCATTGCTATCTTGTATATCATTGAATCATTGCTATATTGCTATCTTTCATAGTTAACAACTCATTGCTATCTAGATAAAATTGAACTCATCATTGCTATCTGGGTAAAACTGAACCATTGCTATCTCGATTATCACTTCAAAGTTAACAACTCATTGCTATCTGGATAAAATTGAACTCATCATTGCTATCTGGGTAAAACTAAACCATTGCTATCTCGATTATCACTTCAAAGTTAACAACTCATGCTACATGGATAAAATTGAACTCATCATTGCTATCTCGGTAAAACTAAACCATTGCTATCTCAATCATCACTTCAAAGTTAACAATTCGTGCTATCAGGGATAAAATTGAACTCATCATTGCTATCTTGGTAAAATTAGACCATTGTTATCTTGTTATCACTTCAAAGTTAACAAATTTTTGTGCTTGCCCAAGTAGATAGCTCATCTATTTTTTCTCATTTTAACTAGGGGAAAAGAACCACTATATTCTATGTTTTGGGAATGATACCAGGCCTATGCTCTCCCCTATCTTGGGTGACCAAAATGTTAGACATATCATTTTCGCATGTGTTTTTCCTTTAGAGGGGCCTGCTCTTGGATACCGTTCATCCAAGTAGGAACGACCCTAAGTGGTAATAGGCTAGATGCCAAGCCCTTCCAAGCCACTATAAATAAATTGTGTTTGGAGCAAAAGCTTCAAACAATGAGTGCAGTTATTTTATACCGACAGCCAACCTCCCCCAAAACCCTCCAAGGCGCAACCCTTGCAGGCTGGGAGACTCCATAACAGAGAATAGTGCTGTCGCATGTATAACCACTCGAACAATTGCCTTTATTACTCATCCTTTGTTTTAGTAGACCAAAAACCCCTATAATCCAGTGCAGGGAAGGGCGATTATCACCTCTCAAAGATGCTTCACTAGAGATAGTGAGAATGCAATTTTATACTGTCCTTCGAAACCTAGGGTGTACTTGCTTTCTTTTTAGTCCAAAAAGAGTCAAAAAATCACAAAAAAATAAAAAACCATAAAAATATTTTTTGTGTTTGCTGTGTCTTCTTGCCATAATTTTAGAAAATCAGATAAAAAAAACCTTCTTGCAACCAAAGTATCAAAAAACATCAGAACAATTTCCAAAAACTTGCAAAAATACTGAGGAAACCAGAGTGGTGCATTTGCCCTCTTCTGTTGTGCATTTGTGCCGACTTGCAGCACATCTGTACTAACTTGCAATGCATTTACTACCTGTTACGGTGCATTTAATTTTTTCCAGAGTAGTGCATCTATCTTGACTTCCTGCACATTTACCCGTTTTTGCAACGCATATGTTCTGGCGCATGTGTGACAGTGAGCACTTGCATTCTAGATACCCATTTCAATCTAGTTCTAGGTTCTGAGATCAGATCTTACCTTGTAGTCATTTTTCCATCCATTTCACGTCAAAGTCTCTCTTTCGTTAGTCATCCCATTCACCTTCTATCAGGTCTTCCTAGTCCAAAGTCAAAAGTATCCCATATCAGATCAGCATAGGCCACTTTTTCGTATCATTGTGGATCCAAGTAAACACTAGTAAGTCATAATACTTCGCTAGTGGTCTTGGTGCATGACTAGTCCCTACACAGTAAGACAGGTATCGAGTACTCTTACTAGTGGCTATTATCTTGTATCAGCCGTCTTACTTGGAATCATTGATCGAAAGAGTCCCTTGTCCAAATCTTGTCATAAGTATCATATTCAGTAGTCTCCATCGACACCTTGCCAAAATCTCTAGTTTCATCCCACCTCATCCCACGTCACCTTGCATGGTTCTTACTAGATCTCAATACAAAAAGAAACTTGAAATGGCCGGATCATCCAACCACATCATCACACCTCATAATAGTGATGAAGAAATCTCTCACGAAGAGTATCAAGGAACCCTCCAAGATCAAAAATTCCAATGCTTGCTAGAGAAAGTGCTCCATGACGACCCTCACAAGTATTTTTATCATCTTGCAAATTTGGGAATTAAGCTCCCCTCTGATTTCGATCTAAGAAAAATCCAAGAAACTATAGAGGATAATCATGAAAAAGGAAAGAAAGCCATAGACCCAAGCACTCCTATGGAAGAAATGAGGAAACAAATCAAGGGTCTAAGGCAACAAATGACGGATTTAAAAATGGGTACAAACACCAAAATCTACTCCTTGGAAGATATTGCACCGTACCCCTTTGATAAAAGTTTGGACATGACACCATTTCCCTATCGATTCGAAGTTCCTAAGTTTGACAAATACAAAGGGAAAGGGGACCCTAGAGATCACATTAGGGAATTCAACGCAGCATGCATGGAAGTAGCTCACAATGAGACTTACTTAATGAGACTATTCTCTAGATCCCTAGGTAGTCAAGCCATGGAATGGTTCTCACGACTCCCACCGGGCATCAAAACCTTTGGTGAGTTAGTCAACAAATTCATCACGCACTTCTCCTACAATATTGAGCACAAAGTCTCCATGCTTGATTTATGCAATACCAGTAAAAGAGTGGCGAATCATTCGCCTCCTTCCTACAAAGGTGGAGACAACTAGCAAGCAAATGCTCATATGATGTACCTGAGAAGTAATTAATGGAGATGTTTGTCCATAACCTCAACTTTGATCTTAGCTATCAAATACAAATTCAATGCCCTACTTCATTTTCAAAGGTCATTGAAATGAGATTGTTCATCCAGAAAGCTATGATTGCTAAGGGGCAAATCAAGTTATACAAAGACACACCTACCTCCAACTACATGACTGACAAATCAAAGTTTTGGACCAAAAACAAAAATGTTGTCAACGATGGAGTAGTTGATGCCAAGGTGGTGGCTCCCAAACAACAACCGATATTTACTCTCAAAGGGGAGGCAAGCAACGTTACACCCAACAAAACATTCTCTCAAGAGCCAAGACCATGGTTCAACTCAAATCCAAGGTGAAAGTTCACACTGTTGGGTGAGTCCCAAGAATCTGCATTCAGGAAGCTATTGGCCAATAGTGAAATCTCTCTACTGCCAACAAGTGATTACGAACCTCAAATCAAACCTCACTACTAGAAAGACACCGACTATTGTGAGTATCATAGAGGAAGAGGACATACAACCAACAATTGTATCTGTCTCAAACATGTTATTCAAGATGTGCTTGATCAAAATCAAGGAGGAACTCAATAACATACCTCTAATGAGACACATGTGGGTTACAAAGATCCACTTCTCAATCATGATAGGTCGTACAACAACAATAACAACAACAGCAACAACAACAACAACTACAACAGGCAAAATCAAAATAGTGGGAATAGTAATGCCAACTACGCAAGTGTGCCATTCAACTATACCATCAATTGCATATCAGAGCATGTCTTGCAGATCAATGTGGTCACGCCCAACCAATAATCAGAGCCTAACGAAAATGATTGCAATATCATTACCCGCAGTGGTAAAGTCACGTTGAATAATGTCCCTCCAAGGTCATCACCTTCTCAATCCAACGTCCATCAGTATAGTGTCATAGACCAACTACGGAAGACTCCAGCCCACATTTCTATCTTAGAGTTGTTGCGTCTATCTCCTTCCCATAAGGAGATTCTCAATAAAGCCTTAGTGGAAACCACTGTACCCACTAACTTGGCCCAAGAGAAGTTTCAGGCCATGGTATGTAATCTGACCTCCTCAAGTACCATATCATTTACCAAACAAGATGACCTCTCAGTGTCTCAACCTCATAACACCCCTCTGCATATTGTCGCCTTCATCCATAAGCACCGCATCAAGAGGGTTCTAATTGATGGGGGAGCCGGTTTAAATATTTGCACATTGAAGCTAGTCCTTACATTAGGGTTCTCTGAAAATATAGTGGATCCAAGGAAGAATATTACTATCAAAACCTATGATGAAGAAGAGAGAACTACCAAAGGAACAGTGGTATTACCCATACAAGTGGGACCAATGATAAAGGATGTTGTGTGCCAAGTCCTAGATAGGGAGCTTGCCTATAATATTCTCCTAGGTAGACCATGGATTCATGTCATGAAAGTTGTGCCCTCTATCTATCACCAATGCATAAAATCCCCTCATAACAGCAAGCAAGTCACCATCCAAGGTGACCCTGACCCCTTTCAGCATTGCAACTTTGTCCCTTCAAAACCCGATTGTATCATACCCAACAACAGAGCATCTACATCCCCTACCCCACAGCATGATCCTACCTCTGAAGCTTCCTCATCAAATCCCAAAGAGCAGAAGATTACCATCAAAGAAATAGGAGTAGGGGAATACTCCATTGAGCACAACCTCAATCTAGCCAAGATGCCTTTATCTCCTAGGTCCTTTGGACAACCCAAACATTTTCCAAAGTCATCTGCTCCTCCTACACCTCCCATAGCTCCCTTTGTAAAAGGGGAGACCTTATCAGACGAAATGGAGGAAAGATATATCCTACAATGGCTTTACACTGAAGAAGAAGAGAACATACAACAAGAACCGCCTAAGCTCCCAATAGAAATCTATGGGCGAGGTGAATCTATCCTACATAGAATGGGTTATGAAGGACAAGGCCCCACTGGCCTAAGAAAAGAAGGAATTATAGAACCCATTCAACCTTCTTCATCCTCATTGGCTAGAAATACAAAAGTCCTAGGATATAAGGATAAGGGCAAAGCTAAAGCAAATGCTTGTCTAGTAGAAATGATCCATACCCTTCAAGAGAACAATGACACAGATTCCAATGAATATGAGTGGGATGAGCTGACAAAGCATTCCTATGACGACAAAGAGGTTGATACCATTCAAACTTATAGCCCCTACCATGAGGGACAAACGCTACCACATAGGCCATTAGAGTGTGATTTGCCTATCCCTGAGAATACGACTTTCGAGGAAGGTTTGAGTTTTATTGCAATGAAGAACTTGGAGGAAAGTACCATCCTGAACACTCTCCCTCCCAATACTCCTAGTATATCCATTCAAACTATCAATGAATCAAATCTATCCTCCTACACCTCCCACAACTCCCTTTGTAAAATGGGGGACCCTATCAAATGAAACAGAGGAAAGAGATATGCTACAATGGCTTTACACAAAAGAAGAAGATAACATACAACAAGAACCACCTAAGCTCCTAACAGAAATCTATGGGTGAGGTGAATCTATCCTACATAGAATGGGTTACGAAGGACAAGGGCCCATCGGCCTAAGAAAAGAAGGAATCATAGAACCCATTCAACCTTCTTCATCCTCATTGGCTAGAACTACAAAAGGCCTAGGATATAAAGATAAGGGCAAAGCAAAAGCAAATGCTTGTCTTGTGGAAATGATCCATACACTTCAAGAGGACAGTGACACAGATTCCAATGAATATGAGTGGGATGAGCTAACAGAGAATTCCTACAATGACAAAGAGGTTGATACCATTCAAACTTATAGCCCCTACTGTGAGGGACAAATGCTACCAAATAGGCCATTAGAGTGTGAGTTGCCTATCCTTGAGAATATGACTTTCGAGGAAGGTTCAAGTTTTGTTGCAATAAACAACTTGGAGAAAGTACCATCCTGAACACTCCCCCTACCAATACTCCTAGTATATCCATTCAAAGTATCAACGAATCAGATCTATCCTTCGACCCCCTCCCCCTTGTGTATCCTAAGCTTATTGACTGGGATCTATGAGGAACCCCACAACTAGATATGTTCCAAAACGATGATGCCTATATTGACTATGTGGAACTTAGGGACCACCTACCTAAAGGAGATCATAAAGCTGGGTTCGCTATTGAACTTAATACTGTGGCTTATTTCAGAGAGGGTGCCAAGCCTTCCAATTGCAAAAATATCAAAATAAAAACTAGATCTGATGGTGAAAACCACTTCGCGGCAGTGTTAGATCCCAAAACAGTAAAAAGAAAGGATGCATCTGAAGGTGAAAACCCAACTGTGGCACCTAACGATGGAAGGCTTGACACTCTCCCTGATGACATGCACCAGGAGAAGTCTCAGATTATTGTGGAACCCACAGAGCTTGTTAACATTGGAACAGAGGAACAACCTAAGATTATTCACTTTGCTAAATCTCTAACCTCGAAGACTAAGTTTGTACCATTCTTCAAGAGAAAACAAGTCAATTTTGCTTGGTCATACGCAGATATGCTGGGGTTAGATCTAGATTTGATTCTACATCATCTTCCATTAGATCCAGGAGTGAAACCAGTGAAATAGAAGCTTAGAAAGATGCATCCACACGTAGCACTACTTGTAAAAGAAGAACTCAAGAAATTACTCGATGTAGGGTTCATCAGAGCTATAGACTATCTGGAATGGGTCTCCAATATAGTACCAGTGTCCAAACCTGATGGTCGAGTCAGACTATGCAATGACTTTAGAGATCTAAACAAAGCTTGCCGTAAGGATGATTTTCTGTTGCCAAATATAGATATCATAGTCGACTTAACAGCAGGGTATACCATGTTATCTCTCATGGATGGCTTCTCAGGATATAATCAGATCAGGATAGCACTGAAAGACCAGCATAAGACAGCTTTTACTTGTCCATGGGGCACTTTCTACTAGAATGTCATGCCATTTGGGCTAAAGAATGCAGGAGCCACATATCAACGTGCTATGACCACTATATTTCATGATATGATGCACGTAACAATGGAAGACTATGTCGATGATATCCTCACAAAGTCACTCACAAGAGAATCACACCTAGATGTGTTAGAGAAAGTCTTTCAAAGATTATAGCAATTCAAAGTCAAGTTGAACCCAAAGAAATGTGTGTTTAGAGTAACCTCAGGCAAACTCCTAGGTTTTATTGTATTGGCAAATGGAATAGAGGTGGACCCTGCCAAAGTCAAGGCTATTATTGACATGCCACCACCCAAGAATCTTACTCAACTAAGATCTCTACAGGGCAAGCTACAGGCAATCCATAGGTTCATATCACAACTGGCAGACAAGTGTCAACCATTCAGTCATCTCCTGCACAAGAACATTCCATTCAGATGGGATGAGAAATGCAAAGAGGCATTCGACAAACTGAAAGAGTATCTTATGAATCCACCTATTCTCATGCCTCCTATCTAAGGGAAACCATTGATACTATACATATCTGCTACACCAATAGCTCTTGGGGCTCTTCTAGCGCAACAAGATTATAAAAATAAAGAAAGAGTCATCTACTACATCAGTCGCACATTGGTGGGCTATGAATTGCAATACTCTCAGATAGAAAGATCATGTCTTGTAGTAGTTTTTGCTTCCCAAAAACTCGAACATTATATGCTTGCACATCTAGTCAAACTTATTGCAAAAATAGATCCACTGAAGTACCTACTAAGCAAAGCAGCTCTAACAGGTCACCTAGCCAAATGCGTAATGCTCCTAAGTGAATAGGACATTGAGTATGTAGACAAAAAGGCTATCAAGGGACAAGTCATTGCTGATCAGTTAGTAGATGCACCACTATAGGACACCACACCAATGCAATTTGAGTTTCCAGATGAATCCTTATTCAATATATCAACACATTCTTGGAAACTTTACTTTGATGGGTCCTACACAAACCATGGATCGGGGGCAGGAATCTTGTTTGTAACACCTCATGGTGACACCATACCAAAGTCTTACCGTCTATTATTTCCATGCACAAACAACATAGTAGAATATGAAGCCCTAGTCATTGGACTCAAGATGGCAACAGAGTGGAAAATCAAAGAGCTACATGTCTACGATGATTCTCAACTAGTAATAAATTAGGTCAATGATGATTACCAAACCAAAGATGAAAAGATTGTCCCATACAAGTGGATAGTCGAGGACTTTAAGGAGTACTTTGTGATCATCTCTTTTAAGCAGATACCTCGCATTGAGAACAAAGCAATAGATGCGATGGTTACCATTAACTCTCTTCTTGAAATCCCAGAGAATGAGTCATAGTACGAGTTCTTAGTGGAATCAATTCAGCAACCAGCTTATGATCTTCCTGAGACCCATTCCATATGCCTATTAGTTGGATCTGATTCACCTTGGTACGGTAAGGTTTACACTTACCTCAAGGACAACACCCTCTCACCTGACTTATCTTCAAACCAATGATGAACCTTTATACACCAAACCTCTCACTATACCATTATTGTCGACACCATATACCGACGTGGTCTAGATGGTACTTTACTCTATTATTTAGAATGAGAAGAATCCTAAACTGCCTTACAAGATGTGCATGAAGGGATCTGCGAAACACACTCTAGCGGTCCTTCCTTAGCTAAGAAACTCATGCGTTTGGGTTATTACTGGCCGAACATGGAAATAGATTCATACCAATCTGTGAAGAAGTGCAAGCAGTGTCAAATACATGGGAACCTGATACATGCACCAGCTCAAGAGTTGAGACTGTTAACGACACCTTGGCCCTTTTGCCAATGGGGACTTGACCTTGTAGGAAAGATCCATCCACCCTCATCCAACGGCCACAAATTCATCATAACTGCCACTAAGTACTTTACCAAGTGGATTGAAGCCGTTCCCCTCACCACCGTCACAGGTAAATAAATCTCCTCATTTATCTTGAATTACCTCATCTACAGATACGAAATTCCCTCATCCATTATCATAGATAACAGAAGACCCTTCAAAAACCAAGATGTCTAAGAACGCTGTGACCAATTCAAAATCCAACACCGTTTCTCCACACCCTATTACCCCCAAGGCAATGGTCAAGCTGAAGCATCCAACAAGACCATCTTGAACCTCCTCAAGAAGATAGTCAACAATGCTGGCCGTGATTGGCACATCCAACTCAATCCTTCTCTGTGGGCCTACAGAACCAATATAAGCACTCCCATAGGTGCTACCCCTTACACCCTTGTCTATGGCTCAGAAGCTATCCTCCCCATTGAGGTTGAATTACCATCTCTCAAGGTGTCATTAAAAGGTCTCATATCAGATGAAGAGTATAGAGTTTCCAGATTGCAAGAACTAGAGTTGCTAGAGGAAAGGAGACAAAAAGCCTTTGATCATCTCAAAGCATATCAGCAAATGATGTCACGAAACTATAACCACAGAGTTTGCCCAAGAGTCTTTAAAGTTGGAGATCTAGTACTTAAGGAGAATCCCCGCAATCAACAGGATCAGAAAAAGAAAGGCGAGTTCGAACCCAATTGGCTTGGGCCTTATGTGATCGTAGCTACTTATGGATCAGGGGCATATCAGTTAGCAACATCAAAGGGTGAGTTGTAAGATGACCCAATCAACAGCATGCATCTTCGCCAGTTCTATACCTAAGAGAACCCCAGTGTAAGGGGGGCATAAAATACAAAAAAATCAAAAAACCCAAAAACCAAAAAATACAAAAAAATAAAAAAATCAGAAAAATACAAAAAAATTAAAAAAATTAGAAAAATACAAAAAAATTGTCCTTTGGTGAAAACCTGGCAAACATGCACCTTGGATAGGTATCATGATGAAAACCTAGCAAACAGGCATCATGCATACTTTCTAGCTTTCGTGCAAATAAAAGCAAGTGGTGAAAACCTGGTAAATAGGCATTACTTATGATAAACCACTTCCTCCATCTTTGGGAAACCAATCACCTTGTGTCCATTCTTCCTCGCATCCCATTCGATCCATATCTGTTCCATAATAAAAACCTAATGATAACCTATCATGGCTTGATACTCTATCTCTTTGTTGCCTTGTCAACCAAGGTTTTATCCCATATCCTATCCATAGTGTCAGCCTAACATAGTGTCTCTCGTTAGTATCCATGGTCCATGTCCATGAAGTACATTGCCTTTACGTTGTCACGTAGGCAAGGCCATTTCTCAAATGCACCCCCGAGGCTCCACTGTCCCATCCATCCCATGTCTAGTCCTATCTATTTGAGTCTGCACCACTTTCTATCACCTAGGTCTTAGGTCCATTAGGGTTTACCCCAAACTACGTTGCCTCTACGTCGTCACGTAGGCAAGGGCATTTAGAAATGAGCCCCCGAGGCACTAGGTCAGTCCCTTAGGGTCCGTCTCACCAATAAGGATTGTGGAATCTTCTCACTAGGCAAGCAAGTGAAAACAAAACCCGCTCTTTTCAAGCAAGAATCTTGACACAAGACATTAACCTATCCAAAGCAAACCAAACAAACACCTAAGGCATTCTAAATGATTTTACCCAAATTATGGCAAGAAACAAACACATCTAAATGCAAATATGTTTTGTGGATTTGAAATATCATTAAAATATAGAGTCTTGATTTTTTGCTATCATGTCTTTCTATGCTACTCAGGGATGCCAAAAGCTAGAGATGCTATGATGGGGGCATGATTATTTTATTTGTTTTGCTATTTGTGGATTAAATTTTAGTAATGTGAAGCCTTGTCTAAAGACATGATCGGCAAAAGATCATCGAGGACTTCAAAGGTCTAACATGAACGGGGGTAATCCTTGTCTGTTGACATGCAAGAAATACTTAGGTCATCTTAGTTTAATTATACCTAGATGCTTGTATTAACTTGCTAAATCAAAATGCTCAAGTCATCTCGGTTCAATTATACCTAGATGCTTGTATTAACTTACAACATTCAGAAAAAGTACCAAAAAAAATCACCCAATGATGAAATAAGCACTTCGAAATACTTGCACCATCAAGATGTCAAAAGCAAAGCATCCATTTTACATCAATACATCCATATCCCATACAATAAAAGATCCAAACAATGCAGAGTAACAATACAAAGTGGAGATTGTGAACCTTTCTATCGAGTCATTCTTTCAATCAATCTTCTATCTACCATTCTGTCATCTCTATGTCGATAGAGTACATTTGGACATCACAAAAACATAACATATAGTTGCATATCATATCACAGGAGATAGTCATTTACATGATTAAATCAGTTACATACATAATAAATTGTATCAGGTCATCCATATACAATCATCACATAGTGTCAAACAGAAAAAATAAAAAACATAGATAAGTGCATCACATAAATTGCATAATCATATAGATACCATTTGCATTCATTAGAGGCATATCATGTAAAACATCCAAGTCTGCATTAGGTCATATAGCATCACATAGCATCATATGAAAATTTGCATTAGATAACATCGCATAACATCACGTAAACATCTAAGTCTGCATTAGATAAACATATGCATCACATCATACAAATAGAAATGCATCCATAACGCATAAAGTTTAGAAAGCATCAAAATAACTGCATCGTCATATAAATATCATAAATATGTCCAAATGTACAAAATCAAGTGGTCCATCTCTGAGTCAATGTCATATACAATAAATACATCCCAAAGATGGTGATACATGTCTCAAAATGCAAAAGTGATACATAAGTATATCCAGCTGTCTGATCCATCAAAAAGTGTATGGAAGAGCCAAAATCTGAGCAAGTGTCAGCTATCCCTGCTGCTGTGAACCACTGCTACTGGAAGTGTCTCCTGAATCCCCTCCTCCGCTGGCCCCAGACTACTATGGGCCCATCACGGAGGCTCCTAACCTTGATCCATTTGCTCTCTGAGAAGCCATAGACTGGCTCCTGTAGCTTGGGGCCCTCTGATTAACTAGCACGGCACCATGGTATAAACCTCAGTAATATTATGTCTGAGCCTATGCTCTGGCAATCTCACCCTACACCTACGCTAACTGCCCCTACACCTGTGCCAACTATGTCTGTGTATGTGCTTGCGCTAGCTATACCTGTGCCTAGTGCACCTGCCCAACCAAAAAGTTGCTCGTCGCATTTGTCCCAAGGGCTGCCACTGCAGTATCCCTCTCTACTCAGATAACTCGTATCCGTGCCTCTGCCATATCCTGCTCTCTGGTGAGCCCTGAGATAACCTCTGCATCTATCTCTCATCGGGCCTCAGCAATCCTGAGTTGTGCCCACAGTTGCCTAACCTATCCTCTCAGCATATCTATAGCCCTCTCCTAGACATCTGCCTGTGTTGGACCCTGCGGTGCCTATGCTTGTCCTTACCCCTATGGCTGGGGTGCTTGCTACTATGCCACCTATTGAGGTGGCGGCATCTGTGCCTATTGTGCCTGTCGTGGAGCCTACTGTGCAGCCTGCGGTGGCACTACCTGCTGAGCGTGGGAAGGTCCCTCCCCAGCTCTTCTCCTTTATCTAGGTTTGCCTCCATCATCTCCACCACCTCCTCCTCCATCATCTCCACCATCTCTGTCGCCTCCCCGTCCTTCTCTCCTCCTCCTTTGGCTAACCTAGCCCTCATCATCTAAATCTACCTCGTCTATACGAGGCATCAACTCCCCAGGCCCTGAGTATCTCAGAAATTGGTGGGTAGCGAACCAATCCTCAAAATCCTGGGTCATCCCAACATCTGCAATCTCCCTCCTCATATCCCAGGCAACGTAAGGCGTTTACTGAAACTCTACCAGTGCCTCCTCATAGGATGCCATCGACCCCCATATGAACCTCTCAGCGTGAGTTCGCACAAATAGAGCCTGCCCCTGTGGCATGCCTTGCCTCCTCCCAAACTGTTTCTGTACTCAGCTGACAATCTGCCTCTCCAATATAAACCGTGTTCGGCCTATCAGCCACCGTGTCTGGTAACAGTATGGCAGCTCATCTGCCTCATCCTCCCAAGGCTCGCAATCTAGATATGACCACCAGATGACCACATCTACTCCATCCAAAGCATGCCTCCATTACTCGATCTTCTCCAGCCTATGCTGGGAAATCACTCCTGCGTAGCTGTCACTATAGGGCTCTCTTCTATGCCTGTCAAACACACAAATCGGTCTAGTAATCGCTATGTGCTCACATAGCCAAAACTACAGCAATGACACACCTGCAGATAAGCTCACACCCCTATGGTATACCACCTGATGCATGTCGTGGTATAGGTGCACTAGAACACAGACACCCCAAGCATAACGGGTGTCCTCTGTAACCATCCTCTCCATGATCTGAGCCCATCCAATGGAGAACCTGTGTGATCTCCTATCGAGGCATATAATGCCTCTGATAAGTCCTACTACTATCCCTGGGAAAAAGTTGTAATAGTCATGAATATCCTGCTAGGAGATGACCTGTCTGACCAACTCGGGGTCATCGAATACTCGCCTGCACTCAGCAAGTCATGTGTCCCTCTATGGATCATACCCCACAAGCTCTCCCTAAATAGGTAAGTGGAAAATCTTGTATACGTCCTCTAGTGTAACAGTCATCTCACCAATAGGGAAGTGGAAGGTCCCGTCCTTGCTGTGGAACCTCTCCACTACTATAGTTAGCAACCCATAGTTCGCTCGAACCTCGGGCATAAAGCAAACATAGTTCAAGCCCATTGCGCCGAGTGCCTCTTGGTCCTTCTCTGTCAGTATATGCCTCTACAACATAAGCATGGGGAACTGCTCCCTCGACTGAAGCGTATCTCGTATATCCTCCTGCAAGCACGCAAAGAAAGGCGTCAACCTAAAGCTACAAGAACCACACTCAACATATCTATAGAAACATATCAACTAGCTTAGCATATCAAATTGATCAAAACAACACACTACATCTCTTGACTAGATTCCTACAATCTCAAAGATAACTTATCGATTAACGCATCAAATAGGACGCCAATTGAGTCAATTTTGTTAAGTAAACTGCCTATCTATATCATATGTGCCATAACAGGTGGTACATGCTCCATTTCTTAACAAATGTGCCATTTCTTGACAAATGCACCACTTCTGACAAGTGCGCCGCAAGATTCCATGCATGCGCCATTCCATACCATAAATGCCCCACCCAGTCAAAAGCGCCACTTCATACCGTAAATACGCTGCAAAATTATGCATGCGCTGACTAAACTCATGCATGCACAGCTTGAGTATATGCGTTGTTATATATCCTAAATATGCTACAAAATTACGGATGTGTAGTTTCGCATGCCAGATGCACCAAACTGCGATCCGACACATTTGTCTACCTAGTTTTTTCTCCTAGCATTTATTGCTATCAAAATCAACCCTAGGGGAAATTTTTTGAGATACATACCAGGGGTCTTGCCTCTGCTGGCCAGTCGAATTGATGGACTCACTCAAAGCGATGCTCCTCACGTGGAATGTCCATCCTCATGCTGATTGCTCTATGCTCTATTCTCTCCTAGGCTCTCAGAAGCAAATCAAACAAAGCCAAGTGTGCAAATGAATTGTCTTGTGGACCCAACTCCTATATATAGCATGCAAACCCTAATCTGGCTATGTGGTGACTATAACTACTTCCCTAACCCGTTTCTTCTAGTTTTCTTCCCGTTTCTTTGAAACGCGTCCTATTTTCTTCAAACCTAACCAATTCTACCCTTCGTCTTCGTGAGATTGTCCATCTCACGCCTTCTGCCTTCTCGTCTAATCTCCCGAGGCGGCATCCTGTCATCATAACCTATACCAGGGGCAAACTGGGGCATGTATTGTTATTCAACAATCGATTTATTTGAAGCAACGTTGTAAACTGCATTGCATCAAAGAGGGGCAAAATGTATACGCCTAAAAATGACATGAGTCGGTCTAAGTAAATATTCTTAATATTTATTCCCTTCTAATTCTTCTATCAATAAATAAATAAACAAATTTACTTATTCGATTCATATTCCTCTAAATTAATTAAATATCAAAATATTTAATTACCTCTTCTAAAGTCAAAATTAAATAAAATCCTTTATTTAATTAAATTCTTCCAAGCAATTAAATAATTTAAAATCAAATCATTCTTCCAAATTTAAATAAATCAATCAAATTTATTTAAATCCTCTCAATCTTTAAAAATAAAATATAATCAAATATTTTATTTATTCTTCCAAATCATGCACAAGTATTTAAATAAATAAATCAAATTTATTTAAAACCTCTCAATTTCTAAAAATAAAATATAATCAAATATTTTATTTATTCTTCTAAATTATGCACAAGTAATTAAATAAATTTATTTATTTAATTTGCTTTCTTATCTTCTTATTCTTCCAAAATCATTCTAAATTAAATAATATCAATTATTTAATTGTTTCTTCCAATAATATCTTCTCTAAATTTAAATAAATCAAATATTTATTTAAGTTGTCTATTTCTTCTAAATTGAGTTATCTCTAAATATAATTCAATCTTTGTGCACATGCAATTGAATATTCTAAATATTTAATTGAGCTAAAATATTTTCTCATCCTCATGCAATTTCCATCTTCTAGTTCTATTCTCTTAACTGATTAATCTATTCTTTTAATTGATTAATCTCTTTAGTTAACTCATTCTTCTATTTTATTAATTCCTCTCATGCAAAATAGAGAAAAACACTTGTCTTCTTCTTATTTGCTTATGTTCCTCAACCGTTCTATACCGTTGATCTTCTCATTCTTTCTATACCGTTGATCCTCTCTATCTCAAGTCTATAAATTGAACCCTCTTCTTCCATTTCATTCATCCAAGCTTTAAGTATTGTTACTCTACAGGAATTACAGCACGCCTTTGGCACCAATTCCTTTATTGTTTGCAATCAACTTGTTACCATATCACTACCATTGTTGTGAAGCTCATCTTCATGGCAAAACTTTCATAGCCGTTCCCATGTGACATCTTGGATTCATAGCAAGGAAGTGCACCTTCGGAGGGCCATATTCATAGACAAGATCTTTTGTGATAGGCGATCAATGGAAGCTGAGAATTACAGGAGGTTTTCTTTGTATTGTTTATTGTTTGATTGAATCTCTTTTGTTCATTATTTCATTGAGTTTTGGGTATCATCGATATTATTATTGATTATTCATGTTTATTCCAATTTTCCCTTAACAGTTCCATCAAATCTTGGACTTTCCTTCTTGTAAAATGATATCTTGGATCTCCTCAAGCGGTCAAGCTTCTTTTAGAGGTACTTGGATCTGATACCAATTGTTGGAATTAGTCCGAACAACTGAGAGGGGGGGTGAATCAGTTGTCCCCAAACTTTAACCTTTTTTGCACTTTTAATCTTCTTTCTTAATTTACAAACAAATTAATGATGTAAACATTTAAGCATGAATCAACACATGAGCAGAAATAACATGAACATACAACACCAAAATTTTTGACGTGGAAAACCTGGTTAAGGGAAAAACCATGGTGGGGCTTAACCCACAAAAATGCGTACCCTATTAAAAGTACTTATGAAAATAGAAGGCACATGCCTTCGGGTGCACTGCCCAGAGCTCACTACTCAAAAGGAGGCTGACTGCCTATAAGGAATTATGATTTACACAGATAATGAACTGAGAAATAGCATCTACATTCATGCCTAATTCAGTCCCTTTGAAGGCTCACAAAAACTTCTGCTTCTATCTTCAAATTCTTCTTCACTAACTCTTCACTTTGTACTCCTTTCGCTCCTCTTCTTCTCTACTTTGCTTTTGATCCTTTCTTCGGATTTAATTCATTTTTTACAAGGATGATTTTCAACAACTCTTCAACAAGTATTTATACACTTCATCAACCTTGGAATGATCAACAATGTCAGCTAAACTTAACGCGGATCATTACACTATCGGCCAAACACAACTGAGACTTGAATCTTCCTCTACACATACACCATGCTTCATAAAATACTCTTGGATCATATGCAACAAGCTAGGAACATTCGGTTGGCCATGAACTGGGAAGAACAACAACCTCAAAGAAGAAATCATCAACAACAAGCTCAATCTTTAATGCAGACCTCCAACACAGTAGCCACATGATCCAGAGACCTCCACAAGCACATTGAATTCACCAATAACATCCACACTATACCAAATTTCTAGAATCATTTGTATCTTCCTCTGAAACCTCAAGAATACTATTTGCCATGACTGTCAAACTAGAAAGATAGCTTGCGGACCTCCAAACCATGAACCACTGGAGTTGATGATACACACTGACTTCCAAACATGCCTCTAGATCTGTAGATCATCATTTTACGTTACCGGAGCAATCCAAACCACTTTCATGTCACTCTGTCTCTCTTGAGTATTGCATGAACTAGTTCTACTCAGATGGCCATAACTTCCTTAGATCTTAATGTGAACTTCTCAAATCATAACTGGAGCTTCTTCAGGTAAACCTCTAGTCATCCATATGGTCTGCATATATTGATTGACATTAGTTTTCTCAATATCCTCAACAATCTGGTCTTCTATACAGACAACAAAATAGGATACAGTTGACACTAATGGTAACAAGGATATGTTGACATCAATGACAACACCACTTAGGCACATATTTGCAATAGAGAAAACCTTTGCTTGTGGAGGAATACAGAGCATTCCATTCATCCTTCAGCACAGACTGAATCTCTCTCTCATAACTTTCACTTCGGAGGAGCAAACGATCTGAAACTTTGGATTTAGCACCTTGACAACATGCTGAGCTTAACTTTTGAACCGCATGATGAATCATATCTTTAAATGCGGAGGAATGCAGAGCATTTTACTATGTAGTCTTCTAAGTAGCTTCCTGCATCAAAAATCTTCACCAATTTCTGGAGACTAGAACCTTCTTGTAGAAACTCATCCTTTCTTAGGATCATCAGGAAAGAGCATACAACATGCTACAGGTCATCAGCAACATCTTCTCATCCTCAACATAGCTTCTAATTCCCATCTTAATATATCATCATGAAAGCATCTTTGTTGACCACCAACATGCTCAATACAACATTACTTGATATTAATCAAGGCATGACATCCAACCATGAACATCAGCAACCAACCATAAACATTAGAAACCACTGTTAGCACACCATCAACATAGTATATCATCATCATAAGCATCCAAGCATAGTGTAGACATCAAAGACAACCACACAACCACATCAGTGTAATGCTCATTAGTGTTGACATCAATGACAACACATATCACATATTTCCAACAACCTTAACAACACATGCCCCCCTCATCAAAGAACAAAATCAAATGATTTCATAATTGAGTTTGGGCTAGGATCCAAAGTCCATATGTGCTTCTTCATCAATTTACAATGTACACAATAGAATGTGCATTTGATAATTTAACTTCAATGGATGTGATCACCATTAATCTAATCCAAATGAATTCATGGGGGAACAAACTACCAAAGAAAATAAATTTCACAATCAATATTACCAAATGTACAAAATAAATTTCACATGAAAGTTAGCTTAGACCAATTTTATGATAACATCCACACATTCTTTTCATCCACATGTGTGCAAGTGATTTATTATCCTTCTTTCACTTTCAGACCCAGCTAGGACAACTTTAGATATCAAGTTTTTAATATTTCAAAATTTGTATAGGTAGAGTTTGTCTTTTGATATGAACGTGCATTACATTAGACATGCCTTTATTGACTACCTAGGCATAGCTTTGTTGCTAGCCAAGCATCCATATCTGCTATGGAGATACCTTTGAACCCACTTTAAGCATAGCTTCGCCGCCAATCATGTATCTATAGCCCCAACAGAGATACCTGAATCACCCAAAAAAGATGAGGTAATTTTATTTACTTTAACTTTTACTTTCCTTGTCCCACAAACATTGAAGTCCATGATTAGGTTCAGGTCCACTGTGGTACTCAGTTTCCTTTTATAACAATTTATTTATTACCAAACTTGATATTCGAATTGCCTTCACTTTGTCAAACAAATTTCAAGAATACTTAATATATGTAGAGTGAGGGATGAAACTGTATGCAAAATATATCTTCAAATTGTCTATACCTTCTTAAGAATGAAAATTTCTCTACAAATTTAGGCAAAAGATTTGTAAGAAAAAGATTTCATGAAAAAGCATCTAGGAAGCTCATTTTAATCTCTTGCACATCCTTTGTGACTTCGTCAATTAACAAAGAGTAAGACTTGGGAATTAAATTAGTTACAAGATAGGGGTGAAAAATAAATCTCAAAGGGTTCACAAGACATGAAAGCCTAAGAAAAACATGCCAAAAGAAAACAAGAATAAAATAAAATAGAAAAAAAAACAAAAGAAAATTGAAAATGAAGCAAACTAAAATTTTCTAATCTACCTACCCACTAAAATTGGCTTGAAGGTTCACAGAATTTAGTAACGTATGTCACATGTCTTCCCTTTTGGACATTGTGGAGCAATATCTTGATCATGGTAACAGTTCTAAAGAAAGCAAACTTGTCTTTAAACTCAAAAAAGGGAAGATCTAACCATCCTAGGGAATAGTCAAAATAATCTTGAGAAAGAACTAGGAGCTAAGGAAGGTCATCTCCCTCATGTTCAATCCATTAATAGGTCTTAATATTAGAATCTCCATAGTCAAAAGAATAGGAAGGATTTGTCTGATTAAACATACTATTGAAAACATGAAGATTCTAATTTCCTAAACCATTTTAAAATTTACTTTAATGGGAACAGATTCAATATTTTCATGCTTAATTCCATTAAAACATAATGAATGACAAGTAAGAGATGATTTAAGGCATTCCTATTTTTATGTGTTACCCATCAGAGAGATATGTTTGCTGCTACATATAATATTCTCCTTGATATGCATTCCTTTCTCTATGTTGCCAGGTTCATTAGGTACATGCACATCATGAAAAATAAATTTAGTCAGTAATATGTCGTATAGGTACATGCATATATTGATTTAACTTTTCAATTGCTTTTGGAATGTCCAATTCAAAACTTGGCATATTTTATTGGCATGATTCAGTCATATGTTGATAACTTGTGACATCTTCATTTATTGATTCTCTTTATTTGCAAATTCTACATCATCATGATATTCATATTTTGTTGGAGAAGCATTGATTACTTCACTTCGTTGATTTGTCATAGTAGTGTAATCTTCCATCCCCTCATTTATATGATGCATAGTGACAACCTAGTTAGTTGTTTGAGTAATTTCACTATCGGATTCATCGCTAGAATTAGGTGGATCTATGACTTCTTTTTCTTGTGGAATAACTAAAAAAACTTTTTGATTTGGTGAATTATTCATCTCCGTTGATGAAGAATAAGAATTATGTTGGTTAGACATTGATTGTTGTAGAATTCTCAATTGGATCTGCTTATGAGATAACAATGAATTTCTTTGATTGATTTGACCACTAGGGGTTGTTGGAATTAGAAGTTACTTGTGGTCCCAAGTAATAATTCAATTGATCATTTAGAGACATTATGTCTTGTTTCTTTATCACTAGTTTTTGTTGAGTAACTATAGTGGATTGTAGAGCATTGCTTGTCAAATTGTAAATTGTTCCACACACGTTTGGTTGATACATCATTTGACTTTGTTGTGGGGTAGCATAAGATAAATTTTGTATTCCTTGCATGTGATCATATCCTAAATGAAACAAAGCTATAGCTCTCTAAAAAGTACCTTCAACTATAATTATCTCTTATTGATGCAACAAATGTAGGATCAAGTCCCCATAAATAATGTCTTAATAATTCAATTTGGTTGGGCCTATATATAGTATCAATTCTTCACAAATCTTGATACAATTGTTGATTATATTGATCTATAGGTTCACCCAACTATCTTTTTGTCACTGCAAATTGTATGAAGGTTTCTCTTGGGTTTGTATTTTGGCCAAATTATCTTAGAAATTCATTTTCTAATTCCATCTGGATGAATGTATAAAATTTGGTGGCAGACAAATGAACCACTAAGTTGCTACATCATGAAAAGACTTAACAAATAATCTGCAAGTTATGACTTCATGATTTATTTGACACTTTATTATCAAATCTCTACATATTTTGACATGCTCATAATCATTCTACCCAAGATTACGGGAAAATGCGGGAAACAAATTACATATATTAGTAAGAGTTTGTGAGAAACTCCTAGGCACATGCAAAATTTTCCATTAGAAATAATATTGAAATGGTGAGAAGATTACACCATTTTTTACACAAAATAATATGTAACATATTATTGATTTCAGATTGTTTACATTCAATCTTCTTTCAATCACACTAGTTTAACATTACATTGCAATGGCTTATAAAGCCACTAGTTTCCTGTACAAACTACCAAAACTTACTATTGGGAAAGTAACTCCAAAAAACTAAAAATATATTTATTTAAATATTAACTATTATCTTAACCTAACAATAGTTATATTTATTATTTAATCTATAATAAGATGTAATAAATATCCAACATTCCCCCCTTATTACACCAATCTGAACAAAGGATGAAACACTACATGGACTGAACACATCAAGCCATCTAGAAACTTGATGAAGCATCTCCATCAAATATCCTTGCTCACCCAAGACACACCAAGCTAAACCAATTAGTGGATGTCCTGGCTATCAAACCTGCAAATCCTTTGTACCACATGAGAGAAAATTATCATAGCCTCCATGCACAATGACAAAAGAACTCTCCTCCAAGAGTCCATCACTCCTCCAAGTGTGTCAAAATTCCTCCTCTAGTGCATGTATATGAGAGAACAACTCTCCTCCTTTGAGAGTCCACTTTCCTCTGAAAGTGTCAATATCCCTCCTCCATGTGAAAGAACAACTATCCTCCTCTGAGAATCCACTTTCCTCTAAAAGTGTCAATATCTGGTGTAGTCACAATTAGGAGGGTCCACAAAGTGAACTATCTAGGCCATGTAGCTAGAGTAAACAGAATGAAAACAACTCAAAGATATAAAGCAAATTCAAATTTAGTCATTCAGTGGGCTTATAATTAGGGATCACATGCCTAATTACAGAATATGCACAAGATATGGCTTTGAAGCTTCTTCGCACAAAATTCAAACTATCAACTACAATCTAATGATCAACTATCAATCACTACTTTCCTAGACATCTATTACATCAATATTTATCATCTCCGGGATAAAATATTCCTCCACATTCACCAAGGAAGATCACAATCTCTAATGAAAAGATGTAACGTGTGTACACGTATAGGTCAAACCCAATTGAATAGAACTCCTCCGCAAATCAAAGGAATGATACACAGATCTCAGGGAAGGTTGGCCTTAAACAAAACAACATTGAATGATGTGTAATTTAGCTCCGTAGGTCATGAAATGCTCTGCAAGTCTTCTCTTTAGCTGATTGTCTGAGACTGTCAAGATGCTCTGTTATGAGGAAACAATTGATCTTCTGATAGCAATATCTCACTGGTATCTGATCCAAATGCTCTGAATTTTGGATATGATGTGTATGGATGTGTCTAGATGTTAAGTCCAGCTCTGCAAGATCTGAAATATAACTGTGATAGAATGCAGACCAAAATACAAAAACTGCTACTAACTGAACTACCTGAACTTAACTGGAAAATGAAGAGAAACAAACTGAAATGTAAATATTTTTGGCTGATGCAAGATTGCTCTTGAACTAGGGATGCTCCTACATTAGACATCTGGGGTTATTGAAAAAGTGAGTCCCTCACTTTGCTAGGGCTAGAGGGAAACCAAGACGGTCCACCTCAGTATGAGAAATCCATGTTGAATCTTCTATCAGTCTGCCTTTCCACTTCGTAAGGTATTCTTTGTATTGTCTTCCTCTAGTGCTATGTCCTATTGTGCCTTACACACACGCCCCATTTTTCCAAATGGAGACCCCCTCTTTTGTTTTGGCTTGGAGTCTTGACCTTTCTGCCTTATGATGATGAGAGAGTGAATTTGTGCTTAGAGTGAATGATTTGTTCTAAATTTGAGTATTTTGCATGTTTGGAGTTAGTTGATGTCTTTCATGATTGATTTGGAAGTGTCTTGAGTGGTCTTGTGTTTAAAAAATAGCCATTTGTTACCTTCTGCATTGAGCACTTTGCTAAAAAATCATGTCACTGGATATTGCCCTTGAAAGTGCTTTTGCAGAATGTTTCATGTTGAAATTCCTAGTTTCCAAGCCTTAGAGTTGCAAAATCATGTCAAAAGGGGTCCATATGCTTTCACCCTGATACATGTTCCTAAAGCCCTGATTTGACTAAGTCTGAAATCTAGTGGAACCTCAAAATTCTAGAATCTGCATATGAAATCCGATGGATCTAGAACCTATCTCAAACATCCTGAAAGTATATTTAAAAATATTTAAAGTAATATCTAAACTTATACTTAAATATATCTTTAAATATACTTTCACCCTGGCCAATTCAAAATCTAGTGCTAAAAATGACCCCAAGTGCAAAAAGTGCCAAGAATAGCCTCTACCGACCCTAGCGCTAAAAATAGCCTCTACCAACCTTTGCGCTAAAAACCCACTTCGCAAACTTGCGCTGAAATGGCCTTCCACCGACTTAAGTAATGCATGTCAGTCGGCACTAAAACCCGCGCTAGTAGGTTGCATTGAAAATCCCCGCCGACTAAGCCTTTTATGTTTTGCACTAAAAATCGACCTTATCGACTTGCGCTACAATCCACCCCGACCGACCTTATGAGATGCTATTAGTCAGTCCGAGCCTAAACTCGCACAAGTCAGTGGCAGCCAAAAGTAGTGCAAAAGCATTTTGCACTAAAAATTAACCTCTCCGACCTATGCTAGAATTGCATTGCACCAACTTTTAGTCGCTAAACCCCAAAACCTGCGTTTTTTGACATTTTGGCCCAAAAAATTAAGTTTTTCAAGGTGCAAATGGGATTTTCTTGATGGATTTGAATTGTATAACTAGTTGTCACATCATGATGAACATTTTATTAAGTTTGTGTGGATTTTTGGCACTTTTTACGACAATTAATGCCACTGCACATGAAAAGTCTGTGACCCCAAAAAATCTCGCTTTTTACAGAAAAGGCTAGAAAAATATGAAATAAAAGTCTGTAAATGGATTCTAATGACCAAAAAAACTTCCTAAATCAATATATTGGCCAAATGGGTACTTGAAAATGATAAAAAAATGTAGAAAATCATGCAAAAATCATTAGATTTATGAAGTTGTCTATAAGGAAGCAACATTGACAATGAGTTGTTTTTTACTGATCCATGACTGCAAATGGGCATGTTTTGATCCAAATTGATGAAAAATGACTTGTTAAGATGAAATTGATGCTTTGCATTGTGAATTGTAGGTCTTGGAGAGCATAGGAGCTTGTTGGAGCCATCTTGGAAGGATGTACACACAGATATGCAGTGCTACCTAGAAATGCAGAAACTTCATTTTATCAACCAAATTACTGCTGCACCTGCAAGAGGAAGTTAGTATAATGTCTAAGATGATAAAGATGAGTCTCAGGACTTGAAAGACATTGAAGATCATGCCAAATCACTGTTGTTCCTACAGATCCAGTCCAATGTCTAAGTAATCTAGTCCGGGGGTCATAACTCCTAGCTATTTTATCAGAATTCAAACTTCTTGGACTCGTTGGAAAGAAACTAATTATCTAGTTTGAGCTGCCTGGTTGCTAGAGCTTGATGCCAAGCAACTGAGAAGTTTCGAGCCCCCATTCCGCTCCGAAGGCCTCTGAAAATACAATTTACTACGATGTAGAAAATACCAAAAATTATATTTTTGATATTTTCCCAAAAATACCACTCAAATAACCCTGAACTGGATCACCAAGACATGCATACATCTGTCCCAGTAGTCTAGTGATCAAGAATCAGTCTAGCAAGCATCTAGTTGCATATACCTTCACCAAAATACTCCTTTTCATCCAGTCAGCACTTAGAATCTCGTGAATCCACATCAACTCAAGTTTTCAAGCATCATGTGACTCTATTTTGGCTTTATTAGGCCTTGAAAATTGACTTTTCATCATGTGCAACCAAACGAGTATCCATTTTGTCTAGATTCAATGTATTTGCAAGCTGTATTTTGTCTTTTTCGTATAAGAAAAAGGTAAATCTAAAAATGTAACAAACTGATGTATCTCATTAAATGCCATGTAATCTAGACCGTTGGTGTCGAGTTAATCTCCATCGTCCATTGAAAAACTTAGTATGGTGCCTTGTCTATAAAAGGGCCATCATTCTCTCATTGTAACAAGTAAGATTTGATACTGAATTGCTGAGACTGCCAAATTGTGATCAATACAAAGCAAGTTTTGTAGGTTACTAGGAATTTGTGTTCTTGTGTTATCCTCTTTGGTTTTTATGGTTCATATCAATTTGAATTTAATTAGTTGTGCTTTTGCAATGATGGGTAAATGTTAAAGATATCTAATGAATGCTTTGGTCCATACTATTAATGTTTGCCGATGGTAAGTTGCTGTGTATAGTTAGCCTGGGCCCTGTCATTGAATATAGTTTGGTTACATTCCACTTGTTAAGCTACGCCATTGTCTGGGTGTTTAATGAGTGAATACAATTTGAAAATCATAAGGATCCTTTGAAGATTGCATCATTTCTTGCAACATTGTGGGTTTCCTATCCCGATAAAACATGGAATGGTTTATTGAAAGTATTTGTCTATCTGCAGCATTTTACCCCATTGTGACTGTCATTTAGGTTCTCTTATCCCTTCTCCCTCTCCTTTTCTTTTTGCATTTTATTTACATCAAGTTGTTAGATTTAGGTCTCATAGCAGCAAACAAATCTCAAATCTGCTGAAAGTATCATAGGGTTTTACATACATACTATTGTCATATTCCATAAACCGTACATTTTATGTAAGACCCCTTGTTGGCACAGCTAGAACATACCACTGAGTCATTCCAAGTGTTCGGATAGGAAAAATTTCAAAATTTTCCTATACTTTAATCCATCCCCTGTCCAACCAAATCAGAACATTATACTCCCAAAATCATAATAACAATCGATAAATTCCACAAACATAATATGATTTGTATGATAAGATCCCTACCATAACTATTTGTCTCACCTGCCAAACCATAATCTAAAAAAAAACCTTCAGTTCTCTAATTTCAGAAAGACCTCAGTTTTTTCATACCGACCCATGTTCCATTTGAAGCAGATTAGATGTGTATCGGCATTAGGAGTAGAGTCGGAATAAGAATTTCAAGAATCCCTAATAAAGAAAGCTATGTCGATGACCCCTTATCAGAAAGAGAATCCCCAGTCACACTGAATTGATCAGATACAAGGACCATCGGGATGAGAAAGCATTGTCAAAAAATACTCCAAACATTCCCCCGACAGCGTAGATCACACGGATGGGGAAACTTGACAAGAGTCCTGCTGAACAACTCAGGGAACAAATTGAACTATCGACTCATCGGGAAGAAATGCACATCAGAACAAAAAATTAATGTTTCTCCAACCTTATGATGTCTTAGTGACCATAAAGTAGTTTCAGCCAAAGTCATACCGATATATGTGAAGGATATAACTCATCGGCAAAAGGAAGTAGATCGGAGTAGGATTTATAGGTCCTGCCGAGTCTATAGTCACAATGACAGAGGATTTCAGTGACATATGACTGTGATCATTTCGATGAAGAAAGAATAGAAAGGACGGTGTCAGGGAAACAACAAGGATCAGATAAATCAAATAAGGTCATCCCGATAGCATATGTTGTTCCGATGAAGATAATAACCACACACATCGATGAGACTCTTTCCGACAGGTCACATGTGTCGGAAAGACAAATGATATCGGTATCGAATTCTTGGGTCTTACCGATTTCACTAATCTGCCCTGTAAAGAGAAATCGATAAACATTTTGGGAAGACTCATACCGATATAAATAATTAGTATTGGAGAGATTTGAAATATTGAAGTAGGATGTTGTTTTCATAATGATAGTGTAAGTTAGGCCGACAACAGCTTATATGCTCATTCTTATATCAGATAAGCATTGAAACATCTCGCCGATATAAACATACATATGCTTTCATGAAAAGTGACAGCGAGGAAATAAAACAAAGGGTCACAGTGATTGAGTCATCTGCAAATATTTGTGCCATAAGAAGCATTTAGATCGTACTGACATTACAAAAGTCTTGCCGATGAAGGACGTTATGATGATGTGACATTTCAAAACGATTATGGATATTAATGCACTGGAAATATTAATTACATGATGGGAAGAAATCCCCCGAGAAGTCATTCTAAATCATTGCAATTGTGTTCAAAAGGATTGTCTGAGAAGAGCACGCAAGTGAGAATTTAGAGGAGAAAACAAAGGAATTCGGTGATCATCTCAGGCAACAGGAAATGGGAATATAGACAAAATAACTCAAAATTGCTCAAATAGACAAAAGGGGATAAAAGTTGCCTATGCAGATGTGGACAAGGGTATGGGATAGTAGGTTTGCCCACTCCAATTACATTTATTTTGAAGAATATTTTGTAAAAGTGTTGTATAGATACTTTAATCATCCCTGTGAATATTCATTGTCAGATGAAATGAAAAGTTTTCTCAGACCAAAAGAATTTGGTGGCCCCCCAACTATCACACATAATTGGGGAGATTGGTATTGCTTTGAGGACTCAACTATGGTCAGAATTTATGGTTTTGAAGATACCCCATTTACATTGCCCAAGACAGTTCCTGATAGGATTGCTTACTTGGAGATAGTCAGGCAGATAAATTGTTCCAATGTGATGAACTTAAGTGCCTATGACAAACAATCCTTCATGCCTAGTACTCTGTACTTTGGGGATTTTACTATGGTGTCCAAGGAAGGTTATGGTCTCATCAGAGATAAATTAATGCATTACAACATGAGGTGTGCCAAGACAAGAAAAGGATTTGATCTTGAGGGCTTCATTGATTTTGCTAGAAGAAAACAAAACCTCAGTGGATACACACACATTCCATATCTACATGATGATATTATTAGGAACATGGAAAAAGCCGAAGTCGAATTGGCAATTAAAAAATATAATAGAGAATTAGATGAGAAAAGAAAACAATTTCCAAAAATAGAGTTATTGTCTTCTGGTGATGAGCAATCTGCAGGTGAAGAGGAGCCCCATGAACAGACAAGTAGAATCTCTAGATGAAAAATGGAAGGTTATCAACTTCCTAGTAGAAAGTAGGATGAAGAGGGGCCTGGTGATGAGGATCCCAGACAGTTGGCATATGATTCTTTCATTGCAGATGATCAATTAATTCATTCTCAGGAATTTAAATCATTTTTGTATAAATAAAAGGAAAGGAACTTAGAGAATCAATTGAAGATGTCACAGCTGTTAATAAAAGACAATTGATGGATGTGTTAAAGACAATAGTAGATAATGAGTTGAGGGCTATGACTCCTAACAGAGGCAGACATTTGCTTAGAGAAGCGGGTGTCATGATATTTCCTAGACTTGACATAAATTATGCCTTGGTATTTGATAGTTTTTTGCACAATACTGATGATAAATACAAACTCACTCCTGAATGTGTAACGGAGATATACATGGGTACCAAGTATAACAATGATGAAAACTCACTCATGATATGGGCCCTTTATCCTCCTCATAAGAAGACTGCCATTATAGATACTAAAAAGACCTTTGGGCATGTTATGACTTTGAAAGTAGGAGAAACCGATCCTCTGATTACTGCAGATATTGGTATAAATGTTGCAAAGCTGAATAAAGCACAGGCTCAACTGCTAATCAAGGAGCAAGATGCATATAAACTGAATTGTGAAAGATTAACAAAAGAAAATGATTTCCTAAAAGACACTGTCAAGAATGCCTTTGGAGGATCAATTAAAAGATTAACTCAAGGAGAAAGCTCACAAAGTGCTCAGTCACCATCTATTGATCAAATAGCTCAAGTTCAAATTGACACACTTGCAACAGTACTACAGAATAGGCATATCCATATGATGCATTGGATGAATAAATTATGGGATGTCTACTCTGAGAATCATAAGGTTATCCAAGAACATGAAAGGTTAAATAATAGGCTCCAAGAGAAAATCCATGAAATACAGAGTAAGGATACCCCTGACAATACAGGTATCTCCAGTGCCCAAGATTTGATTGAACAACATAAGAAATATCATGACCAGCTTCAAAATGATGCCAAGGAATGTGTTGAGGCTTCAAAGACAAATGTACCGATGTTGTTCAGGAATGATAAGGAGTTGAAGAGCAAAGATGAATGGACTAAAGAATGGCAGGTTATATTATAGGAGGCTATTGAAGCTCTCAAAGATAAAGACTCGGCATCTGAGGAGGCCTACAAGCATTTGGAAAAGATGGTAACGATAGATATGATTACAAGGAATGCTATAGAATTTGCTGATACACATTAGAGCCAAGAATACCTGGATCATGTTGCTCAGATCTACCTGTGGCTTAGCAGAGCTTAGTGTCATTATCTTTGTTTATTGTTATGTTAATCTTGTTAATTCTCAAAAGACATTTTGAAGAGCTCTGTCTCTTCACAAATATTTCTATATAAGTTGGACATACGATGGTCAAAAGATCATAAAGTGGTAGTAGATAATAGAAGAAGTTCATAATATTTTAGAAGACCATACTGCAATTATTATATTAAAGAAGTTAACAGAAGATCTTTGATTCTGTGGCTTTATACTGGCATCAATTATTTGTTGAAATTATTTAGTTATTTGGGTGTCTCCAGTTCAGTATTTCTTTATTATTCAAATTGATATATCAAGTATATACTCAGTTTGTCAATGCACATTTGTTGTACTTGTGTGATCTGATTAATTAGTTTCCTCAAAGAGGAATTAAAATCCTTCTGGTCAGTCACAGTAATTTGGAAGTATTGATTTGGATTGCTAAGAAGAACCACATAA
Organism: Cunninghamia lanceolata; assembly: GCA_027924645.1. NCBI lineage: Eukaryota > Viridiplantae > Streptophyta > Pinopsida > Cupressales > Cupressaceae > Cunninghamia > Cunninghamia lanceolata. The sequence continues at coordinate 21,212,414 of BSBN01000280.1, read as the reverse complement.
TTAGGATTGGCATTTTGTCTCCAAGTTGATATTATCTATTGTTATTTTATAGTTCATTCAATTGGCTCCTTCAAGTAAGGATTAAAATTCCTTCTGGTGAATAACAAAAAACCTGATTGTGTCAGTTGGATATTAAGAAGAGTCTATCAATCATTCCCTTACACATTTATACAAGTTATAAACTAAAGCATTGTGCCAAACAGTTAGAGTTATTGCCAAGTATACACCAATGATCTTAGGTTCTCTCTTAACTCTATTTACCCAACAAGGCACTGGTCTTACTCATTTCAATAGTTAAATTCATTTATTAGTTCTTACCTTGATATTTCTTATACAATTTATACCAATCATCTTTTAGATATTAGAAATAGAACTAGTTAGCAAGCTTTCATCTATTCCACACCATTTGCTACTGTGGATAGATCCATTAACTGAGTCACAAAACTTACACTCATTTAATCTGCCTTAACTTTCAAGGTCTACCCGCCTAGGTATAGCAGTGCCTAAAGTGCAGGGAGTCATTAACCCTATAGGTTAACTTCGTCGCATTAGTTCAAAAATGTTGCCAATCTGATCATAGAGTCTGGCATCCTCTAAGGATTTGCAACCTGCATTTTTCAAACCTAACACCAAGCAAGCTAAGACCTAGCTATATTATCCTTGGGGTAGTCCTATCTTGGATATGATACCTTTTTCAAGAGAGGTGTGATACCAGCAATCATACCTACGTTGTTCTATGCGAAAACCACCATCAACAGAATTGGCGCTAGAAGGAGGGCTGGACAAATATTTTTATGTAGGCTATTAGTTTTTCATTGCATATGCTAAAATGAATTGACTATTCAAGAGAGTCAATTCCAATGGGTACATAGAAGGGTTTCAGTCATGAGACTCATTCATTCTTCAGAACACTATCACAGTAGTCATATCATGAAGAGAACTTCCAAGTGAACATCCCACTTTTCAAAGAAGTATTGGATAATCAGATCAGGGTGAAGTATCCTCCTCTGACATTATTCAATTTCAGTTCACCTCAAGTCTGTACTATACATCCTAGAGAATTGCATGAAAAGATTGATTGTTTGACTTTCCTCCAAAGATTGGATCTGCATTTGAAGGGATTGCTTCCTATTTTTGAAGTTTATAAGCCTGAAGTAGGATATGGATATGACAGACATATAATAGCAAGACCTTGCAAGGAGCTACAAATCTTCCATTCATAAATGATCATGGTCAACAGGGCAATCTACACGTTGGAGAAATTGAAGTCCCTCAAGTTCATCAAAATACATGTCGAGATGATGAGAGCAGGCAATGCATGTGGTCTGCAGGTCACCCAACTAATGAAGATGAGGTCCCTGCCTGGATAAAGCTTGGTTCTCAACCACTGGATCCTAACTATTAAGTCATAGAGTATGATGTCCCAGGATGGCAAAAATCTAATTTTTAGTCACAAGACAACGAACAGAACAATGTACAGGGTCAATTTTCTACTGCTAAGGAAATCGATGAGGTAGATGATAAATCAGATTTGATATGCAGACATATTAAAGATGCAGATCAACAATCAAATACTTCCCAAATAACAAATTATGAACTTGAATTTGCTACAGCAGAGATGCAGAACAATAGTTCATTTCAGACTGCTGATAATTCTATGGAACAGCAGTTAAATCAGTTTGAACAACAGTAACAACAAGAAGAAATATGTCATTCTGATGAAGAACAGTCATGGACAACAATGCAGGAAGTCATTCCAGTTGACATATTTGAGCCACAATCATATTATCCAAAGAAAAGTGATCAAGTTCTTGACTATATTAGCCCAGTAAATCATCATGATCAGCCATATCAGGTTCATATAATTGTTGTAGAAGGGTCTCTAGTTGAGTTAGATGAACAAAATTAGGATAGTACACCACTCCAAAGCAACATTGACATCAAGAATCTACCTATAGAGGAAAAAGGAGACCATGTTGCTGCTGTAGAAAATGAATTTTCAATTTCATATCAGCCAACGACTGAAATACCAGGATTGTTGATCATTGCAGAGGGAGTTGCTTCGGAGCATATGACTGATTTTGGAGAAATGGATTCAAGTATATCATATGTTCATCAGACTAATTCTATTCATACTTGCATAAAGGAAGAACTCCACATGGTTGATGCTAACGTACTGATGACAACTGAAAGTAAAAATCTCCAATCTAAGAATAAAAATCAAACTGTCCTGCAAAGTGATGGCTTGGAAGCTTTTTCATGTCAATCACTTGATCACATCTTTGAGTTGATATCAATAATGAGCAAGGATATGCTGCTACATGGGAATTCACCACACATGTTAGATTTTTCTTTAGCCACTTTATGCAGAGTTCATCTAGATGATCCACATTCTGAAGAAGGTTGCCTAGACTTTCTATTTGCTTGGGAAGTTGTTACAACATTTAGTGCTCCAGAACAGGATATGGTCAAGCATGAGTTGAGACCTCCAAAAGATGAGAAGGTATTTGGTACATTGCAGCAAGGTGATGAACTTACATGCCCAACTGATGGTATTGCAAATCGGGTTGTATCTTCCCTTTCTCCGCTCAGTTCCAATTATCAATTTGATTATGGTGATTTAGGTAAGACAACTTGCAATTGGATTGATCATGGCCCTAATGAACTCCCCCAATTGCTGATCCTGCATAATTGGTACTCTGAACATGAACCTAGCATGCCTCTTCCTTACTTTTCAGAGTACAAAGATGAATTTGCTAGAATTAGGACACTGACCTACACCTTGTTACTTCTGTATGTCCTGAGAAATAAGTCACAGGGTAGTGTAAATATCTATTGTCCAAGATCTTTGTACCTAGTCTTGCTTGTTTCTTGTTAGGTTTTAGTTAGTTTCTTGTTGTTTAGTTTAGTTTTTGCTTTCTATTTTTCCTTAGTTGTTAGCTGTTGGTAGTTGTTAGTTGTTAGTTGTTCTTTCTATTTTTTGTTTGCTTAGGTTAGAGTAGTTTGCTTTGCTTTTTGCTTCTGCGCTTGCTTTTCTTGGATTCTCCATTTCTTGAATGTGGTGGCAGTTGTGCAGACTTGCAAGTGCTTCTTTGTTGGGTAAGTAATTTAGAATATTTCTTTGAGAAGCCAAGGTTTCTGCTTAGGTCTTACTGTGGGTTCCGTTGTTATATCGGGGAGTATGATGTCTGTTCATTGGAAAGGAGTCATTAGTTGGTGCACCTGAAGTATTTTCTAACCATATATCTCTCACTTTAAACAATCCTAAGGTAGCTAAGTGAGTCTAGGTGATCTTGTGTTAAGTGAAAAAAGTTTAGATTCCCATTTTACCACCCACACTAGTACTATGGATCTAGATGAGGGTGGCAGATGGTACTAAGTACTGCTAGCCTATTGGGTAAAAATAAAAGGTGTTTTTCAACACCAAACCCACTACAAAGTATCAATATGAAGATTATCATTTGAAGACTCTCACATGAAGACTGTTATATGAAGATTATTAGCATCAGAGATCATCAAAGGCATTATCAAGAAAGCAAATCATTGTAGAAGAGTTGTTACTGGAAGAATCATCATTCGCTTCTATCAAGGCTCATTGTATATTAGCATCAGAGCATTCTCTTGGTGCTAAAATGATCCCAACTTCATAACTTAGCATGAAGGATCTTGGGTGAACTTAGTTGCCAAAGGATGGGAATGAATTCAACTGTGCACACTCAGGTATTCAGGATATGGATGGTTGCATTGGTTAGTGGTCTTTGATTCTTTGATAAGATATCATGCTTTCTCATCTAATGTGTGGGAAACGTAGAGATTTTGGGTTTGAAACTGACATTTATCTTTGAAATGCTCTAGAGCATTTCCCAGTAGAGTTGCCATTTGTTGTACCTTGCACACACGCCCCATTTTGCCAAATGGAGACCCCCTCTTCTGCTTTGTCTTTGAGTCTCGACCTTTCTGCCTTATGATGATGATAGAGTGAATTTGTGCTTAGAGTGCATGATTTGTTCCAAATTTGAGTATTTTGCATGTTTGGAGTTAGTTGATGTCTTTCATGATTGATTTGGAAGTGTCTTGAGTGGTCTTGTGTTTAAAAAAATCCATTTGTTGCCTTCTGCATTGAAATTGGGTGTTACTGCACTTTGCTAAAAAATCCTGTCACTGGATATTGCCCTTGAAAGTGCTTCTGCAGGATGTTTCATGTTGAAATTCCTAGTTTCCAGGTCTTAGAGTTGCAAAATCATGTCAAAAGGGGTCCATATGCTTTCACCCTGATACATGTTCCTGAAGCCCTGATTTGACTAAGTCTGAAATCTGGTGGAACCTCAAAATTCTAGAATCTGCATATGAAATCCTATGGATCTAGAACCTATCTCAAACATCCTGAAAGTATATTTATACTTAAATATATTTTAAAATACACTTTCACCCTGGCCAATTCAAAATCTAAAGCTAAAAATGACCCCGACTGCAAAAAGCGTCAAGAACAGCCTCTACCGACCATAGTGCTAAAAATAGCCTCTACCGACCTTTGCGCTAAAAACCCACTTCACAAACTTGCGCTGAAATGGCCTTCCACTAACTTAAGTCGCATAGGTCGGTCAGTGCTAAAACCCGCGCTAGTCGGTTGCATTGAAAATCTCCGTCGACTAAGCCTTTTATGTTTTGCACTAAAAATTGACCTTACCGACTTGCGCTACAATCCACCCCGACTGACCTTATGAGATGCTATTAGTTAGTTCGAGCCCAAACTCGCACAATTTGGTGGCACCCAAAAGTAGCACAAAAGTATTTTGCACAAAAAATGAATCTCTCCGACCTGCGCTAGAATTGCATTGCACTGATATTTAGTCGGTAAACCCCAAAACCCGTGCTTTTTGACATTTTGGCCCAAAAAATTGAGTTTTTCAAGGTGCAAATGGGATTTTCTTGATGGATTTGAATTGTATAACTAGTTGTCACATCATGATGAATGTTTTCTTAAGTTTTTAGTGGATTTTTGACATGTTTTGCGACAATTAATGCCACTGCACATGAAAAGTCCGTGACCCCCAAAAATCTCACTTTTTGCAGAAAAGGCTAGAAAAACATGAAATAAAAGTCTGCAAATAGATTCTAATGAGCACAAAGACTTCCTAGATCAATATATTGGCCAAATGGGTACTTGAAAATGATAAAAAATACAGAAAATCATGCAAAAATCACTAGATTTATGAAGTTGTCTATAATGAAGCAGCATTGACCATGAGTTGTAATTGACTGATCCATGACTGCAAATGGGCATATTTTGATCCAAATTGATGAAAAATGACTTGTTAAGATGAAATTGATGCTTTGAATTGTGAATTGTAGATCTTGGAGAACATAGGAGCTTGTTGGCGCCATCTTGGAAGGATGTACACACAGATATGCAGTGCTGACCCAGAAATGCAGAAACTTCATTTTATCAACCAAATTGCTGCTACACCTGCAAGAGGAAGTCAGTATAATGTCCAAGATGATAAAGATGAGTCTCAGGAGCTGAAAGACATAGAAGATCATGTCAAATCACTGATATTCTTGTAGATCTAGTCCAATGTCTAAGTAATCCAGTCCGGGGTCATAACTCCTAGCTATTTTATTAGAATTCAAACTTCTTGGACTCGTTGGAAAGATAAACTAATTATCCAATTTGAGCTACCTGGCTGCTACGCCAAGAAACCAAGAAGTTTTGAGCCCCCATTCCGCTCCAAAGGCCTCCGAAAATTTAATTTACTACGATGTAGAAAATACCAAAAATTATATTTTTGATATTTTCCCAAAAATACCACTCAAATAACCCTAGACTGGATCACCAAGACATGCATATATCTGTCCCAGCAGTCCAGTCATCAAGAATCAGTCCAACAAGCATCTAGTTGCATATACCTTCACCAAAATACTCCTTTTCATCCAGTCAACACTTGGAATCCTGTGAATCCACATCAGCTCAAGTTTTCAAGCATCATGTGACTCTATTTTGGCTTTATTAGGCCTTAAAAATTGACTTTTCATCATGTGCAACCAAATGGGTATCCATTTTGTCCAGATTCAATGTATTTGCAAGCTGCATTTTGTCTTTTTTGTACAAGACAAAGGCAAATCTGAAAATGTAACAAACTGATGTATCTCATTAAATGTCATGTAATCTGGACCATTGGTGTCGAGTTAATCTCCACCATCCATTGAAAAACTCGATATGGTGCCTTGCTATAAAAGGGCCATCATTCTCTCATTGTAACAAGTAAGATTTGATACTGAATTGCTGAGACTCTGCCAAATTGTGATCAATACAAAGCAAGTTTTGCAAGTTACTGGGAATTTGTGTTCTTGTGTTATCCTCTTTGGTTTTCATGGTTCATATCAATTTGAATTTAATTAGTTGTGCTTTTGCAATGATGGGTAAATGTTAAGATATCTGATGAATGCTTTGGTCCATACTATTAGTGCTTGCCGATGGTAAGTGTTGTGAGTATGGGCCTAACCGGTGTTGTCATTGATGTCAACATACTCATGTTGCATTGATGTCAAGGATTGGATGAGTTGTATGCTGAGGATATTGAGAAAATTAGTCCTATCAGGAACAGAGAAGAACAGGGAAGACAGTGAAGTAAAGAACCCAGCTAAGATGAAGATCAGAGGATGCACATCAAAGGGTTTGTAGATATGTGTCCAAAGGTGATCTAGTAAAGATTTGAGAGGTCTGCATAAAGATTTGAAGAAGTTATGGCCATATGAGTAAAACCGGTTATGGCAGATGTTTAGAGGTGACAGAGTGACACAAATGGGTCCGGTAAGATCTGGAAATGCAATATCTTGTTCTGTGGATTTGATGGAGTGTTTAGGAAGTCAATGTGAATTGACAACTCAATTGGTTCATGGTTTGGAGATCTGCAAGCATCAATTCCAATATGACAATGATGACAAACTGTGTTCTTGAAGTTCTGGATGAAGGAGAGAATGATTTCAGTAAGCAGTAGTGTGGATGTTCTTGGTGATTCAGGAAACCCTGTCGGGGTCTCTAGATTGTGTCCAGTTCATTTTGGTGGTCCGCATTGAAGATGGAGCTCGTAATTGAAGAATTACTTCCGGGTGATGATGTTTTTCCCAAGTTTGGCCGACCGGATGAGTTACACATCCTACGGATGATCTTGAAGATGTTCTGCAAAGCATGGCGTGTTCCTCAAAGAAGATTGAAGTCTCAAATCTGTGTAGCTAATGGTGTGGTGATCCGCATGAAGTCTTTTGTAATAAGACAAGTTGTATTTGTGTATTTGCTCTGTAAAGTTTGCTGACTTTGATGATTATCCCAAAGTTGATGTCTTGTATAAATAAGAAGTTGTGAAGTCATTTCAAATGCATCTTGGCAGAGATGAGAGTGTGGTAGAGAGGAGCAGAGTGCAAGGCAGAGCAGAAGTATTGGGCTTGAATGGAATTGACTCAAGCATGGTGAAGATGCTATTCTTCAATTCAAGTATGTAATATTTATTATTCTATAGACAGTGTCTCTCCTGTAGGCAGTGGGCCTCTTGTGAGCAGTGTGCTCGGGTAGTGAGCCCTAATTAGCATGTGCCATTTTTGTTCTTCTTATTCTTTTAACAGAGAATACAATTTTGGGTTAGTCACCCTGTGGTTTTTCCCTTAACCGGGTTTTCCACGTTAAAATTTTGGTGTCATATGTGTTAATGTGTTTCTTCTCTTAAATTGTTGCATTATGTTTCCATGATTGAATTATTATTATGTTGCTGAATTACAAGAAGGATTTAAGAGATTAATAAGAGAAAGTTTTGGGACAACTAATTCAACCCCCCCTCTCAGTTGTTTGTCTTGAATCTAATAGTAAGTTGCTATGTATAGTTAGCCTGGGCCCTGTCATTGAATATAGTTTGGTTACATTCCACTAGTTAAGTTGCACCATTGTCCAAGTGTTTAATGAGTTAATGCAATTTGAAAATCATAAGGATCCTTTGAAGATTGCATCATTTCTTGCAACATTGTGGGTTTCCTATCCCAGTGAAACATGGAACGGTTTATTCAAAGTATTTGTCTATCTACAGCATTTTACCCCGTTGTGACTGTCATTTAGGATCTCTTATCCTTTCTATCTCTCCTTTTCCTTTTGCATTTTATTTACATCAAGTTGTTAGATTTAGGTCTAATAGCTACAAACAAATCTCAAATCTGCTAAAAGTATCATAGGGTTTCTGCATACATACTGCTATCATATTTCATAAACCCTACATTTTATGTAAGACCCCATGTTACCATAGCTAGAACATACCACTGAGTCATTCCAAACAAGCTAAGACCTAGCTGTATTATCCTTGGGACAGTCCTATCTTGGATAGGATACCTTTTTCAAGAGAGGTGTGATACCAGAAATCATACCTGCGTTGTTGTGTGTTAAAACCACCATCAATAGAATTGGTGCTAGAAGGAGGGCTGGACAAAGATTTTTATGCAGGCTATCAGTTTTTCATTGCACATGCTAAAATGAATTGACTATTCAAGAGAGTCAGTTCCAATGGGTGCACAGAAGGGTTTTAGTCATGAGACTCATTCGTTCTTTAGAACATTGTCACAGCAGTGATATCATGAAGAGAACTTCCAAGTGAACATCCCACTTTTCAAAGAAGTATTGGATAATCAGATCAGGGTGAAGTATCCTCCTCTGACATTGTTCAATTTCAGTTCACCTCAAGTCTGCACTATACATCCTGGAGAATTGCATGACAAGATTGATTGTTTGACTTTCCTCCAAAGATTAGATCTACATTTGAAGGGATTGCTTCCTATTTTTGAAGTTTATAAGCCTAAAGCAGGATATGGATATGACAGACATATATAGAAAGACCTTGCAAGGAGCTACAAATCCTCCATTCATAAATGATCACGGTCAACAGGGCAATCTGCACGTTGGAGAAATTGAAGTCCCTCAAGTTGTTCATCAAAATACATGTCGAGATGATGAGAGAAGGCAATGCATGTGGTCTGCAGGTCACCCAACTAATGAAGATGAGGTCCCTACCTAGATAAAGCTTGGTTTTCAACCACTAGATCTCGACTATTCAGTCAAAGAGTATGTTGTCCCAGCATGGCAAAAATCTGATTTTCAGTCACAAGACAATGAATAGAACAATGTACAGGGTCGATTTTCTGATGCTAAGGAAGTGGATGGGGTAGATGATAAATCAGATTTGATATGAAGACATATTAAAGATGCAGATCGGCAATCAAATACTTCCTAGATAACAAATTATGAATTTAAATTTTCTACAGTAGAGATGCAGAACAACAGTTCATTTCATACTGCTAATAATTCTAAGTTGGAACAATTGTTAAATCAGTTTGAACAACAGTAACAACAAGAAGAAATCTGTCATTATGATGAAGAACAGTCATGGACAACAACACAGGAAGTCATTCTAGTTGACATATTTGAGCCACAATCATATTATCCAAAGAAAAGTGATCAAGTTCTTGACTGTATCATCCCAATAAATCATCATGATCAGTCATATTAGGTTGATATAATTGCTACAGAAGGGTCTCTAGCTGAGTTAGATGAACAAAATTAGGATAGTACACCACTTCAAAGCAACATTGACATCAAGAATCTACCTATAGAGGAAAAAGGAGACCATGTTGCTGCTGCAGACAATGAATTTTCAATTTCATATCAGCCAACAACTGAAATACAAGGATTGTTGATCATTGCAGAGGGAGTTGCTTCGGAGCATATGACTGATTTTGGTGAAATGGATTCAAGTATATCATATGTTCATCAGACTAATTCTATTCATACTTGCATAAAGGAAGAGCTCCACATGATTGATGCTGACCTACTGATGACAACTGAAAGTAAAAATCTTCAATCTAAGAATAAAAATCAAACTGTCCTACAAAGTGATGGCTTGGAATCATTTTCATGTCAATCACTTGATCACATCATTGAGTTGATATCAACAATGAGCAAGGATATGCTGCTACATGGGAATTCACCACACATGTCAGATTTTTCTTTAGCCACTTTATGCAGAGTTCATCTAGATGATCCACATTCTGAAGAAGGTTGCCTAGACTTTCTATTTTCTTGGGAAGTTGCTGCAGCATTCAGTGCTCCAGAACATGATATGGTCAAGCACGAGTTGAGACCTCCCAAAGATTACATGCCCAACTAATGGTACTGCAAATCAGGATGTATCTTCCCTTTCTCCGCTCAGTTCCAATTATCAATTTGATTATCATGATTTAGGTAAGACAACTTGCATTTGGATTGATCATGGCCCTAATGATCTCCCCCAATTGTTGATCCTGCATAATTGGTACTCTGAACATGAACCTACCATGCCTCTTCCTTACTTTTTAGAGTACAAAGATGAATTTTCCAGACTTAGGACATTGACCTGCACCTTGTTACTTCTACATGTCCTGAGAAATAAGTCACAGGTAGTGTAAATATCTGCTATCCAAGATCATTGTACCTCGTCTTGCTTGTTTCTAGTTAGGTTTTAGTTAGTTTCTTCTTGTTTAGTTTAGTTTCTACCTTATGTTTTTCCTTAGTTGTTAGCTGTTGGTAGTTGTTAGTTGTTCTTTCTATTTTATGTTTGCTTTGGTTAGAGTAGTTTGCTTTGCTTTTCGCTTTTGCACTTGCTTTGCTTGGATTCTCCATTTCTTGAATGTGGTGGCAGTTGTGCAGACCTGCAAGTGCTTCTTTGTTGGGTAAGTAATTTAGAATATTTCTTTGAGAAGCCAAGGTTTCCACTTAGGTCTTATTGTGGGTTCTGTTGTTATATCGGGTAGTATGATGTTTGTTCATTAGAAAGGAGTCGTTAGTTGGTGCACCTGAAGTATTTTCTAACCATATATCTCTCACTTTAAACAATCTCGAGGTAACTAAGTGAGTCTAGGTGATCTTGTGTTAAGTGAAAAAAGTTTGGATTCCCATTTTACCACCCACACTAGTACTATGGATCTAGATGAGGGTGGCAGACGGTACTAAGTACTGCTAGCCTATTAGGTAAAAATAAAAGGTGTTTTTCAACACCAAACCCACTACAAAGTATCAATATTAAGATTATCATTTGAAGACTCTCACATGAAGACTGTTATATGAAGATTATTAGCATTAGAGATCATCAAAGGCATTATCAAGAAAGCATATCATTGCAGAAGAGTTGTTACTGGAAGAATCATCATTCGCTTCTATCAAGGCTCATCGCATTTCAGCATCAGAGCATTCTCTTGGTGGTAAAATGATCTCAACTTCATAACTTAGCATGAAGGATCTTGGGTGAACTGAGTTACCAAAGGATGGGAATGAATTCAACTATGCACACTTAGGTTTTCAGGATATGGATGGTTGCACTAGTTAGTGGTCTTTGATTCTTTGATAAGATATCATGCTTTCTCGTCTAATGTGTGGGAAACGTAGAGATTTTAGGTTTGAAACTGACGTTTATCTTTGAAATACTCTGGAGCATTTCCCAGCAGAGTCACCATTTGTTGTGCCTTGCAGACACACCCCATTTTGCCAAATGGAGACCCCCTCTTTTGCTTTGGCTTAGAGTCTTGACCTTTTTGCCTTATGATGATGAGAGAGTGAATTTGTGCTTAGAGTGCATGATTTGTTCCAAATTTGAGTATTTTGCATGTTTGGAGTTAGTTGATGTCTTTCATGATTGATTTGGAAGTGTCTTGAGTGGTCTTGTGTTTAAAAAATAGCCATTTGTTGCCTTCTGCATTAAAATTGGGTGTTACTGCACTTTACTAAAAAAATCCTATGTCACTGGTTATTGCCCTTGAAATTGCTTCTGCAGGATGTTTCATATTAAAATTCCTAATTTCCAGGTCTTAGAGTTGCAAAATCATGTCAAAAGGAGTCCATATGCTTTCACCCTAATACATGTTCCTGAAGCCCTGATTTGACTAAGTATGAAATCTGGTGGAACCTCAAAATTCTAAAATATTCATATGAAATCCTATGGATCTGGAACCTATCTCAAACATCCTGAAAGTATATTTAAAAATATTTAAAGTAATGTCTAAGCTTATACTTAAATATATTTTTAAATATACTTTCACCTTGGCCAATTCAAAATCTAGCACTAAAAATGAACCCAACTGCAAAAAGCGCCAAGAACAGCCTCTACCGACCCTAGCGCTAAAAACCCACTTCACAGACTTGCGCTGAAATGGCCTTCCACCGACTTAAGTCATGTAGGTTTGTCGGTGCTAAAACCTGCGCTAGTCGGTTGCATTGAAAATCCCCACTGACTAAGCCTTTTATGTTTTTCGCTAAAAATCGACCTTATTGACTTGCGCTACAATCCACCTCGACCGACCTTATGAGATGCTATTAGTCTATCCGAGCCCAAACTCGTGCAAGTCAGTGGCACCCAAAAGTAGTGCAAAAGCATTTTGCACTAAAAATGAATCTCTCCGACCTGCGCTAGAATTGCATTGCACCGACTTTTAGTCGGTAAACCCCAAACCCTGCACTTTTTGACATTTTGGCCCAAAAAATTGAGTTTTTCAAGGTGCAAATGGGATTTTATTGATCGATTTGAATTGCATAACTAGTTGTCACATCATGATGAACATTTTATTAAGTTTGTGTGGATTTTTAGCATGTTTTGCGACAATTAATGCCACTGCACATGAAAAGTCTGTGACCCCCAAAAATCTTGTTTTTTACAGAAAAAGCTAGAAAAACATGAAATAAAAGTCTGTAAATGGATTCTAATGACCACAAAAACTTTCTAAATCAATATATTAGCCAAATGGGTACTTGAAAATGGTAAAAAATACATAAAATCATGCAAAAATCACTGGATTTATGAAGTTGTCTATAAGGAAGCAACATTGACCATGAGTTGTTTTTGACTGATCCATGATTGCAAATGGGCATGTTTGATCCAAATTAATGAAAAATAACTTTTTAAGATAAAATTGATTCTTTTCATTGTGAATTGTAGGTCTTGGAGAGCATAGGAGCTTGTTGGAGCCATCTTGGAAGGATGTACACACAGATATGCAGTGCTAACCTAGAAGTGTAGAAACTTTATTTTATCAACCAAATTGCTGCTGCACCTGCAAGACGAAGTCAATATAATGTCCAAGATGATAAAGATGAGTCTCAAGAGCTAAAAGACATTGAAGATCGTGCCAAATCACTGTTGTTTCTACAGATCTAGTCCAATGTCTAAGTAATCCAGTCCGGGGGTCATAACTCCTAGCTATTTTACCAGAATTGAAACTTCTTGGACTCATTGGAAAGATAAACTAATTGTCTAGTTTGAGCTACCCATTCGAGCCCCCATTCCTCTTTGAAGGCCTCCAAAAATGCAATTTACTACGATGTAGAAAATACCAAAAATTATATTTTCGATATTTTCCCAAAAATACCACTCAAATGACCCGGGACTGGATCACCAAGACATGCATACATTTGTCCCAGCAGTCTAGTCATCAAGAATCAGTCCAGCAAGCATCTAGTTGCATATACCTTCACCAAAATACTCCTTTTCATCCAGTTAGCACTTGGAATCCTGTGAATCTACATCGGCTTAAGTTTTCAAGCATCATGTGACTCTATTTTGGCTTTATTAGGCCTTGAAAATTGACTTTTCATCATGTGCAACCAAATGGGTATTCATTTTGTCTAGATTCAATGTATTTATAAGCCATGTTTTGTCTTTTTCGTACAAGACAAAGGCAAATTTGAAAATGTAACAAACTGATGTATCTCATTAAATTCCTTGAAATCTGGACCGTTGGTGTCGGGTTAATCTCTACCATCCATTGAAATACTCGGTCTGGTGCCTTGTATATAAAAGGGCCATCATTCTCTCATTGTAATAAGATTTGATACTGAATTGCTGAGACTTTGCCAAATTGTGATCAATACAAAGCAAGTTTTGCAGGTTACTGAGAATTTGTGTTCTTGTGTTATCCTATTTGATTTTCATGGTTCATATCAATCTGAATTTAATTAGTTGTGCTTTTGCAATGATGGGTAAATGTTAAGATATATGATGAATGCTTTGGTCCATACTATTAGTGCTTGCCGATGGTAAGTTGATGTGTATAGTTAGCCTGGGCCTTGTCATTGAATATAGTTCAGTTACATTCCACTAGTTAAGCTGCGCCATTGTCCGGGTGTTTAATGAGTGAATGCAAATCATAAGGATCCTTTGTAGATTGCATTATTTCTTCCAACATTGTGGGTTTCCTATCCTGGTGAAACAAGGAATGGTTTATTGAAAGTATTTATCTGTCTGCAGCGGTTTACCCCATTGTGACTGTCATTTAGGATCTCTTATCCCTTCTCCCTCTCCTTTCATTTTTGTGTTTTATTTACATCAAGTTGTTAGATTTGGGTCTCATAAAAGTAAACAAACCTCAAATCTGTTGAAAGTATCATAGGGTTTTTGCATACATGCTGCTGTCATATTCCATAAACCCTACATTTTTTGTAAGACTCCTTGTTGGCAAAGCTAGAACATACCACTAAGTCATTCCAAGCAAGATAAGACCTAGCTGTATTATCCTTGGGGTAGTCCTATCTTGGATAGGATACCTTTTTCAAGAGAGGTGTGATACCAGCAATCATACTTGCGTTGTTGTGTGCTAAAACCACCATCAACAAAATTGGCGCTAGAAGGAGGGTTGGACAAAGATTTTTATGTAGGCTATCAGTTTTTCATTGCACATACTAAAATGAATTGACTATTCAAGAGAGTTAGTTCCAATGGGTACACAGAAGGGTTTTAGTCATGAGACTCATTCGTTCTTCAGAACACTATCACAGCAATCATATCATGAAGAGAACTTCCAAGTGAACATCCCACTTTTCAAAGAAGTATTGGATAATTAGATCAGGGTGAATTATCCTCCTTTAACATTGTTCAATTTCAGTTCACCTCAAGTCTGCACTATACATCCTGGAGAATTGCATGACAAGATTGATTGTTTGACTTTCCTCCAAATATTGGATCTACATTTGAAGGGATTGCTTCCTATTTTTGAAATTTATAAGCCTAAAGAAGGATATTGATATGACAGACATATACATAGCAAGACCTTGCAAGGAGCTGCAAATCTTCCATTCATAAATGATCACGGTCAACAGGGCAATTTGCACGTTGGAGAAATTGAAGTCCCTCAAGTTGTTCATCAAAATACATGTCGAGATGATGAGAGCAGGCAATGCATGTGGTCTACAGGTCACCCAACTAATGAAGATGAAGTCCCTGCTTGGATAAAGCTTGGTTTTCAACCACTGGATCCTAACTATTTAGTCACCGAGTATGTTGTCCCAGCATGGCAAAAATCTAATTTTTAGTCACAAGACAATGAACAGAACAATGTACAGGGTTAATTTTCTGCTGCTAAGGAAGTGGATGAGGTAGATGATAAATTAGATTTGATATGCAGACATATTAAAGATGCAGATCAGCAATCAAATACTTCCCAAATAACAAATTATGAACTTGAATTTGCTATAGCAGAGATGCACAACAACAGTTCATTTCAGATTGCTGATAATTCTAAGTTGGAACAGTAGTTAAATCAGTTTGAATAGCAACAAGAAGAAGAAATCTATCATTCTGATGAAGAACAGTCATGGACAACAACATAGGATGTCATTCCAGTTGACAAATTCGAGCCACAATCATATTATCCAAAGAAAAGTGATCAAGTTCTTGACTATATCAACCCAGTAAATCATCATGATCAGCCATATCAGGTTGATATAATTGTTGCAGAAGGGTCTCTAGCTAAGTTAGATGAACAAAATCAGGATAGTACACCACTTCAAAGGAACATTGACATCAAGAATCTACCTATAGAGGAAAAAGGAGACCATGTTGTTGTTGCAAACAATGAATTTTCAATTTCATATCAGCCAACGACTGAAATACAAGGATTACTAATCATTGCAGAGGGATTTGCTTCAAAGCATATGACTGATTTTGGTGAAATGGATTCAAGTATATCATATGTTCATCAGACTGATTCTATTCATACTTGCATAAAGGAAGAGCTCAACATGGTTGATGCTGACCTACTGATGACAACTGAAAGTAAAAATCTGTAATCTAAGAATAAAAATCAAATTGTCCTGCAAAGTGATGGCTTGGAAGCTTTTTCATGTCAATCACTTGATCATAGCATTGAGTTGATATCAACAATGAGCAAGGATATGCTGCTACATGGGAATTCACCACACATGTCAGATTTTACTTTAGCCACTTTATGTAGAGTTCATCCAGATGATCCACATTCTGAAGAAGGTTGCCCAGACTTTCTATTTGCTTGGGAAGTTGCTGCAGCATTTAGTGCTCTAGAATAGGATATGGGCAAGCACGAGTTGAGACCTCCCGAAGATGAGAACGTATTTGCTATAATGCAGCAAGGTGATGAACTTACATGCCCAACTGATGGTACTGCAAATCAGGTTGCATCTTCCCTTTCTCCGCTCAATTCCAATTATCAATTTGATTATCGTGATTTAGGTAAGACAACTTGCATTTGGATTGATCATGGCCCTAATGAACTCCCCCAATTGCTGATCCTACATAATTGGTACTCTGAACATGAACCTAGCATGCCTCTTCCTTACTTTTCAGAGTACAAAGATGAATTTGCCAGACTTAGGACACTGACCTGCACCTTGTTACTTCTGCATGTCCTAAGAAATAAGTCACGAGGTAGTGTAAATATCTATTGTCCAAGATCTTTGTACCTAGTCTTGCTTGTTTCTAGTTAGGTTTTAATTAGTTTCTTGTTGTTTAGTTTAGTTTTTGCTTTCTGTTTTTCCTTAGTTGTTAGCTATTGGTAGTTGTTAGTTGTTAGTTGTTCTTTTTGTTTTATGTTTGCTTTGGTTAGAGTAGTTTGCTTTATTTTTCACTTATGCGCTTGCTTTGCTTGGATTCTCCATTTCTTGAATTTAGTGGCAGTTGTGCAGACCTGCAAGTGCTTCTTTATTAGGTAAGTAATTTGGAATATTTCTTTGAGAAGCCAAGGTTTTCGCTTAGGTCTTGTTGTAGGTTCCGCTGTTATATCAGGGAGTATGATGTATGTTCATTGGAAAGGAGTCATTAGTTGGTGCACCTAAAGTATTTTCCAACCATATATCTCTTAATTTATACAATCCTAAGATAGCGAAGTGCATCTAGGTGATCTTGTGTTAAGTGAAAAAAGTTTGGATTCCCATTTTACCACCCACACTAGTACTATGGATCCAGATGAGGGTGACAGATAGTACTAAGTACTACTAGGCTATTGGGTAAAAATAAAAGGTGCTTTTCAACACCAAACCCACTACAAAGTATGGATATGAAGATTATCATTTGAAGAATCTCACATGAAGACTGTTATCTAAAGATTATTATCATCAGAGATCATCAAAGGCATTATCAAGAAAGCATATCATTGCAGAAGAGTTATTACTGGAAGAATTATCATCGCTTCTATCAAGGCTCATCGCATTTCAGCATTAGAGCATTCTCTTGGTGGTAAAATGATCCCAACTTCATAACTTAGCATGAACGATCTTGGGTGAATTTAGTTGCCAAAGGATGGGAATGAATTCAACTACACACACTTAGGTTTTTAGGATATGGATGGTTGCACTGGTTAATGGTCTTTGATTCTTTGATAAGAATCATTCTTTCTCGTCTAATGTGTGGGAAACGTAGAGATTCTTGGTTCGAAACTGACGTTTATCTTTGAAATGCTCTTGAACATTTCCCAACAGAGTCGCCATTTGTTGTGTCTTGCACACACGCCCCATTTTGCCAAATGGAGACTCCCTCTTTTACTTTGGCTTGGAGTCTCGACCTTTCTACCTTATGATGATGAGAGAGTGAATTTGTGCTTAGAGTGTATGATTTGTTCCAAATTTGAGTATTTTGCATGTTTGGAGTTAGTTGATGTCTTTCATGATTGATTTAGAAGTGTCTTGAGTGGTCTTGTGTTTAAAAAATCATCATTTGTTGCCTTCTTCATTGAAATTGGGTGTTACTACACTTTGCTAAAAAATCCTGTCACTGGATATTGCCCTTGAAAGTGCTTCTGCAAGATGTTTCATGTTGAAATTCCTAGTTTCCATGTCTTAGAATTACAAAATCATGTCAAAAGGGGTCCATGTGCTTTCACCTTGATACATGTTCCTGAAGCCCTGATTTGACTAAGTCTAAAATCTGGTGGAACCTCAAAATTCTAGAATCTGCATATGAAATCCTATGGATATGGAACCTATCTCAAACATCCTAAAAGTAAATTTAAAAATATTTAAAGTATAAGCAATTCCATATTTAAACTTATACTTTAATACATTTTTAAATATACTTTCACCCTGGCCAATTCAAAATCTAGCACTAAAAATGACCCCAACTGCAAAAAGTGCCAAAAATAGCCTCTACCGACCCTAGCGCTAAAAATAGCCTCTACCGACCTTTGCACTAAAAATCCACTTCGTAGACTTGCGCTGAAATGGCCTTCCACCGACTTAAGTCACACAGGTCAGTCGATGCTATCACCCACACTAGTCGGTTGCATTGAAAATCCCTGCCGACTAAGCCTTTTATGTTTTGCGCTAAAAATCGACATTACCGACTTGCGCTACAATCCACCCTAACCGACCTTATGAGATGCTATTAGTCGGTCTGATCCCAAACTCACACAACTTGGTGGCACCCAAAAGTAGTGCAAAAGCATTTTGCACTAAAAATGAACCTCTCTGACTTGTGCTAGAATTGCATTGCACCGACTTTTAGTCGGTAAACCCCAAAACCTGCACATTTTGACATTTTGGCCCAAAAAATTAATTTTTTCAAGGTACAAATGGGATTTTCTTGATGGATTTGGATTGCATAACTAGTTGTCACATCATGATGAACATTTTATTAAGTTTATGTGGATTTTTGGCATGCTTTGCGACAATTAATGCCATTGCACATGAAAAGTTCGTGACCCCCAAAAATCTTGCTTTTTGTAGAAAAGGCTAGAAAAAACATGAAATAAAAGTCTACAAATAGATTCTAATGACCACAAAAACTTCTTAAATCAATATATTGGCCAAATGGGTACTTGAAAATGGTAAAAAATGCAGAAAAGCATGCAAAAATCACTGGATTTATGAAGTTGTCTATAAGGAAGCAACATTGACAATGAGTTGTTTTTTACTGATCCATGACTGCAAATGGGCATTTTTTGATCCAAATTGATGCAAAATGACTTGTTAAGATGAAAATGATTCTTTACATTGTGAATTGTAGGTCTTGGAGAGCATAGGAGCTTGTTGGAGCCATATGGGAAGGATGTATACACAGATATGTAGTGCTACCCAGAAATGCAGAAACTTCATTTTATCAACCAAATTGCTACTGCACCTGCAAGAGGAAGTCAGTATAATGTCCAAGATGATAAAGATGAGTCTTAGGAGCTAAAATACATTGAAGATCATGCCAAATCACTGGTGTTCCTGCAGATCCAGTCCAATGTCTAAGGAATACAATCCGGCGATCATAACTTCTAGCTATTTTATCATAATTCAAACTTCTTGGACTCATTGGAAAGATAAACTAATTATCTCATTTGAGTTGCTTGGTTGTTAAGGCTTAATGCCAAGCAACCAAGAAGTTTCAAGCCCCCATTCTGCTCTGAAGGCCTCCGAAAATGCAATTTACTACGATGTAGAAAATACCAAAAATTATATTTTTTATATTTTCCCAAAAATACCACTCAAATGACCCTGGACTAGATTACCAAGACATGCATACATCTGTTCCAGTAGTCCAGTCATCAAGAATCAATCCAGCAAGCATCTAGTTGCATATACCTTCACCAAAATACTCCTTTTCATCTAGTCAGCTCTTGGAATCCCATGAATCCACATCAGCTCAAGTTTTCAAGCATCATGTGACTCTATTTTGGCTTTATTAGGCCTTGAAAATTGAATTTTCATCATGTGCAACCAAGTGGGTATCCATTTTGTCTAGATTCAATGTATTTGCAAGTTGTATTTTGTCTTTTTCGTACAAGACAAAGGTAAATCCAAAAATGTAACAAACTGATGTATCTCATTAAATGCCATGTAATCTGGACCATTGGTGTTGAGTTAATCTCCACCATCCATTGAAAAAATTGGTATGGTGCCTTGTCTATAAAAGGGCCATCATTCTCTCATTGTAACAAGTAAGAGTTGATACTGAATTGTTGAGACTCTGCCAAATTGTGATCACTACAAAGCAAAATCTGTAGGTTGTTGGGAATTTGTGTTCTTGTGTTATCCTCTTTAGTTTTCATGGTTTATATCAATCTAAATTTAATTAGTTGTGCTTTTGCAATGATGGGTAAATGTTAAGATATCTGATGAATGTTTTGGTCCATACTATTAGTGCTTGCCGATGGTAAGTTGCTATGTATAGTTAGTCTGGGCCCTGTCATTGAATATAGTTCAGTTACATTCCACTAGTTAAGCTGCACCATTGTCCAAGTGTTTAATGAGTGAATGCAATTTGAAAATCATAAGGATCCTTCATATATTGCATCATTTCTTGCAACATTGTGGGTTTCCTATCCTGGTGAAACAGGGAATGGTTTATTGAAAGTATTTGTCTATCTGCAACATTTTATGCTATTGTGACTGTCATTTAGGATCTCTTATCCCTTCTCCCTCTCCTTTTCCTTTTGTGTTTTATTTACATCAAGTTGTTAGATTTAGGTCTCATAGTAGCAAACAAATCTCAAATTTGCTGAAAGTATCATAGGGTTTCTACATGCATACTACTGTCATATTCCATAAACCCTACATTTTATGTAAGACCCCTTGTTGGCATAGCTAGAACATACCACTGAGTCATTCCAAGCAAGCTAAGACCTAGTTGTATTATCCTTGGGGCAGTCCTATCTTGGATAGGATACCTTTTTCAAGAGAGGTGTGATACCAGCAATCATACTTGCGTTGTTGTGTACTAAAACCACCATCAACATGTCCAACTCTGTTGGCCAAAATGTCTTCAATCTAATCTGGTGCTTGTTGTGGTAACTACTTCTTCAAGTATTTTTCAATGCTTTCAATGAATTCTACTTCATGATACTGATATAGGTCTACAATGTTGAAAATAGGTGATATGTCCAATGTCTCTGATAACTCTACTTCATATGCATTTCCTAAATCAAACTTTCTGAGTATCCTATAAGGTCCCAACTTCTTCATCTTCAACTTGTTATATGTCCCAACTGAAAATCTTTCTTTTCTCAAGTATACCATCACTTCATCTACAACTGTAAATTCCTTATGTCTCTTCTTCTCATCTATCATCTCCTTATACTTCCTATTCATCTCCTCCAACTTATTCTTCACCTGATTATGCACTGTCTCCATATATCCTCCAAATTCTTCTACTTCTGCACTTATCTTATCTTCCATGATGATATATCTCAACTCTGCTACTCCTATAGGGTTTACTCCAATAACAATCTCAAAAGGTGTTCTTCTAGTACTCTTATTCACTAAATTATTTTATGCAAATTCTTCTTGTGAAAGAATCAAATCCCAACTTCCTTCCTTCTCTCTAACCAAACATCTCAACAAGTTTTCCAAACTCCTATTCAGTACCTCTGTCTATCCATCAGTCTGTGGATGAAATGTTGAACTGAACTTCAAATCTATCTTCATCTTCTTCCAAAGTGTCTTCCAAAAATATCTAAGAAATCTTGTCTCTGGTAGAAATTATGCTCTTAGGTAATCTATGCAATCTCACAATCTCCTTGAAAAATAGATTAGCAACATGCACTGCATCAGTCGTCTTCTTACAAGGTATGAAATGTGTCATCTTTAAAAATCTGTCCACCACTACAAATATTGAATCATGTCCTCTTTGTGTCTTCCGTAATCCCATGACAAAATCCATACTTATGTCTTCCCAAGGTCTCTACAGTACTGTCAAAGGTTTATACAATCCAGTATTCTGACTACTCCCTTTTGCAACTTGACAAACTCTACAACTCTGCACAAATTTCCTAACATCCTTATGTATCTGAGGCCAAAAGTAATTTTTAATTACCAAAGCCACTATTTTATCAATGCTGAAATGTCTTGCCAATCCACCATTGTGTTTCTCCTTGATCAAATTATCTCTTATTGAACTCCTAGGTATGCATAACCAATTTCCCTTGAACAACATATATTCTTGAATGAAAAGTCTAGCCACTTACTCCTATCTCTCACAACAGGTTCCTTACATGCTTTCCAAGGTTCTGCAAAATCAAGATCTTCCTCATACATGTTATTCAATTCATCAAATCCCAACACTTCAACACGCATCTCTGTCAACAAGTTTCTTCTCCTACTCAATGCATTTGTAAATTTGTTTTATTTCCACTCCTATGCTTCAACACAAATGTATAACTCTGCATGAACTCTACCCATCTCATATGTCTCTGATTCAACTTTCCTTGACTATTCAAATATTGCAAATCTTGATGATTTGTATACAACACAAACTCCTTAGGCAACAAATAATGTCTCCACTTCTTCAAGGCTTGAATTATGGCATAGAACTTGTTACCCCCTGCATGAGCAATCTGGTTTCATGTATTTAAATATGCAGGCCCTTTCCCAAAGGTCCAAAAAATTATAACACTTTTGGCCTCTGTAGTCAAAAAATGATAAAGTCAGTTAAGGTGCAAGTGTCTTTGTGTGCACAAAATGGTTTGTATATGCGTGCATGTCAAAAATATGTATTGGCGGGTGCAAAATCTCCATCATCCTTTGAGAAAATGAGTTAGATGCATTTTAGATGCATATCAGGTCATATATACAAGAGGGAATCTTTCGAGGATTCCCAGGGATATTTTATAGTTGTATGCATTTCCAAATGCATATCGGGTTCAAAAGGAGGATGTACAAGGGCAGAGTATACATTGAAGATTCTAGGAATATTCGTTGCTTGCATATTGGGTTGCATGTATATTTGGTTTGTATGCTCAGACATACAACGATTAGATACAAAGGGAAAAGAAACATTACAGGAATATTCTGGAGAAGATTCCTTGCTTGTATGTGCAAGGGAATGTACATTAAAAAATATACAAAGGTTGGCACGCATACGTTTGCTACAGTGCAGCAAAGATGCATTTGGTGGGGCCCGTCGTAGTTTTATATGAACAAGTTTGTGCATGTTCAATATACAAGGGAAGAATGTATGTGGAATATTCTAAATAGATTCCTTGCTTGTATGTTTGTGTTTGTATATTCGGCATACAAACAAAATATACAAGCCGATGTACAAAGGAAAGAGATGCAAGTTGGACCTGAATAAGTTCCCAATCTGCTTCATAATATTTTGGGGTCCGCCTTGTATGTATGTTGCACTTGTATGTGTGTAATATACAAGGCAATGGATGCAGGATGGAGATACAAGCCGGACCCAAACTGAATTCTAGTTTGTTCTATAACATTTGACGTCCGCCTTGTATGTTGTATATGCATTTGGGTTTGCATATACAAGAGCGATAAAGGTGAGATAAAAGAAGAAAGGGTCAGTGATAGAAACACAAGGTGCCTACATGGCATGATTTCACTGGCCAACGACTTTTCAATGTTTTTAGGTGTCGTTGATCACAGCAATGGAGGGTGGATCGACGGTCTTGTTTTGAACCTGCAGCGAAGGTTTTTTCCTGAGCATGTGCAGGCATTTTTTAGCGGGAAATTTTTAGAGGTACACTGTTGCTACATTTCAGAGAGGCTGTGGGTAGCTGAAGCATTAATGGCAGAATTGTAGCGGTATGGGTCGGTGATGGACAGGTCAACAACCCGATTGAAGATGAATGTCCTTGAATGGCAGTGCGGATCCCAATTCCATCTGCTCATTCCTCTCTATCTCCCCACAGTGTTGAATATTTCTGAGTGCCATTCCTTGTGCATTGAATCTGGGAGATTTTTGATTTGCCTTGTAATTAATTTTTTCCAGGTACACAGTCTTGGTATAAAAGCCAAACTGTGTTACTTGTTGTGTTGGTTGAAAACTGGACAATATTTTTGGTGCTGTGACACAATACAACTTCATTGGTGGCCATGTTTTTGATGTCTTGTAAGTTTATGAGTCTCATGTTGTATGTTTCATGCATGAGTTCACTGGTTTCATGTTGTTTTATATGAGAGATGCTCTGTGCATGTGTTTAATCATTTATCTCCAAGTTGTGGGCATAGTTTTTTTTGAATCAAGATAACTAAGGGTTGTTAAGGTTCAGGAATATAGTTTTTCCTATATTGAATGTTTAATCTCCTACTTTTGTTCAAGGAACAAATTAAATGTTTCTGGTTAATCATTGAGAAGATGTGTTGTAGTAAGGATACCATTAAGTATGAATGATTAAGCACCTAATTGTTGGGAAGTATCTGTAAGGTAGATATTAGGAATCCCCTTGATATCCAGTCTTTGGTGTATGATTCATGCTGGCCATTCACATGTGTATGTCTATTGACTCCAAGCCCTGGATAGGCACCGATCCAGTCTTGTATTGAGGTCGAACCAAAGTCCTAGTTTTGCATCCAAATACAAATCAAACTCAAACTTCATATACAAACCTTTAGGATTTTAGAAGTAGCTTTAGGACCCAAAATCCTCTGTCTACAACTGAGCATAGGCCCAAAGCTAGCCCCTTTGCACTTATCTCACAGTTTTAGTCTACATAATAGATGATTTATCTGCTTTGTATCAACATTCTAGTCAATCCAAAAACATACCTCATGGATGTTGAATAGGGAATACCCCCCTTGGTTCTATAGAGCCTAAAGAAGAAGAGGAGATATCTATAGAGTCTATCTCCTATACTGTTAGCCGCTAGCCCAAGAATCCTATTGATCATTGATGGCTACCTTGTAGGAATAACTGGGAATAAGCATCCAGTCAGATTGAGAGGTAACAAAAATTGGCAACTCTCCTTGGAAATGCTTTGTGACAGAACCCAAAACAATTCCTAGTAATAGGTGGCGACTCTGAACTGATCTCCCAATCGGTAAAGTAAAAATTTGTATGCAAGGGAGAAGATCCCAATGTAACCCTTTGTTTGAAGAGTTACCCATAAAAATAATGTATAGGAAAAAAGGGATTGTTCGAGCCAGTCAAGATGGTTCTCCTAGCCCCAGGAAAAATGATTTTATTCAGGACAATCTAGGATCTTCAGAGCAAACAATACCTTATTTTTCAAACACTGAGGCTGAAATCCAGAATATATATGAAAGACAGCAGGGTGCTAGTTTGAGAATAACGTTAGAAGTCTTTCAAGAACACCCTTTCTTGGATCCCAGTGATAGATTTGAAGAAGTTGAGTCTCCAAGGGATGAAGATAATGATGATCAGAATGGAATGGGACCATCCTCCTCTATGCCCAAAGAGGAACAGTTAGCTGAAGAAATCAAAAGTTTAAGAGCAGAATTAGAGTATCTACAGGTAGTAAAAATTAGAGATGACATGAAACAGAAAGTGCAAGCTCTGAGAGTTGCTCAGAATGATTTAGTTCCTACCCTTGAAAATACAAATATGCAGAAAAATCAGCAAAGAAATGAAATGCAGGATCAGCACAATGATCAGAGACAGAATGCAAATAACACTAGAATACCATTATTTGATGTAAGAAATCAGAATGCAAACAGAAATGCCAATGTTAATCAGTTTGGTAGATAGCCGATGCAGCTAGACAGATGCAGGCATCTAGTTTTGGATGGCATTCCTGGTTACCCCAATCCTATTGACAAACATGTGAGGCTGCAAGTGCCTAAATTTTCAAGAAATAATACTGTATCAGGTGAGGACCATTTAAAAGCTTTTTAGAATATCATGGACAACTTTGAGGTTGAGCATTAGGATATTTTCATGAAATCATTTATGCAATCCTTAGTTGATGAAGCCAAGGAATGGTACAAAGGTTTGCTTGACATAAGCATTTCATCATGGGATGACTTTAGGAGAATATTCAAGGAACAGTATGGTGACAAAATTGATCTTAGTTTCTTCATTAATGAATTTATTGATATCACCAAAGGATTAAATGAACAGGTTGCTGATTTCAATGCTAGAATCACTAAGATATTGAACAAATTGCCACAGGACTTGAGGCCTAATGAACCTATGTGCATAGTGTTGTACATAAATGCTTTTGATGCCAAAACAACTTATGGATTGAGAGACAAAAGCCCTGCTAGCCTCAAAGATACCTTCAAGATTACAACAAATATTGAAAATAACAGAAAAGCATCTGGTAAGACAAACAGAAGAGATGATGTGAAAATTCTGCAAAACCCAAACACTAAAGCTCAAACTGTTCAAGGCAGTGCATCTGCTTCTGAGGATAAATTAGACAAATTGACAACTATTGTCAAGGACTTAGGTTATAGAATGGCTAAAAATGAAAAGGGGATAGGTCCTGACAGACCAGTTTACCAAAGGAAAGAAAGAAGACCATCATTACATGATATGCCATATAACACTAATTGGCATAATGGTAAGCCTATTCTCCCGCACAGCAATACAAATCAAAGAGCTCAAAATGCAAAGGAAACACCTGATCCTTTGAGGAAGGCTGTAAATATTGTTAATGACACCCCATGATGTATCATATGTCAAATGCCTCACTCACAGTCACAATGTATGATTGCTCAGTCTTTATACAACAATGTTGTTGCCTGTGATGAGTGTAATGAGCCGCATTGCATGAAAGATGAGGATGTCAATATGCTATCTACAAATAGAGAATACTCTTCTCACGATGCTGATGTAAGTGCAAATGATGAGATTCATGTCTGCCAGCAGTTTCCCTATGATGAAGATGATGAAGACAACTATGCCTATGCTCAGGATTCAAACAATTTTCTAAATAACTTGAGGAGAACTTCTGATGAAGAAATTAGAGCCTTCACAGCTGCAGCAGTAGCGCAAGTCAAAAGCAATTACAACCTAAGAGGTAAAGCTCAAGTAATCAATTCGCACCAACCAGAAAACACTTTTGTGAGCCGACCAGTGCAAAGTTATGAGGGGACTGAAACATATAAGAAATAATGGAACAATAATAAGCAAGGTTTTAAGAAAAAAATAGGCTATGACCTTCAAGGACTAGAAAATACAGTTCCTCAGGTTGAGAATCAGAATAAAAATTCTCAGGGCAAGAATGACAGTCCGAAAGCCATGAAAACTAAGGCTGGATCATCCCAGGATAAAAGTAAAACGGTGGAGCAAGTTACAACTGTTATTCAAAATTATGCTCCATTTGACATGACTCAAGTCTTATCGCAGATAAAAGTCTCTATTCCACTGATGGAGCTGATGAAAGTGGGAGAATTCAAAAATAAGGCAGTATCTTTGATTTCAGGAGTACCCTGTCAAGCTAATCAGAATATTGAACCCCAGGGTAAGAAACAAGCTATGTGTATTGATGAAGATGAAATTCCTGAGGTATATCTAGGGGTGACCATGACAAAATGTCCTTCACAAGTGGAACCGTTTTATATCTCCCTTGTCATAAATGGAAAAATAATTAAGAACTATATGCTTGACTCAGGAGCATCCACAAACATCATGTCTTTGGCTATCATGCAGCAAGCTGGGTTAAAAATAGATAAGGCATGTGGGAAGTGTTATGCCATGGATGCTAGAGAAGTACCAATCATTGGAATTATGAAAGATGTGGACTTCAGACTGGTGGCTTATCCTGGGAAGACCTACAAAATGAACATAACAGTTGTTGATATCAAGCCACAGTATGGCATGTTGCTGTCAAGAAGATGGGCAGCATTGATTGGTGGGAGTATGCAATTGGATTTGTCATATGCTATGATCCCTATGAATGGCAGGGATATCAAATTGATTAGAGAAGAAAGGTCATCAGAGACAGTGAAGGATCAAGAATCAGAGGAGCATATATGTTTTGTGGATACTGACTGTGATAATTTTAGAGTTGTCTCAAATGATGAAGGAGATAAAGAGGGAAATATTTGCATTCAAGAACTGGATCAATAGGGTCTTTGGACCATGTATTTTGACGGAGCTTGTTCAAAGGAAGGCTCTAGTGCTGGCATTGTATTTCTGTCTCCAACTGGTAAACTTCTAAAATTCTCTTTCTTGTTAAAGTTTGCTCGTACAAATAATATTGCAGAGTATGAGGCTCTATTGTTAGGATTGAATGTAGCTCTGAAGCATGGGATTAAGATGCTCAAGGTATTTGGTGATTTAGAGTTAGTTATTTCCCAAGTTAGAGATAAGTATGCATAAAAAAATAAGAGATTGAAACAGTATAAACATGTTGTTTGGGATACAATTGAATTGTTGGATGCTTTTTCAATAAATTGGATAGAAAGATCAAAAAATGTCAGGGCAGATTTTCTAGCCAATGTAGCCATAAGGCCAGATGATATCACTCTATCAGATGTTACAAATGTTGAAGTCAAACTCAGACCTGCAGTGCCAGATAATATATGTAGCTGGCAGGTGTTTGACGATGATAAAGATTTACTGAGATTTTTACATTGCATTGATGAGCATGAGAACCAAGAAATGGATTTCCAAAACTTTGTGGAAGTTATAGATGGAAAAGAAACTCTCCTAGGGAAGGAGATAGTTCAACTCAAGACAAATAAAATCCCTAGAGGGCTGGTTGCTTTAGAGAGAGCTTTTGACAATAGGGACCAATTTATCACGAAGGCATCTCCAACAAACAAGAATGACTTGGAAGAGATAAACTTGGGGACATCTCATGCCCCCAAAAAAGTATATGTTGGCAAATAGCTCAAACCACATATCAGAGCTATGCTGATTACATTGCTGAGAAAGTATAAGCATGTCTTTGCCTAGTCACATGAGGACCTAAAAGCTTATAGAGAGGATTTATTTCAGCATGAAATCCCTTTGAAGCCTGGAGCTAAACCATTTAGACAAAAACAAAGGCCTATCAATCCAACTTTAGCTCCAAAAATGCAAGAAGAGCTTATGAAGCTTAGGGAGGCTGGACTAATTATGCCCATCAGGCACTCAACTTGGGTGTCTAACCTTGTCCTAGTTAGAAAAAAGAATGAAGATATCAGACTTTGTGTGGATTTTAGAAATTTAAATGTGTCTTCTTTGAAGGACAATTATCCATTGCCAAACATGGAGGCCATCTTGCAAAAGGTGACTGGCTGTGAACTTCTATCCATGATGGATGGAATTTTAGGGTACAATCAGGTGAAAGTAAAGGAATCAGAGCAATTCAAGACTGCTTTCACTACTCCATGGGGAAGATATGTATACATGAGGATGCCATTTGGACTGACAAATGTAGGTGCCACATTTCAAAGGGCAATGGATGTTGCTTTTGCAGGATTGATTGATTCAATCTTGGTTGTGTATCAGGATGATTTGACAGCTTATTCAAAAAAGGAGGAGCAGCATTGCATGCACCTGGAGAAAATTTTTATTAGAGCATTAGAGTATGGCATCTCATTCAACTCAAAGAAATGTGCTTTTGGGGTAGTGGAAGGAAAATTGCTTAGACATATTGTTTCCAAGGATGGAGTCAGGATTGATCCTAAAAGGGTGGCTATGATTGACAAAATTCAGATCCCTAAAACAGTGAAAACTGTTCAGTCCTTCTTTGGACAAATTAATTTTGTTCAGAGATTTGTTCCTAACTTTGCAGAGACCACAAAAGATGTCTCCAAGATGTTGAAGAAGGGTGCAACTGTCAAATGGAAAAAAGAAGTGACTAAATCATTTTAGAATATAAAAGAGGCAATTAAGATGGCTCCTGTTTTAAAATCTCCTAATTTTTCTAAGCCATTTCAATTATTTTCATTTGCTTCTTTCCACACTATTGCTGCATGCCTATTGAAAAAAAATGAAGGGTTTGAACAGCCTATAGCCTTCTTTAGTAAGTCATTGCAGGTTGTTGAATCAAAGTATGACATCATGGAGAAGTAGGCATATGCACTGGTTAGGGCAGTCAAGAGCTTCAGGCCATATCTCGTGGGCTCTCACATAGTTGCATACGTGCCTCATGCAGTAGTCAAGGACATCTTTACTCAGCAGGAAGTAAATGGAAGAAGATGCAGATGGATAAATAAACTACAAGAGTTCAACATAGAGATACAGATCACAAAGCTGGTAAGGGGACAAGGTTTGGCAAAGATAATGATAGAATCAAATCTGGAAGCATGCCAGGTGAACATGATGCAAAATAAAACTGTCAGTATATTAGAATCTGATTGGTATAAGGACATTGTATATTACTTGCAGAATTTGAATTGTCCTTCCCACTTCAGTGATAGTCAGAAAAGGACTTTGAAGCTACATGCAATCAAATACATAATTCTTCAAGGAGAGTTGTATTGGAAGAATCCTGAAGGTGTACTACTTAGATGTGTGAGTGAGGATCAGGTTGCTGATATTTTAAATGATCTACACACAGGAGGATGTGGTGGACATTACGCTGCCAAGACAATAGCCCACAAAATTCTTAGAGCAGGATACTGGTGGCCAACTCTTTTCTCAGATGCACATAGAATGATAAGAAAATGTGATCCTTGCCAAAGGTTCTCAGGAAAGCTAAAATATGAAGGTGCATTGCCCCTTAAGACTGTAACTGTAGAGGCCCCATTTTAGTAGTGGGGAATTGATTTTATAGGGTAAATCTCAGAAAAATCAAGTGGAGGACACAGTTGGATTCTAGTTGCTACTGATTATTTTACCAAATGGGTTGAAGCCATTCCAACTAAGAAAGCTATGAGCAGGGTGGTGATGGGTTTTGTTTTAGAGTACATTATTATCAGATTTGGAATGCCAGCTACAATTTTCACGGACAATGCCATGTGCTTCAGATCTGGAGATTTTGTTGATTTCTGCAACAAGTATGGGATCAATCTGTCATATGCATCGCCATATCACCCACAAGGAAATGGTCAAGCAAAGTCAAGCAACAAGAGCCTCATGAAAATCATTAAGAGGATGCTAGGTAAAAGCAAAAGGGCATGGGATTCAAAGTTAAAAATGGCACTATGGGCCAACAGGATGACAGTGAAAGAATCAATTGGAAGGTCACCTTTTGAGTTAGTGTATGGTGCACTAGCTAGGCTGCCTATGAACAACCTTTTGCTAGTCTATAGATTAATACAAGAAAATGATGTGGAGGTTGAGGACTTAATGACTGAAAGGATAAACCAGCTAGTTGCATTAGATGAAATTAGAAGAGAGGCACACATGACAAACATCAAGAAACAATAGAAAATGAAATATTTTTTTGATAGAAAGACTACGGAAAGAAAGTTTCAGATAAGTGACTTGGTCCTTGTTTGGAATGCAAAGAGCCAAGATAAGGGTAAGCATAATAAATTTGAGCCATTATGGATGGGTCCATATCAAATTAGTAATATTCATGGAGAAAATTCATACTTCCTCCAGGCCCTAAGTGGTGAACTGTTGGAATTGCCAGTGCACGATCAGTTCCTGAAGCCCTATTTTTCATAAATGATCTTCCTCTGTGCACATTTGTAAATTAGGTGTAAATAGTCTGTGCTCACCTTGTATATTCGGTGTTGTTTTGCATTTTGTGTTTTGCCTGGTCTGCCCCAGAGTGATCTAGTTCTCGCTGCAGCCTTGCGCCTGCACGTCCCCAATCAGAGCCTATGTTACCGCCCGCATGAGCAATCTGGTTTCATGTATTTAAATATGCAGGCCCTTTCCCAAAGGTCCAAAAAATTATAACACTTTTGGCCTCTGTAGTCAAAAAATGCTAAAGTTAGTTAAGGTGCAAGTGTCTTTGTGTGCACAAAATGGTTTGTATATGCGTGCAGGTCAAAAATATGTATTGGCGGGTGCAAAATCTCCATCGTCCTTCGAGAAAATGAGTTAGATGCATTTTAGATGCATACAAGAGGGAATCTTTCAAGGATTCCCAGGGATATTCTACAATTGTATGCATTTCCAAATGCATATCAGGTTCAAAAGGAGGATGTACAAGGGCAGAATATACATTGAAGATTCCAGGAATATTCGCTGCTTGCATATTGGGTTGCATGTATATTTGGTTTGTATGTTCAGACATACAACGGTTAGATACAAAGGGAAAAGAAACATTACAGGAATATTCTAGAGAAGATTCCTTGCTTGTATGTGCAAGGGAATGTACATTGAAAAATATACAAAGGCTGGTGCGCATACGTTTGCTACAGTGTAGCAGAGATGCATTTGGTGGGGCCCGCTACAGTTTTATACAAATAGGTTTGTGCATGTTCAATATACAAGGGAAGAATGTATGTGGAATATTCTAAATAGATTCCCTACTTGTATGTTTGTGTTTGTATATTCAGCATACAAACAAAATATACAAGCCGATGTACAAAGGAAAGAGATGCAAGCCGAACCTGAATAAGTTCCCAATCTACTTCATAATATTTTGGGGTCCAGCTTGTATGTATGTTGCACTTGTATGTGTGTAATATACAAGGTGATGGATGTAGGATGGAGATACAAGCCGAACCCGAACTAAATTCCAATTTGTTCTATAACATTTGACGTCCGCCTTGTATGTTGTATATGCATTTGGGTTTGCATATACAAGAGCGATAAAGGTGAGATAAAAGGAGAAAGGGTCAGCGATAGAAACACAAGGTGCCTACGTGGCACGATTTCACTGGTTGATGACTTTTCAACATTTTTAGGTGTCGTTGATCACAGCAACGGAGGGTGGATCGATGGTCTTGTTTTGAACCTGCAGCAAAGGTTTTTTCCTGAGCGTGTGTAGCTATTTTTGAGTGGAAAATTTTAGAGGTACGTTGTTGCTACATTTCAGAGAGGTTATGGGTAGCTGAAGTGTTAATGGAAGAATTGCAGCAGTATGGGTTGGTGATGGACGGGTCGACAACCCGATTGAAGATGAATGTCCTTGAACGGCAGTGCGGATCCTAATTCCATCTGCTCATTCCTCTCTATCTCCCCACAGCGTTGAATATTTATGAGCGCCATTCCTCATGCATTGAATCTGGCAGATTTTTGATTTGCCTTGTAATTAATTTTTGCCAGGTACACAGTCTTGGTATAAAAGCCAAACTGTGTTACTTGTTGTGTTGGTTGAAAACTGGACAATATTTTTGGTGTTGTGACACAATACAACTTCATTGGTGGCCATGTTCTTGATGTCTTGTAAGTTTATGAGTCTCATGTTGTATGTTTCATGCATGAGTTCACTGGTTTCATGTTGTTTTATATGAGAAATGCTATGTGCATGTGTTTAATCATTTATCTCCAAGTTGTGGGCATAGTTTCTTTTGAATCAAGATAACTAAGGGTTGTTAAGGTTCAGAAATATAGTTTTTCCTATATTGAATGTTTAATCTCCTACTTTTGTTCAAGGAACAAATTAAATGTTTCTGGTTAATCATTGAGAAGATGTGTTGCAGTAGGGATACCATTAAGTATGAATGATTAAGCACCTAATTGTTGGGAAGTATCTGTAAGGCAGATATTAGGAATCCCCTTGATATCTAGTCTTTGGTGTATGATTCATGCTGGCCATTCACATGTGTATGTCTATTGACTCCAAGCCCTGGATAGGCACCGATCCAGTCTTCTTTTGAGGTCGCAACCAAAGTCCTAGTTTTGCATCCAAATACAAATCAAACTCAAACTTCATATACAAACCTTTAGGATTTTAGAAGTAGCTTTAGGACCCAAAATCCTCTATCTACAACTGAGCATAGGCCCAAAGCTAGCCCCTTTGCACTTATCTCACAGTTTTGGTCTACACAATAGAAGATTTATCTACTTTGTATCAACATCCCAGTCAATCAACAAACACACCTCATGGATGTTGAATAAGGAATACCCCCCTTGGTTCTGCAGAGCCTAAAGAAGAAGAGGAGATATCTATACAGTCTATCTCCTATACTGTTAGCCACTGGCCCAGGAATCCTATTGATCATTGATGGCTACCTTGTAAGGACAACTGGGAATAAGCATCCAGTCGGATTGAGAGGTAACAGAACTCTTGATCATAAACTAGATATCTTCTCCTTGCATCATTCAACTTCTCACTGAAATATGTTATAGGTCTACCTTCTTGACTTAACACTGCTCCAATTGCATTTCGACTTACATCAAAATTTACTAGAAATACCTTATTGAAATCTGGTAATGCCAAAATAGGTTGTTCTATCACTTTCTGCTTCAACAACTCAAAAATTTTATCTACTCCTGATGTCCACTTAAAGTCTCTCCTATCTCCTCTCATCATCTCTATCATAGGGTTACATACTCAACTGAAATTTCTGATGAACTTCTGGTAGAAACTAGCCAATCCATGAAATGATATGACTTCTCTAATGCTCTCTAGTGTAGGCCATTCAATAATTGCTCTCACTTTCTCAGGGTCCATCTTCAACCCTTCTAGAGAAATCACAAATCCCAAGTATACCAATTCTTCCTTCATGAAACTACATTGCTTGATATTTATCAACAATTTCTCTTCTCTCAGTCTCTGCAATACTTGTCTCAAGTGCCACAAATGTTCTTCTTTTGTCTTATTGAAAATCAGAATGTCATCCAAATATACAATAACAAACTTACCCAAGAATTTATTCAAAACTTCATTCATCAATCTCATGAAAGTACTTGGTGCATTTGTCAATCCAAAAGGCATCACTAACCCTCATACAATCCTTCATTTGTCTTAAAAATAGTCTTCCATTCATCTCCCTCTATGATTATGATATGGTATCCACTCTTCAAATCTATCTTTGTGAAATATTTTGCTCCACTCAAACAATCCATGATATCATCCATCCTAGGTAAAAGAAATCTATATTTAATTGTGATCTTGTTGATTGCTCTAGAGTCTGTACACATTCTCCATTCTCCATCTTTCTTCAATGCTAACACTGTAGGTACTGCACAAGGACTCAAACTTTCTTTGATCAAACCCTTCCTCAATAATTCTTGTATCTATCTATTCAATTCTTCACTCTCTACTGGTGTCATTCTATGTGCTACTTTGTTAGGCAAACTAGCTCCGGGTATAAGATCCATGTGATGACTAATACTTCTGATTGGTGGCAATCCTTCAAGTACATTATTTGAAATGATGTCTCCATACTCTATCAGCAACTCAGTTATCTCCTCCAGTTGTGATTCTTCTGTCCCCTTCTTCAAGGTTTCAAGCTTCTTAGGGCTCAAAGCATTACACATATTCTCATGTCTCAAACCATCCAAAAATTTTATTCCATCTACCAAACAAATTCTAGCACTCCCACATACTTCACTTTTAGGATCATCTTCCAAAGGAATCAAGGTAATTCTCTTTCCATTTGATGTTATAGTGTATGTATTCTTTCTCCCATCATCTATATCTTTCCTATCATACTGCCAAGCTCTACCCAACAAGATATGACATACATCTATAGGCATAATATCAAACAATACTTCATCATGATAAGATCCAATATGAAATTTCACCAAACATTGTTCACTCAATAGTACCTTATGATCATCCTAAATCCATGCTATATGATAGGGCTTAGCGTGTTTCAATCTTTCCAACTTTAGCTTAGTCACCATCTCCTCTGAAACTAGGTTATCAAAACTACCACTATCAATTACAACTTTACAACAATTACCTCTTGATTTACATCTGGTTCTGAACAAACTTTTCCTCTGCAGTGTTCCTCATTTGTCTCTGCTTGAAATAGTGCTCTCCTCATGACAAGTGATTCTCCTTTCTCAAGTTTGCCAACTGAACTGGGTGATCCAACAGGTTCTTCCACATAGGTTGCTCTTCCACTATTCTTTGTCCTCTTGCTTGTACTCCCCTAATTACATTCAAATGCTCTATGGCGTTCACCTCCACACTTGAAATAGGTTCCTTTGAATGTTCTCCTATCAGGTCCTCTTCCTTCTCTTTTGTATCCTTCACACCGGTATGTACTAGGGCTTCCTCTATGGTAGAAATTTATATCATCTCTCCGGTATGCATTGTTATCTCTATCCTCCTTGAATGTGTTCTCTTGTCTGTTCTACTCTGCATATGATCTTTCTCCTCTGGAAAATGTTCTACCTCTCTGAAATTTATCTCCTTTGCCTCTCTATCTTTGATCATGCCTCTTGTTCAACTTTTCTTCAACCTTCAAGGCAAACTGATAAGATTCTTCCAAACTTAGTTCTTCTTGAATGTTCAATCTCAGTCCATTAATGTATCTAGCCACTTTCTCCTTGCTTGCTTCACTATGTGATGTTCTTATGATCATCTTATGAAATTCTTCAATATACTCCTTCATAGATTTCTCCTTTTGTCTTAGGTTTTGTAATTTCTTCAACAGTTCCAACTCATAGTCAGCAAGTATACACTAGTTCTTCAATTTTCTTACCATCTTATCCCATTTTGTAATATTTTATTTTCATCTTATGTTTTTATCCAACTGAACCTCTTTCCACGATATAGCAGCATGTCCTTTCAGCTTTATCTTTGTAAATTTCACCTTCTCCGGATCTTCAATTTCTTCATACTCAAAGTATTCTTCCATGTCATTTATCCAGTCAATTAACTCTTCAAGGTTCAAATTGCCAGTGTAATTAGGTACATCAACTCTAGGTCTTTTCCCAATCTTTGAAATAGCTCACAACGTCTTGACTTGATCTGATTCTCCTTCTTCTTCATCTCCTAGGGTTTTGACATTTTGATCAGCGGATTGAAATTCTTCATCATCATCACTTTCAATATTAGGTCTAGGTGTAAGTCCTCTTCGCCTATCTTCTTCAACAACATCCAAGCAAACGCACATGGTTTTCATCATCTCCATCATCTCATCTATTCTACCATCCATTGTTCCAACAAGAGGGATTCTCTTCGGTGGCATTATTCCTCAGATTAAGTGTAACTGCCTCAAATTTGGTGATCGGGCTACAAGGTGACAACTGCCTCACAATCGGCGATCAGTTGCAACACAAGTAACCTACCTCGAATTCGGTGATCTGTTCACAACAAGATCCTATGGAATTCCTTCACCAACTTCACTCAATTCACTCCCAAAGATTCAAACTTTTGCTATGATACCACTTGGTGCAGTCACGGTTAGGAGGGTCCACAAAGTGAACTATCCAAGCCGTGCAACTAGAGTAAACACAATGGAAACAACTTAAAGATATAAAGAAAATGTAGATTCATTGATTCGATATATCATAGAATTCAAATACAAATTGGTTGGTAATATGCGGGCTTACAATTAGGGCTCATAGACCTGATTACAGAATATGCACAAGATATGGCTTTGATGCTCCTTCGCACAAAATTCAAACTATCAACTACAATCTAATGATCATCTATCAATTAATGTTTTCCTAGACATCTATTACATCAATATATATCATTCTCAGGACAAAAAATTCCTCCACGTCGGCCAAGGAAGATCACAATCTCTGATGAAGAGTTGTAACATGTGTACACGTATAGGTCAGACCTAATTGAATAGAACTCCTCTGCAAATGAATGGAATAATGTATGGATCTCAAAGAAGGTTAGCCATGAACAAAACAACATTGAATGATGTGTAATTTAGCTCTATAGGTCGTGAAATGCTCCGCAAATCTTCTCCTTAGATGATTGTCTGAGACTGTCAGGATGCTCTGTTCTAAGGAAATAGTCAAGCTTCTGATAGCGACATCTCACCGATATCTAATCCAAATACTCTAAATTTTGGATATGATGTGTACGGATGTGTCTAGATGCTAAGTCTAGTTTCACAAGATCTGAAATACAACTGTGATAGAATGTAAACTAAAATACAGAAACTGCTACTAACTGAACTACCTGAACTTAACTGGAAAATGAAGAGAAACAAACTAAAATGCAAATGTTTTTGGTTGATGCAAGATTGCTCTTGAACCAGGGATGTTCCTACATCAATATCCCTCTAGTAATGCGATGAAAACCAAATCCCTCCTCCAGTGTACAAAAGGAACTAAACCAAAGTGGATACATTAAAC
The DNA here is from genome assembly GCA_027924645.1 of Cunninghamia lanceolata. Taxonomy (NCBI): domain Eukaryota; kingdom Viridiplantae; phylum Streptophyta; class Pinopsida; order Cupressales; family Cupressaceae; genus Cunninghamia; species Cunninghamia lanceolata. The sequence continues at coordinate 21,174,384 of BSBN01000280.1, read as the reverse complement.
TCACCCTATTTCAGAGATTATACTATTCACCAGTACTACCAAGAATATCTAATCCCCCCTTGCTTCATGAAGGGACATAGATTGAAACTGGTGCTTCTCATGCAAATTATCATCTCTGAGTAAGAAGCTCACTCAAGATGATAATAGACCTCCTACCTTCGATGGTTCCAATCTCCAATGCCTTGTTACATTTTATTTGCTTGATGTCACATGTGAACCTCTAAAAGATGGATCATATGTAGCATGGATGGCCCAAAGAATACAATCATATGGTGATGCATAAATGATTAATAGTAAAAAATAATAGGTTGTCAGATTCTACCAATATTGTACTCAATTACAATGTTCTCTTATAAATCCTCTTATAAAACCGTTAGCAAGATTTGAACTTGAGATTACCAAATCACCATCAAGAAAATTCTTGCTCTTCTCTACACCAATCAATCTTGGCACAAGCATATACAACTCATTATTACTACAAATAAAACATAAATTATTTTTCTCTTATCACTCCAAATATAGTAGTCTCAAAAAAACTCAATCTTAAGAACATAGAAAATACAAAAAATAAATTCCACACCTCTATATATATAAAAATACCCTTATTTCTCCACACAAAATGTTAGTCACCTTTATACTTTCTAAGGCTAGCATTCAAAAATAAAAATACAAATATGAATCACTCACTATTTGCATTTAAAAATGTAAATATGAAGTCTAGCTTCTTTCCCTCACTTATGAGCCCTTTTTTTCAAATTATGCCCATAAAAGTCAATTTATTGTTTGTGATTATTTTAATATGAAATTACTGCTCATATCTTCAAAAAATATCTTCTTTGTTTCTTGTAAGGCTCTATGGAATGAATTATATCCTTAAAGAAAAATGCCTTTTTCTCTTTCATGACATGAAAAATAACATAAACTATTTCATCACACCTTTAAGTTGCCTTGGTCGCAGACTCATAGGGTTACTTCCACTTCGGGCTCGTTGATGTGAACTTCACACTCTCTAGAATAAATCAAACTCCTTATGTAGTTGAAATTTTAATCCCATAAATCGATTCTTCCATATTGGAAAAGGCTTTCAACATCCTCAAACTTTGACATTTGAAATATGAATGTGTAGCATTCATACAACAAATCTATTTCTCCCTTGTAGTGTTGTCTTCCATGTGGACAACAAAATATTTGACACAAAGTCTTTCTCTTCCCTTCATGTCCTCTTTATACTAGAGGTTTTCATCATATGTCTCCTTTCCTTATCTCTACGGCCACCAACAATAGATTTCTGATGGTAACAAAAATGCAACATGGATCTTCTATTTCAAAGACTAACTCCACAGGGACTAGATCAACAACTACTCTGGTGTCACAACCCTCTTTCATATTTAATTATTTTTATCAGTATTTCGGTAATAATTTTTGGATGTGATTAAAAAACAATATTATGTTGAGATAGAATAATGCAAACATTATGCATGACAATATTATCGTGATGGATTTTAGTGATTTTATTTTGAGCACTAATGGAAATTAATCATTTGATGTTGTTTCCATGAGTGCAACAAGAATGGTTGACACTCTCTCAGTTAGAGAGAATATCATCGGAGAGAGGGAGCCTAGCAGTCTGAAAGTCAAGAGATGTGATGGAATGCACACACTTAGGAAAAATAAATTAAGCTAATGTCTGGTGTGTTTGAAAGAATTAAATAAATTATTTCTTATTAGATAAATATTTGTCTTTTAATTTAATATAATAATAAAACATAATTAGTAGCATCTTTATTTGTAAAAAAAATATTGCTTGTTTGTGATTTCATGTTTTGTAACTGAAGGAATCTTTGCTTCTTTTTAATGAAAAAAAGTGGGGTTTAATTATAGAAAAGGTAGGTTGGGTGGAAAAAGAAAGTGGAGGACATTTATTATATTTACTATTTTATTTCAAAGTGGGAAATAGAATTCTTTAAAAGAGGAAAAAGAGAAAAGATTGGGGGTTCGAAAAAGTAGTATCTCTTCCGAAAAAGAAAAAAATAGAAAGCAACGGAAGGGCTAGAAAAATTATTAGAAAGATTTTGGACTCCAAGGATGTTTTGATTTTCTGTACAGTCTTGATTTTTGTGAAGAATGAGTATGAAATTTGGATTGGGTTGTAATGAAATCTTTTCTATAGATTATTTTTTCTTTAAATTTGGATTAAAACCTATTTTCATCTTAGCTCTGTGTAAATGTTTATACACCCTTGTCAAAGTTGTCGAACTTGATTGTTCTCCCTCAACTTGTGATCAATTTTTGACCTACAAGAGTGATCTTCTCCAGTCTGTGTAAAACTATAGAATGAATTGCTATAGGAATCTCAAATTGACCAATGTATTTTCCTATCACCGCGTTAATATTTATTCTTGTCGCCTTGTTTAAACTTCTAAGGTGATTTGTAATGAAGCTTTCCAAATAAATATTTTGATGCAATTTGTTTGTTATCGTATTTCTTTTGATAGGATACTCGAACCAGTTAATTCGAATCCTTTGTGTTTGATATCCATTCTTATGGTGTCGTATCCCTTGCACTTTCTTATAATGAATTAATATACGGCACAACTGCTAAATGAATCCCCTTTTAGACTGTGATTCTTTATTTGGTCTGAGATTCTTTCCATTGGCCTATTGAACAAAACCCTTTTGATATTCTTTTTTTCAATTGTTGAGCGCTTTTGACAAGAGCTATGAACCAGTGAGGCCACAACACAGGGGACCTCATCCCTTGGAATTAATGCCTAACATGAACACCTGCATTAATGTTGGAGGTTCAAACATGCGAGCTCATTGGCCCAGTGAAGGCCCTACACCTATGAGCACAACAGCCGAGCAAGGCACAGATCTTGTGAGCACGTTAGCCTAGCAAAGACGCAAAACCTATGAGCTCTTTGGCCCAGTGGGGGTTTGAACCTTGGTGGCTTCCACTACAATCAAGTGACTTAACCACTAAACCACACCCTTAACGGTAAACCCTTTTGATATTCTTGTTAAAGCAATTATTATCTAAATATTTCAGTCATGTCAATTAATTTATACCTGTTCAATGAATCATAGTGTAAATGCTTTCTTGTCGGGCTGTAATTAACCACCAAACCACGCCCTTAATGAAAAACACTTTTGATATTCTTGTTGAAGCAATTATTATCTAAATCTTTTGGTCAAGCGAATTAATTTATATTTGCTCAATGAATCATAGTGTAAATGCTTTCTTGTCAGCCTGCGAATTAATTAATGTATGAGTATTGATCTTAATCGATCTATACAACTTCTTAATTAACCTTTGCTTATATATAATTGACCTACTACACCTAAGTCAATCTGGTTAACATATCAACTTGTTTTCATTCTTCTCTATTCAGTCATGCTTATTATTATTTTTTATCAATAAGGATGCAATGAGCATCATAATATATTATATTAATAGAGTAAACGATTACAAAAAAGCCCCAAAGGGCTGGATAATACATGAAGTTACATCCAAAGAAAAACAACTCATTTATAATATCAAAGTACAAGAACCAAGCTATGAGAAAAACAAAAAATAGAATTAAGGATTCATAAAGTTCAAGTATTTCTAATGTTCAGGTATGCAACCCGAAAACCATGAAAACTAGCATCAAATTCTTCCTCTTCATTTATAGGTATATCATTATGAGCCATCAGAGTAGGGGAGGCTGATAATGGATGAGGAAAGACCAAGCATGAAACACATCTTCAATTATATCTCTTAAGTTCGACCCAATCTGCCCATAGTGCGAGTGGAGAGAACAATCTAGAGACACTTGAGTGTTTTGTTTTGGTCCTGTGGAATTCTTCACATTGCATAAGGATGACCTCCTTCAGCCCGAAGTCATGCTCTGAATTGCTTATCACTAAATCTTTATTTGGTAATGTGATGCAACTTCTCTTATTTCATATTGTTTTCTTGACCCGTTGTTTTCTTCCTTTCGGCGTTCCAATCGACCTCTTTTATATATATATATATTTTTTATTTTATTTTTTATTTTTATTTTTTTTAGGTAAGTGCCATCTTGGGGATGGCTCCCTTTGGTATATAAAAGATTTGGAATCAAAATAAAAACTTTTTATTTAGTGGCTAGCTCCCTAATGGATATGCCATGCTAGAGTTAATACATAACTAAAGGCTATCAGTGCCTTTAGCAAATCCAAATACAATCCCTTCCTTCGCCAGCCGAGACTGTCACATGATTTCATGCATTATCAGCATAATGCCTTCTGCAGTCTCCAACAGCCTTCCTATTTGTCCATCTGTGAATTCTCCTTTGTTTTCCTACAAAAGTTTGTGCAAGGTTTCCAAGTTTCTGTTCTCTATGCCTTCTTTGTCTGCTTCGAGGATGTCACTAGCCTTCTTTGATCCAATTTTCCTTGCATATGCAGCTTTCAAGGTTTCTTCGGCTTGGTCCCCTCCTACATTGTCAATCTCCCCCATCACCACTGCGTGGTTGGCTTGTGCAACGAGTCGAGCACCCCAGGAAACCCCATAAAATGAACCACCCAAAATCAAAGAGATGTGGGTGAAGAAAAGTTGATAAACTCAGCCATCATGCACATGGTCGCCACTCCACGATCCTCCCCCGATCACTTGCAGTATCACCATCCTTACCGCTTCTTCTTTTAGTTTAAATAAACATCCCACCTGTTGCTCCTTCCCTTCCTCCAAGCACTTGCATTTCACTCCCATAATCTTGGCCATCGCTTCCACTTATCAAAGTGGCTTAACAATGTCAAATTCTGCTTGACTACTAATAGAGAAACTAGCCTTCACAAGTATCATTTCCAGTCTGAAACACGCATTCTGAGGAAAATTTCCAAATTTGTGAAGGCACCACCTCCGTTCGTCCTCGCATATTCTTTCTATCCCTGCCTTGAAACAAAAACCGTCAGATGCCTGGCTCTCGTGCCTTCTTCCTCCTGTGATTTCTCCACATCTGAGTACAGTACCAAATCAAGTCCATTCCAACTTGCAACGTCTAAATTGCCGAAGTCCTTTCTTCCACTGGTGACACCTTGATTTGCCAGGAAATCCGTTGCCTTGTTAGCTTCTCTGTAAATGTGTAATAGAAAAGTCTAGATTCTGCAGAATGTCCTTGACTCTCCTGACTCCTTTTTTAAAAATCTAGTTTTCTGTATTATTTCTTAGGATTGCATTGATAATTAACTGCGAGTCCCCTTCTATATCTATATGTGACCAACCTCTCTTCTCGCATTCTGCAGCTCCTCTAGCCAGTGCTTCTAATTTTGGTAAATTGTTCGAAGCAACTCCCAAAAAACCTGAAGCCGCCCACAGGAGAGCTCCCCTCTCATCCCTAACAATATAACCATAACCTACTTGTCTTGGGTTGACCTTAGAGGCTCCATCGAAGTTTAATTTAAGCCTGCCACTTGGAGGAGCCAACCACTTAGTTTGGACTCTTTTCTTCTTTCCTCCTCCCACTCCTTTAGGAACTTTAAGATCTAACCAGATTTTCATAATTGCATCATCCCAACTAGTGAATTTACATCCTCCTCTGAAACACGCTTTGGAGTTTAGTATTTCTACTAATCCAACTTCTGCTTTCTTTATTAATCTATTTGTAGAAATTTCCTTCTCTTCAAAACTTCACTAGTTCCTTCCCACCAAATGTGCCAGACAATCATAGAGGGCACAGAGGTCCAGATACTCCCCCAAAATCCTTTCTTTTGTAACATTGGCCAACTTTTCAGGAAGTCCACTATTGAAAAGTTCTTAGCTCCTTTCCATCCTAATAGGCTAAGAAAATGATTCCACACCTCCTCGGCTACCTGACATCTTAGTAGCAAATGGTCTAATGTTTCCTCATGTTTCTTGCATAAAGCACATCTACTTGGTCCGTTTATGCCCAGTTTCTGCAACCTATCCCCTGTTAGGATGCTCTTATGAAGAACCGTCCAAAGAAATGCTCCTGCCTTAGGTAGTACTTGATTATTCCAACAAAGTTTTTTTGGCCAACTTTCATTGGTATTACTATTTCTATCTAATTTAGTAGGTGATACCCTATTTTAACTATATAAAGACCAGATTTGGCACCACACCAAAGTATCTCATCCAAGTCACTATTCATTCAGATCCTTCTTTCATTGAGCACTTCTAAAAATTTCTTTTTGGTATCCTCATTCACATTGTACTCATTTGGACTCACCCATTTGACAATCCCATCCTCATCCGTCCCTTCGAAGTAGTCTGCCACCTTTTCCCCCTTGGCTTGAATCATTTGCGTCTTTAAATCTGAAAACTCTTGAATGCTATCTAACGAAGGCCACCCTTCCCATGAATCCGTCCAAAAATTCACTTTACTCCCATTATTTATACTCCACGTCAAATGGTTTAAAATTATGGGTCTGCATTTTTTGATGAAGTTTCAAACTACCGAACCACCCCCTGGGATTGCTATGGTCAAAATTCTATTGGGATCCAAGTCGTCTAAGTATTTACTCTGCATTATTTTGTACCACAATTTGTGTGGTTTTTTAACCATTTTCCATACCAATTTAGCTCCCAATGCTTCATTTTGGAGCTTCAATTCTCTCATTCCCATTCTGCCTTTATCCAGTGGGCAAGTAGCTTTGTTCTAGCCTAGTAGAGGAATTCTTCTAACATCCTTAGATCATTCCCATAGAAACCTTTTCCACCTGTTTTCCAGATTGCTTTTGGCTTTGTTTGGAACCTAAAAACATGACATTAAGTGAATTGGGACTGCCCCTAGCACTGCTTTTAGTATGGTAATCCTTCCTGCTAAAGTTAACCATCTTCCTTTCCATGCTTCCATTTTATTCTTAGAATGAGCAATCACTTCTTCCCATAAATGAGCCTTGACTGGTCCATTGAACAAGGGAGCCCCTAAATATTTGGTTGGTAATGTGTCTACTTGACACCCCAATATAAAAGATATCTGATGTTGCCATCTTCAAGAAGTATTGAATAAGAACATTCTTGTCTTCTCATTGTTTATCAATTGCCCCGAGAGATTTGTATAGGCGTCCAAAACTCTCCTTATTACCTCTGCTTTTGCTAAGTTAGCTTCGTTGAAAAGTAAAGTATCATCTACAAACTGTGCGTGGGTGACTATATCTAAGCCACGAGCCACCTGAATTCCTTTCCAACCTCCCGATCTTTGACAGTGTTGTATCATTTTCCCCAGCGCTTCTGCCATTAAAACAATAAGGCAAGGGGATAATGGGTCCCCTTGCCTCAAACCTTGTGATATATCAAAAAAGCTGCATAAAGATCCATTCACTGCTACTGACATCTGTGGAGTGGAGATGCACTAAAAAATACCTTCGAGCCATGACATACCGAAGCCTATTTTCTCCAAGATCCTTAAAAGGAAATTCTATCTAACTTTATCATAAGCCTTGCTCACATCCAGTTTTATTATCATACTTTTCTATCTGTTCTAATTGATCGAATGGATTACTTCATTTACCAAGATAATGCTATCCGCAATTTCCCTTCCTGGTGTGAAACCGTTATGATTTTCTGAAATGATTCTTCCCAATATTGGCTTAAGTCTATTTGCTATTGACTTGGCCAAAATTTTGTAAATCGTGTTGCATAAGGATATAGGCCTAAAATCGCTTACCATCTTGCATTCTGATTTTTTTGGAATAAGCGCGATGACTGTGTTATTGATTTCTCTTACGAATTTTTGCTTCTTTCTGAAATCTTCTATAATATTCCAAACCTCCTTACCTACAATAGACGAGCACTTCTGATAAAAATGGGTTGGGAATCTGTCTGGGCCTAGAGCTTTGTCCGGGTGCAACTGGAAGGTTGCCTTCTTGACTTCCTCCTCTGTGTAAGGTTTCTCTAAATCTTCTTTTTCTTCATCATTAAGTGTTCTATTTATGCAACTTGTGGCTTGATCAATATTCTTCCAATTGAATCCTTCCTCTGGCGCCAAGAAGTTTTGGAAGTAGTTCACTATTTCCTTCTCTATCTCCTCATTTTCCCTTAGAATAATTCCATTCCCATTAGTAATCTCTAAGATTTTGTTTGCCATTCTTCTAGCTTTTATTGAATTGTGAAAAAACTTTGTGTTTCTATCCCCTGCTTCCAACCAAACTTCTCTAGCTTTACTCATCCGGTACTCTTCTTCTCTAGCTAGTAATTTGTCCCATTCTGCCAATAGATCTTTCTCTTTTTTAAAGTTGCTTTGAAACAGCCCATCCTTTATAATTTTTTGTTTAGTTCCTCCAATTCTCCTTCTACTCTCTCTTTTTCTGCAAAAATGTCCTTGAATGTGATTTTATTCCATTCCTTCAGCCTTTTCTTTACATGTGCCAGTCTCTTACAAAAGATGAAACTCACCGAGCCACCCCTTCCAGGTATCTCTAACCACCACTTTCCAATCAACTCTATCAGATCCTCTCTTCTCCACCACATCTTTTCAAATTTGAAATATGAATTTCTGGGCTTGACTAGAGTGCCAATTTCAAGCATTATGGGATAATGGTCAGACAGAGAGCACGGCAAGATACTTGATTCTATCCCTACATCCGTTTCCAACCAATTCATACTACATAAAAATCTGTCCAATCTTTTAGCAATATTCGTAAAGCCTTCCCTCCTGTTAGTCCAAGTGAATCTACCTTCTCTAGGAGGGAAATCTATTAACCTTCCCCCCTCCACAAATTCCTTGAAGTCTTATGCTGCACTGTTTACAGTTCTTAATCCTCCTCTTTTTTCTTCCAAACTTAGGATTGCATTAAAATCTCCTCCCAATATTACCCTTTCTTCCCCAAGCTCCCAGATTTTACCTAGAATACTACTCCAAACTTCTCTTTTTTCCGCTGTCTTGATAGGACCATATACACTAAAAATAAAAAAAAACATATTGAGATGAAATTAAAAAAATTTCCCTAAAATCTAGTTTTGGCTTACCTCCACTTCTCTGATATCTACCTTGGAAGGATTCCACATTAAACCCATACCTCTCGTAGTGCCCCTAGGTTCACTAAATACACCTATAAGTGGCCAGCAGTGTCTTAAGAAATTCACAGCTTCTTCCTGGATCAACATGGTCTCTTGTAATAAAATTATATCCAACGACAATTTAGAAAGGTGGTGCTTGATTGTGTGCCTTTTGTTAGGGGTGTTTAAGCCCCTAACATTCCATGATAGTATTTTCATGGCTTCCCAAGGGAGGCACTTCCCCCCTAGATCTTAACATGTATTTTTTAATGCTCACAAGTCCTTTGTCTGCTGCATACTCCTCTCTTTTCTCCTTATCAGTCTTCCTCCCTAGCTTCTTCCCAGTTCCCGAAGCACCTCTTGTGCCAGTTTCGCTAATGTGTCTAGGATCAATTATCCCGATCTCTTCTCTATCCTCAGTAGTCTCCTCATCCTCTGACTAGGCTTCATTTACCCCTTCTACTGCTTCTAGAGTTTCAATCACTACCTCCAGATTCGAATCTTCTCTGACTTCTTGGGTACCTTGGCTTGCCAATTACTTTGATTCTTTTGGAGAAATAGATTTATCTCTAATCTCCTTCCTCTCCTTGGGTTTCTTTAGAAGTTCCTGCTCAAGATCCTCTAAATTTGTCTCTATTTCAGGTTTTGAATCCTTCTTTTTTCCCAGGGCTGGAGAAGTAGGGTTCCTATTTGAGGATTCTACTGGGATTTCTGGGTTCCCTCCCGAGCTCTGAAATATTAAATTTTCTTTTCCTGTTTCCAAAGTCTTTGACTCCTCATCTGAATCTATACTATTTTCTGCTTCTTTTTTCAAATTTCTAGTGCATCTTTTTTCCATGTCTTCTGCTTTTAATTTGAGGCCAAAAAACTTTTTCTCCTCAAGTTCTATGAATTGTTCCCATATTCCTGCTGAAGTGATCAATTTTATTTTCCTTGGGATTTTCTTTATTGCTAACAAATTGATTCTTGCAAAATAAATTGAGTCGCTGTCTCCCATGTCCAAATCCACTACATTCCCTAGGGTATCACCAATTTGATATAGACATCCACCTGACTAGTATTCAAATGGGAGATTATATAATCTTATCCAAATTGGTTCCTTATACGGATCAAAATTATTAGGGTTAAAATTCAGTCTCCATTTCTGCGTATAGATGTAATCCAACCCTATCTTCCATGGCAATTTATCCAGGATTTTGTCCCTTTCAGTCTCTCCTTGGAAGTCGACGACAAAGAATTGTTTAGGTATGAAATGGACAATTTCCGCCTTTGCCCAGTTTTCTCCAATCCATTCCTTGATCTGCCGTTTGGATCTATTTCTTCCTATCACCCTTCCTATTAATGTTGTTCATTCTAGGGTGTCAATATCTTTATCCACTTTTTCCTTTACATCTATTATTAGTTCCTCCTCCTGATTTGTATCTGCCTTTCCTTTGATGATGTCTGAATAACTTCTCCATACGCTATTCAAAGGGATTGAATTAACTCATGTCGCGGTGTATGGTGCTTTTTCCCCATTGCTGATAAAAACTTCCTCTCCTTTGCTTCTTTCGCCACCTTCTTCTGTAAAAAATTCTCCCTCCTTCTTTTTCGCTCCTTCCATTTCACTTTCCTTTTTTTTATTTGACTTTAGGATGATTTTTAGTTGATGCAATTTATTGATATTATTTCATCTATGTTACTATATATATATATATATATATATATATATATATATATATATATATATATATATATATATATATATATATATATATATATATCAGTCTGCAAGATAAATCAATTGGTACCTCTTAAATTGCCTCCAAATAAAGTTATTTTATTGGCCTTTATGGGTCTGCATATCATCAACCTTATCGATATTGTTTTTATTAACTCCTTCATTTCTTAGCACTATGTTCAGTAATAAGTTTTTCATCTTAGTTGGTGAAAGGTAAGAATTTCCTTATGAGATTTTATCTCCAGCTTTAATCAATTCTAAATCAAATCCCCTTATCTTTTATTCACAGGCTAGCTATCTTTAGTATATAACTGCCTTATCACCAAATTTGGCATAAGTGTAAGAGGTTGTACATTACTTTTTTAATGATTTAATTCCTTTGTCAAATTTATTTAGATTCGCTTTTCTAGTAAACAAATTTTTAAAAAATTTATTTTTGTTCTGGACCTATTCATTTGTGCTCAGCCTACTGTGAAGCTTTAAACCTGAAACATGGTCTCTTGTTTTGTTTCAAATATGATTGATCAATAGCTTGTAATTAGCCAATCTCTTGTATTTGTGAGTTGACCCTTTTCAATTATAAACTTTGTTTATCTATTAAAAATAAAGGTAAATTTAGAAGGAAAATATATGAGTAAAATCCTCATAATCATATTAATTAAATCAACTTGTTATGTTGGAAAATGTCCCCTTGGCGGCTTTTCCCTCTTAAGGTTTAGCTCCTGGGTCCTTTAGAATGCATTTTAGTCATCTTGCATATTAATGGTGACTCCCGATGAGAAAAACCCTGAAGTTTCATGGCAAATGGGACCTAGGGGATGTACTTAACATGATTCTTGCCTAGAATAGAGGGGAGGACTTGGGCGCCCACGCTCTAGTCCTACCCTATTTTAGGTCAGGACATATTTTTGGGTGTCAATTTTATGACCGTTATTAGGTCCTATGCCGACATCCTAAGTTTGAATTGGTACCTCTTAAATTGCCTCCAAATAAAGTTATTTTATGGGCCTTTATGGTTTTGAAAATCATTGACATTATCGATAATGTTTTTCTTAACTCCTTCAGTTCTTAGCACTATGTTCAGTAATAACTTTTTCATCTTAGTTGGCGAAAGGTAAGAATTTCCTTATGAGATTTTATCTCTAGCTTTAATCAATTTTAAATCAACCCCTCTTATCTTTTATTTGCAGGCTATCTATCTTTATTATATAATTGCCTTATCGCCAAATTTAGCATAAGTGTAAGAGGTTGTACGTTACTTTCTTAATGATTTAATTCCTTTGTCGAATTTATTTAGATTCGCTTTTCTAGTAAACAAATTTTCAAAAAATTATTTCCATTCTGGACCTATTCATTTGTGGTCAGCCTACCGTGAAGCTTTAAACTCGAAACGTGGTCTCTTGTTTTGTTTCAAATATGATTGATCTATAGCTTCTAGTTAGCCAATCTCTTGTATTTGTGAGTTGACCCTTTTCAATTATAAACTTTGTTTATCTATTAAAAATGAAGGTGAATTTAGAAGGAAAATATATGAGTAAAATCCTTAGAATCATATTAATTAAATCAACCTGTTATGTCAGAAAATGTCCCCTTGGGGGATTTTCCCTCTTAAGGTTTAGCTCTTGGTTCCTTTAGAATGCATTTTAATCATCTTGCATATTAATGGAGACTCCCGATGACAAAACCCTAAAGTTTCATGGCAAATGGGACCTAGGGGATGTACTTAACATGATTTCTACTTAAAATAGGGGGGAGGACTTGGGCGCCCACGCTCTAGTCCTGCCCTATTTTAGGTCAGGACCTATTTTTGGGTGTTAATTATATGACCGTTATTAGGTCCTATGCCGACATCGTAAGTTTGAATTATGAAATTCTTAGCGGGAATATTTGTAGTTGCATATATAAGCATGATTATGTTATCATTTGTAAACTAGATGGAAATTTGATGAGCATTGTGATTTTGTGAAAGTGATTCAAGGCATTCATTGTGTTGTAGAGCAGTACTTTGTTGTTATTGTGTTTGCAGATTTGGCATCCATCTCATGGCATGAAGAGCATCTTCCTCCCATGAGATCTTCACTACAAGGTGATATCAATTGTGTTTTCTATCATTTATCATTTGGATTTTACCTCTATCCCATAGGGATACACACTCTTTATCTGACAACAGTGTTCGAAAGACTTGAATGTCTCTCAGGGGCTTGACCAAGGCAAGCCTCTAAACACCACAACCCCCAACCCACTTTTTCTGTGATTGCAAGTTGCAAGTTACAAAAGCGAAAGAAGTGGAGTTACAGGAGAGCAGTGTAGACTGTCAAAATTGCAAATCTAAGAAGAAAATAGGGACTTGGACTCGGGCACCCGCTCATTAGTCCTCCGGATCCCGCAACTGTAAAATCTCTGGAACAACAGAACTATGTTGCAGACAACATTCCCAGATCCTCACAAAAATTGAGGCACTAGACTAGGGTGCCCGCTCATTAGTCCCCAACTTTTCTGCACACCAAACTTTAAAATCTGGTATGTATTTGATTGCCATTTAATATCTTTGTGTGCTATAATTTTTCGTAATTTGTCTGTTTGTTTACGAATTTATAAAATTAAGGTTTTGAGCATAATTTGAGCTTAATTAAACAATAAATTCACACAATTCCAATCTTCCTCTATGTTCCAAGTGATAGCAGATCTGTAATAGAGTTCTCTACTCGGTTGAATGTCCTTGAATGTTTAGTGGTGAAAGGAGGATTGATATAAACCCTTAAAAACATCATTTGAACATCTTTCCCCCTTTTTCATCTTAAACATTTTGGTGAACCCATGTTATTTTGAATTGTTCACCTTGTTGAGTGTTGTACTTCAGATTTACATTCATTTCATTGTTCATTACATTCAAAAAATAACAAAAAAATTGCAAAATTTGAAAATTTTGAAAAAATTGGCATTTTTGGCTTGCATTCTCAAATAATTTGAATTAGTTGGTATTTAATTTCAATAATTTTTTGTCATTGTCATCAGATCTGATTTAAAATACAGAATTTTTTTCATTCACCATTCATTTACATTGCATTCTTATGCTTAAATTGATAAAAATGGCCAGAAATTATGCATTTTTCCATAGAACCTAGTTTTCCATTAGCTAGGGTTTGTAGTCAAAATCTTGTTTCCAATTTTACAAAACACTCATTAGGACTGATTTCTAATTGTCGTGTTTCATCATAGTCGTTTTCTTGCAAAATTTCATCTCTAGGGTTTGAAAACCTTGCATTTTCACCAGATTTGGCCTTATCGTCTCTCTAGAATTGCATCATAGGCATTTTGTGAAGGATTTTTCTACACTAATTAGCTGTTATCATGGTTATTATCTGCTTCCCCTCCTAAAATTCTTTACAACACTCTTTTTATTAGGCCTTGACATTGAAAATTTGTGAAAATTTGCATATTTTAGCTATATTTTCACTAGGGTTTGACTTAGATTGGCACTATAAGCATGTTGTGAAAATTTTATGGAATTAGGTGACTAATATTACTATTATTATCTTCTATCCCTCCTAAAATTATTTACAACACCCTTTTTATTGGGTCTTTGCATTGAAAATTTGTGAAAAATTGCATATTTTAGTGTATTTTCACTAGAGTTTGACTTGTCATTACTCTAGGTTTGCATCAACCACATGTTGTGAAGGGTATTATTGCTTTATTGGATTGATATTGGACATATTACTTGCTTCACTTCATCAATTCCCTTACAACACCTTTTCTCTCACTTATTTGCATTGAAAAAAGTTGAAAAATCAAGCATTTTAGGTCATATTTACACATAGTTTTGCACTTGTCTCTTGCATAAATTTGAAAAGATTTTAAAATTTGATTTTACATTGATTTGAAAAAATATACACATGGCTTCTAATCGCAGCAATAACAATAGGTTTCCTCCTAGGCCTTACATGAAAAGAAAGGTCCCTGAACCCAAAAATGTGTTTACACCTCATGATAGAACAATTGGAGACACTGAAGGACCTCTTTATATCACTATGAATATAATGGGAAATCATGTGGATGGAACCCTTATTGATCCTAATTGCATGACTAATGTGGCAACGGAAGAGTTCCTCCATTCACATGGGTTGATACAAGGCTTTTATGACCCTTCGAACATGATAATTAAGACACATAAGGGAACCTTTATAAATACTTCTAGGAAGATATCCTTGTTTGTTACTATATTTGAGAAATTTGTAGAACAATTATTTGATGTTGTCCCCATATCTGATCTCTTCACATAAAATTTGGACACCCATGGTTAAAGGCTATGAAAGTTATCCCTTCAACAATTCATAACTGTGTAAAATTTCCTTTGAATGGACAAGTGCATACCATCCCTTGCAATCAGTACAAACCTTTGGTTACAAAACAACACTTTACCCTTGATTACTTTTGGGAATGATTTGAAGTGGAATCAGAGCCACAGACAGATTTTAACTTCTTGAGCTATAGAAACTACAAAACACAATTATTACATCAAGTGGCCGGTCCTTCTATTCAAGAAAAAATAAGAGACAAACAACTTGCATTTGAAGAACTTCCTAGACCAAAAGGAAAAGGACCCTATGTTGAGGTTGTTAGAAATGAAATTAACACTACTTCAATGGAAATCTAATTCAAATAAATTTCTGCAATCGTTTAAGTGTGTATCATAGATGGAGATTGTAACAAGAAATGAAACTATGCTTCACAAAAATGCAAAATCTGAAATCTGAACACATAACACAATGTTTAACATGGAGAAAACCCTTTTAGGTAAAAAAATTGACACAAGAAAGAGGCCCAATGTTTGTATTAATCTAAAAATGATTTACAATACAACAACACCACCAATCTCTCCTTCAGTCTTCAATCTGACAGCATTCTAGCAGCACCTGATTACTTGTAAACCTATTATGCATCTCATCTACTATGCCATGGCTTTATAGAGTTTACACAACCTCCACCTTGGAATATGAAACGTTCAATGACTACTTACAAGCTCATAACACTTGTCAAGAGAAAAAAATACAACCTTCGGCGTCCATGGACAAAAATAGGCTCATACGGGGTCATTAAAGTTGTCATACATGCATCCTACACTTGGTAAAATATGCCCATGTAAGCTTGAACACCTAGGGGCTAAAAATAGCCACTTGTAGCATATTATGATGCATCATATGCTATCATAAATGTCATAGATTTATATGACAACTTACAGTTGTCATAGAATGTCTTACAACATCTATGACGTGCGTCATAACACTAAAAATAATTGATTCCTCCACATGTGCACCTCACTTTGACCAATTACCAATTACCATAGTAAATGACATCCAATAACTACTACCGGTAACTCTGGAACTTACCGGTGCAGTAACTTTGTAATTACCGTGGACAGTAAATAATTTTTACCACTGTTGGTGAAACTTGTACATCTCCTTATGGGTAATAAAAAATTACAAATAATACATGGAATAATAGAATATTGTGATTTACAAGGTTAATGGCACCTTATCCCAACATTCTCCCACTTAACATTATACATTGTAAATCAACCCATAGGAAATCAAATGAAAAATAATTAGGCACTAGAAACAAGGCCCATGGCCTCTCTGTACCACATGAATTTCTCTATGCTCATTGGCTTGGTCAATGAATCTGTAACATTCTCCTGAGTGTCTATCTTCTTCAGCTCAATCTCTCCATTTGCAACCAACCCTCGAACAAAGTGATACTGAACATGAACATGCTTAGTTTGAACATGATACATGGGATTCTTGGCCAAATAGATAGCACTCTAGCAATCACAACCAATCTGAATGATCCTGCAATCAAATCCAATACTTGTACACAGTCTTCTCAACCAAACTGTCTCCTTAGAGACATGAGTTGTAGCCATATACTCTACTTCTATGGTGGACAAAGCAACTGTGGGCTGCCTCTTACTCATCCAACTCACTGCACCTCCAAATAGAGTAAACACATAGCCACTAGTGGACCTTCGACTATCCAAGTCACCTACCCAATCTGCATCAACAAAACCCTGTATGTCCAAAGATTTATCAACACTATCAGTACCAAAATAAACCAAACAATGATCAGGACTACCTGCAAGATAGTTAAACACTGTCTTTGCATAATTCCAATGCTATCTACTAGGGTTAGACATAAATTTGCTCAAAACTCCCACTGCTTGGGCAATATCTAGCCTAGTGCAAACCATTGCATACATCAGACTCCCTACAGCACTAGCATATGGCACATTAGACATATTCTCAAGATCATCCTCAGTCTTTGGACACATATCTAATAAAATCTTAGTACCAATGGGTAAAGGAACTCTAACTGGGTTACAGTCCTACAAACTAAACCTCTACAAAATAGTATTCACATACTTACTTTGTGACAACCAAAGCTTTCTGTTACCTCTATCTCTTCTAATCTCCATTCATAGGATATACCTGGTAGCTCCAAGATCCTTCATATCAAATGCACCTGAAAGTTGGGCTTTAAGCTCACTGATCATACCCTTAGTATTGCTGAAAAATAACATGTCATCAACATACAATGCAATAACCAATATAGAATCACCAACATAATAAATGTCAACACAGTGATCCTCCTTGCTTCTAACAAAACCCAATTTCAAAACAAATGAATCAAACTTTTGATACCACATTCTGGGGGATTGTTTTAAACCATAGAGAGACCTCTTCAACCTGCAAACCCAATGCTCTTTTCCTTTTACCTCAAAACCTGTAGGTTGTTACATATATATTTCTTCCTCAAGATCTCCATGCAAGAACGTAGTCTTAACATCCATTTTCTCAATTTCCCGATCATAAGTTGTAGTAATGGATAAGAGAAATCTAATAGAAGTCAATTTAGCAACAAGAGAGAATATCTCACCAAAATCAACTCCCTCTCTCTAGGAGTAGCCCTTGGCTACTAGTCTAGCCTTGTACTTCTCTAATGACCCGTCTACTCCAAACTTCTTCTTGAAGACCCAATTACAACCTATGGCCTTTCTTCCTTTGGGAAAATGAACAAGATCCCTGGTGTTACAAGAGTCTGAAGTCATTGTCTCCACTTGCATGGCTAATTGCCAAGAGTCACTATCATCTACAGAAATAGCTTCCCTATAGGATCTAGGTTCATCGTTAGTACTTAATAAAGCATATACACAACAGAAATCTGGTGGGCTATACCTATCAACTAGATTTCATTGTCTTGTGGATCTCCTCAAGGGTGGAGTAAGAGACTCTACTCATTCTTCTGCATGATCATCTGCACCAACTTCTTCTGTAACAACAAAATAATCTTCATCAGAACTACTTGAATCTTCTTCTTCTTCTTCACCCCCAATCCATCATTCTATTCTTCTTGAGGTTCATCTTGCTTCTTTAAATCAAAGTACACCTTCTTTACCTTTTCTTATTTTTGTTTTGGCTGCTCAGGTTCAGAAATGGCTCTAAGTTCCCTGAAAATAACATCTCTAGAAAAGATAATCTTGTAGGTTAGTGGATTCCAAAGCTTATAACTTTTCACATTATCACTATATCTAATGAATGTACACTTTTCATCTTTTGGATCCAACTTAGATCATTTTTCCTTAGGTGCATGAACAAAAGCCTCATAGCCAAAAACCCTTAAATGTGAAACAGAAGGTTTCTGACCTATCCACACTCATAAGGTGTTGAATCAAGAGCCTTACAAGGAAATCTATTTATCAAGTAGCAAGTAGTACACACAGCCTCTGCCCAAAACATTTATCCAACTATGCATCACTACTTGCATACTTATAGTTCTTTCCATAATTGTTCGATTAATCCTTTCTACAACACCATTTTGTTGTGGTGTATACAGAGTTATCTTTTGTCTGATTATACCTGCATTCTTGCAAAACTCATCAAATTCCTTAGAGCAATATTCCCCTCCATTTTTAGATCTTAATATTTTTATCTTTAAACCTGATTGGTTCTCTACTAAGATTTTGAATTCCTTAAACTTAGTGAAAACTTCATATTTATGTTCCATAAAATAAATTCATGTAAATTTGGATACATCATCAATGAAGGTGACAAAATAATGAGATTTTCTGATAGATTCATTATCCATAGGTCCAAACAAATTCGTATGAATAATTTCTAATTTCTCTTTTGCTCTATTGCTTCCTGAAGGAAATGATTTTCTATTTTGTTTACCAAACACACAATGCTCACAGAAATCAAAGTGCTCATCAGAATAAAAGAAACCGTCCAATAATTATTTATTCTTAATAGTTTTTAATACATTATTACTTGTGTGGCACAATCTGCAGTGCCACAACATACAAGTGTTTTTAGAAGCCTCAAAACATAAGAGGCATTACAAACTATAGTGGCTTTAAGATTAAACAAGTTCCTGAATCTCTTCCCTTTTGCTACCACCAAGTTCCCTCTCACCAATCTGTAGCCATGCTTGTCAAATGTCACATGCATTCCTAAATCATTCAACTTCAAAATTGAAATAAGATTTCTAGCTAATCCAAGAACATGCAAAACACCAGGGAGGGTTTTAATCCTTCCATCACTGAAACACAACAATACCTTTCCTTTCCCGACAATCAGATATGAAGAGTTGTCACCAAGATAGATATTACCTCCATCATATTCTTCATATGTGGAGAACCATTCCTTATGTAGGGTCATATGAAATGAGCATCCTGAGTCAACCAACCAGTGATCATTAGAAACAACATTACATATAGAAAGTAAAACATCTTCACCTACATTCGAGGACTTATCTGAAGCACTCTCCCACTGTTTCTTGGGGTTTCTGCACTCCTTCACATGTCTCCTTTTACCACAGTTCTAACACTTAACTCTGTTCTTTTTACCAAGGGTCTTAGACCAGACCTTGGACTTATATTTAGCCCCTTTTTTTATCTCCTTTAGGTCCCCTTTCCTTAGACCTTCCCCTAATACTGAGAGCATCACCTAAACTATCTGAACTCTTCTTCCTCAATTCTTGTGCCAATAAAACTACAACAAGAGCATCCAACTTTAGATCTGTGAGGTTAGTAGTGATAGCAAAAATGACATTTTCCCATGATTTAGGTAAAGAACAAAGAAGCAAGATACATTTATCTTCCTCATCAACTTCAACATCTACCGAAGCAAGCTGACTCATCAACAAATTAAAAGAATTTAAATGCTCTGCAACCGAGTCACCCTCTTTCATTTTCAAAGAAAACAAAGTCCTTTTTAAATAGAGTTTATTTACCATACTCTTGGTTTGGTAGATCTCACCCAACCGATTCCACAATTTGTATGTGGTCTCTTCCTTTGCGACATTCAATAGGACATAATCTGAAAGACACAAATGAATGGTTCCCTGTGCCTTCTTATCTAGTTTTGCCCACTCATATAGAGAGATATCATTGGGTTTCTTCTCTTTTTGAACAACCAACCATTATTTTCTTTCTTCCAATAAATCTTCCATTTTTAACTTCCACAACTCATACCCCATTCCATTGAACTTCTCAATGTCCAATCGAGAGGTTGATGCAACTATAATATCAACACAAGATCTACAAAACAAACACAACTAAATCTCACACTGCAGTTATAGCTTCCACACTACCACCCAAGAGTCAAAGCTTACTAGGTTCTGATACCAAATGTTAGAAATGAAAGCAACACTACTTCAATGGAAATCTGATTCCAATAAATTTCTACAATCTTTTAAGTGTGTATTATAGATGGAGATTGTAGCAAGAAATGAAACTATGCTTCACAGAAATGCAAAATCAGAAATCTAAACACATAACATAATGTTTAACATGGAGAAAACCCTTTCGGGTAAAAAACTCCACACATGAAAGAGGCCCAATGTTTGTATTAATCTGAATATGATTTACAATACAACAATAGCACCAATCTCTCCTTCAGTCTTCAATTTGATAGGATTCTTGAAGCACCTGAGTACCTACAAACCTGTTATGCATCTCATCTACTATGCCATGGATTTATAGAGTTTACATAACCTCCACCTTAGACTATGCAACATTCAATGACTTCTTACAAGCTCATAACACTTGTCAAGAGTCAACAATACGACCTTGGGCATTCATGGACAAAAATAGGTTCTTACGGGGTCATAAAAGCTGTCATACATGCGTCCTACACTTGGCAAAAGATGCTCATACAAGCTTGAACGCCTAGGGGCCAAAAATAGCCACTTAAAACATCTTATGACACATCATATGCTGTCATAAATGTCATAGATTCTTATGACAACTTACAATTGTCATAGAATCTCTTACACCTTCTTACAGCATCTATGACGTCTGTCATAACACTAAAAATAGTTGATTCCTCCACATGTGCACCCCACTTTGACCAATTACCAATTACCATAGTAAATGGCATCCCGTAACTACTGCCGATAACTCTGAAACTTACCGGTCTAGTAACTCCATAATTACCGTGGAAAATAAATAATTTTTACTATTGCTGGTGAAAATTGTACATCTCCTTATGGGTAATTACAAATTACAAATAATACATGGAATAATAGAATATTGGGATTTACAAGGTTAATGGCACCTTATCCCAACAGAGGTTCCTCCCACGCCATCCTTACAAGGATCGGGAGGTAGTCGTCGAGAGAAAAACATTCCACCGAGACAAATGAGATTTGATTCCGATGCCTACTCCTCTAAAACACAAAGACCTATGGAAGAACCAAACACTATTTATAAGAGATAAGTGGTAAAACAAGAATAAATAGACAAGAAAGAGAAAGGAGGAGGAGATGACAAGCTTTTGTCCAACGAAACACACCTCAACAAGAAAACATCTCACCAAACATTGAATTAAACCAAGAAGACCTTAAGAATGGATAACTTGAAGACAAGAATAAGAGTTGGGCTATGGTAGGTCTTATGTCCCACTTTCCTCCAACATTTGGGAGTGGGAAGATGATGATTTACTCGATGACAACCCTTAGTTTGGTTGTCCCTATAGGTAAATATTTCTAACCCTTTACCTCTCATGTTGTTCTTCCCCTGTGATGTGTTATGTGTTGTTTAGGCCTGTTGGGATGACCCTTGATTCTCTTGTAAGGTCAAAGATACTGGGAGACTGTCTCTGTTGTGACCTTCTATTTGTATCATCATTCTTCTATATTGCTTCTACTCTATTTTCATTGTTGTGTGTTGTGTCTTAAGGACATAACATTACAATTGGTGACTTGGAGGCACCCTCCTACATGACTGTCCCTAAGGCACTTGTTTCTCCTCTCTTGATTTATTGTTTCCCTTCCTCTAGTGCTTCTATCTAGCGGACAGATGACGAAAAACATATTATACTGATGTGAACGTAGTGTCCCTTCAGTGAGAAATAAAAAAATGGACCTAGTCCATACATGACGATGGGGTTGATATATATTATTTGATGGTTGGCTAGTAGAATCACTCCATGTGATCTTGATGTTGTCTTATCACACTTACAAACCATAACTGTAATGCCCTGCCACGAAACCCTAGAGAAAAGCTTATCTATGCAATACAAAAAGGACATTTTTTTTTTAAAGGAAGAAATAACAATGAAATGTAAATCATAATCATACATAACATCTAAGTTAAGCTTTATCCTCTAGGGATTCCATGGCTGCATTACTAATTATTAACATGATCTAACTAACAACCATGGTTCATTCTAAATCCAAATATATCAAATGAAACAACACATACATTTCTTTCATAATATAACATCAGATAAGCAAACATCAAGATCCTGAATAAAGTATTACAATTACATTTTCCTTTACAAGAGGGAGTGCACATTTACATTGTTACAATATCTCCTTTCTGATTACATTGGAGTACATACATCAATACAATAGTACATGAGTCTACAAGATAAGGACATAAATATATGTTTCCTTGAGCTAGATCAAGATCTAAAATCAACTACTTGCAATTCATCCTCCTCACACATGATCAATAACAATAAAACCAATGGAGATAAAAGCACAACCACTTGACCATGTGGAACCCTAAGGTCCACCCCCCATGCCAAGAGATAACATAAGGTCCCACAACACGAAACAGTCAAGAAAACAACAAACTAACATAAACAACAGGGTGAAACATGACACCAATCACCAAACTGATGACAATCATCACTTACACACTTAATTGGACGTCTAGAGGCACTCACACAACAGAAGGAGGAAATACAGCTAGGGAGTGCTAGACTGCAATAGGGAGTGTCATCACATGGCTTGATATGGGTTGTGCTGGTGGACCTTCCTAGGCCCCAGCCCCCATCCTGGGTTGTCCTGGTAGCCTCTCCCGATCCCCGGCCCCCATACAAACTCATGCAGAATCAACATACCCTTCATGAGGACAAGGTAGTTGATCTTGCCATTCTAGGCCTTCTCATCTCATTTCAAGCCTAAATGAGCACTTGAGCCATTAGTGAGGCATAACATTATCTTATTTAATGTGATAAACTACCCAACCCCTTAATTCATTAATTAGGTTATCACTTGGTTACCAACTTTCAATGGGTTATCCTGGCTAGCCACTTTGGGCACTAGCCCCACATTGAAAGCCACTCCCCTATCTGCATCTAGAAGACCCTATCAAACAAGATAATTATCCTCATAACGACAAGTATAGATGAACAATGCAAGGTATTTCCCCTCTTGCATACAAAACATAACCACTAGAACCAACTCTTATATCGTTTCCCAAAACAACATCCTTCCTCATTTATAATTACCAAAGACCTCATACAAAAATAGGAGACATTATACTCTCATAACATCATTATCTCTTGAAGACAATACATAAAGTCAAAATATAAACATCCTAGGCCTCTAGATTAAAACCCTATCAACTTGCACATCGACCTCCAATACAACCAATGACAAAATCCACTTGCATAATGCAATTTAACACGAAATTAAGTAATTATCTAAATACAATGTTTATAATCAAATCTCAACTTAAAGATTCATAAAAAAATCAATACTAATTTAACTTTAAATTTATCAACATTTACATCTATAAACATACCGATTTTCAATAATTTGAATTAATACAATTACAAACTAATTCACCAATTTTCTTTAACTTATCCCATTCAATAAACCAAATAATCTAATCAATAAATTTTAATAACATAAACTAGATAAATAAGGTAACTTAGGGATAATACTTAAGTTATACATGATTTGATTAATACTTAATTACATTATATAAAAAAATAATTGTATCCATTACTATAGACAAAATTTTTGTGGAACTTCCTACTAAATAAAATTCTACAAAATGAAACTTTCTAATAAATGAACTATCTAATATTGAACAATTTTTAATAAATAAAAACTTTCTATAAATCAATTTCAAATAAGAGAAGATTTCTATAAATGAATACTAACAGTGAATCTACAATCAACAATTTATGTCAGACATTGTAGTTTAAAAGAGAAATACTATGGTAAACATTTATGCAAATTAAGAGAGCAAGTGTATGGTCATCCAACCCGAATGCAGAATTAGCATCTACAAAAGTTATAAGAGTCCAAAAAGGGCAAGTAAAAATCAAAGGTGGGAAACACAGACAAGACCCTTGCGTTGATGACAGAATGCCTCAAAGAGAGTTTATCTCATGGAATGCAGTGATTGTAGGATATGACCAAAACGACAATGTTGGAAAGGCGTTAAAACTCTCAAGCAAATGACTACAGAGGTATACGCCATAGATTTGTTGAAAAGACTTTAGAAAATTTTTAAGAAACGCAATTAGAAGGTATAAAACTAAAATAGGAATGCAACGGTTACATGATATGCACAAAATGAATTTGTAGAACAAGCCTTAGAAACTTTCAAGCACATGCAATGGTGGATGTTCAGGCAGGCTTGTGATCTTCTTGACGGAATGCAGGATATGAACAAAATGGATTTGCTAAAAAGAATGTTGGAGCGCCCTAGGTTAGTGGTTGAGAGATGTACATGTTTGATCACATTAGAAACCCTTATTGCACTACACCTATAGAGATCTATATGTGTGACTGCTCGTCTGATCCATAATGGTTGAACACAAGTACTAGTTTTTTGTTGTCAACTTTGAAGTTGTTAAGGATCTTTAAAATATTGTATAAAGTTTTAATTCCAGAGTAATATTTTACTACGAATGAATTTAGCAGAGAGAAAATCTATATTTTTGGAGATAAAAGGGTGTGTTTCTTTAAATTTTGAAGCTTTCAATTACAAGATTTGAATCATAAAAATATGTTTTAATTGCAAATGTGATCTGCATCAGTAGGGAAATTATAATGATTCCCAGGAATTGCAAATAGTAGGTTTAAAGCTAAATCCTCAACCTTAGGTCGAAAACTCCCTGTGCGAGCCAAGATGGAAGCTTTGGAATAGGTTTGGACATCCATCGGTGAAAAAGGATAAAGGAATTCATTAGATGTGGATGATCAAGCTGCCCAGGTAAATTGTATGCAAAACGTAGAAATAAAGACAAGCACATAATCTTTTTGATAGAGTGTCTCAGAGAGATGTCATCTCATTGAACACAATGATTGCAAGATATTCACAAAACCAAATTTTAAGCAAAACACAAGCAATATTTCAGGGTACACACAAAATGGATTAGATGAGAAGATTTTAGAAGTAATCAAGCAATGTAATTGATAGATTTAAAAAAATAAATTCATCAATCAAAGGTAATCATAGATGAGGATGGAACTTAGATCTGTTGTGCTAAAAATTTGTTGCCAGTGTCTAATGATATAGTCACAAGAACCAGCCTTTCCAATCTCCCAACCTAATTTACTCTTCTGCCGACTCCCCCCAAATTCCAGAGGGCCTCCCCCAAATATACACTCAGAAACATAAAATAGCAAATACAATAAATTCATTCACCCGTTACTGACTACCCACTCTCCCCTCCTATTTCATTTCTTAAAACAATTCATTTAATTTTCCACTAGACTGAAAGATTCTTTCTATTTTTATTTATTTAGTATTTACTACATAAGGCAACTCAAAATTATCATTATTTATTGATCTTAAATTAGAATATAGAATATATTATGATAACACACACAATAAATTTATTTTTATGGACACCAACAAAATATAACACTTGTTTAAAAATTATTTTTCGTATAAAAATTATCAATTAAATTCCCATTTTAAAACATTTTATTTACCTCATAATATTATTATTTATTTATCAAAGTGGACTAATAATTTCTATTTTAAAGAAGCAATTAACCAAACAATAATCACACAATTACAACCTAGTAAACCACATGCTGAACAATATCTGACGACTAAACACGATTGAACAACAGTGACTTACAATCATGCCCAAATTGACCTTTCCGACAGGACACAGGACTGAATACTCACCCTCTTCGAGGATGGTGACAAGTTGAGGGACCTTACATTATCTCCGTTCAACTATTTCCATTGGATTTAAGGCATGCTCAAACCTATCAATTCAGGTGGAGTCAATGCCTGAAACCTGCAACCTGCAACAAACGAAACGATTGAACATCTATATATATATAATCATCCAGTCAGACACACCGTGAAAGGGAATCACAGTGTCGTAGGGTATTCACACATGAGTAATGCAACACTGTCCCTTTCACCAACACAACAAACAAGTACCTCCTCACGCATAACATACAGTTGCTTCACAGACAAGATAGAACAAATAGTTACATAATGATCAAATACAAGCAATTACCAAATAACAACATCATAACACATAAAACTCATAATTAAATTAATCTACATCATCAATTATGTCCATAAAGCTGTCATAACATAAGCATAAATCACCAGTAATAAAAGTATCATCAACTGTCATCATGGCAATAAATCCATCATCAAGCAAAATGTCATAATGTCTAGATCCAATAGAGAAACTATCAGTCTAACAGAAAGCAAAAATGAGGGGCACTACAATAACAATACTGTTGCTCCATGCACTTTGTTTATCTTTGAATCTCTCCTTGGTTACACTCAGTTTTGAGATTTCTGCGGTATAGCCCCATTGTTATACTCGGTCTCTGAATCCATAGTATAACCTTGGCTCTCTATGTGAATAATCATATGCATTGTTGTTTATCATGATGCTAACACCTTTTCTTGCAAAAAATTATGTGTTTGTGGGAACATTTGGTGATTGCAAATAATACATGTCACCTCCGGGGGGCATGGGCTTTGCGAGAGCTCATGTTCCATTGTATGTTTTCTTCCTACCTTAACGTGCTTGATATCGTTACATGATATCAACCACCTTATGGTGGGGGCATATATAAGGTAAGATGTCTAATTTAGATACTAGCAAGTGTGCTTGTAAAGCTTGAAATCTACTGTAATCACTTAAGCCCTCTATGGAGGTGGGATATCATGTATAACCTTTTATCTTAAGACCTCTATGGAGGCAGGGATGGTGTATTTCTCGAGGAGAGTGCACATCCTTTCATTTTCTAAAAGTCCTTTGTAGAGGCGGGGAGTGGATCTGAAACTATCCTAACCCTTAAGCGTGTCTTCAGCGATTGTTGTGGCGAAGCCCAATCATCACTGTGTGCCTATAATGTGCTTGAGATGGCACAATAAACCTAGAAATAGGTACACTCCATCGCTTGTCTATCATGTTTTATCCATGTCTTCCATGTGTGTGTGTATGGCATGTTTGTTCCCAATCATAGTTTAAAGACCACTGGTGATGATTCCCTCCTATGCTTTGGTATTTGTATGGCGTGCTTGATTTGTTTGGCATGTTTGTTGTCAAGTGTAGTCTTAATGACTAGTGGCGATGAGTCCCTCCTACACTCTGAGATTTGTTTTGTGTGTCTATTGCCCCATATGTAGTTTAAAGACTAGTAGCGATGAGTCCCTCCTACATTTCGGGTTATGTGTTTACTTTCCTTGCACTTGCATTTGCATCTTATATATGAGAAAAAAAAGAAAAAGAAAATTATCACTGCATTCACTGTATTCACTGTATTTTGCGTGTCTTCAATGTTGTCTTCTCTGTGTTTTGCGTGACTGTAATTGTCTTCTCCATGTTTTGTGTGCCTGTTATTGTCTTCATTGTCATTGGCATGTCTTCTCCGCGCTTGCCGTGTTTGTTGTGTTTGTTGACCATACTTTAATGCATGTATTGTTCTTGTGTTTGTACATACATTAAAGTGAGGGCTAAATGTTATGTCAAAAAATGCCCTCTTAAGGTTTATCTCTCGAGTCCTTTAGAATGCATTTTAGTCATCTTGCATATCAATGGCGACTCCCGATGAGAAAACCCTGAAGCTTCATGGCAAATGGGACCTAGGGGATATACTTAACATGATTCTTGCCTGAAATAGGGGGGAGGACTTGGGTACCCGCGCCCTAATCTTGCCCTATTTTAGGTCAGGACCTATTTTTGGGTGTCAGTTTTATGACCGTTATTAGGTCCTATGCCAAGATCTTAAGTTTGAATTACGAAATTCTTAGTGAGAATGTTTGTAGTTGCATATATAAGCATGATTAGGTTATCATTTGTAAACTAGATGGAAATTTGATGGGCATTGTGATTTTGTGAAAGTGATTCAAGGCATTCATTGTGTTGCAAACCAACACTTTGTTGTTATTTTATTTGTATTTACAGATTTGGCATCCATCTCCTCATGGCATGAAGAGCATCTTCTTCCCATGAGATCTTCACTACAAGGTGATATCAATTGTGTTTTCTATCATTTATCATTTGGATTTTGCCTCTATCCTGCAAGGATACGCACTCTTTATCTGACAACGGTGTTCGGAAGACTTGAATGTCTCTCCGAGGCTTGACCAAGGCAAGCCTCTAAACACCACAACCCCCAACCCACTTTTTCTGTGATTGCAGGTTACAGGTTTCAGAAGTGAAAGAAGTGGAGTTGCAAGAGAGTAGTACAAACTGTCAAAATTACAGATCTAAGAAGAAAATAGGGACCTAGACTCAGGTGCCTGCTCATTAGTCCTCCGGATCCTGCAACTATAAAATCTACAGAACAACAGCACTGTGTTGCAGACAACATTCCTAGATCCCGACAAAAATTGAGGCACTGGACTAGGGCACCTACTCATTAGTCCTTGACTTTTTCACACACCAAACTTTAAAATTTGGTATGTATTTGATTGTCATTTAATATCTCTGTGTGCAATCATTTTCCATAATTTGTCTGTTTGTTTACAAATTTACGAAATTAGGGTTTTTAGCATAATTTGGGCTTAAATGAACAATAAATTCACACAATTCCAATCTTCCCCTATGTTCCAAGTGACAGGAAATCTGTAGTAGAGTTCTCTACTCAGTTGAATGTCCTTGAATGTTTAGTGGTGAAAGGAGGATTGATATAAACCCTTAAAAACATCATTTGGACATCTTTCCCCCTTTTTCATCTTAAACACAACTGTCGAAATACAATCCCTGTTTTGTTGTATACACATATATAATGTTTTTATATCTATCCAGATTGTAATTTATTATAGTTTGATTTATATTTAACTCGTTGATATTGTTTCAATATGAACCTTATGTATATGTTCTCATATCACTTATCTGAGTTGATTTAAAAACTCTTTATATATATGTATATTTGCATAGATATTAATATTTTGGAAAAATGAATTTGTTTGAAATTCCTATGAACATGCATATAACTTATTAATTGCAAAATGAATATATATTTATCTCGTTATTTGTCATGAAATAGCCTCATTATCATAGACACTTAATCTAATATTAGTTTCATGGATAAATGAAGTATCTCAGGTTAGACAATCTCAAGTCCGTATTACCTATTCAATGACATAAAGTCAATTTGGATCTCTATCTTGATCAAACTAGTAAAGAATTAGTTTTGGTTTAATTTGAATAGTGTGGTATGATTAGTTAGATTTTTCTTATGAATGATGATTTAAGGATGGGTGCCGAATATGGACTCATAGAGAAGGACAAATTACTTCTTGTAATCTGTCTATTGTCATTAGCACAAAAAGATGCTTTGGCCAAAGCTTATTGATCAATTTAGTAATAATTACTATTGATTATTTTTACTCTCTTCCATATCATGATGTTGGTACATTTTGCATTTCCACATGCTTTAAAATATTAGATATATCATGTTGCACCAGATTCCATCACACTTGTTAGTTTCCTATTGCTAGGCCCTTCATGTAGGGTCAGGTTTCTCCATTCAAGAGAAAACCAGGGAAGCGAAAGCTTCATGGTTGGGAGGATTAGATGCTCTGATGATGCCCTCTCTAGCTCTCATTTGTTGTAGGAGGTTTCTTGATAGTGAAGGTATTATAAGTTTTCTGAGAAATATTATTTCTGTAGCCATCTATGGCTTGATGTAAAGGACTAAGTCCTAATTGTAATAGCTTATTTGGAAATCTTTTTGTAATGCAAACTTTGGAATAGATATTCATACTATCTTGAATATGAAATGGATTTGGAATTATTATTTTATCTTCTACATTTAATAAGTGTTATTCTAGAGGGGTCTTTACATCTGATAATCATTTCCACAAATCTACATTTTCATGGATTTTCACAGACACAAAGACAGTTGTTGCCCTAATACCATATTGAAATGGTGAGAAGATTACACCATTTTTTACACAAAATAATATGTAATATATTATTGATTTCATATTTTTTACATTCAATCTCCTTTCAATCACACCGGTTTAACATTACATTGCAATGGCTTATAAAGTCACTAGTTTCCCATACAAACTACCAAAACTTACTAATGGGAAAGTAACTCCAAAAAACTAACAATAGCTTTATTTAAATAATAACTATTATCTTAACCTAACAATGGTTTTATTTATTATTTAACCTTAACTATTATTTAATATATAATAGGATGTAATAAATATGCAACAAATAATAACCCTAATTCTCATGAAAAACACTTTGAAATATTGCAAAACAAACAATTATTTGATTCATTTTTTTATTTTGTAATTTTCTAATTTTTTACTTTAAGAATGATAAATTTCAACAATAGGGAAGGTAAATGAAACATTAGAAGCAAATTAAGTGAATAATCATAATATTCAAAGATGTGCCCTCCTTGTAGCACGATTTCTATTGATTTGGTTTTTGGCACACCAGCTTACTCGCAAGCCATGAAGCCAGTAGGGTGGAACGACAAAGGTTCCCCTACTTGGTAGGTGGGTAGCCTCAAGACTCTTTCGTATATAAATTGTGAGGTTTACCAGAATCTCCTAGTTGAAGAGCATTTTGGTTGATTTGTTTAAGGGGCTATATTAGATATTAAAATCATTCATGAGAAACAAGACTCACTTAGTGAAATTAAAACATTATTAGCCATCACAAGCCTTCAAATCCTTTTAAAATTGTAAAAGAAGATGAAAGTCGTATGCATGCATAACACATTTTACTACCTTCCACCCAGGTGGGGGGTGTTGGTTCCTCGGGGTTGGGTGGGGCCCCCTCGCTTCAGTAGATGTCGTTACCAGGAGGTGTCTTCAATTAGTTAGGGAGGTAGATGTTGTTGGGTGGGTGGGAATCTTCTCGCCCCGAACTTATCATTGTTGGGTTGTGCATTGGAGTTGATTTCAATGATCTATACGTAACATGCCCACTATACAGATGGAGACATTTATTCCTATAGGTAACCTGCCGCTTCCCCCATCTATATTCTATTGATGAAAACTGAACCCTCCCCTTGACATTAATGCTAGAAGTGGCCCTAATTGTTGTGGATATCATTTCTTAGCTATCTGAGCCCCCACCCTTTTAAATAAATTATAGGCTTTAGCCTCCCACTACTATAGATAGCACCTCATTTCCATTGTCAGACATTTGTGCTTGCTTGCTTCCTCTCAACTCATTGCACTTGTCTATTCTCCATTTGTATTACATATAGAATAGAGCATCGTAGATCAGATCTATCTGATATAGATTTGTATTGCATATCAATAGAGCATCGTTGCTCGTCCACAGTCACATGGTCAGACTATCCATTTGTGCTTAAAACCACCTCACCTTACTATGTATCCATGTGACATGATCTTATGAATATTTGTAGATATGCAGATCAAGGGGTTGCACATCTTAGTCATCTATAGATGTGTTGTAACTATAGATCTTGAGGCCAAATGAATATATGCCATCAATCTTAATTGAGACTTAATGAATCAAACTTTAGTCATGGGACAAATAATTTGAGGTACATGGCTCATTTTAATTGGCTCTTAGCATTAATAGATTTCTTCAAAGAATTTCAAGTAATTTTGGGTGGTGGAGATAGTCTCTCTGGATCATTTATTTTAATGAAGAATTATTCAAACCATTGATTTAGTGGGGTCTAAGTGCATTAAGAAAGGTGATCAAGCAACTTCTATGTAGACAAGTGGAATCATTTGGTAGGATTTGGTGGAAGTAGGCACTTCAATAGATTGCTCCACTTGATGCCTTGGAAATCTATAAATTGACCACAATCGTTGATCTTCAATGCAGATGTATAGTGATAGTTGATCATGTCAATGTTTAACAAACTAAAGTGGAAGAACAAGGGATTGTTTGAAGAACATTCACAGTGTGTTCTGATAGCTTCTTATTGGTCAAAGTATCAACATGTGATACTTCTACAAGGGTCTTTCTTTGTGGGAATGATTGAAATGAGGCCACATGGTCTCCGCTAGCAAATATATGGTGGGCCTAGTGTGTCTACTCAATAAATCTCCTTGGTAAGTGTGGTAGCATTCCAAAATTAGTGACCATAGATCTCTTAGCTATGTGTCATAATCCAATTGCACTTCTGGCATTTTTGTGGATTGACAAATTAAGTTGGGTGCACTTTAGGTGATCCATCAGTCTATCGAGACCATTAATATTGAGGAGAAATTTTCTTAGCTATTGATTGTTGTGGGTACTTAGAAGCTAAAGAAAAGTTCTTACAGATGTATGAGGAATACATGTTTCATGTTTTAATCAATTGTGATGGATCAATTTTGTGTGCACTTTAATGATTGCCCACAACTGTTGATCTAAAGAACTATACATTTGGATCGTTAATTAAACATGAAGTTCAAAATATTTTAGAGACAAGGTTCCCAATGTTCAAACTGTTAGGATTAAGGTGCCATCAACCTTGTAAATCCAATTAATTTAACTAATCCTAATATTGTAATTGTAAATGCAAACATAAGGGAAGTAGAATCCATCGACTGTAGTAATTATTTAACTACGGTGACATGTAGCATTTATTTATTTTTATCTTGGGATAGTAAATAGGCAAAAATTGGGAGTCCAAGTTTATTAATGAGCTTATGATGAGTGTAAGAGAATCTTTCTAGATTGTAGCTTACATGTTGTAAGAGAATTGGTTGTTCTTCGACAGTTATGACAAAGCATCTTATGACAACACGTAAGAAGGTGTAAGAGGCTATTTTTGGCCTATTGTTGACTTTCCTAGAGGTGGGTGTGGGGATTTTCTCTATCTTGGGTGCATTATTCAATGTGGAGGTTATGATAGATGTAAGACTAAAATTATCCAGATTCCCAAGATGGGTGCCATATTCTGGATTCTTCTTTTACAAGCTTGTAATTTCTATTTAACAAAAGCTAAATGAAGTGCAACATATGAGAGTTGTTTGTTTTACAGATACACAGGTGCAGTTGGATTTGGATGCAGGATTGAAGGAAATTGATGTATTGTAATCTTTTCGAAGATAATACAAATTTTCCCTCTTTTCTTGGTGGAGTTTTTTAACTAAAAGGATTTTCTCCGTGTAAATCTATTTGTTATGTATATGGCTCTTGAGTATTGCTGATTTATTTGATGCTTGGTTTACATCTCCATTGATATTCTATAGTTTATATTTCATATTTGAAATTTTATTTTAGATTTCCATATTGTAGTGGTTTCCTTCATTTCTAACACAAATAGAGAGTAGTAGAGTACGGAACTTGTTGAAGGAATAGTTTAGTTACAAAGCTAATTGAGATGACATGTTAATTACCCTATTAATGAAATTTTTGGTGATGCTGGTGATTTGATGGATAATTGGAGAGATGGATATGATTTGGATGCCATATTGTCAAGCAAAAAGTGGTAAATGTAAGAATTGGTGGAAATCAAGAAATAATGCTATTGCTTTTGCAAATGATCTAATCCAAGAGAATATCTTGCACTACTAGTGGTATTGAGTATTAATGAAAATTGGACCCTCTAGATTATGAAATTCTCATGTCAGGTATGATTGAGTGTGTTATAAGGTCTACAATGGATTTAATGCCTAGATGCAATAGTGCATAATGGAACCAATTTTTAGGGAAAGGTTGTTGCAACAAATTTAATAAAACGATTGCATACTTTAAGTATGATTTGAGAATTGGAAGCCTTGTGTAGGAAGATTTAAGAGCATATTGTTTAGGGTGCAAGTGATTTTTTTTGGCTAAATTGAATGGCATGTGGGAAACTGAGTTTGTTATTTCCCCTTGTCATGATGGACGTGTAGTGATGTAAACTGAAACATGTGTTAGTTGTGTTGATAACCTCAGAAGAATCTTTAGTTATAAATATGTGTTATCTCTAGAGATAAGGGCTTTTGACTAAATTAGGGCTTTTTTCCAAACTTGATCTCTTGGCCAATTTTGGATATAGGGAATCATGTAGCATATTTTGGAGTGATCAAATGAGGTATGTCAAAACTAAGAAAGGTTGTGGGAGAGATTTATGTAAAGTCTGGGGAAGGACTTGCAAGCAAATATCACCATTGAGGGTAGATTCATCATAGCTAATGCAATATTTTAGGGAGTGGGTTTTTTCATGCTTTTGGGGTCACATCTGTTGACTTCTTTCATGTTTGTGATTAGTCTTTAACATCAAGTTCTAATAGGATGCTTGTATGCTATTTGTAAATGTACTTTTTTGAACCCACATATGGGATATTATGGATCATCTATTGTCTTAAATAATCCTATTTCGGTTGATGTATCTTGAGTTTATTGAGTTTCATTTTGAATCAATCTACAATTAAACTAATTGGATTTCATAATAAAATTCTATTTTATTTTATAGGCTTTGCATAAATGTTTTCCCCCTTTTAGGTCTTGACTCTATTTCCCATTAGAGTAGCCACCAACGACAAATGGTTAATTGATCATGATTTACATTGAATATCATACTTTGTTCCTTGTAAGTTATTGTAACATATGTCCTACTAGTTTGCATTAACTCATTAATACCAACTTTTGCCAAATATCTCAAGAGCTTGCAAGTGTTTGTCCATCTTTACAGAGTTATGCACATTCTAAGTCTTCACAAGTTATACCTAAAGTAAGGAATTAAAATGATGTTATATTTGGGGATATAAATTTAGTTTTGCATCTATAATTATGTGAAAACCTTACAATAATATGTTGTTAAGAACTCTTTGGCCTAAAAGATGAGTTAAGTAATGTAGTGGGTGCTTAATGACAAATTTTTGGGGTATCCTTATGCACAAGGTGTGGCTAAGTTGTGTGACCTTTTGTTTTCATTTCTTTTTAATTGTCCTGTAAGATCTCTAGGAAAGCGTTCCTTGTCTTAGTAGAGCTAGAAGCAAAGAAGAGTTGCCCACTCTTTGCTAATTGGTCCAAATTACTTACAATTTGATCATGAGCCTCGCCTAGTTTGTCTAAAATCAACTTTGTTCCTGAGTTTAGATTCTAAGGTCTATTCTCTAGAACTTTAGAGTACAATTTGAAGCACCAAAACAAAACATACCACCAAAAATACACATTTAATATTTTTTCCTACTATTTTTAAACATTTTCTTACAAAAATATTAAGTACATTTTATGTAACTTTTGTTTCAAATGCGTTATTTTAATACTTAAAATTTATAACTTAGTCAAACAACTAACATATAATTTAACAAGATAAATTAATTTTTTGGTGAATACTTCCTATTAAACTTTATATTAAAAAAAGGAATAGTACAATATTCAATTAAAAAAGACCGTGGTAGAGAGGCACACCCACAAAGTCTAAGCCAGACCAAATTCAAAATAAAGACAGAATAACAAAAGCCAAGCATGACCAAAATAACTAAACCTACATTTTTAATATTTTAAATGAATTATTTTTATGTCGATAGGCATCCCTTAGTGAGTAGCACTACGTGAAATACATAAACAAATGGTCCAAATTAAAAGGACTATTATAGAATAAATCTGAACCATTCATTTGTTGAAAGAACTAATAAATGATAAAAGACAACAAAATTGAAAGAATTAATAAATGAAAAAAAAAGTGCAAACAAGTGCAAGTTAAGATGTCACCGACAAGAATTTATAAACGGTAGAGGGGATTTTGCATTCTACGTGTATTCTATGTTTTACTCTTTTTTTTTAAATAGAGGAGACTGCTTTCACATAAGGATTGTCAACTCACATCCACATTCACCAGAAGACTCTGCAACTACCAACATAATGAGATTTAATGTTAAATAAAAATTTAAACGGAGCCCTCTTGCTTGGGAAATCTTATTGATGCTTGGATATTTGATTTCCACAGTAAAATAGGAAATAAATGAATTTAATGCCATCTTCAAGCTGGCAAATTTTGGAAATCAATCCCAACAAAACAAACCATGCCACCATCCCCTATTTATTATTTATTATTCTCTGCCACCTTTCAATATTCTCTAGTTCAACAAATTTGCCTATAAAAGCAGCATTTGCATAAATTTATAAAGCCTTCTCTTTCATTGCTATTAGTTGATTTCTTGACGAAGTGCATGCAGTTTGAAGACATGATTTAGTTTTCCTTTGATCTGGATACATTTGACTGTAATGATTTATATTAAAATGCAGGAGTTTTTTTAAAACAATAAGTTGTTTCAATTTTCTGAATTTATTATGCTAACAAAAAATAAATTATATTGACATATATGCAAAAGTTGGAAGCATAGACATTAACAGATCATGGCTATTTAATCTGCTAATTGTTCTTGCACATTTGAGTGTAACTCCTGATAGACATGTATGCAAAATGTGGAAGCATAGACAAGGCACATGAACTGTTTGACATAATGACTCAAAGAAATGTGCTCTCATGGACTAAAATGATTGCAGGATATGCACAAAATGGATTTGTCGAAAAGGCTTTAGAAACTTTCAAGCTAATGCAATTGGTAGGTGTAAAGCCAGACTCCACAACCTTTGCCAGCATCCTCCCTGCTATTGAATTTGATAGAGAAATAAAATTGGAAAACAATATTAACAATTTACATTGTAAATATTAACAGAAATAAACTAGAATTTTATTGTGTTCATTTGTGTCATTTTACATTCCATATAATGGCTCATAAAGCCTTATTTTTCCCTTGGAACCGCCTACGGGAATAACTTCCCTAGAACTAACAACTAATCTAAACCTAATTTATTAAATGTAAACCTTATTTCCTAACACATGCCTATGCCAAAATGGGAGCTTTGGAGCAGAGAATGGACATCCATCAAAGCATAATTGTCAGATGTTGTAGTTGTAACTGCCCTGATAGACATGTATGCAAATATGTGGAAGCATAGACAAGGTAGGTGAATTATTTGACAGAATGCCTCAAAGAGATGTAGTCTCATGGACTACAATGATTGCAGGATATGCACAAAATAGATTTGTTGAAAAGGCTTTAGAAACTTTTAAGCAAATGCAATTGGCAGGTGTAAAGCCAGACTCCACAACCTTTGCCAGCATCCTCCCTGCCTGTGCCAAAATGGGAGCTTTGGAACAGGGTATGGACATACATCAAAGCATAAAGGATAGAGGAATTTTGTTAGATGTTGCAGTTGCAACTGCCATCATAGACATGTATGCAAAATGTGGAAGCATAGACAAGGCATGCGAACTGATCAACAGAATGCCTTAGAGAGATATCATCTTGTGGAATGCAATGATTGTAGGATATGCACAAAATGGATTTTGCAAGGATGCTCTCAAAATATTTGAAATAATGAAACACACTAGAACTTATCCTAACATTGTGAGCTTTGCTTGTGTTCTATGTGCATGCAGCCATGCAGGTTTAGTGGAAGAGGGTTGTACATACTTCAATTACATGAGTAATCCTTAATTCAATTATCTATCAATGTGTCTCTTGTACGCACAAATCAACATTTAAATTATCTTCCATGCATAAAGAAATCAATTTTTATTGGTTTGATCCCTCTTAACAAATATTACTTGTAGCTAAAAATCTACTTAACTAATCTTCAAGGACATACAGATAATTGCATTGCTTCAGGGTAGATAGAACTGTTTACTTGCAGACATAAAAGATAAAAATCAAAATAAGTCAGTTGCCCCAAGTCAATTGTTACGCTTATACAAGTGAAATGAATGTAGATTGGATATTACTACAAGAGAGAAGTGAAATAAAAACATATTCACTTCAATATATATGCATTACCTATCTCCACAGATTAATCTATAGCAACATGAAACAATTTATGGAGATTCAAATTGTGTCATCAGAATGTGAAATAAATTATGAAGATTCAAATTGTGCCATCATAATTAGACTCTAGGGTACTCCATCAAAATCCCACTTCTGTGAACAAAAGGAATAGGTATTATCACAATTACCCATACATTGGGCAAAACAAAAACAAACTGCTTTTTCTCAACATTGACCAAAATATTTGGTTACCACAAACGATCTTGATTGCCTACAAGGAAAAATGCGTGTTATACTATCGTATCCTCAGTTCTAACTCTTAGTAATTTTTTCCTTTAGACTTATGAATTTTCAACACCTTCTTAACAATCTTCTGTTCTTCAACAAGAAACGCTCGAATAATCCTACAATATCATTAAAATAGATAGCAATTATGCCAAAGTAATAACCATGACAATTTATAGCATTACTATAAATATCCATATGGTAATAGAAATAATCATTTAATATAATCCTCGATAATAATTATTAATAATTATAGCAATGATAATGAAATGCACTTATTAGCTACAATGCTACCTAATAGCTATACACATCGTACATCTTAGTCATGAAATTCCAATGTTACATTGGACATGCATGGAACAAACACTAACCACAATTAATTCTAATTGTTCGAGTCACACATGGTGGCCAATGACAAATCCCCCTTAAAAATGGCTTGGGCATTGACAATCACAAAATCTCAAGGTCTAATTATAAATAGAACAAGAATATACATTGGAAACATAAATAATCAAGGGAAACACATATCGTTAGGGTCTTACTTTAACTACATTGTCAAGATTTTGAAGATTGTCAAATCTATGAGTACCCCTTGCATTCTCATTACAAAGGTATGCACTCATGGAAAACAATATTTATGTAATCCTACATTAGCAAGACCATCTTAAAAAATGTCTAGAAAGAATTTTATGAAAAATAAAAAAATCTTAATTTTGGGAAGATGGATTCTATTTAAATTCTTTCTAATAATTGAAGATTTGACTATGGGTAAATTTTCTAACAAAACTTTATTAGGCTGAAAGCCTTCCTTAATGAGCAGCACTACCTTAAATATATAGATAAATGGTATAGATTAAAAAGACTACTATAGAATACATCTCAACCATTCATTTGAAAAATCTAATAAATGATAAAATACAACAAAATTGAAAGAATTAATAAATGAAAAAAAATTATAAATAGATCGCTGAACAACCACCAAAATACCATAAAAAGCAAAATCAGATTTTAAAATGTTTAAATGCCGAGGACAGCCAGAACGTACGCCATGTTTAAATACTGCTATAAAAGTCACGCAACCATAATCAAAGGAGAATATCTCCAACAAAATTGTTCCCCCTCATTTTCAAACATTTTAATCTTCTCATAAAGTCACATCCCCTAAAACAATGAGTGGTCGGCCAAGTCCACATTTGAATGGGCACTGCCTAGAGAAACCTTAGTGCAGTTCTATTGGAACAAATCTTTCATTGAGCATTTGTAATTTTGAGGGGAGGACACCCATCTTGAATTTTCACTAATACTTATAGTTATTGTTGATTTATGTAAGTATTCATTTATATTTTATGAGTGGTGATTGGTGATTTGTGAAAATTATTTTTGTTATGAATATATGATGTGTAAATTTGTGAAGTCTTGAAATTTATTAGGAGAAAAATATGAGTGGCTTTTGTAAATGTAATACAATAGTAAAACACTTCTATTACTAAAAAAAAGTTAAAATAAAATAAAGAATATATAGATATATAAACAAAAAAATCTTTTTAAAAATTAAAATTTATGTGTTTATAGTAATAGAATAGTTCTAAAGTAAAATTAATTATGAAAAATAAAATTATATTTAGTGGTTAAAATAATAGTTTGGGGATTGTGAGAAGAAAAAGAAAATACCAAGTATAGGTAAATAGTTAAAAAACTACAATGAGAGTGCCTCTGAATTCAATTGTGTATGTTTTTGCATTAAAAAAACTAATTAATTTAGATTTTTTTAAAAACCCTCAAACTTTATTATATCACTTGTAACACCTACCTTTTTAACTATTTACCTATACTTGGTATTTTCTTTCTTCTAATAAGAATAATTATGAGTTTTAATTTAGATTTCAAAAACTCTTAGATTAGTCTATACCTAGGTTTAAACAATATCATAATAGTAGTTTAATAAAGGAATATTCCACTAAGTTTTAATTTAGATGTCAAAAACTCTTAAATTAGTGTATACTTAGGTTTGAACAATATCATAATAGTAGTTCAATAAAGGAATATTCCACTAAAGTGTATAAAGACACAATTTCTATGAAAAACAAATATTTAAGTTAAACTATATCCCTATGGTTATATGTTTAGAATTTTCAAATACATATATAGAGGATAAATTTTTATATAGAGGGTAAGTAGGAGGTATTTTTTCGCAACGTGTCAAATTATGATATTTTATTTTAGGGTTTAATTGCGTAGTTTTTGAGTCAAACACATGACCAGTTAAACCCTGAAATAAAATATCATATAATATAATATTAACAAACAATAATATATGATATAGTTAGTTAGGGTAGTATTGTTGATTATATATATTTAATTAATTTACTACATATATACAATATAGACAAGTTATTTAGAAGGTGAACTATAATTTTCAAATTTGTATTTTTAAAATGATGATAAATGATCTCCCACAGGGAGTGAATGTAAAGTAAAGATAACTTTAAAAATATAAATATTTACGTGATAAGGGATTGACATAATAATTCTACCCAACTATATTTGTTTATCTCAATATGTAATGTAAAAAAAAATTACTAATATGAGTGAAATAAAACAATAGTTAATGCGATAAAATTTCAATAAGAATTGATAAAATAATTTAGTGGATTAAATAACTTATAAATTAATAAATAATAAATATTTATTAGAAAGTTTTCAACGTACCCATTAAACCTATAGGTCCAATTGCTAGTTATAATTAGAAAACTATCAATATACCCATTAAACCTATGGGTCCATACCCATTAAACCTATGGGTCCATTTGCTAGTTTATTCTCTTTGTTAGGCCCTACCTATAAAGATAAAAATGCATCAGATT
The DNA here is from genome assembly GCA_027924645.1 of Cunninghamia lanceolata. Taxonomy (NCBI): domain Eukaryota; kingdom Viridiplantae; phylum Streptophyta; class Pinopsida; order Cupressales; family Cupressaceae; genus Cunninghamia; species Cunninghamia lanceolata. The sequence goes on along the minus strand of BSBN01000280.1, from coordinate 21,133,036 downwards.
GACCCCATCATGCTGTTTTGAATATGGAATATTAAGGTGTACCGAAAAAGTGTAGTTAGGTAGTTGATGATCTTGTCTAGAAAACAAACAAGTGAACATCCAATTGCCCACGTCGACTTATCTAGCATTCCTATTTGAGAGGGTAGTGACCACAAACATATCTTTGTCACTTGCTATTTAGGCAAACGTATCTTTGTGACTTTGATACTATCTCACGTGAGCTTGTGAAGAAAAGCCCATATAACTAACTATAGAGTTTCCACTTTTATCTTTATTCATTGTTTTTTTATGGTACACAAAATCCCCTTTATTATCTTACTATTTTAAGATTCCTATTTAAATTGCGTACTCCCCTTCTCCCTCTCAAGATCACACTTACTTTTAATAAGCAAAATAAATGCACCTCATATAAATATTCATTATTATTAATATTTATACTATATATTAATAGAACGTAAAAATATTATATAAAATTTATATTTAATTATTAATTTGACGTGTAAATAGTCATCGATTTTATATTCAATAGTTTTTTAAACATATACACGTCATTACAATCTACTTCTTTCTTGTTATTATTGTAGTTATATTTTTAGTGTAATTAAATCATAATGATAAACTAATCTAACTTAAGATAAGGAGTTGGGACTAGAACAATAAATGGATAATCGAATTTACGTAATTTAAATAAATTAGATCTGATATGCAGTTCAAAATCAAGCAAAATCTGAAAATGCATCTGGAACAAGGCACATTGCATATGACAAGCATTACCATAAGGGTGCTTACTATTGTGACCTATGGTCTATCTTGATCTTGGAGAGTTGAGGGAATGTCACTCCATGTCCTAGGATAGTCTTGTCTCCCTTGTTTTATTTGACTCGTGTAGTTCATTTTGTGATTGAGAAAAGTTTGTGTGATGTGTTCTTGATTATGGTCAAATTGTGAGTGTACGACATGGGTGTGATTGTTGACCTACGAGCTCACCTCCTAGTCTACTATGGTGGACCTTAGGGATCAACATGGTCGAGTGGTAGAATCCATCATTAGTTCTTCATTGGTTCGTTGAATTGGAGTTGTGGTGAGAGTGAGTTGAGGAGTTTGGAGAAGTTCCTAGTTCTTATCTTTCTTTTTGTAATATTTGAGTATAGTTGTATCTTGGCATGTATTACATTTGGAAAGCATTCACCCATGTATTTTTGGAATGCAAATGCAATCTTGTAAAATTGATTGTAATATGGATTCAGTTTTGGAAGTATATAATATATCATGAATTCATGAAATTGTATGTTAGTTGAGGATCATGTAATGATGGAATGCTTGTAATATTTTGTCATTTGAAACTTGATTGATATTGGAAACATCTATTTTGAAGGAATCTTGTAATTTGACATTAAGAGTTCATTTGGCTTCAAATGGAATAGATGAACGTAGTTTAATAAACTATGGAGCATGATATTGATAATGAAACAATAAGCATTGGTGAAGGTATGTTGCTCATCTTATTTTTTGTTGGAAGGAATGCTCCTTAGTGAATGATTTATAACATTATTTAGTAGTGCTTAGTCACATGAATGAAGGTGAAATTGCACTTGCATCTTGAAGTGTATTTTCAATTCATTTTATGCTTTAAGTACAGTTCTTAGATCAATTAAAAATCATTGGTCAAAATTATTACTAAACAACACTTGTCTTGTGTGATGGTTATGGTTTGTTTTGTATTTGGACCCTACAACTTGAATTGACTTGGCTATGTGCTTGTAATTAATCTTTTGAGGGTTTGGAATGTAGTTTCAAGAGTTAATTATGGAGTAGGGCCTTTCTAGGATCCCTTGGCCAAGTTCAAAATCCATTTTGGAGTCAAACAAGATCCCTCTAGATTCGTTTGGGCCTTCTACACTATTTAGGTATGTCTGTTTTACCAAGGGCAAACCTATAATAGTGAGTAGTAGCCAGTGTTTTTTAGAAAAGTTTCCTTAAGGAGAATTGGTCATTGAGGTGTGATTTCCCTTCTCATCAACTTGGATTGATTTGTCTTCATGCGCTTGTGTTTCTTATATCCTTTTAGGATGTGCTTGTGTTCCTAAGTGTGCTTGGTCAGTCTCTTGCAAAACTTAGGTGAGTTCTCATATCTCCCTTACAAATAACCACTTATGGGATGTTTGTGAGTGTCTTGAAGTTATGAATTCATTATTGGGATGTATGTTAGTTGCTTCTTTGTTTGTTTTGGACCTGAAGGATGTTCATAGGATTGTGAATCCTATCTCAAGTCCTTGCTATCATTCCCTTTCATTCTTGCATGGTTGGGGTGTTGACATTGAGAGTTAGGCACTTTATCGCCTGTTGTGAAGACATTAACAAACAATGAATGGACAAACATTTTTTTTGCATATAATTACAACATACACATGTCACAACTCATGATCATACACTATGATGTTATCAAAATTTAACATCATGTAACCAATGCACAAGATGATACTGCCTTGTACATGATTGTAGAAGGTTCATGAACACAAATATAGAATAACATCAATGGAAGAATTACATGTGCATCATGGAATGACATCAACATGATGAAATTAGGAGATAGAATCTCCTCATAACAAATGATAGAATTCTCGACTCTCATCATCAACACAAATGGATTGGAATAACAAAAAGGACTGAGGTACAAACTAAACGTCATTCCTTCACTCATTCAAGCATACGCACATACTTCTGAAAGGAAGAATACACAACACTAAAATATTCTCTCAACATGCCAAGCATATATACAGAGTTTCAAAAGGAAGAATACACAACACTAAAACATTCTCTCAATATGCCATAAGTGGTTGGTCACAAGAGAAATGTGACAACTCTCCTATGTCTCGCATGAGATTGACCAAACACAATCAAGAACATGAACACATTTAAAATTTGACACAAGGATCATAAGGACATAATACATTGTTTATATAAAAGCCTTGACCAAATCCCAAGGTTTTGTACTCTATTATATGTAGTAAACCTTCGTGTGATGCAATAAAAAGGGAGAATTTAGGTATGCAATAATTACAAACTAAATAAATTATATACACACATATATACACCAATGTACATAAGATCATATTAATATACTTCAATGGATTATACTGTATTATAATTCATTCCTCATGCTTTACTCTCACAAATTATCATCTTCCTTATTCTCAGACATAGATATCTCTTATATCCTCTAAAATTGCTTCTTCTCACACATATATTTCATTTGATTCATGCTTTTATCTCCCACTTTTCCCTTCCTTATATAGCCTCTTTACGACTTTTCATGATGTCTTTTCCTTATATCCTTTCATAATAACTCTCTTCCCATGAATTTACCTCTTCCTTTATTATATTTATCCCTTTATAGCTTATTTAGGCATATTATAGGTGTTTTAAGGCTATTTAAGTGGTATATAACCCATATATGGCTCCATAAATGACCTTAATGATAGTTGGGGTACCTTGCAACCTCCTATATCTTGCCAACATTCTCCCCAAGCCTAAATATTTTCTTGTTCTCAAGACAACCTAGTGAAATCATTTGTAACTTTTATGCTCATTTAAGGGTCAATCATGATGGCATTTCTTTCTCTAGATCTTCATTTGTGTGGTTGGAACTTTGCACTAGGCCTCTTTTTTGTTGTGATATGTTCCATTTTATTTGTGCCTTATCATTTATTATCTACTTATGGGGCTATGTTCTATGACACCCCTTTATTTTGCTACCTATCCTACTTCCAAATTAAGGGATGTATCTTCATCTTTACCTTGATATTTTCTATGAATCTCAGTTAAGTGGTCCTTTCCTTGTAGGCATCTTCTATTTTACTTTGATTTTCTCAAAAAATTTCAGTTGATGTGGCCTTGTCCTTAATGAAATTTCCTCATTTACCTTTATTTTTCAATAGACCTTAATGTGAATAGACTTGTACTTTTAGGCTATTATTCTTTACCTTTATTTTCTCAATAGGCCTTAGTTAGTATGGTCTTATCCTTTGAGGCTTTACATATTTAGCAATCAAGGACCTTTCTTCTTCCTCTCTCACTTTTATGGTAATGGAATTTTATTCTACTCCTTTTGCATTTATTATTTCTATATGTACATTGTGGCTAGCTATGGGTGATATTGCAATCATTTTGTATGGTCATTCTCTTTTTTTCCCTTCCTTCACATTATTTTGCTCGTTTTCTACCTTACTTTCTAACTCTTTTTCTATCAGTTCATTGTGTGAAGTTTCATTGTCATAGTATTCAACAATATGTAGCTTCCTTTTAGGTCTTTCTACTCGTTTTTTAGGTTCCTCTATGGCTTTCCTTTTTTGACCATTCTTTTGTAATAAATTTCAATTCTACTAATCCTTCCAATTTTCCTTATTTTCTTGTCATTTGGGCATACAATGGAGGGTGTGTCCCTTAATTGATTTGTCATTGTGTCTAACTCACAAAGTTTGAAGGTCGTGCATAAATCTTCTTTTATCTTCACCCAATCCCTTGTATTTTTTTGATCTTATTGTTTCAAATACCAAGAACGGGGAATATGCCATTTCTCATGATAAATCTTAATAGCTTCCCTAATTCTTTCCTTAAGCATTTGCTGTGGTAACACATTAGTGGCTGACATACTAATTTTTGGAATTTTTCTCATGTTCCTTACTTTTCTCTCTTTCTTTTTGCTTCATAAAATATCTTCACAAGTCTTTTGTCTCCTTCTCTTTGTAATGTTCCATAAGTGGCACTAAGGATGCTATGTGATCAGGGAGGGTCATTTCCTCATGGGGTTTCTCTTGATGTGGGGGATCACATCCTTTGGGATTTTGTTATTATATTTGATTTTTTAATTAACTACCTTCTTCTATACTTTCACTCCTAACTTATTGTCTTGCTTATACTATCTTCCATATCTCAACATCTATTCCTCTTCCTATTATTCATCCCATGAATTCATATATTCAATATATAAGGTGTTTCCTCTCCTTAGGGTCTCTCCATAGTTTCTTCTTGATCCATCAACTCCAGGGACATTGCATTTTCTCTACCTTCTTCTTCACTTCATCCTAAAACCTCTTGGTGTTGGCTACCCCTGCTCAAACACCTATATCCTATCCTCTAGGACATCCCCCCCTCTCTCTTGCGTACTCTCAAAAATGTACTTCTTCATCTTTGACGAGTCCCTATACCATGGCCTCAATGATTCTACCAACTGGTGATCTCCCATCATTTCTACTAACTACCACATTCCTTCTCCATCTTTTCTTTCTTCCTTTAATTTTATTCTATATTTCAAATTATATCCTCTACCATATTTATCCTAAATCCCTTATTCATTTAATTCCTTCCCAACATCACACTTGATTTTTCTCAATAGTCATGTCCTTTTGGATCTCGTCCCTTCTCTATGCCATCACCTTAGTGCCTAGTTCCATGAGGTCCAATTTTTATTGTATACCACAACTCTTCATAACAACTATCTTCACCATGTATAGTCAACTTTTTTCTCCAAAACTTCACTTCTCCTTAGTTTGAGTTACCACTAATTTATCCTGTATGATCTCCCTCCTTATGCCACAACAACTAAGGTCCTCACAATAAAATAAAATGTTGACAGAAAAACCTAGACTAGAGTCCAAGGTTTTATACTCTGTTATATGTAGTAAACCCCAATGTGATGCAATGAAAAGGGAGAACTTAGATCTACAGTAAGTACAAACCAAATTTAAAGAAATTATATACACACATATATACACCAATAGACATAAGATCATATATTAATATATTTCAATGGATTATACATGTCTTATAATTTATTCCCCATGCTTTACTCTCACATTATCATCTTCCTTATTCTCACACATATATATCTCTTATGTTTTCCACACTTCCTTATTCTCACACATGTAATTCATATGATTTGTGCTCTTATATCCCACTTTTCCCTTCCTTATGTAGCCTCTTTAGGCCTTTTCATGGTGTATTTTCCTTATATCCTTTCATAATAACTCATAATAACTCTCTTCCCACAAATTTACCACTTCCTTTATGATATTTATCCCTTTTATAGCTTATTTAGGCATATTATAGGTGCTTTAAGGCTATTTAAGTGCTATATAACCATATGTGGGTCCAAAAATAACCTTAATGATATTTGTACTACCTCACAACCTCTTGTATCCTACCAATGGACATCATCAAACTAAGATGATGGAAAAGGAAAGAAAACTCCAATGATCAACTCTCCTTAAGAAAGTTTTTCTAAAGAACATCAACAACTACTCATTATTACAAGGTCACACAATTCAAAGAATGAAATCACCTTTTGCTAGTATAAGAATGCCTTAGAATTCTTGGGTTTTCTCTTTCTATTCTTGGGATTTCCCCTAGCCAAGAAAGTTCACCCCTAGCAAAACAAGGGAACCTAAATAGTGTACAAGGCCAAAAATGAATAGTCAAAGATCTCACTTGACTCCAAACATGGTCAAGGAATCCACAGAGGTCTAAAACAATAGTTAATTCTTGAAACTATGTTCCAAATCTTAAAAGCATCTATAAGGGTCAAAAGACCAATTACAAGAGCATGGCCAATCCAATGCAAAAAGTAAGGGCCAAATATAAAATAAACCAAACCTGTCACAAGACATGTGTTGATTACAAATTCTTTTAACAAATGAATTACAATATTCCTAGGGGTTCATTATCCATGTTTAAAACATCTAAAATCACACTCAAATTAGGAAGATAATACACTATCCACAAGCATACAAGCCTTTTGACAATGTGACCAAAACTCATATGATTAAGCACAACTCCAATATCAAATGAGATGAGAGTAAACACATTTTAACATATAATCCAAATCATTCATGACATCATATTTGAGAATAAATGTTCATTAATTCTCTTTCTAACTTTAATTGAAATTTAAGCCTAAAAGCATGTAACCAGGACTTCACAATGCATGAAGCTTCTATTACAATTTAAGATATAAAACCATATCAACAAGCATTTACAATATATTGTTCAAACTCCAAGCATGGTTGAACATGCTCAAATACAAAGATGATTCAAATATACAATAACAACTTAGTTCAAGATTACAACTTCTTCAATATACACAAGTTACAATTTCTCAAGATACAATAGGTGTATGAAGAAATGATATCCATTCATGGTTCTAATGCACAAACCAATAGAAGTGAATTATCTACGACTCAACCAATGTGGCACCCTAAGGTCCACCCCACTAAACTGAGAGACAATTGCCATGATTATGTGTTAAGAAACACAATTTGAGATGATCAATCCAATTAAACATAAGGAAGAAAAGAGTATGTAGAGGAAAGGGGTGAAATCCTACTTGGCATTCCAAAGCATGAGAAGGGAACATGATACATTAACATTTATCCAAGTAATAATTCACCAAAGGTGAATACCTTTCATTAAGAATCACACATTGAACACACATGGGTTGTTCCCGATGAAGGATTCATTTTAATTCTTGTTTAAACAACATACATCAACCACACCATGGGTTGGTATCAATGATATTGTTGTTTAGTTTTAATTTATTTTAATTCATTTCATTACACATTGCGCATCAACCACAAATATGTTGCTCCCAATGTTTATGAACTTATCTCTAATATTCCTTTTATCTTTCTTAAACATTTCACATTGATCCCAATGTTTTCACTCCAATCCTCCAATTGTATCCTCATTCCTATGACAACCTAAAGAGACCACTTCTACAAATGACTCGTAGGATGGGTAAGTGCAGGCTTAAACACACACCCAATTCCCAACTACACCATTTCACTGCCCTTAATTATTCATTGCTCCACAAAATAAAACACATAAAAGAAGCCATAATTCTCAAAAATATTATTTTTAATTTTTCTCAAGAACCATACAAAAGCTAGGTTTCTCCATTGAAGGACCTTAGTCTTTTCACTAAAAAATGAAACTCAACAATTGAAAAATTCAAAGATACCCTTTTGATCTAAATACTAAGGAGAATACACTTGTGAAGTTACATAAAATTTGCAAGAAAATTTTAAGGGTTTTGGGGCAATTTTAAGTTTTTCACTAAAATTTAAAATGCACCCAATTAAAATTACAACATTACCTTTTTTATCCTAAACCACCCAACATCACAATTCCACATTTAATTTATATCCAACATGTGATTTAACATTTAATTGAGAAAAACAAAAATAATGCATATATTTCTCATAACACATAATAAAGGAATTTGTACAATATCATACAACAAGAATGCTAGAACCTTCCCATTTATCTCCAAAATTTAAATAGCATTCGTCCCTTTTGTTAAGAAAAGATACACAATCACACTCCTTTATTTGAATCTATGTAACTTGCAATTTAAAAGGGAAATATCTTGTGAATGAGCTATCCAAAATGGAGATGCAAAACCAAGAAAGCTTCAATCAAGAATTCACAATCCTTCCAAGCTCCAATCCTTGGAGTTCTTCTAATGCAAGCTAGGGTTTGAATCAAACTAAAAACACACTCCTTTCCTTTTTCCCAATTTTAAATAAGGTAGAGGTAAAAGATGAAAGATGGAAGATGTAGTAAAATGAACTCTTTTTGCATATATTACAATCCCTAATGTAATTAACCTCTTTCTCCTTTTCACGTTTCAAAATACAAGCTTTTTCAAACAAGATAATATCTAATGTAACCTACTAACATGCTAGAACAAATCACTTTTCTTATGCAACAAGTCACAAATTACCCCCAAGCCATATACTACAAAACCCTTTTATTTTTGCATAAATAGAGCTAAAATGATATTTTTGAAAACCTTTAATTTGCCAATTTCAAATCCAAATGATCCCCTTTATTTTTATTTGTAATTTAATATTTCACTAAAATATGTAATCATTTCCACCCATAGCAAACATTATGCACATGAAAAAATAATAAAATCACGTAAGGAACAATTCGCACATCACTCCTCTTACATAAACAAGGATTTAGAATCACACACGATTTAGATAGGATTTCATAATTATTAACTCACATGGAGAAAGATGGGTTTACAAAGGCAAACAAACTGTGTCTAACTCCAAATTAACCATTGTTGGTGTTAAATCCTATACCTACACACTCAATTAACACATTAAGTGTATTTGCATAATGTAAATAGCCAAAGAACGTGATCTAACAACCAACACAAATGTAAATCAAACTGTTAAATAGTAAAAAGGGGGAATGAATGCAAGCATGTAAGAACACTAGATCAAACCCTCTTTCACTATAACATTCAAGGACAAAACTAAGCTAAGTAACTACAAGATGAAAGAGGACTCAACTATAGATTTTGTTCTCTTGGTTGTTAAGGAAAGATGTAATTCAATCTAGCTTTTTATCAAACCCTGGGCTAATCAATGCACTAAACCCTAGAATTGAGATAATCAACTTATAACAGACAAAAAACAATGGAAAGCTAGGATCTAAAAGTACCAAGATGATTAGTGAGATGTCGTAACTTGTTCCACAGAAGCTGACATGCTGGAAGACTTCAAGGCTAGCGCTCGATTCCAAAAAGTCCCGATCTTTGAAAGCTCAAAACTGGAAAAATGTCATAAATGATGCTCTGATGTTGTATCTAGGGTCTGATTTAACTAGTGGACATAGGTCCTGATGCCCAAGTCTGCTATAGAGGAATTTTGACACTTTGTTTTCAGATCTTGAAATCTAATTCCTTGAACAACTTCCATGTACCTTCACTTCTGCAATTCCCGCACTTGTAACTTGCACACAAGAAGAAAAGAGGTTTGGGGTTGTGGTGTTTAGGGATTTGCCTCAATCAAATCCCAGGTTAGCATTCAAGCTTTCCCAACACCGTTGTTAGAGAGAGTGTGTCATTGCAAGAAGAGGCTAAAGATAATCTAAATATGTTGTATTGTCCCAAATCCTTTCTTGCATTGCCATGGCATCCACTTTGCACTAGATCTACACAAACAAGGGTTATACTAAAATATGGACTTGTGAAACCCCACAATCTCAACCATGGTTTTGATAATATGGCTACTAATCTCACATATCTACAAAATAGTGTTAACACACAGAAGATCTACTGCAACCCAAAATTCCTTCCAATAGATTCTCAAGAAGGAAAAACACCCAGAACCATAATCATATAGATACATCATATGCAAGCACATACAAGCAACATGCAAGTCCATGCAAGTACATACAACTCACATGCAAGCAACATGTAAGTCCATGAAACTCATATGTAAGTCCATGCAAGTACATGCAACTCACATGCAAGCAACATGCAAGTCCATGCAAGTACATGAAAGCCATGAAAAACCTTGCTTTGATACCAAATGTTAGGAATTTACAGGTAGATCAAACCAATTCCACATAACCCAAAGGAGATAATTATGCATGTACAAGCTTACAGATTTACCATAATGCAAAGATCAAAAGACAATCAATAACATAACACAAGATATACCTTGGGAAAACCCTCATTGAGGGAAAAACCCAGCCTCCAAAAGCATCCACATTCAAATGTATTATTCAACAATAAGATATTACAATATACTCACATGAGTCTCCATGAACACCTCTAAAACATCAAGCTCATGTAATGCATCCTCCATGTATTTAAGCATGAATCCACACATCCCATGCCATGCTTCACATGTGCACTCACAATTGAAACTCAATACAATGATAGCTTCTCACACAGCCTACAACTAATAGCCAACCCAAACCACTAACCATGTGCTTGCTTTTATAGACTCAAGCTCACACAAATACAACTTGTGGTATTCGATAAAACCAATGTGACTCAAAACCATGAGCACAAAACCATTGACCCCAAAATTAATTATTTTCCACAAATAATAAATATTTGCCTTATGTTTCCCACACATAAAATATCTAACCCAATGTTACATACAACTTTTACAAGTGACTCCAAATAAAGATTTAATGTGGCTAAACACATCAATTAAGATGCACCACAAGTAAATATTTATTTTACATAATTAAATAATACCAATGTTATGCAAAGTGTACAACAACTATTTTCCAACATATTTATCATTAAATAAAGTTGTGTTAGTAAACACTCAAATTGATGATCCCTTTGGGATTTTCATTTGATTTTTTGATTCACCAACATATGATTTACAAGGAGTTGATGATGGTTTAGGGTTATGATACCCCTAGGGTTTGGTATTGTTTTCTATCCTCTTGCTAGTCATGGTTGACCATGTATTGTTTAGAATGTGACCCAAATGATTTTGTGAGTGAGTCATAGTCCAACACGACACATGAACCCTACTCCTTGCTAAAAGTGGCCTCCTAGTCACTCCCGCTCTCGTGGAAAGAGCCATTTAAGCGGAGGCAGGACCTAGGGGTTGTTCTACTCTCTTTCTTCAAGGAGCAGAATGTCGCAAATGACATTTAGATTTTGTGTTATGTGTATGTTTTGTCAACTATTTATGTGGAGACGTTCGATTGCTATTGTTGTTGTAATAATTGTATGACCCAAAGGGTCATGAGTCCTAAGTCTCCTTAGCCTAGCATGAAGGTTGTTTTGTTTGTTGATAAGTCTGAGATGTTCTTGTCTCCTTTCTTCATCAACTGTAAGACTTGTTGTATCAAGGTTTGTTAATCTCTAATACGTTGTTGGTGTTCTTGTTCTTCCCTTGCTTTTTCTATGTTCTATTGATGAATTGGATGACAAAAGTTCTCCCCAATCTCGTTGAGGATTTGTTTGTGCTTCTCATTGTTTGTGTTGAGTGTGTTTGAATTGATGTTTACCTCATGATGGGATCAAGGATTTCTTCTTGTTTGAATGTTTGATTTTATTTGATGTGTACCTCACGATGAGATAGAGGGTTTTGTTCTTGTTTCTCTCTCTAAGTTTTCCTAATATTTTTGTGATTTTCTCATGAATGCACTCTAAATGTATGCAATGAAATTTTTGTTCCTTTTTTTTCCAAATCCAAATATTGTCTAATTACCTAGGAATTGAAATATGTATGCAACCTATATGTGTTTTTCAATATGTAGGCTAATCTTATGTTTTTGAAGTTTTCATGGAACAATTTTGAATCTAATTTAACAAATTGAAATTGTGAAATGGAAATGAATGTAATCTAATGAACAAAATAAATCTAATCTAATTGAATCAAAGGAATGCTAATATATGAAAACAAAGAAACAACCTATCAAGGAAAGAGCAAAGCAATCATTAATTTTCCAAGAGCCAAAATGTGAGCTAATCACTATTATAAAACATGAAAAACCTGGTATGATGAAGATGGCAGCACCTAGCTTGAGCCTCTCAGAAGCCCTTACGGTAATCATATCTCTTCCTTTACAGCAACGGGATCCTCCTCTTAGCAATATAAATGAAGATGGGAGAAAAATGAATAAAATGGAAGCTTTGAAACAATTGGGCATTAGGATGCCTAAGAAACACTATGGCTTGGAGCTATGGAAGATTTGGAAATAATTGGGCCTTAGAATGCCTATGAAGCACAATGGCTTGGAGCTATGAAAGCTAAATGAAAAAATGAAAAGGCTCATGGGTCACGGGGTCCTGCATGAGCATAAAAATGCTATGGAGACAATTAGCAAAGCAAGAGAAACAATACTAAATTTGCCTCCTCAAATGCATAGAGGAGGGGGTATTTATAGGTGTGATAAGCACGTCAATGGTGGAGGTGATTGGAGAGTTAACTCATTTGATTAAAGAGTTAACAAGCTTGATTGGAGAGTGAACTAGGTTTGATAGCCTATCATAGAAGAAGAAATGGAGTTAGCATGTGATTGATTGGGAGATGAGTAGAACTGATTTAGAAGTTAGAGTGGAGTGATTAGGAGTCTTGAGTTAGTTAGGAGTTAGTAATTAGTTAGGGAAGAGGACTCACACAATCAAAGCTCAATTTGGAGCAAATTTGGGCCAGAACTGGAAGAAATCACACATGTTAAAAGACGTCAGGGTCACCCCTTTCAAGAAGTGAGTCGCTTCTTTCACCAAGGCAAGTCACCCCTAGAGATCCTACTTAAGTTGCTGGGTCACTTAGGGAGATCCTAAAGTCATAGAGCGTGACCCACAAAGGAGGTTTTTTACAAGTGGTTTATGGAATGAAGAACGATCTAGGAGGTGTAAGAATGGTTTTGGCATCCTAAAACTGGCCATAGGATCTCTGTAGGGTGGGTCACCCCTTTCACTAGGGCAAGTCACCCTAGAGATCATGATTTAGTTGCAGGGTCGCCCAGGGAGATCTTATAGTGACAGGGGCGACCCAAAAAGGAAGGATGTGACATGGAAATTGAAGCCAAGGATGGCATGGGGAGGTTGATTAGATGATTCTAAGGGATGAAATGATGCAAATACCCCTAGGGAACATGAATTCCCCTCTTGTGAAGTGGATTGATGTGGTTATTAGGGCTAGAAAGTGACAAAAAAGATTTGTCAAACATTGGTCAAAAGGCAAGCTAGAAGGTGTGCAAGACCATAGAAGGTTAGTATAGAGGTTAGAAAAGCACAAATAATATGAAAAATGAACCAAGACACGTCACCAAGAGGAATGCTACTAAGAGGTATGCATATATTCACACTTACATGTACACGATTAAGACTATAGCTCATCCTCGGGATGCCCTATAGGCCTGTGCATCTTTTCCATACTTATAGATTCTAAGGTGGGCTAGGGTGTACCCCCTTCTCCTTCTTTTAAGCATGTAGTTAGCTTTTATGATCTTCACTTTTCATTTACTTCCAGCTGGTTCCTTCCTACATCACATTCTTAAGGGTTGTAAACATGGATTGCACCTAAATGTAGCTCATAATCATTACACCACAATGTTGCCTTATGTACTTGATAAATCTTGTGTGAGAATAAGATTTGTTTTTAATATATTTTTTACATTGGATAGGTAAATCATTACAACACAATGTTGCCACTGTTTTTTTATAAATATTGAGTAAGGTAATAGATTGTTGCACTATGCTAGAAGCAGTGATCACATTCTTAAGATTTGTAAACATGGATAGTAATGGAATATACCTCATAATGATTATAGCACAAGCTAGCCATATCTTAGTTGCTATTGAGGGATTTCTTATTGAGGTGGAAGAGATGCACATAGGTTATGGTTAAGTAATTTGCATACTTGATGATGTAGGATTTGTCCTTGATGAGCTTGCTAATCCCCTTCCTAAAGGGGATCGGATCTAGAAATGCAAATTTTGACTATTAAAAGCTCAATTCTATCCTCACCTGATTATTTTCATAGATTGTGTGGTCGAAGATATGAATTTTTCCCCATGACTATACTTTAGTTTACAAATTCTTAGGAACTTGTTACCACTCTCTTCTTTATAGAAAATTGGACCGGGAAAACATGGCAACCACTCTATGACCTAGAAATCTCTCTTGTGGCCAATGGACATGTCATAATGGTCTTCAACATGATGGAGGATAGGACTAGAGATTTTGAGGGAGGTTCCTATTTTCACAAGCAAGCCTCACGAAAGCCTTTCACTACAGTTTTGATCCCAATGAAGATTTTCCCTCCAAGATACAAGTATGGAGTATTTTGTTTATGCTCTCCTTGGTTTCTTGTGTGAAGGTATCTTGAAAATGATTGTAGATACCCTCAAATCCTATCTAGGGCTCTCTAGCTTCATCAAAGAAAGGAAAGTGACGGCTTATGTTCACATCTATGTGGGAATGAACCTCTCCAAGCCTCTTGCAAATGCTTGTGAGATTCATCTTGGATAATCAATTTTGGAGTAATCATTGGACCACGAATCTATCCTCTTTGAATGCAAAAATTTCCATCAATAAGTCACCCTGGTCATGATTGTCCCTCTAAGAGTAAGCGTCCTAGCATCCTCCTTACATATGATCTTCCACAACTATGGTGTCCTTTCGGATTGGTATTTCTAATTTAGTTTTTGATTTAATATTTACTGATCCCATTTGGATGAATATTTAAAAGCCTTCATTTAAAGCAGTAGTTCTTGGAAATATAATTTTGGTTTAGTTTGTTGAGGGTTGGCAATCTGTTTTTGGAATTATTCTTTCTAAGGATTTTTTTGCAACTTTTTTAAAAAAAATTGACATGTTTTCGAAATGGAGGCCATGTGCCCCTACACCCAACGAAGAGGCCATCCACCATTTACCTTTTATTTGTTTATTTATTTATTCGCTTTGCAAGGTATAGGCAATGCCTTTTTTCTTTAATTTATTTTTTACAATTTAGTCTTTAATAGTTGTTTCATTTATATATTAAATCAAAATTTTTGTTGGGTATTGATCCTTAAAATGCTTGACTATTTCTATGCCATGTGCCCCTATGCCCAACGAAGAGCTCATCCCCTCATTTACCTTTTATTTATTTATTCGCTTTGCACGGTATAGGCAATGCCTTTTTTTCTTTAATTTATTTCTTTACAATTTGTCTTTAATATTTGTTTCATTTATATATTAAATCAAAATTTTTTGTTAGGTAGCGATCCTTAAAATGCTTGACTATCTTCATTCTTCCTCATAGAATGCTAGAAATTTTTCTTTGGCAAGACTGTATGTTTTCTATCCAAAATATTTTTTTGTTCTTTTTGTTTTCATAATACTGATGCCTTTCTTGTCAATTGTCGAAGAAAATTCTTCATCTAGAGATGAACTCACTACAAAGGTCTTTAACAAACATGTATTCTAGATATTCATCATATCGGTTCCTCCTATTCCTTTAATTCCTCCTAATCTTCTTAACATTCCCTTAAGCTTCCTATCGGCTCATCCCTTGCACCCCCTGAAGTTATAAGTGCTAGTTTTACTAGTTAGCCAATAGGCTTTATATGTGAGCATTATAGTGCTCGGAATTGTCTCACAACGTAAAAAACTCTCGCCGGAAAATTTTGTAGTCATCGGTTGTTCCTATCGACGTATTCCTTGAACCTCCTATGGTGCAAGTGCTAGTTATTAACTTGTGCTTCAATGAACCATGCATAGCAACTTCTTTATGAATAATAATATATAGGTACATGTCAGAAGTGTTTAAGAATTAAAAAAAATCAAATCCAATTGATCGTTATGTCACTCTACCCCACACATCCTTGTCAAACAAGCTTGCATTGGTATAATATGTCAATTTTATGTTCATGCGAGTAGATGAACAAACTGGTCCTTAGGAAGAAAAGGAATGAATGGTGGAGAGGCGAACAAGTTTCTTAACTTTCCACCTTTGGATTGATTCAAAGACCAAGTGGTCATTAATTGTCCACGACCACACAATTTGAACATTTTGATATTCCCCCTCAAACTGCCATAAAAATACCCACAAAAACCCACCTATAATTCTATCAAGAAAAGCTACCTATTGGTGAGAGTGAATATAATTTTGGTAATCTACTTTCAAATTTAAAGGATCTGAACACATCTACGTGTCTCTTTTTGGTGCTTGATTAGCCTGTCAGCTAGGACTACTTATTAGTAGAAACTGTGGACTGATGATTCTGATTATGCACAGACGCAAGCTAAAATGATTTCTTAATTCAAGTACGCTGATCAAACATCACAGCCTAACTTTTTCTTACGGCTACACTAGCAACATATGTTATGTTTGCCTTATGAAATTATTAGAAGGATTCTTATCTGTAATATGATATTTCAGGAAGATAAGATAGGAGGACTGTAGACTTGGGAGTTATTTATCTCAGGAAGATTCAAATGTTTGCAAACAGCGACGTATTCAGATTGTGTATAGCTGAATTAATATAAGCTTGATTTCTCATGGGAGGACTTCTAGGTTTCAGGGAGAGATTCAGATCTGTTATGATGGGTATAGGAGGATTTCTAGGTTTCAATAGAGATTCAGATCTGTTGTGATGGGTATTTGTTGAGATTGGTAAATATTGAATTTCATTTGATGGGTGTTGTTAGAAAGTGAAGAAATTTGATGGGTATTGTTGAAAACTGAAGAAACTAAGAGTTTCAGGTGTGATCAGATCCATCTATAAAAACCAAAATGCAGGACACTGCTACCATTTCCACATCTCCTCAGCAACAGACTACAAGCGAGAAGTCTTCAAGCTCGGCAGGAGCCCAACTGGGGCAACTAAAAGATGGTATGTCCAATATTCCCTCTTTTTGGCAATGCTTGGAAGTTTAGTTTTTGTCATTATTGGTTCTGAACAATGTTGTAAGGTTGAGAAAGGAGGCAATATCAATTCAAGTTTTTGGCAAGTATATATGTATGGTAACAGTGCTACTGCTTTTTATCATTTAGTTGCAGTGTCCTGGTGCCGAATTGTTTTGTCCAAGTTTTATGAGCTTAGACTTACCTTAGTATATACTATTGGATTATCAAGTGTTTGTATAAGTAGCCTTTTTAGCCTGGTTTGTATAAGTAGTGTTTAGAAGCTCTATATTTGAATATTTGGTTTCTACATCTACAGACCAAATAATGATATGCTAATAATTATTATTTTATTAAATAATATATAAGATTTATTAGTTGTGAAATAAGTACACTACAAGGTTGAGATAAGGCAAGAGTGCCTCAGACCAAATGACAGTTAACTATGGCTATCATGTAGATTTCCTCTTGTTTCTCTGTTTGAAAATTTTGGACCTCTGTTTTTTCTTGATAAGTATTTCTGTAAGGACAGTTCTGATATTTCACTGTTACTGCAGTTAATGAGAGTGATGACGATATCAGAAGAGTTCCTGAAATGGGAGGAGGAATGCAAGCATTAGCGGGGTCATCTACCTCTGTGGTTGCAAATCAGCTGGATAATCCCCCACACACAACTGCTGCCAACGCACAGAGAAAAAGAGGAAGAACCCCTGTAGACAAAGAACACAAGCGTCTTAAGAGGTAAGTTCCTGTGGGTTCAAATTCTTGATTGCCTGATGTTTCCAACAAGTTATGATAAATTGGTGCTTACTGTCCTTTTAAAGTTTCTCTGACCAATTTTATTGTTTGGCACTATCAGATTGCTGAGGAACAGAGTATCTGCTCAGCAGGCAAGAGAACGAAAGAAAGCATACTTAAATGACCTAGAAACAAGGGTCAAAGATCTTGAGAAGAGAAACGCTGAGTTAGAAGAAAGAGCTTCTACCCTGCAGAATGAAAATCAAATGCTTAGACAGGTACAAAATGGCACTTTTTACATGTACTCTTGTTGTAAATGTTCTTGGTAAACTTGTAATTCATTCATTCACAGAAAGTGCATTTCTAACAATAAGAGAGACAAATGCAGATTCTCAAGAATACAACTAGTAAAAAGAAAGGAGCTGGCACCTCGGGAGCAGAAGCATAGGTTTTCTGGATATGTATATGAAGGAAGCCGCACGAGTAGAGATTTTGTCGGTAACCCTAAATGATTCTGTATTCAGGGTTGACGTCAATGAGCCTGATGTGAAAGATTTGGTGATCTGATAGGAAGTGTTTATATGAGTCTGTGCTAGTTTTACAATTACAAATTACAAATATTGTAATCAGGTGTACTAAATGTTAGATTGTATAAAGAGCATATGGTGGCAGAGATCTCATCTTACAACATACTGTGCTACAATGTGAGTATTCCGTATTTGCCTTGTAAGAGTAGTAGTGCTGTGCAGGACATATAGTAAACCTTTGTTTATATCCCTCAAAAACATGGGTCATGTCTTAATTCCAAATATTACTTAAGCTCAAATAAATGTGGGGCACATTAGCAGTGAGCTATTACATACATTTCAAGACTTAAAGCCAAAACTGAACCTAGTTATTGAAACTGATCAAATTGGACTTTTCAACTTTCAAGCACTCGGAAGCTGGAGAAGCTGCAAGTGAAAGTTTATTTGAACAATCAATCAAAATAAAATAATGCAACTAAAACAGTTAATATTTTGCAACTTGAATCAGATCTAATATGGGCTTGTCTCTTGTATTGATGCTAGAGATAATAGCAGAAATGTTAAATGGTCCAATTTCTTCTTGAGCACTGTTGGGATTGCAAATTGATGTTAAAAGCTATTTAAAAGGGGAAATTTTGTTTGAACATGAAATGATTGAACAAAAGGAGGAACAAGGGAAGTTGACTAAATGCAACAATGTTCTCACAAAAGTGATGTCTAGTTGAAACTAATCACACACCATCTAGCCATATGAAGAGCTTCTTCATATACTAATTCCATTATCAGTAGCGTAAGGAATAAACAATTCTGTTCAGGTAGTGCTCTTATTCGCAGGTCTTTTAACACCTTCCTTATTACCAGTGAGACCTTCATACTTGAGTGGAAGTAGCAGTTGAGGCAATAGATTTTTTTAATCAAGTCTGAAAGTGGCGGTAGCGGCAACAAAGTTTTTTTGATCAAGTCTTTGTCCTGAGATTTGTTAATTCCTAGAACTGTTCAGGGTCGGTGGTAAGGCAGTGACCATTTCAGGCAGAGGTTAAGATGCCTTTTTCCTTATTTTCACAAAGATACTCTCACTGAAACAGAGTTTGATTGAACTCAGGACAATAGAGATATCTTCTTGCCCATTAGTATTTTCACCTCTAGCTTTTGGATTAGAGTCTTACCTGGTTGGTCAACGTGCTTCCTTGGAAATTGAAGTTTATGAACCATGAAAGGAACTTTTAGAATACAAAGCTTGGGCTTGTGGGTTCATGTAGGTTTGGCCTGCTGATTTTTTTATTTAATTGAAAATGACCTGGTAAGTAAGTCTTGAGACAAATGGACAACATGGATCCAGAAACCTGACAAAAGCTAGCAGACCTTTCATTTTGATTTTTGGACTCTATTGGACAAAAGACAAATTGTGCCAATCATGGACATCATAGATCATGAAACTCGACAAAAGCTAGCAAAGGTTATTTTATTTTGTTTTTTCGTTACTCCTGTGGACAAATAAGTGTGTGTTGTAACTAATGGTTTATAGTAACCTCTTACCTTCCCCTGCAACTGGTACGGTAGAAAGAAGAATAAGTAGCAGCTTTGAGTACTACTAGGACCATCAATTGGGCGAAAGTTGTACGTGCTAGAATTTGTGTTAAACCAGGAATCATGAAACCATGCTTCTCTTTTGTCAAGCTTGCGATGAAAATAGACCGCTTCTCCAAGCAGCCAAACACTGCCCCAAAATCATTATAACCAATAGAAAGCAATTATAAAGTGCATTTAGTAGGAAAACATGGTAGTTACAGGGGTGGTGCCAACCCTGATGGAGGTTCCTGATCAAACTCGTTAACGACACCATAATTCTTGCCACTTTCTTGATGTCTGATGCAGGAAAGCTCAAACTGATCCTGAGCATCTACGAGCTGGCATCAGAGCATTACATCGATATTGAAATGTCCCAAGTCTACTTTGCCAATGTGAGGGCTGTGAGGTGAAAGAAAAATTCTGGACATTCCTCACTAGGAGGGAGATATGCCCACTGTCTACCGTGGTTTCCCATAACAATGGACTTGGAGACGTACAATTTCTTCATCGAACCATGTTAGAAACATGATTCAAGCCAACTGTCTCTATTGACCAACAAATGGTTGTCCATGACAGGCTGAAGTAAGTTCATTCAATCTGTCCCTCAAGCAACTCCAACCCTTCTACCAAACCCAGCCATTGTCCTCTACTTAAATACCATCCACTTCAATGGTTAAACAATCAATAGAGATTTTGCACAAGTAAGTTCATTCAATCTGCCCCTCAAGCAACTCCAATATATATCTCCTCACCCTTCTACCAAACCCAGCCATCATCCTCTACTTAAATACCATCCACTTCAATGGTTAAACAATCAATAGAGATTTTACACCTCATTCACAACAAAAAGTGGTAAATATTTGTCCTATTTTTATTGGCCAAAATTGACCTTTAACTATTCAAGTGGATGATTTTTAAGAATAGCCTAGCCATGGTGAGAGAGGACATTCAAGTTGAAGTTCCCTCTTGTAAACTGGACACAGATCTTCAAATCTAAGAGATGAGGTGGGCTAAATTTCAAAGATGTCGAGGCTTTTAATCAAAATACAACCATGGCCACCCAATAGATTGCCATAATAACTGGCCACCAAGTTTTCCTGCAATTACAAGGCATATCAAGAAGGGATTCCAAATGTTTAAATGCACGCACCATGCCCTTCTCTCATCGATCCTTACCTGAATGATTTACAATGGTACCTTTTCACTCTCATTTCGGACTTGAACACTAAGATTAATAGAACTAAAATTTTAGAAGCTTAATTTTGATAGAGCCTCGTGTTGTGGCCCGGGAACCAAGCAGTTACCAGCTACTTCTCATTGAACATTCCTTGGCTTGTTTTCTAGTTGTATTAAAGGTTTTACTTTCCAGAGGACAACGTTGATCAATTGCAATTAATAACAGTGTCAATTCAAAACAAATTCTAATGTTTATCTATCCCTTGACTTAGCATTTAATATTTGAATATGTTTTAGTTGATTGATAGTATATAAAGGGCCGAGTATAAGCCTTGTTTCAACAAAATGGGACAATGATGTGATAATTATATAATATTCGAATGTACAAATGCTCTTATTTGTCACAAAATGTTTTTAATGGTCACATCACCATTACATCTACACTTTAAATGTAGATTTAATAAAATCAAATCCGATCTGAATACAGATACCTGATTTGGCACGACACTTTCTTCTTTCATTACATCTCTCAAGGTTTTGACATTTTATTCATCCAATATTTTAACTTACTTTTTGTTCTTCCTTTCTATCTACTTCCTACTCTTGTGCCATCATTTCAGCCTAGCATACCATGATTTCTTCCACTACTATTTATATCATATTGTCTTGTAGTATTGTAGAGGAGAAAAGTGCACACTTTAATACTTTAATTTTAATATTTTATTATTAGAATATTAGGGTATCTATCTTATCAATATAGGACTATCCTACTGAACAACACAGAGAATAAGTATTATATTTTTCCTTTGATCCTATGTGATGTGAGCACCATATGACCAATCAATTGAATCATAATTGTTTTCTTTCTTGTTTTCACCTCTTTCCATCTTGTGGATGCCTCATTTGCTTCATAATCTATATATGATAAAACAAACAAAGGTTAGCTCAAGGAAGCTAGCAATGATTCTTGAAAATGTGTATCTAGCCCTATTCTTCTGCATTAGTTAACTCAAGAGGCCATCTTGATCTAGCATATCTTCTAATTGGCTGCTTAGGGGGGTAAAAGGTGAAGCAAAGGTTGTTGCTCCATTAAAGAATACGATTCCTCAATCCTTCCTTTATTCATGACTAAATTGAACAACATTTTTTCCTTACCTTACTGTGTTAAGGATGCTTTGGAGGCCTCTTGTTGCTCCCCTAGTGATCTAACAATCTTAGAGTTTATAGGGATGAAGACAATTGTGAATTTACCACATTCTTTTGAGCCTCCTAACTTGCTTTATGTCCTTATGTTGTAGCATCCTATGATTTTGACAATTTTGGCACTACCCTTTTCAATTGATAGATGGGAAAAATAGACCCCTTATCACCAGGTAGCTTGCTTAGCTTTTTTGGGCTTTTCCTTTGAACAATCAACTTGAAAGCACCTACAACATCAAAATGGGATATTTTCATAATCAACAACTTATTTCAAGATTGTAACTGCAAATCTATCCCTTAGACAGGATTGTTGACGTGTTCACATTCTTATCTTTCAAAAGTTGAATTCTTGCATTCCAAGGATGATATTCTCAAGATCTTACCATTACTTGTTGGCTTGAGTACCAAAAATTCAAAATTATGCATCTAGGGTTACGTATTTTCAGGTATCATCGTAGGGAATTTGCACATTAAGTCATGGAATAATGGTATGACATTTTCACATAATATCAAAAGAGCATGCAATATCTTCTCCTTTTCTAGACTCAAGCATTAGTCATCCTTTGTTAGCAAATCAACAACAATCAATATCTCAATAGTCAACAAGTGACATTCATTGTCAAAGCACATTTTGAGGACATGTTCCAACACAATCACTCATTGGCTCGCATCAACAATCAATAAACAATAATTGACTCTACAACATTTATTGCCCCCTTATAAAGACATCGATTGCCACCCACTTATCTCTCTTGCTTTACTATGGGGCTTGAATAAGGTGTAAAGAAGTTTTGAACTTCAACCCTTGTATAGAAAACCCCACAATGCTCCTTAATACCGCCACTATTTTTGTATCCTTATATATCATTAGGTGAACATATGTTACAAGTTTTGAAGGCCTAATTATGTTCTAGATAGAATAAAAAAATGAAGACTTAATCACACCAATGGATGAGATCACTACGGTGATTCTAACCCAAATCCAATTTCTCAAATATCAGTCATTTGTGCTCTCTAATCCAATTTCTAGCCTCTGATTTCTATTTGTAATCCTCTCACAGTGTCATATTAGGTAAAATTCACTTTTTTTGGTTAAAGCTATGCAAACCTAATCTTGTTTTCCATTTCAACAGATGTTTAATTTTAGTCAGAAATTTCTAGCCATGGCTGGTGGGACATCTTGATGGAAAATGGCAAGTAGTAGCCATTAAACATAGTGGCACCGGTGGGTCCCATCACTGATGCTATTTTTTATGTAAAATATCGTCATGATGTGTTAGGTATGCTATTTTGTATCTCACCTTTATGTAAATTTCTCAATGCGAGACATGGTATAGCAAGCTTATTTACATTCTTTAATGTAGGGTGTTGTATATAAGTTTTCAACAAATTCTTCTTACCATGTAAATCTGTGAATTTTTGTTTCTTTAATGGAGGACACTATGATTGAGTTTGCTTGTTTAAGGAGGCTATTGTTGTCATTGTTGTGAAGGTGCAAGATTGTTGTTAAGAATTCTATTCTTGTTCTTAGTATTGTAGATGTTGGTCTTAAAACTATATACCTTAGGTTTAACAATTCTATAATTATTAACATGGGAAGCAATGGCAAATGAAGAGGAACCCACTGATTCTACCAAATCAATATTTATGCTATGATTGGAATTCATATTTGATAAACCCTAATAATTTGTTGCTTTCAACACAAGGAGATGTAGAGGTCGAAAAGGAGTACAAAGTTACGTTGCTTGCAATTAGTACATCCGGTCTTAAAAATCATTTAATGACAAATGTTGTATTATACATTGAAGTTTTCAAAAATTAGAAAGAGGAGTAATTTTTTATATATATTGACAATTGAATTTGGTCGAGTGATATATTTTATAGAGAGATTATTGACGTTGTTGATGTTGCTACTTGAAATGTGGACATAGTTGTGTACAGTTGTGAAGATAATTATTGTATGATCAGGTTTCAGAAATTTGGCAGGTTGAAAAACACTATGTGTTTTCAATTTACATTTTTGTATAGAAATCACATTGTTTATTGTTGTTGTTATTCAAAAAAACATAGTTATCTGTAGTTGTTATTTGAAAAAATGAATGTAGTTCTTAGGATTAAGGTGCCATCAACCTTGTAAATCCTATGTATTTAATTACTCCTAATATTGTTTGTAAATCATTCGTAAGGGATGAAGTATTCACCTAGTAGCGATCTTGTTTCAACCGCACTTTGGATCCTTGTACTCGACAGGGGGGTGTGGGGGGGCTTGCCCCCCCTCCCCCCCCACTACTGTCGCCAAGGGGTCCAGGGGAGTGGCAATAGCTTCCTAGTCCCCCTGGCGGGGGTTTAGGGGCAGCGCCCCCAAAGTTAATTTTTTTAGAAAATTGCCTTGTAAAATATTGTAATTTAGTAGTCAATTTGGATTGTTCATCATTAGGTCGCAGATCTGACAATCGAGGTTATGTTAGGGTTTTTTTTTCCTAGAAGGAAACACTCTTTTAAGAGGATGTTGTATTACAGCTATGTGGGTGTATTACAAGCGCTGCAGGATTGAAGACCGAAGAGGAGATTGTGAGTGTTGTATTGTAAACTCTATTGAAGTTAATACAGATTGGTGCATCTCTTCTTGTGTGGAGTTTTTTCCTGAAAAGGTTTCTCCAAGTAAATACTGTGTTATGTATTTGATCTTTTGTTTCATTGTTTCTTTGTGTTGATTTCATACCATCTCCATTTTGGTTCTACACAATTAAATATCTATATAACAATTGTAATCAATTTTCCATTGATAGTTGTTTACCTTCATTTCTAACAGTAGTCACATACAATTTTGGTATGTGTAATTGGGTTTCAGTACCTTGTGAATGGCAAGTTGAAACACACAAGGTGTATTCCAACGTACAATTTTTTATACAAAACATTGTTGTTATTGTTGTTATTTGAGAATTAGATGTAATTATCTAGACTGTGGCTGGTGTGCCACCCTAATGAAAAATGGAAAGTTGTAGTTGTTAAACATATTAGTGCTGGTGAGTCCCATCAACAATCCTCTTTTGTTGGGAGAATATGGTCATCGATGGTATTTTGTATGTTATGATGTCTTAGGCATGCTATTTTGTTGGAGAATAGCTCGACTAGTCTCCCAACACATACACACACATACAAAATACATAAGACATCATGTTAGCATGCTACCCATGCTATACCATACCATGATGATGGAAGATGACATGCCATGTGGCATGATGGCATGAAGAAAATATGTGACAAAATGTTTTGCCCTATGTTGTTTCCGATGGTCACTTCTGGTGATGATGGGCCCCTTGTTCATCAAAACATTTAAAAAACTAGAGCTTTCAACATTTGTGTCATTTTTCATTTTTTGAGCAAGAAAATGCTTGAGGAGCTCTATTAGGGAAATGCATTATGGCTAGTTGTGAGGAGCTTTAAGTAGCTTCTTGGAGTTGTGGACAAAGGCTTCAATGGCATAATAGTTGTTGGCTAGGTGTTGTGGTTATCTTCTCTTCATGAATTTTATAAAATAGCCATGAAATATGGGCATAGTTATGTACAATTGTGAAGATAATTGTTGTATAATCAGGTTTCAAAAATTTGGCAAGTTGAAAAACATGGTGCAATGTGTTTTTTAATCTACATTTTTGTATAGAAATCACAGTGGTTATTGTTGATGTTACTTGAAAAATGAACATAGTTATCTACAGTTGTAAATATAGTTGTTATCGCTATTTTTATTTGAAAAAATGAATGTAGTCATATACAGTTGTGGTATGTATAATCAAGTTTCAATACCTTGTAAATGACAGGTTGAAACATAGGGTGTATTTGAACCTACAATTTTGTATACAAGACATTGTCTTTATTGTTGTTATTTAAAAAACTGACATAGTTATCTAGAGTTGTGAAGACAGTAATCTTCTTGTATTTTGACGAAACTACAAAATTGCGATAGTCACTCAACTTGATCTCTTGAGTCATATGATTTTGTTATTGCATTTTGAGATACATTTTTGTAGAACTATTATGTTAGCATACAATCCTCTATCAGAAATGTTGACAATTGAAAACAAGGATTAAATGTAGATCCCAAAGAAATATAATGTCACTAGGTCTCCCAAATTACTTTTTAGGTACAATGGAGAACTATTAGGGTAAGAAGACTTTGCAAATGAATGCTTTTGTAACAAAAAGGGAATACCTAAATTAGTTAAACCCCAAATCATAGGGACTTAGTACAAGTACAAACTATCCTGTGAGGGAAAGGAACATAAAGCAAACATAAAGCAGATGAAAATAAATCATCCCCCCGACTTTAAATTTGTAGGTGGCCTTGATATGCATCATTACAGAAGCTACAATCTTCTCCAATAGCATTGCATGATCACTAAAATACCAAAATTTTAAATTGTAACCAAAAGTAGCATTATAATAAGAAATGTGTACAAGGGAAGGAAATGTTTATTAAATAAATAAGAAAGCTTGAAGAAGTAATGGAATTCTGCCCTTCAAAGTCAAAGCCAAACCTATAAGAAACCCTGCGTAGTGTGGTTGTGCATTTCTCAAGAGTGTCACTATTGACTGTTTGCGTGAGTTTGTGGAAGCTTTGGAATACAATCACCACTTTGTGCCTTATTGTCAAGGAGTATGAACTACACACTGTATTTTTCAACTTACACAAGTTTACTTCATGATTTTGTATGGTTGAAATACATCATGACTATTCTCGATAAAAATAGCATTAGTGATGGAACACATAGTAGGTGTCTACAAAATTTGTGTTCTTACTTTTTTTACATGAATTCTTAGAAGTCATTAACTAAACCTATTCAGGTTAAAAAGCATAATGTGTATTTTAACCTAGAAATTTCTATAGAAAATGAAATGTAGGTTTTTTTCAACCTATAATTGACAAGGTTTTGAAACTCGATTATAATAGATTGCATGTCTTCACAACTATAGGTAACTATGTTCATTTTTGAATAACAACTATGATAATGATACTTGTAGCATACAAAAATGCAAGTTGGGGTACACATTGTGTTTTTCAACCTACAATTCAAAAGGGTCTGAAACCTGATTACACCATAGTTGTCTTCACAACTGTGGGTGACTAAGTTTGGTTTTTTAAATAATAGCAACGATAATGACAGTTGTAGCATACAAAACACTGTGTTTTTCAACTTGCATTTCACAAGGGCTCGAAACCTAATTACACCACAACTGTAGGTGACTACATTTAGTTTTACAAAACATAATATGTATTTCAACCTGGAAATTTGCATACAAAATGAAATGTGGGTCCCATCATGGTTGTAGCTGGCGGTCTATTGTGATAGAAAGTGGCACAGGGAAAAATGTTGCATTAATGGGCCTGTTGTGTGTCCCATCACTGTAGGGAAATGACTATTCTTGATAAAAAATAACATGCCTACCTAAGATATCATGAGCATATTATCCATAGAAAATAGTATTGGTGATGAGACCCAAATCAGTTGGTACGCTTAATAGGTTCTACTTGTTTTTTGTTAGGATGCTACACCAGCTATGCTCCCTTTCTTGCCATTGATGTTTTATTCCATATTTTTGCTAACCCCTGTTGTAGGTCCCATCATTGATGTTGTTTTGTATGGAGAATATGCTCATGATGTCTTAAACATGCTATTTTGTATGATACTTATTGTTGGCTTTTATTTTTTCTTGACGGAAATGTTGGCAGATGACATCATAGAGAACATGAATGAAGCCTATGAAATTTTAAATACACATTATGTATTTCAACCTGCAAAGTTTTTTGTTTATGTTTTCTATGATGTCTTGTGTGCTTCCTGAAACCCTAAAAATTATGCAAGACAATGGATAATGCATGCAGATAAAACAATAAAACATGCACAATTTTAGACTTTTGATAGGATAGAATGGAGTGCACCCACACTCCATTGGATTTGTTTTGTGGATGTATTTGTGGGCTACTCACATAACTAGCATAACCTTGATAGAAAATGATAGAAAATAATATGTGATATGAACGTGCATACGAAATTTGATGAGAGAGCGTGAGGGTTTGAAAATAAAATAAAAGTTTAATTTATAGATAGAGAGGGAATCAAATGGACGGCCAAGATTAGAAGGGTGAGGGATGAGGTGGATGGCTAGGATTGAAAGCCAGTTTTAGTGTTCATGACGCACCATAAACGAGGATGACAGGTGACTAAATAAGGATGGGAGTGGGAGAAGGAGATTTTTTAATTGATTTTGGAGAGGAAGTGCTTATGATGGACATTTAAGGAGGTTAAAAATAGGGATGTGAGTGGGGATGAATAATTTAAATAATAAAATTATTTAAATTATGAGAGACATGTGGGATTTAAATAAATATTTAATTTATTTAAATTGGATGATAGAAGAAAATGAGATTAAATAAATAAGATTTATTTAATTTGGTCTAAGAGGAGGATAAATGGATAAGAGGGATTAGTTAGATAAGTATAATTTATTTAACTAATGGGATTGATAGAAGGGGTCATAGAGCAAGATGTGTCGAAAGATAATGTCGTAAGACATGGTCAATTTTAGGTGTCTACATTTTACCCCTTTTTAAGATGATGTTGCAACTAAGAGAAGTAACATAATTTCAAAGAAGAAAAGGTATGGATAGAGGGAAAAGGACACCCCAACCACTTGAAGGAGTGGCAAGGAGGAATGATGTAAGGATGGGATGCCCCCTCGAGAGGATAGGCGAGTTAGAAGGACACGGGTATGCTCTCGAAATGGATGAAAACAAGGGAAATGCTGGATAAGGTTAAGGGTTAGGAATGGATAGATTGTTAGGGTGAAAGAGATAGGTGAAATAGATAGTGGATAAAGATATATTGAGAGGTGAAGAATTCTCTAGAATAGGATTTGGAAATGGATAAGTTATTGTCATAATGGATATAGTGGATAGAGAAGATATAGTTATGCTGGTATAATGAGTAGAGTAGTCCTTATTTGATATAACAAGAGGATATTATGCACCAAGGTATAAGGAACCAGAGTGACTTTGTATCCTTTGCATGGACTTGTCCAACATATTACAACCTTGTCTAGACACAAGATATGAATATTAGTTGGAGTAGGAACTTGATATAAATGCAAGATAAAATGATAACACACACTAATGGTGTCAGATTGTCATTGATGTCAAAAAGGTCTTGCAGGATCTTGGATTGATATTAGTGAACATCTAAAGGACACTAATGAGGAGGTAAGTGCAAGAGGTTGATGCAAGTTGAGGTTATACTTCAAAAGATAAGGAGTTGTGTGAAGTTGTTCGTGCTTCATCAAGAGTTGTGTGAAGTTGTTGACAGGAGTTGTCATATCACAGCTTGTTCAATATGCTTGGTCAGTGTGATGAAATCTCTGTTCACATTTTGTCATAATCTTTACAGATACAGATATCAGTTGGAATTATGAATATAATGATAAGGTTCATTGAATATAAAACTTAGGTTGATACAGATGACATGATATGCAGTGACAGTGACTTGGTCATTTGATCTCAGTGAAACAAATGTCATGATATATAGAGGCAGTGGAATTGGTCATGGGCTTTCATGCATTTCTTGTGTATTCATATATAAGATTCATGATCCCCTTGGTGTTTTTTTGTAGCTTGTCATCTCTCAGTACTTGCTTCTATCATTCTCTTATCCATCTTCATAGAACTTGCCTTTTCTATTATTCAATACAATCCTTATGCATACAATATCCTCCCTTAAAGGTGCATAAGACTATACATGCCACACACTATATTGTTTCACAATGGAGGATGTCTTGAGCCATTGTCAGACCTTTGTTCTCTTACCTTGATTGTCATTGGTTACTCACTCTTCATGTATTGTTTGAAGTTTAGTTAAAGCCCTAAGAAAGGTTGTTCAATTTCTAAGATTTATTGTTTGAACCTTGTTGAAATTCTATTCACTATTCACTGCCCGTATGTGACATTTTACCTTTTTGTTATAACTATTCATTGACTTGATGTTGTAGGTCATTTTACTTATATTGACCGGCCAAAGGGTTGTTATACATTGTTACCACCGGCCCCATCTATCTTTCCATCGAATCCGTTGGTTGTACATTATGTTCATTGGGCAGCAAAAGCAAATCGAGGGTGGAGTTTAAATATATAAAGGCTGATTAGTGGCTCAAATTTAAATATAGACCCCCATACTACGTATCCACATTTGACGGGTGCTAGAACGTCTGTTGCTTTTTAATCTACAGTTAGTGTGCCTTTTTAAAGGCTATTTTTGGCAGATCTTCATAAGATTTTTCTTTCTATCTTTTTGAAGATTTCTTTCTTCCTCATGGCAAAAGAATTAAAAGAGAAAGTCTTTCTGATTTTCTTTCTATTTTGTTAAGGAGATATTTTTTTTGGAAGATGATTTTTTTTGAGAAGTGAATTAGAATGGAAGACAATTTTTTAAGGCAGATGGAATTTTGAAGACAATTTTTGTGGACATAATTGATTGAAGGTTTTCTTGAGAAAATAAAGAGTTTGATGATTAAATAAAATTGCAGGAATATGCAGAGAAGAAGAATTTGAGGAGTTTTTCTTAAGACAAAGAATGTTTATTGTTGGAGAGATATATTTTTTTTGGTTGAAGGCTTTATTTTTTAAAAGGCAATATTTGCATAGGAATATAAATAAAATCATTTCATTTTGATTTGATTTTTTTTATATAGGGAAGTTGGATTTTGAATATGA
The DNA here is from genome assembly GCA_027924645.1 of Cunninghamia lanceolata. NCBI lineage: Eukaryota > Viridiplantae > Streptophyta > Pinopsida > Cupressales > Cupressaceae > Cunninghamia > Cunninghamia lanceolata. The sequence continues at coordinate 21,101,899 of BSBN01000280.1, read as the reverse complement.
AGGGTCATTTGCAGACAAAAATGAAATATTGTAAATTTTGTTATGTGAAGTTTTTGAAAAGAATTTCCAAGTGCTTCAACAAGACTGAGGAAGATGAAATAATATGATTTTGTTTCAGATGCAAAGTCAATCAACTTTCTTACAGGTGAAAGAAAATTTGAGATATATGAAAAGTTTTTATTGAAGGGATTTGTACAAAGAAGAAAATTGAATTGAATTTTGACTATGCAAATGAAAGGGTAGTTTGTTTGTAGGGGATTGATTTTCTTTTGAAGAATATGAAAGGGCTCTAAACTGAACAGAGAGATTGATTTTTTTGAAAGAAGAAAAATTGTAGAGAGAAGGTGAAAAGTTTTTGTTTGCAGGTTCTTCATTGAGAGAAGATGAAAATGATTATATAGAATGTGGGAAGTCATCTCATATTTATTAGCTTCGCATGTGGATTGATTAGTGTGTTGTTGAGTGCATCAAAAAATAGGATTGATTTTTTTGAATATCCTCTTGAAGAGAAAAACCAGATGAGTTTTGTATATGACTTGGGTTGATGAGAAGAATGATCGTTTGACAGACATATGTGAAAGAAGAAGTGTTTTGTATTGAAACAGAGAAACCCTTTGAGTTCTTGTTTTCAGTCTGTTTTGTATTTGGGGTTGGTGCTCCTTGAAGTTGGTGCTTCTAAACATTGTCATCAGTGAGATTTTTGATAAAGCTAGTGAGGCAGTTTTGGAGTGGTTTTTCTACCCCTGGAGGGTTTTCCACTCGTGCAAATCTTGTGTCATAATCTTCCCTCTGTGTGTATGATTTACTCATGAGGTTTTGTTCTCTTTATTCATTCTTAGTCATGTGCATATGTGTTTGACAAATCAATGATATCTTTCTCTCCTTGTGTTTTGAAAGTTAAAGTTTGCAAAAAGATTTGAAATTCACACAACACTAATTCACCCCCCCTCTCAGTGTTGTCCTTGACTCCTACACACACAAGCAAGCATGCACAAATGGTTCAACAACAAACAAGGTAATGACCCTGTCAAGTTGTAAACCGATAATTGATTGATTGATGATGATTGGATTAATGATAGTGTTGTCATTGCAGGGAATGATATATCCCTAGATCCACACAAGGATGTGGGAATGATATATCCCATTGATGATGATGATTGATTGATTGATTGGGTTGACAACAAGATTGGAACAAAACCAAGGATGTGATTGGATAATTTTGCTAGATTACTTTGACTAGATTGGTATGGATTAAGGGTGACTTGCATTAGGATTTTATTGCTTAGATTTTTTGGATATTTGATTTTTTTGTAGTTTTGAGATGTTCTATTTTTTTTGGATTTTTGGTAAATGTTGTGATTTTTTTTGGAGTTTTTTTTTCTGAATATTTTTATTGTTTTTGTTTTGGAAAATGTTTGGGATGACATTGGATTGAAGTTGGATAGCCTAGATGCTAGATACCAATGATAAGGGAAAATCATGAATAGGTAGACGAATGGGCGATAGTGGATAGGAGGGATAGGAAGTGTATAATGGATGGATAGGTAGAAGGAAGGGCAATAGTGGACAATATATGGAAAATGCATAAAGGATAGATGGACGGAAGGATTCAGGATGTGATCTCCAAAGACTATGTCACATATGAATAACATGCCCCATTCTAGGTGTAATGCTTAGGATTTTACATGACAAAGCTTATGACGATAGGGTGATAGGATCGGTTGGGAAAATATTGGATATATCAAGGGATGTCTAAAGCATTTTTCAACATTTTTCCCCTATCTCTATCAAGATCCAAGGAGGAAGGGAAGATGGGCATGTGGATAAGTAGATGGCATAGGTAGGTATGAGGATATGAGGGATGAAGATGGTAGGATAGGAGGAAAATAATAGGATGGGATAGCTGAGAGAACATGCCCCCAAGTGTAAGACATATAGATAAATAATCTACATGACACATGTTTGTCGTGTTTTCATCATGGTACTTATCCAAGGTGCCACCAAGGTGGTTTTAACCATTGGACGAAGGGATTTCTCTTTACTATTTTGAGTTTTTTTTTTTCTCTTTTTTTGATTTTTTGGATGGGATAAAGGAATCTGGATAGGAGGAATCTGGAAGAGGATGGGGACTCAAGCGTCTATTTCCATGAAAGGTGATAATGTCCCATTATAGAGGGAAGTCACACATGGATCATGTCAAGTGTCATTTTGTGCATGGATCATGTCAAGTGTCATTTTGGGAGAGGATTGCATGAGAGGGAGGTGGAGTAGGATATATAGTGAATTGTGTAGGGAATGATAGTGGATTATGATGTGGATTATGGATGGAAGGATTATACAAAAGCATGGACCACAGGGATATGATGGGGGAAATATGCGGGATAGTAGATAGAAGATGGGGAGATGGAGGTATGTGGGAATGTTGTGGAATGGAAAGGAACCAAGACCAACAGTTGCACACACCAAATTGGATTTTGAAGCTTTTGAATGGAAGGAGGAGCTGGGAGTAATGGAGATGTTTTCTTAGGGGGTGGTCGATTTAGTAATTTTGGGACCCAAATGGTCTTAGGAATTGTAGGATTTTGTGATGGGGAGTGAGATTTTTGGGATTGTTGGATTGTGGATGCTCCATTTGGATTACGTAATTTTTTCTTGGGGATCCACACCATTTTTGTTTCTACTTTTGATTTTTGATGCGTGGGATTTTGCTTGGATGTTAGAGATTGATGTCTTGTAGCATGATCATTCTTAGGCTTTAATGGAGTTTTTGCTTTATATGGGGAGGCATCTAAATTTCTATTTTTGAATCCCATGGGGGTTGTGATAGCTTCATGTTTGTTTGATGTGTGCATTCATTGATCATAATTAGAAATTTTAAGGGATTTAAGGGAATGAGATGTGTGGATGGAGGGATTAGTGGACTTGTGGATAAAATAATAAGGGGATGTGAGGATGGGGATATTAGGTGTTGGGAGAAGTGGGGGAAGAGTAGATGGAGGAAGGTGTATGGTCACATGCTTTTGGGATTTGTGTGACAATGGAGGAGGGATAGCGACATATCTTTTGGTAGTGCGATGGGATGTATGGGGTTTGAGATGGAAAGAAGTGGATTTAGAAGGAATGGAGGTGGTACCAACATCTTGGGATTGTTTTCCTTGGGTTATATAGCCAAGGCCATGCAATCATGGAGGAACTTTGACATGGATGGGCTCTAAAATACCTTGTTCATGAAGGCCTAAGCCTTTGCCATGCTAATTCATGTTTTGGATCATGCGATGTGCAATGGGATGTTTATTGTTTAGGACACAAGATGCGAGTCCATTATTAGACGGGGAGGGTGGAGTGGTGGATAGAAGTTGTTTATCTTCTACAAGAGAGCCACCATGAATGAAGATGTTGGATCCAAGAGGATAGGATGATAGATTTGGAATGAGATCAATTGAGGACGGTGGAGGATCATGAAGATCTTGATCAACATTATGCTCAGTAAGAAGTTGATTGTCTATATTTTCTTGGGGACCAAGTGTCTCATCAAGGGAAGTGGATGTTGTTAGATTATGGATAGGACTAGTGCTGGTGGGATTATGGATGGGATTAAGTGAATTATGGATAGGAGGAATTTGGATTTCTTGCTCATGGATAGTATCTTAATCATAGATAATATCTTGATCATAGAGAAGATATTGGTTATGGATAGGTTGATCATACGATGGAATGGAATCAGGAATGAGATTAGATAGGATGTTTAGATTTTGATTAGGATGAGGGGTTGGTGTTTCCACATGCCTTGGACTAAGATCATTACATAGTTCTTGTGTTTGGATGGAAGTAGGAGACTCTTAGATAGACTTGATAGTCTCTAGATGATTAATAACATGGTTACATGATAGATCTTGACTTGAACTCATGATAAGGGCATATATAGAAGAAGTGGTGCAAGAAGAGTATGAAGATTCAAATCCAAAGTGCTCTACTCACTATAAAAACTTTCCAAGCTAGAGACACTTGAGGAACCAAACTCTAAGGGAAAAGTATACATCGATAGTAATGAAAGTACAAATAGTGAAGATGTACTCAACACTTGGTTAAAAGACAAACCAAAGTTACAATCCCAGAACGTAAGGAGAGTAAAAAAAATTATGCAGTACACAAAGTACAAAAAAATACACCATATTTCACTGCAAATGCCACTATCCCACCACAAATAACACTAAACTTATCTACTATAATCCCACTATCATCCAAAAATTGAAAACAATTGAATCACATCTCACGCGGAATATCTCATATTAAGCTACCCAGATACTCTAGCGTAGGCAACTTAAAAGCATATTTAGAAGATATGGAGAAAACATTTGACAGAGAAGAATTAAGACTAGATGTGCTACAACACACCTTAATTTGTAGTGCCACAAGATGGTGGAACACACACAAAGATAACATTCCTAGATGGAAAGCCCTTAAAACTCTTATTAAAACAAGATATTTACCCGAAGAGGGAGAATGTAAACAAATTCCCAAATATGACGGCACTATATCACCTCAACAATATTTGAACATTTGGTACTACATGGGATGCAAAAAAAGAATACGACACAAGATTATACATACAAATGTTCTACTGGACACTTACACCTATGGTATTGACTTGATACATTAACCAAGAGAAAAGGGCATAAACAAGAAGTTGGGGAGAACTCAAAAGGATTTTCAACATACATTATATTTCTCTAATCCTAACAAGGATATCCACAATACACTTTGAAAGATGAGGGAAATCATATTTCTGCCTATAGAGGAAAATCCAAGAGAAATATATGTTGGGAATTAAGGTGTCTCAACCTTTGCAAATTCCTAATGTTGTATTTATTTATCCCATGTTGAGTTGGTATAAGTTTGGCAGCCGTGGTTTCCCCCTTGAATAATTAACAGGGGTTTGGGGGTAGCGCCCCCAAGACAGGGTCAAGGGGCATAGCCCCTTGTGGGGTCCAGGGGCAGCAAGGCATCTTTGGGCGGTCAAGGGAGGTTATGACATGTAAGAGGAATATGATATTTTTAGTCAGTGTATGACAGATTCTCTAATAGCTGTAAGGTGTGTAAGAGCATCTGTCGTAACCTATCTTGGGACCAGGCGCCCACTTTGGGATGGGATGTTGGACAAGTGTTCTTAGGTGTGGGTTTTGGGGCATGAGTCCAAGATGGATGCCCATCTCTAGAAGGTTCCATATTTGCCTTGTAAACTCTATATAAACAGGTGCTTGGATGGGAGATAGATAACTTTGGTACAAGTACTGTTATGCTACCAAAATATCTCCAGATTCGACATTTAAAGACTCCTGAAAGAGCATTGGCTCTGAAACTGTATTGTAATCTGTTATTGTTTACTGTAATACATTTGAGCTATGTTTTGGAGTGGAGTTTTTCACCCGTAAGGGTTTTCCCCATGTATATCTTGTCTCTCTCTTTGTCTTCTTTCTGGTTCTTGTGTTTTGCTACAATATCTCATGTTAATGGTTTAACATTGCTGTAATAGTTAGGATAAAGTTGAATTTTCATAGCCCTCTCCTCATTACATTAGTGTAGGAAGCGTTTTCTGCACACCTAGCTTCCTTTCAATATAGACCAAACAACACACACCAACACCACCAAGGAATGAAGGCATATGGAAATTAATAGAATGGATAGATAAACATGACCAATATTCTAAAAAAAGGTGTTACACCACATAATAAAATGGAATAGAAAATGAGGAAGAACTGCAACTGGATATAGAAATTAAGCAAGGAAAAAGAGCAATGACATCATACACTAAACCCAAAAATAAATACTACAATCAACCACTAAAGTTGAGAGAAGAAAACATAGAAACAAAGGGTAGCCCTAAACTGGTGAAAATAGGGGACTATTGGGAAGAAAAAAAAGTTAAGCAAATTGTGAAGATCATATCAGAAAATGAAGACTTATTTCCCCGCACATTCACAGACTTAAAAGAAATTAAAGAGGAAGCAAGGATAATGAAAATACAACTTAAAGGAGCAAAACCATAGAAGAAAAGGCCATATAGATTAAACCCCAATATGAAGAAGGTTAAGATAGAAATTGATAAAAAGCTAGCAACGTGAATAATTAAACCAGTGGAAGATGCAGAGTGGATCAGTCCCATGGTTGTACAAAACAAGAAAAATGGTGAGAATATGTGTATATTTCAGGGAATTAAATAAAGCTTGTGTCCATGATCCATTCCCCGCACCATTCACAGAAGAAGTCTTAGAATATGTTGTTGGAAGGGAAGCATATTCATTCATATATGAATTCTCAGGATACCACCAGCTTAAAATTTAGGAGGAGGATCAACCAAAAACTACATTTGCAACAGAATGGGGACCTTTCATGTACACAATAATGCCTTTTGGACTAAAGAATGCACCAGTAGTGGGTAAGTGCAGGAAGATGGGGGGCCAAAAAGGGGTCTTAAGTGGCCACTTTTTTTCTGAAATCAGGAAATACTGGCCTTGGATGAGAAATTGAACATAGTTACACTCAAAATTTGGAGATGCAACCAAAACAATGTTCGTAGTGCTCCGAGTCTACTTTCTAAACTACTATTATTTTTTGAAAATGGCATAGATTAAGGGGTTCAAAAGAGGGAGCCACAGAAATTGGTATTGTTTCTGTCAAAAAAACATAACATAGCATGTTTTGTGGCTCCCTCAAAAGGTCAACTTTTTTTTGGTATTTTTAAAATCACTTTAGTGAGAAATTAGCTAATAGCATGTAGTTTATGCCCGATTTTTCTGATAATTATTTGATGAATATTTGATTTTTTACTAATTTTCAAAGTGGACACATCCTAAAAAATAGAATTTTGGCCGTGCTACCCCTATAAATTTTGAAAACTAATCAAAAATCATTTTTTTCTTTTTTTAATATTTGTAGAATGGAGTCTAGTTTCTAAATATGTATTTTTTTTGAAATTTCAATGAATAGTTAATTTACAATGAAAAAAAGACCAAACAGTGGTTTTTGCCCAAAAACGAACACACAAACAAAAAAAATTAAAGATGAAAGGCTTAACATTGTTAAAATGTAAAAAAAATTACATCGTCAGATAGCTAAGAGAAAGCCTAACATTACCCAGGTGTTTGATTTGTTTGACCTTGAAACACGTGCAAATCTGAGGGTTAGCACGAACAAAATTATCTAAAATCTTGAAGAATATGGAAAAACACGTCTGTTACTGTTCATAAGGCACTCCAAGCCTTTGGGTTGGAAATCCAAAGCAAATCCCAAGCCCAAGGCTTGGGATTCCCAAAGCAAGACATAACGCGCTCGCGTTATAACGCGAGCGCGTTATAACACGCTCTCGTTATAACGCGCTCGCGTTATTATTTTCTTTGCATTTTTCCTTTACAACAAAAGTTTGTGCTGTTTTTCATGTTTTAAATAATGCGAGCGCGTTATGTTAAACTTAAATTTTTTTATGTTTAAGGCTATTAATCATGTATGTAGGTATGCCTATATGTATGTATGTATGTATGTATGTATGCCTATATGTATGTATGTATCTATGTATGCCTATATGTATGTATGTATCTATGTATGCCTATATGTATGTATGTATAGTGTTGACGGTAGAGGAGGGTAGAGATGGGAGTGAGCCAGATAGGGGAGGAGAGGGGTGGATAAGGATTGAGTGATTAAGGTTTAAGGTTAAGGGTTGAGCATTTAGGGATAGGATTTGGAGCTTAGGGATAAGGGATTAGAGTTTAGGACCTTGAGGGATTAGGGTTTAGGGTTGAGGCTTTAGGGATAGCATTTAGGGTTAAGGGCCGAGGGATTAGAGTTAAGGTAGACTGTTGAGGGTAGAGGGATTAGGGATAGGGTTTAGGGTTGAAAGTTTAGGGTTGAGGGATTAGGGTTTAAGGTATAGTTTAGTAGTTCTTGTGGATAGAGCCAATAAACAATGGGAGATTATTTGCTTGTTTCATAACAATATACCTCCCCTAAGTGCGGGGTGCACAGCAAGAAACATATATGTACCCCAATGCAAAGCTTTTCTCATAATGATCATCCTTCTGATTTCAACTGTTAATTACTCACTGTGGATGTACCATATGCAAAGCTTTTCTCATAGTGTGTACACCTATTGGCATAATGAACCCCAAATGGGCCAGAAAAACATGCCATATAACATTACTAACATTAAAAAAGTTCATAGCCATTTTTCTGACATATTCTTGCAACTCAAATATCTTTAAGAGAAGAGTGTCAAAAATGATGGGTTTAACAACCTAACATAAGGCAAAGTAGTTTTGTTGGGTTTAGGGATAGGGTTTAGGGTTTAGGGTTGAGGGATTAGGGTTTAGGGATTATGGTTTAAGGTATAGTGTTGAGGGTTGAGGGTTTAGGGATATGATTTAGGGTTGAGGGATTAGGGTTTAGGGTTGACGGATTAGGGTTTAGGGTTGACGGATTAGGGTTTAATGTTGAGAGTTGAGGGTTGAGGGTTGAGGGTTTAGGGATAGGGTTGATGGTCAAGGGATTAGGGTTAAAGTAGAGTGTTGAGGGTAGAGGGATTAGGGATAGGGTTTAGGGTTGAAGGTTTAACGATTGAGGGTTGAGGCTTTAGGGCTGAGGGTTAAGGGATTGGGGTTTAAAATATAGCGTTGAGCATCGCGGGTTTATGGATAGGTTTTAGGGTTTAATTTTTAAGGGTTAAGGGTTGAGGGATAGTGTTTAGGGTTTAGGGATAAGGGATTAGGGTTTAAGGTATAGTGTCGAGGGTTGAGGGTTTAGGAATAGGGATAGAGTTTAGGGTTTAGGGATGAGGGATTAGGGTTGAGGGTTGAGGTATTAGGGTTGAGGGTTGAGGGATTAGAGTTTAAGGTATAGTTTCAAGGCTTGAGGGTTTATTAATAGTGTTTAGGGTTGAGGGTTGATGGATTAGGTTTTAGGGTTGATGGATTAGGGTTTAAGGTATAGTGTTGAGTGTTGAGGGTTTAGGGTTGACAGATTAGGGTTTAGGGTTGGCGGATTAGTGTTTAATGTCAAGGTTAGGGTTAGAGTGTCGAGGGTAAAGGGATTAGGGATAGGGTTTAGGGTTGAAGGTTTAAGAATTGAGGGTTGAGGCTTTAGGGATGAGGGTTTAAGGCTTAAGATATAGTGTCAAGTGTTGAGGGTATAGGGAAAGGGTTTAAGTTTTAAGGGTTAAGGGATAGGGATTAGGGTTTAAGGTATAGTGTTGAGGGTTGATGATTTAGGGATAGGGTTTAGGTTTGAGGGATTAGGGTTTACGGTTGATGAATTAGGGTTTAATGTTTAGAGTTGAGTGTTGAGGGTTGAGGGTTGAGGGTTGAGGTTGAGGTTGAGGGATAGGGTTAATGGTCAAGGGATTAGGGTTAAATAAGAGTGTCGAGGGTAGAGGGATTAGGGTTTAAGGTATAGTATTGATCCTGTTGAGGGTCTAGGAATAGGGATAGCGTTTAGGGTTTAGGGATGAGGGATTCAAGTTAAGGGATGACAGATGACGGATTAGGGTAGAGGGTTGAGGGATTAGGGTTTAGGGACAAGGTTTAGGGTTAGGGTTGAGGGATTAGGGTTTAAGGTATAGTGTTGAGGGTTTAGGGTTGAGGGTTTAGGGTTTAGGGTTGAGGGATTATGGTTTAAGGTATAGTGTTGAGGGTTGAGGGTTTAGGGATAGGATTTAGGGTTGAGAGATTAGGGTTTAGGGTTGATGGATTAGGGTTTAGGGTTGACAGATTAGGGTTTAATGTTGAGAGTTGAGGGTTGAGAGTTGAGGGTTTAGGGATAGGGTTGATGGTCAAGGGATTAGGGTTAAAGTAGAGTGTTGAGGGTAGAGGGATTAGGGATAGGGTTTAGGGATGAAGGTTTAACGATTGAGGGTTGAGGATTTAGGGCTGAGGGTTAAGGGATTGGGGTTTAAAATATAGTGTTGAGCGTCAAGGGTTTATGGATAGGTTTTAGGGTTTAATTTTTAAGGGTTAAGGGTTGAGGGATAGTGTTTAGGGTTTAGGGATAAGGGATTAGGGTTTAAGGTATAGTGTCGAGGGTTGAGGGTTTAGGAATAGGGATAGAGTTTAGGGTTTAGGGATGAGGGATTAGGGTTGAGGGTTGAGGTATTAGGGTTGAGGGTTGAGGGATTAGGGTTTAAAGTATAGTGTCAAGGGTTGAGGGTTTATTAATAGTGTTTAGGGTTGAGGGTTGATGGATTAGGGTTTAAGGTATAGTGTTGAGGGTTGAGGGTTTGGGGTTGACAGATTAGGGTTTAGGGTTGACAGATTAGTGTTTAATGTCAAGGTTAGGGTTAGAGTGTCGAGGGTAGAGGGATTAGGGATAGGGTTTAGGGTTGAAGGTTTAAGAATTGAGGGTTGAGGCTTTGGGGATGAGGGTTTAAGGCTTAAGATATAGTGTCAAGTGTTGAGGGTATAGGGATAGGGTTTAAGTTTTAAGGGTTAATGGATAGGGATTAGGGTTTAAGGTATAGTGTTGAGGGTTGATGATTTAGGGATAGGGTTTAGGTTTGAGGGATTAGGGTTTACAGTTGATGAATTAGGGTTTAATGTTTAGAGTTGAGTGTTGAGGGTTGACAGTTGACGGTTGAGGGTTGAGGTTGAGGGATAGGGTTAATGGTCAAGGGATTAGGGTTAAATAAGAGTGTCAAGGGTAGAGAGATTAGGGTTTAAGGTATAGTATCAAGCCTGTTGAGGGTCTAGGAATAGGGATAGCATTTAGGGTTTAGGGATGAGGGATTAGAGTTGAGGGATGACGGATGACAGATTAGGGTTGAGGGATTAGGGTTTAGGGACAAGGTTTAGGGTTAGGGTTGAGGGATTAGGGTTTAGGGACAAGGTTTAGGGTTAGGGTTGAGGGATTAGGGTTTAAGGTATAGTGTTGAGGGTTTAGGGATAGGGTTTAGGGTTGAGGGATTAGAGTGAAGGGTTAAGGGATTAGGATTTGATGTTGAGGGTTGAGGGTTTAGGGATAAGGGTTAGGGTTTAGGGTTGAGGGATTATGGTTAAAGGTATAGTGTTGAGGGTTTAGGGTTTAGGGATAGGATTTAGGGTTGAGGGATTAGGGTTTAGGGTTGACGGATTAGGGTTTAGGGTTGATAGATTAGGGTTTAATGTTGAGAGTTGAGGGTTGAGGGTTTAGGGTTTAGGGATAAGGTTGATGGTCAAGGAATTAGGGTAAAGTAGAATGTTGAGGGTAGAGGGATTAGGGATAGGGTTTAGGGTTGAAGGTTTAACGATTGAGGGTTGAGGCTTTATGGTTGAGGATTAAGGGATTGGGTTTTAAAATATAGTGTTGAGCATTGAGGGTTTATGGATAGGTTTTAGGGTTTAATTTTTAAGGGTTAAGGGTTGAGGGATAGTGTTTAGGGTTTAGGGATAAGGGATTAGGGTTTAAGGTATAGTATCGAGGGTTGAGGGTTTAGGAATAGGGATAGAGTTTAGAGTTTGGGGATGAGGGATTAGGGTTGAGGGTTGAGGGATTAGGGTTTAAGGTATAGTGTCAAGGGTTGAGGGTTTATTAATAGTGTTTAGGGTTGAGGGTTGATGGATTAGGTTTTAGGGTTGATGGATTAGGGTTTAAGGTATAGTGTTGAGTGTTGAGGGTTTAGGGTTGACAGATTAGGGTTTAGGGTTGACAGATTAGTGTTTAATGTCAAGGTTAGGGTTAGAGTGTCGAGGGTAGAGGGATTAGGGATAGGGTTTAGGGTTGAAGGTTTAAGAATTGAGGGTTGAGGCTTTAGGGATGAGGGTTTAAGGCTTAAGATATAGTGTCAAGTGTTGAGGGTATAGGGATAGGGTTTAAGTTTTAAGGGTTAATGGATAGGGATTAGGGTTTAAGGTATAGTGTTGAGGGTTGATGATTTAGGGATAGGGTTTAGGTTTGAGGGATTAGGGTTTACGGTTGATGAATTAGGGTTTAATGTTTAGAGTTGAGTGTTGAGGGTTAAGGGTTGACGGTTGAGGGTTGAGGTTGAGGGATAGGGTTAATGGTCAAGGGATTAGGGTTAAATAAGAGTGTCGAGGGTAGAGGGATTAGGGTTTAAGGTATAGTATTGAGCCTGTTGAGGGTCTAGGAATAGGGATAGCATTTAGGGTTTAGGGATGAGGGATTAGAGTTCAGGGATGATGGATGACAGATTAGGGTTGAGGGTTGAGGGATTAGGGTTTAGGGACAAGGTTTAGGGTTCAGGTTGAGGGATTAGGGTTTAAAGTATAGTGTTGAGGGTTTAGGGATAGGGTTTAGGGTTGAGGGATTAGAGTGAAGGGTTGAGGGATTAGGATTTGATGTTGAGGGTTGAGGGTTGAGGGTTTAGGGTTTAGGGTTAGGGTTGAGAGTTGAGGGATCAGAGTTAAGGGTTGAGGGATTAGGGTTTGACGTCGAGGGTTGAGGGTTGAGGTTTGAGGGTCAAGGGTTTAGGGATAGGGTTGAGGTTCAAGGGATTAGGGTTAAAGTAGAGTGTGGAGGGTGTAAGGATTACGGATAGGGTTGGAGGGTTTAGGGATAAGGGATTAGGGTTTAAGGTATAGTATCGAGTCTGTTGAGGGTTTAGGAATAGGGATAGCATTTAGGGTTTAAGGATGAGGGATTAGAGTTGAGGGATGATGGATTAGGGTTGAGGGTTGAGGGATTAGGGTTTAGGGATAAGGTTTAGGGTTGAGGGTTGAGGGATTAGGGTTTAAGGTATAGTTTTGAGGGTTGAGGGTTTAGGATTAGAGTTTAGGGTTGACATATTAGCATTTAATGTCAAGGTTAGGGTTAGAGTGTCAAGGGTAGAGGGATTAGGGATAGGGTTTAGGGTTGAAGGTTTAAGGATTAAGGGTTGAGGCTTTAAGGATGAGGGTTTAAGGCTTAAGATATAGTGTCAAATGTTGAGGGTGTAGGGATAGGGTTTAAGTTTTAAGGGTTAAGGGTTGAGGGATAGGGATTAGGGTTTAAGGTATAGTGTTGAGGGTTGATGGTTTAGGGATAGGGTTTAGGTTTGAGGGATTAGGGTTTAGGGTTGATGAATTAGGGTTTAATGTTGAGAGTTGAGGGTTGAGGGTTAAGGTTGAGGGAAAGGGTTAATGGTCAATGGATTAGGGTTAAATAAGAGTGTCAAGGGTAGAGGGATTAGGGTTTAAGGTATAGCATTGAGCCTGTTGAGGGTCTAGGAATAGGGATAGCGTTTAGGGTTTAGGGATGAGGGATTAGAGTTAAGGGATGACGGATGATGGATTAGGGTTGAGGGTTGACGGATTAGGGTTTAGGGACAAGGTTTAGGGTTAGGGTTGAGGGATTAGGGTTTAAGGTATAGTGTTGAGGGTTTAGGGATAGGGTTTAGGGTTGAGGGATTAGAGTGAAGGGTTGAGGGATTAGGATTTGACGTTGAGGGTTGAGGGTTTAGTGTTTAGGGTTTAGGGTTAGGGTTGAGAGTTGAGGGATCAGAGTTAAGGGTTGAGGGATTAGGGTTTGATGTCGAGGGTTGAGGGTTGAGGTTCGAGGGTCAAGGGTTTAGGGATAGGGTTGAGGTTCAAGGGATTAGGGTTAAAGTAGAGTGTGGAGGGTGTAAGGATTAGGGATAGGGTTGGAGGGTTTAGGGATAAGGGATAAGGGTTTAAGGTATAGTATCGAGTCTGTTGAGGGTTTAGGAATAGGGATAACATTTAGGGTTTAGGGATGAGGGATTAGAGTTGAGGGATGATGGATTAGGGTTGAGGGTTGAGGGATTAGGGTTCGGGGTTTAAGGGGGAGGTATATTGTTATGAAATAGGCAAATAATCTCCCATTGTTTACTGGCTCTATCCACAAGAACTACTAAACTATACCTTAAACCCTAATCCCTCAACCCTAAACTTTCAACCCTAAACCCTATCCCTAATCCCTCTACCCTCAACACTCTACCTTAACCCTAATCCCTTGACCCTTAACCCTAAACGCTATCCCTAAAGCCTCAACCCTAAACCCTAATCCCTCAAGGTCCTAAACTCTAATCCCTTATCCCTAAACTCTAAATCCTATCCTTAAATGCTCAACCCTTAACCTTAAACCTTAATCACTCAATCCTTATCCACCTCTCTCCTCCCCTATCTGGCTCACTCCCATCTCTACCCTCCTCTACCCTTGACACTATACATACATACATATAGGCATACATAGATACATACATACATATAGGCATACATACATACATACATACATACATATAGGCATACATACATACATGATTAATAGCCTTAAACATAAAAAAATTTAAGTTTAACATAACGCGCTCGCGTTATTTAAAACATGAAAAATAGCACAAACTTTTGTGGAGAAGGAAAAATGCAAAGAAAAGAATAACGCGAGCGCGTTATAACGTGAGCGCGTTATAACGCGCTCGCGTTTTGACCTTTTTTTTTTTGAAATTAATTTGGCCACTTTTTGGCCCCCCATCGTCTTGCACTTACCCTAGTTTTTAGTTGTATTATGGTCAATGCATTTAAGGACTTCATTCATGACTTCTAGAAGTCTACCTAGATGATTGGACAATATATGGATTGTTAAAATACCATTCCAAGTACTCCGCATGATGCTAGAAAGATGCAGGAGTTTGCAAATTGCACTAAACTTAAAGAAATGTGTTTTTGCAGTACCATTTGGTACACTCCTTGGACATATAATCTGTAAATAGGGACTTATGGTAGATCCTTTAAAAGTGGCACTTATTATGAATATACCCCCGCCAAAAATACTTTCAGAGGTAAAAACTTTTCTAGGTTATACTGGCTAAAACTACAAATTTATCATAGGCTATGCCACAATAGCAACCCCAATAGAAGAACTTTTGAAGAAGAGAACAAGTAAAGCAATCGAGTGGACTGAACAATGCTAACAAGCATTTGATACACTAAAGCACAAGATAGTAGAGGCCCCTATATTAATCTTTCTGGATTGGAATATTCTTTTCCATGTACATGTAGAAGCCTCCAGAACAACAATTGGAGTAGTGTTAGCACAACCAAGGGGAAACAAGGATCGTCCAATTGTCTTTGCTAGCCACAAACTCTCTCAAGTAGATAATAACTATACCACTACAGAAAGAGAAGATTTAGCGATGGTATTGTTGTCGATGAGGATTGCACCCTTATGCAAAGTTGTGAAACTCTACAATCCTTCGAAACATGTGGACAAATTCAGGTTGGGGTGACCTATAATGAGTTTGAACCTCCAAATTATGGGCTGGTTCCCTTAAAATGTTTAATTTGAAACTATGATTTTTTGATTTGGAAAAGGGTAAGAAGGAATCTTAGAGGCAATAAAATTGTAAAATTTTGGTGATGCACCTAGTAATGGTGGAAAAATTACAAATCTAATTCACAATAGACTTCAGATATATTGCCTACACAATCCACTTTTGACATAATAATCACATAAATGTTTCTAAGGAAGGCTAGAAAAAGTATTCTTTATGAAGGAAAAGGATTCTTCACAACATGAAAGAAAGGATTTCAGTAACACAACCTAAGACCTGTGATATCAGTATGCTTAACACTTGCAAGTAAGAATGAGATAAAAATTTTAAAGGTTTTGATATTTAAACACAATAAAAATTCATCAAATCATTCATACAAGTAGCATCAATGGAAAGGCAAACACTTGATTTCAATGAAAACTAAAGGAAAATATTGCACGAGTAACAAGGAAAATGGAACCTGTAACCTCCTGTAATCTCTATAAAATCTATAATCAATGAGTTACAAAACCTCCTTCCCTCTCAAAGTGTAAAGAGCAAAAAGGCAAGAACTCAAAAAATGAATTACAAAACCTTCTGTCTTTCCATGTGTGAAAGAGAAAAGAATGCAAGAACTAGCAAAAACTAAGTTTTTCTTTACAATATATAGTTTGCTCTCTCCAAGAGGCATGAAAAATAGAACTGTAACTAATTGCCTCTAAAATAAGTCATCCAAAGTGATCCATAAGCAAACCAAGAAATCCCTAAAAATTAGGGTCCAAACTGTTACAAATAGAGCAAAAATATCTCCAAGTTGATCTTCTCCATATGTTTGACCAAGAAGTTGACCAAAACTCCTCAAATCGCTCCCCAAATCATGCAAAAAGTCTCCAAATAGCCTCAACTAACTCAACTCATCTATTTTGCATGATTTTGCATTGCAAAATTAATGTGAGTGAATAATAAAGTAATTAAGTAATAATTACTTTACTATTGGTTACATTTTGTACTACTATTTTTATGATTTTACAACTTGTGAAAAATAATAAAGTAATTTGTAGAATATTACTTTATTATTCACTTACATTGATTTAGTTGTAAAAAACATGCATGATGGATGAAAGAGAAAATAAATACCTTATCTCTCCAATTACACTTGCCTAATTTGCATAATTTGATGCAAAAAGGACTTGAGAGAAAACAAAAATCTCCTTATGTCTCCATGCAAAAAAATCTCCTAGTTGCATGATACATGCACTAAGGCAAAAAAATATATATCACCCTTATTACTCCATTTACAATATCTAGGATTAGAAAAATACATCACAAAATACCAAGGCATAAAAGATACTCCTTATTACTCCACATGTACTAAGGCAAAAATAATATACCCTGCCTTATGTCTTCATGTCTTGCAAAAATACCTCTTGTCTTTATACACAAACACCATCATGCCAAAAATTAACCCTATTCACAATGCCATCCTCTTGCATGCATATCTTGTCTTCACATGTTTTGCCACCTTGCATGATAATAAGGAAACTTGCAATCTTTTGATTATGTTTGTAAAAATGGCGAAGGCATAAACTTTGACCATGCATGAGTTTGAGGTATCTCGACCATATATGAAATAAAGGTTTGAAAAAAAAGTTTACAAGGCATAAGCCTTATTTCCTCATGATGCCGACCACCTTTGACTCATTTTTTATTTTGTTCTCTTTTGTTTCGGCTCTGCAACTCAATCATGTCGCCGCTAGGGTATGGGTTCCTTTGGTCTATTCCTCCACTTTCATGGCTTCCCCTAGTCAAAACTTCAGCTTTTCTATGCAAAAGAAGGCAAGAACAAGGTGAACATTAAATTTTTGGTTTCTACTGGCATTTCTCACTTCTTTCGATAGATTCTCACCTTTCAATGGCTGCGGCCATGAGCCTGTGCATACATTATGTTTTTCTTGACAAATCTTTTGTTTCTTTGTATTTGTCTTGCAACTTGTAACTTGTATCTTGAGGTTTTGATACAAAAATAAGGTCGCAGCCAATGTCTTCTTTCTTCTGCAAACAATGAGGTGAGCTTCATATTTCTTCTTCTGTTTAGCTTACCTGTGTATAATTCCTTTTTACTGTGACAAAAAGAAGATATGGGTTTTGATCTGGTGAAGTGGGTATCTCATTTTCTTGCAAAAAATGAACTCCCTATTGTAGCCGTGACTGTGTATATATTACTCACTGTAAATACAAAAACTTTGAGGGTTTCAAAAATAAAGACCACTAGGGTTTTATCATTTTGTGTATACAAAACTCCACTGGCCACGTCCATACACATATATGAATTTTCTTTTAACTGTAAGTGCAGGATGACACTGGGGTTTGAAAATTTCTGACAAGGGCTTGTTCTTTCTGCACATACAAAGCCTCTATTTTGTTATGGCTATGCTTCATCTGTATGTAGACACAAAAAAATGAGAAAAATGATGAGGGTTTCTAAAATATGAAACAAGAGTTTCAAATTTTTTGCATAAAAGAGCTCCATTAGCCATGACCATGCCTGTATATGATCTCTCTTTCACTTTCTCCATTGTATATGTAAGAATAGCACAAGGGTTTAAAGTTTTCAAACTAGGTATCCTTGCTTTTTGATAAGATACCTACTCTCTGTTATGGCCCTGCCTTTATCACATTCTTGTGTTCTTTTACTCTGCAGATGACAAAATGACATTAGAGTTTGATGAACTATGGAGAGGGTTTTTACATTTTTAGCATAGAAATTGGTTTCTTGCTCACATCCATAGCATTTCTCTTCTCTACATACATTTTCCTTCTGAGTGCTTTGTATCAAAAGATGATATTGTTGTTCTACATTGACTGTATATACATCTTTTGAGGCAAGGGTTCTCAAACATGGGGAAGTCTTGATGCCTCTGGGCAATGAAGAAACTCTTATATATGTTCATGACTCTTCTGTATGCACAAAATTTTGTAAGTTCTGAAAACACAAGATTGATGTATCTGCAATCTTCTTATCAGTTTAATTAGAGGATTCTTTCCATTTCATGACTATCACTGTCAGAAGATATCATGAATAATGAGAATGTATATATTCCATAGATTCCTTTATAGCATGGTTGTCAACTCATACATGCATTCTTTCTTTATGTTAGTCACTTGTCTTTAAAAGATGTCATGAAATAAATATTCAAACCTGTCTATATAGAATGGACTGAACCTGCATTTCACCTCTTTCCCTGTAGCATCTTCTTGTTCTATTCTTGCGACTGTCATAGTAGCTGAGGACATCATGCAATTATATGATTTGTCTTCAATAGTAGCTCTTAAGCATCATATAAACAAGGTCTTGACACTCAAAAAGCATGATTGTTGTTTCTTTTTATCTCTACCTGGAGCAGAGTACTTTGAACTCCTGTAGCATACATTCTGTCAAATACTTCTATTAATTGTTCATGTCACTTTATCATATGAGATGAAATTGCTACATGTATCATTTCCATGCATTTAATGTCTTCTATAGCTATATATTCATTCTTGTCTTGTACATGAGACTTGGTTGGCACATGCTCTTGTCTCATACAGTAATATGCAATCACTTCATCATACCTGTACTTGTGACTTATGTTCATTGTGAATAGCTACAGATAGGGATTACTCCGATACTGTTATTGCATTTTTTCAATTGATACTCTGCTTAATCACAAGTCTGTTCTATTACAATTTGTGTGTTTCTGTGACCTCTTAAGGTCTGATCTTATGATATTTGACCTATTTAGATGACTGTAACATGGAATATGATAGCAGAAAGGCATTCCAATGGTGGTAAAAATAAAGAAAAGTACCTTTTCATAGCTGAATTTCTGAATTCTATATATTGACAAGTTGATTCTGAAACACTGATCTCTTTGTGATCTATAATGAGACAAATTGAATATGTCTGATCTGATTGAATCAATCTGCTGTCAAAGTGAACATAGTTTATAGGAGCAACTACTCCTTTTATCTTTATCATGATGACACACTCTTCTGCAGGTTGATTTTATGATGCATGATATATCTTAAATGATGCATCCTGTCTTTCATTCTGATATCCTTTTCAAATGAATAGAAAAGGGAAACATGCTGGGCTCAACCCTTGTGGGAGCCACATTTTCTCCACATGTTTTAATAGCTTCAAATCAGTAACATTACTTTTCCTGTACCTACATAGTGAACAAACAAGTTAGCGTAAAAACATACCTTATGGAGTTGTTTGATCTTCCTCATGATGTTCTAATTTATGGCACATGTCTGATTTGATTCTTTCATATGAAATGCATGATGTGGCAAGTTGACATGTCTATTTGATAAAAGCATATGATAGTGTTAAATATCGGAGCTCTTCTAGGACTTTCCCCAATTTTTTTTTGTAGGTACACTGACATGACTGGAGCTGAAGATGAAGATATGAAGATCAGCCATCAACAAAGGACATCAACCTTGCTTTCAGGAAATGATGGATATTTAATATTCTCATGTGTTCTTTCCATTTCCTTTTATCATCAGATCTATAGCTTGCATATGTCTGCATTGCTCAGTTTAGTCACTCCCACGGTTTGTGTGGGACACATTTAAACACTTCTTTTAAACATCATCGGTTAATTTACCTTATGCACTTGATTTATGTATGTTTATTTTCAATCAATGCATAGGATAGAATAACTGAAACTTGAATGTATGTTCCAAATATGATATGAAATGACAAGTCAAATGAATACCTTTCTTTCTTGCTTTCAATTATGATCATTTGAATAATCAAATTGTCTTATAGCTCTGAAAGATAAAAATAGTTTAGATCAACTATCTCTCATTGACTGTTTGATTTCTTGACATTAAAATTCACTTGTCATGATGGTTTGACAGTCCTGATTGGATTGTTGGATTATCATGACAACTAATCATTGTTTCTTCTTGTCATGACATCAAATATTCACTGATTACAATAACTTAAAAATTTTCTTTTACTCTTTCTAAAACAACTGCAAATTAGGTCAATCTAAATTTAGTGTGAACAAAATTTAGTAACATTTCAGATGACCTCCCAGGGGTGTTTTCCTGCTAAACAACTTAGAACCAGTAGCCTTGCAATTCCATTGGGCACACGAGTCTTCTTCTACCCTGAACTTTGAAAAAGCTTTCTGGAACTCAAACTGATAGATGAAGAGACCTAGTGTCTCAAATTACTGTTTGGAACCTCATTTTTTAATCGTTGGTTTTGTTCATATCATTCACATGTTCTTCGTTCATCGGGTTGATAGAACACCATCGGCGAACACTTAACTTGTTCTACCGACAACATATATTTCATCGATGTTTGCTTGGTCATCAAGTTGATAGAATACTATCGGCGTACCCATGTTGGGCTTACCGATGACATGTGTTTCATCGATGATAGTGGCCATCGGGAATACTTCCTGTATCGGCACAGATGGAAGTAGTATCGCCAATGATCTTTGTCTCGTCGATGATGTGGTTGGCGTGAGTCACTCCAATGGAAGACCATCAGAGTGAGTAGCTTTATCAACTCAGTGGTAATGGTTCTTACCGATGAGCTTGTCATCCCAATGTTCGGCGAAAAGATATTCATCAGCGTAGCGTAAAGTCTTTGGGCCAATGGCAGAGGTCACTCTGATGGTTTGTGCTATCCCGATGAAGCTTGGACTAGCATCGTCGACAACAAAATTGCCGACGATAGTCATACAGTATGTTTGAGTATTTAAACCTGGATGTCTAATGCGAACTGGTGAATGTGGGACTAAAGATCTCACATGAATGTGAACAATTGCGACAGTTGGAAGGCAACGACGCTGGGTCAGTTGATACGAATAGTTAGGGCAGAAGTTAAAAACGGTTTTGCTCTTGAAGACTGTAAATATAAATAGATCTGGTGATGTCATTAATGTTGATGAAGAGATTCAATCATATTGTTCATTTTGTAGATGTATAGTGAAAGTGAACTGTTTGTATGATTTGAGAATCGATACCTGAGCAAGAAGGCTGGTATCTTTATTGTAATCTTTCTAAGCTTACTGTAAATAAAGATTGTCTCTCTTGTGGTGGTGGGTTTTTTACCCGAAAGGGTTTTCCCATGTACATCTGGTGTTGTTCTCTGTTATCTTACATGTTTATTCTGTATTTTCTGGTGTGCTCATCTATGTATTTGAATTAAATGTTACCTGTCTGCATTATCCCCTTTGAATTGACATTAGGGACGTTGTATTCCGCACCTATGCTTTCCTTACAAGTGGTATCAAAGCCTAGCCAGTTGTGTTATCCTTGTTGGTTGGTTGGGTTTTTTGTGTCAGTTCTGTGAGTGGGAGTTCTGTAGATGTCTATTTTATTAAATTAGATGGCAAGTTCATCAGGAAAAATAGACATTGAAAAGTTTAATGGCACAAACTTTGAGTTGTGGAAGCTTAAGGTTGAAGATATGTTGGTCGACAGAGATTTTTGGGTTGCTGTGTCTGGGGTTCAACCTTCAGGCATGAAGCAAGAAGACTGGGACCTGGCAGATAGGAAAGCCAGAGGACTGATAAGATTAAGTTTATCGGATTCTGTTCTATTGAACGTCCATGAGGAGAAGACTGCAAAAAAATTATGGAAGAAGTTGGGAGATATTTACCAGGGCAAGTCCTTGGTGAATAAACTTTTCCTCAGAAAGAAGTTGTATTCTCTGAAGATGGATGAAGGAGCATCTATAGCAGACCATCTGAACACTTTTAATACGATTGTTGCATAGTTGACTTCTGTAGGTGTAAAAATAGAAGAGGAGGACCGTTGTATGCTTCTCTTGTGTTCCTTACCTAACTTATGGGATCATCTTGTGATGGCTATTGGAAGTACAACAACCACATTTAAAACTGAAGAAGTTGTTGCCTCGCTGTTATCTGAAGAGATACAGAGGAAATCTTCTGAGATGGCCAAAGAGGCCCTGTCTGTTTGAGGTAGATCATAGGAAAGAGAGAAGAAGAAGGACAAGAAGTCTAAGTCCAAATCAGAGGGGAGATCGAAATCTCCTGGCAAAAAGTCCAAGGTGAAGTGTTGGAATTGTGGGCAGAAAGGACACATCAGAAAAGACTGCAAAGAGGAGAAAAAGAAGAAGAAGAAGAACTTCTCTGACACCAATTCTTCTTAAGGTGATGTTGATGCCTTCATTGCTGCCTTGGCAACACCTGCATCTGAAGATGTTTGGCTGGTGGATTCAGGAGCATCTTTTCATATGACATCTCACAGAGAATGGTTCACTAAGTATGAACCGTATGTTGGTGGGAAGGTGTTCCTGGCAAGTGATTCGACACTGGAAATTCTTGGCCGAGGAAGAGTCAGAATCTAGTTCTCGGATGGCAGAATAAAGGGAATGAGTGGAGTACTTCACATACCAGGTCTGGCTTGAAATTTACTTTCTATTAGTAAGCTTAATGATGTTGGAGTGCAAGTTACTTTTGTGAATGGTGGCTGTAAGATGACTAGAGGTTCTATTGTACTGGCAAAGGGTGAACGCATTGGAACTTTGTATAGGTTAGATGCTAAACTAGTGTGTTGTAATAATGTCTCTATAAAATCTGAAAAAGCTACTATTGTAACACATGATGCAAACTCTATGGAAGTTAAACTTCCTACAGAGAAAACAATGCTCTGGCATCATAGACTTGGTCACATAGGTGAAAAGGGTTTAAAAACCTTGAAGAACAAAAACCTAGTAGATGGGTTGATTGATTGTAATCTGGAATTCAATTTCTGCGAACATTGCATATATGGAAAACAGAATTGTGTTTCGTTTTACTCTAGTTCTCATAAATCTTCTAATGTTCTGGACTATGTACATTCTGATGTTTTTGGTCCAGTTGATGTTCCTTCTCTGTCTAAATCAAGATACTACGTATCATTTATTGATGATTATTCAAGGAGGGCATTTGTATATTTTTTGAAAAATAAATCAGAAGTGTTCAGTCGGTTTAAAGAATTTAAAAATCTTGTGGAAAATCAGACTGGTAGAAAAATAAAATGTTTGGGAACAGATAATGGTGGTGAATATTGCAATGTAGATTTTGATAAATTTTGTCTTGATCATGGAATAAAAAGGCATAAGACTACACCTTATACTTCACAGCAAAATGGAGTTGCTAAAAGGTTGAATCAATCATTGATGGAGAAAGCAAGAAGTATGTTGAGTTATGCTGGTCTTGAACAAAGGTTCTAGGCTAAGACAGTTGCTACAGCTTGTTACTTGCTGAATCGTTCTCCTACTTTGGCATTAGTTGATAAGACGCCTATGGAAGCATGGTCTGGAAAGAAGCCCTCTCTAAGACATCTTCGTGTCTTTGGCTGTGAGGCATATGCTCATATTCCTGAGGTAAAAAGATCTAAGTTGGATTACAAGGCAGTCAAATGTATCTTTATTGGCTATGGAGTCAGTGTTAAAGGGTACAAGCTTTGGAATCCTGAAACTGAAAAGGTAATTTACAGCAGGAATGTAATGTTCAGAGAGCTGAAACCTTTGGCTATTGATCCTCAGCCGGAGGAGACAGAAGAAAAGAAAGAAAAGAGTGTTGTTAATACTCCTTTGACCCTTTTAAAAGAGGAACAACAAGCACCAAGTGTAGATAATTCAGATGTGAGTTCGAGTAGCTCCGAAGATGCAGATCCAGAGAAAGAAACTGAACCTACACCTCAGCCATTGAGGCGGTCTACACATGAAAGAAGACAACCAGTTAGGTATGGATTTTCAGTACTTGATTCAAGTTGTGCCTATGCTTTGCTTACTGATACTGATGAACCTAGGACTGTGAAAGAAGCTATTAGTTTACCTAATTCAGATTCTTTGTTGGAAGCCATGGATAATGAAATGTCATCGTTGGAGAAAAATGGAACCTAGGATCTGGTGCCCTTGCCTGAAGGTAGAAAACCTGTGGGATGTAAGTGGGTATTTAAAAAGAAATATGGTCCAGATGGTAGTATTGAAAAGTACAAGGCAAGACTGGTTGCTAAGGGGTATTCCCAAAAGGAAGGTATAGATTATAGAGAAATCTTTTCTCTTGTAGCTAAGCTAACATCCATTAGATTTCTGTTGTCACTTGCAGCAGCGTATGACTTTGAAATTGAGCAGATGGATGTGACGACAACATTTCTTCATGGGGACCTTGAAGAAGAAATTTA
Organism: Cunninghamia lanceolata; assembly: GCA_027924645.1. NCBI lineage: Eukaryota > Viridiplantae > Streptophyta > Pinopsida > Cupressales > Cupressaceae > Cunninghamia > Cunninghamia lanceolata. Next base: position 21,077,475 of record BSBN01000280.1, on the reverse strand, counting down.
TATGTCCCAGCCAGAGCATTTTGTGGTAAAAGGTAAAGATCATCTAGTATGTAAACTTAAAAAGTCTCTTTATGGTTTGAAGCAATCTCCTAGAATGTGGTATCAGAAATTTGATACGTATGTTTTATCTTTGGGATATGTGAGATCTAAATCTGATCATTGTGTCTATTATAAAACTGATGGTGATCGGATTCTTATAATTGCACTGTATGTGGATGACATGTTATTCATTGGCAATGGTAAGGGGATGATCTCAGAATTAAAATCTCAGTTGTCCTTGAAATTTGAAATGAAGAATCTGGGGGCAGCGAAGTACATTTTGGGAATGGAAATTAAAAGGGATAAATCTAATAGAAAGCTTTGGCTCAGCCAGAGAAAATATATTACGAATGTTCTTGATAAATTTAATATGTCTGATTGCAAACAGTTAGTTGTTCCAGTTTTGCAGGGAACGAAACTATCTGTTGAAGATTGTCCAGAATCTTTGAATGAAATTGATGACATGAAAAAAGTGCCTTATGCAAGTGTTGTTGGCAGTTTAATGTACGCAATGGTCTGTACCAGGCCAGACATTGCCCAAGAAGTGGGAGTTTTGAGCCAGTTTATGGTGAATCTAAGTAGATCACATTGGGATGCTGTGAAAAGAGTTATGAGGTATTTGAAAGGGACATCTAACCTTGCTATTTGCTATCATGGAAACTCAGTTGGATCTCAGAGATCTATAAGCATTCAGGGATATGTTGATTCTGATTGGGCACGGGACATTAATAGTAGAAGATCCACTAGTGGATATGTATTCACATTAAATGGTGGTGCTATCAGTTGGATGAGCAAGCGGCAGGCTGTAGTTACTTTGTCCACAACAAAGGAAGAGTACATGACAGCTACTCGTGCATGCCAAGAAGCCATTTGGTTGAAGAGGTTGTGTTCTGATGTCGGTTTTGATACAGGGCAGATACAAATTCACTGTGACAGTCAAAGTGCTATATGTTTGGCGAAGAACCCTACATTTCATGCTAGGACAAAACATATTGATGTCCAATATCACTTTGTTCATGATATGGTGGAAGATAGGAAGGTGAAGCTGGAAAAGGTTGACACTTTGGAAAATGTCGCTGATGCCTTAACTAAACCAGTGAGCACAGCCAAGTTCAAATGGTGTTCAGATGCAATGGGTCTTCGGGCCCATAATTCTCAGTAATCGTATGCGGATTAAGAGGTAGCAGTAATCTCTTCGACAAGTGAGAGATTGAAGAGACCTAGTGTCTCAAATTACTATTTGGAACCTCATTTTTTAATCATTGGTTTTGTTCATATCATTCGCATGTTCTTCGTTCATCGGGTTGACAGAACACCATCAGCGAACACTTAACTTGTTCTACCAAACGCATATATTTCACCGATGTTTGCTTGGTCATCGAGTTGACAGAATACTATTGGTGTACCCATGTTGGGCTTACCGATGACATGTGTTTCACTGATGGTAGTGGCCATTGGGAAGACTTCTTGTATCGGTGCAGATGGAAGTAGTATCACTGATGATCTATGTCTCATCGATGATGTGGTCGGCGTGAGTCGCTCCAATGGAAGACCATCAGAGTGAGTAGCTTTATCGGCTTAGTGGTAATGGTTCTTACCAATGAGCCTGTCATCCCGATGTTCAGCAAAAAGATATTCATCGGCACAGCGTAAAGTCTTTGGGCCGATGGCAGAGGTCACTCTGATGGTTTGTGCTATCCTAATGAAGCTTGGACTAGCATCGTCGGCAACAAAATTGTCGACAATAGTCATACAGTATGTTCGAGTATTTAAACCTAGATGTCTAATGCGAACTGGTGAATGTGGGACTAAAGATCTCACATGAATGTGAATAGTTGCGACGGTTGGAAGGCAACAACGCTGGGTTAGTTGATACAAATAGTTAGGGTAGAAGTTAAAAATAGTTTTGCTCTTGAAGACTGTAAATATAAACAGATCTGGTGATGTCGTTGATGTTGATGAAGAGATTCGATCATATTGTTCATTTTGCAGATGTACAGTGAAAGTGAACTATTTGTATGATTTGAGAATCGATACCTAAGCAAGAAGGCTGGTATCTTTATTGTAATCTTTCTAAGCTTACTGTAAATAAAGATTGTCTCTCTTGTGGTGGTGGGTTTTTTACCCGAAAGGGTTTTCCCACGTACGTCTGGTGTTGTTCTCTGTTATCTTACATGTTTATTCTATATTTTCTGGTGTGCTCATCTATGTATTTGAATTAAACGTTACATGTCTGCATTATCCCCTTTGAATTGACATTAGGGAAGTTGTATTCCGCACTTGTGCTTTCTTTACAATAGAAAACTACAGCAGCAACAAAACTAAAACTAAAACTAAACTGGCTTGCTTAAGACAAAGCCATCAACACGTGCAAAAGCACTTCTTGGAAAATGAAATACTGAACTGAAATTCTAATCTATCTTATCATAACCAGCCAAAGATACTGGTCAAACAAATCTGTTAACTAACTTTGTGAAATAACTTCCCTTTTTTATTAAGAAAGGATGTTCTACTAGCTAATTTGCTACTAACATGATATGATTCATAAGGACATACCTTATAGAATGTTGCAAAACTCTCTGAAGAACGAAAACAAACTCACTAATCATCCAAACATGATCACAGCTATTGTTGTTATGGTGTGAATGGATGACCTCATTCTACTATTCTAAGGCTAAAAACTGCTCTGTAGGTATAACAACAATCTGTATCTCTTTATTAAGCTCTTTTTCAATTAAATCTATGATGGGACAACCTCTTGCAATGATAAACTCTTGGTTAAGACTCTTGATATCTTGTTTCAGATCTATTGTTGTATGATCATTTGCAATTGGAAAAGTTAGCTCACATAATTGAAGTGAAAGAATGCTTGCCTCTTTTACTTGATCATGTTGATCACACACTGCTGATTCACATGGTATCATATCATTATCTGTGTTAGAATAAAAATATTCTATAATGCCTGTAAACATGCTCTCATCTAACTGAAAATTCTGCACTAAAACTATATAAATTTCATCCCTTTGTTGTTCCACCTGCACACTTTCCTTGTTGTCCTCAAACTGATCAGCCTCATATTGTTCAAATGCAAAAGGCAAAATATCATAAAGCTGATTTACCTTGTTAAACTCATCATTTATTGACTTAGGCTTTCGATCACTTCAAGAATCCAGCAGAGTGGCAAGCTCCTTACAAGCTGAACAATCAGGATCTTGACAATCAAATATAGAGTTATCTTGAAAAGATTGAATATCTTCAATTAGTTCATCTGGCCGCTTTGAAAATAAATCAGATGTTTTATTTTCCTGGAGAATGTCATTTGATTTAGTTTCATATCCAGCCTGGTAATCTATCATATGATCATGCAAAACAAGATTGTTAGTCTCTAAAATGGGACTATCCTTTTGCTCTTCTAGCTGAACTAAGGCCTCAACCTCATCCTGGTCTTTATGGGCTGGCAGTAGATCATGTTTTGCAGTATCATCTGGCTGTCCTAGATTAGCTAGTAATTTGGGCACTTGTATGATGCCTTCATCTTGATCAACAAAAGAAGGCAGTTGATCAAACAAAGAAATTGAATCCTCTTCTTTGTATGGTTTATTCTCACTCGGAATGTGGGCAATCTGTCTCTGCAATTGAAGATTTTTCCCTTCCAAACTTTGTATCTTGCTTTCATTTATCTTGTGAACAACATTAGAAAACTTTTCAAATGATTCAAAATGTAAAGGATTTGGAGTAACAGTGACCTCTTACTCCACATCATATGCATTATGCTTACTTTAAGATGGGAACACAGTAAAAATAGCAGGAACCTCTTGCTCCACATTTGATATTTCTAATTTGGTGGGACAAGAAGGACTACAAGAAACTTTAGCTACTAGGTTGAAACTTGGAATTTTGATTGGCTTGGGCTCTAAAACCTTTTTCTCTTGTTCAATCTTTTGTTGTTCTAATCGGTAATGCTCCATAGCTGCATGCAATAAATTTACATTCCTAGCTTTCTTCATGATGAGTGGGTTTTCTTAAAAGACAATAGGTCCATCCTTATAAAGGCAAATAGAGATAGGATAATCAGATTCATCTGATAGGGAAACTTGGAGATTTTCTTGAGTTTCTAGCTCCTGAAGTGGCTGGTCATGAGGAATAATAGATTCAAATTGTTCCAACATAGGCTCTATTAATGGTAAAGGGTCTCTAAAGTTTGGGATCTTGACCTCAGGAGGATTAGGAAGCTCATTGTTCTTGAAACTTAGAATTTGATACATACTAACCTCATCCTGAACAGGCTGATTTGGAATGAATGCAGCTGTCTGGATTGCTTGCCTTTGTACTTGTGAAGCAAAACCTCATTTGCTCCTCTTTTGCTGCTATCTCCCTTCTAAGACCTTCTTCAAACTGTATCCTCTGTGCCTCCAACTCTTGCTCATGAAGATAGGCTTGATAATCTAGCTCCTCCTGTTGTTGCTCACATTCTTGCTACCTCTTGAACTCTTCTAGGTTCCTTGTGACTTCAAATAATGTGTCGTTGATGCCACTCATGCTATACTTCATATCCCTAACCTCTTGGGGCTGATTTTGGACATATAAATGCTGATATGAAGGTTGAGCAAGGGTGGGTGGGTGGTAAGAGTACTGTGCATGCTGGTTTCTTTGTAAATCAAAGGAATTAGGGGTAAAAACAGTAGCATGGTTGTTCTGATATGGCTTATAAGATGGAGGATTAGCAATATTTTCATGATATGATGGATGATATGACATGTTCCCATAAAAAGTAGACATGCTTACTCATTCAAAGAGTTGGAAAATAACTAAACCTGATCTTGTTAAAATCTTCTCATAAGTTGCAAAATCTGATCTATAAAACTAGAAAGATAGAGTCGCCAGGTATTTTGAAATAACACCTCTAAAAAGGCTGTATTAACTGTTGATCATACCAAAACAACGGCAAAAATAAGTTCTTTTGAACTGAATATTAGTTCAAACGTCCCACCGGGCGTGCCAAAAAACTGTTGTCGATGAGGATTACACCTTTATGTAAAGTTGTGAAACTCTGCAATCCTTCGAAACATGGGGACAAACTCAGGCTGTGGGTGACCTATAATGAGTTTGAACCTCCAGATTATGGGCTGGTTCCCTTAAAATGTTCAATTTGAAACTATGATTTTTTGATTTGGAAAAGGGTAAGAAGGAATCTTTAAGGTAATAAAACTATAAAATTTTGGTGATGCACCTAGTAATGATGGAAAAATTGCAAATCTGATTCACAATAGACTTTAGAAATCTTAACTACACAATCCACTTTTGACACAATAATCACATAAATGTTTCTAAGGAAGGCTGGAAAAACTATTCTTTATGAAGGAAAAGGATTCTTCACAACATGAAAGAAAGGATTTCAGTAACACAACCTAAGACCTATGATATCAATATGCTTAACACTTGCAAGTAAGAATGAGACAAAATTTTTAAAGGTTTTGATATTTAAACACAATAAAAATTCATCAAATCATTCATACAAGTAGCATCAATGGAAAGGCAAACACTTGATTTCAATGAAAACTAAAGGAAAATATTGCATGAGTAACAAGGAAAATGGAACCTGTAACCTTCTGTAATCTCTATAAAATCTATAATCAATTAGTTACAAAACCTCCTCTCTCAAAGTGTAAAGAGCAAAAATGTAAGAACTCAAAAAATGAGTTACAAAACCTTCTGTCTTTCAATGTGTGAAAGATAAAAGAATGTAAGAACTAGCAAAAACTAAGTTTTGCTTTACAATATATAGTTTGCTCTTTCCAAGAGGCATGAAAAATAGAACTGCAGCTAACTGCCTCTAAAATAAATCCTCCAAAGTGATCCACGAGCAAACCAAGAAATCCCTAAAAATAAGGGTCCAAATTATCACAAATTGAGAAAAAATAGCTCCAAGTTGATCCTCTCCATATGTTTGACGAAGAAGTTGACCAAAAATCCTCAAATCGCACCCCAAATCATGCAAAAAGTCTCCAAATAGCCTCAGCTAACTCAACTCATCTATTTTGCATGATTTTGCATTGCAAAATTGATGTGAGTGAATAATAAAGTAATTAAGTAATAATTACTTTACTATTGGTTACATTTTGTACTACTATTTTTATGATTTTACAACTTGTGAAAAATAATAAAGTAATTTGTAGAATATTACTTTATTATTCATTTACATTGATTTAGTTGTAAAAAACATCCATGATGGATGAAAGAGAAAATAAATACATTATCTCTCTACTTACACTTGCCTAATTTGCATAATTTGATGCAAAAGGGACTTGAGAGAAAACAAAATTCTCCTTATGTCTCCATGCAAGAAAATCTCCTAGTTGCACGATACATGCACTAAGGCAAAAAAAAATATATCACCCTTATTACTCCATTTACAATATCAAGGATAAGAAAAATGCATCACAAAATACCTAGCATAAAAGATACTACTTATTACTCCACATGTAGTAAGGCAAAAATAATATACCCTGCCTTATGTCTTCATGTCTTCCAAAAATACCACTTGTCTTTCTATACAAACACCATCATGCCAAAAATCAACCCTATTCACAATGCCATCCTCTTGCATGCATATCTTGTCTTCACATGTTCTGCCACCTTGCATGATAATAAGGAATCTTGGGATCTTTTGATTATGTTTGCAAAAATGACGAAGGCATAAACTTTGACCATGCATGAGTTTGAGGTATCTCGACCATATATGAAATAAAGGTTTGAAAAAAAAGTTTACAAGGCATAAGCCTTATCTCCTCATGATGCCAACCACCTTTGACTCATTTATTATTTTGTTGTCTTTTGTTTCGGCTCTGCAACTCAATCATGTCGCCGCTAGGGTATGGGTCCCTCTAGTCTATTCCTTCACTTTCTTGGCTTCCCCTAGTCGAAACTTCGGCTTTTCTATGCAAAAGAAGGCATGAACAAGGTGAGCATTGAATTTTTGGTTTCTACTGGCATTTCTCACTTCTTTCTATAGGTTCCCACCTTTCAATGGTTGTGGCCATGAGCCTGTGCATACATTATGTTTTTCTTGACAAATCTTTTGTTTCTCTGTATTTGTCTTGCAACTTGTAACCTATATCTTGAGGTTTTGATACAAAAATAAGGTCACGGCCAGTGTCTTCTTTCTTCTGCAAACAACGAGGTGAGCTTCATATTTCTTCTTCTATTTAGCTTACCCGTGTATAATTCCTTTTTACTGTGACAAAAAGAAGACATGAGTTTTGATCTAGTGAAGTGGGTATCTCATTTTCTTGCAAAAAATGAACTCCCTATTGTAGCCGTGACTGTGTATATATTACTCACTGTAAATACAAAAACTTTGAGGGTTTCAAAAACAAAGACCACTAGGGTTTTATCATTTTGTGTATACAAAACTCCACTAGCCACGGCCATGCATATATATATGACTTTTCTTTTAACTGTAAGTGCAGGATGACACTAGGGTTTGAAAATTTCAGACAAGGGTTTGTTCTTTCTGCACATACAAAGCCTCTATTTTGTTATGGCTATGCTTCATCTGTATGTAGACAAAAAAAAATGTGAAAAATGATGAGGGTTTCTAAAATATGAAACAAGGGTTTCAAATTTTTGGCATAAAAGAGCTCCATTAGCCACGACCATGCCTGTATATGATCTCTCTTTCACTTTCTCCATTGTATATGTAAGAATAACACAAGGGTTTAAAGTTTTCAAACTAGGTATCCTTGCTTTTTGATAAGATACCTACTCTTTGTTATGGCCATGCCTTTATCACATTCTTGTGTTCTTTTACTCTGTAGATGACAAAATGGCATTAGGGTTTGATGAACTCTGAAGAGGGTTTTTACATTTTTAGCACAAAAATTGCTTTCCTGCTCACAGCCATATTTTTTTTCTCTTCTCTGCATACATTTTCCTTCTGAGTACTTTGTATCAAAAGATGATATTGTTATTCTACATTGACTGTATATACCTCTTTTGAGACAAGGGTTCTCAAACATGGGGAAGTCTTGATACCTCTGGGCAATGAAGAAACTCTTATTTCTATTCATGACTCTTCTATATGCACAAAATTTTGTAAGTTTTGAAAACATAAGCTTGATGTATCTGCACTCTTCTTATTAGTTTAGTTAGATGATTCTTTCCATTTCATGATTGTCACTATCAGAAGATATCATGAATAATGAGAATGTATATATTCCATAGATTCCTTTGTAGCATGGCTGTCAGCTCATACATGCATTCTTTCTTTATGTCAGTCACTTGTCTTTAAAATATGTCATGAAATAAATATTCAAACTTGTCTATATAGAATGGACTGAACCTGCATTTCATCTCTTTCCCTTTAGCATCTTCTTGTTCTATTCTTGTGATTGTCACTGTAGCTAAGTACATCATGCAATCATATGATTTGTCTTCAATAGTAGCTCCTAACCATCATATAAACAAGGTCTTGACACTCAAAAAGCATGATTGTTGTTTCTTTTTATCTCTACTTGTAGCAAAGTACTTTGAACTCCTGTAGCATACATTCTGTCAAATACTTCTGTCAATTGTTCATGGCACTTTATCATATGAGATGAAATTGGTACATGTATCCTTTCTCTGCATTTAATGTCTCTATAGCTGTATATTCCTTCTTGTCTTGTACATGGGACTTGGTTGGCACATGCTCTTGTCTCATACAGTAATGTGCAATCACTTGATCATACCTGTACTTGTGAGTTATGTTCATTGTGAACAGCTACAGATAGGGATTAGTTTGATACTGTTATTGCATTTTTTCAATTGATACTCTGTTTAATCACAAGTCTGCCTTCCATTGCAATTTGTGTGTTTTTGTGACCTCTTAAGGTCTGAGCTTATGATATTTGACCTATTTAGATGACTGTAACATGGAATATGATAGCAGAAAGGCATTCCAAGGGTGGTAAAAATAAAGAAAAGTACCTTTTCATAGCTGCATTTCTGAATTCTCTATATTGGCTAGTTGATTCTGAAACACTGATCTCTTTGTGATATGTAATGAGACAAATTGAATATGTCTGATATGATTGAATCAATCTGCTATCAAAGTGAACATAGTTTATAGGAGCAACTGCTCCTTTTATCTTTATCATGATGACACACTCTTCTGCAAGTTGATTTTATGATACATGATATATCTTAAATGATGCATCCTGTCTTTCATTCTGATATCCTTTTCAAATGAATAGAAAAGGGAAACATGCTAGGCTCAACCCTTGTGGGAGCCATATTTTCTCCACATGTTTTAATGTCTTCAAATCAGCAACATCATTTTTCCTGTATCTGCATAGTGAACAAACAAGTTAGCATAAAAACATACCTTATGGAGTTGGTTGATCTTCCTCATGATGTTCTAATTTATGGCACATGTCTGATTTGATTCTTTCATATGAAATGCATGATGTGGCAAGTTGATATGTTTGTTTGATAAAAGCATATGATAGTGTTAAATATCTGGAGCTCTTACAGGACTTTCCCCCAAAAAAAATAATTGGCAGGTACACTGACATGACTGGAGCTGAAGATGAAAATATGAAGATCAGCCATCAACAAAGGACATCAACCTTGCTTTCAGGCAATGATGGATATTTAATATTCTCATGTGTTCTTTCCATTTCCTTTTATCATCATATCTATAGCTTGCATATGTCTGCATTGCTCAATTTCGTCACTCCCACAGTGTGTGTGGGACACATTTAAACACTTATTTTAAACATCATTAGTTAATTTGCCTTATGCACTTGATTTATGTATGTTTCTTTTCAATCCATGCATAGGATAGAATAACTGAAACTTGAATGTATGTTCCAAATATGATATGAAATGACAGTTCAAATGAATACCTTTCTTTCTTGCTTTCAATTATGATCATTTGAATAATCAAATTGTCTTGTAACTCTGAAAGATAAAACAATTTAGATCAACTGTCTCTCATTGACTATTTGATTTCTTGACATTAAAATTCACTTGTCATGATGGTTTGGCAGTCCTGATTGGACTGTTGGATTATCATGATAGCTGATCATTATTTCTTCTTGTCATGACATCAAATATTCACTAATTGCAATAACTGAAAAAATTTCTTTTACTCTTTCTGAAACAATTGCAAATTAGGTCAAACTAAATTTAGTGTGAACAAAATGTAGTAACAGGTATATGCTCTATATAAATTCAGACACTATCTACTATCCACTCCATTTACATTTTACACAAACCATGAACCCCTAAAATATCTACTCAACATACCAATCACACAAGGAACAATAGGTAGATAACTCTTACTATTTTGGGAATTTGATTTTAACATCATGGTAAAACTAGGAAAAAGCAACCAAGGCCCTGACTATTTATCAAGAATAGAAATAGAAGAAATGGACAACATAGAAGTGGACTTACCTGGTGCAAGCCTATTTAGAGTCATTGTGGTGCTAGAGGAACTCAATGATGTGGCAAGCCTACTATCCACTAAACAATTTCTAGAAAACAGTTCCCAAAATGATAAACAGATACTCTTAAGGAAGTCATTACCTTATACACTAATTGAAGGAGAATTGCATATAATTGGAAGAGATGAAATTATTTGCATAGTAGTATTGTTTGAACATGAAAGACAAGATATCCTCCAAATGCACATAAAGGAATTTTCAAAGGACATAACTCAGGGAAAATCACCACAAAAAAAGTTATGTTTTTCGAATTATGGTGGCCTACATTATTTAAGGATGCCACTCTGTATGCCAAACAATGTGACATATGCCAAAGAATAGGAAGACCCACCACAAGAGATGAAATGCCATTGTGGCCAGCGCTAGCCCAAGTACCCTTTGAGAAATGGGCAATAGACTTCATTGGACCTATTGAGCCAACACAATGAACAAAAGATAGATTTATTATCACCAAAATAGAATGTCTTACAAAATGGGTAGAGGTGGAATCAACTACGGACTGTACTACAAAAACCACTACAAGGTTCATATATCAAAATATAATAGCCAGGGTTGGTTGTCCTCTAAGTCTTACTAGTGACCAAGGGAAACACTTTGTCAACAAAGTAATTGTGGGGCTCCTTAGCAATTTCATGATCACTCATAACAAAAGTAGCCCATTCCATCCACAAGCAAATGGAGCCAGTGAAGCCCTAAACAAAATTATAGGCACCGCATTGACAAAAATGGGTAATGGGAACACATCATATTGGGATGTGAAAATTCCAGCAAGCCTATAAAACAACCTATAAAAGATCAACTAAATTTACTCCCTTTGAATAAGTATATGGACTAGATTCCACCCTACCAATGAATTTTATTATACCAAACCTACATATTGCACTTACTCTACGGTTGGATGAAGAGGACTCATTAAAACAAAGACTGGAAGATTTGAACAAATTGGATGAAAACAAACTATTAGTGACATGTAATCAAAGTCTAGAACACAAATGCCAAAAAGCATGGCATGGCAGAAATCTAAGACAAAATATTCAACAAAGGGGACCTTGTACTACTGTATGACAGTAAATTCAAAAGGCAAGGGAAGTTAAAGGTAAGATGGCTAGGCCCATATCACATTGAAGAAATCTTTGATTCCGATGTGGTAAGATTAAAGACACTAGAAGGAAAACTATTAGCGGGATATGTTAATGGTGCAAGATTAAAACTTTATCACAGAACCACTTAGCAAAAAGGGAAAAACAAAAAATTGTATCATATGTATCATATAAAATACAAATCATTAGAAGGAAGCAAGCCGCAGAAAAGTAACAACTACAAAAGCGCACAAAAACAAGAACGGATAAATGCGTTAAATGCAAAATCCCACCATTAAGATTATATAACAAGGCTCAAACCTTCGTTAACACCACTGCATACTGAGAAAAAGTTGTGAGCTCAAACGAAAAGCTTAACATAGTATCTCTGCAAACTAAGCCAAACAAGACCAAATCATAAAGAAAAAATGTTGACTCCTGCTTTGGTTGATATCTCCAACAAGCCACACCTGAAGTACAAGAAATTCCCATACAAGGTGATAGAGGTGGACCTAGATGGTGCATTCGCAAGGGTCCCAAGTGATACTATCTACATAGAAGACATAAGGAAATATATTCACGCACCCCTCATGAAGATTGACCACACCAAGTTTGAATCACTCTAGAGAACCCTGTTCTAACCAAATCAAAGGAAATATATGCCTCAATACCAGGAGATTGAAAAGAAGCTAGATGTTTGGAAGGATTTCCCAGACTTTTTAGTAAAGCACTGGTGGATAAAGAAAATTTTGAGTTGCATTCATGACGAGTATATCTACCTAAACAAACCCTACAAAATAACCAAGCAAGCTATCCAAGTTGTTGCATAGTTGAGCACAACATGGGAGTTGCCTTCCAAGAAGGCTATCAAAAATGATGAAGTCATGGAATTAACAAGAGCAACATACGACCGAGGAGCCCGGATGTAACAAAAATAACAAATCCAGTTGTACGATACGCCACCATGGTTATCGCATACAAGGTCTATTATACAAACAGAGAAGATTTGGCGACTGACACTGCAATCCACACAGCATATCACATGATCATGGAAGGGATATATTTTGATTGTGCGAACTCCTCCAAGAGCAGCTGCTCAAAAATTTTCAACATACAAAGAATACACATTATCAATTCTGGTATTGTATCCTGATCATATGCTTAGCTCTTTATTTTATGAATACTTTACCATCCTACTTGGTAAAAATATGGCAAAACAAATAGTCCATTGCCGCACAAATAAATACACATGTTCACCAATTCAAGGACACCACATCATACACCACTGCATGTTGAGGTTTCTTCAAATCACTTCAACAACAAATGTAAAACAGTGACCGCATATCATATGACATGGTCCAAAAGTATGCAAAGGATATTGTATTCCTAGTAGATAAGGATTACACATTAATGTAGGTGGTAAAACCTAGGGTTTCATGGATCCCTCAACTATTGTATGAAATAAGTGATGAGTTGATAAAGTCATATGCAAAGAATCTGTTGAAACAACCAAAGGATGCAAATGCAAAAAGGTTTGGCACATATAAAGAATTCATAGACAAACAAAGTAAAAAGAGTGTGGAAGAAGATGTGAAGAAGCATAAAGAAAAATTGCATAAAAAATGGGACATTCCAAAGCACGAAACGCCACAAGAAAGTTCATCTACACTTCAAGTACAGAGATTAGAGAGATTGAATTTGGGTCTCCAGGGTCATAAGCAACAATTGAACAAAGCACATCAACACAAACAACTTCAATAACTCCTCCGTTGCAAGCACAACAAATAGACCCATCAATTGAGGAGGTCTCAAAAATATTAAAACAATTAAGTTCATAGAAGAAAAAGCCAAGACAAAAGCAAGGGGTAAAAAGAAACATAATCAAAATGTCAAGCATAGAACCTAAGCAAGAGGAACAAGAAATTCAATAGCCACAAAAAAAAGAAGAATGACAAGGCAAACCAAATAGGCATCAATAGAAATACAAGCAATGGAGGAAGAAGAAGCAAAAAAGGAAGACATCGTGAATGTAGACCTCCTCACAAGTGCCCTAAATAATATTGTATGCCATTTCCTTTGTAGGCAGATTGGGTAAATGAGACATGAGAAGAATGGGAGAAGGATAGGGATACTCAAACTCTTCATTGAGAAACTCCAAAAAGATTCAAGTGTGTCAGATAAATTTGCATGGAAAGGAAATGCTTTATGATACAAGGATAGGTTGTACCTACTTAAGTTTAGGGTGTTGGTAGAATTACATGCTTCTCCAATAGGTGGGCACTCAAATTCTTCAAGACATCACAGAATCAAGCAAGATTTCTTTTGGAATGGGCTCAAAGAGGATGCTTAGAAATTTGTAACAGAATGCATGGTCTGCCAACAAAATAAAGGGGAGACGATTAAGACTCCAGGTCTTCTACAACATTTATCTATTCTGAGTTAGAGATGGAAGAAGGTATCCATGGATTTCATCACAAGTTTGCCCGGTTTTGAAGGAAAAATGTTATCATGGTGGTTGTGAATCGTCTCGCCAAATATGCACATTTTTGTGCTTTGTCACACCCATTTGTATCAAGCATTGTAACAACAACCTTTATGAATACTATTCAAAAACTACATGAAACTCCAAAAGTCATAGTAAGTGATCATGATCCTATATTTACAAGTAATTTTTGGACCGACTTATTTTCATGTTTGGGCACTCAGTTTGCTCATAGTTCATCATATCATCCACAATTTGATGGATAGACTAAGGTGGTCAACAAATGCTTGGAGGGTTATCTTTGATGTTTTGCTTCAAATAAACATGAGAGATGGGTGCAATGGCTACCACTAGCAAAATGGTGGTATAAAACTTCTTTCCATGCTTCATCTAAAATGTCTCCATTTTTAGCACCATATGGTACCAGCCACCATCAATCACCTCTTCCTTGCAAGCACACCCAAAGGTTTGAACAATTGAAGAACACGTTTAGCATCAACAAGAGGTATTTGCTAGTCTCAAGGAGAACTTGGCAATGGTACAAAAAAGAATGAAGCAACAAGTTGATCTACATCGCAATGAAAGGACCTTTGAAGTAGGAGATTGGATCTTTATGCAATTACAACCATACAAGCAAATGTCACTAAAACAACAAAAGAAGGATAACAAGCTTGCACCCAAGCATTATGGTTCTTATAAGGTGTTGTAGAGGATTGGCAATGTAGCATATAAATTGGAGTTACCTATGTCAACAAAAAGACATCCAGTGTTCCATGCTTCATGCTTGAAGAAAGTTATCGGACAAAGGTTGCAACACAAACTGAGTTACCAGAGCTTGTTGAGGAGGGCAGAATAATTTTGGATCTTGAGAGAATTCTTCAAACATGCACTAAGTGGTTGTGATCTGGGCAATCACTGAGTATTTGATCAAATCGAAGAACTCTCCTGTCAAAGATGCTACATGGGAAAATAAGGATTTTGTGCAAAAATATCCACAATTGATCAACACTGAAGACAACACTTCTCTAAAGTGGGGGCCATGCTACGCCGTTAATCCTTTAGTGTGCATAGGGTTATGAGTAGTTGGCTTGTGACTACCTTAACTCTTAATTAAGTTATATGATCATTAATATAATCTTATATAGGTAGTTAAGTCAACCTGGGTGGCATCCAAGGCATAAGTAGGATATATATAGGAGATAGTGATTAGTTTATAATCATCATATTGCAAATTGTGTTCTTACTGGAGATATTTGGAGGTTTGCCCCCTCGAAGTAGCTTATTGTTCTCAAGTATTATCAAATTTTTTGCAACATAATTCCTATTATATTCTTCTCTTGTGCAAGTTATTTCATTACAAATCAACCCAAAAAATCATAACATGAAGTGTTAGCTAATCAAAAGTTCGTGTCTATTGGAATGGTAATGTAGATAGTATGAGCTTTTCTACATGCATATCATTCAAGGGTAGGAATGCTTCCTTTGTGCTACCTTTTTATTGACAAAGAGCAATTCATTGTAAGCAAGTGCAGTGAGTATAAGACCATTTCTACCTCATGTTTTTGCAGACTGATTGCTTGATTGCAATTTCTTAGTTTGGAATGCCCATTTATGAGCTATTGTAATTATTAGCATTAGAACTGCTTCATTGTCCATCATTTGAATGAAAATACCGTACTGGCCACATTTTCCCTTCAATACAAACTTTAAAATGCGCCAAGTATAAGATCATTTTCTACCACGTCTTTATACAGACTGATAGCTCAAATGTAAAGACCATTTTCTACCACATATGTACGCACACTAAATAGCTTGAATGCAATTACTTAGTCTGGAATGTCCATCCATGTGCTATTGCATGTATTAGCATTGGAACTGCTTCCTTGTTCACCATTTGAATGAAAGTGTTGTACTAACCACATTTTCCCTTCAATACAAACTTCAAAGCGCACCGAGTATAAGACCATTTTCTACCACATCTTCCTGCAGACTGATAGCTTGAATGCAATTGTTTAGTCTAGAATGCCCATCTACGAGTTATTGTAAGTTTGAGCATTAGAGCTGTTTCCTTTTGAATGAAAATTTCATACTAACCACATTTTCCCAATTCAAACTTCAAAGCCCTGTAAGCAAACCGCTTTCTGTTATTTTGTAGCTAAAAGACTATTTACTTTCATTTATCTGTACAGCCATGATGCCTCATGCAGATTCCAAGACCTGGAATACCCATGAAGCAGTAAGTTATGAGTGATTGCATCTGCAAGTGGATTCTTCTCCAGCACCTGATATGCTGATTATATAAACTTTCCATTTTCTGCATCCTACCTTCCTGCAAAGCTTGTTCATCAATCAATGGAATGTAATTACAGTCATGCCTTAGCTCAAGGCCTTTCTTTTCCATCTTAAAAAGGCATACTCATCAATCGTTGAGTAAGAATACCCTCATTGAGAACTCATTTCCAAGGATCTTCTGCTTCCAACATCTTGTTTTCCCTGTGAAGCCCACTTATAATAGACTCGTTTAGCATTATGCAATTTCTCTGCATTTCTTTCTTCAACCTGAAAGCTTCGTCCATGTTACCTAATGTAGAGTGCCCACCAATCAAATTGTTGTACACTTGTACATTCGGTGAAATACTTATATCCATCATCTCTTTCAAAAGGTCCTCAGCTTCACCCATCCTGCCTTCTTTACACAATCCATTTATCAATGCACCATATGTCACAACATTAGGTGCAACGCCCTTTACCCGCATCTCTTCACGCAGGTTGAAGCCTTTCCAGCTATGGCCATCCTAGGCATATCCATCAATCAATGTACTATATGTGAAAGTATCAGGAACCAAACCCACTATGCACATCTCTTTTAGAAGATTTTCAGCCTCTTTAAGCATAAGTTTCCTGCAAAACCCCTTGATTAGAGTATTGTACGTAACGGCACTAGGCGAGATACCTCTTGTTCCCATTTCCTGATATAACCCAAGAGCTTCTTCAGTATTCCCCGCCTCAATATACCCATCCATCAGAATATTATAAACAAATTCATCTGGATTCAACCCTTTTCGAATCATTTCATTCAAGATCCCTTCTGCTTCCCTCATTTTACCCTGCTTGCAGAGTGCATCCACCAAAACATCACGAGTAAAAGCACTTATTTCAACACCCATTCTTATCATTTCACTGTGCAACACCAGAGCCCTATGGATATCTCCATGTCTTGAATGCCCATCAATCAATATGCTGTAACTAACATTGTCTGGTTCCAATTTCTGCTCCTGCATTTCAATGAGAAGCTCTCTGGCTTGCTCTAAGCTACCACATTTGCAAAGCCCATTGATCAAGGAATTGTAGGTAACCAAATTAGGCCTCAGACCTTGTTTGAACATAAGCTTCTTTATATCAAATGCCTCTTCTAGATCCCCGCATTTACAATAACATTCAATCAGAGTATTATAGCTAATATGATTAGGAACCAAACCCCTGTCTAACATTTCTGCAAAAAGCTTACCAAGTATACGACCATTTTCTACCACATCTTCATGCAGACTGATAACTTGAATGCAATTTTTTAGTCTAGAATGCCCATCTACGAGTTATTGTAAGTATGAGCATTAGAGCTGTTTCCTTTTGAATGAAAATTTCATACTAACCACATTTTCCCTTCAATTCAAACTTCAAAGCCCTGTAAGCAAACCACTTTCTGTTATTTTGTAGCCAAAAGACTATTTACTTTCATTTATCTGTACAGCCGTGATGCCTCATGCAGATTCCAAGACCTGGAATACCCATGAAGCAGTAAGTTATGAGTGATTGCATCTGCAAGTGGATTCTTCTCCAGCACCTGATAGGCTGATTTTATAAACTTTCCATTTTCTGCATCCTACCTTCCTGCAAAGCTTGTTCATCAATCAATGGAAAGTAATTACAGTCATGCCTTAGCTCAAGGCCTTTCTTTTCCATCTTAAAAAGGCATACTCATCAATCGTTGAGTAAGAATACCCTCATTGAGAACTCATTTCCAAGGATCTTCTGCTTCCAACATCTTGTTTTCCCTGTGAAGCCCACTTATAATAGACTCGTTTAGCATTATGCAATTTCTCTGCATTTCTTTCTCCAACCTGAAAGCTTCGTCCATGTTACCTAATGTAGAGTGCCCACCAATCAAATTGTTGTACACTTGTACATTCGGTGAAATACTTCTATCCATCATCTTTTTCAAAAGATCCTCAGCTTCACCCATCCTGCCTTCTTTACACAATCCATTTATCAATGCACCATATGTCACAACATTAGGTGCAACGCCCTTTACCTGCATCTCTTCAAGCAGGTTGAAGCCTTTCCAGATATCGCCATCCTTGGCATATCCATCAATCAACGTATTATATGTGAAAGTATCAGGAACCAAACCCACTATGCACATCTCTTTTAGAAGATTTTCAGCCTCTTTAAGCATAAGTTTCCTGCAAAACCCCTTGATTAGAGTATTGTACGTAACGGCACTAGGCGAGATACCTCTTGTTCCCATATCCTGATATAACCCAAGAGCTTCTTCAGTATTCCCCGCCTCGATATACCCATCCATCAGAATATTATAAACAAATTCATCTGGATTCAACCCTTTTCGAATCATTTCATTCAAAATCCCTTCTGCTTCCCTCATTTTACCCTGCTTGCAGAGTGCATTCACCAAAACATCATAAGTAAAAGCACTTATTTCAACACCCATTCTTATCATTTCACTGTGCAACACCAGAACCCCATGGATATCTCCATGTCTTGAATGCCCATCAATCAATATGCTGTAACTAACATTGTCTGGTTCCAATTTCTGCTCCTGCATTTCAATGAGAAGCTCTCTGGCTTGCTCTAAGCTACCACATTTACAAAGCCCATTGATCAAGGAATTGTAGGTAACCAAATTAGGCCTCAGACCTTGTTTGACCATAAGCTTCTTTATATCAAAGGCCTCTTCTAGATCCCCACATTTACAATAACCATCAATCAGAGTATTATAGCTAATATGATTAGGAACCAAACCCCTGTCTAACATTTCCGCAAAAAGCTTACCTGCATGTTCCATCTGTTTCCTTTTGCAGAACCCATTGATAATGACATTATAAGAAAAAGCATCAGGCTGGCAGCCCATTTCCTCCATTAAAGAAAGCAACTCAACAGCATTATCTAATTGCCCTTCTTTAGAAAAGGCCTGAATCACTTTATTAAAACTAAAAACATTAGGACTAATACCCATAGACTTCATCTCAGAGAAAATTTCCCAAGCCCTATCAGACTGCCTAGACACAACCACAGCTTCAAGAAGAAAATTACAGGAGGAAAGAAAAGGCACTATACCATGATTTTTCATAAGGTAGAAGGTTTCTGCTGCCTCTGAGACCATCTTGGCTTCCACATAGGCCTTCATCACCAAGTTAAAAACTGCTGGATTTGATTGAGAAGCAAGCCTGAATGTTTTAAATAGAATATGCGGGGTTGTATTGCAGGTCTTGAGCAGGACAAGTGACCTTATTGCAGATTGTGCAGGGACCCACCTTTTTTGTTGCAGCAACCCATATACTTGTTGAATTATTTCTTCTTCTAGTAAATACTGATGGGTAGTAGAGCTGCCGATTTTTCTTGTGAAATTGAACCTCACTGGTACCCAGTTTGCAGAACAAGAGGATGTGGGTTCCCATCCTTTGCATCTGCTTTGGATCGTTCTGTGGCTTGTAATGATTTTGATTGCATGAATACACAAAGGGTATAGTGGTTTTCTCTTGTTATGCATCGTGGGTTTTTTCTGCTGATGCTTGTGCTATCTAGCAGCATATTTTTTTATAAGGTTCACTGATTCATGATTTTGATCATGCGACTGCTTTACCTATTCGGAATAGCTCGAGGGTTTCACCTGAATGCGTTTATTTATGTAATTTTTCGTTTTTAATGATTACTATATTTTTTAAAAAATATGGCTAGTACACTTTTCATATTAAAATGATTATTATTTTGATGGGAAGTTAAACTCAAAAATAATTATTATTATTATTGTTCTAGGGTTTTGGGCCTGGTGGTGAACTCTTTGAATAAACCCAACAGCGATCAAGTGAGGATTGTGCCCCCAACAACTTTGGTGCAAGGGATACCCTCCATTAAAAAAGAAAAAGATAATTTTTTTAGGAATCCTAATGAGAGGGTAAGATGTGGTTGGCTTGTACAAATTTATAGTTTGGTTTTTACATCATTTTAGGATTTATTGTTTGGCTACTTAAAAGAATAGCTTAGATTTTTTTTGCATTTTTTTTGTTTTTAGTTCTACTTTTTGGATGGATTAAGGTTATTAATATGGTTCTTTTTTTATTTTCTATAATTTTAGTTACAAATGATAGAGGGAATAGCCCTTAAGAGCATGGAAGTTTGTGTGCAAGGTATGCAATGAGGTATTGATTTGGAGTACCTATTGATGTTTGTTTATTTGTTAATGTTATAGACTTAGTTTGTCAAGTTGGTATAAAAATTTTAGTCTAGTTGCTTCTTATGTTGGTCATATCCCTTTAGAACACTCTCTTACTACCTGGGTTAAGCATTCATGGGAACCCTGTGGCATCAAGTTAATAGGTGTCGTAACCTTGTTAAAGGATTTTTCTTATTTTTTTCAAAGAATCCACGTGTTGGTTCATGTGAAACACCCTCTTGGTGTTATCGCATTAGACCTACAATTTCAAAGTCTCTAAACAAGCCTCGCTCAAAGTCCTCATCTAGGTTGAGCTTCTAGGTCTCCCGATCCATTTTTAAGCTTTCCTAGAACAAATTATTAGCTTGTGAAATGTTTTATATGTCATGATCCAAATAGGTTTTATTTTGCTCATCCCCACCGTAGGGTTTATATAGAGGCGGACCTCACTGTTGACCATAAAGAGTCTGGAAATTTAGGCTAGGTCTCTTTGCTTTTCGTAGAAGGTGACCTACATCAACTTGCTTGATATTTGTTTTCAATGCCAAATTTGAATAAGATCAAATGATGTCCTCTTATGCCATGTTTGGCCCTTAAGCACGTTGTTGAGACCCTAATGCCCTCTACTAATGATGAGGGTTGGATTAATATAGGAGGGAAGAAACCCTCAACTTCAAAACTCATCAACTTAGCGACTCAATTCCTTCAACTAAAACCCAGTGCATATGTTTGACTCAATTCTCCCCTCTAATGGTAATCTTTAGCCATACTATATGATAATCCTCAACCACACCATCTGACTGGGTACAAGAACATGGACCTCGTAAACTAATTAACGAGGTTTGTGTACCTTTCTAAGATATAGTTGAATGTGATGTAACAACCTTGGATTGCTTAGATCTTTTTCATTGGATGCCCATTCTAATATGAAAGAAGTATAATTTATAATAGATGGCTAAACACCTACAAGATACAAAAAGATGGTAAGGTGTATAAGATTACTTCTGTTTCAAGCCCTAAATCATATTTTATTTTAGGTAAGCCTACTGTAAATTAGGTAATCTTATCAAAATACCTGGCACTCTGTATCATCCACCAAGCTAAGGAGGATAACCAAAGTAAGATGCCACCCCCTACTATGAGAAATTTAGTCAAGAGTTACTCAATTTTTTTTGAAGAACCAAAAGGGTTGCCACCTTTCAAAGCTATCAATCATTTTATTGATTTGATTTCTAGATCTTCCTTACCAAATTTCCCAACATAAATCCTCTCACAAATTGTCTCTCATAGATTGAAAGTGTAGAAATAACTAAGTGGATCCAAAAGCTTTTAGAAGAAGGCAAGGTACAACCCAATACCTCTCCTTGTGAATCTCCAACTTTTATCATCACTAATAAGAAGGATGAATGGAGGATGTTCTGACTTTAGAGCTTGAAATAAAATCACTATAAAGAAAATATATTTGATGCCCAAGATTGATGACCTTCTTGATCATCTCAAGGGGGATTGATATTTCAGTATGATCAATCTAACTTCAAGCTATGCATGGATCCTATTGATTGTTGGAAATTTGATTTCAAAACTAAATCTAGGCTTTATAAATGGTTGGTGATGCACTTTGGGCTCAATAATGCTCCTACAACATTTATGGGACTCATCAAAGATATCTTTTTACCTCACTTAGGACAATTCATCATTGTGTATTTGGATGATATTCATGTGTTTAGTAAGAGTTTGGAGGAGCATATTCAACCTGTTTACACTACCTTAGAACTCATTTGATAACACTATCTTTAAGCTAAGATAAAGAAGTCCTTTGGTCAACATCCTATCAATTTTTTTGGGTTTTTTTATTGATCAAAATGGGGTACGTGCAAACCCTGAGAAGTTGAAAGTTCTAAAAATTTGACTTGTTCCTACCCATGTTGCAAAACTGAAGAGTTTCCTAGGTGGCATGAACTATTATAGAAAATTCATTAGGAGTTTTTCATATATTGCTTAACCACTTCACCAACTATTCAACTAAAAAAATATCCATGGGATGCAACAATAGATCAAGCATTCCAACAAATTAAAGAAGAATTGTGCTTAGATCTAGTACTAGTCCTTCCAAATCTTTAACAACCCTTTGAAATTGAGATAGATGCCTCCAATTATGCTATAGGAGTTGTTCTTAAACAAGTAGGACACCTTGTAGCCTATCATTCTAAATGACTATCAACAACTGAGATCAATTACAACACCTACAATAAGGATTTATATGCTTTGGTTCAAGCCTTGAAGCAATGGATGCATTATATTCTTGGTAGGGAAATAATTCTTCATACTAATCATCAACCCCTTATGTTTTTGAATTGATAATCCAAGATTCAAGAGTAACGCCATCTAAAATTGGCCTCATATATTCAACAATTCCACTTAGACAATAAATATAAAAAGGGCACTAAATAGTAGCTACACGTACACATAAATAACACATACATATGAACTATTGCTGACCACAAATGCAAGTTCCTATTGCCAACGAATGAAATGTGGCATTTTCCCCTTGCATCATATGCCACCTTTACATTGGCAGCTTGTGAAGCTAATTCCCTACTCACCAAAGTGTGATATGACTATTGATCTTTCCATGGAAAATTCATCAATGGTCCTATTTAAAAGTTGTTCAAAATGATTAACCAAAAGAGGAGCACACCATTAATGAACAATCTTCACATTGTGTGAATTAATTACCCTTTTTGGATCATTTAATTGTACCCTAATTCACAATTCAAATGAATGCAGATCACAAAAAATATTTATTCAGGTCATTTATTCCATTAGTTATCCAACCCAGCAAAAAATGATCCAGTAGTTCAAAAACTATGAATACACCATTACTATTTGTAGAATAGAGGATTTTAGAGCCTGTAAAGTGATAAATCCTATTACAACCAACTAGGTAAGTTGTTCAACCCTTTTTGTGTAAACTTTCATTCTTTCTCCAATGTAATTTTTAGTTTGAGGGGTAGAATTGTGGCCTATTGTTCCTAGAAGAACTAAGAGTTATTCATTTTCACTTGAACTAGGGTTTTTGTTTTGAAGTATGATTATTGATAACCTTAGTGAAACCCTAAACCATATTTACAATGTCTACCAAATCATTGAAGAGGCTATCTCCTCAAGATTTAAATGACCAATTTCTCGAGAGGCCCAAGAAGTTTAAGAAACCATTAGGAAAAGGGGATTTGACTGATCACTTACAAGATGCAACAACATATATTAGGGAGGTTGACATCCCTAGTACAGGGTGGGACTTGTTTGAGTACTTCTTCAATAAATCATTTTAGCCCATACCTATGAATAAACCTACTTGGCAAAGTTGGTGGTCCCCAATTATTTCTTGATAATAACCACTTTAAACCTAAACCCTAATGCCAACCAGAAGATTAATCTTGCAAAATTATCCACTAAGTTAGTGTAAAACATGGCTCCCTAACCACAAACTTGAAGAAAACAAAAATTTAAGGTTTCTGGAGCCACTTCTAAAGGATGAACTAGAGCCCTTTGACATCGACAAATTTGAAGGGTATTTTAGGCTAACATACTAGGCACTGTGTCAGGTTATGGGCATTAGTTATAAACAATAAATTCAAATTGGTATGATGATGCTTGTAGTATATATCAATAATTCTCATGTGAATATAATTTTTTACTATGGAACACTTATGACAAAGAATTTGCATAAAAAATGGTGAATTTTAGGAAGAGTGACCCACCTCATACTTTTAGGTGGTATTCAGTTCTATGCCACATCCTATTACATGTCTTTTTTGGTGAATGGGACAAAGCATTAGATGACTATCTTGTATCAAATTTGGTTCCTAAGAGACACATATTACCAGTTCAAATACAAAACATGCATATGGACATGCATTGTGCATCTACCAAGTATTGCATCTTTGAGTATTTCTTTGTTAGTCCTATTCTAAATAGGCTTGGGTATCAAAGGAGGAGATTTTCTAAACAATTCATCAAATTCTTTAGACCCTTGCATTTGTCCTAGAAACTAAAGTGAATCATAACTAGGGTAATTGGTTATACCACTACAACTATACTATCATAAGGGTGTATGGTGTTCCAGTGACACATCATAATTTGCCCATGTTTGTATCAAATAGAGTTGCCATTCTGGAAACCATGTGGCAATTATATGAAGTCGACAAGTTCCATTTTAAGCAACATAAAAAGGATGATTTCTACCTTCCCAAATTAGAGAGGCGATTTCACCATCCTAGGGAAAGAAGGATATGAAATTCTTATAGGGATGATAAGAGCTTATGGAATGAAAGTTGATGAAAAGAGAAATTATGACCCTAAAAGTTTCATTGATAGTTTGAGGAGGAGTGTGGGTATATTAGGATTTGAACACGAATATCTTGAATTGGAAGAGTTAATAAGAAAATTCATCACAAAGGTTGAGAGGCATACAAGAAGAGAGAACATGGGAAAGGTAGTAATAGAAAAAATGAGAAGAAAGTTGAATGACCTTCAATACAAAGGTGATTTCCATGACATGAAAAACTTAGTGGAAAGACTTAAATCCTTATTGAAAAATGAAAACACCTTGGAGATAATGCCACCAAGATTAAAAACCTCAAGACATAGAGTCCCTACTCCAACAAAGGAAATAGTAACAAGATTAAGAAGAAGAGACACCTATTTCCAAAGATGCTCCTAATAGTGCCTCACCATTAAGTCTCCCAATTGTTACTAACCAAATGGATGTGGAAAAGGCTCATGTACAACCACAAGTGGATTACATGTCAAAACTAAGAAAACTGGTGAATAATTCTAGAAGGTCCCAGAGAAGTATGCAATTTGGCATCCCTTCCAAGACAAGAAATCTATGATGATCAAGAGGCACAAGCTCAACAATTGATTTTTGTCCTTGAGAATGATCATGCTATGTGGGATGTAAGAAAAAGGGCATATGAGGAGTTTCTATTAGATGATGAGTTTGTAAGAGCTAAAGGATTTAAGCTACTAGTCTTGAGAATGAAGCTCAAATTTGAGATGGAAAACAAGCAACTTGGTGAGAAGGCAAGTCTTATTCTTGATGAGAAATCTAATGCTCAAAGCATGGTGAAGGAATTTGACATGGAGGTGGATAAGATCACCCCTAAACACAGAAGACAAATCGTGCAAGATAGTGGTTGTCTCTTGTTGCCTAGATGGGATATTGCCTCAACCATTGCCTTGATACCATACAGAGAGACAATGGGTTTGAAGACATTTTTGAAAATGTGGAGTAAGCCAAGAAATTCTATTTTGGCTCTAAGTTTCATCCTAAGTTTGAAACCTTGGTAATATGGGCCATTGCTTCTAAATTTAATAAACCCTATGTCTATCAAAATCCATAAGAACTAAGTGGGAAACTAATAGTTAGAAGAGTGGGAGATACTTCCGCCTCAAAGGTTGCAGCTTTTGTTGTAAACACAACTATGTTTACTGAAGCAACTACCAAGAAATTATAGGTCAATTATGACAAGCTACAAGAAGTGCGTGTAAACTATTAAATGAAATCAAAAAGGAAATGGAAGCTCTTGAGAATTTAAAGCTTCAAATAGATGGGCAATCTCTAAAACCTCTCAGAAGCCCCTCTAATTAACTACAAGGTAATGATGCACTACTCAAAGAAAATTGGTGAATTAAGAGAGTAGTTGCATGCATATAAGGAGTCAGAGTGTATTCAAGAAAAAATATTGGGATGATATGGAGTTGTTAATAAATGGCACTTTTAGAGAGAGGGTTCAAAATTTGACAAGGATGCTTGATGTGGGATGAGAATACTATAATAATGTTCAAAGAGCCACTAGTCATGTGCAAGAGAATGTACCTACATGGATAGAGATATGTGGTAAATGGCTTCCTAGGATCTCAATAATGAAAACACTTTACAAGAATTCCAAACATTATCTAGCTTGTCTTAAATTGGGATACAACCTATCTTTAAGGCTTCTAAACTTGAGTAATGTCTCTACATTCATGAGTAGAATATTAGTTGTCCTTAAGGAAAAGGAAAAAGATTTTAGTGCATTAGTAGACCAAGGACTATCTCCTTTATAGGAAACTGATAGCCAAATAAAACCTCTAGAAACATGGAAAAATTAATTTGTTCAAATAGTGGCATAGTTTGTAAATCTCCTATTTGAAGATGAGAGATTTGATCCTACCCTATGCAACCTAAAATTGTATACAATTATCAAGCTAGAGGAATGGATGGATAGTTTTGTTAGGAATTCAAGTGTTGGGAAAGGTGTCTCAACCTTGTTCCTAATGTTAAGATTACAAAAAGTGTGATTTCTAAGTTATAAAATAGATAAACTTAATTTATAGGCTATAGAGTTGGTTTTTGGCCAAAATAAAAATTTTGGGTTCTTTAGCACTAGTTCCCCTCAAAGATAAAAATAAATTTTCCTCTAGCTACCAATCATTGCCTCCCTATAATGTGTTTTCTACTTGAGGGGAAGCCATTATTGCCTTATTCTCTATAGATTGAATGCAAGCCTAAAGTTTATTAATCAATTAATGGGCATTCTTCAATGCATCCTTTAGATCCATGTGTCCCTTTAGTCTCATGTTGAAGTCATCCTATAGCTTCTTAGTAGTATCTTCAAAAAATTGGTTAGTATGAACAACCAATGAAGTTGTTGTTAGCTGCCGTTGCACCAAAAGATCAACATTTTAATGCCTGTTACAACCACTTGACTTAACAAGCATGGGAGGCGGTTAAGCCCTTGTCACAAACCACCGCAACACTGCGCTGAACAAGGAGACCAAGGGCCACACATTGCAATAATCCCCCCCAGCACAAGCGTGGGGTTTGAACCCATGACCTTGGCTCTGATACCAATTGTTAGCTGCCGTTGCACCAAAAGATCAACCTTTTAATGCCCAATACAACCACTTGACTTAACAAGCATGGGAGGCGGTTAAGCTCTTGTCGCAAACCACCGCAGCGCTGCGCTGAACAAGGAGACCAAGGGCCACACCTTGCAGCAGTTGCATCTAGGGTTGGTATTTCTCCCATTCTTTTCATAAATAATTACCTAGTAAGCCCTTGAGGTTCATAATCAAACTTTGTTTTATCATGTTTAGGGGCTAGGGCCCATATGGCTAGAGTTTTCAAGTCTAGATTATAGGCTAGTCTAGAGTAAAAAAATATCTCATCAAGATTGTTGAATACAATATCTTCTCCACTTCACCTTCTGATTGTGTCAAATAACAATGTCCCTACCTAGTAGTGATAGACACCCACTCTCTTGAAATGACCTTCTCCCTTGCTCAAGAGGCATTCCTTCAATGTTTGCTTCAAAGGATCTTCTTGTAGGTTCATTATTTTCACCCTAACCCTCATCATTAATATAAATATTTTGAATTCTCTAGTTTTAATGAATGCATCATCTACAAGAAATTCATCACAATCCCTATGCCTAACATATTTAACATCTTATATATCTTCAAATAAATACAACATTATTGGTGCACTAGAAGAAATCATTTATAGTCATATCTAATGAAGAGGGGATGCAATTGTAGCAAGAATGGGATCATCTAGTCTCCAAATAATTCATTGTTCTCATAACTAACAAGATGTGGCACTTGGGATTGAACTCATTTTATTGCACTTGCTTATGCATGTGAGGATGACACCAAAGGTGACGTTGCCTTGGGAGGATTTACCTACTTATATTTTTAAGGGCAATGATATTGTTGATGGAGAAGCCTTCTAGTCCTTTCTTCCTCAAACTTCCTGGAGGGTTGTGTTACATAACATTTTCCTTCTTTGCATCTCTACTCTAGTCTAGGAAGCCTTCTACAAACAAAGTCTTCAAGGAATGTCAAGCTTCAAAGTTGTAATCAAAGTATCCATGATCAAACATAGTAAGAGTAGGACCAACACAAGAGAGAGGTCTCATATCTCCTTCTTCTTTGAGCTCTACTAGGATCAAAGGGGTATTCATTTGTAAATCCTTCAAAGGTTGAGTCAAAGTTAAGATCTTTTTAGCAGACTATGCAATTGAGACCACCTAAATTGATCAAGTCTTCTAAAACTATCTACTAGCTAAGTCAAGCCCTTATGACACAATTTTAGACTCAATTTCTCTATCACTAACTTGAATTATGTTGGACCTTAGAAGATAATGGAAGGATTATAATATGCAGAAATGCAAATCCACATTCCCATGTAATGAAACAACTTGCACAAGAGAAGAATATAATAGGAAATATGCTAAACGAGAGGGAAACCTCCTAATCCACTTCAATGGGGATACCTCCAATAGTCTTCAATAAGAACACAATACTCAATATGATGATAATAACTAACCTTTACCTCCTATACATACTATACTTATGCCATGGATGCCACTCAAGCTGACCTAACTACCTCTATAAGACTATATTAATTATTATATAACTTAAATAAGAGTTAAGGAAGCCACAAGCCACCTACTCATAACCATATATACACTTAGGGTTAGGGGTGTAGCATGCTCCCCACCTTTACAAAAGCATTGTCCTCAACATTGATCAATTGTGAATTCTTTTGCATAAAATCTTCATCTTCTCATGTGGTAACTTTGATTGGTAAATTCTTTCATTATGTGAGTGTCCTAGTCCTCATCTCCTTTATGCATGTCTCTAAAATTGACTCAAGCTTCAATATTGAAACAGAGAAACATAAAGGAGGAACAAATCAACACCGCTCAACATAGACCCTCAACTCAACTCAGCACTGATCCACTTCCTGACTTAGCCATGAAGCAACATATCAACCTGAAGTATATTAAGCCCATCCAATTACTGACATCAAACCATCCATGCTACTACACTTGTTTATATGAAGATCAACTTACAACTGAAGACTATGCCACTGAATACTGAGATCAAATGACCAAGCCACTGCCACTACATATAATGTCATCTGTATCAATCTGAGTTTTGAACCTTATCATTATATTCATAATTCCAACTGATATCTGCATTTCTTGATTAGTGACCTTCAGATGTTTAATATCAACCCAAGATCCTGCAAGACCTTTTTGACATCAATGACAATCTGACACCATTCATATTGACCAGAAAAGACATGTAATAAGATGTGGCATAGAACTAAAAGTGCAATGAGTGTTGCCTGATATATTTTAGGTCATCCAAACATTCAGAGGTGTTGTGTTCTTTTGTATGGTGGTAAAAAAAATTTGATTTCCTCTGGAATCTCTAACTTCATCCCTAGGGGCATGAGTGGTCACAGTCATAGGATAGGGTTGTGAGGCCTTCAAACCCTATCCCATGGCATCAGACAAATCCACCTCATGCCCATTGGTTGATGGATCTAAGCCTTGTGGTCAGATTTAGAAGCTCCTCAACCTCCTTCTGAGTTGTATCTTCCTCTAATATTGAAGGATAGTTGGGAAAACCACTACCCACTCCTCCATATTAGTAGAAGTAATTGAAAAAGATTTTAGAGACTTCTAATATGTTTTGTTGAAATTGAGTGGGTCGTATGCTACTATGGAGGAGCAAAGTTAAATTAGCTGTTGATAAGATTGAGGGTGAGCATCTTCTTTCACTACACTTGGAAGAGCATTAGTTTACTTTTAAAACATTCAACTCATGACCATTGGAAACTTGGGCTTTAAGTTTTATTTATATCAAAAGGTTCTAAACATTTAGCAAACTCAATATTGTAAAGGGAAATGACAAGTGTCAATCATCTATGACATGAGAATTGTCATTCCTTATAAAAGGGTGGGTATATTTGTAAAGAGGAGTTAGAAAAACTTTGAGAAGTGTAAGAGAATCATATTATTAAGGAGAAAAGTAACTCTAAGGTTGTGTCATAAGCATTCTTTGTAAGATGTTTATGTTGCAAGTATGTGCCTAATCGGTGTTGTCATTGATGTCAACATATCCTTGTTGTCATTGATGTCAACTGTATCTTATTCTATTACTTGTTTAGAAGACTTGTATGTTGAGGATATTGAGAAAACTAGCCTCTACGAAAGGAACAAGTGAGTTACAGAGAAGTGCAGTACAGACAGTGAGTTGTATGCTGAAGAACAGTTTGGTAAACTACTCCACATTTACTTCTGCTTGAAGATCATGGTCTGCAGATTGGAAGAAAGTTAGAGGTATGACTAAGGATGCTACATTCTGGGTTTGAGCCCTCCACATGAAGATCTGAGTGAGTTGTGTTCACCAGAGTGAAACCTATTTTTTCTGTAAGTTCAGTTGAGACAGGAAGAAAGTATTTTGCTCTGCATTCCTCTGCAATAAAGTATTTTGCTCTACGGTTCTAGAAGGAAGTCTGGGAGGATGATAAGTGCCTTCAGTTGCAATGGTTTGTGGTTTGGTGGTGTTGGGACCTAAAATTTCCTACCATTTTTTGCAAAAAATTTAGGTTCCCATCATGAACAATCTGACTGCATCACTCAGAAATACACCTGCACAATATGCTCAAGTGACCTACTTTGAAGTGTTATAATTCGAAGCATGTTCATCTTCATGCAAAATCACTTTACAAACAGATTTATCTGCCATATGTGAGTGAGCACACCTGATTTCAACTTCCTACTATAAGTTTTGACTGGGTTTCGAAGAACCAAGTTGGAGGGTTCTGGTAAAATTTGCTGTCTGCACATTGTGAAATCTGCCCGGGAGGTCAACTTTGGAGGCCAATATCTAACAGCTGGATGATGTTCATGACAAACTGATTGGTGTTCCTGATTTGCATTATGATAAACTACTTTCATGCCAATTTTTAGGTTCCCAGCACTCCATTAGGTATTTTTTCAAAATCAAATCCATATGGGTTTTACAAAGTTTTGTGACTGCATTCCCAGACAACTTCAGAAAGGTCAATTTTGACACCTAATATTTTGTGAAGGAAGATGATTGATGAGAAACCCTATTGCACACATACTCATTATACCTAGATGTGCTAATCTCCCAGGTTGCAGCTTCCCAGAATCATATTTGATATTTTTTCAAAATATCAAGTTGGTGAGCCCTAATGAGGTTTTGACAGGTGCAGTTTCTGGAAAAAGTTGATTGACCCACTTTGAATGATTATATCTTGCACATCGAGATGTATCTTTTTGAACCGTTTGTTGCACTGAACTCTTGGATTAAAAATCTACATTCTTGTGCATTTTCATGGCTCCAGGAGATAGTTTGACCGGTTTCCCGGGGAAATTCTGAATGCTACTAGGCTTGTTTTGCTCACTGTGTAAATATGTCAGAATGAAGGTTTTGACTATTACCCATGTCATTTTTTCACTTCAGAAACACATTAGAATGGTCCCAGAGCAATTCAAGACTAAAACTTGTTTCAAAACGAAATTTTTTTAGTCAGGCCCACATAAGGACCTGAATTGTGTCACACAATTTTGATCTGATCCAGGAGAGTGTAGCCAACAACTAGCATGAGACAATTCAATGGTTTATTCAATTGTTGATGGAGCTCCAGTGGTACCAATATCTATGCAACTAAAGTGCAATATCAATGTTGTATGTGAATACATAACAAACAAGATTCCTATTCTAGAGCAAAATTTTGTTGCCCCACATGATTGTAATCAAATCATTTGATGTGAATAAACCTAGTGCTGAAGTTGATGAAGTAAAAGGTAGTGTTGCTGGTGGAAGCATACTGAGGGGTGTTTTGAAGGTGAATCAAAAAATTGAAGTTCGTCTTGGCATTGTAGTAAAAAAAGAAAGTGGAAATATCAAGTGTACACCTATCTTTTCAAGAATAATTTCACTTTATGCTGAGCAAAATGAGTTGTAGTTCATTGTTCCAGAAGGCCTTATTGGTGTGGGGACGACAATAGATCCCACACTCACACATGCTGACATGCTTGTTGGGCAAGTTCTTGGAGAAGTTGGAGAACTACCTGATGTGTTTGTTGACCTTGAGCCGAGACCATTCATCATTTAGATGAAGGCATCCTCATTTTAATTATTTTGACTAGGATTTATGTAGCAGATTTTGTATATGAGTTTTTATCTTACTTGGGGAGGATGAAGAAAAATCTTGAAGAACACAGAAACCAATAAACAAGAGCATTACCCACAGATTCTTATTTCTGCATTTGATACATGCACAACTTTTCATAATAAGCTAATTAACATGAATGGCAAGAGCGGAAGTTTTCTTTTGAACAAGTTGTATAGACATCCATCAAAACGTAGCTGCTCTATGGATATATTTACAAAATATGGAGGAATTGTTTGACAGAGAATTTCAAAACAATGTGATCTCATGAAATAAGATTGGCAGGCATTCATTTTTTAGGCAGTCGCCCTGATATGATATGCACAAAATGTATTTGTTGAAAAGGCATTTTAACTTTCAGGCAAAGCCACATAACCTGTTTGAATAGATGCCTCAGAGAGATTCTTATCTCATGGCTCAGGATACACATAAAATGTGAAAGCATAGAGAAGACACATGAAGCCAGATCTCACAAACTTCTGCCAGTGTCTTAGATGACAGTGCTGAAACAAGAGCTTCAAAGCAAAGAAAGGAACAAAGAGGCAAATCACGTACAAAACCCTAATATTGGGCCATCGATAAGATAATGTTTGGAGTCTCTTCGATGTGCAGATAAGGTGGGCCTAGAAGCTACAGTTAATACACATTCCCGTGAAATGGATAGCTGAAAACAAAATTATATTGGGATATCGAATTGAGTGAAATGGAGTCCCTCTGATATCACGAAAGGTAAATCATTCATTTGAAAATTTCATCGGGGCATCGGCAGGGGTGAAATCTTGGTCTCTTCGAAAACCAGAAGGAGAAATGAACAAAGAAGTGTGAACATCATTAAATATTGGCGAGAGAAATTTTGAATACACATTAACAAAAGGATACAAATAAGAATTTAAAATAAAGTGTGATTATAGTGAAATATAAATTTCACACTCTCATAAAAGAGATTACATCAGGAGGTAATTGCCCATAAGATACTCGGATAAATGGATTTCATGCAAGAGTAAAATGAAGGTGAGAAAAGCTTTAATCGAACATTAAGGAAAACTAAAATGCCAAGCAAATATTGCACAGAAGTGAGAAATAAATTTAAAAGAAAGATCAAAATATAAGGAGGAAATATTTCATGGATATTTTGCATATGGTAAAACATTTTCACCGTGGGGGTAATTATTTTCACCTAAATAAATATTTTGTCAAACAAAGGTGAAAACACACAGGAAAATATAATCAAGGAATGGGATAAATATTAAAGTATTGGAAGATACTTTATTTTTCCAGAATGCAGGGACAAAATGAGTTAATTAATTATTCTACATATAGAAGATAATTAATTAAATTAAGAGATGCACATGAATGAATGAAGGGACATAACCCTAAAGTTACAAAGTATTTATCAAAGGTGAAAATCATGCAATGAGAAGAAAACGAATGGATATCAAGCAAGTAACAAGCAACAGAGCAGCAAGCATTTAGGGTTAAGAATAAAATATCACAATGGAGACTTTATATACATTATAAAAATCTTTTGGAGCAATTGGAGAAGGAATGTTTTATTTGATGTCTAATCTATATGGTGTTCAATTATTTGTAGATATTCATTTATATGTGCTATTTGTGCTGTCACCAGAATGATTTTCCCATGTTATTTAAATTAACATATCAAGGATGTATTAATTTATTTGATCACATTTGTTGATTCAGTGTGTTCTACTTGATTGGTTTCTGCAAGAAGTTGATTTAAGTCCTTCTAGGTAGTTTATGTTTATTGGTCTCTGCTAGGAGTTAAAACCCTTTAAACAAATGATCTTGGTTAGGTTTCCTTCTTACCAGAATTAAAAATCCTTTCAGTTGTTCACAGTAACCTGGGAGAATACCATTGGGATCAATAAGAAGAGAACAAGTAACCAACATCCTTGCACGTTTATACAAGGTATAAACACCTGAAAGTGCCAAATAATTAGAAGTAAACCAAGAGGGAGGACACATTCATACGCATCCTGACTCCATTGCCCAATAGATAAAACACTGGTTATTTCATAATAATATTTTCAAACCTAATTTACATTCTCAAACTTCAAACCTTAGGAGTAATTTTCAAACTTTATATCTACTTCACACTTATTTGCCATTGTGAAGGTTACATAAATCTACATTAGCCATTAAGGTATACCCACCTAGGTTTGGCAAAGCCTGAAGTGAAGGGGGTTTAGCCATATCTACCCCGTGTCAGTTAGCCAAAAATGTGAAGAGAGCTTGGCAACCTCTTAGGGTTTAGGACCTACGTTTTTGAGACCTAACAGATGGTCTGCAAGCTATCTTTCTTTTATGACAGTTGAAAACAATGAAGCTTATGTGTTCTGGTGAGAAGACTCCTATGGATAAAGTGGTTAAGGTTTGTGCAGTTGCTCCTAATGATTATAACATGCTTGTGGATGTCTCCTAATCATGTTCCTATCTGGACTTTGGTCCGCATTAAGAAATTGAGATTGTGTTTGAAGATTGTTCCTAGATAATGTAGCATGTAACCGGTCTTAGCTGACTTGGTTAATTCCAGTGATTGCGAAGATCTCTGGAAGATTATGGAAGCGTGTTGTGGTGTGGAGGATCATGTTTGAGTCCTAGCTAAGGCATGGCATGATTCACATTTCATTTCCTTTGCACAATGTTATAATAGGTCAGGACCTATTTTGTAAATGCTTGTAATACCGACCTTGGAGATTGTTCCAATGGTTGATGATTGTGATGCTGACCTTGATTATCATTCCAAGGTTGATGTAGTGTATAAATGCTTGTAGTTGAGTTGTGAAAAAATCATCCTTGAGTGAAAATGGAAAATATTAAGAAAGGTCCAAAAGGCAGAGCAGAGAACAGGAACAAGAAAGAAGAGGAAGAGCATAATAGAGGTAGAGCAGATCAGAGAAATTATTGTACTTCAGTCATAAACATAAGAAGGTGTTGATCATGGTAGAGAGCCTGGCAGTTAGCCCCCAATAGGGTTTAACAACCCTTATTGTAATCTTGCTAGGTTTAGGGTTGAGGCAGTGAGCCTGCTAGACCTAGTTGTTCTTCATGACAGTAAGCCAATATGTTTAGGCCTGTGGAGTGACCAAGCCTGAACATCATTATTTCAAGATTGTAATATATATTGAGAGCTAATCCTCTCCGTGGTTTTCCCCCACCTTGGGGTTTTTCGCATAAAATATGGTATCTCTTGTGTTTGATGTTATCTCTATGGTTAAGTCTCTGATTTCATGCATTCATTGTTAAATCATAATAATTGTGGATAAGTGATGAATGTTTAATTGCAGTAAGTGTTTAAGTTTTTGAGACAACTAATTCACCCTCCCCCCTCTCAATTGTCTGGCGCATGTCAACAATTGGTATCAGAGCCAAGTTTCTCTGAAGAAAGTTTAACAGCTTGAGAAAGATCCAAAATGTCTTACAAGAAGGAAGCGCTACATTTTGATGGAATGAATTATGT
This sequence comes from Cunninghamia lanceolata, assembly GCA_027924645.1. Lineage (NCBI taxonomy): Eukaryota > Viridiplantae > Streptophyta > Pinopsida > Cupressales > Cupressaceae > Cunninghamia > Cunninghamia lanceolata. The sequence continues at coordinate 21,041,410 of BSBN01000280.1, read as the reverse complement.
TCTCTAGAAGGCTCGGATGAAAATCCATCTTCTTTCTCTTGGTTACAAAGTTTGGAAAGATGTAGAAATAGAATACACCATACCTCTAAATGGTCTGACGACTAAAGATGAAATCAAAGAATATGAGATAGATATCAAGGCAAAGGATGCTCTGCTAAGCTCATTAACTAACTCAATATTGATGAAAGTTGTGGATCTTGAAACTGCAAATAAGGTATGGGAAAAGTTGAAAAATCTGTATTAAGGAGATGATTCTGTGAAGGAAGCCAAGTTACAAAGTCTGAAAGTGAAATATGAAAGCTTGAAGATGAATGATGATGAAAACATATTAGCCTTTATGCAAAGAGTTGATGAACTTGTTATAGGGATAAGAGCCATAGGCGAAACTCTCGACAAAAAGGAAGTTGTTATGAAAATTCTCAGATCTCTGCCCAAGTCCTACTGTCACAAGGTAGCCGCAATTGAAGAATTCATGCAAATAAAAATAGTTAACAGGGATCAACAGCTTGGTAAGCTTACTGCTTTTGAAATGAGGGAGTTTGATGACGCTCTGCCGAAAGTTAAGACTGCCTTCAAAGCCAGTACTCCTAAAAGTACTTCTAGATCAGAAAAGTACAAGGTAGAATCCGATGATGAGTTAGATGAAGTTGAAGCCAACTTCGTGGATAGACTACAAAGAGGATCCAGTAAGTATAAAGGCAAATTACCTTTCAAATGTTTTTCCTATGGTAAAGTAGGTCATTTTGCTTCCAGATGTCTTGAAAGAATTGAAAGAAATAGAAGATATGAGAACAGGCCTAGGACCCAAAAGAAGTGTTATTATGTTGAAGATTTTGATGATGATGAAGGAGTATCAGATAATGGTGAACCATATAATGTTGTAAATGAATGTTTTTTCATTGCTATTAAGGAAGATCTCGTGTCTACTAATTCTTCTAGCTGTGTGAAGGAAGAAAAACCAGTGGAAAGTGCTTTGGCTGCTCAAGTCATTAAGGACAAGGATGAATGGGTTATTGATAGTGGCTGTTCTCACCACATGACTAGTGACAAAAGTAAGTTTGTGAGTTTGGAAAGATATGATGGTGGACTAGTTAGGTTTGGAGATGATATAACTAGTAGGATTTGTGGGAAAGGATCTATTTCTTTTGATGGCAAGCATAATACTGAAGATGTCTTGTATGTGAAAGGATTAAAGCACAATCTTTTGAGTGTGGGTTAGATGTGTGACAAAGGCTATGATTTAAGCTTCAAGGACAATGGATGTAAGATCAGGGAAAGCTCCGAAACAGTTATTGCAACTGGTAAGAAGACTAGAGGTAATATCTACCACTTGAAAGGAACCAAGAACTATTGCTTGTTGACTCAGACTTATGAGAGTTGGTTATGGCATAGAAGGTTGTGTCACATAAATTTTGATAATATTATGAAGATAAGTACTACATAGATTGTTAGAGATTTGCCTAAGCTTGTGAGTCCTGCTAATCCTATTTGCAAGGAGTGTCAATTTGGGAAACAAACAAGAACAAGTTTCAAAAGAAAGGACTAATTGGTTGGAGGACTACTTGAGCTAGTGCATACAGATTTGTGTGGACTACCAGAGTAAGAAGTTTGCAAGGAGACAGGTATTTCATGTTGCTCATTGATGATTATTCTAGAATGACTTGGGTCACCTTTTTGAAAGAGAATGCTGAAGCTCTAGATAAATTCAAGGCATTTAAGGCAATGGTTGAAAATGAGATGGATTTGAAAATCAAATGCTTGAGGTCTGATAGAGGAGGAGAGTTCACATCAAATGAGTTCAATTTCTTTTGTGAAGAACATGGAATAAAGAGACAACTATCTGCACCCAGAACTCCACAACAAAATAGAGTTGTTGAAAGGAAAAACAAAATAGTTCAAGAAGTTGCTAGAACCATGATGAAGGAAGCTCATCTTCCAGAAGCATATTGGAGAGAGGTAATTCACACCGATGTATATATCCTAAATAGAGTTCAAGTAAAAGGTAACAGTTCAAAGACTCCTTATGAATTGTAGCATGGTAGAGTTCCTAATGTGAAATATTTCAAAGTTTTTGGTAGCCAATGTTATATCAAAAGAGAAGAAGATTTAGGCAAGTTTGATGCTAGATGTGATGAAGGAATCTTCCTTGGTTATTCCACCAAGAGCAAGGCCTACCGGTGCTATAATAAGAGGTTGAATAAGATCATTGAAAGTGCAAATGTTAAAGTTGATGAATGTAAGGAAAGTTTTTTAGAATCAAGTGAATATGAGTCAGATGATCCAAATGTTTCAGAAGTGGTGTAGCAAAGACACCCCAGATGAAGAAGAACAAGCTCCGGTAAGTTCTACCAAAACCCCAAGATATGTAATAATTAGTCATTCTGAAGATCAAATCATAGGAGATAAGAGCAAAGGGATCTTAACCAGAAGAAAATCTGCATAGGAATAAGTAAATTTCTATCTAATTTCTAAGATTGAACCTAAAACTGTGGATGTGGCTTGCAAAGATAAGCATTGGATAAAGGTTATCGAAGAGGAATTGATGTAGATAGACAAGAATCAGACTTGGGATCTTGTTCTCAGACCAACAAACAAGAATGTAATTGGTACAAAGTGGGTCTTCAAAAACAAGATGAATGAGAATGGTGAAGTGGTAAGAAACAAAGCAAGGTTGGTATGCAAAGGATATGCTCAAGTTGAAGGAATAGGCTTTGAAGAAACTTTCGCTCCAGTGGAAAGGATTGAAGCAATAAGGATGTTTTTGGCTTTTGTAGCATACAAAGATTTTAGGGTTTATCAAATGGATGTGATGTTTGCTTTCTTAAATGGAGAGTTGGAAGAGGAAGTCTATATAGAACAACTAGAAGGATTTCAGTCATCAGATCAGGGTGACATGGTATGCAGATTGAAGAAAGCTTTGTATGGATTAAAATAAGCTCCCAGAGCTTGGTATGCATGGTTCGATAGGTACCTGATACAGATAGGGTTCAGTAAAGGTACTGCAAATAGCAATCTCTACTTCAAGATCAATGATGAACAAACCCTGATTGTTGCAGTTTTTGTTGATGATATTATTTTTGGAGGCAATGAATGTATGTGCTCAATTTTAGCTGGAGAAATGCAAAGTGAATTTGAAATGTCTATGTTTGGAGAGATGAACTTCTTTTTAGGTCTGCAAATAAGTCAATCAGATAAAGGTATCTTCATTTCTCAGTCTAAGTATGTGAAAGAGTTGTTAAAGAAATTTGGGATGGAAGACTCTAAACCAATATGCACACCTATGATAACTGGTTGTAAGTTGAGCAAAGATGATAACTCACCCATGGCAGACCAGAAAAAGTATAGATCTATGATTTGAGGATTACTTTATCTGACTCAAACCAGACCTGACATAATGCATGCAGTATGTCTTGTGGTAAGATTTCAGGCAGAACCCAAGGAATCACATGTGATGGTAGTCAAGAGAATTCTGATATATTTAAAAGGTACAATAGATTATGGTTTGTGGTACCCTGAGGACTATGACTTTACTCTCAGTGCATATATTGATGCAGATTGGGCCGGAGATGTGGATGATAGAAAAAGTACAAGTGGAGGTGCATTCATCTTGGGAAAAAGATTAGTATCTTGGTTGAGCAAGAAACAGGATTCAATATCCCTGTCTACTACAAAAGTAGAATACATTACAGTAGCATGCAGTTTCACTCAAGTGTTATGGATGAAGCAGACTTTGAAGGACATCAAAATTGTGTATGAAGATCGCATTGCAATCTTTTGTGATAACACAAGTGCCATAAACATATCAAAGAATTCAGTGATGCATTCAAGGACAAAGCACATATCCTTCAGGTATTATTTTCTGAGAGAAAAGGTGATAGAGAATGAAGTCAAGTTGGAGTATGTTTCTACCAAGGATCAGATTGCAGACATTTTTACCAAGCCTTTGCCTAAGGATACTTTTGAGTATCTCAGAGAAAAGTTAGGGGTTATAACCCTTCCTACTCTAAACTTAGACGCACAGTAGTGCATTAGTCCTGAGGTGCTCAGAGGTCTAGATTGATACTTTTTAGGGCTACTTCTCAAGGGGAGTAGTCAGAGAGTTCAGAAGAGAGATTAGATCAGAGCAGATGAGTGCAAGTATGTGCCCTTTGCCATTGATGTCAAAAGGGGAGAGAAGTCATGTGATAAACTTAGATTGCAAATGTGTAAGAGAAAGGGGGAGAATTTTGGAGAAAGAAAGAGTGCAGGTGTGTAAAGAGAAAGGGGGAGAATCTTTTCTTGATGGATGTTGCAGTTTTTCACATCATATGTTGCCATCAATGACAAAGGGGGAGATTGTTGCAAGTATGTGCCCAATCGGTGTTGTCATTGATGTCAACATATCCTTGTTGTCATTGGTGTCAACTGTATCTTATTCTATTACTTGTTTAGAAGACTTGTATGTTGAGGATATTGAGAAAATTAGCCTCTCCAGAAGGAACAAGTGAGTTACAGATAAGTGCAGTACAAACAGTGAGTTGTATGCTGAAGAACAGTCCGGTAAACTGCTTCACATTTTCTTCTGCTTGAAGATCGTGGTCTGCAGATTGGAAGAAAGTTAGGGGTATGACTAAGGATGCTACATTCTAGGTTTGAGCCCTCTGCATGAAGATCTGAGTGAGTTGTGTTCACCAGAGTGAAACCTATTTTTTCTGTAAGTTCAGTTGAGATAGGAAGAAAGTATTCTGCTCCGCATTCCTCTGCAATAGAGTATTTTGCTTTGCAGTTCTAGAAGGAAGTCTGGGAGGATGATAAGTGCCTTCAATTGCAATGGTCCGTGGTTTGGTGGTCCGCAAGCTATCTTTCTTTTATGACAGTTGAAGATAGTGAAGCTCATTGTTCTGGTGAGAAGATTCCTATGGATAAAGTGGTTAAGGTTTGTGCAGTTGCTCCTGATGATTATAATGTCCTTGTGGATGTCTCCTAATCATGTTTCTATCTGGACTTTGGTCCGCATTAAGAAATTGAGATTGTGTTTGAAGATTGTTCCCAGATAATGTAGCGTGTAACTGGTCTTAGCAAACCTCGTTAATTCCAGTGATTGCAGAGATCTCTGGAAGATTGTGGAAACATGTTGTGGCATGGAAGATTGTGTTTGAGTTCCATATAAGGCATGGCATGATCCACATTTCATTTCCTTTGCATAATGTTGTAATAGGCCAGGACCTATTTTGTAAATGCTTGTAATACCGACCTTGGAGATTGTTCCAATAGTTGATGATTGTGATGCTGACCTTGATGATCATTCCAAGGTTGATGTAGTGTATAAATACTTGTAGTTGAGTAGTGGAAAAAGCATCCTTGAGGGAAAATAGAAAATATTAAGAAAGGTCCAAAAGGTAGAGCAGAGAAGAGGAACATGAAAGAAGAGGAAGAGCATAGAGGCAAAGCAGAGTAGAGGAATTATTGTACTTCAGTCATAAACATAAGAAGGTGTCGATCGTGGTAGAGAGCCTAGCAGTGAGCTGCCAGTAGGGTTTAACAACCCTTATTGTAATCTTGCTAGGTTTAGGGTTGAGGCAGTGAGCCTACTAGACCTAGTTGTTCTTCATGGTAGTAAGCCATTATGTTTAGGTCCATGGAGTGACCAAGCTTGAACATCATTATTTCAAGATTGCAATATATATTGAGAGCTAATCCTCTTCATGGTTTTTCCCCACCTTGGGGTTTTCCACGTAAAATCTGGTGTCTCTTGTGTTTGATGTTATCTCTATGATTAAGTCTCTGATTTCATGCATTCATTGGTAAATCATAATAATTGTGGATAAGTGATGAATGTTTAATTACAGTAATAGTTTAATTTTTTGAGACAACTGATTCACCCCCCCCTCTTAGTTGTCTGACGCATATCAATAGTTCATGTTTCCTTTTTGAGAACTTAGTGTAAGACATTTTTTTAATTTGAAATATCAAGTTGTCTCCATTATGTCATCTTTGCTTCAAGAATTTTTTTTTTTTGTGTGTACATTTGCTATGTTCTTGTTGGGACTATGTTAGTTAGTATTCAAGGAGTACTGTAAAAGTTCTTATTAAAAATTTCTTTTATAGGAAGGCTTTCACACCTAGTATATGGAATAATTGATGTCTATAATGGATTACTAAGCTTGATTGTTTCAGGTTAAAAATAAATTAAAAACCTAAGTCTTACAAGACAAGACCAAGAAAATTAGGCTACTCAAAATAAACAAGAAACATGAATTATTCTTTTATCTTTAGATCTAACACTTGACTTTGTGCATAAGATATAGGCACCAATCTTAGCTCTTTTCTAATCACTCAATCCGATTTTAGAATGAGCATTATGATGGGAATAATTTATTTAACTTAATCTTCCACAACATGCATAATGAAGTAGCAAAATGTCAGGATTAACTATTTGTTTATTATTTTCTACTTATGAGCATGTGGATTTGCATTTCTACATATTGCAATTCTTCCATTATCTACACTAAGGGCCAACATAATTCAAATTAGTGATAGAGAAATTGGATCTGAACTTGCATCATAAGGGCTTGGCTTAGCTAGTATATAGTTTTATAAGAATTGATCAATTTACGTGGTCTCAATTTCATACTCTCTTGAAGATAGATTAGCTTTGACTCAACCTTTGAAGGATTCACAAGGGAATACATCCCTAAGCCTAGTAGAGCTCAAAGAAGGAGAGATGAACCTTCTCTCATGTGTTGGTCTTACTCTTACTCTATTTGATCATGGATAAATTTTTTCCAGTTTTGAAGCCTAACATTCCCTGAAGACTTTGTTGTAGAAGGCTTCCTATACTAGAGTAGAGGTGTAAAGTAGGAAAAAACTCTAACACAACCCTCTAAGAAAACTGGGGAAAAAAGGACCAGAAGGGATTCTCCGTCAACAATAACATCATTTCCCTTACAAATAGCAAGAGGTGAAACTCCCAAGTCAACATCACCTTCAATGTCATCCTCTCATACAAAAGTAAGTGTTATAAAAGGAGTTGAATCCCAAGTGCCCCATCTTGTTAGTTATGAGAATATTGAAGTAGTTAGAGAATAGATGATCCCATTCTTACTAGAATTGCATCTCCTCTTCATTATATACGGTTGTAAATGATTGTTTCTAGTGCACCAATAATGTTAGATTTATCTGAATATGTAGAAGATGTTAAAAAATATTAGGCATAAGGCTTGTGATGTATTTCTTGCAGATGATGTGTTCAATAAAACTAAATAATTCAAAATATTTACATTAATGATGAGGGTTAGGGTGAAAATAAATGAACCTACAAGACGATCCTTTGAAGAAAACATTGAAGGCATGCCTCTTGAGAAAGGGAGAAGGTTGGTTCAAGAGAGTGGGTGTCTATTAGTACTAGGTAGGGACATTGCAACAATAATGTTATTTGACACAATTAGAAGGTGAAGTGGAGAAGACAATGTATTCAACAATCTTGATGAGGTAATTTTTTTAACTCTAGACCAGCTTATAATATATATTTGAAAACTCTAGCCAGATAGTCCATAGCCCCTAAACATGATAAATTAAAGGTGGTTATGAACCTTAAGGGCTTACTAGGTAATTATTTATGAAAAGAGTGGGAGAAATGCCAACCCTAGATGCAACTTCATTGGTAGTCCATACTACCTAATGTTTTGAAGATACTACTAAGAAGCTATAAGATAATTTCAACATGAAACTAAAGGGACACATGGAGCTGAAGGATGCATTGAAAAATGCCCAATTATTGATTAATAACCTTTAGTCTTGGGTTCAACTATAGAGCAAAAGGAAATAATACCTTCCTCTTAAGTCACAAACACATTACAAGGAGGCAATGATTAATAGCTAGAGGTAAATAAGTTGAGAGACTTACTGAAGAAGTATCAAGAAAAGGAGAAGGAAGAATTGAATAGAGTTATGAAATACAAGGAAAATGTACAAAAGAAATTATTAAGGGCACTTTCAATGCTAGAGTAAAAAATTGATAAGATTGGTTGATGACTTGTGAAAACGTCATTTTGATAACATTAAAGCATCACTGTAGTGAGATGAAATTGAGCCCAAATTAACTGAGATAAAAAAACAAGTGGATCCCTAGGGTCATTCCTATGATTATGATTCATGGAAATGATAGATATGTTGTAGGTGACAATACTAAAATATCAACAACTTATAATGTTTATAAAATGTTGTACATGACACCACTTCTTTCATTGATAAGTTAAAGGTTGATAAGGAGGAGAAGATATCAGATTTTCAAAATGTTGTTGACTCCAACCTACCTATAATTAAGGGTCCTAATGGCATTAGAAAGACATTGGATATTTAGAAAATAGAGTTCAAAGATCTTGTCTCTTTATTGGTTGATCTCCTCTTGTCAGGTGTTAAGGTGGACCCAATCTTGTTCAATCATTAAATTAATAAGATTGTGACTTTAGAAATAAGAGTTAATAGTTTCATCAGAGATAGTAGGGTCATTTTAGACGCCAAATATGAAGCAAATGCCAGCAAATCATAAGTAGTAATTGAATCTAACTTGCTAGATGATAAGGAATGGAACAAGTGGCTCAAGTTGTATTTTTGAAATGTTTTATCAAAATTTTGTATTTTTGGGTTGTAACTTGTATATTCAAATCATATAAAGAAGTTACATGTCTTCTTTTGATTACTTTGTAAAACATCTAACTATTTATTTACTACCATACAATTAGTCTAAGGGCTTCTCATGGTGTTGATGTGACAACACATGGCAGGTATTAGTAGGATGACATGACATGGTAGAATATGTGTCTTTACAAAGCAATTGAGCACCATTCTTCTAAAGACTATATAAATGAGAGTTGAACTTGTATTGTCTCAATGAATAATCTCAAAATACAAGTTTCTTTTGGTTTTAATTTTTGATAGATGTTGGAGAGGAGTATAGGATTAGTTCCACCTAGTTTCCATGATATCAGTGGTCCAAACTTGGTGATAATCAAAGGAGATATTCAAAGGATCGAAGATAGTTCTTCTGGTTTTCAAAATTTGGATTATTCTTTGAGAAATGGGGTAAGAAGTTTGGGAAGAGACAGTAAATAGGTCTCTTCCCACTAAAAAATCCATAAAAGGAATGTGGCTAAGGTGAGAAACATTTTTTTTGGTGCCTATCTTGGCACCTTTATGCAAAAGAAGGCCCAACATTTAAATTAATTGCAACCTTCCTTTAGTTTTGTTCTAATTTTTTTTCAAGTGACAACCATTTTCTCAAGATTATAAAGCATTGGGACTTGTGTCAATCATTTGTGTGAGATGAGTTTATCACTTTTGTATATAGAGAGGTTAATCAATTATGTAGAATAGGACCAATTTTAGTTATTTTCATAATAATATATATGCAAGAGTCCATTTACAAAGCTTCTAGAAAGAACATTGTTGTAATTTGAGTCTTGTTATAATAGACTAAAAGTTGTACTTCATTTATAGAAATCAATATAAATATATTCTTGTTTTCTTTACTTATTGTCTCCACTATTTAGTAGATATTTTAGGGGATATGACAAGTCCCTATGTCAACATTTGTTGTTCTTGTATTAAGAATTAGTTAGTGTTCCATTCAAGAAATGGTTATAAATCTTTCTATCTTAATATGTGGAGTATCTTGATAACTAGTGTGAGGGAAAATAATGGTCCATAAAGGTTGAGAAAGAGTTTTTTAAGGATTTAAACTCTTCAAGTTAGAGAAAACCAGTTAAATCCATATGGAAATAAAGTCTTCTTTTCTTTTTTGTAACTAATTCACTTTGCTAGCTCTATTCATTAAGGATTAGACCCTAGTCTTAAAATAGTTATTGATCTTACACATGAATAAAAAATGATAAATCTCTCAAGCGTAACTTATATAATTCATGAATCTACTTAGAGTTTAAGGGTATAAAGAATCATTTAACAATTTGGTATTTCATAAATTCTTTACTCGTATAATAATAGATCATTTGGTTTCATTAGCAATATATATCTTTGATTACAATTTCACATAGATAACATAGAATGGATTAGTGACAAAATAAAATTGGAATTAAATGTGTCATAGGCTTTAGCTTTTCTTGGAATGAGTTTCATAGTAGTTTTATTAAATTAATTTGTTTGGAATGATTACCCGCTTAATCATTGTAGAGCTCAAAGTGTAGAAGAGTTGAACCTAGTCTTGTCCATTAGCTCTGATCTACCTATATTTTGGTCATAAAGCATCACTTGATCTCTTAGCCTAACTATATACCTTAGGGCTTAGGATATCATAAGTGTATACTTTTAGAAGTACATTTAACTAATTGGAGCATCAACAAGGAGTATGCACATTCAAAATTTTCATTTAAGATGACCAATGTAATTTTAATTAACACATCAAAATGCATTGATGTACAATGAAGAGTTGGACCTAAAGAGGTGCCTATTTGATGTCATGTGACACCATTAACTATGATAAATTTGGTGTATTCATTGGGAGACTACAAATTGAACAATGTTAGGTCATCCCTTTTGTTTTGCATCAATGTGTCAAATTTGTAAGAAAGGAAAAGCAGTAAATATTGGAATGGATCATTACAAGAAAATATCTAATGCTAGTCATTTTACATTAGATGCATTTGTGAAAATATTGTTAGCATGTTCATACTAGGCTACTAGTTCGTGTTATTTTAATACATTGGTATAATTACCACATATTTATTTATTCACTCTATTTACTTAAGCACACTTAGGTAGTTATGTCAATTAGTCATATACCCATGTCTTATGCACCTGACTGACTTATATAATATAGGTTGAGTTATACTCCTATCATGCATGTTCATCTAGTTAGATCCATCCATTATGCATGTCTAGCTTTAGTTAGCTCCACCTATCATGCATGTATATCTTTAGTCAACTTCCACCTTTTATGCATTGAATAGATTAACCCTTACTTTATATAAAAATGGGCTCATTTGTACTATGTAAGAATTCCATTCAACTTGATCAACATATTACTCTATTGTTTTCTTGGTCCCACTTATTCAATTTTATGCTTAGATCTGAGTGGAAGGTTCTTGCGGTTTGATGGTTCCTGGGTTTGTGGAATATTTCATTATTCCTACATGGCATCAAAAGCAATCTATTCAATCCCCTTCCCATTGTGATCTTCTCATTTTTGGTGTCATGTTTTTCAAATATCTTGTTTTGGAGGAGGCTCAATTGTAGATCTCATGTTATAGAAAATTAGAGTGTCAAAGGCCAATGATCAAACAAATATTTTTTAGCTAAATCAAATGAAACCATTATTTTTAGAGTGTTTAAAATATTTAGGTTTGCCTTTCATTTCATCTATTTTGGACACCTTAAGGTCATTTTTTTTAGTTTTTGTGTTGCATGTATCTTCAACATCATTAATAGGTTACACATTTTTTGATGTAGTTCTAATTAAAATGTACTGCACCATTGAGTCCATAAGGCATCAAATCTAATGAATTGACTATAAAATCTTTGCACTTCATCATCAATACAAAAAGCAAAATAAATTTTCCTAGCCACCAAGTGGTGCAGGAGCACCCCATTACCGTCAAGAAGCCCCCTATTATCATTTTTAATTATTGTAAGGCCTAGCGCCAATTGTTCTGATTCGGACCAATGTGTCCCATATTGTAAAGCCACATGGCACCTATTGTAAACGGATAGGAAGTAGTTGTAACTGTCTGAGTTGTAACTGTCATGTAATAGATGGTAGAGGTGACGAATCGATTGAGATTCCACTGTGTGTAACTGCCAAGAAGTGAGCCTTTAAAATAGGCAGTTCCTGTTTGTTAAAGCAGGAAAGGAGGAAAGAGAAAAGAGGAGCAACAGAGAAGCCTGTAATCTCAGAAAGAGAAATAAAATTTAGTGTTTTGTAGAGCAATCGAGTTTTGATTCATTCCACTGGTCGAGACCAGTGGAATGCCAATCTATTTTTAATTTATCCTCTCTGTTGTTCTGTGCTATTTTGCTTTTCTGTATTAGTTTAGAAATATGCGTGTGTATAGTTGCAGAGAATGGCCACGGCATTGTGGAAGATAGTTACAACCAAACAGGAAAAGAAGAAAGCCTCGTGAGATATATAGAAGCGATCGCAGAAAGAAATCTCTGTGTGCATCGGCGTGAACCTTGGCATCGGTCTAAGGAGATGATTGTTTGGCCGAAGTGTTAAGTCGCAGCGAACCTCACCGTTGAACCATCGGAGTGAACCATCGTGTTGAACTGGTTCAAAGAAACGGTTCAACGAAGTTCACGAGTTCAACAGTTAAATGAACTCGTAGGTTCATTTGGTTCAAGAAAACGGTTCGAATGAATGGTTCAAAGTAACAGTTCAACCGAAAGGTTCAAGGCAGTGGTTCAATTAAACGGTTCAATGAAATGGTTCAAGGTAAAGGTTCATCGGCGAGAGTCAAAGGCATCGGCTTAAGGAAATTATGTCCTTCCGACAGTGAAAGTCTCATCGATAGCAACCTTGGCTGAAGGCATCGGCGTGAGCATAAGTATCAGGCTGAGAAATTGATCGTGAGCCGACAGTTGAAGGTCATACCGATCAGGAAGATTGTAGTGAGGTATCGCCGACAAGAAATATCGGTGTGAAATGCACCGTTGGGGAATTTGTTAGAGGCTTCACCGATAGTAATGGGTCATGCCGATAGAAGGAGTGCATCGGTGTAAGTGTTCCCATCGGCAAGGTTGAGAAATGTTTGACCGAAGATGTGTGTCTCGCCGACAGTGCAGTTTGAAGGAACCTTTGAGGCCATCAGTGTAAGTATGTATATCGGAGGACAACAGAGGAGTCACTCCGACAGTATAAGTCTGGGCGATGGATGTTAGCCATCGGAAAGAATAGCATGTCGGTGAAAGAAATTAGGAGGTGGCCGATAGATTAGGTATGGCCGATGAGAAAATGGAAGCATATTTTGGTATTACGTGGTCTTAAGTAAGGGGTTATTAAAGAAAATGAAGCCTAAACCCTAGGTTGGTGGGTTTTAATGGGTTGTTTGCCCTATTTTGTAAGCTATTGCCCGTTTCTCCGCATCAACAAGCTAAGGCCATACAACTTAAGCATTCTACTGTAATATGTAAAAAATATTATTTTTATCTAGTGTAAAATTTTTAATTTGTGAAATAAAAGATTAAAAAAATGACCATTTGTATAGTGTAGGATAGCACTTTCCTATACCCCATGCCCCTATTGTGGCATAGGTATGACCCTTGTAATGGCATTTGTTAGAAATGAAAGCAACACTACTTCAATGGAAATCTGATTTGAGATAAATTTCAGCAATCTTTAACTGTGTATTATTAATGGAGATTGTAACAAAACATAAACCCATAATACAAAAATATACCAGAAGCAGAATGAAGCACACAACACAAGTGTTTAACATGGAGAAAACCCTTTTAGATAAAAAAACTCCACCAAGAAAAGAGGTCAAGTTGTATTATCTTCACAAAAAGGAGATTACAAATACATTCACTTCCTTTGTCCTTCAACCTTCACTCCGGTAGAACCTGGGTACCTGTAAACTGTTATATGCCTCTCATCTACTACGCTATGGTTTATATAGAATCTACACAAACTCAAGACATTAAATGACTTCTTACAAGCCCATAACACTTGTCAAGAGTCAACAATACAACCTTGGGCGTCCATGGCCAAGAATAGGCTCTTACAGGGTCATAAATGTTGTCATACATGCATCCTACACTTGGCAAAATGTGCCCATGCAAGCTTGAATGCCTTGGGCCCAACAATAGCCACTCACAACATCTTATGACGTGTCATATGCTATTATAAGTGTAATAGATTCTTATGACAACTTACAATTTTCATAGATTCTTATGACAACTTACAGTTTTCATAGAATCTCTTACAGCTTCTTACAACATGTATGACATGCGTCATAACACTAAAAATAGATTATTCCTCCACATGTGCACCCCACTTTGACCAATTACCATTTACCATAGTAAATGACATCTCGTAACTACCGCCGGTAACTCTGGGACTTATCGTGCAGTAACTTCGTAATTACTGTGGACAGTAAATAATTTTTACCACTGCCGGTGAAACTTGTACATCCCTTATGGGTAATTACAAATAATAAATGGAATAATATAATAATGAGATTTACAAGGTTAATGGTACCTTATCCCAACATTCTCCCACTTAACAATATACATTGTAAATCAACCCATAGGAAATCAAATAAAAAATAATCAGGCACTAGAAACAAGGCCCATGGCCTCTCTGCACCACACGAACTTCTTTGTGCTCACAGGCTTGGTCAATGAATCTGCAACATTCTTCTGAGTGTCTATCTTCTTCAGCTCAATCTCTCCACTTGCAATCAACTCTTGAACAAAGTGATACTGAACATCAACATGCTTAGTTCGAGCATGATACATGGGATTCTTAGCCAAATAGATAGCACTCTGACTATCACAACCAATCTAAATGTTCCTATAATCAAAACCAATACCTGTACACAGTCTCCTCAACCAAACTGCCTCCTTAGAGACATGAGTAGCAGCCATATACTCTGCTTCTGTGGTGGACAAAGCAATTGTGGGCTTCCTCTTACTCATCCAACTCACTGCACCTCCAAACAAAGTAAACACATAGCCACTAGTGGACCTTCGACTATCCAAGTCACCTGCCCAATCTGCATCAACAAAAACCTGTATGTCCAAAGATTTATCAGCACTATCAGTACCATAATAAACCAAATAATGATTAGGAGTATTTGTAAGATATTTAAACACCCTCTTCGCATAGTTCCAATGTTGTCTACCAGGGTTAAACATAAATCTACTCAAAACTCCCACTGCTTGGGCAATATCTGGTCTAGTACAAACCATTGCATACATCAAACTCCCTACAGCACTAGCATATGGCACATTAGACATATCCTCAAGATCATCCTCAGTCTTTGGACACATATCTAATGAAAGCTTAGTACCAATGGGTAAAGGAACTCTAACTGGGTTACAGTCCTACAAACTAAACCTCTGCAAAATAGTATTCACATACTTACTTTGTGACAACCAAAGATTTATGTTAACTATGTCCCTCCCGATCTCCATTCCCAAAATATACCTTGCAGCACCAAGATCCTTCATCTCAAATGCACTTGAAAGTTGGGCTTTAAGCTCACTGACCATACCCTTAGTATTGCTAAAAAACATGTCATCAACATACAAAGCAATAACCAATATAGAATCACCAACACAATGAATGTAAACACAATGATCCTCCTCGCTTCTAATAAAACCCAATTTTAAAACAAATGAGTCAAACTTTTGATACCACATTCTAGGGGACTATTTCAAACCATAAAGAGACCTCTTTAACCTGCAAACCCAATGTTCATTTCCTTTTACCTCAAAACCTGTAGGTTGTTGCATATAAATTTCTTCTTCAAGATCTCCATGCAAGAACGTAGTCTTAACATCCATTTGCTCAATCTCCCAATCATAAGCTGTAGCAATGGATAAGAGAAATCTAATAGAAGTCAATTTAGCAACAGGAGAGAATATATCACCAAAATCAACTCCCTCTCTCTGGGAATAACCCTTGGCTACCAGTCTAGCCTTTTACTTCTCCAATGACCCGTTTGCTCCAAATTTCTTTTTGAAGACCCACTTACAACCTATGGCCTTTCTTCCTTTGGGCAAACAAACAAGATCCCAAGTGTTACAAGAGTCTAAAGTCATTAACTCCTCCTACATGGCTAACTGTCAAGACTCACTATCATCTATAGAAATAGCTTCCCTATAGGATCTAGGTTCATCGTTAGTACTCAATAAAGCATATACACAATGGAAATCTGGTGGGCTATACCTATCAACTGGATTCCATTGTCTTGTGGATCTCCTCAAGGGTGGAGTAAGAGACTCTACTCGCTCTTCTGCATGATCATCTGCACCAACTTCTTCTATAACAACAAACTCATCTTCATCAGAACTACTTGAATCTTCTTCTTCTTCTTCACCCCCCAATCCATCATTATATTCTTCCTGAGGTGCGTCTTGCTACTCTAAATCAAAGTGCACCTTCTTTACCTTTTGTTCTTTTTCTTTTCGCTGCTTAGATTCAGAAATAGCTCTAAGTTCCCTGAAAATAACATCTCTAGAAAAGATAATATTGCACGTTAGAGTATTCCAAAGATTATAACCTTTGACATTATCACCATATCCAATGAATGTACACTTTTGATCCTTTGGATCCAACTTAGATCACTTTTCCTTAGGCACATGAACAAAAGCCTCACAACCAAAAACCCTTAAATGTGAAACAAAAGGTTTCTCACCTGTCCACACTTCATAAGGTGTCAAATCAAGAGCCTTACAAGGAGATCTATTTATCAAGTAGCAAGCAGTACACATAGCCTCTACCCAAAAGTATTTATCCAACTGTGCATCACTAAGCATACTTCTAGCCCTTTCCATAATTGTTTAGTTCATCATTTTTGCAACACCATTCTGTTGTGGTGTATATGGAGTTGTCTTTGTTGGATTTAAGGCATACAACTGAGAGGGGGGGTGAATCAGTTGTATAAAACTTCTTGTTCTTTCAAACACTTGATTCTTCATTGTTAGTTAACAGCATATCAATTAATCATCCATGAAAGCATAATACATAAACACAAGAGCAGATAAACATCAACACATTGAACACCAAGATTTTGACGTGGAAAACCCAGTTAAGGGAAAAACCACGGGGTGATTAACCCAAGGATTATTCTCTGTTAGAAGAATAAGAAAAAGAATGGCACTTGCCAATTATAGCTCACTGCCCGAGCACACTGCTCACAAAGAGGCCCACTGCCTACAAGGAGACACACTATCTACAAAGTGATAAGAATCACAATCTTGAACTAGAGAATGACATCTCTACCATGTCCAGATCAGTTCTATTTAAGCCCAAAAACCTCTGCTCTGCCTTTCGCACTTCTCTTCGCTATGCCACACTCATCCACACAATCCACACTTCGAAATGAACTCACAAACCGTTATTTATACAAGACATCGACTTAGGAACAAACATCTAAGTCGGAAAACAACCATAAGAGTATCCGCAAGATGAATAACACATCCGGTCGGCCACCACAAGAACATTCGCAGGATGAACAACTCATCCGGTCGGCTAAACAGAGCAAGAACTTCATCCGAAAGAATAACTTCAATTCTGGGCTCTACTATCAATGCGGACCAACAACACAACCTCAACATGATCCAAGAACCTTCACAAGCCTGCCTGAATGACCAGGTACATCCGCACTTTCTTTACTTACTGGAATCTCTTCTCTTCCTTATCTGGAACTTCAAGAACACTATCTGTCGCCACTGTCATAATGCAAGAGGTACTTCTGGACCTCCAAATCATACACAACTTGAGATGGCACATCACAAGGACATCCCAAAGACTCCTTCCAATCCACAGATTAGGATTATACAGTTCTGGACCTCACCGGACCTTTTTGTGATCCTCTGTCACCTCTGAATACTTGCCGGAACCGGTTCTACACCGACAGCCACAACTCCTTCAGATCTTCATGCGGACCTCTGAAATCTTAACTAAAGCATCTCAAGACTCATATCTACAAACCCTTTAATCCGCATCCTCCGGTTCTCAACCTATACAATACATTTGCCTTCTTCTCATCATGGTTCTTCACTATTCCTGACTGAGGCTAATTTTCTCAATATCCTCAGCACACAGCTCATCCAATCCTTCTTGTCAATGCAATATGAGTATGTTGACATCAATGACAACACTGGCTCACCTCATACTTGCAACAATCTCCCCCTTTGTCATTGATGGCAACATATGATGTGAAAAACCATCAAGACAAGAACTTCTCCTTTCTGTCACAGCTCCCCCTATCAACAACAACTTTTCACATGTCTTCTCTTCCTTTACTACTCCCCCTTTGATCATCAACCACTTGTTTTTCACATGTCTTCTCTCCCCCTTTGACATCAATGGCAAAGGGCTCATACTTGCAATTCTCATACACAGAATCATACCAGCTGCTCCCCCTTAGTTGCAGCTCCCCATCATCAATCCAGATCACAAGATATGACTGTGATATCCACCGGACTGATGCACATCAGTGCATCCTAGTTCATCACCAGAGGGGCCATGACCCCTAACTTCTCCCGGAGATATTCAAAAGAGTCCTTGGGAAGAGGTTTAGTAAAGATATCTGCAATCTGATCCTTTGAGGGAACATACTCCAATCTGACTTCTTCCTTGTTCACTTGTTCTCTCAAAAAGTGAAAATTGATAGATATGTGCTTAGTCTTAGAATGCAATACCAGATTCTTAGAAATATTAATTGCACTTGAATTATCACAGAAAATTGTGATAGGCTCCTCATATTCAACTTTAATGTCTCTTAGCATCTGCTTCATCCATAAGATTTGAGTGCAACTACCTGCTGCTGCAATGTATTCTACTTCAGTTGTAGACAGAGATATTGCATCTTGTTTCTTGCTTAGCCAAGAAACCAATCTCTTCCCCAAAAAGAATGCTCCACCACTAGTGCTCTTCCGGTCATCCACATCTCCTGCCCAATCTGCATCTGTGTAAGCATGAAGAGAGAAATCCGGATCTCTAGGGTACCATAGACGATACTCAACTGTTCCTTTCAGGTACCTAAAAATTCTTTTGATTGCCATAACATGAGATTCTCTAGGATCAGCCTGGAATCTTGCCACAAGACCAACAGCCTGCATTATATCTGGTCTAGTCTGAGTGAGATACAACAATCCACCAATCATTGATCTATACTTTGTCTGATCTGCCTTTGGGGAGTCATCATCTTTGCTCAACTTACATCCGGTTGCCATGGGAGTGTTCATTGGTTTTGAATCTTCCATACCATATTTCCTTAACAATTCTTTCACATATTTGGTCTGAGAAATGAAGATTCCTTTCTTTGTTTGAGTAATTTGCAGACCCAAGAAGAAATTCATTTCACCAAGCATAGACATTTCAAACTCACTTTTCATCTGATTTGCAAAAGTTTTGCACATACTATCTCTTCCTCCAAAAATGATATCATCCACAAACACTTCAACAATCAAAATGTTTTCATGAACAATTTTGAAATATAAGTTACTGTCAGCAGTACCTTTGTTGAATCCAATCTGCACAAGATGCTTATCCAACCTTTCATACCATGCTCTTGGGGCTTGCTTTAGTCCATACAATGCTTTCTTCAACTTGCAAACCATATCATCATTATCAGACAATTGAAATCCATCCGGTTGTTCAATGTAAACTTCTTCTTCCAGATCACCATTTAGGAAAGCAGACTTGACATCCATCTGATATACTTTGAAGTCTTTGAAGGCAGCAAATGCAAGAAATAATCTGACTGCTTCAATTCTTGCCACCGGAGCAAAGGTCTCTTCAAAGTCAATTCCTTCTATTTGAGAGTAGCCTTTGCAGACCAATCTAGCTTTGTTTTTGATAACTTCACCAGCTTCATTCAGTTTGTTCTGGAAGACCCATTTGGTTCCAATCACATTCCTGTCTCTAGGTTTGGGAACAAGATCCCAAGTATGATTTTTCTCAATTTGCATTAATTCATCTTTCATTGCTTTAGTCCAGTTTTCATCATTGCAGGCTTCATTTACTGTTTTAGGTTCAATCTTTGAAATCAGACAACATTCATCCTGATTTTGAGCAACATTCCTTCTAGTTTGCACACCTTTGCTTTTGTCACCTATGATCTGATCTTCAGAGTGGTTTAGTCTTACATACCTTGGAATTTTGGGAATATCCTGCACTGTTGCTCCTTGATCAGGTTCATTCTGACCTATTTCTTCTTCCTGATTTACTGGATCAAGTTGATTCTGACTTACCGGAGGGGATTGAGTCCCTTGAACCTGAACACCATCTTGATCATCTTCATCAAACTCATAAAATCTTGAAGGCTTCTCAATTCCTTCATCAACTTTCACATTGGTGCTTTCTATCATCTTCCTCAATCTCTTATTGTAACACCGGTATGCTTTGCTTTGAGTGGAGTAGCCCAAGAAAATTCCTTCATCACTTCTAGCATCAAACTTTCCTAGATCTTCATCTCTTTTAATATAACACTTGCTACCAAATACTCTGAAATATTTCACAGTAGGAGTGATGCCAAACCAGAGTTCATAGGGGGTCTTACCGGTGTTGTTTCTGATTTGAACTCGATTGAGAGTGTAGACTGCAGTGCTGATAGCTTCTTTCCAAAACATCTGAGGAACATTTTCTTCCAACATCATTGTCCTGGTAGCTTCCTGGATGGTCCGGTTCTTTCTTTCAACTACTCCATTCTGCTGTGGAGTCCTAGGAGCAGACAATTGTCTCCTTATGCCCTGCTTCTCACAAAAGTCAATGAACTCACCAGATGTAAATTCACCACCTCTATCAGACCTTAGACACTTTAGTTTCAATCCGATTTGATTCTCTACCATAGCTTTGAAGATTTTGAACTTCTCAAATGCTTCTGATTTTTCTTTTAGAAAGGTAACCCACATCATCCGGGAATGATCATCAATTAACAACATGAAATATCTATCATCTTGCAGACTCTTGATTCTTGTCGGACCACAGAGATCAGTATGTACTAATTCCAACAATCCGGTAGAAGACTGATCTTTGCTTTTGAAAGAGACTCTGCTTTGTTTACCTAGCTGACATTCTTTGCACAAACTATTTGTAGGTTTCACCAATTTTGGAAGGTCTCTTACAGCCTGAATATTGCTTATCTTGATGATGTTATCAAAATTCACATGACACATTCTTCTATGCCATAACCAACTCTGATCAACTTGAGCAAACAGACAACTTTTGTTTGAACCAACCAGATGAAAGATATTACCTTTTGTTTGAGCACCGGATGCAATTTCAGTTCCGGAGCTTGTAAAGATTCTGCATTTTCCATTCTTGAACCGGAGATCATAGCCTTTGTCCACTAACTGACCAACACTGAGAAGATTGTGCTTCAATCCTTCAACATATAGCACATTACCTGTTTTGCTCTTTCCATCAAAGGAAATAGTTCCCCTACCTCTGATTCTGCCAGCAGAATTGTCACCAAACTTTACCATTCCTCTTTCATACCTTTCCAAATCTAAGAACTTATTCTTGTCACCAGTCATATGGTGAGAACATCCACTATCAATAACCCAATCATCCTTTTCTTCCACTTGAGCAGCCAAAGCTCTTTCCACAACCTTGTGATTGACAGATTCAGAGGATATTGAATCTTCTTCCTTGATGGCAATAAACACCCATTCATTTCCGGATTTGCTTTCTAGTTCTGATTCATCATCTGTTACTCCTTCATTGTCATCTTCTTCATGAACATAATAGCAGTTCTTTTGAAACCTTTGTCTGTTAGTATTAGACCTTGCAGATCTTTCCGGACATCTTGAAGCAAAATGACCAATCTTATTGCAGTTGAAACACTTAAAGGGTAGTTTTCCTTCATACTTACCGGATCCTCTTGGCAGTCTCTTTGCAATGAGGGCTTCAAGTTGAGCTGTTTCTGCTTCTTCTTCTTCCATGTCTCTTCTTGCTTGATCATACCATGACATCTTCCTTGATGAGTTTTTTCCCGGATCAAATCTCTGTTTGCCTTTCACATAGGCACTGGCTTTGAAAGCAGATTCAGTCTTGGGAGGATCATCTCCAAACTCGGTCATTTCAAATGCAGCTAGTTTGCCAGCCAGTTGTTCTCTTGTGATAGTTGTGTGGGCTCTGAATTCATCAATGGCAGCAACCTTGATTTTGTAGGCAGCAGGAAGGGATCTTAGGATTTTGCAGACAATCTCATTTTCATCTAGAGTTCCACCAGCATTTCTAATTCCACATACCAGCTCATTCACTCTTGGCATAAAGGTAGTGATGTTTTCATCATCTCTCATCTTCAATCTTTCAAATTTCCCTTTCAGACTTTGCAACCTTGCACTTTTGACAAACTCATCTCCTTCATACAGAAGTTCTAGTTTAGTCAGGATCTCATATGCAGTTGGTAGGTCAATAACATTTGAGAGATCTGAATCATTCAATGCACTTAGTAGGGCTTCCTTGGTCCGCAGATTATTTTCAGCATCTGTGATTTCATTCAGAGTTGTTGGACCACCTTGTGGAGGTACATATGGTTTTGAGACCATAGCCAAGTATGCTTTTCCCATACATTCCAAGTGACACTTCATGCGACCTTTCCAGAGAGTGAAGTTGGTTCCATCGAACTTCGGACTATCCTTCTTGTATGACGACATCCTGGATCTCCTCAAGTGGTTAAGCTCCTTTCAGAGGAACTTGGCTCTGATACCAATTGTTGGATTTAAGGCATACAACTAAGAGGGGGGGGGTGAATCAGTTGTATAAAACTTCTTGTTCTTTCAAACACTTGATTCTTCGTTGTTAGTTAACAGCATATCAATTAATCATCCATGAAAGCATAATACATAAACACAAGAGCAGATAAACATCAACACATTGAACACCAAGATTTTGATGTGGAAAACCCGGTTAAGGGAAAAACCACGGGGTGATTAACCCAAGGATTATTCTCTGTTAGAAGAATAAGAAAAAGAATGGCACTTGCCAATTAGGGCTCACTGCCCGAGCACACTGCTCACAAAGAGGCCCACTGCCTACAAGGAGACACACTATCTACAAAGTGATAAGAATCACAATCTTGAACTGGAGAATGACATCTCTACCATGTCCGGATCAGTTTCATTTAAGCCCAAAAACCTCTGCTCTGCTTTTCGCACTTCTCTTCACTATGCCACACTCATCCACACAATCCACACTTCGAAATGAACTCACAAACCGTTATTTATACAAGACATCAACTTAGGAACAAACATCTAAGTCGGCAAACAACCATAAGAGTATCCGCAAGATGAATAACACATCCGGTCGGCCACCATAAGAACATTCGCAGGATGAACAACTCATCCGGTCGGCTAAACAGAGCAAGAACTTCATCCGGAAGAATAACTTCAATTCCGGGCTCTACTATCAATGCGGACCAACAACACAACCTCAACATGATCCAAGAACCTTCACAATCCTGCCTGAATGACCAGGTACATCCGCACTTTCTTTACTTACTGGAATCTCTTCTCTTCCTTATCCGGAACTTCAAGAACATTGTCTGTCGCCACTGTCATAATGCAAGAGGTACTTCCGGACCTCCAAATCATACACAACTTGAGATGGCACATCACAAGGACATCCCAAAGACTCCTTCCAATCCGCAGATTAGGATTATACAGTTCCGGACCTCACCGGACCTTTTTGTGATCCTCTGTCACCTCTGAATACTTGCCGGAACCGGTTCTACACCGACAGCCACAACTCCTTCAGATCTTCATGCGGACCTCTGAAATCTTAACTGAAGCATCTCAAGACTCATATCTACAAACCCTTTAATCCGCATCCTCTGGTTCTCAACCTATACAATACATTTGCCTTCTTCTCATCACGGTTCTTCACTGTTCCTGACTGAGGCTAATTTTCTCAATATCCTCAGCACACAGCTCATCCAATCCTTCTTGTCAATGCAATATGAGTATGTTGACATCAATGACAACACTGGCTCACCTCATACTTGCAACAGTCTTTTGCCTGATTATACCTACATGCTTGCAAAACTCATCAAATTCCTTAGAGAAATATTCCCCTCCATTGTCAGATCTTAATATTTTTATCTTTAAACCTGATTGGTTTTCTACTAAGACTTTGAATTCCTTAAACTTAGTGAAAACTTTAGATTTATGCTTCATGAAATAAATCCATGTAAATCTGGATACATCATCAATGAAGGTTACAAAATAACGAGATTTCTGATAGATTCATTATCCACAGGTCCAAACACATCCGTATGAATAATTTCTAACTTCTCTTTTGCTCTATTGCTTCCTAAAGGAAATGATTTTTTGTTTTGTTTACAAAATACACAATGCTCACAGAAATCAAAGTGCTCATCAGAACAGGAGAAACCATCCAACAAATTTTTATTCTTAATACTTTTAAATACATTATTGCTTGTGTGGCCCAATCTATGATGCCACAACATACATGCATTTTTTGTATTAGCCTCAGATACATAGGAGGCATTATAAACTGTAGTGGCTTCAAGCTTGAATAGGCTTCTGAATCTCTTCCCCTTCGCTACCACCAAGTTCCCTCTCACTAATCTGGAGCCATGCTTGTCAAATGTCACATGCATTCCCAAATCATTCAACTTTGAAACTAAAATTAGATTTCTAGCTAATCCAGGAACATGCAGAATGCCTGGGAGGGTTTTAATCCTCTAATCACTGAAACACAACAATACCTTTCCTTTCCTGATAATTAGATATGAAGAGTTGTCACCAAGGTAGATATTACCTCCATCATATTCTTCATATGAGGAGAACCATTCCTTATACGGAGTCATATGAAATGAGCATCTTGAGTCAACCAACCAGTGATCATTAGAAACAAGATAACATGCAGAAAGTAAAACTTCTTCACCTACATTCGAGGACTTATCCGAAGCACTCTCCCACTATTTCTTGGGGTTTCTGCACTCCTTCACATGTCCCCTTTTACCATAGTTCCAACACTTAACTCTGTTCTTTTTACCAAGAGTTTTAGACCAGCCCTTGGACTTGTCCTTAGCCCCTTTCTGATCTCCTTTAGGTCCTCTTTCCTTAGACCTTCCCCTGACACTAAGAGCATCCCCTGAACTATCTGAACTCTTCTTCCTCAATTCCTATGACAATAGCACTGAAACAAGAGCATCCAACTTTGGATCTGTAAGGTTAGCAGTAATAGTAGGGATAACATTCTCCCAAGACTCAGGTAAAGAACAAAGAAGTAAGATACATTTATCTTCCTCACTAACCTCAACATCTACTAAATCAAGCTGACTCACTAACAAATTAAAAGAATTTAAATGCTCTGCAACTGATTCACCTTCTCGCATTTTCATGGAAAAAAAATTTCTTGTTAAATAAAGTTGATTTACCATACTCTTGGCTTGATAGATCTCACCCAACCATTTCCACAACTTGTATGTAGTCTCTTCCTTTGCAACATTCAACAGGACAGAGTCTGAAAGACACAACCGAATGGTTCCCCGTGCCTTCTTATCTAGTCTATCCCACTCATCTTGAAAGACATCATCGGGTTTCTTCTCTTTTTGAACAGACAACCATTGGTTTCTTTCTACCAACAAATCTTCCATTTTCAGCTTCCACAACTCATACCCCATTTCGTTGAACTTCTCAATGTCCAATTAGGAGGTTGATGCAACAGTGGATCCAACCATAATAACAACACAAGATTTGCAAAACAAACACAACCAAATCTCCCACTGCAGCTACAACTTCCACACTACCACCCAAGAGTCAAAGCTAGCCAGGCTCTGATACCAAATGTTAGAAATGAAAGTAACACTACTTCCATGGAAATCTAATTTGAGATAAATTTCAGCAATCTTTAACTATGTGTTATTAATGGAGATTGTAACAAAACATAAACCCACAATACAAAAATATACCAGAAGCAGAATGAAGCACATAACACAAGTGTTTAACATGGAGAAAACCCTTTCAGGTAAAAAACTCCACCAAGAAAAGAGGTCAAGTTATATTATCTTCACAAAAGGAGATTACAAATACATTCACTTCCTCTATCCTTCAACCTTCACTCCGACATAACTTGGGTACCTGTAAACTGTTATATGCCTCTTGTGATAGGTGAAAGTTAGGTGCAGCAGATCAGACATAGTCATGAAACCCTAACCCTACCATCATCAAGGAATCTAACCTAAATGAAATCAAAGAACAATGCAATTCAAGCATAATTTCACCTAGACCATGCGATTCCTCGTTTGAGAGAATGTGGACTGCTTCTTCAACAATGAACAATTGCAATGCTGAAAGCTGCCATGATTGATGATAAAAGTTCAAGTGAATGCTCAAATGCTCAAGATGATAATGTAGATGCTATATGATTGCTGTATATGATTACTGGATTGCTGGATGTTTCATATGGAGTGAGAGGGTGTTTATATAGGACTTAGCCAAGATCAATCAACGGTGGAGATTCAGAGGTTATGTGAATGGCTAGGATTGAAAGTTACTAAATTTAGATTCTATTAATTGTGCATGTGAAAGATTGTAAATAAAAGTTGTTTTACAACACATGATTGACTGGACAAGTGTTAGAATGTGATAAATGATAAGGGCTTAATTCAAATAAAATATTTGAATTAGTTGGGATATGAGTTGGAAATTAATTAAATAAATAAAATTTATTCAATTAATAGGATAAATGAATAAAATGGGATAAGACATGATGTGGAATTAATTAAATAAATACAATTTATTTAATTAATTGGCTAAGTGGATGAGAATGGGATTTTAATTAAATAAATAAAATTTATTTAATTAATTGGCTAATGGATTAGTGATTTAACAAGGTGTTGCTAGACATGGACAAATTTGGGTGTCTACATTTTGTCCCTCTTTGATACAATGTTCGATAGAATGTTGTGTCAAAGAAGATACGATATGCGTTCGATAAACAAGTTATGCCCCAATGTAACTGGTAGGTGATGCCCCCTCGAGAGGTAAGCCAGGCTAACCAGGAAGGACTGGGTTGGCTCTCGATAGAAGAAAAAGGCTAAAAGGAAGGCTGACACGAAGAAAATGGGAGCTGGATGGAAGCAAATAGGCTGTGGTATGGGAGAATTAGGGTTTTGAGAAGGGCTATAAGTAGGGGCTTCAATGGCAAATAGGCTCATTTGTGCTCATTTGTGCTTAGAAACTTAGAGAAATCCAGAGCTCCAGAGAGTGAGAGTGGCAGAGCTAGCAGGATGGTTATTCCACGCAGAGATCATCGTGCGGAGCGAGTGAGGACACATGGATGACCAGAGGGAGCAGGCGTACCGGTATGTTTCAAACTTTTCCCCAAAAGCATGTAATTAATAGCCTAAAAGCGTAATTAATGCACACACGTCACCAAAAGCGACTAGGTTAGGACAAAGCACATTTAGGTCGCTTAGGTAGGAATAGAGTCCGCTTGTAGTAATGTTGGTCGCTTATGAGCACGGGTAGGTCGCATAGGAAAAAGGGGTCGCATCCCTTCGGCGGGAAAGACGTAGGCGAAAAGCGCGGAAACTGCAAAAGGCGTCACTTATGGCTAGAAGGGCTCACTTATAAGCAAACAGTGATCGCTACATGTAGTTTAGCTCGCTTATGGAGAGAAAGGGCTCGCATATGGTGGAAAGAGCGCGTATAAGGCTAGAAAGGTCGCGCAGGGTAATGCAGCTCGCTTATAGGATAAAAATAGTCGCATGTAGAATAGAGCGCGCATGTGTAAGAATAGGAAGCGCTTATTGAGCTAAAGCTCGCTTATGGTCAAACAGTAAGCGTGTGAGGTAAAATAGCTCACATATGGTGAAAACAGGGGCGCATATGAAAAAGAGCTCGCTGTTGGGCAAAACAGTAGCGCATAAGGTAAAGGCAGTCGCTATTGAGCAGGAAATTAGCGCATGTGGTAAAGTGGGACGCTTATGGTAGGTGTAGTGTAAAATAGCAAATAGAGAAGCAGATTTTGATATGAATGGCTAACGGAATGAACTGACAAGCGTAAATGGATGATGCAGGATGTACTACCGCCGTTGTTATCGCGAGAGCCCCATCCGAGAGATTTACGGTTGGTGAGACGGTTGGATGCAGAGGAGCTACTGGTGTTAGAGATCCTGGGCTTAGAGCATGTATCCCGATTAGAGCCCGTTCAGGCACATTGAGGGCTGATGACAGCGATGGTGGAGCGATGGATGAGCGAGCACAGTTCATTCTTATTACCGACAGGAGAGGCGACCATTACCTTAGAGGATGTATTCTGGATATTGAGGATTTCGATAGATGGGGATCGTGTAGATTATGATCTGGAGATGGGCCCAGCGGCATTCAGGAGATTGTTTGGCACACCAGACATCGGAGTAGAGGGTTCAGAGATTCTGATGGGGAGGATGGAGGAGCTCTGTGACAGATTACAGCGGGTGGTAGTGGCTATCATTAGATGGCTAGTGGGTGATAGGAGAGCTAGAGGGTTTCCCGTAGGATGGGGGACAGTGATGGAGGGCATGTTCTCCTATGGCACGAGATATGCGTGGGCAGAGTGCGTGTTGGGACAGCTCTATCATTACCTGCATGATTGTGCGTACATGTTTGGAGCCAGTATGTCAGCAGGAGTGACAGTTTTGCATGTATGGGCGTATGAGCACATTCCGGTGACGAGACCAGAGGGATGGATTGCTAGAGCAGCAGGAGAGCCATTTGCACGGATGTATAGAGGAGCATTGACTTATCGACAGCGTCGAGGGGTGGTATATTGGCGGCAGAGATTGGATGAGGTAGACAGATTTGTATGGAGGCCCTGGCTGGGATGTGAGCAGTGGGAGGAGGAGGATGCGGAGCTTGTCTATGCTAGACAGGCAAGATACATTTTTGGACGCGGCGTGTATATTATAGAGCGCTATTTGCCAGAGAGAGCCCTGAGACAGTTTGGAGAGGCACAGGCAGTACCTGTTGGTGATGCCATTTTTGGGAGGACCAAGCAGGAGGTATTTGATTGGGGTCCAGAGGTTGTGGTTGACACAGCTTTGGCAGAGAGAGATGGACTACAGCCAGTAGCATGGCAGTGGGGACAGGGTCTTGCAGATCCAGGCACATTGCCAGAGTATGATGCATACTGGGCGACAGCTAGGCCGACGCGATTGACACGAGATGGGGAGATTGGAGAGATTGGGATGGAGAGGCTAGTTCGAAGGAGACGATGACGGGCTCCACCAGCACAGGCAGTAGTGCCAGCGGCACCAGGGATACAGATGCCAGGGCAGGTGCCAGGTCAGCCTGCTATATTAGCACAGCCTCAGGCACAGATTAGAGCAGGAGATGATGTAGGGATTCAGCAGCTGCGGAGACGGATCAGAGAGGAGAGGAGATGGAGGCAGCGGGCACAGATAAGGTTGAGGAGGGTGGAGATGGACAGGCATCAGGCCGTGATTAGTCTGCGGCATGCTAGAGCACAGGCACAAACCTATCAGGCTCAGCTACAGTTGAGAGGACAGGGAGGAGATGGCCAGGATGATGGTGCGCTTGCTAGAGTGACAGGAGAGAGGGATACAGCCAGACAGCATGAGCAGATGATGAGGCTGGAGCGAGACACTGCGGTACAGCAGGAGCAGGCGATGAGAGCAGAGAGGGATGGTCTGCGAGCTGAGAGAGATAGAGCAGTACTGCAGTTGCAGGGGATGACTGGTGAGCGAGATAGAGCAGTGGCTGCCTTGGGGACTGATGGAGCTACCATGTACTTGGCCACACAGTTGACAGCGGTACATGCAGAGTTGCGGAGAGTGCAGGGTGAGGCTGAGTATTACAGAGGCCTATATTATGGAGCTGTGCCGGCAGAGCAGAGACAGCCTAGCTTCAGGAGCAGGTCAGGGGCTTCGAGTTCACGGAGGTCAGGTGGATCTCGATCAGTAGCCTCAGTGATGGGGCCACCGAGAGATGGAGGACCAGGTACAGGACCAAGTGGCGGTGGTGGTCAGGGCGAGGGAGCTGGCAGTAGTCGCTAGGGCATACCTTGTTTATATTGTATTATGATGAGGCCTAGAGCCGTTGTTGTACATTCATTCTTTTCAGGGCTCAGCTTGTATTGTAGACACTTGTATTTTGACACACATGTATATATATATGGCAGTTTTGGCGATCTGTATGATGTTGTAATGGTTTTGATCTTGATATTATGATGGTTATGCATGTTATGTGTATGGATTATATATGGATTATGGATGGATGTTTATGCAAATGGTAATGGATAAAAAAATGTAAATGGTAAAGCTATGGATAGATGTATGCATATAGGCAGATGGTAATGAAAGATATATATGATGGACTTATGTATGTCTAACACACTTGTTTTTGCAGGAGCGGGAACATGGACAAAGGAGGATGAAAATAATTGATCTTGGCTGAGTATGATGGAATGAATAGATAGAATGAATAGGTAGGATGATGATGGGCAGCTTTCAAGTAATTGCTCAAAATGAAAAGAAATGCAGTCCTTATGTTTGATATAGCATATGGATGTTATGCACCAGGGTATAAGAGACCAAGGTGTCGAGGTATCCAATGCGTAACTAGCGTGTTACAATCTTGTATGAACGCATGAGGTCAAGATGTTGAGCCAACATACACAAGATATGAATAACAGCTCGTGTTGGACTTTGACGCTACAAGCAATGGTTTGAGATTATCTCCACTACACATAATGATAGCTTGCTGGTTATATGTATGGAGTTAGTCTTAACATAGAATAGTCTCAAATGCATAAGAGACTGTTTAGCTTCTCAGATGCTAGAGATATTGATATGTAAGATGCTAATCTCAACACGTACAAGATACCAATACGCATAGGAAGAGAATAAGATCATCCCACAAACACGGCATACGAAAGTAATATGACCATGCCCCAGTCCTTACTTCATCGCAACATACCAAGATATAAATAGATCAAGGCAGTCTTGATTAGGTATAGAAAAGGGACAATAGATAAATCAAAACAGAAAACAAAAGATACTGTCATCACGTTCTCTTGCCAAATTTTGGGTGCTCTTGGATAGATCAAGCTGGCGCCTTGTTAAGAGGAAAGCTACATCCTGTTGAAGGCTAAAGTTGTTGATAAACTGTTATAGCAAATGTTGGCTTAAGGCATGCGGACAAATAGCTTCTAGTGTACTTTTGATCGGTTAAAGTGCTTGGGCTTCGCATATACACATGGTTTGCTGCTTGTTCGAGCTAATCAAAGAGAGGAAAATGGATGAAGAAGATGGTGGGGATCATCTATGCTTAAGTACTGGAAACTTCCTTCGTATGCCAGACTGCCTACATACCCTGTATCCACGGGATCAAAGCACATTACGATGAAGATGAGACATGATGAATATGTAGTTTTGGGTTTTATTGATGATGTAAGTGATGAAAGATAGAAGAATTTGAGCTGAAAGATTGAAGGATGTTTTAGACGAATGATGAAAGATGGAGGATGAAAGGGACTATCGTCTTAGCCTGAATCAGAGTGCTTCCTTCGCATCTCAGATTGCCTACATACCCTGTATCCACGGGATCAAGGCGTCAACGATAGAGCTGCATGTAGTTCTGATTGATGTCGCTAGCTGATTGGATGTTTGAGCAGGCGACGTTTGTTAAGATTGTTGGATGAATGTGGATAAATTGCGAAGATATGAGTCCTGGTTGCAAGGCGTTAAGTCATATTTGTTGTTGGATACGTGCCATGGCTGAAGTTGATAAGGTGTGTTGTGTTGTATGCGGAGTGGTTTGATGGGCTATGAGCTAGAGATAACAGGATCCACGTCCAAATAAGACTTGACAAATGCCCCCAGTGTGGGATGAGGTTTATTATGCA
The DNA here is from genome assembly GCA_027924645.1 of Cunninghamia lanceolata. Classification (NCBI taxonomy): domain Eukaryota; kingdom Viridiplantae; phylum Streptophyta; class Pinopsida; order Cupressales; family Cupressaceae; genus Cunninghamia; species Cunninghamia lanceolata. The sequence goes on along the minus strand of BSBN01000280.1, from coordinate 21,009,864 downwards.
GAAGCGACAATGCAGAAGAAATGTGGCCAAGATGCTAAGGTGCCAAAAGATATAGATACCACGACAATGTCTCAAGTGTGAAAGCTAGCATAGGTCAAAGGATGAAGATGAAAGGCTATGTGTGGGATTGCGATAGGGCTTATGATTATGGCTTATACAAGATGAAGTGGGGAAATATGATCAAACGAATCAAGCAAATAAGGGAAGCTGGTCACTACACATAGCGCCTGTTTGCCAGGTTTTCACTATGGTACTTATCCAAGGCGCCTGTTTACCAGGTTTTCACCAGAGGACGAATTATTTATTTATTTATTTATTTTTTTTTTTTATTTTTTTTTTATTTTTATGATTTTTTGGGGTAGCTGAGATTTATGGATAAAACTTCTTGAGATGAACGCTGTTGACGGGTTCATCCAAGGGAATGCCTTCAGGTGTTGACAGAGTGTATGCACCGGATCCATAGACTGCTGTGATAATGAAAGGACCAAGCCAATTGGGCTCAAACTTGCCCTGTTTCTCCCGATGTTGTTGATTCCTTTGGTTTTCTTTAAGGACAAGGTCGCCAACTTGAAATCTGCGTTCCCTGATCTTTTTGTTGTAGCTGCGGCGTAACTGGTTTTGATAAACTTGAAGATGGTTCAATGCTGTAAGGCGGCGTTCATCTAATAGCTCAAGATCATGGAGTCTGGATACTCGATACTCTTCATAGTATGTTGCAAGGATATGCGCAAAGAGGGAATCTCAACCTCGATGGGCAAAATAGCTTCAGTGCCATAGACGAGAGCATAGGGTGTGGCGCCAGTAGGAGTTCTGATGCTTGTTCTATATGCCCATAATGCAGGATGTAGTTGTAGATGCCAATCTCGACCAGCGTCATTAACAGTCTTTTTAAGGATCTTGATGATTGTCTTATTAGAGGCTTCAGCTTGACCATTGCTCTGAGGATAGTAAGGCGTAGAGAATCTATGTTGAATATGGAACTTGTTGCAAAGATCTCTAACCTCTTGGTTCTTGAAAGGGCGTCCATTGTCTGTGACAATAGCTTGAGGAATGCCATAACGGCAGATAATGTAATGTAGAATGAATTTGGCTATTTGTTTACCTGTGATATAGGTCATTGGTATGGCTTCTACCCACTTCGTGAAATACTCAGTGGCAGTAATAATAAACTTATGACCGTTGGATGAAGTAGGATGGATTTTACCTACGAGATCAAGTCCCCATTGTGAAAAAGGCCATGGAGTGACAATAGGCTGAAGCTCACATGCTGGTGCATGTATTAGATCTCCATGTTTCTGACATTGTAGACATCTCCTTGCAAATTGCTGGGCATCTTTTTCCATAGTTGGCCAATAGTATCCTGCTCGTAGAAGTTTCTTAACAAGGCTAGGGCCAGCGGAATGCGAACCGCAGACACCTTCATGCACTTCACGTAAGGCTGTTTTTGCTTCTTCGGAATCAAGACATCTAAGGAGGATACCATCAAGACTCCGGCGATAAAGAGTGTCTCCTAAGATAGTGTAACGAGAGGCTCGACGGATAAAGGTTTTGCGCTGGGTGTTGGATAGTTGAAGTGGAAAGGTTTGATGGTGAATATACTCGTATATATCCTTGTACCATGACGAGTTGGGACCAACAATTTCACATATAAGCTCAGATTGTGGAACTTCAAATGCTGGGATCAAAAGCTGTTCAACCAAGAACTCACATTTATAAGTATTAGATGGCATATCTAAAAGAGATCCAATCATAGCCATAGCATTTGTTGCTCTATTTCGTAGTCTGGGAAGTTGCTCAAAGGTAATATCCTCAAAATATCTCTTGAAATCATCCACCATTAACTTGTATGGGAGAAGCTTCTCGTCTTTTGTTTGATATTCATCTAAAACCTGCTTGATAACCAGCTGAGAATCACCAAAGACTCGTAACTTTTTGATAGCCCATTGTACTGCCATGCGTAAGCCTGTGATTAAAGCTTCATACTCTGCTATGTTGTTGGTACATGGGAATGCTATTCTATATGATTTAGGTATACAATCGCCTTGAGGGGTGACAAACAAGATACCTGCTCCAGAACCATGTTGTGTGTATGACCCATCGAAGTATAGTTGCCATCGTGCTGGAGAATTCAAATGAAACAATCCTTCATCCAGAAATTCTGGATATATTGGCTGAATGTCTGTGATGGGTGCTGCAGCTAATTGATCAGCAATAACTTGTCCTTTGATAGCTTTGCGGTTCACATATTGTATGTCAAACTCACTTAAGATCATAACCCATTTTGCTAATCTCCCTGTGAGAAGAGCTTTTGAAAGGAGATACTTGAGGGGATCCACATTAGAGATGAGCTTCGTTGTTTGGTTCAGCATATAGTGTCGCAACTTTTGGGAAGCAAACACTAAGGCTAAACAAGCTTTTTCCATGAATGAGTAATTGAGTTCATATCCCACAAGGGTTCTGCTGATGTAATAAATGGCTTGTTCTTTTCCTGAGTCATCATGTTGAGCTAGAAGGGCACCCAATGCTGCAGTTGTTGATGATATATAGAGCAGTAATGGACGATCAGGTATCGGAGGTACTAGCACAGGAGGTGTTGCCAAGTATTCTTTTATCTTATCAAAAGCCTATTGGCACTTTTCATCCCACTTAAAAGGTTCACCCTTACGAAGAAGATGTTGAAAAGGATGACATTTATCTGCTAGTTGTGAGATAAATCTGCGGATAGATTGTAGCCTACCTTGTAAACTGTGGAGCTATTTGAGAGTCGTTGGTGGAGGCATTTCTATGATAGCTTTTACCTTAGCTGGGTCCACTTCTATCCCTTGTCGAGACACAATATATCACAACAGTTTGCCTGAGGTTACACCAAATACACACTTCTTTGGGTTTAGTTTGACTTGGTATTTTTCTAATCGATCAAAGATTTGTGCCAATACTTGTAGATGTCCTTCTCTTGTCTTGGATTTTCCCAGGATGTCATCAACATAGTCTTCCATGATAGTATGAAAAAGGTCATGAAAAATAACTGTCATAGCTCGTTGATAGGTGGCTCCAGCATTTTTAAGACCAAAAGGCATTACAACCCAACAATAGGTACCCCATGGACAGATAAAGGATGTTTTATCTTGATCTTCCTCTGCTATTCGGATTTGATTATAACCAGAAAATCCATCCATCAAAGATATCATTTCATGGCCTGCTGTAAGATCTACAATGTTGTCTATGCTTGGTAGTGGAAAATCATCCTTAGGACAAGCTTTGTTAAGATCTCTAAAGTCTGTGCAGCAACGAACACGTCCATCTGGTTTTGCTACAGGTACCAAATTTGAAACCCATTCTGGATAATCAATAGGCTTTATAAATTTTGCTTCTAACAGTTTCTAAATTTCTGCTTTGACCAATAAGGCAACTTGTGGATGCATTTTGCGCAATTTTTGTTTGACAGGCTTTGCATCAGGAGATACTGCTAAATGATGTACCACAAGTGAAGGATCTAGACCTGGCATGTCTGCATAAGTCCATGCAAAATTTATAGCTCTTCTCAGAAAGAATGCTGTGAAGTTTCTTCGTTCTTGCTCAGAGAGTGATGCTGCCAAAAAAGTAATCTTCGGATTCTGTTCTGTTCCCAAGTTCATGTCTTGTGATTTTTCAACTAGCACAGTTGATTTCTCATGGTAATCAGTGGCAATAGGAAGATCAAATCCCTCATCCTCAGGCACCTCAGAGAGGTTTTCACCTTCGGATACGTCCTTTATTTTTACTTTTTCACGGTCAAGAGGCGCCTTTCGGTTTTCACCTAGTGACCTATTTTGTTGAATTTTGTTTATTTCACTTTTGCGACTAAAGGACTTGATACTTCCGCCAAAATATGCTAGTTTAGGTAAATCCATCATGAAACCTGCTTTATGATCACCCAATGGAATACCTTGTCTCAAACCCATGAATTCTGCAATGGCTTCATCATTTTCAAATGTATCCAATATCGGTGCCCCCTGTTGGTCCCAATCGATGAGGTCAGGATATACGAGTGAAAGGTTAATGGAGGAATCATGATGGCTAGAAGAGGTTGCGGAAAACATGAAGATGGAATGTTCCTGAAAAAGGTCGGTGATATGAAGGGAGGAGTCATCGATAATATCCGAGTTAGAAGTCTCTCCTACCGAGGAAGGTCCAACGTCAATATCGGAAATACACTTAATGTCTTTGGATCGCGGTACCTCCAGTTGGTAACCAAGGCCTTGCTTATTAAACTTCTTAGACACAATGATAGGCTCAATAGGTCCTTGTTCCTGTAATCCCAAGCCACCATGTCCTTTGTAGCCCATGTTCTTTATGATACGAAAACCATTGTTGTATCGCTCTACTCCAAGTTGGACTTGGTCATTGTCATCAAAGAATATCCAAGAGTTGATGTCCTCAATGTCTTCATCATCCAAGAAACCACCCTTAATGAATACTGTAGGGGGAGCTTTGATAACAGCGGAGGATGAAATTGGCTTAGATGTAGAGGGCTTACCATGGGATTTAGGAGATAACGGAAGAGTACCCACGCAATAAGACTTGTGTAGTTTGTATTCACCAGGGCCATGTTCGGTATATTTGATATGGAGGTTGGAAGCGGCTTTGCTAGATGAGGGCTTGAGAAGATCGGATGGGTTGATATAGGATGAAGATGGATATGCCTTGGTGTTGATAGGGATGCGATTCGGATTCTGATATTTAGCCTGAAAGGCACGACAGAACTCAAATGGATTAGGATCAGCTTGAATGGTAACCTCAACACCCTTATGTGGAAATTTAAGGCATTGGTGGTATGTAGAGGGAACTGCTTTAAGGGTATGGATCCAAGGGCGTCCAAGGATGATGTTGTAAGGAAGATCAATATCAAGGACTTGACAGCGAGTTTCGGTAATAACCGGCCCAACTTGAATAGGCAATAAGATGATCCCTTCGGTATCTCTTTCAGCGTCATCGTATGCTCTGATGGTAATAACCTTGGAGGCGTCAACATCTTGCTCAGAATATCCCAATTGCTTGATAAGTTTCAAAGAACATATATTAAGACCAGCTCCCCCATCTATCAAGACTCGTTTGATACGGCATTGTTTAACAAATACTTCAATATGGAGGGCTTCGTTGTGTGACGGATGAATGGAGGGCTGAAGATCTTTGTCGGAAAAGGTCAAATGACAAGGGGCAGCAATGCTAGCGACCATAGATTGGAATTGTGTGATATTAATATTATTACGCACCGAAGACTCTTGTAAGGCTTTATCAAGGATAGCTTTATGTGCGGGAGATATGCGGAGCAGCTCAAGAATAGATATGTGTGCGGGTGTTTTACCAAGGTGATCCAAGAGGTTATAGTCAGAGAGAGATCGAGGAGAGTGAGGAGGGGCTCCTTGAATAGTAACTCGACCTCTTCGCGTGGTTATGACACAATCAGGTGCTCTCCCTTGGATGGTAATGGTAGAAATGCGAGCATGGTCGATGCGGCCGATGGTAGATGATGCATAGTTATATGGAATAGCATTTCCAGCCTGAAGGTTATTTGTCTAATCATGAGATGGAAGTGGATTCTTGAAAGTCTCTAGATCATAATTTGATGTTGATTGTTGAGCAGGTTGAGCTGTTGAAGGTGTGACGTTGATTAAACCTTGATCAATGCAGTCTTGGATAACATGTTTTAAGCGCATACAACCATTTGTTTTGTGCCCTTTAACTCGATGGTAATCACAATACTCATTTTCTTTGTACCAAGGAGCTCGAAAGAGTGGTTCGCCATTTGGTGGTGCATCGGGTAGAATAATGTCTCCTGCTTGAAGTAGCTTTTGAAGAACAACTTCCATGGGTTCCACTAATGGTGTAAATTGTCAGCATGGATTGGAAGTTTGGCGCTGGTTTCTTCGTTGTGGAAAAGGCTGTCTTGGTGTAGAGGCTGCTTGAATGTTGATGGGAGCAATCATAGTTTGAATATTCTTTGCATCTACAATACCGTCATTGACGACATTTTTGTTCTTATTCCAAAAACGAGACTTATCATTGGAATTTTGAGGAGAATCTTTATTGTCACGAAAGATCTTGATAGTGCCCTTGGCAATTAAGGCTCGTTCAATAATAACTCCTTTGGAAACTAGTTCATCAAAGGTGCTAGCGTTTTGCAATTGTAGTTGGAATGACAGCTCAGGATGAAGATTTTGAACAAAGATGTCAAGCTGTTGTTTCTCAGGTATTTCCCATGATAATTTGCTAGCCATGTTACGCCATTGTTGGGTAAAAGCAGAGAAGGGTTCACCGTTGCGCTATTTGGTATTGACAAGGTCATTCATGTTTACTTCGTGTTCAATGTTGAAGGCAAAATGAGATCGAAATTTGTTTGCTAATTCCGCAAAAGATTTGATGCCCGAGGGTAGATGAGAAAACCATTCAAGAGCTTGTCCTGCTAAGCTTTGAGGAAATAGTCTCAAAAGATATGTATCGTCATAAGAAACATCAAGACATGCTACAAAAAAGGCTCGAAGATGGTCTTCTGGATTCCCTTTCCCTTTGTATTTCTCAAATTGTGGGATTTCAAAATGTGGTGGAAAAGGTATCATATTAAGAGACTTGTCAAATGGACAGGTGCATATGTTTTCGAGAGAAAAAGGTTTCTTGCCTTGTCCTACCCTTTCATCGATCATCTGTTGAACATCTGCTGAAGATAATTGCTGTTGTTGCGAAGGGGGTGGAGTATGATAGGAGATATGTTGTGGTTGCGGTTGTGGGATATATGGAGTTGTGACTGTTTGTTGCGGTTGTGTGCCCACAATGTATGTCAAAGGATTGGTATGTGATATGTATGTATTGGAGGATTGCTGTCCTTGAGACACAAGCGGCAATTGGGTGTGCATCACATGGGAAGTGGATAGTGGATTGATAGTAGCGAATGGTTGGGAAATTGGGATTTGATTCGTGACATGGTAAGTGATGGAGGGATTTGTAGATACAACAGAAACATTTGGATGTGTATTCTGGATGATATGAGGATTGGTATGTGTCATAGGTTGGGTGACAATAGGAACTCTTTGGGTAGCATAGGATGGATTGATGGTGCGTGAAGGATTGGAAGAATATGACGACATGGATGTAAGTTGATCAACATAAGCAATCTTATTGTTTGGATTGGCTTGAGAAACGGGGGGATCACTCATGTCAATGAGACTAACATTGGGATTATATGATAACGTGGAAGGATTAGCAGTTGGTATATGGGATATAGTATTTGTATGAGAGGTAGTGGATTGTAATGGGTGTGAAGTATGGACAACATGTGCTGTTGGAATAGTTTGGGAGGTTTGTACACTATAAGACATGGGAATAGCTTGTGATGCTCGAAGTGTTTGCGCTTGTGTTACATGGACAACTTGTGTTACTTGAGGCATGGAAACAGTCATGGTAGAAGGAGAGATATGTTGAGGGACATGAAAAGGTGGAATGTTGAGATTTTGCGACATGAGAGGGAGCACATTGGTGGGCACAATCATTGGTTCTAAAGTATATTCTGATCGTGGTGGCTCGAATGAAGCAACAATAGGCAATGAGGACGATGTTTGCAATGTAATAGGAGATGATGTGACTATAGTAGATGGTCTATTCGCAACAACAGCAGTAGTGTTGGGATCTTGCTCTCTAATAGAAGATATGTCAAAATCCTTAGGTAGTTTAGCACCCATGCGAGCAAGTTGGAGAAAACAACGATCAGGCTCAGATATCATGAGTTTCTCAACTTGGTCCCATAGATAGGTATCTTGGAATTTCAATGAGTCATCTTGAGATTGTTCTTCGAAAGTTTCCAAGGATGGTGGAGGTTGCATTTGTTGTGAAGATGACTCGCCCATAGTGTATCCTTGAGGTATAAACATATGAGAAGGCATACCAGTTGTGAATTGAGTTGCGTCCTTAAGAGGTGTTGTGAATTGTGTCATCTCAGCTTGCAATTTGGCTTCCATTTCAGCGTTCAATTTGGCTTCTATTTCAGCTCGATATTGACTCCTAGTTTGAGGCATGATGTTGGTGATGAAGTTGAGCTGGTCAAAGTTTTGAGACCCAAAAGATGATAGTTGGCTGGTTGATTGATTGGTTGTTGTTTCGGTTTGCTGGTTTGGCTAAGTTGCTTGGTTGATTTGTTTTGGCTAAGTTGTTGTTGGTCAGTTGTTGTTGGTTGTCCCTAGAGGTAGCTTAAACACTCAAGGGAAAGATTGTTTGCTGTTGATGTTTGTTGGAGCTAAAGCTAAAAGAGATTGTTTGCTGAAGCTAAAGCTGAAGGATGTTTGTTGGTTGAAGCTAAAACTGAAGGTTGTTTGCTGATTGAAATGATTGGGTTGATGTCTAATTTGCTGGTTGGGGTCTCAAAAAGATGGAAAGCTCATGAGTTGTGATTGATTGGTAAGCTCAAAAACAAGAGACAAAGTCCAGGTATTTGCTGTTGATCAAAGAGAAGTCTGAAAGCTGATGTTTGAGACTCAAGCGAGCTGGACCTGAGGCTAATTTAGCTGATGGATTGAGGTTTGCAGGTATTTTAGCTACAGGCGACTGATGATATTTCAAATGCGACTCAAAGGATGCTAAAGGCGATCAATGATAGCTCAAATGCGATCTCGTTTAGGCTCGACAGAGAATGACAGTATTAACCAGAAGCGAATGCTATGCCAGAGGCGACGACTGTTGGCTCAAAGGTGATTTTCTGTTGATCAGAGGTGACTCAGATATCCCTAGAGGCAACAGTATGTTGTTCAGAGGCGATTTTGTTCAGGCGTAAGGTGACTAACTGCGGCTTAAAGGTGATCTGGCTCAGACAATATGCGATTGGTTATGATTTAGATGTGACTTGGTTCAGGAAGTAGGCGATCAGTTGTGTTTTAAAAGCGATTCTGTTCAATCAAAAGGCGATCAACTGCGGTTTAAAAGCGACTCTGTTCAGGCAATATGCGGGCAGTTGTTGTTTAAAAGCGACGCAGTTCACGCAAAAAGTGAATTACTCCAGTTCAGAAGTGATGGCTGTGGTCTGGGCGAGCAGTTTAGGTTCAAAAGCGACTGTGTTTGTGTAATAGTTGTCTGATTTTGCAGTTTTTTCAGCAAGAAAATAGTGATAACAGTCACTCACATTCACAACAAGCACAAACTGATACAACCTAGGCTAGGATAGGACAGTATCTGTTGAATCCCCTAGCTGCACCTATTCAAAGCGGGTAGCTCCAGGATCTTGGTAGCACTGGCTCCTCCTTACATTTGCACACACTTCTCACGCATACCAAGATCCAGGTTTCTTATAAGGCTTGACCCTCTCCAAACCTTTAGATTGTCCCTGCTACCTCGGCTAAGAACTGCATGAATCGGGGCCGCTTCAAGGGTTTTGCCCTATGCGTCAATAGATAGAAGGTTTTTGACTACTACACAAGGTTGCTAATAAGGGCATCCGTTCGGGTGGCTATACGTGCGGCAGCGCTACTCTCCGTTATAGAGTCTCCCAGCCTCCAAGGGTTGCGCCTTGGAGGGTTTTGGGGGAGGTTGGCTGTTAGTATAACACAACTGCACCCATTGTTTGTGGCTTTCGACACAAACACTTTTCTTATATAGCGGTTCGGAAGGACTTGGCTTTAGCCCGTTACCGCTTGGGTCGTATCCCTTCTCACACCGGGAAGGCAGGCCCTCTAAAGATAATGACAAGTTCTCATACACCCAAGATCCATTTGATAGGCAAGGGGAGAGGATACTTTTGCCATTAAATTTGGGTTACAATCAGGCGCATGCAAGCAATCAAAAGATAAATCAAGCACGGAGCAAACAATGATTCATTTTAAGCACCAAGCCCAAATATGCCTAATTTAGTGAAAAAAACACAAATCTTGGACCGATCGAACCTGCAATAGATATGTCAGTAGTTTGATAACCTCCTTTCTTGGACAAATCGATAAGATGCTGCGCAAATACCTAATTAATAGCCAAAAATCCAACTAGAACTGAAACAGATTTGAAAACAACATAACTTACCAGATGCGGTTTACTACTGATCAAAAGCGACCTCCATTATACCAGAGGTGAAAGACTGTGGATCGGATGCGACGCGAAAAACACAGGATGCGGCACCTGTCAGATCATAAGTGATGCGTATTGGCCAGAAGCGATCAATTGAGGGCCAAACGCGAACAATATCTGCAAAACACAGTCTACACACAAAAACCCTAGTCTAACAGGCGATCACTGTAAATTCTAAAGCGACACCAATTAAATCAGAAGCGGCCTCTGTAGACTCAGAGGCGATCCAGTTACTCCCAAAAGTGACCGACTGCGAGACAAAAGCGACCTGTATCTGCAAAAAGGGACTAAACCCTAACCTACACAGGGGATTGTTATCAGTTCATAAGTGATACAAATCAGTGTAAAGGCGAGTACTGTTAGGTCAAAAGCGATGCAAACATTTCCAAAGGCATCCACTGTTAAGTCAAAAGCGATGCGAATGTGTGTGAAAGCGGCGGCTGTTAGGTCAAAAGCGGTAAACACAGTTCAAAGCAACCGCAAAAATCACAGGTGAGCATTGTAAAAACAAAAGCGATACGTTTTACCTTAAGCGACGACTGTTCGTTTAAAGGCGATCCAGAGAGCTAAATGCGGCCTGTTCCAGCTTCAAAGCGGCGCAGAGATTCGGAAGCGGCGGATGTTTGTTCAGAAGTGACCGGAATTTACTGCGGACACCTGCAAAATCTGATCTTCAAAGAAAACAACTCCGAAAAATGAAGTCAATCAAGGATGTGAGTCCCACCGGGCGTGCCAAAATGTGATAGGTGAAAGTCAGGTGCAGCAGATCAGACATAGTCATGAAACCCTAACCCTACCATCATCAAGGAATCTAACCTAAATGAAATCAAAGAACAATGCAATTCAAGCATAATTTCACCTAGACCATGCGATTCCTCGTTTGAGAGAATGTGGACTGCTTCTTCAACAATGAACAATTGCAATGCTGAAAGCTGCCATGATTGATGATAAAAGCTCAAGTGAATGCTCAAATGCTCAAGATGATAATGTAGATGCTATATGATTGCTGTATATGATTACTGGATTGCTGGATGTTTCATATGGAGTGAGAGGGTGTTTATATAGGACTTAGCCAAGATCAATCAACGGTGGAGATTCAGAGGTTATGTGAATGGCTAGGATTGAAAGTTACTAAATTTAGATTCCATTAATTGTGCATGTGAAGGATTGTAAATAAAAGTTGTTTTACAACACATGATTGACTGGACAAGTGTTGGAATGTGATAAATGATAAGGGCTTAATTCAAATAAAATATTTGAATTAGTTGGGATATGAGTTGGAAATTAATTAAATAAATAAAATTTATTCAATTAATAGGATAAATGAATAAAATGGGATAAGACATGATGTGGAATTAATTAAATAAATACAATTTATTTAATTAATTGGCTAAGTGGATGAGAATGGGATTTTAATTAAATAAATAAAATTTATTTAATTAATTGGCTAATGGATTAGTGATTTAACAAGGTGTTGCTAGACATGGACAAATTTGGGTGTCTACACCTCTCATCTACTACGCTATGGTTTATATAGAATTTACACAACCTCAATACATTAAATAACTTCTTACAAGCCCATAACACTTGCAAGAGTCAACAATACAACCTTGAGCATCCATGGCCAAGAATAGGCTCTTACAGGGTCATAAATACTGTCATACATGCATCCTACACTTGGAAAAAATGTGCCCATGCAAGATTGAATGCCCTGGGGCCAAAAATAGCCACTTACAACATCTTATGACGTGTCATATGCTATTATAAGTGTCATAGAATCTCTTACACCATCTTACAACATCTATGATGTGCATCATAACACTAAAAATAGATTATTCCTCCACATGTGCACCCCACTTTGACCAATTACCATTTACAATAGTAAATGACATCTCGTAACTACCACTGGTAACTCTGGGACTTATCGTGCAGTAACTCTGTAATTACCATGGACAATAAATAATTTTTACCACTACTGGTGAAACTTGTACATCCCTTATGGGTAATTACAAATAATAAATGGAATAATACAATAATGGGATTTACAAGGTTAATGGCACCTTATCCCAACAACATTGAAATGAAAACCCTTCCAAGGTATTTCTAAATATTGGTAGCCCTTATATCAGTAGAAGTGGAGCAAATGGAGGCTTATCAAGAAGATGGTATAGCAAAGCTACACACTAAGCAGGGTCATATCTAGAGGAACAAGATGAGTCTGTGATTGTGGATTTGACCTAGGAAATTAGACTCAACCCTAGATAAAAGAGGATTAGTCCATAATTTAGAGGATTTATTTGATAAAGAAATCACATTTTTAGGGAAGAGAAATAGAATATTCCACAATCTTCATCAAGTGGCAATCATTCTTTGGTCATTAAGTTAAGTACCCCTATCTTCCTCATTTACTTTCCTAAAATTGCAAGTACACTTGTCTAAGTTATCCACAACCTATTATAATTATTTAACCTAAATTGATTTGTACTTATTTATGTACATTTAATTAAATTAATATATTTTAACCTTAAGGAAACCTTTTATTTTCCATTTAATAATTTACTTCTATATATTTTTTTAATTAATATAGAGTTTAGAAATGTTTCCAATAAAACATAATAACTTCATAATAAACCAAATAAAATCAAAATCAACATTGTAGGTATACTATTTTTTAATAAAAACATAATATATTAAAACAAATGCATTAAATCATATAGCCAAATCCTCAAAAAAATGGGTAGCATGGGATCACACCCCAAAGTCAAACTAGACTAATTGGGAACAAAATAACATGTGTTGTTGAACACACTAGGATATTGAGAGAGGGGGGTGAATTGGTATCCAATCAGACTTCAAATCCTCAAGAGCAGATTAAAACTTAAACATTACAACATTAACATAAACATTAAAGACATCAACACGTAACACTAGATATATGTAACCCCAAAAAGGGAAAAACCACAATGAGGATTAACTCACAATATATGAAGCTCGCTACTACAAAAATTAAAACTTTGTTTTAGGGCTACAACCCAAAGAAGCTGCTACTCCCTGGTGACTTTGTTTTAGGGTCACTCCCAAGGAAGCTACAATTCCCTGCAGACTTTGTTTTAGGACTACAACCCAAGGAAGAAACTACTCCCTGAATTGAGAATGAACTTAGAAATGATTACAATATGACAATCCTTATTGTTGCAAGTATGTGCTAACTGGTGTTGTCATTGAAGTCAACATGTTAGATGCCAACTATATCTTCTGATATTACAACTTATTGATTGATTGAAGAGTATTGTTTGAGTATTTTGGTCCACATTTTCTCTGTATTGAAGACCAGAGTATGAGCTTTGGATATGATTAAGAGAAGTGTTTGAAGATGCTTAATCCAGAATTTGGTGGTCTGGATCGCTATGCAGACAAAGTTCTATTTACTAGTTTGAAGACTGTGACTGGTAATGTGTGCAGAGTGACATGGAGAAAGTGTTTCGCTCCGCATTACTCTGTAGATTGTATTTTGGCTTTGCAGTCCTAGACTTAAGCTTATAAGGTCCTTATTTATCTTCTTTCTAAAGGATTTGTCATTTGGTGCTCTAGAAGGCAAGTTAGTGATTAGCAGAGTTTGACAGTGTCTGTTGAGAAGCAATCTGAGATGTATCTTCAAGTGATATTTGTTGTCTTCAAGTGAGATCTATTGTGGTTGGATTTGTTAGCTCCCAAGTGATTCTATGTTATTCGTACATGTCTCCATAATGTATTGAAGGCATGTGCTCGATCCACAAACTACAATGAAGATCTTGCAAGCATGTTTCTAAGTGGTCTTGATATGTGCACAAGTTGTAGCCGACTTGTTTAGTCACATATTGCGAAGGTGATTCATGGATTGTAGAAGCATGTCCTAGCATGTGAAGATGTATTTGGGTCTGATCTAAGCCGTGGTGTGTTCATCCTTCATTCATTTTCTCTGCAAGTTTGTTTAGGTCTAGTCCTAATTTGATTTATGTATGTATGCCGACCTTGGAGATAGTTCCAATGGTTGTAAAATGTAATGTCGACCTTGATGTACATTCCAAGGTTGACAATAGGTATAAATGTATGTAATGAATTCATGATTGAGTGGCTAAGTTGTGAAGATGCGAATATAAAGTGTGAGTTGAAAAAGTAGAGAAGAGCAGAGGAGTTGTATTGCACTTCAATGGAACTGAACTTAGGCATGGTGTAGATGCTAATATATCAATTAAACCCTGGCAGTGAGCCACTTTTGATATTCGGTATTGTTACTACATTATATTTTGAGCTAACACTCACCATGGTTTTTCCCTGTTTAGGGTTTTCCACATAAAAATTTGGTGTTCACGTGTGCATGGTGTTGATGTGTTCATGTTTTAATTCTGCTATTCATGTTTAATGTTCATAACATAATAAGGAGTTAGATTAAGTGAATGTGAAAGTGATTTTGCTTTAAAGATGTTAAATTTTTTGATACAACTGACTCACCCCCCCTCTCAGTTGTCTTGTGCCTTTCAACAATTGGTATTAGAGAAAGGTTCCTATGAAGAAAGCCTAACAGCTTAAGGTTGATCTGGGATGGCACATAAGAAAGACATTCCTCAGTTTGATGGATCTGACTATGCCTACTAGAAGGTATGAGTGCAAAGTTATCTTATTTTTATTGGTTATCATGTTTGGATAATGGTTAAAGATAAGTACACAGTACCTAAAGATGGTCCAGAGTCTGAAGAAGAGATTAAATATTTTGAGGCTAATCACAAAGCTAAAAGTGCTCTATTAAATGCCCTGTCTAACATTAAAATGGCAAAAGTTGTGAATCTAGAAACTGCCTATGAGATTTGGGACAGATTAAAGCAAATCTATGAAGGTGATACATTTGTCAAGAAGGCCAAGTTGCAGAACTTGAAGACCACATATGAAACCATGCGAATGGCTAAAGATGAGAACATAACAAGTTCCTTATAGAAGATTGATGAAGTTGTCAGCGGCATCAGGGGTCTTGGTGGAGAATTAAAGGATGAGGATGTTACAGATAAGATACTCAAAACTCTTCCCAAATCTTATAGTCACAAGGTATCTTCTATTGAAGAGTTACTTGATATGGGCAAGATTTTAAAAGATCAATTGCTTGGTAAAATGACTACTTTTGAGATAAGAGAGTTTGGTACTACGGATAGCCCTGCAAAAACTGAGACTACTTTCAAGGCCAAGGAAGAAACTAAGACTACTAGATCAAAGAAATATGCTGTGGAATCAGATGATGAATCTTTGTAGAGATTGAAGCCAAATTTGCAAACAGAATAAAAAGGGGCAGCAGAGGAAAGTTCAAAGGTAAGTTATCTTTCAAATGCTTCAATTGTGGTAAAATTGGTCACTATGCTTCAAGATGTCCTGACAGAGCCTTGAAAATTAATGAAAGTAAAGGAAAGATGGTAAGAGAGAGTTACTATGTTAGAGATGATGATGGTGTAATTGATGATGAATCTAATTCTGATGATCGTAATAGTAGTGAATGTCTATTTATTGCACTTAGAGAAGAGCATGTTTCTGTTAATCTTGCTAGCTGTGAGAAGGAAGGAAGTTGAGGAGAGTTGTCTACATTTCATGTTGAAAAGGAAGATGAATGGATATAGATAGCAGATGTTCAAATCACATGATAGGAGACAAGAGTAAGTTTGTTAAGTTTGAAAAATGTGATGGAGGACTTGTTAGGTTTGGTGATGATGCAGCTGGTAAGATTTGTGGAGAGGGATCTATCACTTTTGATGGCAAGCATAATACAAATGATGTTCTTTATGTCAAGGGCCTAAAGCATAATCTTCTAAGTGTTGGACAAATGTGTGACAAAGAGTATAACTTTGTGTTCAAGGACAATGGGTGTAAAATACAGAATAGCTCCAAAACCCAAATTGCTGCTGGTAAAAAGACTCATGGTAATGTTTATCATTTGAAAGGTGCTGAAAATTATTGTTTGTTGGCTAAGACAAATGAAAGTTGGCTATGGCATAGGAGAATGTGTCACATTAACTTCAATAATCTGGTAAGAATAAGCATTGTTCAAGTTGTAAGAGACCTACCCAAGATTGTGAAGCCTGTAAATGCTATATGCAAAGAATGCTAGTTTGGGAAGATGGCAAAGAATGCTAGTTTGGGAAGATGGCAAAGATCACCTTCAGAAGTAAAGAACAATCCTCTACCAGTTTGCTAGAGCTGGTGCATATAGACCTATGTGGTCCTACAAGAACAAGAAGTCTGCAAGGTGAAAGGTATTTTATGCTTCTTATTGATGATTTTTCAAGAATGACTTGGGTTACTTTTCTTAGAGAAAAAGTAGAAGCATTAGATAAGTTCAAAACATTCAAAGCTATGGTTGAAAATGAGTTGGATTTGAGAATCAAGTGTTTAAGGTCTAACAGAGTAGGTGAGTTTACTTCAAGTGAGTTTAATGCTTTTTGTGAAGAACATGGAATAAAGAGACATTTGTCTTCTCCCTGGACCCCTCAACAAAATGCAGTGGTTGAAAGGAATAATAGAACTGTTCAAGAAGCTGCCAGAGCAATGATCAAGGAAGCAAACCCAGCAAAAGTATACTGGAAAGAAGCAATACACACTATTGTCTACATTCATAACAGAGTGCAAATCAGAGTAGAAGAAACAAAGACACCTTATGAGCTATGGTATGGTAGAACTCCTACTATCAAATGCTTCAAGGTTTTTGGAAGCAAATGCTACATCAGAAGAGATGAAGAGTTAGGAAAGTTTGATGCTAGATGTGATGAAGGCATATTCCTTGGGTTCTCCACTAAGAGCAAATCTTACTGGTGCTATAACAAAAGATTGAGAAAGATTAATGAAAGTGCAAATGTGAAGGTAGATGAAGACATCCAACCAGATGAATATGAGTTAGATGAACCTGCTAATACATAAAAGGTTAAAAAAGGCAAAGAAAAGGAAGTTCAGACTTAAGAACAAGTTACTCCAGAAGAAGAAGAAACTCAAGCTGAAATTCTAGTAAAAATGCCTAAAACTCTAAGGTATGTACAAAGAGATCATTCTGAAGATCAGATTATTGGTGACAAAAGGAAAGGTGTGATGACAAGAAGTAGGATTGTAGAAGAACAAGTAAATCTCTGCCTACTTTCAAAGGTGGAACCTAAAACAGTAAATGAAGCATGCAATGATAAGCATTGGGTCATGACAATGGAAGAAGAACTGCTACAAATTGAGAAGAACAAGACTTGGGAACTTGTCCCCAGACCTACAAACAAGAATGTGATTGGAACAAAGTGAGTTTTCTGGAACAAATTGAATGAAGTTGGAGAAGTTGTGAGAAACAAGACAAGACTTGTATGTAAAGGCTACTCCCAAGTTGAAGGAATTGATTATGAAGAGACCTATGCTCTGATGGAAAGAATGGAAGCTATCAGACTATTTTTGGCTTTTGCAGCACACAAAATTTCAAAGTATATCAGATGGATGTGAAATCTACCTTCCTGAATGGTGAGCTAGAAGAAGAAGTCTACATAGAGCAACCAGATGGGTTCCAGTTATCAGACAAACTGGACATGGTATGCAAATTGAAGAAGGCCTTGTATGGATTAAAGCAAGCTCCCAAAGCTTGGTATGCAAAACTAGATAAGTATTTGGTGCAACAGGGTTTCAGTAAAGGGTCTGCGGATAGTAATTTGTATATCAAGGTAAGCAAAGATCAAATCCTGATTATTGAAGTCTATGTAGATGATATCATATTTGGTGGAAATGAAGAAATATGCAAGAATTTTGTAAATGAAATGTAAAAATAATTTGATATGTCTATGTGTGATGAGATGAAATTCTTTCTTGGATTGTAAATCAATCAGACAAACAAAGGCATTTTCATTTCTCAATCAGAGTATGTCAAGGAATTGTTGAAGAAGTTTGGAATGGAGGACTCTAAATTGGTATGCACTCCTATGGTTACTGGTTGTAAACTAAGCAAGAATGATGAATCTCCTAAGGTTGATCAAAGAAAGCACAAATCAATGATTGGAGGACTGCTTTACCTGACTGTTACCAGGTCAGATATCATGCATGCAGTCTGTCTTGTGTCTAGATTTCAATTAGATCCCAAAGAATCACATGTGATGGAAGTAAAGAGGATATTAAGGTATTTGAAGGGCACTCCTGATCATGGCTTGTGGTATCCTAAGAGCAATGATTTTTCTTTAAGTGCTTATACAGATGCAGATTGGGCTGGATGTGCTGATGACAAGAAAAGCACAAGTGGAGGTGCATTCATCCTTGGAGATAGGGTAGTGTCTTGTTGGCAAGAGACACTGTGTGGCTTCATAAGTGTTATCATTGATGGCCAAAAAGTCTATCCCACACATCCGCAGCACATAATATGCCTATACCGAAAGTCAGATTGAAGATTATTTTGGTCCGGTGAATAAGAACAAAGTATGTAACAAGGTCTGACAATCAGATCCGGATCTCTTAGATGGTGTAACTCAGTAAGTTGTGGACTTGGACAAGTCAAGAGGGGTATCATTACTATTGTACTCTAGAGATTTAGCCTCCGGTGATAAAGCATGAAAAACATATGAGCATCTAAGTGTTGGGTTCCAGTCAGGTAGAGCAGACAGAGGAAGAATTGACTGACAGAGTATCAGACTTCAATTCGGATGAGTAAAAAGTATTGATCAAGCAATTTGTGGGATTATACATTGTTGGCCTACATGATTAATGACTTTTATGCTTAAGCTTTTGATACGCATCACAAGTCAATCATGGATTCAGCCGACAAATCAATAACTTTCAAATATCTTGAGTGTTCATGTTGCTGACTAGAAATTTGATGAAAATCCTTGATGCAAATATATATACTAGACGGATTCCAACATGTAAAAGTGTGTGTTGAAGATGTAAATAAATAAGGTGTGAAGAAAAGCAGGGATAAGTGTGAGAACGGCAATTCAAGTCTGGTATGTGACTGAATAACAACATTGAACAGAGGAAGAATGAAGTGCTTCAGATCAGTATATTGTGCCTAATCAGAACTGAACTCTTACATTTGTAGATGCTTCTCATCAGTTCAAACAATTGATTATCTTCTGTAAGCTCTGTAGACAATGAGTCTCTTGTAGACAGTGTGCCTCTTGTGAGCAGTGTGCTCGAGCAGTGAGCCCTAATTGGCAAGTGCCATTTTGTACTCCTTTATTCTTTTAACAGAGAATACAATCTTGGGTTAGTCACCCCATGGTTTTTCCCTTAACAGGGTTTCCATGTAAAAATCTTTGTGTTATGTGTGTTGATTTTATTTATGTTCTTATGATTACATATGCTTTCATGTTTTGATATAACAATGAATATTGAGATAACAAAAGAAAAGAAAATTAAGGAAATTTTGAGATAACTGATTCACCCCCCCTCTTAGTTATATGCCTTGTTTTCAACATATCCTGGCATAGAAAGAAACAAGAATCAGTCTCCATGTCTATAGTAGAAGCAAAATATATTGCTGCAGTATCATGTTGTACTCAGGTGTTATGGATGAAGCAGACCTTGAAGGATATCAAAGTTGGGTATGATGGGTCAATTCCTATTCTTTTTGATAACACAAGTATCATAAATATTTCAAAGAATCTAGTGATGGATTCAAAGAGAAAGTATATTTCAATCAAATATAACTTTTTGAGGGAGAAAGTTGCAGAAAATGAGGTGAAGCTTGAGTATGTGCCTATAAAAGATCAAGTTGCTGATATATTCACTAAGGCTCTTCCAAAAGACACATTTGAGTATCTCTGGGAGAAATTAGTGGTTATTTCCCCTCCTTCCTTGAAGTAGATGCATAAGAAGGTGCATCAATCCAGTGTGCTTCAAAGTACATTAATTCTCTTTTTAGACTGATGTTGGAAGCTACCTCTCAGGGGGAGCAGGTAGTGGTATGAGATGATTGTTATATTCAGATGGAGTAAAGAATGGTTTCAAACTAATCAGATCAGCAGTGTGCAAGTATGTGTAGTAGAAGAGATGTAATGCCCTTTACCATTGATGTCAAAGGGGGAGAGAAATCATGTGAAAAACTCAGAGGGAGTTACAGTGCAAAAGTGTAAAAAGAAAGGGGGAGTTCTGACGCAAAATTATGTATTGATGGTAGAACATGTTTTTCACATCATATGTTGCCATCAATGACAAAGGGGGAGATGGTTGCAAGTATGTGCTAACTGGTGTTGTCATTGATGTCAACATGTTTGATGTTAACTGTATCTTCTGATATTACTACTTATTGATTGATTGAAGAACACTGTCTAAGTATTTTGCTCCGCATTTTCTCTATAGTGAAGACTAGAGTATGATCTTTGGATATGATTTAGAGAAGTGTTTGAAGATGCTAAATCTATAATTTGGTTGTCTAGATTGTTGTGCAGAAAAAGTTCTATTCACCAATTTGAAGACTGTGCCTGGCAATGTGTATAGAGTGACATGGAGAAAGTGTTTTGCTCCAAATTTCTTCGCAGATTGGATTTTGGCTTTGTGGTCCTGGACTTAAGCTTATAAGGTCCTTATTTATCTTCTTTCCAAAGGATTTGTCATTTGGTGCTCTAGAAGGCAAGTTAGTGATTAACAGAGTTTGACAGTGTCTGTAGAGAAGCAGTCTGAGATGTATCTTCAAGTGATATTTGTTGTCTTCAAGTGAGATCTGTTTGCGGTTGGATTTGTCAGCTCCCAAGTGATTAGATATTGTTCGTAGATGTCTCCATAATGTATTGAAGGCATGTACTTGATCCACAAACTACAATGAAGATCTTGCAAGCATGTTTCTAAGTGTTTCTGATATGTGCACAAGTTCTGGCCGACCTAGTTAGTCACACATATTGCGGAGGTGATTTGTGGATTGTAGAAGCATGTACAAGCATGTGAAGATGTATTTGGGTTTGAACTAAGCTGAGATGTGTTCATCCTTCATTGATTTGCTCCACAAGTTTGTTTAGGTCTAGTCCTAATTTGATTTATGTATGTATGTCAACCTTGGAGATAGTTCCAATGGTTGTAGAATGTAATGTCGACCTTGGAGATAGTTCCAATGGTTGTAGAATGTAATGTCGACCTTGGAGATAGTTCCAATGGTTGTAGAATGTAATGTCAACCTTGATGTACATTCCAAGGTTGATGATAGGTATAAATGAATGTAATGAATTCATGATTGAGTGGCTAAGTTGTGAAGATGAGAATATAAAGTGTGAGTTGTAAAAGTAGAGCAGAGCAGAGGAGTTGTATTGCGCTTCAATGGAACTGAACTCAGGCATGGTGTAGATGCTAATATATCAGCTCAACCCTGGGAGTGAGTCAACCTTGGTAGTGAACCAACCCTGGTAGTGAGCCACCCCACGATAGTGAGCCATCCTTTGGTAGTGAGCCATTCTTTTGGGCAGTGAGCCCTTTGACAGTGAGCCACTTTTGATATTCGACATTGTTACTACAATATATTGTGAGCTAACACTCACCATGGTTTTTCCCTATTTAGGGTTTTCCACATAAAAATCTGGTGTTCACGTGTGCATGGTGTTGATGTGTTCATGTTTTAATTATGCTATTCATGTTTAATGTTCATAATAGAATAAGGAGTTAGATTAAGTGAATGTGAAAGTGATTTTTCTTTAAAGAAGTTAAAGTTTTTGATACAACTAATTCACCCCCTCTCTCAGTTGTCTTGTGCCTTTCAACACTTATACTGCCTGAAAAATGACATTGAAGCTCACACCTTTGATGATTGCAATTCTACTTCTTCTGATGATTGGATTAATTAGGCACACTCTTCACTTCCCTCCTGTCACATAAATGTCTTCAAGATGAATCAAGACAACCCTTATTACTTCTTCTCTTTCTCCTTCAGTTCCACATGACAATGCATAACATGTTCATATTCTGCTTTTTACACATTCATATTCTCATTTTCACAATCATACGTCACCTAGACCAACTAGGTTTACGATATATACAAGACATTACATTGATTTCATTACAAGTCAACCAATACAACAAGAATATTACATTTTACAAGTGGGCCATAGATCACACAACATGAAACATGCATAGGGCAAGCCCTATCATGAGCTACACGCTACTCCAAGAAGAGACACATGCCTTGCGAATCCCAACATAATCTTAGTCCAGTCCTAAACATCCTTCACAACATCATCCTTCAAGGAATAACATTCACACGCTTCACAAATATGAAATAGGTTGCCCCTAAGTAAGAAAACATGAAGCATGTAGCACATCGGCCTTCACAATCTTGGGGATACTCATGAATGATTAAACATTGCTTGTTCTTCTTCTAGATGAGTCAACAAGACCTACATAACATCTTCAAACACTCCTTGGACTCCACACAACAACAACTTTGTGGCACACATCATCAACCTTCCTCAGTCAGCCAGGCAAGAGCATAACCCAACAAAACCATCATTCTAGACCACAGTCAGTTCTGAAGAGAGTAGAAAAAATCTTACAGAGCAATAGGAAACATCACGAGATCATTAGGATCATCTTCCATCAGCCAATTTACCATTTCAAGCAGCAACAAGTTGGCGCACATCATCAACATATATTCTGAGAACAACTAGGCATCCATAACCATTTGTATCACCTTTGTCATTTGAAAACTAAGCTTGTGGACCTCAAAATCATCTTAAACTCATATGGATGCACTAATACACTACTCTGAACATATCCTCAAAACTACATGGGCAAATCTTCATTTACGGAGGAATACATAGCATTCCAATCAGTCTTCATCAACACATTATACTTCCAAAGCATGGATCGAAACTCTGTCACTTATATCTTTCATTGCAAAGAAGCAAATGATTTGAAACTTTGGATTTAGCACCTTTACATCATATTGAACTTAACTTCTAAACCGCATGACCATTTCTTCAAATGCGGAGTAATGCGAAGCATTTTACTAGACAGTCTTCCAGACAAGTTCCTGCAACAACAACCTTCACCAACATCCGAAGGCCAAAACTTTCTTATAGCAACTCATACTTTCTTAGGATCATCAAGAAGGATCATATAACATTCTGTAGGTCATTACCAACATCTCATCCTTAGCATAGCTTGTAATTCCCATCTTAATATATCATCATTCATCTTTATGCTTCTAATTCTTATCTTAATATTTCATCATGAAATCATCTTTGCTGACCACAAACATGCTCAATACACCTTGTCTTGACATTAATCAGGGCATGACATCCAACCATGAACATTAGAAACCATCCATGAACATTAGGACCATCACTGAATATCAGCAACCATGAATATCAGCATCATCCCTGCATCTCTATTACTACACTAGTATATCATCAACATGATCATTCATATCAACCACAAACTGAGTGTTGACATCGCTCTGAGTGTTGCCATCAATGACAACACATATTTCTAACATGTGCCCCCATCCCCCAAAGGAAAAAATCCACATAATAAAAAATTCTATGGCCCCATAAGGGAAACATTTATAAAATTACCAGAATAACATTAAATATAACAACATTAAGCCACAAGGGCAACACCAATTTTAGGAGGTAGATTATGTCCATCAAGGTTATCCCACCCACCACTTTACAAGTCTCTACCACCATCCATAGGTTCTCACCCATCATTAGTAGTCATTTCATCCTCCTCAAGAACCTCTTATGTTTGATTCTTGACAGATCTTGTAAAGAGATAGAAATTTGAAGTTGAGGAAATTTTCCCTAGTCAAGAGGGGTCCACCATCCTACTAAGAGGGTGTGGAGGAATAATGGAGGTCGAGACCACCCACCTTGATGGCCAAAATGATGAAGAGGAGGGGTCTAACCAAAATGTTGTCTCATAGGTGGTAGTGGAGGCAGAGTGGTGGCTCTTCAATGGTTATCTAGGTGGCGGTGTGAGGACTCCAAGTAGTTGCGCCTCTTGTCCTAGTGGGGGATCTAATACATGATGATGAATGTTGTTGGGAATTAAGGTGTCTTAACCTTTGCAAATTCCTAGCATTATTTATTTAATTTTATATTTATTTATTGCCTAATATTGTATTTACTTGCACATTTAGTTTGGTCACTTAGTTGAGGTGGCATGGTGACATGTCATCTTACTTGGAAGTGACTTGGACGGTCAAGTCAAACCTACATGGATTTAGGCATCCCATTTGAGGTGGTACTATTATGCCATGTGTCAGCATATTGTGGTATGTGGAAGAGGATATTCCATATGACAGAATCTATGACGCGTAAGAGCCAAGTTTGGAGATTCCTATGACAAGTGGGGACAAGTGTCGGTGAGTATCTTTGCATGAGGGAAAGGCATCTTTGGGAACCCAAGTTGGGCTATGAAATGTTGTAAGAGGAATTTACTATATTTAGTCTTATATGATGGATTCTCTTACAGCATTTAAGGTTGTTATGTTGGGAAAATCTATGACAGCTGTAAGATGCATAAGAGCATTTGTCATAGTCTATTTTTAGCCTTGGATCACTCCATGATGGGAAAGTCAAATCTGCCATATATGATAGATGTAAGAGATGTATTTGCAGCTTGGACAAGTGTCCTTTGATGCAGGATAATGGCCATGTGGCCAAGGTGGATGCCTATCTTAAGAAGCTTCCCGAATATGCCTTGTATCTCTATAAAATGCATTGTTTTGGAGTTGTAATTGCATAGTGTTTTTATAGGTACTGTTATGCTACCGGAATCACTCTAGAAATGACATTTGAAGACTCTTGGAAGAAATTGCATTGCAAGAGTATTGTAAACTATTATTGTTTTAGATAATACATTGTGCAGGTTTTAGAGTGTGGGGTTTTTTACCTGAAAAGGTTTTCCCCACATACATCTTGTGTCAATCTCTTTATGTGTTGTGTTGCTGCTATAATTTCTTATGTTATATGTTTAAAATTACTACAATTGTAAGGATTAAAATGAATTGGCATACATTTCCCCTCATTAGATTGTTGTAGGAAGTGTGTTCTGTGTACCTTGCTTCCTTTCAGTTGGTATCAGAGCTTGATCACCTCTGATCCTAGTTGTTGGGTAGGGGTTTTTTGAGCTAATCTTCGATTGAGTGGGAGTCTGTGTAGAGTATTCTGTGATCTTGTTGCAACAAGAAGATGGCAGGCACATCTAGGAGAGTAGAGGTTCAAAAGTTTAATGGCAGCAATTTCAAGTTCTGGAAACTCAAAATGGAAGACATGCTTGTTGATAGAGATGTATGGGAAGCTATATCTGGCGTAAAACCAACAACAATGTCGCAAGATGATTAGGATATCAAGGATCGGAAAGGCAAGGGTCTTGTGAGACTCTGTTTGGCTGACTTTGTCTTGTTAAATGTCCATGAGGAGAAGATCGCTAAAGACCTATGGAAGAATCTGGGAGATGTTTATCAGGCCAAATCCCTGGTGAACAAGTTATTCCTGAGGAAGAAGCCGTATTCTCTGAGGATAGAGGATGGAGGATCCGTTGCAGACCATTTGAATGCCTTTAACATGCTTGTTGCACAATTGACATCCATTGGTGTGAAAATGGAGGAGGAGGATCATTGCATGACCTTGCTTTGTTCTTTGCCGGACTCGTGGGATCATCTTGTTATGGCCATCGAGAGTACCACATCCACTTTCAAAATGGATGAAGTGGTGTCTTTGTTGTTATCTGAAGAGATGCAGAGAAAGTCATCCGAGTTAGCCAAAGAGGCTCTTGCGGTTCGTGGAAGACCCAAAGAAAAAGGGAAAAATAAAGACAAGAAAGCTGAAAAGGGCAAATCTAAATCTTGTGGGAGATCCAAATCTCCTGGAAAGTCCAAGGCAGTGTGTTGGAACTGTGGAAAAATTGGGCACTTCTAAAAGGAGTACAAAGAGGAGAAGAAGAAAAAGAAGAAGAACTCTAATTCTGATTCTGACAAGTCACAAGATGATGGTGAGGCTTTTGTTGCAATCTTGGCCACCCATGCATCCAAAGATGTGTGGCTAATTGAATCTGGTGCATCTTTCCACATGACCTCTTAGTGCAGGAGCACCTAACACAAGGTCGCCTCCATGAGGCATTCAACTTCATGACTTGTTTTGATGTTCATTTTTGTCTCTAATAAGGTCCTAGTAGACCATCTACTTGATTGTAATAAGGACTATGTCCAAATATCTATCCTCATATTGTTGAGGCAGTCTTCATGATTGTAAGCCTTTGTTAAGGCATGTAGGACAATCATACTTTTCTTGTTGTAGGCCTTGCAAAAGGCATGTCAAAGTGTTAGGAATACATGTCAAGTTTTGTCAAAGGTTGCCAAATGTTTTGAAGACTTCATTAAGCCTAAACAACTCGCTGCAGTCCTAATTAGGACAGTTGCAACAATGATTAGTAAGTGTTGTTTTAAAACTGACAGGTAGTTCGCTGATGGAAGAATAGTTATACACCTTCCAATGAGCCAAACTGCCTCTCTTTCCATTGTATAAACTTGCTAAGAATTTAAACTTGGGAGAAGAGTCTTGGAAAAGTCTTGGAGAAGTCGTTTTGAAGGAGAAATAGTAACAAAACTTAGAAATTCTGCATTTTCTGTTGTTGCAGTCCGTACCCTGTTCCTGTACGGATAGGTTGTGAGGGATTATGATAGTGGCATGAAACTAGAGTGAGTTTACTTCCATTTTCATCTAGTTTGACATCTTGAAACAATTCTAGAGTAGAGTAATACTCGTTTTCCTGAAAACTGTTTTAAGAAACCCTTATCTAGGGTTTTGGTAAGAATTATGCATTTTTGGCCATTCCACTGATTTGATTCACTTTTGATCAGTGGAATGGGTTGCAATAGATTTGTATTAGTATTTTTTGATGAGTTTTTGGTAGGAGATCTGAGGAGGAGGAGTTTTCTTTGAGAAAACCTAACATCTTCATGTGTTAGGCAATTTCTAAGAGGCATAATAAGGAACCTTAGATGCATTTTTGGGAACATCAGAGAGTAGGAGGGTAAAAACCACAAAATCCCTTGTTTTGGCATGTGTTCTAAGTTCTCAAACCATTTATTGAGTTCTTTATGTGGATTTAAGGGTAGTTGCTTCACAAATTAGGCCTAATTGGGGCTCTAGGTCATCAGGAGGGGCTATTGGTTGAGGTATTATGTCCAAAACAACCCATGCTAAGTTTGGGATATGTGATAGGGGGCCTTAATGGGTATCTTCTAATTGTTTAAGATCTACATTTGAAGACCTGTAGCAAAATGTATTAGGACTGTTGTCATTTTGGAGGGCTACAAGCCATTTCTTAGGTTTGTGAAGGAAGTACTAATCCTGAGTCTAATCTGCCTTGACCAATGGATGGAATGGGTCCCCTAACATCCCAAACCAACCATTCCATGATGATCCATGAGTTTCTTTCTATTGTTCCCACTTTTGTGTAAAGACTTTTGATTTTGGGCTTGTAGGTGTAATAGAACCTTGTCATTCTTGTCTATCTTCTCCTATCCAATTTGCCTCTACATCACCTCTCATCGAGGTTGGTTTACAAAGTATGAAGAATATGATGGTGGGAAGGTGTACTTGGGTGATGACTCTCACCTGAAGATAGTTGGGTGTGGAAGAGTCTTGATCTAATTCCCTGATGGACGAGTGAAGGGGATCAATGGGGTGATGCACATCCCTAGTTTAGCACAAAACCTACTCTCTGTAAGTAAATTAAATGATGCAGGTGTGCATGTTGTCTTCTCAGGTGGAGGATGCAAGATGATACGAGGAGCTATGGTGCTTGCTAAGGGTACTCATAGAGGTACTCTGTTTCAGCTAGATGCATGCACTACTCAGTGCAATATTTCTTCTGTTTCGAAGAAAAGACTTTCAGATTCTTCATCCTCACCATTGGAACCCACAACAAAAAATATTGTTGCTTCTACTTCCGATGGTAGTACTTTCTGGGTACCTAAAGGTGCTCATGCTTTGGAAATGAAACTTCTTGCTGAAAAAATAATGTTGTGGCATAAGAGACTTGGTCACATTGGTGAGAAGGGTCTTAGAGCCCTGAAAAATAAAAACCATTTTGAGGGGTTAAATGATTGTAATATCAAGTTTGACTTTTGCAAACATTGTATATATGGAAAACAAAACTGTGTTTAGTTTTACTCTAGTTCTCGCAAGTCTTCTGGTGTTTTGGATCTTATTCATTCTGATGTGTTTGGTCCTGTGAATGTTCCTTCGATCTCTAAATCTATATATTTTGTATCATTCATTGATGATTACAGTAGAAGGACATGGGTTTATTTTCTCAGAAGCAAATTTGAAGTCTTTAGTCGGTTCAAAGAGTTTAAAGCTTTTGTAGAGAATCAGACTGGTAAAAAGATTAAGTGTTTGAGAATTGATAATGGTGGTGAGTTTTGTTCCGTAGAGTTCGATAAGTTTTGTAAAGAACATGGGATTGAAAGACATAAGACAACTCCTTATACCCTGCAACAAAATGGAGTTGCAGAGAGGATAAACAGAATGTTGATGGAGAGGGCTAGGAGTATGCTTAGTGATGCTAGCCTCGAACAAAAGTTTTGGGCTGAAGTTGTAGCCACTGCTTGCTACCCAGTTAACAGGTCTCCTAGCTCAGCGCTCATTGATAAGACACCCATGGAGGTGTGGTCTGGTAAGAATATCTCATTGAGACATCTTCGTGTTTTTGGTTGTGAGGCATATGCACATATGCCTAATGAGAAGAGGTCAAAATTGGAAAACAAGGTAGTTAAGTGTATCTTCATTGGCTATGGTGTCAATCTGAAAGGGTACAAGCTTTGGGATACTATGGCTAAAAATGTGTTGTATAGCAGAAGTGTTATCTTTAGAGAGATAACACCTTCTCTTGTTGTTCTACAGCTAGAAGAAAAAGAAAAGAAAGAGGATGTGGTTCAGTTTCCTTCTACCCCTGACAAGACTGAACTAAAAGACCTTATTGGACCTGATGATGAGGAAAGCTCTAGCAGCTTTGAAAGTTCAAAAGAAGAAGTAGAACCTCCACCTCAGCCTTTGAGGAGGTCCACACGAATTAGGAAGCAACCTGAAAGGTTTGGTTATACATTGCTAAATTCTAGTTGTGCTTATGCCTTTATTACTAACACTGATGAGCCTAGAACTGTGACAGAGGCTATGGACATGAAAGATGTAGGTTCCTGGAAGGAGGCCATGTAGGATGAGATGGATTCTTTGGAAAGAATAAAACTTGGGACTTGGTGCCTTTGCTTGATGGACGGAAACCCGTTGGATGCAAATGGGTGTTCAAGAAGAAATTTGGAGCAGATGGCAGTGTTGAGAAGTACAAGGCTAGATTGGTTGCGAAGGGGTATTCACAAGTGGAGGGAATTGATTATGGTGAAATTTTCTCTCCAGTTGCAAAGCTGACATTTATTCGGTCCCTGTTATCTCTTACAACAGCTTATGATTTAGAAGTGGAGCAGATGGATGTGAAGACAACATTCCTTCATGGTGACTTCGAGGAAGAGATTTATATGTCACATCCAGAGCATTACATAGAAAAAGGTAAAGAAAATTTGGTTTGCAAGTTAAAAAAGTCTTTGTATGGATTGAAACAATCTCCTAGGATGTGGTACTTGAAGTTTGATGCCTTTGTGTTGTCTATTAGATTTTAAGATTGAAATCAGATCATTGTGTGTATTACAAGTTTGGCAATGATCGTATTCTCATTATTGCACTATATTTTGATGATATGTTGCTGATTGGGAATGGTAAGTATATGATTTCTGATTTGAAGTCTCAATTGTCAACACAATTTAAAATGAAAAACTTAGGGGCATCCAAGTATATTTTGGGGATGGAGATCAGAAGAGACAGAGCAAACATAAAACTTTGGTTAAGCCAGTAAGTATGTGAAGACCATGTTGGATAGATTCAGCATGGCAGATTATAGACCATTGTGTGTTCCTGTTTCATTGGGGACAAAGTTATCTGTGAATGATTGTCCAAAGTCTCCTTCTGAGATGGAAGTTATGAATAGTGTACCTTATGCTAGTGCAGTTGGTAGCTTGATGTATGCTATGGTCTATACAAGACCAGACATTGCCCAAGCAGTGGGAGTCCTTAGTCGATTTATGGCTGATCCTGGACGGGTACACTGGGATGCAGTAAAGCGAGTGTTCAGATATTTGTGGGGTACTTCCAAGTATTCCCTATGTTATCATGGTAATCCTACAGGACCTCCACATTCTATATGTATTTGTTGATTTGTGGATTTTGATTGGGCAGGTGACATTGACAACATGAGATCCACCAGTGCTTATGTGTTTACTATGTTCGGTGGTGCAATTAGTTGGATGAGTAAGCGAAAACCTATGGTCGCTTTGTCCATGACAGAAGCTAAGTATATGGCAGCTACGCATGCTTGTAAGGAAGCCATTTAGCTGAAGAGGTTGACTTCAGATATTGGTGTTGATGCAGGACATATTACTATCTGTTGTGACAGTTAGAATGTGATTTGCTTAGCAAAGAATTTGACTTTCCATGCTAGAACAAAGCATATTGATGTTCAGTTTCATTTTGTTCGAGATATGGTAGAAGATGGGAAGGTGATATTGGAGAAGGTAGACACTTTGAAGAATGTTGCAGATGCATTGACTAAACCAATGGGCACAGAGAAGTTCAGATGGTGTTTAGAGTCTATGGGCCTCTTGGCCCCTAGCAGTTAAATCTTGTCATTTATTTTGGCTCTTACAAGGTGCTCGACAAGTGGGAGAATGTTGGGAATTAAGGTGTCTCAACCTTTGCAAATTCCTGGCATTATTTATTTAATTGTATATTTATTTATTGCCTAATATTGTATTTACTTGCACATTCAGTTTGGTCACTTAGTTGAGGTGGCACGATGACATGTCATCTTACTTGGAATGTGACTTGGATGGTCAAGTCAAACCTACATGGATTTGGGTGTCCCATTTGAGGTGGCACTATTATGCCACATGTCGGCATCTTGTGGTATGTGGAAGAGGATATTCCATATGACAGAATCTTTGATGCCTAAGAGCCAAGTTTGGAGATTCCTATGACAAGTGGGGACAAGTGTCAATGAGTATCTTTGCATGAGGGAAATGCATCTTTGGGTGCCCAAGTTGGGCTATGACATGTTTTAAGAGGAATTTACAATATTTAGTCTTGTATGATGGATTCTCTTACAACATTTAAGGTTGTTATGTTGGGAAAATCTATGACAATTGTAAGATGAGTAAGAGCATCTGTCATAGTCTATTTTTAGCCTTAGAGTGCTCCATGTTGGAAAAGTCAAATCTACCATATATGACAGATGTAAGAGATGTATTTGCAGCTTGGACAAGTGTCCTTTGATGCGAAATAATGGCCATGTGGCCAAGGTGGACACCTATCTCAAGAAGCTTCCATAATATGCCTTGTATCTCTATAAAATGCATTGTTTTGGAGTTGTAGTTGCATAGTGTTTTTACAGGTACTGTTATGCTATCGGAATCACTCTAGAAATGACATTTGAAGACTCTCAGAAGAAATTGCATTGCAAGTGTATTGTAAACTATTATTGTTTCAGATAATACATTGTGCAGGTTTTAGAGTGTGGGGTTTTTTACCTGAAAAGGTTTTCCCCGCGATACATCTTGTGTCAATCTCTTTATGTGTTGTGTTGCTGTTGTAATTTCTTATGTTGTATGTTTAACATTGCTACAATTGTAAGGATTAAAATAATTTTGCATACATTTCCCCTAATTAGATTGGTGTAGGAAGTGTGTTCTGTGTACCTTGCTTACTTTCAAAGGTGGCACCCTATCCACTATACCAGGGGGAATTCACCTAGTGGTCCAACAAACTCTAGAGATCTTGAAGCTCAGTGCAATCTTTCTAACTTGAACTTAGATTTGCATTAGCACATTAGAGATAACCCATGATTTGGAGTGAATAGAAAAAGTAATATCCACAACAAAATTAGCAAAAGGAGAAAACTTTCTATCTTTCCAAATGAAGAAGAAAATCTCTAATCTAAAAGCATGCCACAACTAGTAAAAATTAATAGGCAATTTGACCCCATCTCCTAGAATGACATTGTGCCAAGTGAACAATTTAGGCCTTAAGGGTTGAAAAAATTCATGTATCTAGTGTCGAACATCTTAGGCACAAGAACAATCCTAGAAAAGGTGGAGAAGGTTTTCAAGTTTCCCCAAAAAGACATCTTGGATTGAAAATGCCAAGATGTATCAAATAGGTGCCAATTGGCAAGCCTATTATAATAGAAACCAAGCATATTAAACAATTTTAGGCTACACAATAGCCTTTTAGATTGTTTGGAATCTTTTGGCCTAGATGACATTAAGGGATTGAAGAGACCATCTATCCTTTACCTTTTGAATCATGGGTAGGTGAGACAAGAGCCACCTATAGCCTTTTTTTGGAGTGTAATTCTGGAAGGGAATATTGACATACCATATCCAATCCTTCCACCAAGGCTAGAGAGCATAGATAATTTTTTGCTTATGCTAAGAAGGGACTCCATCAGTTATAACCCAATAGGTTAGAATACTAACCTAGAATAAATTGAATATCACTTTTGCTTGAGGCCGAAGAAGCCATGTGGAATTGACATTGGAGTAGATGACCTAGAGTTTCCTAGTTCCCCTTCTAAAGAACAAAATGGTGGTAGACCATCATATGGATTGTTGATTGATGGATAAGCAATTGTGGAATCCATCTCCATTCTAGAGTAGACACAACTTGACAGAATCTCAAGATTTCCATATACTTTTGGAAACAAAAGTGCCATTGATTTTGATGGGCACTGTAGCAATGGTAAGAGGATGAAATCCAAGGTCGTTATACATAGAATGTCCATATGGTGAGATATAAGCAATGCAATTTCTCAGAAAAATTTTGTAGACTTCATTACCATCACAAACTCTAACAATCCATTTAGCACAAGAGAAATATCATGCCTATTGATATCAATAAGACCAAGTCCTCATAAATCCCTTAGTAGATAACATATATCCTAGGCCACACAGTGAAATCCTTTATTCTGATTTGAATGTGCTTAGAGGAAATCTTGTAGGAGCTTATCTATCTTGGAGTATGATGCCTTGGAGGGCACCTGGAAAGAAGAGTAATAGACATGAGTTGTATCTAAAACTTTAGAGCAAATCTGGAACTATTTGCCTGTGAAAGTGGCTTAGTAATCTAGAAAGCAAGATTTTTTCAATTCTGTCAATGACATATTGTCAAATCTTCCATCCAAAAATATAGCTATGTTGGGGGTTGGGAAAAGGATTGCTTGTAATACTACGTCTTATTCCATTGGATGTCAGAGCCAGAGGCTAGGAAGAAAAGGTCAAGACATTTGAAGAATTGGTAAAGATTGTTCTCCTCTTTAATGAGTGTCAAGAATGAATCATCTACAAAGTACCCATTAACCAATTGTTGGGAGGCAACTTCCAATAGGGAAATTACTTTGACCTATGACTGTGAAATAACATTGGAAAGGAGATAGCCAAATCCTTCAACAGTAAGCACATAAAGTGAAGGCACAAGAGGGAAACCCTTCCTTATATAATGGAAAAGTCTAAAGGGATCTGCTTGAATACCATTAATGGTTAGTCAAGCAAAAGAATTAGCAAAGAGAATTTGAATTGATTGAATGAATGTAAGATCAAAACCTAGAGCTCTAAGCATGGCAAGAATGAAATTCCATTCAATCTTATCATAGGCCTTTTCAAAGTAAATTTTGATGAAAAGCACCTACTGATTGGACCTATGTGCTATTCCATAGTTTCCTAGACAACTATAACATCATCAAGGATGCATCTAATTTGAATAAATCTAATCTATTCAAGATGAACCACCAAGAGGAGATGTTTGATATGCATGGATAAAGATTTGGTAATGTTTTTTAAGAGACATTCAAAAAGGTGGTGGGCCTCCAATTGTAGATCAACTCTAGATCACCAACTTTAGATATGAACTTGATGTTTCCTTGGTTAATTATAGGGCCTAAAGAATTAGTATGAAATGCTCAAGATAAACTTGAAATAAATCATGACCAACATAATCCTTTGGATTCTATAGAATTCACCAGGAAAACCATTGCATCTAGGTGCTTTGTCGTTAGCCATTCCAAATGTAGTTAAGTAAATATCCTCCTCAGAAAGAAGTTTATCACTGGAAAAAGCTTGGTCTATGGAAATATTACATGAAACTATGACCAAATAGGCCTTAAGAGCCTCTTTTGTTTCTAGGAATGTGGCTTGAGCTTGAAAAATTGATG
Organism: Cunninghamia lanceolata; assembly: GCA_027924645.1. Lineage (NCBI taxonomy): Eukaryota > Viridiplantae > Streptophyta > Pinopsida > Cupressales > Cupressaceae > Cunninghamia > Cunninghamia lanceolata. The sequence goes on along the minus strand of BSBN01000280.1, from coordinate 20,975,520 downwards.
TAGTGTTGAACAAAGGCATGGAGGATGTCAGAAATAGATGAAATGCATAGACCATTCTCTTTGATGCACTTGTTTTTTTAGATAAATTCTTAAGCCATAGGGCTTGAAAAATTATTTTGAAACATGATCACCAATGTTTAACTAGTGAAGTTTGGCTCTCTTAGTCATGTAGGCATTAGCCACTTACACAATGTGGCATTGTTTAGCCACCTAAAGTTATAATGGGTATGTGGAAAGATGCTACTTCCAACTAAGTGTTTAACAGAAAATGTGATCCTAGCTAAACTACCTTTAATCAGAACCAATTCCTATTGAACATTAGGACACTATCTACTGAAGGTGCTTTGTCTTACTACTATCCAATCAGAAACAGTAAGACTACCTGAGCTATGTCCATTTGTTGCAATAAAAAATGAATGATTAAACGATATTGACTAAAGCTAACTAAAACTTAACGAAAATAGAGGAAATGCAGAGACAAAGACAATAATTCATAGAAATAAGTATAGGAGTAGAAAACACAGATTTCGAGGAACCTGGCACCAAAAGATGGAGCCCACTATCCAACATGATAGTGTGGGGCATGGACATCTGCGCTTGGCGCTGTAGTCCATATGGCATCAAAAACAAAAAATCATGATTTGCCCAATTCTGTACAGATTTCAACAAATCCATGTTGATAACAAGTATAATTATTAGTGAACATAAATTGATAAACAAGACAAATGAATAAGAATGATCTGGCAATAATGAGATAGAGTAATTGATGAGGAAAGGGAAAAAAAAGTGCAAAACATTCGTGCATTCAACGCCTCTTCTCTCACAACCTACAATCACAACAAAGGGGAAAAAGGGTTGGGTTGTATAGAGGTTTACCTCAGTCAAACCTCATTTTTGGTGTTGGTGGTGTTCACCTAGGGTTAGGGTTTTGACTTTGTGTTTGCAAGTTCCTGTGTGTATTCCTTCAAACCCTTAGTGCCTTGGTTTAAATTGTTCCTCGGCCCACATGCATTGTTTAACCATTTTTTCCTGTCGCATTTGAGAAAATTGCTAAGTTTTGTGTATGTAAAGGCAAAATGTATGTTGGCGAGCTTGAGAAATCTCTATCGGCCTCCAAAAAAGTGATAAAAAATGAGTTATATGCATTTTGGGTTTGCATATACAAAGGCAGAATCTTTCACAGATTCTCGGGTATATTCTGTAGTTGTATGCATTTCCAAATGCATATCGGGCTCAAAAAAGAAATGTACATGGGCGGAATATACATTGAAGATTCCAGGAATATTCACTACTTGTATATCTGGTTGCATGTATATTTGGTTTGTATGTTCAGACATACAATGGTTAGATACATTGCAGGCATATTCCAGGAAAGATTCCTTGTTTGTATGTGAAAGGGTGAATGTATGTTCGGACATACAAAGGTCATATACAAGGAAAAATATACAAGGCAGCGAGATATACATTTGGTGGGGTCCACCTCACATGCAAGAGTTTTGTATCTCATATACAAAGGAGAATGTAAATGTGATATACATTCGTAAACATGCAAAGGCCGATATACAAACGTTGGGTCCACCCCTTGTATATTTGCAGTTGCATGTTTGGATATACATTCAAATATACAAAGGAAAGAAGGATACAAGCCGAACCTGATGTGAAAGTCAAATATGACTAATTCAATGGCTGGCGTCTATGGCTTGTATGTTTGGGTGCTTGCATATGTGCCGATATACATTGCCAAGATACAAAGGCTAGATACAAGCCAGATTTCAAAGCAACTTCAAATGCTTCATAAAATTTGAAATCCATGCCATGTATGTATAAAGTGAATGTATATGCACATATACAAGGTGATAGATGCAGAAAGGAGATGCAAGTTGGACCTGATTTGATTTTCATTTTGTTCTATAATATTTTGGGGTCCGCCCTGTATATTAAACAGTTATATGTATATGCTCTTGCATATACAAAGGTATGCAAAAGGCAGGCAGTTGTATATGCATTTGAACATGCATATACAAGGGCAAAAATGGCAAAATGAAGATAGGAAAAGTCAGCGATAGGGGCAAGGTGCCTACGTGGCACGACATCACTGGCTGGCGACTCTTCACACATGTTTTGGAATAGTTGATCTCAGTGATGGATTTTAGATCGATGCTCGAGTTTTGAACCTCCAGCGATGGGTTTTTCCTTGTGTCTGCAGTTGTTTTTGAGCGGTAAAATCCCAGAGGCTTGCTGTTGTTGCGTCTTCAGGGGCCTGCGGGTAGATGAAGCATTGATGGCAGATTTGCAGAGGATGGATGACGGAAAGGATAGGTCAACCACCCGATTGAATATGAAAATCCTTGAGCGGCGGTGTAGATCCTGATTCCCGCCTGCTTCTTCCTCTTTGTCCCTCTGCCGCATTCAATTTTGAGCGCCATTTCTCATGCGTTGTATCTGGCGAATTTTTTACTTGCCTTGTAATAAATTTTGCTGGGTACACAGTCTTGGTATAAAAGCCAAACTGTGTTACCCATTGTGGTTGTTGAAAACTGGACAAATTTTTTGGTGCTATGATAAGATACAACTTCGTTGGTGGCCTTGTTTTGGATGTTTTTGTGAGTTTATGAGTCTCATGTTGTATGTTTTTCTGCATAAACCTACTGATATCATGCTGATTTAAATGAGTAATGCTATACTGCATGTGTTATGTTACCTGTCTCCAAATTGAATGTTTTCTTCTTATGAATCTAAGCATTTAAGGGGTGTTTATGATTCTAGAATATAGGTTTGCTGTGTTGAATGCGTGATTTCTTACTTCTGCTCAAGGAGTAGATTAAATGTTTCAAATCAGGTGTTGGGAAAAAGACATTGCAATAGGGATATCAGTAAGTAGAGATAACAAGATACTCTGTTTTGGGAAGTATTTGTAAGGCAGATATTAAACAATCCCCTTGAAACTTAGTCATTAATATAGGTTTATGTGCACATTCACATGTGTATGTCTATTGACTCTGAGCCCTGGATAGGCACCGATCCAGTTTTGTATTAAGGTCGCAACCAAAGTCCTAGTTTTGCATCCAAACATAAAATCAAACTTAAACTTTAAATCAAACCATTAGGATTTTAGAAGTAGTTTTAGGATCCAAAATCCTGTCTACAACTGAATATAGGCCCAAAGCTAGCCCCTTTGTATTTATCTCACAGTTTTGGTCTGCATAATAGAGGATTTATCTACTTTGTGTCAACATCCCAGCAAATACATAGATGCATTTTATAGATGTTGAATAGGGAATACTCCCCTTGGTTCTACAGAGCCTAAAGAAGAAGAGGAGATATTTATAGAGTCTATCTCCTATATTGTTGGCCCCTGGCCTGGGAATCCCATTGATCAATGATGGCTACCTTGTAGGGATAACTGGGAATAAGCATCCAGTCTGGGAAAAATACCAACAGAAATTGGCGACTCCGCTGGGGACTTTGTGTATGAACCCTGATCTTAAAAGAAAACAATTCCTAGTTATAGGTGGTGACTCCGAACAATCTCCAACCGGTAAAGTTAAAATTTGTATGCAAGGGAGAAGATCCCTACGTAATTCTCTGTCTATAGAATTACCCAGAAAAATGATGTATAGAAAAAAGGGGACTGCTCAAGCTAGTCAAGAGGGTTCTCCCAGAAGTAATGATAATATTCAAGACAATCCAGGATCTTCAGAGCAAACAATACCTTATTTTTCAAATACTGAGGCTGAGATCTAGAATGTATATGAAAGACAACAGGGTAGTGGGTTGAGAATGAGGTCGGAAGTGTTTCAAGAACGCCCTTTCCATGACTCCCCTGATAGATTTGAAGAAGTTGAATCCCCAAGGGATCATAATGATGATCAGAATGTAATAAAGCCTTCCTCATCTATGCCTAGAGAGGAGGAATTAGTCGAAGAAATTAAGAGCTTAAGGGCAGAATTAGAATATCTGTAGGTAGTGAAGATCAAAGATGACATGAGACAGAAAGTGCAAGCTTTGAGAGTTGCTCAGAATGATTCAATTCCTACCCTTGAAAATGTAAATATGTAGAGAAACCAGCATAGAAATAATGAAGTTCAAGATCAGCATAATGATCAGGGACAGAATGCAAATAATGCTAGAATACCATTAAATAATGTAAGAAATCAGAATGCAAACAGAAATGCCAATACTAATCAATTTGGTAGACAGTCGATGCAGCTAGACAGATTCAGGTAGTTAGTTTTTTATGGCATTCCTGGTTATCCAAATCCTATTGACAAACATGTGAGGCCGCAAGTGCCAAAATTTTTAGGAAATAATACTGTGTCAGGGGAAGACCATTTAAAAGCTTTTCAGAATATCATGGACAACTTTGAGGTTGAGCATGAAGATGTTTTCATGAAATTATTTATGCAATCCTTAGTTGATGAGGCCAGAGAATGGTACAAAGGTTTGCCTGACAAGAGTGTTTCATCATGGGAGGACTTTAGGAGAATATTCAAAGAACAGTATGGTGACAAAACTGATCCAAGTTTCTTTATTAATGAATTCACTGGAATCACCAAAGGATCAAATGAACAGGTTGCTGATTTCAATGCTAGATTTATGAAAGTGTTGAACAAATTGCCGCATCACCTGAGGCCTAACGAACCTATGTGCATAGTCTTGTACATAAATGCTTTTGATGCCAAAACTGCCTATGGATTAAGAGATAAAAGTCCTCACAGCCTCAGAGATGCTTTCAAGATTGCAACAAATATTGAAAATAACAAAAAAGCATCTGGTAAGACAAACAGAAGAGATGATGTGAAAATTCTGCAAAATCTAAATACTAAATCTCAGAGTGTTCAGGGCAATGCATCTACTTCTGAGGATAAATTAGACAAATTGACAACTATTGTCAAGGACCTGAGCTATAGAATGACTAAAAATGAAAAGGGAGTTGGTCCTGACAGACAAGTTTACCAAAGGCAAGAAATAAGACCATCATTACATGACATGCCATATAACACTAATTGGCATAATGGTAAACCCATCCTCTCACACAGCAATGCAAATCCAAGGACTCAAAATGCTAAGGAAACACCTGACCCTTTGAAGAAGGCTATAAATATTGTTAATAACACCCCATGGTGATAGGGAGGACTCTAGGCTGCCTGCTCTGCATCCTGTAGGTGTACAAGACTATTTGACAACACTAGCCTTCCTACCAATTCAAAGTGCTAAAAGACATACTCTTTGCAGAGATGGAAAACTCTACTTTTCTGCTTGGTGTGGGACACATACCTTGTCCTCACTGCTTCCAAGATACTGCCTCAATGGCACATAACTTTCTGAGCCCGTTGCCCACCCTTCTCACTCTATTCAAGGGTCTGGACTGCTTGGTGCTCACTTTCCTCCTCTCTATTTTTTTCCACCCCTACAAATCTATTTTTCCTACTTGTTTATCTAGCCAGACTCCTCATTGAGCTCGCCTAGAACAAGCATGCATTGCCTCTAACCCGCGATCCGACCACCCCACAAAAGGAAAACAAACAAAAATCATGGCTCTGCTTGATGACCTCCATACTATACAGTGGAACTTGAGGAGTCATCAAAACAGAGTCATGGTTTGCAAAAGAAAACAAAATTGCAAAAATAGAAAGACTAATCTACTTCAGAATGGTAAACTAAAAATAGAAAAGAAAATACATAGATGATCGAACTGCTGTACTTTATTTTTATTCAAAAATTCTGATTACATCAAAATGCTTCACACACCAAAATTCACTTCTTCGATTCTTCTTCTGCTGAACTCCTCTACAGAAAGAATGCTACATTTTATATCTCTGCTCATGTCTGTTACAGGACGGTTCAACTACCAAACGGTTCATATTCTAACTGCCCAGCATCGCTGACATCCAACTGTCCAAACTGTTTCACATTCGTGAGAACCTTTAGTCCCACATACATCCGTCGACTGACACATCAACTGCATATATGCATGAACACATGGTAAGTTTACCGTCGGCACTTTTGCTGCCGATGACCCTAGCTTGTCAACCACAAATGAACCGTCGGAGTGACTTCTTCCTTCTTCACCGATAAGGTTCCTCCTGCCAATGCCAACCCCTCGCCAACTTCCATCGGGGTGACAGTTGACATCAAAGCGACATCCCTAGGCTTGCTTGATAGAGATCCTCACGCCGACGCCTGACTCCAAGGTAAGTCCCATCGGAGTAACCCACACCATTGGCAAAACTTCTCTTCTCTGGACCGACAATTGTTCTCACACCGACGCCCAAGCCAAAGACATCCATCGGAGTGACCACAAGCAGTCGGAGTAACATTTCAAAGCTGGGCCGATAGTGATCCTTATGCCGATCAACCGAGACTCCACCATCGGTGAGACCATTCCCATCGGGAAGACTTCACAAGGCTCGACCGATAGATGTCCTCTCACCGACGTCCAACTCCATCGGAGTAACACATAGTTGTCGGAGTGACACCCACATCCTTCACCAATAGTGATTCTCATGCCGATGGACTTCACCAACCTTTACCACTCCATCGGGGTAACACCAAGCGATCGAAGACACAACCATAGGCTCCGCCGATGACCACCCTCATGCCGATGGACATCACACATCGGTAAGACCTTCAACCGTCGGCCTACGATCAAATCCTCAGCCTGATACTTATACTCACGCCGATGTCTTCGGCCAACTCCACATCATTGAGACTCGATGTTTATCACCTCGATCGGTGAGATGATACACTGTCGGCTCACGATTATTTCCTCAGCCCGATGCCAAGGCTCACATCGATGACCCATTTTGGATAAGTAAAAACTTCTTCCCGCCAAGGCTTATTACAAAATTTACCATATCACGCCAAAATGCAACGATAAGAAAATTTCACAACATCACACCAAAAATGTGCAGTATATACATGGGCTCCAAGCCCTTGGTGCTCCTGCACCACATGGTGTATAATATGCCAAATGCCTCACTCATAGTCACAATGCCTGATTGCTCAGTCCTTATACAACAATGCTGTTGCCTGTGATGAATGCAATGAGCCGCACTGCATGGAAGATGACAACGTCAATATGCTGTCTACAAACAGGGAGTATCTCTTTCATGATGCTGATGCAAATGCAAATGATGAGATTTAGATCTGCCAGCAGTTTCCCTGTGATGAAGATGAGGAAGATAATTATGCCTATGCTCAGGACTCACACAACTTTTTGAATAACTTGAGGAGGCCTTTTGATGAAGAAATTAGAGCCCTCACAGCTGCAGCGGTGGCTCAAGTCAAAAGCAATTACAATCTTAGAGGCAAAGCTTAGGTAAGCAACTCACACCAACCAGAGAATACTTTTGTGAATTAGCCAGTGCACAGTCATAAAGCGACTGAACCACAAAAGAAACAGTGGAGCAATAATAAGCAATTTTTTAAACAAAAAATAGGTCATGATTCTCAGGGACCAGAAAACAGAATTCCCCAGGTTAAGGATCAAAACAAAAAAATTTAGAGAAAAGATGATAGTCAGGGAGCCACAAAAATTAAGGCTAGACTATCCCAGGACAGAAATAAAACTGTAGATCAGGCTACAACTGTTATTCAAAATTATGCTCCTTTTGACATAGCTCAAGTCTTGTCTCAAGTAAAAGTCTCCGTTCCATTGATGGAACTGATGAAAGTTGAAGAGTTCAGAAATAAGGCATTATCCTTGATTTCTGGAGTATCCTGTCAAGCCAAGCAGAATGATGAACCTCAAGGTAAGAAACAAGCCCTGTGTATCGATGAAGATGAGGTTCTTGAGGTGTATCTTGGGATGACCATGACAAAATGCCCTTCACAGGTTGAGCCATTCTACGTCTCCCTTGTTATAAATGGAAAAGTGTTTAAGAATTGTATGCTTGACTCAGGAGCATCAAAGAACATCATGCCTTTGGCCATCATGCAGCAAGCTGGGTTAAAGATAGATAAGGCATGAGGGAAATGCTATGCCATGGATGCCAGGGAAGTACCAGTCATTGGAATTATGAAAGATGTGGATTTTAGACTGGCGACATATCCTCAGAAGACCTACAAAATGAACATAACAGTTGTTGATATCAAGCCACAGTATGGCATGTTATTGTCAAGAAGATGGGAAGCACTCATTGGTGGAAGTATGTAATTGGACCTATCATATGCCATGATCCCAATGAATGGCAAGGATGTCAAACTGATCAGAGAAGAAAGGTCATTAGATATAGTTGAGGACCAAGAGTTAGAGGAGCATATATGTTTCATGCGTACTGACTGTGAAAATTTCAGGGTTGTCTCAGATGTTAAAGAAGGTAAAGAGGGAGACATGTGCATTCAGGAGCTTGACCAACAGGATCTCTGGACCATGTACTTTGATGGAGCTTGTTCGAAAGAAGGCTCTGGTGCTGGAATTGTGTTTCTGTCTCCAACTGGTAAGCTTCTAAAATTCTCATTCTTGCTGAGGTTTGCCTGTACAAACAATATTGCAGAGTATGAGGCTCTGTTGTTAGGATTGAATGTAGCTTTGAAGCATGGAATCAAGATGCTCAAAGTATTTAGGGATTCAGAGTTAATTGTTTCCCAAGTTAGAGATAAGTATGCATCAAAGAATAAGAGGTCAAAACAGTACAAGCATGCTATTTGGGATACAATTGAATTGTTTGATGCCTTTTCAATAAGCTGGATAGAGAGATCAAAAAATGTCAAGGTGGATTTTCTAGCTAATGTTGCCATAAGGCCAGATGATATTACTCTATTAGATGTTACAGATGTTGAGGTCAAGCTTAGACCTGCAGTGCCAGATAATATATGCAGCTGGCAAGTGTTTGATGATGACAAAGATCTACTGAGATTTCTGCATTGTATTGATGAATACGAGAACCAGGAAATGGGTTTTCAGAACTTTGTGGAGGTTGTAGATGGAAAAGAGACTCTCTTAGGGAAAGAAATAATTCAACTCAAGATAAATAAAATCCCTAGAGGGCTGGTTGCTTTAGAGAGAGCTTTTGACAATAGGGACCAATTTGTTACAAAGTCGTCTCCAACAAACAAGAATGATTTGGAGGAGATAAACTTGGGGACATCTCATGCCCTGAAGAAGGTATACATTGGCAAACAGCTCAAGCCATATATCAAAACTATGCTGATTGCACTACTGAGAAAGTACAAGCATGTCTTTGCCTGGTCATATGAGGACCTGAAATCTTATAGAGAGGACCTATTCCAGCAAGGTAAACCATTTAGACAAAAACAAAGACCTATCAACCCAACTTTAGCTCCTAAGATGCAAATGGAACTTATGAAGCTTAGGGAGGCTAGAATAATTATGCCCATAAGACACTCAACTTGGGTGTCCAACCTTGTCCAAGTTAGAAAGAAAAATGGTGACATAAGACTTTGTGTGGACTTTAGAAATCTAAATGTATCTTCTTTGAAGGACAATTATCCATTGCCAAACATGGAAGCTATGTTACAGAAGGTGACTGGATGTGAACTTTTGTCCATGATGGATGGATTTTCAGGATACAATCAGGTGAAAGTAAAAGAATCAGAACAATTTAAGATTGCTTTCACCATTCCATGGGGAACATATGTATATGTGAGGATGCCATTTGGACTGACAAATGCAAGTGCCACATTTCAAAGGGCAATGGATGTTGCTTTTGCAGGATTAATTGACTCAATGTTGGCTGTGTATCAAGATGATTTGATAGCTTATTCAAAAAAGGAGGAGCAACATTGCAAGCACCTGGAGCAGATTTTTATTAGAGCATTAGAATATGGCATCTCACTCAACCCAAAGAAGTGTGCCTTTGGGGTAGCGGAAGGAAAATTGCTTGGACACATTGTTTCCAAAGATGGAGTCAGGATTGATCCTGAAAGGGTGGCTACAATTGACAAAATCTAGATTCCTAAAATAGTGAAAGGTGTTCAGTCCTTCTTTGGGCAAATTAATTTTGTTAGGAGATTTGTGCCGAACTTTGCAGAGACCACCAAAGACATCTCTAAGATGCTGAAGAAAGGTGCAACTGTCAAATGGGAGGAGGAAGCGACTAAATCATTTCAGAATATAAAAGAGGCTATAAAGATGGCTCCTGTGTTAAAATCTCCTAATTTTTCTAAGCCATTTCAGTTATTCTCATTTGCTTCTTTCCATACTATTGCTGCATGTTTATTGCAGAAAAATGCAGAAGGTTTTGAACAACCTATAGCTTTCTTCAGCAGGTCATTGCAAGCTGCTGAATTGAAATATGACATCATGGAGAAATAGGCATATGCACTGGTTAGAGTAGTCAAGAGCTTCAGGCCATATTTAGTGGGCTCTCACATAGTTGCATATGTGCCTCATGCAGCAGTCAAAGATATTTTTACTCAGCAGGAGGTAACTGGAAGAAGATGCAGATGGATAAATAAGTTGTAGGAGTTCAATATTGAAATACAGATCACAAAATTGGTAAGAGGACAAGGTTTGGCAAAATTGATGACACAATCAAATCTAGAGGCATGCTAAGTGAATGTAGTGCATAATGGAGTTATAAATATGTCAAGATCTGAATGGTATAAGGACATAGTACATTATTTGCAGAATCTAAATTGTCCTTCCCATCTCAGTGATAATTAAAAGAGGACCTTGAAGCTACATGCTATTAAATACATCATTGTTCAAGGAGAGCTATATTGGAAAAACTATGATGGCATGCTACTTAGATGTGTAGATGAAAATTAGGCTAGAGATATTTTAAGTGATATACACAGTGGAGTGTGTGGTGGACACTATGCTGCCTGGACTACAGCACACAAAATTCTTAGAGTTGGCTATTGGTGGCCAACTCCCTTCTTGGATGCACAAAGAATGGTAAGAAAATGTGATCCTTGCCAAAGGTTCTCAGGAAAATTGAAATATGAAGGTGCATTACCCCTTAGGACTATAACTGTAGAAGCTCCATTTCAGCAATGGGGAATTGATTTTATACGAGAAATCTTAGAAAAATCTAGTGGAGGACATAGTTGGATTCTTGTTGCCACTGATTACTTTACTAAATGGATTGAGGCCATTCCAACTAGAAAAGCTACAAGCAAAGTAGTGATGGATTTCCTTCTAGAAAATATTATTATCAGATTTGGAGTACCAGCCAAATTGGTCACAGATAATGCAATGTGCTTCAGGTCTGGTGAATTTGTTGATTTTTGCAACAACTATGGAATAAATTTGTTACATGCATCACCATATCATCCACATGGAAATGGTCAAGCAGAGTCAAGCAACAAAAGCCTCATGAAAATCGCCAAAAGGATGGTAGGTAAAAACAAAAGGGCTTGGGATTCAAAGTTGAAGATGGCATTAGGGGCTGACAGAGTAACAGTGAAGAAAGCAACTGGAAGGTCGCCTTTTGAACTAGTGTATGGTACAACAGCTAGATTGCCTGTGAACAACCTCCTTCCAGTTTATAAATTTATACAAGAAAATGAGGAGAAGATTGAAAACCCAATGACTGAAAGAATAAATCAGCTGGTTGCACTGGATGAAATGAGAAGGGAGGCACAGAAAACAAACATCAAGAGATAGGAAAAATAAAATATTTGTTTGATAAAAGGGCTACAGAGAGAAAGTTTCAGATAGGTGATTTGATCCTTGTTTGGAATGCAAGGAACCAAGACAAGGGCAAGCACGATAAATTTGAGCCCTTATGGATGGGCCTGTACTAGATCAGTGACACTCATGGAGAAGATTCCTATTTTCTCCAGGCCCTAAGTGGTGAATTGTTGGAATTGCCTGTGCATGGTTAGTTCCTGAAACCCTACTTCTCATAAATGGGTAACTTCTGTGCACACTGTAAATTAGATGTAAATATTTTGTACATGCCTTTGTGTTGTCGGTCATGTTTTGTGTTTTGTCTGGTTTGCCCCAGAGTTGCTTGGTTCTCGTTGCAGTCTTGCGTCTGCACGTCCCCAGTCGGAGCCACTGGTGGTGTTCACCTAGGGTTAGGGTTTTGACTTTGTGTTTGCAAGTTCATGTGTGTATTCCTTCAAACCCTTAGTGCCTTGGTTTAAATTGTTCCTCGGCCCACATGCATTGTTTAACCATTTTTTCCTGTTGCATTTGAGAAAATTGCTAAGTTCTGTGTATGCAAAGGCAAAATGTATGTTGGCGAGCTTGAGAAATCTCTATTGACCTCCAAAAAAGTGATAAAAAATGAGTTATATGCATTTTGGGTTTGCATATACAAAGGCAGAATCTTTCACAGATTCTTGGGTATATTCTGCAGTTGTATGCATTTCCAAATGCATATCGGGCTCATAAAAGAAATGTACATGGGCGAAATATACATTGAAGATTCTAGGAATATTCACTACTTGTATATCTGGTTGCATGTATATTTGGTTTGTACGTTCAGATATACAATGGTTAGATACATTGCGGGCATATTCCAGGAAAGATTCCTTGTTTGTATGTGAAAGGGTGAATGTATCTTCAGACATACAAAGGTCATATACAAGGAAAAATATACAAGGCAGCGGGATATACATTTGGTGGGGTCCGCCTCACATGCAAGAGTTTTGTATCTCATATACAAAGAAGAATGTATATGTGATATACATTCACAAACATGCAAAGGCCGATATACAAACGTTGGGGCCCACCCCTTGCATATTTGCAGTTGCATGTTTGGATATACATTCAAATATACAAAGGAAAGAAGGATACAAGCCGGACTCGATGTGAAAGTCAAATATGACTAATTCAATGGCTGGCGTCCGCGGCTTGTATGTTTGGGTGCTCGCATATGTGTTGATATACATTGCGAAGATACAAAGGCTAGATACAAGCCAGATTTCAAAGCAACTTCAAAATGCTTCATAAAATTTGAAATTCACGCCATGTATGTATAAAGTGAATGTATATGCACATATACAAGGCAATAGATGCAGAAAGGAGATGCAAGTCGGACCCGATTTGATTTTCATTTTGTTCTATAATATTTTGGGGTCCGCCCTGTATATTAAACAGTTGTATGTATATGCTCTTGCATATACAAAGGTTTTAAACGGCAAAAGGCAGGTAGTTGTATATGCATTTGAACATGCATATACAAGGGCAAAAATGGCAAAATGAAGATAGGAAAAGTCAGCGATAGGGGCAAGGTGCCTACGTGGCACGACATCACTAGCTGGCAACTCTTCACACATGTTTTGGAACTGTTGATCTCAGTGATGGATTTTAGATCGATGCTCGAGTTTTGAACCTCCAGCAATGGTTTTTTCCTTGCGTCTGCAGTCGTTTTTGAGAGGGAAAATCCCAGAGGCTTGTTGTTGTTGCGTCTTAAGGGGCCTGCGGGTAGATGAAGCATTGATGGTGGATTTGCAGAGGATGGACGATGGAAAGGACAGGTCAACCACCTGATTGAATATGAAAATCCTTGCGCGGCGGTGTAGATCCTGATTCTCGCCTGCTTCTTCCTCTTTGTCCCTCTGCTGCATTCAATTTTGAGCGCCATTTCTCATGCGTTGTATCTGGCAAATTTTTGACTTGCCTTGTAATAAATTTTGTTGGGTACACAGTCTTGGTATAAAAGCCAAACTGTGTTACCCATTGTGGTTGTTGAAAATTGGACAAATTTTTTGGTGCTGTGATAAGATACAACTTCATTAGTGGCCCTGTTTTGGATGTTTTTGTGAGTTTATGAGTCTCATGTATGTTTTTCTGCATAAACCTACTGATATCATGCTGATTTAAATGAGTAATGCTATACTGCATGTGTTCTGTTACCTATCTCCAAATTGAATGTTTTGTTTTTATGAATCTAAGCATTTAAGGGGTGTTTATGATTCTAGAATATAGGTTTGCTATGTTGAATGCTTGATTTCTTACTTTTGCTCAAGGAGTAGATTAAACATTTCAAATCAGGTGTTGGGAAAAAGACATTGCAATAGGGATATTAGTAAGTAGAGATAACAGGATACTCTATTTTGGGAAGTATCTGTAAGGCAGATATTAAACAATCCCCTTGAAACTCAGCCATTAATATAGGTTTATGTGCACATTCACATGTGTATGTCTATTGACTCCGAGCCCTGGATAGGCACCGATCCAGTTTTGTATTGAGGTCGCAACCAAAGTCCTAGTTTTGCATCCAAACATAAAATCAAACTTAAACTTTAAATCAAACCATTAGGATTTTAGAAGTAGTTTTAGGATCCAAAATCCTCTGTCTACAATTGAATATAGGCCCAAAGCTAGCCCCTTTGTATTTATCTCACAGTTTTGGTCTGCATAATAGAGGATTTATCTGCTTTGTGTCAACATCCCAGCAAATACATAGATCCATTTTATAGATGTTGAATAGGGAATACCCCCCTTGGTTCTACAGAGCCTAAAGAAGAAGAGGAGATATTTATAGAGTCTATCTCCTATACTGTTGGCCCCTGGCCCGGGAATCCCGTTGATCAATGATGGCTACCTTGTAGGGATAACTGGGAATAAGCATCTAGTCTGGGAAAAATACCAACAGGTGTTTCCACCTCAACAACAACTCGATTTATAAATAGATAACAATAGCTTGTGTGTGTGCTCTGAATCTTAAGTGTATCTAAGATTGCGGCAAGTAGTGACAAATGGTGTTACAATAAATAAACAAAATCTAATAACAATATGAATGCTAATCTAGATAAACAAACAAAGAGTTGGAGAAGAGATTACAAAAGTCTTGCTGGAAGACTATCGCGTAAGGGAACAAGATGAGCTTTGTTCCAATGGATAGTGATCTCGAACGAGACCTTCTTGAATAGTGCAAAGTATACGAGTGAATCATATCAATAGGTGATTCTTAGTAACCTGCAATAGAAAGAGAACATGCAATAAAAAAGATAAAGCAAAGTGATAGTTTAGTGATAATTTTAGCAGAGCTTTGCTACACAAAAGATCTGATGTTTTGAATGGCAAAGCAGTGAGGTGAGAGATCAAAAAGTTGGGTAAGGAGCCATTTGGGCACGAATAAGTGTTAGGAAAAGCTCAGAGTCCCACACAAGCAAAAATGTACCTTCTACAAATGGTTGACGAACTGGAAGATGCTATTGGGACGCCAATGCATGGTGCAGACATCAGTACCTAGTGCTAGGGTCTATTCAACTTCAGTCTTAAAGAGGTCCAGATCACTCAGGGTACTGCCAAGGATAAGACACTTTTACAGTTTTGGGGTATGGCAGGCAGAAATGGTCAAAGTAACATTTGGAAAGCACTTAGAGGGAGTGAGCACTAAAGTGAGTACCAAATGGAGTGTAAAATTATGAGTGAGCATAAATTATGATGCTACATTTAGCCCCCACTTTAGTAGGCATATGGCTCTACGGGCATATGCAAGCTAAAGTAAACGACATGAAAAAGAATGAGAACAAACCTTTTCTACTTATGAGTAATGTAGAAGATGCAAAGTGTTGCAAAGTGAGAGATATGAAGCCCCCAACTTAGGATTCTGCAAAACCACAATGTTAGGTCAAAACATTTGCATATGAAATGGATGTCAGGCACATATGTATACATATATAAGTATAAGGCTTATAAAAAGGAGGATTAGAGAAAATATTATTTGCCAAAACCCTTATGGTTTAGTAACAAATAATATAGTCTAATACGCATTAATCTGATACAAACACATAGAGAATGGAGAATAGAAGGGTATGGTTCTAGAGCTAGCAAAGTCTGTTGTTTGCTATGAGCCATACCGAAAAGATTCCATAAGTCACTAGAGATAGAAAAGTCCATTGTTTGCTAGGTGGCTTATGGGGAAGTGTTGATAGAAAATGAAGCATCACATACTAGCCTTGCTTTGCTAGGTGAGCCACATGTCAAATAGTATCAGAGATTATATGACTAGAAAAATCCATTGTTTGCTAGGTAATTCTGATAAAGGTGGTCAGTCTAAACAAGTGCGTCTACTTAGGACCACAAATGCTATGAAAAGGTCATGCACATAGTGCATACCATTGGTTAGGTGTGTGATTAAGTGTGAGAGATAGAAAATGCATGCCCCCACCTTAAGATAACTGCTTACATCATGGAGGAGTAATTCATTTTAAGGTAAAAGAGGGAATAAGGCATGAGAGCTTTCAGGAAGCATATGCCTAAAGGATATGTTCTAGAGAGCGATGTCGTGAAGGGGTTGCCCCCAAGTAGAACAACCAAGGCGATGCTGCAGGCATGATACACAATGTAAGAATGACATGGCACTGAGCAACACAACAAGGTGTCACATAAAACCAACAACATCATCAACAAACACAAAGGGATCTACGTGCTTTGGAGTCAATACAATATATAGCATGATAGATGCGTGGGATAATTCTTGTAATTGATTTTGTCAATTATTGTAATTGATTTTTGTAATTGTCATCATCCTCTAAAGCACATAGAACTATGAATACAGAGGAAGAATGTCATAAGAAGATAAATATTTTTTGTTGGGTCAACATGGAAGGATGCTAAATCATCAATGCTTTGCAATATCCCCAAAATATGGAAAATCTCAAATACAACATAGAGGAGAATGTAGAAACAGATGGAGGAATGTCACGACATTTTCATTCCCCCTATATCCATGTTCCTACAAGGGCATCAAGGGTCATCAAGGGAGATCTAACAAATAAATAGTCACATCATACTCATATACGGGGATTACAAAACACACAGGCAAACTAAAAATAAACACAAATGAACAAAGGGACTATCCTCAATGATAAGGCTTGAGCAGGTCATCTACCTCCCAATCTTGCTCATTATATAGGGATGGAGGATAGGCCTCTAGAGGGAACACATTAAGGGAAGTGCTGGGCACAATGCTTGGCTTATCACACGGAGGATCAATATCCAAGGGAGGATCCTAGCGTAACTCACTAAAGGTGATGTACATTGATCATGTGAAGATCGAGGACATGGATTGTATCTCTTCCAAGGACTGAAATATATCTTCCTTGGGGGAAGATGGATCTGGGTCACTATCAGAATAGATGACAATCAATGGTTTCCCAATGCTAACAGTAGGATTACGAGCATTGGTAATCACTGGTGGAAGTAGAGGTCTCCATGACCTGAATAGATGAAGCAGAAGGACTCAACGAAAAAAAGGTGGCATGCACTTGGGTTTGCAAAAGGGTGGGGTGGGATAATGCTTGCACTTGTGTTTAGGTAGTGGTGGTGGAATTTGCATGTCTATGGTAGTGGGACACAAGTGACAAGGGTCGTTGGTCCTCGGCATTTAATCATATTTCAATGTGTCAAATCTAGGGCTATGTCCTTGGCTATCTACAATTAGGAATCCTATAGTTTCCAGTCTATTTAACTAACTCTAATGATCTCTACTAATTGAGGAAACTAATGCTACTGATCTATCTACTATGGAAATAAATTCTAGGAATGCTGGAAACAAAGCTGAAACAATGAATTGCTAATGTAGATCTATACTAATCCATACAATTGAAACATACATTTATCTATGAGAAAACAATAACTATCTTTCTTAAATAGAATCTGAAATAGAATAACAAACAATAGAATTTGAAACAAAATAACAAATAAACAAATACTAGCCTTTTGCCTTGATGGCAGGAGTGGGCCCTTGCTCCTCACCCTCAGGATTGAAGACTAAGGCAATGAATCAACATAGGAATATAATATCACAATTCTCTTTCAATCCAATCCCATCAGTATTCTTTTGTATTCAGAAAAGTATCTATATCAAAATGAGATTACAATAATAATAATCCATGCATCCCTGTTTCTGCTTCTACCTTATATATTTATATCAAATCCAGCGATGAGATATCACTTATTCTAACTACTAGTTTATCTATGAGATAGCATCAATCTCTTATTCTATCAACTGTTTAATTGCAGAGTAAAACCATGCAATTGAAATAGATTTTAGTGGAACAACAGTCCCACTAAATTTGAGTCTTAGTTTCAAATACAACTAGGCAGTGAGGCCCTGAAATATAGGTACTTAATCAGTTTGTCGAGAACTCATGCAAAATCAAAAAGAGAAATAAAAAATTCTAGCAGTTAACTAGGGTCTTCATTCGATTACTTAGGTGCTGATTGAGTAATATTTGAGCACCCCAGTTACCACTAGAAGTGTTGACTGGCAGTGGCGCTGGAAATTTGCATTTGTATTAAGGAGGCTCCGGAGGTGTGTGCTTTTGTCTGTAGCTCCAGAGATATGCTCATGACTTTCTGTCCAGCTCCGGAGATGATTCACCCCCTTATCTCAAAATCTCTCCAATCATATTGGAAAACATTGGAGACTGGTGTGGTATCCTTATGTCAGCTCCGGAGATTATTAGGACCACCTTTGGAGATGCTCAAAATTGTCTTTGCTCAAACACCTACACCTGTAGATTCAAAAAGAGAGCATTTTTGCATATTTCCATTAATTTAATGCACATTAGTCCTTCAATCAAAAATCATGATTTTAGGTAATTCGTCTCTTATTAACATAATTAGAATAAATCTTGTCAATCTACTTTGGTGCAATCATCAGGACAATGGAATAAGGAAGAAAAAGAGAGGTAAAATGGTGTATTATCATGGGTGCTACCGGGCACTCATCAACAAGACATCAGGGAACACCTAGTGTCAGGTATGCTACACTGGAGTGGCTCTAAGATAGTGGTACTAGGTGCGGTGCTGATGTTTAGCTGATTTGGTGGAGAGGTTGGAGTGGGAGATGGGAGATAATCATGTTGAGGAGAGGGTGCAAAAAGTTGAGGTGGTGGGGTTGAGTTAGGGATTAGTTGCATAGGAGAGGGAAGCGGTTCCTCCCTGGTTGCATGCTCATGAGCTGTAACATGGTGGTGATGCTTGTGATCTCTCAGAAGTTGGTTACACCTAGAGCGGCTCAAAGCATTTGAAGGATGAACTGGGGAGTCTCGCAACATGGGATCCTTTTCTTTTGTTGCTTTGGGAGAAGGAAAAGGAATAGAAGGAGCCACCAAGGGTTGGGGTACTATCAGAGGAGGGTCTCTCAATATGGGTTGCCTTCCTCTGGCCACTGAAGGGGCTGGATGAGTAGAGGCCACCATCAAAGAATGAAGGATCAGAGGGGAAGGATCCCATACCATGGGCTACTTTCCTCTAGAATTTGAAGAGGCGGGAGGAATAAAAGCAACTACTGGCTTGGTTGGAAAGGCCTGGATTGTGTGGGTCATGTGCCTCTAAGTCTTGGGTAAGATGCTAGAGGTGGGACCTCTGCATAAATACTAGGTGTCTGGGGTTGGGGGAGGTTGATAGATTCAGGTTGCTTTGCCTTCTTTGCCTATGGGGCAAGAGAAGGGATAGAAGCAACCGCAGGAGATTGAGGGACCTAAGGGATAGTAGCTAGTTAGGTTGACGAGGAGGCATTGATAGACAGTTGAGCAATATGGTTAGCCTTGAATTTCTGGTATGATAAAATAAGAAATCATTGCCAGGCTGCAATGGTTCAGTTGGTGTCGGCCATAAGTAATCTAAGGAGAAGTTTACTCTAAATGCGAGAGGCTTGAATCTACTATGGTAGATAGTGTGCACCTGTCTGTCATGGGGAAACATCAAACACTTAAGGATTACTAAGGGGACTGCTCTCATGGAAGAAAGCCATGTATGGCCCCACTTCACACAAAATTGGTTAGAAGTGGGGATGATGGAGAAAGGAACGTCCAAGAGTTTTGGTCCTACCTAGAAAGGAAGGGTGATCAAACCCAAGGTATAACAAGAGGATCCATCATGCACCCATATTGAGGCTTTCACTTGCTCATACTTGTCTCGATACAACTCATGGACATAAAGAAATTCCTCTGTGACTACATTTACCATACACATTGGGTCAATTAGTACACCTTTGACAAGATTTTCATTGACAAGTGCATAAATGTATAGAGGCTCATCATATATGTGCACATGTGCATCAATGGAAGAAAGAGGGATGATCGGCTTGGGAATGCATCGTGCTCGACTAGGGTGAGGGTGATGGTCCACCATATTAATAATCTTGCCTAGAGAAGTGGTAGAGTTGTCAGTAGACATGATAGTAGCCATAGAATTAGAGGGAATCTCAATTAGGTTTGTGGAATGGAGAGGTAACGAGTTTGTGTAGTTTTGGAGGTTTTGGTTCGGTGGAGTGATAGATTTATTCCCTTTGTCATTCACGCCAAAAACCTAGATGACATTCTAATCGATGAGGTCATGCACTTGGTGCTTAAGACGTATGCATCTTTCAATGTCATATCTTGGTGTTATGTGGAATTGGCAAAAGGCCTTTGGGTTGAAAGAAGGTGCCAAAGTTTTAGTTGTGTCAATGAGGCGAATAGGTGGAAGCTGGATTAGGTTATTGTTTAGCAATTGTTGCATGATGGCATAAAGGGATTATGAGAGCAGGGTAAACTGTCGAGTCCTTGGCTTATCTTGTGATGAGAGGGCCATAACACTTGGTGTCGTGGCTGCTACTTGTTGAACATTTTTGGAAGGATTTATTTTGATGAAGTTTTTGTTTTTCTTGTAGTTTTGAAATGAAGGGGCATCAGACTACCTAGTGGGAGTCTGTGATGAGGATCCCTCATATTGACTTACCGACTGCTGGTAGTCGTGAAGTGTTGTGCAAAGATGCGTGAATGAGGAATAGTGCATCAATAGAATCTTATCTCTTATTTGTGGCTTTAGGTTTCCTATCAAAACCTGCTACACATTAGAATCTAGGAGTGAATAAGGTATCTATGAGAAAAGGGCCTGATAATGGCCAATGAAGTCAACCACTTTTTCTTGTGCCCCCTAGGGACAATGGACTAGATCAATTAATGTGACATGCAGTCTAATATTCTCTTGGAAGTGTTGGGGATATTGGTTGACCAGCTTTTGGAAGAAGTAACTGAATGATCAAAAAGTGAGCAAAACCAGTCCAACACGATATCTTTTAGAGATCATGAGAAGAGTTTTGCTAACAAAGTATACTGAAATATGAAATCACTACATAATGTTGTACATGCTGACACGTGGTTTTGTGAAACTCCTTTACCATTGTACTTTTCAAAACAAGGAGCTTCAAAGTTTTGTGGAAGGGGAGAGGCAAGAATGGCTAGGGATAGAGGACTCCTTGTACATAATATCATGAAATGTTAGGTTGAGATGAGTTTGTGGTGGCTATTTACTATTGTAAGGAGTTCACATTCTGGAGGAGCTAGGTAATAATGAGAATCGTGGTATGTGTGGATTGGGTTTTGGTAATGAGTGGGTTGGTGTTATTGGTTGGTGGTTGGGAAGCTATAGGGTTAGCTCCATGAAAAGTAAATGATAAAGAGGAATTTAGGGGAATAAACCCATATTGATTAATGGGGTTCCCGCCCATTCCAATAGAACTAGTGTTAGCATTGATCGATTGATCAACAATTATAGAGAGATGAGAAGAAGTGAATGTTGAGACAGAAGAAGTCAACATTGATACTGATAATTGAGCTTGCACTATGTTTGAATGTGATTCATTAATTGTTTTCGCACAACTAGCTAGCGAAGGAACATTGTTCACAATGTGAGCTATGCTATGTAGAATGTCCACACCATGCAAATCAGTGGTTAGCAATCTTTGGAGGTTCTCCACGAGTGGGACAGCCTTGATAACTTGGTGTTCCATGCCTAAAAATTCTTGAAAGTCAGCTAGATGACTGTCCAATGTCTAGATTTGAGTCTGAGGTACACTGGCTATGGGCATGTCTGTATCGAGAGGTTCTCTAAAGGATAGTTATCCTAGGATCACAGGGGTGTTAGGAAGAAAAGAGAGGTGGTTGAACTCAAGAGTTTCACATTGAGAAGCTGAAAATGCTTGTTTTTTACTACGTGGAGTTAGATCTACTAGGACCACGGGAGGCCATGAACAATCTTATACTTCTATAAACAGTGAACTCTGAGTTGGAGCATTGGGTCATGAAGCTCATAAACTACTAAAAGCTCTGTAACACATAAGTACTCTAAAATTTAGGGATTTAGAAGAAAAGAATTTGTTTTCAGCGAGGAAGCTTTTTTTTTGTTTTAGAAGAAATGAGAGAGGGTTTTGTTTTTGTTGTTTTAAGTGTTTCAAGCACATCGGGTTCACCAAAATGTTTAATGGAAAATGTGATCCTAACTAAACTACCTTTAATCAAGACAAATTCCTATTGAACATTAGGACACTAGCTACCGAAGGTGTTTTGTCTTACTGCTATCCAATCAGGAAAAGTAAGACTACCTGAGCTATGTACTTTTGTTGCAATTGAAATTGAATAATTAAATGATATTGACTAAAGCTAACTAAAACTTAACGAAAATATAGGAAATGCAGAGACAGAGACAATAATTCACATAAATAAGTATAGGAGCAGAAAACATAGATTTTGAGGAACCTGGCAGCGTAAGATGGAGCCCACTATCTAGGGCGACAATGTAGGGCGCAGACATCTACGCTTGGCATTGTAGTCTATACAGCGTCAAAATCCAGAAATCACAATCTACCTAATTCTGTATAGATTTCAACGAATCCCTATTGATAACAACTATAATTATTAGTGCATAAAAATCGATAAACAAGACAAATGAATAAGAATGATGTGAGAATAATGAAATAGAGTAAATGATGAGGAAAGGGAAAGAGAGCACAAAACACTCGTGCATTTGACGTCTCTTCTCTCACAACCTGCAATCACAACAAAGGGGAAAAAGGGCAGGTGTTTCCACCTCAACGACAACCAGATTCATAAATAGATAACAATAGCATGTGTGTGTGCTTTGAATCTTAAGTGTATCTAAGATTGTGGTGAGCAACGACAAATGATGTTACAATAAATAAATGAGATTCAATAACAATATGAATAATAATCTAGATAAATAGATAAAGAGTTGGAGAAGAGGTTACAAGAGTCTCGCTGGAAGACTATCGCGTAAGGGAACAAGATGAGCTTCGTTCCAAAGGATAGTGATCTCAAATGAGAGCTTCTTGAATAGCACAAAGTATACGAGTGAATCACATTAATAGGTAATTCTCAATAACTTGTAATTGAAAGAGAACATGCAAGAACAAAGATACAAGCAAAGTGATAGTTCAGTGATAATTTTAACATAGCTTCAATACACAAAAGATCTGATGTTTTGAATGGAAAAATGGTGAGGTTTTATAGAAGAGGAAATAGATCAAAAAGCTAGGGAAGGATCCATTTGGGTGCAAATAAGTGTTAGGAAAAGCTCAGAGTGCCACACAAGAAAAAATGTACCTTCTAAAAATGGTTGACGAACTGGAAGATGCTCTCGGGATGCCAGCACGTGGCACAAATGTCCGCACCTAGCGCTAGGGTCCATTCAAATTTAGTCTTAAAGAGGTCTAGATCACTTAGGTCACTGCCAAGGCTAAGGCACTTTTACAACTTTGGGGTATGGTAGGCATAAATGGTCAAAGAAACATTTGGAAAGCACTTAGAGGGAGTGAGCACTAAAGCGAGTACCAAATAGAGCGTGAAATTGTGAGCGAGCACAATTTATGATGCTACACTAAGTAGAGAGTTGGGCAAGCTTCGATGCATGGCCACATATGATTTGTGATGTATCTTTTACAGTTGTAAACTAAACATTCTAAAAAATAGGCGATATAGGTGATGGTGTCATACCACCAAACAATCTAGCTATGATCTTCTTTCAAACATGGCACCAAATTCCAAACACGCTATATATGGGCCAACATGGAATTATGTTGGAGCAAGGATGTGTTAAAAAATAATTGAGTTTTCTTAGCCTTGAATTTTTGTGGGCCCTACTTAATTTTGAATTGAATTGGTGAATGGTCGAAAAGGAGACAATCTGGCATGGATTCAACTAAAATAGAATAGCAATTAGCAAAGGTTAAGTGTAGTTATATTAACATCATAGATTGATCAAGTCTCTTAATGAATCTTTCAAACCCACTATGCAAATTAGACCAAACGTACCAAATTTGAGATGTGCTTTGGTGGCTGAGATATGGGTCATAAAGATCTATTTTATTATGCATATAGAACCATATCTCTCTTTTGCCAGTTGTCCATGGCAAATGGCCTTGTTTGTTAGATGCCACCTCAACCATATTGAAGTCACCATTAAGAACCCATTGTGTTGGTAGGTCATTTGCAAGCCACTATCGAAGTAAAGTCCTTTCAACCACATCATTTGAGGCATATATATTGATAAAGCCAAAAGTTAGGTTATCAATATTAAAAAAGGACCCATAAGGCTCTGTTAGTCGAGTCACAACCATGGGTAACATAGTGGGGTTGCCACTTGGCATCAATGAATGTTACTATGCCACCTTGACCTTGTTCATGATTACTGTTGAAATAAATACTATCTAGGCATAAGACACATCACATGAGTAAAAGCAAAAAGCCAACAACCTTAATCTCTCAAAGGCAGAGAATGTCCATAGACAAAATTCTCTATTAAAAATCCTGTGCCACAAATTTATGGTTTGGTTTTGTTCGACTCCTTACATTCCATGAGATGTAATTCATGGAGAAAGAGGGTCTAAGGACATTGGAAAGAGGGTCTAAGGACATTTCCTTGTAGTCCAATGCTTACAATGCATAAAACTTGTTATACTCAAAACTATTTTGGTGTCTAGGAGAGAAGGCTCTAAAGTGCATTTTCCTTTTCTTAGGAATGTAGTCTCCTTTGACATCTTGGCAGTGGGGGGGGGGGAATTGATGGGCTACAAGATCGTTTTCCGCCCTTTGGTTGTGGTATAGTTAGAACTCCCAAAACTAGCAAGGAAATAACACTTGCTGGAAGGGGAGTTCTTGAGAATCAAGGCTTACTAGCTTCTTTGATAGACTCAGTACCATAGGGATGGGTAAGAACTATTTGTAATTCAACTGCTTGCTTTTCTTTATCATTAGCCTACGGTCAAAAGGACCCTGCGAGCTTTATTGATTTGTTGATGGCCTAAGGTCATGAGGGATTTGTTGTTCTAGCCTTAACAGCCACACCATTGCTAGGTCCAAGGTTGGACAAAAGTTTCTTGGGCCCCATTATAACTATTTTATAGTTTCTAATGTTAGTCCACCCATCTTTAGTTTTTCTTGCATTACTAGCTAGCTTGGAGGCTAGTTTGGACTTGTATGTAGCTAGAGGATAGTCTCTAATTTTGTGGTCAAAGGCTTGTAACCAAAAGCAAGTGTTGGGTACGTTAGTATACAAATACATTGTGCATGACACATATAACCTATTTGTATATCAACAGTTTCTTATAAATCTTGGGTGTGGTCAATCTCTATATAGACTCTACTTCGCGACCTGGACAAATAGAAATCTTCAGGTTCAACACATACAACCCTCCCAATAGAGGAAGCAATGTGATGAAGGAAGGGCTAACATGGTAGGGGTAACCCAAGAAATTCAAGCCAGACAGGCACCTTAAGAGCTTGTTGGTCAGGCATGACAAAAGCCCTTTTCTAGGGAGAAAAGATGAGTAGTGAGGTATGCACATGGTAGAGTCCATGGTAGAGGAGTATGTTTGCATGGTTGGCTTCCATAAAGTGGAAGAGAAAGGAACCTTTAGTTAAATTCTAGATGGCATCTAACTTAACCCCATGGGGAACCCACACAATGTTTATCTAATTGTGGAGTATGCTCTTAGATGACACACAATCGACAAAATAACTAATGAGTCTAAATTGCTCAAGCCATTTACATGCATTATCAAAATCAGGCACCAGAAGAACAACATTCGATGGGTTAGCAAAAGACATAACTCGTGGAAGACTTTGGGTACGAACTTATGAGGTTTTTTTGGTGGTGCCATTACTCACTCCAATTTCTAACTCTTCGACATTAACAACTGAAGTGAAAGACTTGGGCAACGTTAAAAGGGCCGCCTTAAGGATCAAAAACCCTAAAACTACCACAATAAATGCATACAAGATTAGAAATCCTACTGCTCTATTACTAAAGCGTATGAAAAAAGAAACAAAGAACATAAGCATGCAAACCAAAACTAGACTCACTCACTCTCCAAAAACTCAATAAAAATAGTTTTTAAAATTTTCGGTATATTGTATTTGAATGCGATAAATCTTCACTAGTTAGGGGAAAAGACCCAATAGGTGAGATAGTTCTAATGGTTGAGATAGTATATGTGCATTTAACGTCTAATATTTTTTGAAGTTTAGTACTAGTAGTTGTGACTTCAAGGTTGCTCGTGTTACTATAAGTATTAATAATTGAATGAAATGTGCCCTTTAGATTTAAAAAGCAACCAATCATGTGATGCCACATCAGCGCACCAACAAAACATGACTTAATGCACACCTATTGGTCCACCCTTTTTTTGGGGGAACTATTTGACAACTCAACAAAAAGCATGCTGATGTGGCAACAAAAAGTATGCTGATGTGGCATCATATTTGATGATGTGACCTTGAAACCTTAGTTATGAGCAGGAGCATTGCCAAATAAACTATAAAATCTTTGGAGTGATTCAAAATTGCCACACATAATTTTGAGAGGCGTGAAGTTAGGATGCACCACTACTGGGTCCTCTCCCCTAAACCACAATATCTTTACCCTAGAAAACTAAGGCTACATAGCACGGGACTATTGCCACTTGAAAAAGAGAGAACACCATCCCATTCGTTTTATCTGAATTATGCAGGGCAATCCTGCCCATGTTGAATAGAAACGACCGGCATCAAGACTTCAAAGCCCCTCCCAATGGAAGGGCATTTGTGACATTGAATTTTATAAAAGAGATGTGCAAAATTCCAACAAACACTATTCGTAAACTATCTCAGAGAATTTGACCCACCAAAAACTTCAGAAGTAACGTTCTCTCAATGGCGTTGATGAGCAACAAGAAGAGAAAATTGCTGCACCCTCTGTTCAACCAAGCAATCAAAATCAGCAGCAAAAGTATAGATGTTGAAAGAAAATGGGTGCAACGGGAACCCATTTTCTCTTGTTCTGCAAATTGGGTTCCAGTTGTATTCTTTTTTTTAACAAGGGTCAACACCTACACTGCCTCTTTCTCGCACTTAGATAAAGTGGATAACTATGAGGGCAGAGGACTAAGAGAAGAAGAAGAGGAAGAAACAATCAAACGAGCATGTGCGTTGCTGAAACAGAAAAGGTGGGTCCAAGCCCAATCTGCAATAAGGTCTCTTGTTCTCCTAAAGACGTGCAATACAACTCCCCAGTCTATATTTAAAACAATCATGGCTGCTTCTCAATCAAAACCAGCACTTTTGAACTTGGTGATCAAGGCCTATGCTGAGGTCAAGATGGCGTCACAAGCCACAGACACCTTCTTCCTCATGAAAGATAATGGTATAGTGCCCTCTCTTTCCTCCTGCATTTTCCTTCTTGAAGCTTTGGTTGTGTCTAGACAAACCGACAGGGCTTGGGAAGTTTTCTCTGAGATGATGTCAATGGGCATGAGTCCTGGTTTGTTTGGTTTTAATAAAATGCTTCAAGCCTTCTCCAAGGAAGGGCAACTAGATGCTGCAATTGTGTTGTTGTCTAGAATGAATGAATTGGATTGCAAGCCTAATGCATTTTCCTACCATGTAATTATCATTGGGCTCTGTAAAAAGAGGCAGATAGAACAAGCAGGAAGACTTTTTTGGGAGATGGTAAACAGGAGTGTGGTTGCCAATCATATTACTTATAATGTCCTGATTGATGGTTATTGTAAATCTGGGAATCAAGATGGGGCTTTTGAGATTCTGGAACACATGCTTGCACAAGGTCTGAGGCCCGATTTAGTGACTTACAATTCCTTGATTAATGGGCTCTGTAAAAGTGGTAGGTTAGAGCAAGCCAAAGGGACTGTAAATGAAATGTATGAGCATGAATTGGAGCCAGACCGTGTCACTTACTACATATTGATTGATGGGTATCTGAGACTTGGAGATGTACACGGTGCTCTGGAGCTGCACAGTTTAATGATAAGAAACGGTATTCAAATTGATATTTTTAGGTACAGTGTTTTGTTGAATGCACTCTCCAAACAAGGGCAGATGAGGAAGGCAGAAGAGCTTTTTAATGAAATGATTGGAAAGGGTTTGAGTCCTGATAGAGTTGTTTATAACACACTTATCGACGGGTATTCAAGGCTGGGGAATACTCAGGAAGCTCTTTGGTTACACCAGGAGATGGGAAGAAGAGGCATTGTGTCCAATGTCATTACTTACAACGCACTGATCAAGGGCCTTTGTAGGAAACATATGATTGAAGAGGCAATAAATCTCTTAAAAGAAATGTACACAATGGGTTTGTTTCCCAATGCTGTTACATATAATACACTGATTGACGGGCATGGTAAGAGTGGCAATATGCAGGAAGGTTTTTACCTGCTTGAAGAGATGCAGGAAAGGGGTGTTGCACCTGATGTCGTAACATATGGTGCTTTGATAAATGGATTAGGTAAGGAAGGTAGGTTGCATGAAGCTGAAGACATTTTTAAGGAGATGGTGAGCAGAAATATTGCTCCAAATATACAAGTGTATAACACTCTTATCAATGGTCACTGCAGGTCTGGTAACATGCAGGAAGCTTTCAGTTTACAGAGAGAAATGCAGAGAATTGGCATTATGCCCAATCTTGTCAGTTACAACTCTCTTATAAATGGGCTTTGCAAAGAAGGCAAGATGCCGGAAGCAGAAGCTCTGTGGAGTGAACTCGTTGATGGGGGTTTGATGCCAGATATTGTCACCTACAACTTGATGATTGATGGGTATGCGAGTTCAGGTGATAGCTATAAAGCACTTAAGCTATATGGGGAGATAGAAAAGAAAGGACTTGAACCAACTGTAATGACCTATCATGCGTTGATGAATGGGCTCTGCAGGGAAGGTAAGATGCAGAAAGTGGAAGAAATATACAAGCAGATGCTGGAGAAGAATCTACTTCCAGATGCAATAACTTATAACTTACTCATTCATGGCTACTCCAAATCTGGTGATCTTTGTAAGGCATTTCAGTTGTTTGAACAAATGAAAGAATATAAGCTTTTGAAAGACGAAATAACATACAATGGTTTACTTAAAGGGCTCTGTATTCAAGGGAAGATGCTGGAATCAAAGGAGCTCTTCATTCAAATGGCAGAGAATGGAGTGGTTGCCAATGCTAATACTTATAACATACTCATAGACGGGCATTCCAGGGTCAGTAATTTCATCGAAGCTTTCAAGCTGCATAGAGAAATGGTAGAGAAGGGTCTCACACCTGATGTACTTGCTTACAGTGAATTGATCAGTGGTCTTTGCAAAGAAGGCAGAACACAAGAAGCAGATCTACTCTTAAGCGAGATGCAAGAAAAACACCGTATACCACCTAGCTTTACCATAAAAAGATCAATTGATATGAATAACATGTGTTAGTGGACTGAAAACTACTTGGTGAAGTTTTGAGCAGTGCTCCTCAAATTAATGCATTCACAAATGATGTGCGGCTAAAGCTTCTATCAAGCACAACAGTTTGGCTAGTGAAGCTTGCAGGTTAATCAAACATGGAAGCTGCCTAGAGTGCTTTGTACCTAAGTGAAGTAAAAGGGAACTGCTTGATTGAATTCTCACCATGAGATGCATATGGGCAAACATTATGCTGATGTTCTCTGTCAGAATAGTGTTAATTATAGACAAGGCACTTGAAGAAACAGTTTGAGCACTGTGATAATGAGCATTAGCAAGAGATGAGAGGTAAAGATAAACTGCACTGTTGTCGTTAATGGCTAATAAGAAGCCATCTAAGGAATGGAGTATCAATTCATTATTTAAACAGGCAGGATTAGGACTTGAAAGTTGAAACACATGCCTGTACTCTTAAAAAGTGGAAGTGGATCCTCATCAGTGTGAAAAACAAGCTTTGCAATGGTTGAATCAAGGAATATTTGAATCTGTTAATATCCATCAAGGTTTGTGCTGCACACCCCTGAATGTTGCAGCCATGCATCTAACCCTTTCAAAGTTTCAAGTGAAGTACACGGTTGCACAGGTGAGAATGTTAGACCGCAGTAGCATGTAAGGCCTTTCTCTTCAATTAAAAACTCTTTGTTCAATTTTTCTATGTAATGTCTTTGATATTACTTCATAATGTAGTGCCTTTACTTATACTCATACGGTAGTTTGTCAATGTCAGGTAGAGGCTGTTTTTCTTCTCTTGTGTAAAAGTGGGTTTTGGGTGCAGGTAACAGGGATATTTCAAGTGAAGTAAGCTGTTGGATAAGAGCCAGTAACTGTTTTTGGGTGCATAGAAGCTTGTGAAGTTTAAAAGTAATAGAAAATCTTCCTCATTTTCTTGTTAGAGTTGCCTCTTCATAGCTTAGTTTGGTGGTTTTGCTTCATGGGCTCTCTTCATAACTGTGCCACTGCGTCAAATTTCTGTTTTTCAGAATTTTGTGCATGTTAGTTTAGGAGTATGGTTTGTCTATGGGAATAAACCTGAGGAAATTCACAGCTAATTGATGCATCTCTTGGCATCAGGGCAATCGGTATGGTTCATAGAGGAGTCCCTTTCAATTGGAGGTAAAAGAATGTAGACAGAGTTTTAAGAAGAATAGAGGTCTTAGACAGGAGGTAAAGCTTGATCATTCCAAAGGAGAGAATGGTGACACAAGGACTGAAGAACTTGATCCAATAGAAAGATTCAAGATGGTATACCAAAACAAGGTGCCTAAATGAAGTTTGCAGTATCAGAGCTTCAATAAATAGACTCGAGGAGGGTAAACTTTGTGTGACAAAGATGAAATCTAGTTCAGCCTTATGGCGGGACTCTGGGAATCTGGGACACTTGCAGAAGGTGCAGATGAGGCAAGGTTAGGGTGAAACATCAGATTGTGGATAACAATGCAAGTTCCTACCCAAAAATTATCATCAAACCCCTTTTCAGGCAACTTCAGAAGTTAAAACAAAAGGACTTGTCATTAGACAGGTATATAGACTAACTTGAAGATGATGACCAAGTTGTAGCCAGATTTACCTTAATGGGTTGCATGTCCAAATAAATGATGTAATCCTATGCCAGTATAAACTGGGATAAAGACTAGTGAATAGCTTGGCCATATTGCAATGTTGTAGTTCTCTATCTCTGCACAGTGGAGCTATGTCTGCTTTAAGTCTAGTAAATTTTCATTGGCCACAGTTTCTCATGCTTGTCATGTTGTTATTCCGAGTTGTAACATTAGCATCTTACAGATATCATGACATTGAAAAACATTCTATTACACACTTATTCTGTGGTTGTCTTTCAGATTTTGAGATAGATGAGCATACTTTCCATGCACAAAGTTAACTGCACCCTCCTATTGCCAATAGCCTTGGTTGTCTTCACTGTACAATTATGCTCGAATTACCTGTGCCAAATACCAATTTCCCAACTTTGCTTTATATTTCCAACATCTCTGCCTATCCTCATATCAATTTATCTTTATGAAGCTTCAAAGTCACTTTTCTCTAAAAATGTTTTTTCTTTTGGCAACCTAATTTTCAGGAATCTTCATGTTTTACGACTAACACAGGCTTTTCCAAAATCTATATTGTGAATATTAGCCAATGAAAGCTGTTTTTTTAATAAGTTGTTCTTTATAATTAAAATCAACATATAGTTCCAATCAAATAGATGATCAACATTCTCTGACCTAAACCTACCATTCTAGACATTTTTCTTCAAATTTAATTAACTGGCTAGTTCAAAATATGGAATTACGTTAAGTCCTTTGAGAATAGCTCTCGATCCTTATTCCCAGTCCTTCAAATGGGACGGTTCCAAATATCAGATTTTTTCCATTCCGTATAAAACTAGGAATGTTGGGATATATTCAGGTATTACCCTAGCACAAATACTTTTCCAAGTCCTGGTTCCCATTGAGAAAGATCCTAAGCAAAATTTTTTAAACAAGAGAACTTATGATCTTCGATTTATATATTTGCCTATTAGGATTTGTTTTCTAAAGTTGTTTATCAAGATACTGCTGTCCTAGGTAACGCTTTGTCCACTTGACCAGTCTTATCATCTTCTTTCCTTATCTCAGAATACAACTTTATTTTAACTTTGATTTGAATTTTTCCAACATGAGTTTCTAATCTTTAATTCTTATTCACTTGCAACTGTTTCATAGGTCCATTCTAATAATCTTTCTTAAAGTGGAGAACTTAGACAAGACATGCTTGGAGTTATTGAATAAAGTTGAACTTCATCAATTTCATTTTTCCCTCTCCGGGAAGCTTCTCCAAGCTGAGGGCATCTTCTCCTAATTTTGTATAATTTATCCTTATGATTGTGTTAGTCCTTTCACTTCTCCTGGGTGTTCCTTCCTCTAGAATCTTATTGATCTTCTCAAGGCCTCTACCATGATAATATTAAAAGCTTGGGGATAGGAAGCAATCTTTTCTGATGCAGAGCATCCAAGGCAGACATGCCATGACTTACGGGTGTAAACCGATTCCGGTGAATGAGCGGCCTAACTGATTCTTTTACCTGTTTTATTGGGACTGTTGTAACTGCTCTAACAGTTAGGAACAGTTGTAAATACATGTCACTTTATTTTGGGGAGTTAGAGGGGAATTGGGAGTCTTTCTTGGCATGGGTTTTGCTGTAGATAAGCAGCGTATGATTGAAAAGGGGGATAGTTATCTTCAAGGTAGGGAGGTTTTTTTTTGATGGTCTGCGATCCAATTTGTTGGTTCCTGCAGCTTGAATAATGAGAAGACTGTATTTGTAAATTAAGAAATTTTAGTGTTTTCAAATCTAAATCAGTTATTCTGTGACGTTGTTACCTGTGCTTTATTTATTTTAAGTTGTGTTTGAGATTGATCATGGAATCTGTCTTTGAGAGCTGAGCCGCTGCATCAGTTTGGTATCAGAGCAAACCATCCCTATGCTTTGCCTGTTGTTTTATGATCAGAGTGCCATTGAATCTTGCTCGTTCGTTGCCATTGTGTTGACGCATGACATAGCCCTGTTTGTGGCCGTTGAAGCTGAATTTTGATGTGGTGATCAAAGCGCAGAGGAAGGGGGCAGATTCTGTGTTCAAAATGCAGCGTTGTTTTCATGGTCAAAGCATATAGAGCAGCACAACATTTGACGCAAGTGTAGAGGAAAAAAAAAATAGTTGTGATGAGGAGAGTTCACAAGTTGAAAGACGAGACATGGAACGGGGAGATGTAGGATTCAATCCCAAAAGCACTTCGTCTGTGTGGCTGTCCTTGGCTGCCTTGAATGAGAACTATGTACTGTATGCTCAAATATGGAGGTTTCTTTCCAATATCTTGATGTGTTGTTTGGGGAAGCATTTCTGAAGGCGAACAAAGGTGAATGCCAAGGTTAATGATCTATTTCAGAGATGGGATGTTCTCATATTGTTTGAGATAGACTTGGCTCCCATTGTTAGTATACACAGTTTATTCACACTCATTAAGATATTGAAATACAAAAGGGGAATTTGAAATTACAAAGTTGTTGATAGGAGATCGCAGGGGCGCATAAAGCCGAACCAAAAAAAAAAAACAAAAGAGAGAGAGAGGCTGCGAAGACAGTCTAGCTGTTAAAATGAAGCAAGGAAAAAAGGCTAAAGTCTGATGTTAGCCAACCCCAAGCTCACAGGAGGAGTCAAGATTGCCAAGCAATCTAAATGTCTACTGCCAAAGTCAAAGATCGCAGATTTTATTGATAAGAGCCACTGATGAGGAAGTTTGAAGAAAAGCCACCCAAGACAAGGAGCGTAGAGGCCGCCAAAGACAAAATTTGAACCTGTTTGCAAGGAAAGGAATTCAGATGCTCAGTAAAGTTTAGCTATGTTCTTCTTGGTTGTGTGAGATCTATGGTGAGTTGCAGCTATGTTTGGTTTTCTAAATTTGGTAACAAAAATTAGAAATTTACCCTCTATTTAGTTTTTGGCTGTGAATGCAAACATGGAATTGTATCATGATGTAAGAAAGAGAATAATCAGGTTGGAAGACAAAATAAGACAAAGAAGCAGAAGCAAAAGCAAACAAGGGACCAACAAAAAGAGTTGCAGAAATTAGAGTATGAGTTGGAGGAGTTGAAGTGGATGTTGGAGGAGTCTAAAACATGCAATAATAAGAAGACAAAGAAGAAGAAGAAACCAGCAGCAAAGGCATTGAAGAGTTGTGAGAAGGTAAAAAATAATGATGAGTATAAATACCCAATTTGTGAGCAAGAGTTATATTCAAAGAGGAAAGCCATAGAGGCAAGGATTAGCCAAGGGATAGAACTCCTAGAACAAGTAAAGCTTAAATCTTTGGATGAGTTGGCAAGATTGTTATTGGATAAGAGGCCAATAAATGAGATTTGGAAAGAGTTTGACACAGAGGATGAATGGGATGAAGATCAAGATGATGAGTTTGATGGAGCTGTTAAGTTGTGTTACTTCGAAGAAGGGGAAAGTATTGAAGATTACAATAGAAGAGGAGAAGAGTTTGAAGACTGCAATGAAGAGAAATGCAGCCTATCACAAGAGGAGACCCAAAAAGTTGTAGCAGTGGAAGCAGTCCACATTAGAGAGGAAGCTGCAGCAGAGATGGAGATCTTTGGGAGCCCCAAATGTGATGAAGTCCTATTGGTTTTAGAAAACACAACAAACCAAAAGCAGCTAGAGGAATGTCTGCAGCTAGAGGAATGTCTAGAGAATCCCATGATTGATGAAAAGAGAGAAGGAGATCATCTCTTTCTTGGAGAAGAAATGAGAATGATTGAGAGAGAGAGTAGGGACATGTTCATTTGTGATACAAAAGAAGAGGACAATGCAAAAAATACAACAAAAGAGGACAATGCAAAAAATGAGTTCTTATGAAGACCTCATAAAAGAAGAATTTGAAAGCATGCCTAAATGGCATAATGTAGAAGAGGAAGCAGTGATGGGAAATTTCATTTCCCTTAACTTTATTTCTGTTTTTAATGGTTTTTGTGCAGGTGCAGCAGAAGGTAGTATGAGTGATGCAAAGAGCCATGATGGTTTTCATTGGAGGACCACTAAGTCTTCAAAGAGTTGGGTAAAGAGGAAGAGCATAGTTTGGAAGAGTAGGACAAACTCTAATCCAACAAGAGGTTGGAAGCAAAAGAAGAAAAAATGTGGAAAATTACAAAGATATTTAATCTGGTGGAAGGGCAAGCCGTGGCCTATATTCTTTGGGTCAAAAGGATGGTTCTACCATCTAGCCTGAACACTTACCTAGGGTTAAAAGCAAACATGCATCACCAATGTAATAGTTGAGTCTTTAGGTTTCTTAATGTATTACTTACTAAAATGTTGTCAAATAAGTTTAGATTTGAACCAGAAGGTTCAAAATTTCAAAAACGAAGGGGAGAATGATGTAGAACATCCAAGGCAGACATGCCATGACTTACAGGTGTAAACCGATTCCGGTGAATGAGCGGTCTAACTGATTCTTTTACCTGTTTTATTGGGACTGTTGTAACTGCTCTAACAGTTAGGAACAGTTGTAAATACGTGTCACTTTATTTTGGGGAGTTAGAGGGGAATTGGGAGTCTTTCTTGGCATGGGTTTTGCTGTAGATAGGTAGTGTATGATTGAAAAGGGGGATGGTTATCTTCAAGGTAGGGAGGTTTTTTTTGATGGTTTGCGAACCAATTTGTTGGTTCCTGTAGCTCGAATAATGAGAAGACTGTATTTGTAAATTAAGAAAGTTTAGTGTGTTCAAATCTAAATCAGTTATTCTGTGACGTTGTTATCTATGCTTTATTTATTTTAAGTTGTGTTTGAGATTGATCATGGAATATGTCTTTGAGAGCTGAGTCGCTGCATCATTTTCTAATCTCTCCGAGAGTCCAAACATTAATGAAAATATTTAGTGGCATGTCATTGACAAGAGATGCAAAGCAAGGACCAATAAGGTAAGGCCTCTACCCAATGTGATTCGATAATTTCTAAACTCTCCTTCCACCCAATGTGATTCAATAGCTACTCTCTGTCCAAGGTTTACTTTGTGATAAGCATTGCCCATTATTATAATGTTGAGCTACAACTTGTAAGGATATGAAGACCAACGGACACATTATTTTCCCGCCAATTGCTTGTCTTTTCATATTCCTCTTGTGATGTATAATGAAGCATTATATATGCTTGATATCTCTTTGTAAAACTCAATTCATTATCAATAATAATTCCTCTGCTCAGTGTGGATGTAGCCAAGTTTGGTGAACCACGATAAATCTGGTGTCTATTTCATTTTTGCTTTCTAA
This sequence comes from Cunninghamia lanceolata, assembly GCA_027924645.1. NCBI lineage: Eukaryota > Viridiplantae > Streptophyta > Pinopsida > Cupressales > Cupressaceae > Cunninghamia > Cunninghamia lanceolata. Next base: position 20,939,287 of record BSBN01000280.1, on the reverse strand, counting down.
TTACATCTGTGCACTGTTAATTACTTTTTTTTTTTTTTTCTGAAATCTGAGTTGAACTCTCAGTCTCAACAATTGGTATCAGAGCTGTACGGTGACGGTATAGCTGGTTGCGAAAATCGGTGTTGGATTTTCGAGTCATGGAGGAACCGAAGATTGATAAATTCTCCGGTCAGAATTTTGGACTGTGGAAGGTGCATATGGAGTCTTTGCTGATAAAACAAGACCTCTCACTTGCGCTTGAAGGGGTAGCAAAGAAGCCAAGCTCAATGACGGATGAATAGTGGGACAAGATGGATAAGAAGGCAAGAGCTACAATTTTCCTCTCGCTGTCCAACAATGTATTGTTTAATGTTTCAGCGGAGAAGACTTCGAAGGAGTTGTGGGATAAACTTTGTAATATGTATGAGGTGGCTTCAGCATCCAATAAAATTTTTATTATGAAAAAGCTTTATAATCTGAAAATGAAAGAAGGCGGAATTATGTCAAACCATCTGAATGAGTTTAATACCTTACTTACCCAACTGACTTCAGTGGAGATAAAGTTGGAAGATGAAATTAAAGCAATCTTGCTGCTATGCTCATTACCCAATAGCTGGGAAGGTGTCATGATGGCCATAAGCACTTCAGTTGCAGCCAAAACAAAAATGGTTTTTGATGACGTAGCAGCTACACTCCTTAGTGAAGATATGCGTAGAAAGAACCAAGAAATATCTTCCGGTGAAGCCTTAACCGTTGTTAGTAGAGGAAGGCCTCATAATAGAGGCAAAGACAATAACAGAAGAAGATCAAAATCAGCGAAGAGGTCAAAATCCAGAGGTAGAGTTGGTGATTGTTGGTTTTGCGGCAAGCCCGGTCACACCAAGAAAAATCGTTATTCCTATAAGAAGGCACAAGAGAAGGTTAAAGACAGCGAGGTCAATGCTGTTTATGACAAGGATGATAATATTTTGGTTTTATCCGTAAGTGAAACCACTTTAGATTCATGGGTTCTAGATTCGGGTGCATCCTTTCATGCCACCTCTTGTACAGATGCCTTCTCAAATTATCAAGGAGGACAGTTCGGGAAGGTCTACTTGGGGGATAACAATTCATTGGACATCATTGGTAAAGGTGATATTCTCCTGCAATCCAAGAATGGAAGCAAATGGCTTTTGCAAGATGTTAGGCATGTCCCAAAACTGAAAAAGAATCTGATTTCTATAACCCAATTGTTCTCACAAGGCTGCAATACTACCTTCTATCCAGATTCATGGAAGGTTACTAAAGGTGTCATGCAGATTGCCAAAGGAAACAGAGAGGGCAGTTTATATGTTTTTGAAAATGACTCTCAAGTGGGAGCTGCTATGACACTGACGGACAGTGAAACCAAACTTTGGCACCAACGGCTTGGACATATCAGTAGGAAAGGTCTTGAAGTCATGATCAAAAGAAAACAATTACCAGGGTTGAAATCCGTGGATTTGGATTTTTGCCAACATTGTCTCTACGGCAAGCAGAAGCGGATCAGCTTCGTAAAGACAGGTCATGAGAAGAACACCTCACCTTTGGAGCTGGTTTATTCGGATGTTTTTGGGCCAACTGAGGTAACTTCTCTTGGAGGTTCTAATTATTTTTTGACTTTCCTTGATGACTGCACTAGGAAAGTTTGGATTTTAATGCTCAATAAAAAATTTGAAGTGTTCAACAAGTTCAAAATTTTTAAAGCTCTAATTGAAAATCAGAGTGGGCATAATATTAAGTGTTTGCAAACTGATAATGGCGGCGAATTTTGTTCACTAGAGTTTGATAGTTTTTGTGCTGACAATGGTATTCAAAGAATCAAAATTGTTCCTTATACACTGCAAGAAAATGGGGCTGCGAAGAGGTTAAACAGAACGATTTTAGAAAAAGCTCGGTGTATGCTTTCCAATGCTGGACTGGGAAAAGAGTTCTGGGCAGAAGCTTGCAACACAGCGGTTTATCTCATTAATCGAGCTCCCTCATCTCGGTTAAATCTTGACATTCCCGAGGAAAGGTGGTTGGGCAAGCGTATTTCTTATAGTCATCTACAGGTGTTCGGATGTGAAGCGTTTGCTCTTATTCCTCATGAGAAACGATCCAAATTGGATCCCAAGTCACAGAAGTGTATCTTTGTTGGGTATGGTGAGGATCAGTATGGATTCAGGTTGTGGGATCCCGTCGCCAAAAATGTCACTCGCAGTCGGGATGTCGTCTTCAATGAAAAAGTTTTCCCAGGTTTGCACAAAGAAAACACATTTTCAAAAGAATATATTAAGGTTGATTTGTTTGACAATGGTGTTTCTTTTACACAGCCATTAAATGTAAGTTTGGCATCTTTAAATAGTAGCACCCCTGTTGTGCACCCTACCCAAGTCCATATGAACTCTCCTCCAATGCAAACGCTGCCTCTGGCTATTTTATCCCAGCCTCTTGTAGATGGTCAAACTCAGTCCATGTTGGACCATATGCAGCCCCCCTTAATTCCAACGTAGCCTCACACACATATGCAGTCAAATACCACGCAGCCTCCTTTGGATGGATCGCTGCCCCCACCCATAAGTCCACTGCCTGTTCTAACACACCCGCAACCTCCTCTTATTCCCACGCTGCCTCCCTCACTGCCGACGCAGGCTTTTAATGGTCAAGTGCTGCCAGCTAATACCACGCTGCCCCCAAACTTAAGTTTGCTACCTCTAGGAGAAACGCAGCCCTCCAAACATTCAATGTTGCCTTCCTCCAGACACACCCAACAATTGTTTGGTCAAACGCAGCCTCTGTTTGATAATCCGCCTTGCATTGGTCCTTCGCAGCCTGCAAGTCATGGTAATATGACGCCTAGCACACGGGTTATACAACCTTCTTCACACAGGCAGGTGATTAGAGGTGATCTACAGAGTCAGGCAATTTTGCCTGAACAGAGCACTATAGGTGCACATCAACAGGGCAGTATGCAATCTGATATAGAAAACATTCAAAATCACTCACAGAAAATGACTTTGGAAGACTCAAATTTGCAACAGGAGGGTCCTCAATTAAGGAGGTCTACTCGGGAGAGGAGACGTCCTTCCACATTGTTTGATTATGAGTTGTTATATTCAGAGGAAGCAGAGCCTGAGTTATTGATTTTTGATCAATCTGAACCAACTACCTATAAACAAGCTTGCAAGGCAGTTGACTCTTCGAAATGGCAAGAGGCAATGCAAGATGAAATAAGTTCATTGCAGGTTAATAACACTTGGGATTTAGTGCCACTTCCGTCTAATCGAAGACCCTTGAAGAATCGTTGGGTATACAAGTTGAAAGAGGAAGATGGAGGCAACAAGCGCTATCGTGCTAGACTGGTTGTCAAAGGGTATGATCAACAGAAAGGCATAGATTTTAATGAGATTTTCTCACCAGTTGTGAGAATGACCACAATCTGGGCAGTGGGTTTGGTTGCAGTTTGGGATCTTGAACTTGATCAGTTGGATGTCAAGACAACGTTTTTACATGGTGACGTTGATGAAGAGCTGTACATGGAACAACCGGAAAGTTTTAAAAAACAAGGACTGGAACATCTTTATTGTAGATTGAAGTGCAACTTGTATGGGCTCAAGCAAGCCCCGCGCCAATGGTATCTCAAGTTTGATTGTTTTATGACTGAGCAAAACTTCTTGAGATGTGAATCAGATCCTTGTGTCTATTATAAGCGACTTCCTAATGGTGAGTTTGTCATTCTCTTGCTCTACGTTGATGACATGTTGGTAGCCGGTACAAGTATGAGGATTGTTTCTGAATTGAAGTCTCAATTAGCTAAGAGATTTGATATGAAAGACTTAGGCCCAGCCAAGAAGATTCTTGGAATGACCATCACTAGGGATAGACAAAAGAAGGAGATCATGTTGTCACAAAAGGCATACATTGACAAGGTTGTAGACAGATTTGGTATGGTTGATGCAAAGGTTGTTTCTACTCCTCTTGCTGCCCATTTTCGTTTATCTTCTGATTTGTGTCCAAAAACACAAGAGGATAAAGAGTTTATGCAAGGTGTTCCTTATACATCGGCTGTTGGTAACATTATGTATGCTATGATCTCCACTCATCCCGATATTGCTCATGCAGTCGGAGTTGTGAGCAGGTTCATGAGCAATCCCGGTAAGCCTCATTGGGAAGCCGTCAAATGGATATTAAGGTATCTTAAAGGTACTTCTGATTATGCTTTGTGTTTTGGTGGCAATAAGGTACAGCTGCAAGGTTTCACTGATTCTGATCTTGCCGGAGATTTAGATAAACGAAGATCTACTATTGGCTATGTTTTTATGTTTGCTGGAGCTGCCATTAGTTGGGTCTCGAGGCTGCAACATTCTGTTGCTCTTTTTTCTGCCGAAGCTGAGTACATGGCTCTTTCCGAAGGTGCTAGGGAGATGATTTGGTTACAGCAGTTGTTTGGTGATTTGAAATGTCAACAAGTGACTATGTTATGTTTTATGATAGTCGCAGCGCCATTTTTATGGCTCACAATCATTCATCTTAGCGTCGTTCTAAGCATATCGACATACATGCTCATTTCATTCGTCATGTGGTTGAAGAGGGCAAGTTACAAGTTGCAAAAATTGACACAAAGGTCAATACGGCAGACATCTTCACCAAGGTTGTTCCCAAAGAGAAGTTCAAATGTGCCAGGACTTCTCTTGGTCTGGTTAAGAAGAAGTGATCAGAAGTTTAGAGCAGGGGAATGATTGGCGAGTTGCAGCATCTGTTGACCTTCAAGTGGGAGATTGCAAGGAAATGAAGACCAACGGACACATTATCTTCCCACCAATTGCTTGTCTTTTCACATTCCTTTTGTGATGTATAATGAAACATTATATATGCTTGATATCTCTTTGTAAAACTCAATTCATTATCAATAATAATTCCTCTGCTCAGTGTGGATGTAGCCAAGTTTGGTGAACCACGATAAATCTGGTGTCTATTTCATTTTTGCTTTCTAACTACATTTGTGCGCTGTTAATTACTTTTTTTTCTTCTGAAATCTGAGTTGAACTTTCAGTCTCAACACAACTCATATGGACCAGTTAGGACTTGAACCTAGGGCCTTCCATTTGCTGTTGGAGTGCTCTACCGAGCTACTGGCCCCTTTGTGGCCAGTTTGTTGTCGGTCTAGGTGTGGCTTATTTCCAACATATAAAACATCATCTTTCTTTACCTTCGCCAAGTTGCATCTAATATTCTTTACATTGGCAAATTCTTCTTCTTTGGAAGCTTAGCCAGAGAGACAAACTTCTAGTATGTTTGCCATGATCTTAAAGACAATTTTAATAACTTGTAATACAAACAGTAATTGGTCTAAACCTTCCAGAAAAGAATTCCTTTTCAAATTAAAGTCAGGAAGTAGATAATGAAATTTGCTTGCAAGCTGTAAGGCATAGAGCATTATCTTCCATTCATAGGGAAACTGATTTTCTTAAAATAACGTCCTATCAAAGAGATTGGACACATTAATGTCCTAAATTAGGTCTAGAGTGATCTCTAAGCAGACTTCTTAGACTTTTGGGTTTTTTGGATTAATTGTTTATCAGAAGTTTTGGAACCTGGTTGTACCTTCTTTAAGGTAATCCTTTTCTGTTACAGCCTTACCATCTCAAATCATACAAGGTAGGTTAGAAAAAATTTGGATTCTGTCTTGACCTTAATCTTTGAAACTTGAATTTCCACCATTCTTTATAAGTGAGAAATTTTTCCCAAATCCTGTAAACATTGCTCAAAATTTCACTTGTAATCCAAGCTCTAGAATTTCTTCTAATTTCAAACACTAAATGTTTATCTTGATTATTTCTTCTAAGGTTTTTGATTGTTATATTTGAAGGATCCTATTTTGCCCTTTTTGATTGTAAATGCAATTTTCTATTATTATTTCTGTGTATTTAATCTTGGATCCTATGGTATATCAGAGTGTCACGGTTAAAATCATAGAAGGCGGCAGCAAATATAGTGATATTGGGTGAAGCGGTTCCTAGTCTTGGTGTGAGAAGATATGAAGGCATAATGAGAGCACTCAAAAATCTTAATAAACTTCGATCAGGTAAGAAAATGTGAAGATGTTTTTATAAGAACGCGAAGTGGTATGTGCTGCTATTATTTTGCAGTCCTATAACACAACAAAATATTATTTTGAGTGACAAAAACAAATCTAACATATACAAATTTGGTAAAACAAATCTAACATACACAAATGTGGTCTAAAGGAGAATTATAGTGGTTTGGATGCTTATGCAATTCCTATAAAATGTATTTTTTTCAAATTTATGTGATTTTAAAGCCTTATTTATTTGGGTCTTTTGAAGGAATTATTTTGCAATTTTGAAGGTGTCTTGTTTTATTTTTAGACAATTTTGTTCTAAATGGGTGTATTATTGGTTGAAACTAGTAGCTTGTATCATGCATATGGGCACTTGCATACATGTATCACATTGATTTTTGATGCTATTGGAGATTCTAATGCTACATCTAGCGAGTAAAGACTAATAGGGTCAAAATAGATAGGTGTGGACAATAGGTCCTTATAATCAATCGTCGAGTGGTTTCATACCTTTGATAGGTGTTGCCTAAGCTAGAGAAGTAGAGACAAAGTGGGGTTAGTTGATATGTGGTTAAGCAATTGGTCATTGGTTGAGGATGCACTTGAGGGCTGCAGGTGCAAGGAATCACTAGGACAATGATCATTGTAGTTGAGCAATGAATAATCTTGCTCATACTACATGTGGTACAAATGGTCAAAGGCATGCTAATGGATGAATTTTAGGATGATCATGTTAGGAAAAAGGCAATGTATCTTTAGACTATAGGAGACAGTGGCACATGACACTAAATGTACAAGATTGGTATGAAATGTCCCCAACAATTATTTTTTATGAATAAATTTTAGGTTTAATTGCATAAACAAAATCCCACAAAAATACACAAATCTAACACAATGTTTCACAAACTATTCAACATAGATTTTGACATTTTTATCACTGAAACTCCTGGGACCTCCTTCTATTCATAAAATTTGATTATTATATTGATCTGGACTATTATTACAACTAATACAACAACAACAAAATCTGAAAACAATTACTTCTAGAAACCACACAAAAATTGCAAATTACCCAACACTAACAACACTATTTGCTCCAATCTAAAAGATAATGTCTTCAACCCTAGAAGTTGATCTGAAAGGACAAATGAATGGCAAGAAACTAATCTATAATGGCAGCACAATCCACAATACACAACACTAACACCGGAAACAAACCCTTATCCCAAACAATCACAACAAATTGCTTCACAATTATGCCAATATTCTACCTCAAATCGCAAAATGTGAATCACCAACTCTATATCTGATCAAAATGAGGTCAGTGAATAGCAAAACATCTGAAACACAACTATTACAACAAACACAACACAATAAGCTGCAAATCAATTCCACACTAAACTGCACTCCAAAACCTGCAAAAACACACACAAATTGAATAACTGGAAGAATCTGCAAATCCTTAAGCTCCAATGCAACCTTTGAGAAAGATTGCTCTCAGAAACCAATGTGTTTCCATCCATTGATCTCTACTTTTAATGGGTTTTCGTCCACAAAATGAATTGTAAAAGCACAAGTGTTCATATAGAAAAATTGAGTTGTAAAATGATCAAAAAGTCCTTTCTTATGCAAGTTCCCATGTATAAATAAAGCCCATCAATTCAAACACCCCTCTCTTGCAAAACAAATTAAAACGTTGTTATTTCCAACAACTTCTCTCAAATGGTGCTCACTTACCATAACTAATGAAGGGGGTAAATCATAAAACACACAACAATAGAAATTGCACACATAAAATAGAGGAATTCTTTTATTGATTTGGACAACCCATTACATTACAGAAGCTCAAATACAATCAGAGGATGCATCCTCCACAGGATGCAATGCATTACAACTTTATATCTCAAGACTCTGGAATCTCCTACCTTCTATAACCTCAAATCAACTAGGGTTTTTGTTTTCCCACCTTTTCTTGATTCTACACTTTTCCCCTTATCTCTACTCCTGCCAAGGGTTCCCAAAAAAGGTCATATAAAGCCCTTTTTGGCGGCCACCAGCCAAATTTCAAAATTTGCATCTCCCTCCAAAAATAGGTCAACTTCCAGGAGCCATAACTTTTGATCCGAACGTTTGATTGACGTGCCGTTTGAAGCGTTGGAAAGATCGCGGAGTGCTCTACACACTAAGAATCTGCTTTGCTGGTTTTGCCCATTTTCAGGCCCGTACGAGACCATTTAGCACCTCAAACCTAAATTTGAATAAATTTCAGGCATTTTGTGGGAAACAAAAACTTTAATATCTTTCAAATCACAAATGATTTTGCGTGATTCCTTCGCCAAAGGTCTTATTTTTTATTTACGAAGCTTCCTGTAAATTTTTATTTCAATTCGTGCCCAAATGCAAACTTTTTAAAAATAGTAGTTTGCTATTTTTAGCAGTTTGAAAAAATGGAAAGTTCTACATTATTATTCAAGCGATTATGGAACCAAAAACACTAATTATGGAAAGAAATGAAAACAACTTCAATGATTTTGAATCAACATCTTTTTGGGTGATGTAAGATTGCCCTTACACCACTAGATGCTTGTGCATCAGACACCTAGGGTAATTTGAGAAGTGACCCTGTCACGTCTCAGGGGTTTGTTTGAGGAAAACCCAAATGGTCAACCTCTGTCTTAGACAACCAAGAAGAATCTTCAACAGGCCTTCCTTTTCATTTCACCAGATATTCTTCATATTGCCTATTCTGAGTACTTCTTCCCACACGGCTATCCAAGATCTCTTCTATCTCCTCCGTTGAAGTAGATGCCAGAATACTCCACTGTTCTTTTGTTGGTCCATCATTTGTTCCACCTTCATGATATTGTGATAAATCAACAATGTTGAAAATAAGGGAAATGTTGATCCCACTTGGCAGCTCTACCTCATGTGCATTTCCTGAATCATGCTTCTTCAAAATTCTGCATGGTCCAAATTTCTTCATTTTCAACTTATTATATGTTCCAACCGGAAACCTCTCTTTTCTCAAGTGAACCATGACTTCATCTCCTACCTGAAATTCCTTATATCTCCTCTTCTGATCTGCCTTAGCCTTGTACCGAATATTCATCTTATTAATGTGCTTTTTCACATCTTCATGCAAATTCTTCAGATATTCTGCAAAGTCTTCGGTCTCGGCACTTGTATTTTCTCCTTTGTCCATCTTCCTTAACTCTAAAACATTTCTTGGACTATTGCCATATACAATCCGGAATGCTGATTTACCAATACTCCTATTGACAGAATTGTTATAAGCAAATTCTGCTTGTGGTAAAATCAAATCCCATCCCTTGGGCTTATCTCCTATTAAGCATCATAGCAGGTTACCCAAACTTCTATTCACCACTTCTGTTTGTCCATCAGTTTGTGAATGGTTTGCAGAACTGAACTTCAAATTTGTCTTCAACTTCTTCCACAATGTCCTCTAGAAATAACCAACAACCTTAGTATCTCAATCTGAAACTATGCTCTTAGGTAGATCATGTAGTCTCACCACCTCTCTAAAAAATAACTTTGCAATATGAATAGCATCATTAGTCTTCTTGCAAGAAATAAAATGTGCCATCTTCGAGAATCTGTCCACCACCACAAAAATAGAATCGTGTCATCTCTGTGTCCTTGGTAAACCAAGAACAAAATCCATACTGATATCATCCCATGGCTTCTCTAGTACAGGTAATGGCTGATATAGCCCTGTATTCTGACTTGTTCATCTTGCCATCTGACACACATTGTAACTCTGCACAAATTTCCTCACATCCTGTTGCAACTGTGGCCAATAATAATGTTCACCAACAATAGCAATGGTCTTATCTCGACCAAAGTGTCTAGCTAATCCCCCACTATGCTTCTCCTTAATCAAGTTCTCTCTCATGGAACTCATTGGAATGCACAACAGGCTTCCTCTAAACAACATGCCATCTTGGATTATGAAATCCAACCATTTTGTCATGTCCAAAGTAACAGGTTCCAACCAAGCCTTCTAAACCTCTGCAAAATTTGGATCTTCAGGATACAAACTTTTGAGCTCATCGAACCCAACAACCTCTTATCTTTTTTTCTATCAACAAATTTTGCCTTCTGCTCAAGGCATCTGCAACTCTATTGGACTTCCCACTCCTATGCTTCAAAACAAAAGTATAACTTTGTAAAAGCTCAACCCATTTCAAGTGCCTCTAGTTTAACTTTTCTTAACTATTAAGATATTGTAAAGTCTGATGATCAATATATAAAACAAACTCTTTTGACAAAAAATAATGTCTCCATTTCTTCAAAGCCTAAACTATAGCATAAAACTCTTGATCATAAATAGAATAGTTTTTCTTGGCATCAATAAGCTTCTCATTGAAATAGGCAATGGGCTTACCTCCTTAACTCAAAACAACTCCTATAGCACTACCACTAGCATCACAATCTACCTAAAATACATTATTGAAATCTGGAAGTGCCAAAACAGGTTGCTTTGTAACTTTTTGCTTCAATGTATCAAAACTCTTGGCTGCTCCTGTAGTCCATTTGAACTCTTTTCTATCCCCTCTTATTGTCTCAGTTAGGGGTGCACAAATGCTACTAAAATTCTTGATAAACTTTTTGTAAAAACTTGTCAAACCATGAAAAGATCATGCCTCTATAGCACTCTTTGGCGTAGGCCATTCAATGATAGCCCTTACTTTTTCTGGGTCCATCTTAAGACCTTCCTCTAAGACAATAAATCCTAGGTATACCAACTCCTTTGTAAAACTACATTTCTTCAGATTAATCAATAATTTCTCATTCCTCAGCTTTTCTAAAACTCTTCTGATATGCATTAGATGTTCATCTCAAGTCTTACTAAAACTCAAAATATCATCTAAATAAACAATAACAAAACTTCTCAAAAAATTTTTCAATACCTCGTTCATGAGCCACATGAATGTGCTCAGTCCGTTGATTAGCCCAAATGACATGACTAACCATTCATACAAACCCTCTTTTGTCTTGAAGGCTATCTTCCATTCATTTCCTTCTTTGATTCGGATATGGTGATACCCACTCTTCAGGTCAATCTTCGTGAAGTACTTGGCTCCACTCAAACAATCCATTATGTCATCTATTCTGGGCAATGAAAATTTGTACTTGATCATGATCTTGTTGATGGCTCGAGAATCTGTACATATCCTCCACTCTCCATCTTTCTTTGGTGCTAGTACTGTAGGTACCGCACATGGACTTAGGCTTTCTCTTATCAGTCCCTTAACAGCTCGTGAACTTTTTTGTTCAACTCTTCATTCTTTGCAGGAGTCATTCTGTGGGCTACCTTATTCGGCAAACTGGCTCCTGGTATCAAATCCATTTGGTGACTTATCTTCCTCACCAGTGGTAAACCTTTTGGTACATTTTTAGAGACAATATCCAAAATTTTTTCCAACATATCCGAGACTTCTGCTGGTACATCTTCACATTTCTCTTGACTGATCTTAGGAATCAATGCAAAACAATGACGCTCATGTTTCATACCCTCCAAAAATTTCCTACCATCTACCAAGCAAATTTTGGTAGTACTACATACCTTTTCTTCCACCTCTTTCAAGGGCTTCAACTTGTGACGAACTCTATCCTTTGTTAGGGAATATGTGTTTGCACGACCATCATGGATAACACACCTATCATATAGCCACAGCCTTCCCAATAAAATATGACATGCATCCATCGGTATGATGCCACACATCACCTCATCATGGTAGTCTCCAACCTTGAACTTGCCTAAAGACCGCTCATTGACCAAAGCTCTATGGTCCTTCTGTAACCATGCAATCCGGTATGGATGTGGATGCTTTCTTCTTGTCAACTTCAATTTGTTAACCATCTCCTCTGAAACAAGATTGTCAATGCTTCCACTGTCAATAATAATATCACAACACTTGCCTTCACATTTGCACTTGGTGCAGAATAAACTCTTCTTCTGATCTGGTTCTTTCTCCTCATTCAACAAGATTCTTTTGATGACTAGGGTTTCTCCCCTTTCAGCATCTTTAGAATGCTTAGACTGTGCATCTTCATCTACATGGGCAACTCATGCATTACCTTCAGGTCTTCTATTCGTCCTTCCTTGATGTTGCGGACACTCGTATGCTCGTTGCCCTTTTTCTCCACATTGGAAACAAGTTCCTCTGAAACCTCCTCTTCTAGGTCCTTGCCTAGGTTTGCCTCTTCCTCTTTCCACTTTGCTCACCATTATTTTGGTCACGAGGGTAGTAGGTATTATCTCCTCTCTGATTTCAACTGGTGCCAGCTTCTTCACTTTTCTTTTGATCTTCATTATGGCCTCCATAGGATCTTCCGCCAGTCCTTCCACCTTGACCTCTTCCCCTTTTCTTGCTATCGAATCTCTTATTCAACTTCTCTTCCACCTTCAGGGAAAATTGGTATGCATCTTCTATGGTGGTCATTCTGACCAGGCTCATCTCCTCTTGAATACTTGGCCTCAACCCATTAATGTAACGGGCTACCTTCTCTTTATTGGCTTCTGCGTGGCCCATCCTAATAGTAATCTTGTAAAACTCTTCTATATACTCCTTGACAGATTTGTTACCTTGCTTCAATCCTTGCAACTTCTTCAACAACTCTATCTCATAGTCCATAGGAATGAACTGCTTCTTTAGATTGTCCACCATCCGATCCCATCTGGTAATCTTTCATTTTCCTCTTCTATTTCTCTCCAACTAGACCTCCTTCCACCAAATACTGGCATGGCCCTTCAACTTTGTTTTTGCAAACTTGACCCGTTTAGGGTCCTCCACATCTTCATACTCAAAATATTCCTCCATATCATTGATCCAATCAATAAGCTGTTCTGGATTCAAATCTCCAGAATAGGTTAAAACTTCAATAATGGGCCTCTTTCCAATATTTGAAATGGCCCTCAACAACCTAACTTCTACAAGATCTCTTGCAACTTTTTGTTCTTCTTCAGATAGCTTTTCTTCAGCCTCATCCTCGCTTTCTTCTCTTATTTTAGGCTCAAACCCTCTTTGCAGCTCCTCTTGCAATGCATTGATTTGTCTTTGCAGGGCTCTAAAAACCTTTTCCTTCAAAGCATTTCTTCCAACTCAATTTCTTTGTGGAGGCATCTTGATCTCCACAGCAAACCCACAACCTCAGGTCCTGTGCAAACTGCCTCATGGTCGATCTGTCTACACACTCAGGAATCCTTGCTCTGATACTACTTTATGAAGGGGGTAAATCATAAAACACACAACAATAGAAATTGCACATAGAAAATAGAGGAATTCTTTTATTGATTTGGACAACCCGTTACATTACAAAAGCTCAAATACAATCAGAGGATGAATCCTCCACAGGCTGCAATGCATTATAACTTCCTATCTCAAGACTCTGGAATCTCCTACCTTCTATAACCCCAAATCAGCTAGGGTTTCTGTTTTCCCACTTTTCTTGACTCTACACTTTCCCCCTTATCTCTACTCCTGCCAAGGGTTCCCAAAAATGGTCATATATAGCCCTTTTTGGTGGCTACTAACAAAATTTCAAAATTTGCATCTCCCTCCAAAAATAGGTCAACTTCCGAGAGCCATAACTTTTGATCCAGGTGTCTGATTGACGTGCCATTTGAAGCATTGAAAATCTCGCAAAGTGCTCTATGCACTAAGAACTAGCTTTGCCGGTTCCTCCCGTTTTCGGGCCCATACGAGACTGTTTAGTGCCTCAAACTTGAATTTGAATAATTTTTAGGCATTTTTTAGGAAACAGAAACTTTAATATCTTTCAGCTCACACATGATTTTTATGTGTTTCCTTCACCAAAGGTCTTATTTTTCATTTACGAATCTTCTTGTAAATTTTCACTTCAATCCATGCCTAAATGCAAACTTTCCAAAAATAGCAGTTTGCTTTTTTTAGCAGTTTGAAAAAATGGAAAGTTCTACATTATTATTCAAGTGACTATGGAACCGTTGGTTTATTAATGGAGTAATCGTTGAGAGTGAAACGATTATCCTCTGTGTTTGAGAGGGGTAACTCCCTCGTATGATGGGGGTTTTCTAGATTCTAGAGTACATTTAACCAGAAGGTACAAAAAAGCAACTTGAAACAAGTTCCTATAAATATTCTCCCATCTGGTCTTCTTCCTTCTCTTCTATATCCTTCATTCTGGTATGGACTAGGGTTTCCTCTACAGTAGAAATTTCTATCATCTCTCCGGTATACACTGTTATCTCTGTCATCCTTCTTGAATGTGTTCTCCTGTCTGTCCTGCTCCGCATATGATCTTTCTCCTCCAGAAAATGTTCTACCTCTTTGAAATTTACCTCCTCTGCCTCTCTGTCTTTGATCATGCCTCTTGTTCATCTTTTCTTCAACCTTTAGGGCAAAATGGTATGCTTCTTCCAATTTTGTCATCCTAACCAAACTTAGTTCTTCTTGAATGTTCAGTCTTAGTCCATTGATGTATCTAGTCACTTTCTCCTTGCTTGCTTCACTATGTCCTATCCTTATGATCATTTCATGAAATTCTTCAGTATATCCCTTCACAGATTTCTCCTTTTGTCTCATGTTTTGCAATCTCTTCAATAGCTCCAACTCATAGTCAGCAGGTACAAACTAATTTTTCAATTTTATCACCATCCTATCCCATTTTGTAATCTTTTCTTTTCCTCTTTTGTTTCTATCCAACCGAACTTCTTACATGTCCTTTCAACTTTGTTTTTGCAAATTTCACCTTCTCCAGATCTTCAACTTCTTCATATTCAAAGTATTCTTCCATGTCATTTATCTAGTCAATCAATTCTTTAGGATTCAAATTGCCAGTGTAATTTGGTACATCAACTCTAGGTCTCTTCCCTATCTTTGAAATAGCTCACAACATCTTGACTTGATCTGATTCTTCTTCTTCATCACCTCCTAGGGTTTCACCAATTTGTTCAACAGATTGAAATTCTTCTTCATCATCACTTTCAACAATAGGTCTAGGTTTCAATCCTCTTCGCCTATCTTCTTCGATAGCATCCAATCAAATTCTCATTGTTTTCATCATTTCCATCATCTCATCCATTCTACCAGCCATTGTTCCAATAGGAAGGACTCTCCTCGGCGGCATTCTTCCTAGGATCAAGTGTAAACTGCCTCAACTCAGCGATCGGGCTACAAGGTGACAACTGCCTCACAATCAGCGATCGGTTGCGACACAAGTAACCTACCTCAGATTCGACGATCTATCCATAGCAAGACCTTACAGAATTCCTTCGCCAACTTTTCTCAATTCTCTCCCAAAGATTTGAACTTTCACTCTGATACCACTTGGTGCAATCACGGTTAGGAGGGTCCTCAAAGAGAACTATCCAGACTGTGTAGCTAGAGTAAACACAACAGAAACAACTCAAGGGTATGAAGCAAATGTAGATTCAGTCATTCAGTATATCATTGAATTCAAATACAGATTGGCCAGCAACATGTGGGCTTACAATTATGGCTCACAGCCTAATTACATGATATGCACAAGATATGGCTTTGAAGCTCCTTCGCAAGAATTCACACTATTAATTATGAACTAATGATCAACTATCGAAATCTCTCGATCTATTTTCCTAAGGATCCATTATATCAATATATACCATCTCTGGTACAAAAGATTCCTCCACGTCAGCCAAGGAAGATCACAAACTCCAATGAAGAGCTGTAACGTGTGTACACGGATAGGTCAAACCTAAATGAATAGAACTCCTTCACAAATGATTGGAATGATGTATGGATCTCGAGGAAGGTGGGCCATGAACCTTTGAACATTGAATGATGTGTCTTTTAGCTTCGCAAGTCGTGAAATGCTCTGCAAGTCTTCTCCTTCAGCTGGTTATCTAGGATTGTCAGGATGCTCTGTTTTGAGAAAACAGTCGATCTTCTGATAGTGGTAACTTTCCGGTACTTGATCCAAATGCTCTAAAATTTGGATATGTTGTTCATGAATGACTCTAGATGCTAAGTCCAGCTTCACAATGTATGAAATGATACTGCGGCAAAATGCGGACCAAAATATAGAAATTGCTATTGACTGAACTACCTGAACTAAACTGGAAAATGAAAAGAAACAAACTAAAATGCAAACAAACTGAAATGCAAATGTTTTTGCTTGATGCAAGATTGATCTTGAACTAGGGATGCTCCTGTATCAATAATATAAAAGGGATTGTGTGTTACACTTCCACATAGTCGTTACCCAAGGATGAGAGAATCTCAACATTTAATCATTTATAAGATTCAAGATTAAGGGTGGAATTGACTCAGTCAATATCCTAATCATTATGATATTCACACATATATTGACAGAGTAGTGGGACTATAATTGTGGAGTTCACTCCACACAGATGGTTCTCAATAGATACCAATAAATTTGACAATGATTTGCTTTTAAATAGCAAAACAGAGATTTAACATATAAACACAGTAGAGACAACACTACCAACAAACTCTTGATAGAATAATGCTATAGTTTAACCACACAACTTTCACATAAACTAATTAACAAAACTCATGATTGTTACATAACCAAAACATATTCTTTATGAGTATAATATACCTAGTTCAAGGTTCTCATTTTATAAAGAATTTATTCTAGAAACCCCTTTGTTTTTCATACTTGAAACATAGGAGGTTATATTCAATAACCCTTATTGAGTGCACATAATTAAACAACAATCAATTTATACTCTTTTCTATATCATCTTCGAGCCTAAAACATGGCTTTTCTTTTCATGAAACTAAATGCATTCACTGATAAAGACAACATACTAAACACTTGAATAATTCACTTCCAAGTTGTAGACCAATACCTTCGGTGTCTTCCCCCATTCTTCCCATCATTTCCTCCCCACTTCTTTTCCTCTCCTTTTGCATTATGAGCTTGAACAACCAAAAAGCAACAAAAATTCCTTGATTCTTGCATGTAGTTTCTCGATCACTTTGCCCCTCTCCTCCCATAAAACTAAAGTAAGTTGGGCATTGAAGAGGATGCAATGGGGGTGTCCTTCCACTCCCATCCGTAGTCCACTTCACACAAAATACATTAAATGCAAATTAAAGGCTCTTACCTCCACTTCGTGGAGTGGGCTCTTGTAATATTTGTAAATACAAATCTTTAAAAATAAAATTAAACACTATTGTGTTAGTAAACATTTCCATGTTTATAACCATATATATATATATCAACTTCTTTAAAATATGACAATTTTCATGTACAAAATTGACTTTACAGATTTAGAGAAACCAAACAAAAGATTGGCTATGACAAGGTTCATTCTAAGTCTGAACACAATACTGACTTCATTATCAAACCATGACAATGTTACTAAGAAAAGATACTAACTTGCTCACGACACCAGAACAGTATCTAAATACATAGAAATGACACATTACTTGTGCGTGTGTGAAAGTTCTCAAGGCATTTTATCTTATCCCTTTACCTGATCCAATTCCCTCTCTTTGGTGATACTCTCCCTTCTCGTCCAGGAGGGCAAAAAACTAATTTCTTACATCCACCTCATGAACAATCATAGTAGTTAGTCCATTAACCACATTATATATAACATGAAATAAATAAATAATCAATCAATAATCAGGAATAAATTTCCTTTATCCCGATTAGAAAATTATATCATTTTCTGCATGTTATGAATAAAAGTAAATATATCTCTTCTAATTCGTTTGCTAACACAACATGATAATCATAGTTCAAAATGCATAATCAAAGCATCTAATTAATAATTAGTTTTAAAATAGCATAATTAAATTGTCCAAAAATGGGGCGACATCTCCTCCCCCTTAAAGATCATCGTCCTTGATGACTTAGTTCAAAATAACTTAAAAAAAGTTCAATAGTTTTTGACAAAACAACTAATTAAATATATGAAGAAATTTCTAATCGAACTCTTCATAATCTTCCCAAGTGGCAATGTCCTCAGAATATTAGTCCCACTGGATCTTGCATTGAGCGATCTCTTTATTATGCAAGCAGAGCTTGCGAATCTTGAGCACTCTGAGAGGCTTGATCGTGAGCACTCCTGGATCCAAAACCTGAAGACCATTCCAGTCAAGAATGTGATTAAATCCAAACACATACTTTTTCAGATAAGACACATGAAAAACATTATGCATACGAGCAAGAGCAGGTGGTAGAGCAATTTTGTAGGCAACTAGGTTGATTAGTTCAAGGATCTCAAAAGGTCCCACATATCTAGGTGACAATTTGGTTGACTTTCCAAACTTAATTGAGCTCTTATGTGGTTTAACTCTTAATAATACTTTATCACCAACAAAAAATTGTCACGGAATCTGCTTGGCATCAATGTAACTCTTATGTCTATCATTTGCTTCTGCTAATCTTTTTCTGATTAGTTTGCCTTGTTCCTCCATTTATATAAGCATTTATGGTCTAATGTTGATCTTGTCTTCTACTTTATCCCAACTTATAGGAGTTCTACATGTTTCTACCATATAATGCTTCAAAAAGAGCCATTTTGATAGCAAAATGATAGGAGTTATTGTAAGCAAACTCTACTAATGGAAGAAACTCCTCCCATTTATATTGTTGATCCATACAATACATCCTCAACAAATCTTCTAAAACTTGGTTGACTCTTTTTTTCTGATCATTTATTTCTGGATGATAGGCTGAAATAATTTTCAATTTAGTTCCTAGCACTAAAAACAAGGTTTGCTAAAACCTCAAAGTCATCCATGCATCTCTATCTAAGATTATTTTCTCTAGAATTCTGTTCAATCTAAAGATTTCTTGAACAAATCTTCTTGCCAAAATTGGTGCACCATCAGTAAGGTTTCCTGGATAAAATGAGCTACTTTAGTAACCTTATCCACTATTACAAGGATTGTATCATGGTGATTCTTTGACATTGGTAAGACTTGGAAAACATCCATGCTAATAACCTACCATTTCCATTCTGGTACCTCATGAGGATACAACAATCCTATCGGATGTTGGTGTTCACTCTTAACTCACTAACACTCTAAATATCCTGCCACAAAACTTGTAGCATCTTGCTTCATTCCTTTCCAAAAATAGAGTGATTTCAAATATGCCATCAACTTGGTCACTCCAGAATGTCCTGAGTAGGGTGCACAATGATCCTCTTTCAAGACAAGATCTCTTAACCCACCTTGTTCTAGAACATACATTCTATTTTTATACCTCAATAATTCCTCTAATTCAAACTCATACCCTTCATATCTAGTATCTTGAGGATTTCTAGACAATGCATCCTTAACTTGCTCATAAAATTCATCTCGAGTAGAATTCTCCTTTACTTTCTCTCAAAAGGTTGAATGGATTGTGGTCATAGCTGCAATATACCTTCTTCGGCTGAGAGCATCTACTACTTTATTTTATTTTCCTTTTATGAAGCTTATATCAAAATCATAATCTAATAATAACTCCAACCATCATCTCTGTCATGCATCAAGATTTGGTTGAGTAAAAATGTACTTAAGCCCTTAATTATCTGACTTAAGTTTAAAGTGTTTACCCATTAGATAATGCCTCCATACTTGTAAAACATGTACAATTGCAACTAGTTCTGAATCATGCAGAGCATAATTTAACTAATAAAGCCTCAAATTTCTAGACTCATACACTACAACTTGTCCTTCTTGCATTAGAATACCTCCCAGTCCTTCACCTGATGCATCAATTATGACTACAAAATGACCTTCTAGATCTGGAACTCAAAGAATTGGATTGTGGAAGTCAACTTTTCCTTGAGAATACGAAAATCTTCCTCACACTTCTCTGTCCACTCAAACTTTTTTCCCTTTCTTTGGAGTGTTGTAATAGGATTTGCAATCTTAGAAACATTTAGTACAAACTTTCTATATTATCCAGCTATGCACCTCCGGCACATTTTTGGGCACTGGCCACTCCATAATTGCTTTGATCTTCTCGACGTAAATAATGTCCTAGATATTGTACTTCTTTCTGAAAGAAAGTACACTTTGAAAATTTACCATACAACTTATGCTCTCTCAATCATTGCAATGCAATTCTTAAATGTTGAGCATGCTCTTCTTCATTCTTAGAGTAAATCAAAATATCATCTAAGAAAACCAAGACAAACTTGTCCAAATAATCCCTGAAAAACACTATTCATCAAGTTCATAATTGCAACAGGTGCATTGGTCAGACCAAAAGGTAAGATCGTAAATTCATAGTGCCCATATCTTGTTCTAAATTTTTTTTTATGAATGTATTCATCCTTGATGTTAGGAATTTCATGCAGAAGATATCAATTAAATGCAAATAAAGATTAAATAGAGGAATGAAAAATACACAGAAATAATAACGAGAGACAATTTTTAACATGGTTCACCCAAACTCGGGCTACATCCACCAACAAAGAGTCCAATATTATTATCCAACAATCGAACCGATTACAACCAGCAACCCTTGCAACTCAATACCACTACAAATGCTACAATACAATATCAACAGAGACCCTAACCCTTAGCTGTTTTTATCAAGACTTATGTCAGTTAAAAAATAGGGTTTTTTTATGTCGGTCAATAGAAAAAATACCTTTGGCCACACCAAAAAGACCTTCTCTTTGGAGGAAGTGTGCCCTTATCCTTTTGATCGGTCATTACCAATGATCCCTTTTCCTCAAAATTTCACTATTCCAAAGTTCGATAAGTACAAAGGAAAAGGTGACCCAAAAGACCATCTTAGGGAATTCTATCTTGCTTGCTTTGAGGTCTCTCACAACGACACATATCTTATGCGTCTTTTTCCTCGCAGTCTTGGAGGACAAGCAATAGAATGGTTCTCACACTTACCTACAGGTATCAAGTCTTTCAACGAGCTAGCAGAAAAGTTTGCCACCCATTTTTCTTACAACGCAGAGCATGAGATTTCCATGACGGATCTATGCAACAATAAACAGAAAAATGGCGAGACTTTCATTTCTTTCCTTCAGCGATGGAGACAAATGGCTAGTAAATTCCCTTTCAAGATTCCGGAGAAACAGCTTGTTAGCATCTTTGTGCAGAACCTCAACCAAGAGTTAGGTTTCCATTTGCAAATTCTTAGTGCTACAACCTTCGATGAAATCACATACAAGGGTATCAACATTGAGAAGGCCCTCATCGCTAAGGGTGTGGTCAAAATCTTTAAGGAGATGAAAGATAGCTCTTCTCATCAACAATCAAACGATAAACCCAAGTATTGGAACAAGAACAAAAACGTGGTCAATGATGGAGTGGTCGATGCTAAGCATGTCCAAACGTTGCAAACACCACTGCAACTCTCCAAACCAAGTCAAGCTCCACCTCAACAACAGCAGCAACAAAGGCAGCCTTATCCCAACCAACAGCAACGACAACAAGAGCGGCCTCAACAAGATTACCCTCCGCGACGTCAATTTACTCCTTTGGGAGTGCCCATCGAATCGGTCTTACAGCAAGCTTTGCAGAAAAGGCTCATAACCTTACCTGATGCTCCCCCATATGGAGAACCTGTCTACAAAACTGCACGTTACAGAGACAATGAGTATTGTGAGTTCCATAGGAGCAAAGGTCATCGAACTGCATCTTGCATGAAGCTTAAGCACCTCATCCAAAACCTCATCGACGGTAATCAAATCACCTTTGAGAATGAATCACCAGCGCAACACACGAACAAGGATCTCGATATGTACAAGGAACCATTCCCTCATCATGGTCCACCTCCTCCTCAGGATAGAGGTAAAGGTATCAATCATGCTTCCACGTCCTTCGATTCCATTGTAGGTCGTTTTGAAGAGAGTCAAGTGTCTACCCTCACCATTAAAGGCAAATCTACGGATTGTGCTGTTACTACTCGTCGAGGTCATGTCACCATTCGTGCACCTACACCTAGGCTTCCGGTTCAGTCTGATTATAATCTTGTCGAACATCTAGGGAGAACACCAGCGCAGATCTCTATTTTGGACCTTCTACGGTCATCACCTGCACATCGAGTAGTGCTAGAAAAGGCCCTCCAAGAGTCCTCCGTTCCTAACAACATAGCAATCGCAGATTTCCAAGCTATAGTGGGTAATATTGCTTCGCCTTACAATGTGGTCTTCTCTGAGAAAGACCTTCCCTCCCATGATCCTTGTCACAACGATGCCCTCCATATTGAAGTGCTCATCCATAAGCGCAAAATCAAACGCATCCTCATAGATGGTGGTGCTGGTCTCAACATCTGTTCTTTAAAGTTACTAAAGCAATTGGGATACTCTGAGGATCACATCAACACTGATCATAGTATTATAATCAAGGGGTATGATGATGCAGAACGCCGTTCAGAAGGTGTTATTCACTTGCCTATACAGCTGGGCCCCGTTATGCTTGAAACCAGGTGTCAAGTTCTTGATATTGAGCTGCCTTACAACATTATTCTTGGCCGCCCATGGATCCATGCAATGAAAGCTGTTCCCTCCACGTACCATCAGTCCCTAAAGTTCACATACAATGGTACGGAGATCACCATCCCAGGAGACCCTAATCCTTTTGAATTTTTCCGTGTCTTGCAAGGAAGCTATAAGAATTGCAACCAAGTGCCTAAAAATGACAAAGCCCTTGAATCCCCTCTCTATGTTGATCCTAAAACTCTCACACAAGCCTCTACAAGTGAACCTACATCCCTCCCCAAAATCACAGCTCGCTTTTGGGATATAGGCTTTGGCACTTAT
Organism: Cunninghamia lanceolata; assembly: GCA_027924645.1. Classification (NCBI taxonomy): domain Eukaryota; kingdom Viridiplantae; phylum Streptophyta; class Pinopsida; order Cupressales; family Cupressaceae; genus Cunninghamia; species Cunninghamia lanceolata. Next base: position 20,916,482 of record BSBN01000280.1, on the reverse strand, counting down.
GATATCTCTGAGTCTTGTTGTGTAGGGCGGATGCCTTTATCTCCAAAGTCTTACGGCAAACCACCCATTGCTAAAGTAACCAAAAAAGCAAATATTCCTCCCCCACCATTCCTAACCCAATTCCAACATGGACGGTTATTGGAAGAGGAAACTATTGAGGACATCTCTTCTTGGCTCTACAAGGAGAAAGAACCAGTCACGATACCAGTCAAGCAGTATGGCAATGGCTTAAGGATAGTGAAAAACATGGGCTATAAAGGCAAAGGTGGCCTTGGGAAACAGAATCAAGGCACTATGGAGCCCATTGTGGTAACAAAGAAGCTAGACAGGAAAGGATTAGGATTTGGTAAGAAGGTACCACGCGCCTCGGACATCAAGTATATCCTCGACAAGGTAGCTGACAAGTTTCCCGCCGATTCGACATCTACAGAGGATATCACTGATGACTCTTCCCTCCACATGACCAATCTATTCACAGAATCCTCCATTTTTACACTATCCTCCGTATCCTTAACTTCCACCACCAGCACCCAGAATGTCACGCTTGTCTACCCTGAACTTATCGATTGGGACCAACAAGGGGCCCCCGTTATAGATGTATTTTAGAATGACGAAGCTTTAGCTGAGTTCATGGGACTTCGGGAAGGTATCCCTCTTGGAGATCACAAGGCAGGTTTTGTAATGGAACTAGAGCCCACGGCTTACTTTGGTGAGAATGCCAAATCCTCTAGTCGCAAAAGTGCAAATAAAGAACGATCTCTAGGTGAAAACCACACTGTGGCACCTCCTGATCATAAAATAGTAAAAATAAAGGACGTATCCAAAGGTGAAAACCCAACTGTGGCACCTGAGGATGGAGGATTTGACCTTCCCTTACCTTCTAAGTATCAAGAGAAATCAGCTCTACTAGTGGAAGATTCTACAGAGATCAACCTAGGTACAGAACAGAATCCAAAGACAACATTTCTAGCAGCATCATTATCTGACACAGAGCACAGAAATCTTAACAGCTTCTTCTTACAACGAACCATCAACTTTGCATGGACCTATGCGGATATGCCAGGGCTCGACCCTAAGCTGGTAGTTCATTATCTCACAGTTGATCCCAAAGTGAAACCAGTCAAACAGAAGTTGAGAAAGATGCACCCACAGATCGCTCTCTTGGTGAAGGTGGAAGTCCAAAAGCTGTTAGACGCAAAGTTCATACGACCTATCGACTATTCAGATTGGGTCTCAAACATTGTACCTGTGTCTAAACCTAATGGGCGCATCCGCATGTGTAATGATTTCAGAGATCTCAATAAGGCATGTCCTAAAGACGACTTTCCACTACCAAACATTGACATTATAGTGGACTTGACAGCAGGTCATGAGATGCTTTCTCTCATGGACGGATTCTCGGGTTACAATCAGATAAGGATAGCTGAAGAAGACCAACATAAAACAACCTTTACTTGTCCTTGGGGCAATTATTGTTGGTGTGTCATGCCCTTTGGTCTAAAGAATGCAGGAGCAACCTATCAGAGAGCAATGACAGTGATCTTCCACGATCTCTTTCATCACATTATGGAAGACTATGTTGATGATATACTGGCTAAATCTTCTCGGGCGGATCACATACAGGTCCTAGGATAAATCTTTGACAGGCTTGAAAAATACCAAGTAAGACTTAATCCTAAGAAGTGTGTCTTCGGTGTCACATCAGGGAAGCTGTTGGGATACATAGTATCTCGTAGGGGCATCGAAGTAGATCCAGCAAAAGTAAAGGCTATAGTGGAGATGCCTCCACCAAAGAACCTTAAAGCATTAAGGAGCCTCCAAGGAAGGTTACAGTCCATCAGGCGTTTCATATCACAGCTAGCAGATAAATGTCAACCCTTTCAGCACTTGCTCCGAAAGGATGTCTCGTTTCGATGGGACAACAAGTGTCAGGCAGCGTTTGATCAACTTAAAGAGTATCTAGCTACACCTCCGGTATTGGTTCCACCAGTTGCGGACAAACCCTTGATATTGTACATCTCCACTACAAATTCGGCCCTAGGGGCCCTGCTAGCACAAAATGATGACTCAGGCAGAGAGCACGCAATTTACTATATCAGTAGAACCTTGGTGGGATATGAGCTCAATTATTCACCCATGGAAAGGGCTTGTTTAGCAGTAGTGTTTGCCTCCCAAAAGTTGCGGCATTACATGTTGAACCAACACACAAATCTGATAGCCAAGATTGATCCCTTGAAATATCTATTAGCAAAAGCAGCTCTCACAGGCAGACTGGCTAAATGGGTTATGATCCTTAGTGAGTTCGATATTGAGTACACAGATCGCAAAGCAATTAAAGGACAAGCCCTCGCGGATCAACTAGCAGAAGCACCTATGAAAGATACACATCCTATGGTAGCAGACTTTCCTGATGAGAATCTATTCACTCTTGCTAACTCCATAATGTGGAAGTTGTACTTTGACAGTTCTTACACACAACATGGCTCAGGAGCTGGCATCTTATTTGTTACACCTCAGAATGACTACATTCCAAAGTCATATCGGCTCGCATTCCCTTGCACCAACAACATAGCCGAGTATGAAGCACTCCTCATAGGTCTCAATACAGCAGTTCAATGGGACATCACAGAATTACAAGTATATGGAGACTCACAGCTAGTCATCCGCCAAGTCACAGATGAATACCAAACCAAGGATGAAAAGTTGGTCCCCTACAAACAACTAGTGGATGCCTACAAACCACACTTTTCTAGCATCACATTTGAGCAAATTCCAAGAGAGCATAACAAAGCCGCAGACTCTATGGCTTCCGTAGGGTCATTAATTGATATGCCTGCAAATACACAGAAGTGTGAATTCTTGATCGAGCAATTGTGGATACCAGCCGTCGATGTTCCTGTTACTGAAATCATCTGCGAACTTGTTGGTCCCAATTCCCCATGGTACGAAGATATCTATGAATACCTCAAGAACAAAACCTTTCCCCCTGACCTATCATCCACTCAACGCAAAACCTTTATCCGTCGATCCTCTTGTTACATCATTCTGGGTGATACACTATATCGCCGGAGTCTCGATGGTATCCTCTTACGATGTCTTAACGCGGAAGAAGCCGAAGCTACCTTACGAGACATACACGAAGGTGTTTGTGGCGCACATTCTACTGGTCCTAATCTTGCTAAGAAGATACTCAGAACAGGTTATTATTGGCCTACAATAGAGCAAGATGCTGCACAGTTTGCTAAGAAGTGTCTACAATGTCAGCAACATGGAGATTTGATTCACGCACCCGCTCATGAGTTACAACCTGTGACAACTCCATGGCCTTTTTCTCAATGGGGTCTCGACCTCGTAGGACAAATCCACCCTTCCTCCTCCAATGGCCACAAGTTTATCATTACCGCCACTGAGTATTTCACGAAGTGGGTGGAAGCCATTCCTATGACCTATATCACCGGTAAGCAAATAGCCAAGTTTATCCTAAACTACCTCATATGCCGGTATGGTATTCCCCAAGCCATTGTCACTGATAATGGGAGACCATTCAAGAACCAAGATGTCCGTGCCTTATGCATACAATACAATATCCAACATCGCTTTTCAACTCCCTACTATCCGCAGAGTAACAGCCAAGCTGAGGCTTCCAATAAGACCATTCTCAAAATCCTCAAGAAAACAGTCAATGAAGCTAGTCGTGATTGGCACTTGCAACTTAATCCCGCCCTATGGGCCTACCGCACTAGTATCAGAACACCAACTGGTGCCACACCATATGCCTTGGTCTTTGGCTCTGAAGCCATCCTACCTATAGAGGTCGAGATCCCATCCCTCAGAGTATCCATGCAGGACCTGATCGGCGGAGATGAGTATCGCACTTCCAGATTAGCTGAGCTTGAACTACTAGATGAGAGGCGTCTTGCCGCCCTTAATCATCTCCATGTCTATCAAAACTGCCTCCGGCGTAATTACAACAAAAAGATCAAAGAAAGACGGTTTCAAGTTGGTGATCTTGTACTAAAGGAGAATCAGAGAAATCAAGCAGATCGAGAGAAGAAGGGCAAGTTTGAGCCTAACTGGTTAGGTCCCTTCATTGTCACAGCAGCATATGGATCAGGAGCTTATACTTTAGCTACACCTGACGGCATTCCTCTAGATGAGCCACTTAACAGTGTCCATCTCAAGAAGTTCTATGCCTGATCCTCAGAGTATTCCCAAAAAAAAATCAAAATAAATTAAAAAAAATCAAAAATCAAAAAAATCAAAAATACAAAAATACAAAAACATTCATCCTTTGGTGAAAACCTGGCAAACAGGCGCCTTGGATAAGTACCATAGTGAAAACCTGGCAAACAGGCGCTATGCGTAGAGTCAGCATCCATCGTCTATCGAGTCCTGTCCACTCCTTGTCCAGTTCGCAACCTGATTCATCCATCCACCCATAATAAAACCATTGACTTTGTTTGCATTTCCATCTCCCTACCTAGTATAGCTTGGAAATTTGTCAGTGTCCCTCATCGTCATCCCACGTCTTGATCTGTGTCTACAGTTAACACTGTCTTGTCCTAGGTCAAGTCTTTCGATGTCTTCTTCGGCGGTCACCCCTACAGTTTCCTCTACCAGAATGGGGGCAACTCTTTCCTTAGATTCAGTCTAGGATTGGTTCCTTGTTCGTGGTTCGCAGCGCATACTTCAATCTTGTCTCATTTCCACAGGTAACACCCTTTAACGGACACAGAGTTCCTACGATAAGGTTGTTATCTTCTCAACACTTTTTCTACATCATCACACCAACCAGAACTACATACTTTCATCTTCGCAATCTTAAAGTACCTTGATCCCATGGATATGGGTATGTAGGCAGTCTGGAATACGAAGGAAGTTTTCAGCACTCAGGTACATAAGATCACCTCTTCTCCGCTCTTTTCCCACATCTTCACACCAACCAGAACTACATATCATCATCTCAATCTTAAGGTACCTTGATCCCATGGATATGGGTATGTAGGCAGTCTGGAATACGAAGGAAGTATCCAGTACTCAGGTACATAAGATCCCCTCCTCTCCATCTTGACCCATCTCATCACTTTGTCCAGAACTACATATTTATCACGTTCACCTTCCATCGTAAGTGTGCCTTGATCCCGTGGACACAGGGTATGTAGGCAGTCTGGAATACGAAGGATGTATCCAGTACTCAGGCACACACGATCCACCATTCTCCACCCGTCCCAATCCATTAGCATTCCATCCTTCTAGTCTTCCGTTTGTCAAAATCCATTCGCCTCGACTTGACTAACTCAAGCAGCAAGCTAGCGCATCCTTTCAAAGCAAAAGTCCTTAACAAACTTGAAGCAAAGAGGCCTACTTCCAGAGTCATCTACTGTCCTGCATACCGATTGCCAACATCAGCTAAGTACCGCTTAACTAAGCCCTAGATCAACAAGCTTGTCTTCTACGAAGTGTTCCATTGTCGAGACCAACACACGCGTCTCCTGCGACATGTGGCATTTCCTGCAGCGAGACATTGTCTTTTTAGGTAGATAGCCCCCTTTAACGGACACAAAGTTCCTACGATAAGGTTGTTATCTTTCCTATCCAATCTATCCTGAGCAAACCTCTTTGGCAAGAGAATATGTTAGCTGTATGTTTACTTTGTAAGTCAGTCAATTTGTGTTATGGTTTATCTTTTGTTCCTTTTCCAATACCTATTCAAGACTACCTTGATTTATCTATAATCTTGGTATGTTGCGATGCAGTACAGATTGGGGGCATAGTCATTGCTTTCTGTGTGCTGTGTTTGAGGAATGATCTTTAGTATCTTTCTTGGCATTCTATTTATCTTGTGTGTGTTAGGACCTAGCATCTTACATATTAATAATTCTTCTTGCATTTACATGTATTGAAGTTTATTTTATGTTCAAGACTATGGCTTATTCGCATGTTCCAACAAGGTTATATTATGTCTAATGGATCTAATTTCAAACCGCTTGCTTGCAACGTCAACGTCCACGCACTCGGATATTACTGCACCTTGGTCTTTTATACCTTGGTGGCGAACTATCCACGTGCTATATCAAAAATAAGGATTGCTCTTTATAAACAAATGTGAAACCATTGCAACAAGCTCATCCATCTACCCATCCATTCATCCATGGCCTTATATAGTTTTCCAACAATAAATCGATCAACAGTCTTTTCTATCATGTTCTCTTCTATCTCTCGTTTCTTCTATCTATCGTCTTTTTAACCTCACCTATCTCCAACAAATCTTCTAGTCAAGCGTCAACACAGTTCTTTTGTCACTTCCCTGTCTTCCCGCTCGAGGGGGTACCCTACACTAACTACGCTGGGGTAGCTAGCTACACTGGGGCATCAAACAATTGTATTTCATCTTCAACAATCATTTTTCTTTGACGCAACGCTACATGCTGCATTGCATCAAAGAGGGGCAAAATGTAGACACCCTAAAATGACTGTGTCGTCAAATCACGGGCATTCCGTTATCTATCTAATCACCTACATTTCCCACATTAATTAAATAATCTAATTATTTAATTAATTTCACCAAATTCTTCTAAATCACAAAATTGTGACATTAATTAAATAAATCCTCTTTATTTAATTAATTAAATTAAATTCCTCTATATTCTTCCACAATTAAATAATTTTAATTATTTAATTTGATCATTATCCTCTTTCCAAAAATTAAGTCCACATTAATTAAATATATCCCATTATTTAATTAATTCATCACAATTCTATCTTATCTACAATTAAATAATTTACATTATTTAATTAAATCAATTGTTCTTCTAAATTTAAATAAATCAAATCAATTTTATTTAAATTATCTCAATCCTCTAAAAATAAATAAAATCAAATATTTTATTTATAATCTTTGTTCTTCCAAAATCATGCACAACAATTAAATAAATTTATTTATTTAATTTGCTTTTAAATCTTCTAAATTAAATAATTCTAATTATTTAATTATTTCTTCCAAAATATCTTCTCTAAATTTAAATAAATCAATTATTTATTTAAATTGCTTTTTCTTCTAATTTGAGTTATCTTTAAAATAACTCAAGCTTTCTTGCTCATCAATTAAATATTTCTATATTTAATAAAGCAAAATATCTTCTTTTCTCATGCAAATCTCTTCTTGTTTTAAATCACTTAACTGATTGCTTTATTCTTTTAATTGATTTATCTCTTCAGTTAACTCCTTCTTCTATTCTTGATAACTCCTCTCATGCAAAAGAAAGCAAGACACGTGTCTTCTCCTCATTCGTTGCACATTCCTCAACTTATCTCCTCCACTGATTCTTCTGAATTATCTGGACCGTTGATCGATTTTCCTTGAAATCTATATAAACCCCCCTCATCTCCTTCATTAAGCCTCTCTCTCTTCGATTTTATTCTCAGGCATACTTAACAGCGCTTTGAGCATACAATGATTCGATTGAGCACTCTTACGATCTTTTGACATTGATCTTCTTGAGCCACTTTACGATCTTTTAACATTGATCTTGGCGCAACCCTTACGATCTTTTGACATTGATCTTCTTGAGCCACTTTACGATCTTTTAACATTGATCTTGGCGCAACCCTTACGATCTTTTGACATTGATCTCTTGAGCACACTACTTGCTTGTTGCAGCTATGGCTTCGCAACTTCATTGAGCAATCCACATTCAATCCAAAGGAAACAACACAGATTTCGGTAAATAAAATAATAAAAGTGACCCCGTCTTGGGGGTGTTGCCCCCAAACCCCCGTTAGATAATTTGGGGGGAAACCATGCCAATAAAAGTGGGAAAAATTTAACCTCTGAGTTTGATTAGGCTCCATATAACAAAACTTGATCCTTCATTGATGATACCTTGCCCTCAAATCAATTTTGGAAAACATTGTTGCTTCACGCATTTGATCAAAAATATCATCTATGCGGGGTAAAGTATATTTATTCTTTATCATTGCTTTGTTTAGCATATGATAATCTATACACAAACATAAGGTTTTGTCCTTTTTCTTGATGAAAATCACTGGCGCTCCCCATGGTGACATACTAGGTCTAATAAACCCTTTAGCTAACAATTCTTGCAATTGGACTTTTAGTTTCATCAATTTTGTGGTCGTCATATGGTAAGGAGATTTAGATACTGGTTCAGAACTTGGTATGGTGGTTATTGAGAAATCAAAGGCTCTCTTAGGTGGTAAGCCCAATAATTCATTAGGAAAAACATCCTAAAATTCGTAAAGAAAAGGGTCATCCTAAATAGATAGTTCCTTTGTTTCTTCAACTTGATCCATTTTAACTGCAAAGAGTTGACACCCTTTTCATTTAGCTCTTTTGAGCTGCATTTCCATACTTATCTAATTTTGATTTCATGCTTGATACCTTGAAGAGAAACTAGGTTTCCCATATCATCCAAACATTCAACTATTTTATCAAAACAATCTACTTTGGCTCTATGACGCCATAACTAATTCATCCCTAAAACAACATCATAGGACCCCAAAGGAGCTACATACAAGTTAAACTTTGTTGAGAACATGGATAATCTTATCTTAGCTTCAAACAAGCATTGCTCTACCTAAGCTCTAGACTGATTTGCATACTCAACTGACCAAGGATCAGCCATATAAGCAAATTGTCTAAGAATTCTATTTAGTAGTCTAGATGTTATAAAATTTTTAGTAGCACTTGTATCTATTAAAATAGAAATAGGTATTCCATACAAAATACCTATAGTCTCTATTGGTGTAACCTGATATTTTGTTTGACAATTGTCCAGATCTGCATGAATCCTTTGCTGAAAAGTATTTTGTTGAGAAGGTAGAGAGTAATTCTAGAATTTGTTTCCTTGCTCCTTATTCGGACATTGATTCACGTAATGTTTGCCTCCACAATTGAAACATCCACCATGAGGTCCTTTCTTTTCAAGAGCATAATCACTCTTATACCCATTCTCCTTCTTGTTTTCATTGTTTTTCTTTCCATTTCAAGATTCATTTTTATTACTTTTAGATCCTTTTCCTTTGGACTTGGCCTTATAATCCTAGTTCCAATTCTTTTTCTTGAATGATGGAAAAGAGTTTGACCATCTAGATTTCTTTTGAGACTTGTCTCGATAGGCTGAAATAGATTTCAACTTTTATTCTTGTTTGATTTCCTTCTCAAACACTTGTTCTATGGTTGTTGGACCATGCACATCCACTTCTCCACCAATTTGTACATTCAATCCCATGATAAGTTTCCTTATATGTAAATGTTCATCTTTCTAGTATTGAGGCACATACTTCAATAATCTTGTAAACTTCTACTAGTCCTCAATTATTGTCATATCACCTTGACGTAAATTCTAAAAATCTATTAACTTTTGATCAAAATATAGCTGAGGCAACTATATTTGCCTAAAGATTGCTACAAATTGATCCCATGTCACTCTCAAGGAACTCAATTCTAATTCCACTTTCTTGTTCATCCACCAAGTGGATGCTTCACCAACTAACTGATATGCTCCCCACACAACCTTGGTTATCTTAAAATAATTTCTTATGTCGAAGTACTTTTCCATATTGATGAGCCATGCTTTTGCTCCATCACCCAATATGGTACCATCAAATTTTGTTGGTGTAATCTTCTTCATATCTTTGGCTAATTCATTAGTCAATGTTGGGAATTAAGGTGTCTCAACCTTGGTAATTCTCTGCATTTGTAATGTTTGTATTTATTATTCAATTGCCTATGTTGTAAATAATTGGAAATTCCACTTTGTCATATTGTGGGATGTGGCACGGTGATGTGTCAATCCTACATGGATTATGACAACTTGTTATTTTGTCCTCACATGAGGAGATAGGCATCCCACTTAGTGGTAGGAATATTTTGCCATGTGTCGGCATCTTCTATGTTGTGTAAGGAACGTTTGACTAAAATGGTTATGACGGATTCCTATGACGAATCTATGACATGTAAGAGTCGAGAATAGAAGGTTGTAAGACAGGTAATGACATGTGTCATGAAGCATCTTTGAATGAGGCATATTTGGGCGTCCCAAGGTGGAATATGATGTGTTGTAAGAGAATATGCTATTTATAGCATGTGTATGACAGATTCTCTTACAACTGTAAGTTGTAACCGCTATGATAGATTCTATGACGGTCGTAAGTGTCGTAAGAGCATCTGTCATAGCCCATCTTGGAAATAGGCGACCTCTTTGGGATGGGAGCTATGGACAAGTTTTAGACACATTCTACAATGTTGACCAAGTGTCCCTAGGCGTGGGTTTTGGTCCAAGATGCCATATTGGATGCCCATTCCAAGAAAGGTCCAAAATTGTCTTGTATGTTCTATTTAAACAGGTGCTTGGAGATGGAGTTTGTATCACAGGTTTATAGGTACTGTTATGCTGCCGGATTGACTCTAGACACAAGTGTTGAAGACCATTGAAGCTTGCATTGCAAGTGTATTCTAAACATTCTTTCAGATTTGTTAATACATTGTGCAGGTTTCTGAGTGTGGGGTTTTTCACCCGATAAGGGTTTTCCCCACCATAAATCTCTGTCTCTCTTCTTCTGTCTTCTTTCTGGCTCTTGTGTTTTGCTACTACATCTCATGTTAATGGCTTAACATTGCTGTAATAGTTAGGATAAATTTGAATTTGCATAGCCCTCTCCTCAATAGATTAGTGTAGGAAGCGTTTCCGCACACCTAGCTTCCTTTCACTTGGTATCAGAGCTTGATCACCTTTGGTCCGAGTTGTTGGGTAGGGGTTTTTTGACCTAATCTTAGGTTGAGTGGGAGTCTATGCAGGGCATTCTGTAGCTTATTGTAGCAAGGAGATGGCAAGCACATCAAGAAGGTTTCAAGTAGAGAAGTTCAACGACAGTAATTTCGAGCTGTGGAAGCTCAAGATGGAAGACATGTTATTTGACCGAGACCTTTGGGAAAGTGTGAATGGAACTAAACCAGCTACAATGACTCAAGATGAGTGGTATCTCAAGGATCAGAAGGCTAAGGGTCTCATAAGACTTAGTCTTGCCGATTCTGTGTTGTTAAATGTCCATGAAGAGGCTATTGCAAAACTCCTTTGGAAGAAGTTGGGGGATGTGTATCAAGCCAAATCCCTTGTCAATAAACTTTTCATGAGAAAGAAGTTGTATTTCTTTGAATGGAGGATGGAGGATTCGTGGCTGAGCATATGAATGCCTTTAACATGCTGGTTGCACAATTGACATCTATCGGTGTAAAGATGGAGGAGGAGGATCGGTGTATGACCCTGCTTTGTTCTCTGCCGGACTCATGGGATCATCTTGTCATGGCAATCGGAAGCACCACATCCACATTCAAAATGGAAGATGTGGTTTCTTCACTATTATCTGAAGAGATGCGGAGAAAGTCTTCTGAGGCAGCCAAAGAAGCCCTTGCAGTTCGTGGAAGACCCAAGGAGAAAGGGAAGAAGAAGGACAAGAAAGATGAGAAGGGTAGATCCAAATCCCGTGGGAGATCTAGATCTCCTGGAAAGTCCAAGGCTCTTTGTTGGAACTATGGAAAGACCGGGCATTTCTGAAAGGAATGCAAAGAGGAGAAGAAGAAAAAGAAGAAAGCTCCTGATTTAAATTCTAACAAATCACAAGATGATGGTGATGCCTTTATCGTAGCCCTGGCAACCCATGCATCTGATGATGTGTGGCTAATCGACTCTGGTACATCATTCCACATGACCTCACATCGAGACTGGTTCACTAAGTATGAGGAGTTCGATGGTGGAAAGGTGTATCTGGGTGACGACTCTCATCTGAAGATCATTGGTCGTGGAAGAGTCTCTATCTGATTCCTTGATGGTCGAGTGAAGGGGATCTCTGGAGTTATGCACATCCCAAGCTTAGCACGGAACCTGCTTTCTATAATTAGTTTGAATGATGCAGGTGTGCATGTTGTCTTTTCGAAAGAAGGATGCAAGATGACTAGAGGATCTATGGTGCTTGCTAAGGGTACTCGGAGAGCTACTCTGTTTCAGCTGGAAGCATGCATTGCACAATGCAATAGTTCTTCTGACTCAAGGAAGAGGGTAGCAGTCACTTCATCCCCACCATCTGAACGCGCAGTGAAGAAATCTGTTGTTTCTAGTCTTGATGGTTGTAATCATGCATTGGAAGTTAAACTTCCTGCAAAAAAGACAATGTTATGGCATAAGAGATTTGGCCACATTGGTGAGAAGGGTCTGCATACCTTGAAAAATAAGAACCTCGTTGAGGGGTTAGATGATTGTAATCTTGAGTTTGACTTTTGCGAACATTGCATTTATGGAAAACAAAACTGTGTTCAGTTTTACTCGAGTTCTCATAAGTCTTCTGGTGTGTTGGACCTCATTCATTTTGATGTGTTTGGTCCTGTTAATGTTCCTTCGTTATCAAAATCTGTATACTTTGTATCTTTTATAGATGATTACAATAGAAGGACATGGATTTATTTTCTCAAAAGCAAATCTGAAGTCTATAGCAAGTTTAAGGAGTTTAAAGCCTTTTCTAAAAATTAGACTAGTAAAAAGATTAAATGTTTGAGAACTGACAACGGTGGTGAGTTCTGTTCTACAGAATTCAATAATTATTGCAAGGAACTTGGGATTGAAAGACATAAGACAACTCCATACACACCACAACAAAATGGAGTTGCAGAGAGGATGAATAGGACACTGATGGAGAAGGCTAGAAGTATGCCTAGTGGAGCTGGTCTAGAACACAAGTTTTGGGTTGAAGCTGTTGCCACTGCTTGCTATCTGGTAAATAGATCTCCTACATTAGCTCTTGTTGGAAAGACACCCATAGAGGTGTGGTCTGGTAGAAATCCTTCAGTAAGATATCTTCGTGTTTTTGGTTGTGAGGCATATGCACATGTGCCTAGGGAGAAGCGGTCAAAGTTGGAGAACAAAGCTGTTAAGTGTATCTTCATTGGCTATGGTGTTGGTGTGAAAGGATACAAGCTTTGGGATCCTGTGGCTGAAAAAGTGTTGTATAGCAGAAGTGTCATCTTCAGAGAGCTTACACCTTCTTCCACTGTTTTACAGCCAGAAGAAAAAGAAAAGAAAGAGGATGTTTTTTAGTTTCCTCTCACCCCTGAGAAGATTGAACAGAAAGACAATGTTGGACCTGATGATGAGGAGAGCTCTAGCAGCTCTGAAAGCTCAGAAGAAGAAGTTGAACCTCAACCTCAGCTCTTGAGGAGGTCTACATGGATAAGGAAGCAACCTGAAAGGTTTGGTTTTACATTGCTTGATTCTAGTTGTGCTTATGCTTTACTCACTAACAGTGATGAACCTAGAACTGTATCGGAGGCTTTGGATATGAAGGATGCGGGTTCTTGGAAGGAGGCCATGGAGGAAGAAATGGCTTCCTTGGAAAAGAATCAAACTTGGGACTTGGTGCCTTTGCCTCCTGGACAAAAACCTGTTGGATGCAAATGGGTGTTCAAGAAGAAGATTGGTGCAGGTGGCAGTATTGAGAAGTATAAGGCTAGATTGGTTGTGAAGTGGTATTCACAAGTGGAGGGTATAGATTATGGTGAGATCTTCTCTCCTGTTGCAAAGTTGACATCCATTCGATTCTTGTTGTCTCTCGTAGCAGCTTATGACTTGGAGATAGAACAGATGGATGTGAAGACAACTTTCCTTCACGGTGACTTGGAGGAGGAAATCTACATGTCACAGCCAGAGCATTACATGGTAAAAGGTAAAGAAAATTTGGTTTGCAAACTTAAGAAGTCTTTGTATGGTTTGAAGCAATCCCCTAGGAGATGGTACTTGAAGTTTGATGCCTTTGTGTTGTCAATTGGATTTGTGAGATCGAAATCGGATCACTATGTTTATTATAAGTTTGATGGTGATCGTATTCTCATTGATGCACTGTATGTTGAGATATGTTGCTCATTTGGAAGGGTAAGAATATGATTTCTAATTTTAAATCTTAGTTGTCAGCTCAGTTTGAAATGAAAGATTTAGGGGTAGCTAGGTACATTCTAGGAATGGAAATCAGAAGAGATAGAACCAACATAAAACTTTGGTTAAGTCAGAGTAAGTATGTTAAGACCGTGTTGGACAGATTCAGCATGGGAGATTGTAGACCATTATGTGTTCCCGTTTCCTTGGGGACAAAGTTGTCTGTTGAGGATTGTCCAAAATCTCCTAGTGAGGTGGAGGACATGAGTAGAGTACCTTATGCTAGTGCTGTTGGCAGTTTGATGTATGCTATGGTCTGCACAAGACCAGACATTGCCCAAGCAATGGGAGTCCTTAGTCGATTTATGGCTAATCCTGGACGGGTTCATTGGGATGCAGTTAAGCGAGTGTTCAGATATTTGAGGGGTACTTCTGAGTATTCCATTTGCTATCATGGTAATGTTTCAGGACCTTCGCATTCTATTGATATTCATGGATTTGTGGATTCAGATTGGGCAGGTGACATTGACAGCAGGAGATCCACCAGTGCTTATGTTTTTACACTGTTTGGTGGTGCTATTAGTTGGATGAGTAAGCGACAACCTGTTGTTCCTTTGTCCATGACACAAGCTAAGTATATGACAGCAACTCATGCTTGTAAGGAAGCCATTTGGATTAAGAGATTGTGTTCTGATATTGGTGTTGATACAGGTTAGATCACGATCAGTTGTGACAGTCAAAGTGCAATTTGCCTTGCAAAGAATCCAACTTTCCATGCTAGAACCAAGCACATTGATGTTCAGTTTCACTTCGTGAGGGACATGGTTGAGGATGGAAAGGTAAATTTGGAGAAGGTAGATACTTTGAAGAATGTTGCAGATGCATTGACGAAGCCAGTGGGCATAGAGAAGTTCAGATGGTGTTTGGAGTCTATGGGCCTCTCGGCCTATAGTGGTTAAATCCTAATTTTTTTATTGGCTCTTACAAGGTGTTTGACAAGTGGGAGAATGTTGGGAATTAAGGTGTCTCAACCTTGGTAATTCTCTGCATTTGTAATGTTTGTATTTATTATTCAATTGCCTATGTCGTAAATAATTGGAAATTCCACTTTGTCATATTGTGGGATGTGGCACGGTGATGTGTCAATCCTACATGGATTATGACAACTTGTTATTTTGTCCTCACATGAGGAGATAGGCGTCCCACTTAGTGGTAGAAATATTCTGCCATGTGTCGGCATCTTTTATGTTGTGTAAGGAACGTTTGACCGAAACGGTTATGACGGATTCCTATGACGAATCTATGACATGTAAGAGTCGAGAATAGAAGGTTGTAAGACAGGTAATGACATGTGTCATGAAGCATCTTTGAATGATGCATGTTTGGGTGCTCCAAGGTGGAATATGATGTGTTGTAAGAGAATATGCTATTTATAGCATGTGTATGATAGATTCTCTTACAACTGTAAGTTGTAACCGCTATGACAGATTCTATGACGGTCATAAGTGTTGTAAGAGCATCTGTCATAGCCCATCTTGGAAATAGGTGACCTCTTTGGGATGGGAGCTGTGGACAAGTGTCAGACACATTCTACAATGTTGACCAAGTGTCCCTAGGCATGGGTTTTGGTCCAAGATGCCATATTGGACGCCCATTCCAAGAAAGCTCCAAAATTGCCTTGTATGTTCTATTTAAACAGGTGCTTGGAGATGGAGTTTGTATCACAGGTTTACAGGTACTGCTATGTTACCGGATTGACTTCAGACACGAGTGTCAAAGACCATTGAAGCTTGCATTGCAAGTGTATTGTAAACATTCTTTCAGATTTGTTAATACATTGTGTAGGTTTTTGAGTGTGGGGTTTTTCACCTGATAAGGGTTTTCCCCACCGTAAATCTCTATCTCTCTTCTTTTGTCTTCTTTCTGGCTCTTGTGTTTTGCTGCTACATCTCATGTTAATGGTTTAACATTGATGTAATAGTTAGGATAAATTTGAATTTGCATAGCCCTCTCCTCAATAGATTAGTGTAGGAAGCGTTTTCGCACACCTAGCTTCCTTTCAGTCAATTGGGTTCTTGCATCTACTTGTCTTAAAGGTTCCCCTTGGTTTTCAGGGTTTTCTTCAGATTCATTATGTCCTTCATGAACATTGTTCCCTTATTCATGTTCTTTGCTTTCCTCTGGGTTATCAACCCCTCTAACTTCTTGTTCTAAGGCTCCTAACCTCTCCTTGGTTTCATTCAAAAGAACAAGGATTTGGTTCAATTTAGCTATTGGATCCTCCATAGCTAGACCAGAACCATCTTGACAGTGTCTAGGGTTTGTTCTCGTATGAACCATTTTACACCTGGTGAGTCACTAATGTTTATTAGTTCTAGGTTTGGATGTATTTGAATGCTAAATTCTAAGTTATAAAACATAGCATTAATCGAAGCATACACCCAAGCTAGAAATTTAGAAGATTTCACATAAGAGATCACCACACATTATTACCAAGACAAAAATAATTTTTATTATAATAGGGGATTTGCACATCCTTATTTATATAAGTCTAATAGGATTTCAAAATTACAAATCACTATCAAATAGCGGAATTTCCTCTGGTTCCTCTTCTCCCTCAGAATCTAGTAGAACAAACTTAGAAGTGGTATATACATGCAAGTACTCCTCTATCACCTCTTTACTCATAACAGGCGCATTTTATCCACACCAAAATGGCATATCATGGTTCGCCAATGGTTTACATGGCTTAACCTCAAAGGCAATTATCTTAGTGATTGGAGGTTCAAACATTTCTCCTTCTCCAGTTTAATTCATTCAAGAGCAGTAGCAAGAGTTTTCAAGTCAGAGAGCCAAGCATCTCCTTCATAACTCAAATTTTTTTCAGTTTTAACCTTGGTTTGGGGTTGTTTATATTTCTTGGTCTTTCTACCCTTTTTCTTCATTTTCAACCTTTCCATTTCTGCGTTTAAAGAACATCACAAGGTTAGGTTTGATAAACACAATGTTATCTATCTATAACAACTTCTTACAAAGTAGGCTCACAGGCCTGAGCGTTCAAACCGTGCTCTGATACCACATGTAACAAATGCTTGCCTGCTAACTTAAACAAATCTTAACTAGATTTGAAACATAAACACTACAATTTTTTTAAATGATTACATCAATGCACCATTATATCATCTCACAATATCAATATTGAGAAACAATTATTCCAATTCCGCATTTAATAATCAATGAATAACAATATTACATTCATATAGCACTTATTACAAATTGCATCATCATCTTGATGCTATGAAGTACAATTATACAAGTAATCATTATTACAATAATATCAATGGAATACAATATGTATATGACTAAGTCATCAAATCTCTATGTGTGTCTTCAGCATAATCAGCTACAAAAGGGAGAGCATCACCCAAGTGCTTTACTTCCACCCACAGACCGGCGGTCCCCCACACACCTTTCACTTGGAAGTGGCCCTACCCTTCAAAAGGCAAGTGGATTAAGAAATCAACAAGATCCAACAAGCCTTTAGAGAACTAGTGTTGTGCTATTACAAACAATTTGTTATACAACTCTAGATCCTTCTAGCTAAGTATAATATAATACTGATTATTATGCAATACTAATGAGACACTGTGAACTAACAATGCAAGCAATGATTTATTACTTTGGCCAAATATTCTAGAAATCAAATACATTCCCAACGGATATGTGTGTTGTATGTTCACACACCTCTATCTCAAACTGGTAACACATACTGTCATAACATATATGAGTGATCACAAGTGTATATACTAACTCAATTATACAAACTTAATCAAATACTGAACCTTTTCTAGACTTGGCTAGATTAATAAAGTTTAACTGCAACTACATTGCCAACTAGTCAAGTTTAGAATAGAGATCGAACACATAGTTTAACATTATCGTTATATTGTTGTGCAAATCTGCATTCTCAGCTTCATAATCAAAAGACAGTCTCATCTTATAAATTTAATCGATTATATACAAAAGAAACTATCTCCATATAAATAGTGATAATTTTGAGTTACTTATTCTCTGCCGCTCTTAACTCTAAGCAGAAATAACCCCACAATAAAAATCATATTTTATCATTATGAATCAGAACTAAACATAATATGGGCTTAAATAATATAAGAACTGAAACTCACAATTCCCTTCTAGTCTATCTGAATTGGTTCCAACATATATTTAAAGGGAAATAATCATTATCAATGAAGATATATTTATAAACACACATATGTAATAATGCATATATTCATTTATAAATATACTCAAGTACAAAACATTTTGCCTGCATTTACTATATTGTTCCCTATCACATTTCAGGGTTAACAACAATATAAACACAATGGTTTATTAGTCCAACCACCAGGTCCTTCATATACATAAGATAATAAATTTTCATATTTAAAAGCATAAATCCTTTACAATCGAAGTATACACACCTAACATGTCTTATTACATAATATGTGATTTATCTCATACTGTACCAGTATTATTATAGAGAAACCCTTTGTCATAGTTGACTATCAATGAAAGATTAAACTTTTAGAAATAATACATGACATCTGTGAATACTCTTATCATACTCATCACATAAAAGATATCCAATCTGTATTATATAAAACTAATATAACAGTGTAATCAATAACACGTTCAACCTACAAAGATACAACCATACTCTATTAAATATAACTTAATATATTGTGTATGCAATAACACTTTCGACATACAGAGGTATATCCATACTCTGCTAACAATAAAATTAATATACTGTGTATGCAATAACTCTTCGACATGCAGAGGTATATCCATACTTTGCTAACAATAAAATTAATATACTATGTATACAATAACTCTTCAACATACAAAGGTATATCCATACTTTGCTAATATAAAAATATAAAATTGTGTATGAAATATCACATTTGACATATAAAGATATTCATTCTCTGTTGAATGTAACAATATTACACTGTGAATGCAATATCAAAATCAACATACAGAGATACTCATTCTTTGCCAAATGTTACTTAATGAATTATATTATGTATTAAATGTATACCAATGGTATAATCGACATAGTTGATTTTATAACAAAACATCAAAATAATATAAAAGGGATTGTGTATTACATTTCCACATAGTTGTTACCCAATGATGAGAGAATCTCAACATTTAATCATTTATAAGATTTAATATTAAGGGTGTAATTGACTCATTCGATACCCTAATCATTATGATATTCATATATATATTGAAAGGGTAATGAGACTATAATTGTGGAGTTCACTCCACATAGATGGTTCTCAATAGATACCAATAAATTTGACAGTGATTTGCTTTTAAATAGCAAAACAAAGATTTAACATATAAACACAGTAAAGGCAACACTACCAACAAACTCTTGATAGAATAATGCTACAGTTTAAGCACATGACTTTCACATAAACTAATTAACAAAACTCATGACTGGTTCTCAATTTATAAAGATTTAATTCTAGAAACCCCTTTGTTTTTCATACTCAAAACATAGAAGGTTACATTCAATAACCCTTATTGAGTGCACATAATTAAACAACAATCAATTTATACTCTTTTATATATCATCTTCAAGCCTAAAACATGGCTTTTTCTTTCTTGAAACTAAAATGCATTCGTTGAGAAAGACAACATACCAAACACTTGAAGAATTCACTTCCAAGTTGTAGGCCAACAACTTTGGTGTCTTCCCCTGTTCTTCTCACCATTTTCTGCTCCCTTCTTTTCCTCTCCTTCTGCATTATGAGCTCGAGCAACAAAAAACCAACATAAATTCCTTGATTCCTTCTTGTAATTTCTCCATCACTCTACCCCTCTTCTCCCATGAAACTGAAGTAAGTTGAGCATTGAAGAGGATGCGATGGGGGTGTCCTTCCACTCCCATCCGCAGTCCACTTCACACAAAATGTATTAAATGCATATTAAAGGCTCTTAACTCCACATCGTGGAGTGGGCTCTTTTAAGATTTGTAAATTCAAATCTTTAAACAATAAAATTAAACACTATTGTGTTAATAAATATTTCCATATTTATAACCATACTTATACATGGATATGTGTATGCATATATATTCACACACACATATACATACATATGTTTACAAATGTAAATACACACAAATATATATATTATATATATATATATATATATATATATATATATATATATATATATATCAACTTCTCTAAAATATGACAATTTTAAGGTACAAAATTGACTTTATAGATTTAAATAAACCAAACAAAAGATTAGCTATGACAAGGTTCACTCTAAACATGAACACAATACCGACTTCATTACCAAACAATGACAATGATATAAAGAACAAATACTAACTTGCTCACAACACCATAATGATATCTAAATACATAGAAACAACACATTACTCGTGCATGTGTGAAAGTTCTCAAGGCATGTTATCTTGTCCATTTATTTGATCCAATTCCCTCTCTCTGGTGATACTCTCCCTACTTGTTCGGGAGGGGGAAAATCTAATTTCTTGTATCTACGTCATGAACAATCACAATAGTTAGTCCATTAACCACATTATGTATAACATGAAATAAATAATCAATCAATCAATAATAATGAAGAAATTTCCTTTATCCTCATTAGAAAATTATATCATTTGCTGCATATCATGAATTAAAATAAATTTATCTCTTCTAATTCATTTGTTAACACAACATGATAATCATAGTTCAAAATGCATAATCAAAGCATCTAACTAATAATTAGTTTGAAAATAGCATAATTAAAATGTCCAAAAATGGGATGTGACAGTTTAAAGTATGGTTTTATTTGAGAGTGTTTGAGTATTCAAGGAACTTTGTGGTAAAACAAAACTAGGTGGGTGTGGCATTGATGTTGCACAAAGCATGTATGGCTTGGAGTAGTTTGAACCCTCATGGTATCATCTAAGTTTGTGTTCATCACTAAGGAGTGTAGTGTCATTACAAAAGGTTTTGGAGTTCAAGTTAACTTATTATGGATTGGCATCAGATGCAAGTCTATTCAGATGTTCTCCTTTAGCCATTTTCTAATCACTTCTCTAGTGTGAAGGGTTGTTGGGACCATCAAGACCAATTTTGGAAACATAGTGTGGCACCAACATTTAAAGAAGAAAACATAGCACCCAACCAATCAATGAGAGGGATTAAGTTTCCTAAAATTAAGGAAGGCATTTAATGTAATGTTTGTACATGTAAGGTTGTCTCTCTTTATTAGGATTTTGTAAAAATCCATGTACATATATGTGTAAAGATGGTAACCTAGAAAGGGAAGGCAAAGTTGAATGAAGATATGTAGCCCAAAATAGTGTATGAAAGGGATTGAATTGCATGGTAGAGATTAAAATTTGAAGTAGTCACAAGAGAAAGTTTAGTTTGTAGGGGTGTTGTAAGGCTTAGAGGCCTAGATGTTTAGCCAAGTGGCTTGATGTAATTTTGAAGATTAATAGAAGATAAATTGTTTCCAAGAATTGTTGAGTTTTTGTTGTGATAAATGATTTTTTTTATTATGTTTTTTGGTTTGTGACTAATTTTGTGTGTTAATATTGTAGGTTTGGACATCCCTTAGTTGGGACTTCTATCCCTAATTGTGTCAAGTTGTATCAAGGCATGTTAATTATGTGTGAATGTATTGTTAAGAGTTAATATGCCTCTACAAAGAGTTGTGGGTAGAGGAAAAGGCTCTGTAGTAGTTGTAGATCAATTGGATGAGGTGTTGAGTGTACTTAGAAGGATGCAAATTTGATTGGACATAATGGAAGAAGACATGGAGTAAGACTTGGTGCCAAGAGTGGATGGAAGTGGTGAAGAATATTACTACATATCAAAGAGTGAAGGTTTGCTAGAAGAGGAATCTATGGATGAAGGATAAGGGAGATTTCTTTTAGCCATCTCAATGATTGGAAGGGAGATAAAGCTTGAAGTTCCAAATTACAATGGAAATTTGAAGCTAGAAGAATTATAGATTAGATAACTAAAATGGGGGATTATTTTGACTTTAAATGGACCAAAGATACAAAGAGGTGAAGGTAACACAAACTATGCTGAAGGGTATTTCCACACATGGTGGAAGGAGTTGTAAATCAGAAGAAAATAGAGAAGAAAAAGACAAATAACTAATTGGAATAGAATGATGACTAAGATAAAAGGGAAAATTCCTTCCCATGGATTACCAAATATTGATGTTGAAGAGGTTGTAGAATTGAACACAAAGGGAAATGTCAATAAAAGAGTATAATGAAAATTTTTACAAGCTCACCATCACATATGCTTACAATGAAGTTGATCAAGAGAAGGTGGCTAGATATATTAGTGGTATGAGATTGGATGTTTAGGAGTTAACTATGTTGAGGATGCATACTTTGGAGGAGGCACACAAGTTTTCCTTGAAGGTAGAAGAGAATCTCAGTAGAAGATGCATAAGGAAATACATGAAGAAGAAGGATGTGCAAGAAGAAATAGAGGGTAGAGTGTTCTAACCAGATGAAGAGAATTATTTAGAGGAAGATGAGGACTTTTATACTTGAACCAAGGGAATTGAGCCTTTCAAGGGACTTGCTTTAAATATAAAATGTATGGCTATAGAGCATTTAAATGTTATAAAGGAAGGACTAAATCCAATAATGGAAATAGAAGTTCCAAAACAACAAGACAATCTTGTTATCAAACTACACTAGATGAGGAAAAGGTTGATGATAAGCCAAAGGGTTTAGAAGGATCAATTACCACTCAAGAGCCAAAGAGAAACTTGTGTTGGCAACATAGTCAAAAGACACTGCTGATTGGGTAATGTTGTCATTGATGGAAACAAGGCAAATAGAGCACGGTAGAGCTAAGGATGATTGGGAACTCAACTTGGAATAGCCTGCATACAAGGTTCTAGTCTGGACACAAAAGACTAAGGCAGAATGGCTAAGCACTGACAACACTAGCAGAAACTCAAGTGGTATTCCTCTGTAGTTGATGGTCAAGGTATGCGATTCAAGTATGTTATTTAGGATTGTTTGGTGATACTATGTTCAATATTACAAGTCCTGATGACTTCCAGAAGACAAGTTGTGATTTGCTTAAGTCTGGGTGAACACAGTTCAGTCAGGAACAATGCAGAGTGCATGAGTATTTTGGTTTGCATTTCTCCGCAAGTGATTGTATTGGTATGCAATGTTGAGATAGTATGGATAGGTGTCAGAACCATACAATTGATGAATTACAGAGTCTGAAGTGATCCAGAAGATTGTCTACAAAACTCCAAGTTCTGGCAGTTGGTTTGCCAATAATTCACCAAGGCAGAAGAGTCAGTTCTAAGTTCCACATTTCACCACATGAGGACATCATGACCTGCGATTGGTAAGTTATGATCTGTGAGGTATGAGGAATGGTTGATGTGATTCCTTGAGTCTCATTTGGTCTGTAGTGAGAATTTTGGTGTGACAGTTGATTAGGTCAAGCATGTTCTGAAGAGACAAGCCGACAAGCAGTTAGATCTTTATGTGGAGAAGGTATATTAATTAAATAATAAATCTAAGCTGTTATATGTGTGGTGCCGACTTGTATGAAGATTATACAATGATTGTTTGGATCCACATTACTATTTGGACACATGATCAAGCTGACAAGGTAGAATACATTGCATACACACTTCATGTCTGGCTTGCCGACCTGATTATGAAATGAATCTTGTTGCAGATATAAATACTTGATGGATTGTGATGTATAAGTGTGTGGTGTGCGAATTTGAAGTGTGAAGGATTATGAGCAGAGTGTAGAGAAGTGAAAGAAAAATAGAGTACATGTAGTTGAGTTGAGAAGTAGGACAGAATAGATGAAGACCATTGAATCTGTATATTGAGCCTTCAATGGAACTGTGATCCAGCGTATGGTAGATGCATTTACAATAGTTCATCTTCTAGCAGTGAACGAATTCTTCTTCTATCTTCTTGGCAGTGAGCACTTCTTCATAGGGCAGTGAGCCTTCTTGTAGTTCAATATTGAGCTATCATAATATATTGTGAGCTAACACTCACCGTGGTTTTTCCCTCTTTGGGTTTTCCACATAAAAATCTTGGTGTCTATGTGTTATGTCTTTATGGTTGTTGTTCTTATGCTTGTTATGCTTTCATGTTATTAATTTTAGAATTTGGATTAATAATCAAGTTAACAAGTGGTTTTGCAGAATACTGATTCACCCTTCCTCTCAATATTCCTTACTTTCAACAATTGGTATCAGAGCAGGGTTCCTTGGAAGAAGCTTAACAACTTGAGGAAGATCTGGGAAAGTTCATTCATGGCAGCCAGAAGGTATGGAATTTTTTCATATGAAAACAATGTTGAACTGGAAGCAGCTCTTATTGATCTTGAAAATCTAAAGCATAAATCAAGGATCTGAAGGATAACATTCAAGAAGCTGATGAATGCATTCTAAAGTTGAAAGAAGAAGTCAAGAACTTAAAAGAAAATACAGAGATGGTAGTGAACAATTGATATCAGCAAATGAGACTTTGGATGATTTGAAAGTGGAAGTTATAGAAATAGCTAAAGCAGAAGAAGATCTAAATCTGATGGTAAAAAGAAAACTAGAAGAATGTGTCAAACTTGAAAAAGAAGTTGTGAGCCTGAAAATAAACTTGGAAAAGGCCAAGAGCTATGAAGAAAAGTTCAAGATAAGTTCTGCAAAACTTGATGAGATGATTGCTAGTCAAAAGAGTTTAGATGACAAGCAAGGCTTAGGATTTGAGAAAGGAGAAATTTCAAGATCAAGTCAAGAAAACCTTCAGATGAAGCAAAATAAATGGAACCAATTTAGGAATCAAAGAAGAAGACCTAGAAGACCTCTAGTCAGGCAGCCAAATGCTCAAAGGTACCCATCTTTCAATGGCCATTGTTTTAATTGCAAAAAGTTTGGTCATAAGGCTACTTAGTGTAGGAGTAGAATAAATCATAATCAAAATGTTCCATCATTCTCTAGTCAATGCTTCAATTGCAAGAAAATTGGTCATAGATCAAATGAATATAGAAGTCCAGTCAGAAATGGAAGATATTTTGCATGCAATAGATTTGGACATATGGCTAATCGATGTAGATCAAATCCAATCAATAGAAGGAATCAAGGACAAAGAAATGTGGCATGCTACAATTGCAACAAGTTTGGACATGTTGCAAGATTCTGTAGAAGCAAGAATGTCAAAAGAAACCACTATGCTAAAGAATGGAAAACAGAACAGAGAAACGATAAGGGAAAGGAAAAATTTGATCCAGTTGAAATCAAGAAGGAAATGAGCAAAGTTTGGATTAAGAAAGATGTTGACAATATCAAGGATGGATCTGCACCAGCTTCTGGTACAGATACTTCCTCCAGGAAGTAAATTGGGACCTCTGGCTCAGGGGGAGCTATGTTGAAAATCTAAAACCCCCCAGCCAGTAAGTTAGTGCTGGAATCTGGCACTAAGGTATGTTGTGAAGAGCTTTATGACAAAGCCTCTAAAAGAAATTTCGGTAGAGAAAGATCTAATGCGAAGCATTGCAGAGCAATTTGGATTGATTGTGGCTGACAGAGCAATGTTTGACAGCTTTTTGAAACACATCATTTATGTTGATTAAGTTAAGGCCTCAAGGGGTTAAAAGGCTTGGATTCATAAAAGATTAATCACTTTGCATTCAAACTATCAAGTGTCTAAAGCAAATTGAAACAAAACTCCAAGAAACTCAGAGATTTCCAAAACAATTCAAGCTAAATTGATCTCAGGCTAAGGTAACCCTAATCCGGATATAGAGGTATTTTTTGTTTAAATCCCTGTTGCAAATTTGTTTGATTATTTGTGGAAATGACAACACCACGGTGGATATCACTGAGCGAGCCTAACCGAAAGTCAAAAAACATCCATTTTAAATCAATTGAAGTCGATCAAATGGGTGCATTTTCAAATATACCACATGGAGTTATGCATGTGGAGGATGTTAGGGCTTACATCCATGTTGCCCTGGAAGAGTATGGTGACAATAGATTCTCAGACCTATATCTGAAGCAGCTAAGTGGTGATCATTTTGAGATGAAAGAAGAATACAAAGCTCTGGAGGAGAAGTGTTAGAATCTGAAAAGATTATTAACCCAGAAAATTAGTGCAAAAAATAGATATCTAAACTATGAATGCAAATGATACGAAATCAAAATAGCAACATAGAGTTAGTCTCCAAGAGAGTAATGCAAATGCTAGAAGCAAAATAGCATTAAGAGGATGCAAAAGAAAGAGATACAAAATACAAGCCAGGTAGCACGCTTATATAGACTAGGGAGGTGGCAACACCGACCAATGAGGAGCAACCATCTATCGGACTAAAGATAGAAAAGTATCTTCCCAAGATAGCTAATGGATGCTCACATGTAAGAAGGTGACACCTCGCAACCACTCACCTAATAAGACATGCTTTATTAACCTAAGCAAGATTAATAGAAGTGTAGGAAAAACCTAGGAATATAGGGAAAAATAAATAACCCAACTAGGAAATAAAAACCTACACTAACACCCCCCCATAAGTGAAGCTTAAGTGGATGTAGAAATGGGTCCCAGCAAATCAAGCTTGATGAGGTACCCATGTACATAAAATTCCCCCCAAAGAGAGAGAAAAGCCCCCCCCAAAAAAAATAGAGAGAGAAGAGACCCCCCCAATAGTAGAGAGTCAAGACTCCGAGTGAGAGGAAGAAGCCCCCCAGAAGATGAAGCATCCCGTACCCCAAGCAAAACTCGCAAATGAACTTGCTCTCAGTGAAGGATTTGGTGAAGATATCAGCAACCTGCTCAGAAGTTAGACAGTAGCAAAGGTCGATGACGTGGCCATGGATGAGCTCTCGGATGTAGTGCTTGTGGACCTCTATGTGTTTGGTCCGCTGATGATGGACCGGATTTTGTGAGATCTGAATGGCACTTTGGTTGTCACAAAATATGACTGATGGCCATCTGATTTGGATACCAAACTTAGTGAGAAGATTTTGAAGCCAAATGGCCTCAGTGGTGGCATTCACAGCCCCTCGATACTCGGCCTTAGTAGAAGATAGAGCAATAGCAGACTGCTTCTTGCTCGACCAACAAACAGGACCTGAACCAAGTGAGAAGCTGTAACCTAAAGTAGACTTGCGATCCTGAGAATTACCCACCCAATCTAAATCTATGTAGCCCACCAAGTCAAGCTCAATACCCGTTGCATAGTGAATCCCAAAACTATGAGTACCTTGAATGTAGTGAAGGATCCACTTGGCAGCTTTCCAGTGCAACTCATGGGTCTCCTGCATGAATCGAGAGACCATGCCTACAGCATATGAAATGTCAGGTCTCGTATGAGTTAGATAAATGAGACTCCCAACAAGCTGTCGGTACAAAGTGCCATCAGCAAGTGGAGAAGAACACTAAGCCTCAAGTTTGACTCCAGAAAGAAAAGGAGTCGGAGGAGGCTTACAGTCAGCCATATGAAACCTTGAGAGCAAATTTAGAGCATACTTGGACTGTGTGATGGTGATCCCGGAAGAAGATTGAAAGATCTCAATCCCAAGAAAGTAATGCAACAAGCCCAAGTTATCAACAAGTCATCAACAAGTCATCAACATACAGAACTCCCTGTGGATGAAGAACTCCCTGTGATCAACAAGTCATCAACATACATAACCAGAAATAGGAGTGGATCATCCTGCTGTAGAATGTAGACATTGGGATCAGAATGGCACCGAGTGAACCCAACTGATAGAAGGAATGAGTCCATCTTGGCATACCAAGCCCGAGGAGCCTGTTTGAGACCATAGAGGGACATCTGAAGACAACACACAAGTGAGGAATCCTAAATGAATCCCTGTGGCTGCTCCATGTAGATCTTCTCCTGAAGGTCACCATGAAGAAAAGCACTCTTCACATCCATCTGGTGTACTTCCCAACGATTAGCTGCAGCAATGGCAAGAACAAGTCAGATGGAATTCATTCGGGCAATTAGCGCAAAAGTCTCAGAGTAGTCAATCCCAGGAACCTGGGAGAATCCTTTGGTGACCAAGTGAGCCTTATGCTTGTCAACTGACACATCTGCTACAAATTTTGTCTGATAGATCCCCTTACATCGAACAAGTTTTCTTCCCTTAGGAAGAGGGACAAGATCCCAAGTATGGTTCCTCATCAAGGAACTATACTCCTCCTGCATAGCTGTATCCTACTCAAGAATACCAGAAGCCTCATGAAAAGACTGTGGATCTGAGGCAGTAGCAATGAAGACATGTGGAGCATCCTAGAACTATGAACGAGTTCGCCTGGTGTCTGATGGATCCCCAACCCAATCACCTGCAGACTGCAAGGTCTGTCTAGCCCAAAGTGGACCGGAAGATGGAGAATCTAGAGGAGAATCATCAACCTCTGAATGATGACTAGGAGAGGAAGGAGGTGAGTCCTCTGAATCACTCTCTGCATCAGAAGTGGAGGTAGAAGACTGCTCAGGTGAATCTGACTCATCAAAAGATCTGTCATGTATCCCAAGTGACTCCAATGTCAAAGTAGGAGTTGGAGAAGTGATAGAAAGTGAGCTCGAAGAGCCCTCCTCAAACTGAACACTCCTCTCAATGAACAACTCATGTGTAGTAGGGTGGAGCAACTGATAACCCTTCACACCATCAGGATAACCTACAAATATGCAAGGTCTACTCTGTGGATCCAAGGCCCTGCATTTCTCTACAGGAATGTGGGCCCATGTAGGAGAACCAAAAAATTGAAAGTGCTTAACTGATGGTTTCTGACCGCTCCAGGCTTCAAAAGGAGTGACTCCCTTCAAGGCTTGGTGAGGAACACGGTTCTGGATATAACAAGCACAGTTAATGGCCTCTGCCCAATACTGTGGTGCAAGAGATCTGGAGTGAATCATGCAGTCCACCATTTCCTTCAAGGACCTATTCTTCCATTCTGCAACACCATTTTGCTGAGGATTGTATGGAATTGAATGCTGCAAATCAATCCCCTCTGAAGTGCAAAACCTCTCAAACCAATGGTTGACATACTCACCACCATTGTCAGTGCACAAAACTTTGATGGCCTTCCCGGATTGCTTCTCTACAAAAGTTTTGAAGTCCTGAAAATGATCAAATACCTCTGACTTCTATTTGAGAAAGTACGCCCAAGTATACCGAGAAAAGTCATCAATGAATGTGAGGACATATCTAGCCCTACTAATAGAAGGATGCTGAAATGGACCAGCCAAATCACTGTGAACTAACTTGAGTATCTGTGAAGCTCTCCATGCCTTACCTTTGTCAAACTTTTCCTTAGGATGCTTACTAAGAATGCAACCTTGGCAAACACCACCTGAAAATTGAACTAAAGGCAACCCTGTGACCATGCTCTGCTGGTTGAGCTGCTGCAAGTAGCAGAAGTTAAGATGGCCAAACCACTCAGGCCATAATCTACTCACATCATTAGAATGAGTGAGTAAAACGGTTAAAGGAGGATCAGGAACAAAGTGAGAAAATAGATAGAGCGGTGACTGATGATCTGCTCTCCCAACTGCAACTGTAGAACCATTGTGCAACTCATGAATCTCCACTGAATCAGGAGTGAACTCAACCCGCTTGCTTGAACCTATGTGAGTGATTTGGTATACCGATAGGAGATTAGTTGATAATGAGGACACATAAAGAACATCATGGAATGTGCCATCCCCCACATCAACAGACCCTCTCCCACACACCTCAATAGGAGTGTCATCACCCAATAAAATAGAAGGCATAGTACACGGCTCCAAAGATGCAAATTTTTCCTTAGATGAAGCCATGTGGTGCGAAGCACCCGAATCAAGAACCCAAGTGGACGGTGAAGAAGCAACTGCAACAAGGGCCTTGCCCTTTCCTTTTCCCTTGATGTTTTCTTTTGCCTTATTGGACCCCTCATTAGAACTCTATTTGATAGAATCAGGAACACTGATATTATTCTTCTCAAGAATGTGTGTCAAGTGATCAATTTGTTTCTTTAGACATTTATGTTCATCATGACCAGGTCTTTTACAATAGGCACATTGGACCCTCTCTTTCTTAGGCTTGTCGCCCTTGGAAGATTGAGTCTCATTAGTTGCTTTTGAAGCAACCAGTATTTGATCCTTCTTCTCCTTGCTATTCTTCTATTTCTTATCCTTACTATTGTTGTTACTACTTTGTCCTTTCTATTCTTTTGTGCCTTGGTTGGCAGCCAAGGCATGTGACTTAGAGGACTTAAGAGTGCCCATCTGGATTAGCTTGTCTTGTTCCTGAGTGAGACTGACAACAAAATCATCTAAAGATGGCATGGTGAATTGAGTACCAAGTGCACCCTTAGTAGCATAGAAGGTAGAAACAAACACAAAATATTCTGAACTTAGCTTAGAGAGAATACTAAGAATCAGTTGTTCATCTTTCTTTTCAATTCCACATTGTTTTAACTGCAGCCTTAGTGATTTCAATTTAGTGAAGAAATCCTGGATTGTGTTGAAATTGCCTGGACTTAAACTAATTAGTTCATTTTCTAACATATGACCCCTCATTGAATTTTGTGTGCCAAATAGTTTTTCTAGCTTTGTCCAGATTTCATTTGGTGTATTCAAAGACTCAATGTGAAAGAGCAAATTAGGAGAAACAGACAAACACAATGTTCCATATGCTTCATCACATTTGTTAAACCACTTAGGCTTATCTTCATCTTTAGCAGGTTTAGTTTCAAGTCCCATAGTTATCCTATTTAATCCAGCTTTCCTTAAGTGAATTGTCATGCGTGATTTCCACTCAAAATAATTGTATGGAGTTAGGATGGGTAGATTTGTTTGATCCATGATGAAGAAATGTAGAGAAGAAATGCCGAAAAGAAGAGAACCCAACCAAGACAACCCCCCCTTTTCACTCAATCAACAAACCCCCCCAAGAAAATATGATTTGGCACTTTATATTAGTGCGTTTACAGCTACCACTAGCAAGAAATACTAAGTGGTCTTGATTTCAATGCATTACAAAACTCTCACGAAGAGCATATGATGAAAATACAACTTTGAAAAAATATCCAGAGAAATAAATAGCACCACTATGATCTAATCAAAAAATCATACACTTTCAAAAAAAGAATTGCCTCGATACGAGGTCGTATGTGAAAGTTATGATCCTCCGAAGTTCCCAAAACGAGAACTGTACAATGTCACAACTGAGAATCTGTAATTTCTAAAAAAAATTGGCATCAAAATAAAAAAATGTCTACACTAGTGCATAGAGCACAAAAAAATAGCCAAAAAAAAAAATCGTGGGAAAAGGAGTCCGTATGAGCAAGAAAAAAGCATTTGAAAACTGCCTTCAAAACTGCAACTACCAACGGAGAGGAGTCTTATTGTAGCTTTCTGAGTGCATTTTTACAAAATATACAGACTACATACAAAAATAGAAAGATACTCAGATGGTTTTTCTGTTCTGCGAACAAAACCCAGAAGGCGTTTTTCTTGTTGATGTATAGAAGATGTTGATCCAGTGTAAACAAAATGCCTTTAGCTACAAAAAATGACATGCAAAGGCTGAATCAGCTATCTAAGACAAGAAATGGCATGCTGGAACCTACAATATTGATTGAAAACACCAAATATGCAAGCTGGTTGTCAGATTTAAGCTTGAAACCCCAGTTCCGCAACTGTGTATGACGATCTCTGATTTCGGTGAAATGAAAGCCAAATCTGACTTTCTCAAGCCTCTTGGATGAGTTGGAATAGTCAGAAATGCTGCCAGTATAACCAGAAATGCTGCAATCACCCAGATTTCATAAAACACATGTGCAAACCCCATAGATTAAAATTTTTTTTGTCAAACTTTTTTGATTCTCAGGATCATCCAAAGATGCAAAAGAAGAGCATACTGGGTTTTTTGAAAAACTATAATAAGAGTTATTAGCCCCCCCCCTCAAATCTCTCAAATATGGAAACTAAAATCTACTCTTGCACATAGAATAGCTCTGATACCATGTTAGAATATGAAAATATTATTATCCCAGAAAACTAGTGCAAAGAATAGATATCTAAACTATGAATGCAAATGATACGAAATCAAAATAGCAACATAGAGTTAGTCTTCAAGAGATTAATGTAAATGCTAGAAGCAAAATAACATTAAGAGGATGCAAAAGCAAGAGATACAAAATACAAGCCATGTAGCATGCTTATATAGACCAGGGAGAGAGAGGAGATGGCAACACCGACCAATGAGGAGCAACCATCTATCGGACTAAAGATAGGAAAGTATCTTCCCAAGATAGCTAATGGATGCTCACATGTAGGAAGGTGACACCTCGCAACCACTCACCTAATAAGACATGCTTTATTAACCTAAGCGAGATTAATAGAAGTGTAGGAAAAACCTAGGAATATAGGGAAAAATAAATAACCCAACTAGGAAATAAAAACCTACACTAACAAGAAGAAATTCATTCAATATATAAACTTCCCTACATTTGTGGAAGATGAATGGGTCCAGTATGTCTTGAGCAGAATCCATGATGAATTCATGTGGTTGGGACAGCCCTTCAAGATCACCAAGGATGCAATTAGGGATGTGACTAGACTAAGCTCTACCAGTAGTGTTCCCCTATTGAAAGTTGTGAAGAATGATACAATAATGGTGGCCACCAGAGAAAAATTCAATAAAAGGGCTTTAACAATCAATGATATTGAAGATCATGCTATAAGATTTGCATCCATGATGTTAGGATACAAAGTCTATTTCACCAACCGGGAGAACTCTATCTCCGACACAACCATATACACTGCCTATTAGATGATCAAGGAAAATGCAGACTATGATATATGTGAATTGCTCCGACAGCAAGTGATGGAGAACCTAAAAAAAATAAAAGAAAACAAATATCCCTTCAAATTTGGTATGTTGATCATATGCTTGTTTTTCTACTTCATGCATGAGTTGCCAAAGATGAAGAACTTCTTTTGGTTAAATAGTCAGCCAATTGCTGTAGAAATTAGGGATCATTTAAATAGCATTGGAAACTATGATGAAAAAAATATAGCCTTATGGGGCTATTTCAAGAAATTCCAGATAATGATGCAATCAAGAGAAAGAATTCCAAAAGCAATTGTGGAAAAATACAAGGATGACATATGCTTTATTGTAACCAAAGACCAATGCATGATGGAGGTTGTTGAGCCTAGAATTGTTTGGGTTATACCAATGGGCTATGAAGTAGGTGGAGCTATTATGGATAACTATGCACAACACATGCTAAGCAAGCCCCGGGACCCCAAAGAGGTAAGATTTGGAACATGTGAAGAATTGTTTGTTAAAATTCATGTTGAAGTAAGAAAAATTGAAATCTCCAAGAAAATGTGGAGAGTGGCAAAGGATTTTGCCCTAAGACAAGGCTTCACAAAAGAACAAGTGAAAGAGGCAAGGGAAAAAGCACAAACTGAAAAGGTGGCAAAAGAAAAGAGAGAAAGTGAACCAGTTGAAGCTCCGGAAGAACCCAAGAGAAAACTAGAAAAACCAGAGGTGTCAAGAAGGAGAACCAGAGGATCTACCTCTGCAGAAGCTACATCTATTCCCTCTAATCCCACACCATCTGCAAGTGTGGAAATTCTTGGCACCAGTCACAAAAGAAATAAAACAAAGGCTAAAAGAATGCACACAAGCATTGCGGTTGATGAGGAAGAGACAAAAATAGATGAAGAAGTAAAAAGGATGGAAATTGAGGCTCCAAAAGTCTCCAGAAGCAGTAAAGAGACAACCTTAGGGAAGAGCATAACAAAGAAAAGTGCAAGGCAAAATTTATCATAGCTAGAAGAGGCTACAATAAGCCTAAGAGATGTTCTTAAGGTTGTCACTGTGGATGGAAATTTGAAACCAATGGCCCAATTCTATGATGATTATAATGATGCAGATAAAAGGGTTTTGGAAGATGCCACTATAGAATATATGAACATATACAATAAGGCTCTTATTGAGATCATTGGTGATCTTCCTGACAGCTTGAGTAGCATTATGTATGCGAGGAAAGAAA
The DNA here is from genome assembly GCA_027924645.1 of Cunninghamia lanceolata. Classification (NCBI taxonomy): domain Eukaryota; kingdom Viridiplantae; phylum Streptophyta; class Pinopsida; order Cupressales; family Cupressaceae; genus Cunninghamia; species Cunninghamia lanceolata. The sequence continues at coordinate 20,882,435 of BSBN01000280.1, read as the reverse complement.
CTACCATGGCCAAAGATACTGAAATCAGAGAGCACACACTTGTGAGATTATGTCCGGAGATCACCCTAGAGGAAAAGACCATGATCTCCAAAGCTCTTAATAAAGAATTCAAGACAAAGAAGAGAATGAATGCTCTTATGGGAGGTGATATTGAAAAAGTGGCTAAGGAAACTGAAGAAACCACTATGAAGATATTGAAAGAATTTAATCTCTCTACCATTTATGACAATGAAGGAGCAAATGATGGAGATGCATTTGTTTCAGAAGTGAATTTGGACCAAGGGATAGATGACAAAGTGGATAAAGAGAAAGAAGCCCTACTTTAGTTATTGAGACTAGTATCCCTCTACAAACAAGTGGTAAGACTGAAATGGAGAAGACTGAAAAGATAGATAAAGATAATGATCAAGAAGAGAAACAAGACAAGGAAATCCCTACACTGGAATAAAAAGATGGTGCAAATAAAGCTATGGATTTAGATGCTCCGGAGCTAAACCAAGAAGAAGAAGTCTTTGGTATAGCAAGAAACACTACAGAATTGATTATACCTTTTGGAGAAAGAGAAACAGGTCTTGGATGAGCCAAAATTTTTGCAAGGACCAATAAACTTGGACTCAATGTCCCCTATACATAAATTCAAAGTGGTATCAATTGTGCATGCAAAGGCACAGGAAGAGATTTTGAAGTCTCGCATATAGGACAATGAACTAATTAGTGAGGCATCCAACATTTTGGAGAAGTTGATGCCATCATATCAGAAGGACACTTCTTTGTCTTCTACAAGTCAACTAAAAGGACTCATAAATTCAGTGAGTGAGCATTTTGAATCTTTTGAAAAATTTGTTCAGACAAAAGTGAGACAAGAATTTGATTAGAAAAGATTAAATGAGTTGAAGACTATGATAGTAAATGACAAAGCTCTGCTAGACAATAAAATGAAAGGCATACAAAGTGCTATCAAAGAAGCAAGTGACTTGTACAAATTTTGTCTATCTTGGCCGGTAGCCACAAAAGAGCTAGAAGAAAAGATAAAGGATTTGAAACTGCAGCTGTTAAATATCTCTAAATCATTTGATCTAGCAACTGAGTTGGTAAGCAACAAAGAAATACAAGTAATTAATATTCATAATGAGTTAAGTAATCTTGTAAATAAGAGGGATCAGATGAAAAATAAAATGTGTCAATTGAGAGGACTAATTAGTCCCAAGTTAGACTCAATGATTAGTATTGCAGCTGAAGCATGGGCAGCTTTGCAAATAGACACATCCTCTGACTTGCAAAAGACAGAAGAATCAGTCTTTTTGATAAATGGTCACATCCAAATTTTGGAAAGAGCAAAGAATTGATGGGATGAAGAGATTACACAATTGAAGATTGTGTATAAGAATATTCTTTCACCAACAACTAATTGAGTTGAAGTTTGTATATGTACATATGCAACAGAGTATGAAGATTTTTGTAGTTTTGGTCCAATTTTGACTCTTGTACATACACCTTTACCATTGATGTCAAAGGGGAGAAGAAGAGAAGTGAAAAATGGGCAAACACCTTAGGGGGAGAAGAAATACAGAGTAAGGGGGAGCAGATACACATTTTTCACTAAGTGTTGCCATCAATGCCAAAGGGGGAGATTGTTGGCAACATAGTCAAGAGACACTGCTAATTGGGTAATGTTGTCATTGATGGAAACAAGGCAAATAGAGCATGATAGAGCTAAGGATGATTGGGAACTCAACTTGGAACAGCCTGCATACAAGGTTCTGGCTCGGACACAAAAGACTAAGGCAGAATGGCTAAGTACTGACAACACAAAGTTAGTAGCAAAAACTCAAGTGGTATTCCTCTGTAGTGATGCTCAAGGTATGTGGTTCAGGTATGTTATTTATGATTTTTTTGGAGATACTATGTTCAAGATTACAAGTCCTGATGACTTCCGAAAGACAAGTTGTGATTGGCTTAGTCCAAGTGAACACAGTTAAGTCGAGAATAATACAGAGTGCATGAGTATTTTGGTTCGCATTTCTCTTCAAGTGATTGTACTAGTATGCGGTGTTGAGGCAGTATGGATAAATGTTAGAAGCATACAATTGATGAATTACAAAGTTTGAAGTGATCCAAAAGATTGTCTACAAAACTCCAAGTTTCGGCAGTTGGTTTGCCAGTAATTCACCAAGGCAGAAGAGTCAATTTTGAGTTCCGCATTTCACCACATGAGGACATCATGACCCATTGGTAATTTATGATCTGTGAGGTATGAGGAATGGTTGATGTGATTCCTTGAGTCTCATTTGGTCTACAGTAAGAATTTTGGTGTGACAGTTGATTAGGTCAAGCATGTTCTGAAGAGACAAGCCGACAAGCAGTTAGATCTTTATGCAGAGAAGGTATATTGCTTAAATAATAAATCTAAGCCATTATATGTGTGGTGCTAACTTGTATGAAGATTATACAATGATTGTTTGGATCCACATTATTGTTTGGACACATGATCAAGCTGACAAGGTAGAATACATTGCATACATGCTTCATGTCTAGCTTATCGACCTAATTATGAAACGAATCTTGCTGTGGATATAAATACTTGATGGATTGTGATGTAGAAGTGTGTGGTGTGCAAATTCGAAGTGTGAAGGATTATGAGTAGAGTGTAGAGTAGTGAAATAAAAATAGAGTACATGTAGTTGAGTTGAGAAGCATGGTATAATAGTTGAAGACCTTTGAATCTGTATATTGAGCCTTCAATGGAACTGTGATCCAACATATGGTAGATGCATTTACAATAGTTCATCTTCTAGCAGTGAGCCAATTCTTCTTCTATCTTCTTAGTAGTGAGCCTTTGTACAGTGGGCACTTCTTCATAGGGCAGTGAGCCTTCTTGTAATTCGATATTGAGCTATCATAATATATTGTGAGCTGACACTCACCGTGGGTTTTCCCTCTTTGGGTTTTCCACCTAAAAATTATGGTGTCTATGTGTTATGTCTTTATGGTTGCTTTTCTTATGCTTGTTATGCTTTCATGTTATTAATTTTGGAAATTAGATTAATAATCAAGTTAACAAACTGTGGTTTTGTGGAATACTAATTCACCCCCCCTCTCAATATTCCTTACTTTCAACAACTTGTCGCTAAAGAATTGTACCTTGAAAATCACAAGAAAATGTGAGGAGCCATTCATGATCAAATTTTTAGGACTAGAAGCAAGCTACATGGTAATTGTTGTGATGTTATTGTATATGGTGGTAGCACATAAAGAGGAGGTTATAAGGAAGTTAGATTTATGATGTGTGTTGTATCTAAAACCTCACCAAATGTCTTGGATAGTAGAGGGTCTTGAATTGACTATAAAGAAACAATGTGAAATTGATGTTAATATTGGTGATTATAGAAATAAGGTCTTATATGTTGTTATGACCATGGATGCTTGTCATATCTTGCTAGGAAGATCATGCTAATATGATCATGAGGCTATGTATAATAGGAAGACTAATACCATGCATTTTAAAAGAATGGAACAAGGCATACATTTCTCTCATTGAAGGAAGGAGAGGACAAGCACCAACATAGGAGTCATTTCATAACATGTTTCAACAAACATGATGTACTAACTTAAGAGAGGGAAAAGTCTCATGGGGCTAAAATTTAGAAGATGTGAACATGAGAATTCCAACAGTTTATCCAACCTTGGTACCTTCACACAAGATTATACATATAGATGTGCACATGAGAATTCCAATTGTCTAGCTATCTAACCTTGGCACCTTCACACAATATGATACATATAGACATGTGTTGGAAGTAATCCACACCCAGACCGACAATGGGCTGGCCACAAGGGGCTAGTAGCTCAATTGGTAGAACACTCCAGCATCAAATGGAAGGTCCTAGGTTCGAGTCCTAGCTGGTCCATATGAGTTGTATCTCAACAATTGGTATCAGAGCTAGGCTAGGAGCTCCAAGCACCTGTAGTGTGGCTTAAGGGGGGGTATTGGAAGTAATCCACACTCGAACTGATGATGGGTTGGCCACAAGGGGCTAGTAACTCAGTTGGTAGAGAACTCTAGCAACAAATGGAAGGTCCTAGATTTGAGTCCTAGCTGGTCCATATGAGTTGTATCTCAACAATAACATGCACATGAGAATTCCAACTATCTAACTATCCAACCAACACATGGAATACCAAGAGCCATGTAACTATATTTTGACCATATTATGATGATAGCATACTACACATATCACCAAATATGATCTCTCCATGCGGATAATCACCTTGTATACGTAGCCACTATTGCAAATGTATACACCTAAAAATGGCTCGTGTGGAATTAAATAAATATTTTAATATTTATTTTATTCTTATTCCTCTATCAACTGAATAAATATCCTAATTTATTTAATTGGTTCATTATCCCAAATTATTAAATAAAAAATTGATTTATTTAATTAAGTCATCCAAATTTCTCTAAGCCACCCCTAATTAAATAATCCTAAATTATTTAATTAATCATCATCTATCCTAAGTCATATGTTTAAATTCCATGTCACTAATCCATGTCATTCCTCCATGTCATATTGGACACCTCACCATGTTGCACACATAATTAAATATTTTAATATTTAATTAGCTAATTATCCTAACCCACATGTGTCCTATTATTTCTCAATCATCTCCAAGGTCAGAGACACTTGTCTTTCTAATACTAGTTCATATCTCACATTCACACAAGTCAAGAGTCCCTCTTCCACAATCTGCTCATAGTCTTCCACTTTTAACTCACAGGTCTTTGTGAGCACAATGACATGTGGCTTATAGATCCACATATTCCTCTACCTTGTAAACATAGTAGGAACATTTCCCATGATTATCTCCCTCATCCCAACCAACTCCATCTCAACCGTACATGTCACAGATAATTCCTCTAGTCATGGATCTTATGACACTTGTAATTAGTCCATCCTTAGCCTATAAAAACAAGGTTCTCACACTCATTTTTCAACCACTCAAGCTTTAGTAATCTTATTCTGTAGAAATTCCACCATAGTTATCAAGTGTGCCTTTGGCTCCACTCAATTGCATTGCATCCATTAGTATCATTATCTCATCTAGCTGCATATCCATATCATTATCATGGTCCCATATCATTATCTCCATCATTCATCTTAGTGTTGCATTGTAGAAACCATTCACTTTGCATAATCCTCCACAAAGCAATTCCCTCTTTGTCATCTTGAAACAACAAGGAAGTACAACTTCTGAGTGCTCCATTATCATATACAAGATCAAGGAAGAGATAGGCAACAATGGAAGACACGAGGTAGATTGGTTCAGCAAGGTATATCTTTGTTTTATTGCATTTGTCTCATTTTCATTGAAGTTATTGAATATTTAGGTAGTCTCTACACTAGTTTAGAAATTCAATCACATTTTGGCGCCCACCATGGGGCCACTGCCACATTTTTAACCTCCATTTGAATTTTTGGTGAAGTTGCAGTCGTGATAGGTCATTACAATGCATTCAAATTTCTAGTCTTGCGCATCCATGATGAAAAGAGTAGTCCAACGCATATGAAACTTCTTTTTGTGCATATGATCATTCTTTCTGTGCTTTCAATCTTCTTGCACATTTAAGACCTCTTTCTGTGCGTTTGCAAGTTCTTTCTGTGCATTTAATCTATCTTCCTGTGCATCCATTGTCTGTTTTAGCGCATCTAATTCCTGTTAGAGATTTGTATTGATTTTTGTAAAAAAATTGATACTAACTTGGTTGTAGGTATGATCAATCATCAATGGAGGCTATTGACAGAATGTTCTTGCAGGTTTAAGAGCTGGTTTAGGCATTTTTAGTTGCATCTTGCATACAAATCTTCATCTAGTTTAAATTAGGAGTAGTAAATCATTGTTCATGTAACTTGCATACAATCTTCATATAGTTTCTAATTAGGAGGATTGAATCATTGCTCATACAAATTGTATACAAATTTCACATAGTCCCAAACTAGGTGGTTAAAATTGAACAAATCTTTCAAACAAATCTGGCATTTACAAATCCATATCTAGTATAAGTAGGGGAAAGTAAATTGATCAAATCTTCAACAACAATCTTCACATAGTTTGTTTAGGAGGCTAAAATTGACTATCTTTTCATGTTTATGCTATCATTTCAATCTTCTACTTGGTAGATTAAATCGCATGTAGATTAACTCTAGAAGGTTAATGAACCATTGTCTACTATGCTTGTAAAATGGTGCTAGGCCTATGCTCTCCCCATCTTGGGTGATCAAAATACCAAACCCATTGTTTCATTTGTTTAACCTTTAGAAGAGGCCTACCCTTGGGATTGCATTTCTTCCAAGTGGGATGACCTCGAGTGGTAATGGGCTAAAGCCAAGCCACTTTCGATCTGCTATAAATAAATGTGTTTGTGATGAAATTCATAAACAACAGGTGCTACTGTGTTATATCAACGAATGTTTCCTACAATACCCTTGTGGTGTGTTTAAACATGTAGAGCCTAACCTCTACAGATTGGGAAGCCTCCTAAACAAAGTGAATCACCGCACATATAACCACCTGAATGAATGCCCTTATTACGAACCAACTATTTTTAGAGGCCAAAATCCCTCTATTTGTTGACGCAGGAGGTTGGACCTCTGAAGTCACCCAACGTATTCACTAATCATGTGTAGAGACAGAAAATTTAACTCTTCAGAGGAATTGTAACTTGGTATTCTAGAGAAGTGAGTGCTGTGCAAGGGGGAGCCAGTGCTACCAAGTTGCTAACTATCTGCCTTGATTTAAGAGGCTAGAGAAATCCAAGTTGGGACTCAATAAATATTGTCCTTGCCAACAATAGGAATTGTACTTGTTTGGAAAATGTTTATCAAAAATTTGTATAACACCATGAGATCTTCATGTCTACTGTGTTTTCTTGCAACAAACTAAAACAAAATCATCAACAAAAACACTCCAGTTGCTTAGAAAAACATGCTTGAAAACAAGAAAAATTGATCAAACAATTCAGAAAAATAGAACCGCGCATTTGAGAATTCTTGAACCCGCACATTTGACAGACCTTTCAACGCGTTTGTATCATGTTGTACATTTAAGCCTTTCTACTACATATTTAATCATTCTTTTAGTGCATACATAAACTTGCACTTTCAAACAACAGTGTTGTGCATTTAGAACTGCGCATTCAATCCACAGAGCTACACATTTGACCTTTGTTTCTGCACAAATAAACTTGTGCATCTATGATAGTGACTTGTTCCCGACATTTTAAGAAAAAAAAAATCATTTTCAGGTACCCATTACTGCCTAGATTCAATTTGTGAACTTAGTTAAACCATAAAAATTCATTGCATACCTGTTTCCAAACATTCCACTTACCATAGCATACCTAGCCATCCAAAAATCAAACCAAAACTAAGATTTCCACTAAGGTATCATTGAGATCCTCTAAATCAAACAACCTAGTTAGTTTCCTATCAGGATTAATCATCCTCCACCTTGAAACTACACTAGTGCATCATGATAAAGGTCCAGTCTACATCAATAGCGGTTACCAGTTATTCCTATTTGACTTCATTTATATCAACACTTTGATAGCTAATACCATCTTAGCTCAAAATCATTTTGTTTGACCAAATAGATCAAGGGAAAACCTTAGAAAATCTTATCACAAAATCTTCCAAATCCAATCAACCATACCTCAACCACATCTTACCAAAAACATTTCACTTACTTTCACAAGAATTTCATCCAACTTCACCCATATCCACAAAAACTTATGGTTCAAACTAGATCCCAAACCAACAAAAATAAAGAAATGGACGCCTCAAACCATAGCATTCACTCCGCTTCATCTAGCGATGATGAGGAAAATTCTAAAGAATGATGGACAAGGTCATGACCATGGACCCCCAAAAATACCTCCTCATGTTAGCACAACAAAGAGTTAAACTACCTCGTGATTTTGATGTCTCAAAATTGAGAGAAGAAACCCCATCTAATGACACTAATGCTCCCAAAAATGACAAGACTAAGGATAGATCAAACCCTTTAGACACACTAATGCAACAAATCCAAGTCTTGCAACAAAAACGTATGGACATCCAAACTGGAACTTCCACAAAGCACTACTCACTAGAGGATATCTCACTGTGTCCTTTTAACAAAACTTTGGTCATGATACCTTTTCCCTCAAGATTTGAGGTACCAAAATTTGATAAATATAGAGGAAAAGGTGACCCATGTGACCATATAAGAGAATTTAGTGCTGCTTTCCTAGAAGTCTCTCACAATGAAACATACCTTATGCGACTATTTCCGTGCAGCTTAGGAGGACAAGTAATGGAATGGTTCTCCCGATTACCTCCCAGCATCCAAACTTTTAACAAACTAGTGGATAAATTTGTGACCCATTTCTCCTACAACATTGAGCATGAAATCTCAATGTTGGATCTTTGTAACATCAAATAGAAGGGGGGAGAATCCTTCACCTCTTTCTTACAAAGATAGAGACAACTTGCTAGCAAGTGTCCATACCATATCCAGGAGAAACAAATGATTGATAAACGTTGACTTGAGCTATCAAATATAAATACAATGTCATACTTCCTTTAGTAAGGTCATTGAAATGGGTTTACTCATTGAGAAAGCCTTGAGAGCTAAGGGACAAATCAAACTCTACAAAGACACCCCTAGTACAAGTAATAACACAGACAATCCAAGGTTTTGGACCAAAAACAAAAACATTGTAAATGATGGTGTTGTTGATGCTAAACACGTGGTACCAAAACAACCAATCTTTAATCTATCAAATCCAAAAAATAACACACCATCAAATGAACCTCAAAACAATGAACCACGATCCACAAACTTTTCTCCTTGTCGAAAGTTTACACCATTAGGGGAATCAATTGAATCTGCCCTATGGAAGCTCATATCAAACAATCTCATAACACTTCCAATAGTGTGAGATTATGAACCTAAATTTAAACCTTCTTGGTGAAAAGAGTCAAACTTTTGCGAATATCATAGAAGCAAAGGTCACAAAAATAATGACTGCCAAACACTAAAGAACACCATCCAAGACCTGATTGATCAAAAAGTAATATCAATTGATGGACACGTATCCAATGATGACCATTTGGCATTCAAGAATCTGCTTCCCAAGTATGAGAAGGGAGGTTCTTCCAAGCAAAACAATAACGGTGGTAACAATGCCAACTACACCAATGTGTCATATGATTATGTTGTTAACCCCATCTCTGAAAGTGACTCACATCTAAATGTGGTCACTATAAATAAAAAGCTCAATTGTAATATAACCACTCATGGTGGAAAGATTACTCTCCAAGGGGCTCCATCCAAACCATCCTCCACGTCTAACCAATACAACGTCCTTGACCAACTCCAAAGAACTCTTGCACATATATTCATTTTGGAGCTTTTGCGTTCATCTCCATCTCAAAAAGCCATCCTTGAAAAAGTTCTCTTGGAAACTACCGTCCCAACCAATCTAGCCAAAGAACAATTTCAGGCCATGGTAGGTCATCTAACTACACCCCATTTCTTATCTTTCATAGAAAATGATGATATGTCTATCACTCAACCGCACAATGCGTCCCTCCATATTGAAGCCTTCATCCATAAACATAAAATAAAATGAGTCCTAATCGATGGAGGGGCAGGTTTAAATATTTGCACTTTAAAACTAATCCTTGCATTGGGGTTTTTAGAGAATGCCATGGATCCTAAGAAGAAAATTACAATCAAGGCATACGACGAAGAAGAAAGAACATCAAAAGGAACCATTGTTTTGCCAAGAAGAGTGGGACTAGTAGTAAAAGATGTGGTATGCCAAGTGCTTGACATGGAACTAGCATACAATATTCTTCTTGGTCGACCTTTGATACATGCTATGAAGGTCGTACCATCTACCTACCATCAGTGTATCAAGTTTCCTCATAGTGGCCAAGAAATCACCATCCAAGGTGATCCTAATCCTTTCCAATATTACAATTCCATCCAATCCAAGCCTGAAGTTGTAATCCCCACCAACTGTGCATCTTCCTCATTTTCATCCCGTGTTGACCCAGCCTCACTACCTTCTACATCCAAGACATCCAAACTCAAAGTCAAGCGCAAAGACAAGGGTGTAGGAGAGTATACCATCGCACAAACCTTCTGCCTACCACAACTAACCATATCTCCCAAGTCCAATGGAAAGCAATCCATGAACAAACCCAAGTCACTGGAGACTCCTAAAGGTCCTTTTGTTAAATGGGGAAGCCTATCAGATGAGAGTGATGAGAAGGATATTCTACAATGGCTATATAAAGATGAAGACAGTGAATCCAAACCACAAGACCCTCCATCCCGATTGCAAACTGAACAATATGGCCAAGGGTTCTCTATCTTACAAAGAATGGGATATGACGGTCATGGTCCCATAGGATTAATAAAAGAAGGTATCATCGAACCTATCCAACCTTCTACTTTAACAACCTGAGACACTATAGGGCTAGATTACAAAGGCAAAGAAAAGCATCAAGGAAAAGAAAGAGAAATAGCTACTACTAACTTAGTAGAGAAAATTCATCGACTACACAAATGGAGTGAGACAGACTCAAATGAATATGAATGGGATAGTCTTTCTAAACTATCTTGTGACGACAAAGATGTTGATGTGGTTCAACAATATAGATTTACTCATACAACTCATGAGGGATGAAACTCTAGGTCTAGAGCTCTAGAGTTTGATCCGCACAATACCGAAAGTCAGTTTCAAGAGGAAGGTATGATATCACACTTGATAGATCAACTTGAGGAGAGTACCATCATAGAATTTGTAAATACTTACACTAATCTAGACAACTCCTCTATCTTAGCCATCACTACCCTTGAACCAGACCAACCTGATGACCCATTACCGTTAGTGCATCCTGAACTCATAGATTGGGATTTGCAAGACACCACCCCTGAGCTAGATACTTTCCAAAATGATGATGGTATCATCGATTATCTAGAACTTAGAGACCATCTAACCACAAGGGATCACAAAACTGGCTACGCCATAGAAATCAATGACAAGGCTTATTTTGGAGAGATTGCCAGGCCTTTTAGTCATAAAAATGTGAAAATAAAAGATAGATCTAATGGTAAAAATCACTCTGCGGCAGTGTTAGATCATGAAAATAGTAAAAAAATAAAAGACGTATCCGATGGTGAAAACCTCTCTAAGGCGCCGAAGGATGAAAGGCTTGACACTTTTCCCAATCTGACACATTAGGAGAGGTCCTCAATTTTGATAGAATCGACAAAACCTGTCAGCATTGGAATAGAAGACAATCCAAGGGTAATCCACATGGTAGAATCTTTATTTGAACATGAAAAACTAGAATTCATCAACTTCTTCAAGAAGAGACATATTAACTTTGTTTGGTCATATGTAGTTAGGCCGAGACTAGATCCAAGTCTTGTAATGCATCATTTGTCACTAGCTCCAGGAGCTAAGCCAGTCAAACAAATACTAAGGAAGATGCATTCACATATCGCACTACTCGTGAAAGAAGAATTGAAGAAGCTTCTAGATGTTGGATTTATCAGATCAATCGATTGCCTGAAATGGATTTCAAATATAGTACCTATCTCAAAACCAGATGGAAGGATTAGAATTTGCAATGACTTTAGAGATTTGAACAAGGCTTGTCCCAAGGATGACTTCCCTCTACCCAACATTGATATTATTGTAGATCTAACAATAGGGTGCACTATGTTGTCACTAATGGACGGATTTTCTGGCTATAATCAAATCAAAATAGCTCTAGAAGATCAACACAAGACCACATTCACATGTCCATGGGGTACCTATTGTTGGTGCATCATGCCATTTGGACTGAAAAATAAGGGGGCAACATATTAAAAAGCCATGACTACAATCTTTCATGACATGATGCACACCATCATGGAAGATTATGTAGATGACATTCTATCCAAGTCAATTACTAGAGAAGGACACTTGCAGGTCTTAGACAAAATCTTTCAGAGATTAGAGCAATTCAACGTATGCTTAAATCTAAAGAAGTGTGTTTTCAGAGCCACATCTGGCAAACTTTTAGGATATATAGTGTTAGCTAATAGAATTGAGGTGGACCTACCCAAAGTAAAAGCAATCATGGACATGTCACCGCCCAAGAATATCAGTTAGCTAAGGTCATTACAAGGCAAGCTACAATCCAGCTGACGGTTTATCTCTCAATTGGCAGACAAATGTTATCCATTTACACATCTCTTGCACAAGAACATTCCTTTCAAATGGGATGACTCATGTGAACAAGCCTTTCAACACCTCAAAGAGTATCTAATGAATCCACCGATCTTGATGTAGCCAATCCAAGGAAAACCCCTTCTACTTTGTATTTTAGCTACACCAACTACTATAGGGGCTTTACTGGCACAATGGAACCATGAAGGAAAAGAGAAAGCTATTTATTACATCAGCCGAACATTGGTTGGTTATGAGTTGCAATAGACACCCATAGAATGAGCATGTCTTGTAGTAGTTTTCGCATCATAGAAGCTAAGGAATTATATGCTCACTCATTGCATCAAATAGGTAGCCAAGATTGATCCATTGAAGTACTTACTCTACTAGGCTACTCTAACAAATAGGTTATCCAAGTGGGTGATGATACTCAGTGAGTTTGATATCAAGTATGTAGACAGACGAGCCATAAAAGGTCAGGTGATTGTAGACCAATTAGTAGATGCACCATTGATAGATGAAAATCCATTAAGCTTTGAGTTTCTTGATGAATCCATCTTTAACATCACAACACATACATGGAAACTCTATTTTGATGGATCATATACTCAACATGAATTCAGAGTAGGTATCTTATTGGTCACACCTAATGGAGACACAATTCCAAAGTCATATAGACTACTCTTTCCATGTACCAACAATGTGGTAGAATATGAAGCACTGGTCATTAGCATCAAAATGGAAGTAGAATGGAAAGTCAGAGAACTTCATGTGTATGGAGACTCACAACTTGTCATCAACTAGGTGAATGATGACTATTAAACCAAGGATGAGAAGTTAATACCGTACAAGTGTATGGTAGACGACTTCAAAGAATATTTTGTTGTGATTTCTTTTAATAGATACCCAGATTGGAGAACAAAGCAATAGATGCCATGGAAACCATTGCATCTCTCCTTGATATACCTGAAAACTAGTCACATTATGAGTTCTTGGTAAAGACAATATCCCATCATGCCTATGACATCCCCGAAACCAATATCATATGCCACACAGTAGGATTTGATTCTCCCTCATATGGAAAAGTATATACCTATCTGAAAGAGAACACTCTACCACCCAATCTATCTAATAATCAAAAGAGAACCTTCATCCACCAAGCCTCCCGTTATACCATAATCGCTAACACCTTGTATCGACGAGGACTAGATGGTACTCTCCTTAGGTGTCTCCACAATGAGGAATATCAAACCACCCTAGGCAAAGTTCACGAAGGTATATGCAAAACCCACTCTAGTGGTCCTACTTTTGCTAAGAAACTAATATGTATGGGATACTACTGGCCAACTATGGAAAGGGACTCCTATCATTTTGTGAAAAGGTGCAAGAAATGCCAAATTCATGGAAACTTAATACATGCACTGGCACAAGAGCTGCAGTCGTTAATAACTCCTTGGCCTTTCTGTCAATGGGGACTTGACTTAGTGGGCAAGATACACCCTCCATCATCCAGCAACCATATATTCATAATCATTACCACTGAGTATTTTATGAAGTGGATTGAAGCCATACCCCTAGCCAATGTCACAAGCAAACAAATCACCTCATTCATCCTGAATTACATCATTTGTCGCTATGGCATCCCTGTATCCATTATCACTGATAATGGAAGACCATTTAAAACTAGGATGTCAAAGAACTATGTGACAAATTCCACATCCAGTACCACTTTTCCACCCCATATTACCCCCAAGGAAATAGCCAGGTGGAGGCATCTAATAAAACCATCTTGAAAATCCTAAAGAAGACTGTCAATGATGCCAGCTGTGATTGGCATATCTAACTAAATCCCGCTCTGTGGGCCTACCGCACAAGTATTCATACACCCACAGGTGCAACTCCATATTCCTTAGTCTATGGCCCTGAAGCCATCTTGCCCATTGAATTTGAGCTACCCTCCTTGAGAGTATCGTTAAAAGGCCTCATATCAGATGAAGAATACAGGGTTTCCAGACTACAAGAATTAGTGCTGCTACAGGAAAGAAGACAACATGCTTTCAACCATATGAAAGCCTATCAATAAAGGATGTCACGAAGTTACAACCATAGGGTCAAACCCCAGGTCTTTCAAGTTGGTGACCTAGTTCTTAAAGAGAATCCCCAAAATCAGCAAGACAAGGAGAAGAAAGGCAAGTTTGAACCCAACTGGCTTGGTCCCTATATAATCGTTGTTTCCTATGGATCAGGACCATATCAATTAGCCACATCAAAAGGCGAACTGTTCGATGATCCCATCAACAACATGCATCTTCACAAGTTCTACACCTAAACTCCAATGCAAGGGATTCAAAAAAAAACTTGTGAAAACTTGGAAACATGCGCTATTTGTGATCATACAAATAAAAGCAAGTGGTGAAAACCTGGAGACAGGCACTATTTGTGATAAACCACTTCCTCCATCTTCTAGGGTTTCAGTCCTTTCATCCATCCTTTCTTCCACATCTATTAAATCACATCAAGATACCTATCATGGCTTGTTGTTCGCTCGCCCTTATCACCTTGTCCCATTAGGCTGTCAATCCAATCCTTCATCCATCTTGTCATCCGTTGTGACCCTATCATTAGTATCATTTGTCAAACTACATCGCCTCTAAGCTATCATGTAAGCAAGGCCATCTTTGATGAGCCCTCGAGGCTTCCCATCCATTCCATCCCTTATCACCCATCCTTTTATCCATCCATTTCCACCTAATTCCCACCATCTAGGTCTTAGGTCCACATGGTCCACACCTCGATCTACGTTGCCTCTGTGTCATCACGTAGGCAAGGCCATCATCGATGAGCCCCCGAGGCACTAGGTTAGTCACTTAGGGCTCATTGCATCAAGTCTGTCATCCGTTAATCCACATATTTCATCCATAGTAAATTGATCCATTATTTGACTAGGGGCAAAATCCTTGACCTAGTTGAGAATTGGATTCTTGAATGCCACAAATCTCAGAGGATAAAAAATTGGATTGTGATATTATCTCCAGACAACATGCAGCATTACAAATGCACCTGTTCAAGCAAAACGCTCGACACAAGAATTTGACATATATCAGACAACAATGTGCTTAAGCTATCATGATGATTGTATCTATTTTCATTGAAAGAAAACATATCTATGGCAAGAAGATTTGATGCTTGTTATACGTTTGAGTCTCAGAGTCTTGATTTTTGTTATCATGTTTCCTATGCTACTCGAGGATGTCTAAAAACTAGAGCATCTATGATGGGGGCATGATTATTTTCCTTTGTTTGTTGTTTGTGGATCAAATCTTTAGTAATGTGATGACTTTATCCAACGACATGATCAGCAAAAGATCATCGAGGACGTTATGGGTCTAAGCATGAAAAAGTGCAAATCCTTGTTTCTTGATACATGCAAGAAATACTCAGGTCATCTAGGTTCAATTTTGACTAGATGCTTGTATTAACTTGCTAAATCAAAATCCATGTAAGAGATACTCAAGTCATCATGGTTTAATTACACCTAGATGCTTGTATTTTCTTACAACATTTTAAAAGCTCAATGATGAAAAAGTAGTTCACATACTTGCATACAAGATGACAAAGCCTCATTCATACATTTTAGGTTTGCATCCCATGTCATTTATAAGCATGCCAAACATAATGTTTATCCAAGTGTCATAAGATCCAAATCCAATCTGTCAGTTATCCATATTATCCATCTGTCGAAGTCATTCTTCTAATTTGTTCATCTTATCCAAATATTTTGCCTAATTCTTCTAAGCGTTGTTTCATTTATGATTGAGTACACTTGGCATAACAAAAATACATCATTATAATGTTGCATATTCATCATTAGTTCATATCATTTTAGTTCAGTAGGTTCATTAAGCATTTAACTCATGATATTTTTAGCAACAGTTTCATATAGTGATATCATTTTGCATATTATAAGCATTGTCCATCATCGGTTCTGGTGCAGGGGCACCTAACACAAGTCATTTAAGTGTTTCATTTTAATTCATGTTTTGGGTTGTAATAAGGTCTATTCGACCAAAGCATGTAATTTCTGTTTGTAAGTCCCAAGTACATAGGTTGCAATTGTCAAATTAAGAATAATAAGACGGTGGGTTTTCTCCCAGCTGCTTGGAGATAGTTAGTTTTGCTCCCAGCCGCTTGGAATCACTCTCCTAGCCGCTGGGAATAGGGTTGTAGTTCTTCTAGGTGAATCTATAAAACCCAGAGAAAGGAACAAGATCAGGCATGATGATTAGTATTGTAGTCGGATCGATTGAATGTAATCAAGCATTGTTAAGGAGAATCAAACTATTTTATGTGTCGTCAAATTGCTTTCTGTTCTCTATAAATATGAGTTGCATAGTTGTAGTTTTCTTTCCTTTTTGTTTTCCCCATTGTTGCAATATGTTGATTTGAAGCATTCCACTGATAAGATTTCTGTCAAAATCAGTGAAATGGTTTCGTTGTATATATATTTGTTTTCATTTCCTGTTTGTTTCATTGTTTCGGCGGTGCAGATGTTCCAGTTCACGGGTTACGCATAGTAGTTCGCCTAGAATTTTTCATGTGCTAAGGTTCAGTGAAGGAAGACTATGCTACGGTGTATAGGAGTAGTGGCGAAAGAAACCCTAGTGTTCGTGGATGATTGAAATATGGCCGACGAATGTGTCTGGATGTGATATCGGCATGCTCAATGAAATAGTGACTCCGTGGTAAGCAACTGATAATCCAAGTTCTGCCAATGAGTGTGGTTCGAATGTATTTGGTGAATGTACATCACAAAGGCGCTCAGGAGAATGTATGCTGCGGATACACATTGAGATTGTATGTGGCAGGACATACAAGCTATGACCCAAATAAATGGTGAATTGGTGCGTGAGTCCACCGTCAACAATCAGTTCAATGATGTACATGAGTTGATTTGATCTATTTTGTCCGCTTCCGTTGTGTGGTTTGCATCATTTTGGTATCAGAGCTAGTAAAGGGTCTGCAAAAGTGTTGGCATTATCTGTGAACGTTTATGTTAGATAGAGAAAGTGAAGGAGGGGCTAGCGAGATGCCTCCAAAGGGGATGACCATTGAAGTGGTCAAGAAATTCAAGGAGATGGAGGATATGATCAAGACTGGAGTCAAGGAAGCACTCCAGGCTGAGTTGAAGACCTTATGAAAAGGCAAAAAATTAGATGTGGAGTCTGATGAAGAAGAAGAAGGTGGGGAAGAGGAAACAACCCCAGCATAGGCAAATATATCTGCAAATCAGAAACAATTTCTGGAGGCCATAAAATCACTTGGTAAGGAATCATCTGAATCAAGAATGGAGATTTTGATGTTCAATGGAAAGATGGACGCAGAAGAAGTCATCGAATGGGTCGAGGCTTTGAACAATTACTTCGAGTACAACTGTACCAGAGAATAGAAGAGTCAAGTTTGCAAAAATGAAATTGAAAGGTGCTGGACTCACGTGGTGGAACTACACCCAGGGAGAAAGGGTGAAGAGTGGCAAGAGCATGATCTCATCCTAGAATCGGATGGTAGAGAGGATCAAGGCTCGGTTCCTACTAGCGGATTATGAAGTGTAGATATATAGGAAAATGCAGAACCTCAGGCAGAAGGATATGGATGTATCCACCTATACAGAGGAATTTCATAAATTGTCCCTAAGGTGTGGACATGCTGAGGATGAGAAAGGAAGGGTTTCCAGGTATAGTAATGGCCTGAAGTATAGTATACAAGATGAGATTACCATCTTGACACCAGACACCGTGGACAAGTGTTTCCAGGTGGCATTGAGAGTAGAAGAGAAGCAGAAAAGAAAAGGAGAACAATAGAACAGAGGCAGAGGTGGAAAGAATTTTAGGGGCAAAAATAGCTTTGGTGGTAGAAATCAGTTCTAGAAAAATCAAGGGGAGTCTAGTTAGCAAGAACGTAGTGAAGAATATGGTTCCAGAGAGGGTTTCAGAGGAAGGAGACCCAATGGGAGAGGCAGATTTGGTGGACCAGGCAGAGGTCCTAATGTCTTCACGAGAATATGTTATAATTGTAACCAAATTGGGCACATAGTAGGTAGGTGTCCAGAGAAACCCTCAAGCTCTCATGGAGGAGAGAGAAGGAACCAATTGATCCAAGAGGAAGATTGCCAAAGTGTCAATTCTCCAATTGGAAGTGCAGCTCCGGTCCATGAAGGAGAAATCTTGATGATGAGAAGAACTATGTTGAAGGTGCCTCAAACTCAAGAACCCTCTCAAAGGAAGACTTTGTTTAGGACAACATGCAAGGCCTATGGTAAGATTTGCAAGGTAATTGTTGATTCAGGCTCAACTAAAAATTTGGTTTCAATTGAAATGGTAGACAAATTGAAATTGAAAAGGCTTCCTCATGTTAGTCCTTACAAAGTATCATGGTTGAATAAGGGACAACAATTTTTGGTAGATGAACAATCCTGGGTTGAATTTGAGATAGGAGAATATAAGGACAAAATTTTGTGTGATGTGATTCCTATGGATGCTTGTCATTTGTTGTTAGGACGTCCATGGCAATATGATGTTCAATCACAACATGATGGTAAGACTAATTCTTTCATCATAACTAAGAATGGTAAAAAGTATAGAATGGATCCATTACCTGATGAGTATGTAGAAAAGAATGTTGGTTCAAGTGTCATGATTATAAGTGGGAAAGAGTTTCTCCATACTTTGAAAGAAGAGAGAACCCAGGGGTATGCTCTGATTTTGAAACCTAAAGACAGTTCTGATTCATCTAAAAACAACAAGGAAAAGGTCCCCAAGGAAGTGCAGGAATTGTTAGACAGGTATAAGGGTATCATGGTGGAGGATATGCCCAATGTACTACCCCCTGTGAGAGACATAAGTCATCAAATTAACTTCATCCCAGGATCCACATTGCCAAATAAACTAGCTTATAAAATGACACCTAATCAGAATGAGGAGATTGCTAAACAAGTACAAGAACTGTTGGATAAGGGTTTGGTGAGGAAAAGTCTTAGTCCATGTGTTGTACCCACAGTTTTAGCTCCCCAGAAGGATGGTAAATGGAGGTTATGTACTGATTCAAGAGCCATAAATAAGATCACCATCAAATATAGGTTTCCTATGCCCAAAATAGAGGACCTCATGGATTGTTTGGGAGGAGCTCGGTATTTTTCCAAAATCGATCTCAAGAGTGGATACCATCAGATCAGGATTAGAGAAGGGGATGAATGGAAGATAGCCTTTAAGACTAATGAAGGTCTTTATGAGTGGCTGGTGATGCCAGTTGGACTTTCCAATGCTCCAAGCACTTTCATGCATCTAATGAATGAGGTATTAAAGGATTTTATTGGCAAATTTGTTGTTGTCTATCTTGACGATATTTTGGTTTTCAGCAAGACAAAAGAAGAACATTTGCAGCATTTGGAATAGGTGTTGAAGAAGCTGCATGAGGAGAAACTGATGATCAATATGGAGAAGAGTATCTTCATGAAGGAAGAACTCACATACCTTGGATTTGTGATATCCCAATGTAGTTTGAAAATGGATCCAGAGAAGGTAAATGCTATTCTGTCTTGGCCAGCACCTAAAATAGTAAGTGATGTAAGGAGTTTTCATGGGTTGGCAACTTTTTATAGGAAATTCATAAGAGGATTCAGTCACGTTTGTGCACCCATTCTGGATACCATAAAAGGAGGACAGAAATGTAAGTTTGTTTGGAATAGAACAGCTAATGAGTCTTTTGAGATTCTCAAACAGAAAATAGCAGAGAAACCCATTTTGGTTTTGCCAGATTTTAACAAGTTGTTTACTATGGAATGTGATGCTAGTAACCTTGCCATTGGTGCTGTCTTGAGTCAGGAAGGCAGACTTGTTGCTTTCTTTAGTGAAAAGATGAATGATACCAAACGAAAGTATTCCACATATGATCTAGAATTATATGTAATGGTTCAAGCATTGAAAAAATAGAGACATTATCTCTTGCCCAAGGAATTCATTGCTTATACTAACAACCATGCTTTGAGTTCTCTAAATTCACAGGAGAAGCTAAATCACAGGCATATGAAGTGGGTCGAACAACTCCAGGTGTATACTTTTTCCATTAAACATAAAAGGGGACAAACCAACCAGGTGGCAGATGCTTTGAGCAGAAGGGTGTGCACTATATAGGAAATCTAATTAAAAAGTGTGGGAGTGGATTCTCTCAAGAATATGTACCCGGATGATGAAGACTTCAAGGAGATATATGCGGTTTGTTCACAATTTTTAGATTCCTATCATTCTAATTTTTTTGAATTTTTGCTACAGCAGGGGTTATTGTTTAAAGGCAACCAATTGTGTGTGCCTAGATGTTCCATGAGGGAGAATATTATAAAAGAGAAACATTGCAGTAGTCTTGGAGGTCATTTTGGACTGGACAAGACATTGGAACGAGTGAGAAGGTTTTACTTTTGGCCTAAGATGCAAATAGATGTCAAAAAATTTGTAGATAGTTGTCACATTTGCCAGAGAGCAAAAGGAACTTCATCAAATGCAGGTCTCTATCAGCCACTTCCAATTCTTAAAAGGCCATGGGAGTGCATCAGTATGGATTTTGTTTTGGGTCTTCCCCGAACTCAAAAGGGATTTGACAGTGTGTTTGTGGTTGTTGACCGGTTTAGTAAAATGGCTCATTTTGTGCCATGTAAATGTACTAATGATGCTTCACACATTGTTGGTCTGTTCTTTAAAGAAATAGTTCGAATTCATGGTTTGCCATTAAATATTGTCACTGACAGAGATCCCAAGTTTGTGGGACATTTTTGGCACACATTGTGGAAGAAACTAGGCACTCAATTATCTTTCACATCAACTTATCACCCTCAGACAGATGGATAAACTGAGGTGGTGAATAGATCACTGGGTAATCTTTTGAGGTGTTTGACTAAACAACATAGAGAAGCATGGGATATGATCATCCCATAAGAAGAGTTTGTATATAACGATTATGTCAATCGGAGCACTGGAAAGAGTCCTTTTGAAGTCGTATATGGGATTCATCCCGGGGAAATTTTGGAGTTGAGAGATCTCTAGAACATGGAGAAAAAGAGTGCACAAGGAGAAGATTTTGCAGTAAGTATGAAAGATATCCATGATGCTATCAGAGAAACTATACAGAAGAACATAGAGAAATATAAAGAGAGAGCTGATCAGAAAAAAAGGGATGTCCAATACAAAGTTGGGGATTTAGTTATGGCATATCTGAAGAAGGAAAGACTTCCGAAGGGGTAGCCAACAAAACTTCTCATGAAGAAGATAGGTCCATGCAAGATTGTACACAAATTTGGGCCTAATGCTTACGAGATTGAACTTCCTCTTGGATTAGCCATTTCACCCATCTTTAATGTGGCAGATTTGTTTCCATTCAGCGGAGCCGAAGATACAGAATGGATTTTTGATCTTCCATCGAGTCAGGCAGTTCAGTTGGAATGTTTTTTGGACACCAAAGTTCAGAAGCAGACTAGACATAAAACCTACAAACAGTATCTAGTCAAATGGCATGGTTCACCTAATGAGGATGCAACCTGGATGAGCGAGGAAGACATTATCAAGCATGGGGTTAATATTTTAGACTTGGTTCCTCAAGGGACTTGAGTTCTTTTACACCCTGGAAGTATGGTGCAAGGGCACCTAACACAAGTCATTTAAGTGTTTTGTTTTAAGTCATGTTTTGGGTTGTAATAATGTCTATTCAACCAAAGCATGTAATTTCTATTTGTAAGTCTCAAGTACTTAGGTTGCAATTGTCAAATTAAAAATAATAAGATGGTGCATTTTCTCCCAGCCGCTTGGAGATAGTTAGTTTTGCTCCCAGCTACTTGAAATCACTCTCCCAGCTGCTGGGAATAGGGTTGTAGTTCTTCTGGGTGAATCTATAAAACCTAGAGAAAGGAACAAGATCAGGCATGATGATCAGTATTGTAGTCAAATCGATTGAATGTAATCAAGCATTGTTAAGGAGAATCAAACTATTTTCTGTGTTGTCAAATTGCTTTCTGTTCTCTGTAAATACGAGTTGCATAGTTGTAGTTTTCCTTCCTTTCTATTTTCCCCATTGTTGCAATATGTCGATTTGAAGCATTCCACTGATAAGATTTCTATCAAAATCAGTGGAATGGCTTCTTTGTATATATATTTGTTTTCGTTTTCCGTTTGTTTCATTGTTTCGGTGGTACAGATGTTCCAGTTCGCGAGTTACACACAGTAGTTCACCTAGCATTTTTCATGTGCTAGGGTTCGGTGAAGGAAGACTGTGCAATGGTGTATAGGAGTAGTGGCGAAGGAAACCCTAGTGTTTGTGGATGATTGAAATATGGCCGACAAATGTGTCTAGATGTGATATCGGCATGATTGGTGAAACAGCGACTCCGTGGTAAGCAACTGATAATCCAAGTTCTGCCAACGAGTGTGGTTCGAATGTATTTGGTGAATGTACATCACAAAGGTGCGCAGGAGAATGTATGTTGTGGATACACATTGAGATTGTATGTGGTGGGACATACAAGCTGCGACCAAAACAAATGGTGAATTGGTGCGTGAGTCCACTGTCAACAATCAGTTCAGTGATGTACACGAGCTGATTTGATCTATTTTGTCTACTTCTGTTGTGCACTCTGCATCAAGTTCGTTATCATCTAAAGTGCATTAGTTGTATTACACATTTATATCATGATAGTGATGTCATTTATCCACATAGGTCTCATGCATAACATTTATTATCAAGAAAATCCAAAAACATAGATGTCATTTATCATAGCATTAGCATATTAGATCATCATACAAGAAAAGTAGAAACACCATGTAGTACATATAAGAAATCATCCACATATGCATTAGGACATCATAAACCATAATCATATAATATCATTATGCATTATGCATACATAGTCATTATCATGTAACATCATCATATCATAAGTGGCATAGGCACCATAACATCAACATGATAGAAGCATCACAATATAGCATAATCATACCATCAATCATATAGATAACATCCATCACATATAAATAACATCCATCCATAAGAACACATGCATGTGGGCCATCAAACTCATCTAGATCATCATCATAAAACAATAATAACAATGTCCAAGTATACAATGATATCATAAAAGTGTCTATCTCGAGCTGTCAAAAATGGTGTATACAAAAGTGATAAATACATGATACATTTCTCCAAAACTACCTATGTAGTACTCCCACCGGAAGGTGCCGAATGCTAAGGATAAGGCTATGAATGCAAACTTGTAGGACCTGTAGGATGAACAAGTGGTGGTCCCATCACTCTCTCGCTCTTTGTCTGCATGCATCTGGATCTGCTACAAGAACCTAGGTGAAAGCTACTCAGCCTCTGCTCCGGGGGCACTACCTACTCATATAGAGATCTCCAATAAAAGATTTCCTGCCCTACTCAAACCATATCTGACACTATCTGCCCATGTGGACCCTGAGCTATGGTCTGTTGTACCTATTGTAGTAGAGTCTCTGCTCTCGTGTATCTCTGTATCATTGTGTCTCACTCAAGAATGGTAGTTCAGACATCCCCCTATAACTATGTAATCTGCTGCCACATCTGCCCAACCTCTCCCTATAGCTGAGCTACCTAGGCTCGTAAGGCTGCCATAGCCCCATCATCTAGTCCAGCTTGGCCCTATCCAACCTGGCCTTGTACCTGCACATGAGCCTATGGTTGTACCTAAGGCTGCACCTGTATCTAGGGTGCCCTCTCTGCCCTTTGTCTAATCCTCCTTTGTCCACCATCATCCCCATCTTCATCGCCATCATCACCCCTCCCACCTCTATCCCCATCATCCCCATCACCTCGGCCTCGGCAACCTCGGCCACCCCTCCCACCTCATCGTCATCTTCTCCTCTAGCGAGGAGTATACTCATCCTCCTCTGCATCCTCCAGTATCAACACCCGCTCTCCAGGTCTAGAATATCTCAAAACTAGATGGGCGGTGAAGTGTACCGCAAAGTCTGTTGTCATGCCCGCATCCACAATGTGCCGCCGTAGATCCCATGTCTGATATGGAATCTTTAAAATGTCTATCCTAGAAGTCTCATACGAAGCCACTGGACCCCACAATGGATGCTCCTTGTGCGTCTGAGCACATATAGTAGTACCCTAGGGCATCCCCTGAATCTTGCCAAACTGTTAGAGCACATAGGTAACAATGTGGCACTCTAAGATATAGAGAGTCCTCCCTATCAACTATCAAGTCTGAAAGTAGTATGGTAACTTTGCTATGTCCTTATCCCACACCTCGCAGTCTAAGTATGGTTGCCACTCGACCTCATCCACATTATCCAGTGCGTGTCTCTAGTACTCCAGCTTTCCCAGCTTGGGATGGGAAAGAGTCTCCTGAAACTTGTATGAGTAAGGTCTGTCATGTCCCCTCACTCCCATACCAATCAGTTGTGTGACCGCTATATGTAACTAGGCCCAAATCTGTAATAATGATACACCCGCCGATAAACTGGCCGCTCCATCATAGACAAACTGGTGCAGATCATGGTACAGGTGTGCAAGTATGTAGGGACCCTAGGCGAAGCGTGTCTCCTTTGAGATCATCCACTCTAGTGTCTAACCCCATCCAACCTGGAACCCCCCGAGATCTCTTGTCAAGACAAACAACACCTCCAATCAAACTTTCTAGTATGGCTGGCAAGGGTTCATAGTACTCCACCATATCAGCCCAGCTGATCTCTGTACCCTCCAAGTCTGTGTCATCAAAAACCCGTCGACACTCTACCAACCCAGCTTCGGTCGAAGGCTCGTACTCTACCAACTCCCCCTAAATTAGAATGCACAGTATAAGATGTACATCCTCCAAGGTCACTGTCATCTCCTCAGTAGGCAAATGAAATGTGCCTGCCTCACTGTGAAACCTCTTAACCATTGCATTCAGTAATCCTAGATTCACTCGGATCTCGGGCATAAAGTAGATGAACCACAACCCAATTGATCCTAGGACCAAGTGATCAGTCTCGGTCAAATAGGGTCTAAGCAGCTATGTCATAGGGAATCTCTCCCATGACATCAATACATGATCTAGAATCACTTGCAATCAATAACAAAGCGCGTTAAAAACAAAACAACTAAGCTGCATATCTATCCAATCAATCAATCCAGTTACTTAGCTATCCTATCAGGAAACCTAACCTATCATCTCTTCTGAGATTCTATCAATCTCAAAGATGACCTATCAGTTGGCCGACATTGATCACGATGCTGACTTTGTCAAACTAGCTAAGTAATGGACCGACTTTATCAGATGCATAGCTCTGTTTACTAGATGCGCAACTTTGTGTCAAAAGTGCAGAACCCTTACTCATTTGCACACATTCACTCATATGCATAGAAATAGAATTTATTTTTGCATTTTTAGACCATATGAGTGTTTTCTTATCAAATGCACCTAATCCCTAATTGTTTGCGCATTTTTTGGCTGGATGCGTGGCTAAAACCTAGATGCGCAGGACTGCTAGTTGTTTGCATGCATTAACCTAGATGCATTGAAACCCTATCTGATTGTGCAAATCTGCTTGTCAATTACAAAATTTTTGCATATGCACCGATTTCGGTCTTAGATGCGCAGAATCGGAGCAGATGCGCAAATTCCTGGCTTGTTTGCAGCAAAACACTAAACTTGCACTTTCAAAAATGCAAAGTTTGACCCTAATTTTTGTTACAAGTATGGGTCTAACTGGTGTTGTCATTGATGTCAACATACTCATGTTGCATTAATGAGAAGGATTGGATGAGCTGTGTGCTGAGGATATTGAGAAAATTAGTCTCAATCAGGAACAGTGAAGAACAGTGATGACAACAAGGTAAAAGTCCAAGATAGGTTGAGGATCAGAGGATGTGGTTTAAAGGGTTTGTAGATATAAGTCTTGAGATGCTCCAGTCAAGTTTTCAGAGGTCCGCATGAAGATCTGAAGAAGTTTGGTGTTCAGAGGTAATAGAGTGACACAGATAGGTTTGGTGAGATCCAGAAATGCATTATCCCATTCTACAGATTTGAGGGAGTGTTGAGGAAGTCCTTGTGAAGTGTCAAATAGATTGGTTCGTGGTTTGAAGGTCTAAAAGCTCCTATTCCTTTGTGACAATAATGACAGACTGTGTTCTTGAAGTTTCGGATGAAGGAGAGAAGAATTCCAGAAAGCAGATGAAGTGTGGATGTTCTTGGTGATTTAGGAAAGGTTGTGGTGATCTTTGGATCGTGTCTAGTTCATGTTGGTGGTTCGCATTAAAGTTAGAGTTCACATTTGAAGAATAACCACCGAATGTTGGTGTTCTTCCTGAGACTGGCCGACTGGATGTATTACACGTCTTGCGGATGTTCTTGTAGGTGTTTGCCGACTTAGATGATTGTTCCTAAGTCGTTGCCTTGTATAAATAAGGGATTGTGAAGTCATTCCAAAGTGTGTCTTGTGGAGATGAGAGTGTGGTAGCGAAGAAGAGAGCAAAAGGCAGAGCAGAAGTTTTTGGGCCTAAATGGAACTGATCCAAGCATGGTAAAGATGCTATTCTCTAGTTCAATTTTGTAATACTTGTTACTTTGTACACAGTGTGCCTCTTGTAGGCAGTGAGCCTCTTGTGAGCAGTGTGCTCGGGCAGTGAGCCCTAATTGGCATGTGCCATTTGTTCTTTCTATTCTTCTAATAGAGAATACAATCTTGGGTTAATCACCCCGTGGTTTTTCCCTTAACCAGGTTTTCTACGTCAAAATCTCGGTGTCTTATGTGTTGATGAGTTTCTGCTTGCTGTTTAATTGCATTATGTTTCATGATTGATATACTGCTAATTACTAAGAAGATTTAAGTGAGAAATGGGAGAAAGTTTTGGACAACTGATTCACCCCCCCTCTCAGTTGTGTGCCCTAAGTCTAACAATTGGTATAAGAGCCAAGTTCCTCTAAAAGGAGCTTAACTGCTTAAGGAGATCCAGGATGTCGTCTTACAAGAAGGACAACCCGAAGTTTGATGGAACAAATTTTAATCTATGCAAAGGTCGCATGAAGTGTCACTTGCAATGCATGGGTATGGCATACTGGACCATGGTTACAACACAGTATGTACCTCCACAGGGTGGTCCAAAAGCTACAAATGAAATCACAGATACTGAAAACAATCTGCGGACTATAGAAGCTCTTTTAAGCGCATTATCTGATTTAGAGCTCTCAAATGTTATTGACCTACCAACTGCATTTGAGATTTGGAAAAAATTGGAACTTTTGCATGAAGGAGACCAGTATGTCAAATGTGCAAGGTTACAAAGTCTAAAAGGGAAATTTGAAAACTTGAAGATGAGAGATGATGAAAATATTACTACTTTTATGCCAAAAGTAAATGAGTTTGTTTGTGGAATTAGAAATGCTGGTGGAGTCTTGGATGAAAATGAGATTGTTGGCAAAATTTTCAGATCCCTTCCTGCTTCTTACAAAATCAAGGTTGCTGCCATTGATGAATTCAGAGCCCATACAACTGTCACAAGAGATCAATTGGCTGGCAAATTGGCTGCATTTGAAATGACCGAGTTTGGAGATGATCCCCCCAAGACTGAATTTGCATTCAAAGCCAGTGCCTCTGTAAAAAGTAAACAAAGGTTTGATCCGGGAGAGAACTCATCAAGGAAACTGTCATAGTATGAAAAAGCAAGAAAAGACCTAGAAGAAGAAGAAGTAGAAACTACTCAACTTGAAGCCCTCATTGCAAAGAGACTGCCAAGAGGATCCGGTAAGTACGAAGGAAAATTGTCTTTTAAGTGTTTTAACTGCAATAAGATTGGTCATTTTGCCTCAAAATGTCCGGAAAGATTTTCAAGGCAAAATCCTAATAGATCAAGGTTCCAAAAGAATTGTTACTATGTTCATGAAGAAGATGATAATGAAGGAGTAACAGATGATGAATCAGAGACAGGAAACAAATCCGGAAGTGAATGGGTGTTTATTGCCATCAAGGAAGAAGAACCAATATCCTCTGTATCTATCAATCATAAAGTTATAGAAAGAGCTCTGGCTGCCCAAGTTGAAGAAAATGATGATTGGGTCATTGACAGTGGTTGCTCTCACCATATGACAGGTGACAAAAATAAGTTCATAGATTTGGAAAGGTATGAAGGAGGAGTGGTGAAGTTTGGTGATAATTCTGCTAGTAGAATCAGAGGAAGAGGAACTATTTCTTTTAATGGAAGGAACAAAACCGGTAATGTTCTATATGTTAAAGGCTTGAAGCACAATCTTCTCAGTGTTGGATAGTTGGTGGACAAAGGCTATGATCTCCAATTCAAGAATGGAAAATGCAAGATCTTTGAAAGCTCAGGAACAGAGATTGCATCCGGTACCCAAACCAAAGGTAATATCTTCCACTTGGTTGGCACTGGTAAAAGTTGCTTATTTGTTCAAGTTGATCAGAGTTGGTTATGGCATAGGAGAATGTGTCGTGTAAATTTTAATAATATCATCAAGATAAGCAATACTCAGGTTGTAAGAGATCTTCCAAAATTGGTGAAACCTACTAATAGCTTGTGCAAAGAATGTTAGTTGGGTAAGCTGAGCAGAATCACATTCAAGAGTAAGGATCAATCTTCTACCGGATTATTGGACTTAGTTCATACTGATCTATGTGGTCCGACAAGAATCAAAAGTGTAAAAAGTGATAGATATTTCATGCTATTAATAGATGACCATTCCTGGATGATGTAGGTTACCTTTCTAAAAGAGAAATCAGAAGCTTTTCAGAAGTTCAAAATTTTCAAGGCTATGGTAGAAAATGAAATCAGATTAAAATTGAAATGTCTGAGATCTGATAGAGGTGGTGAATTCACATCCGATGAGTTCATAGATTTTTGTGAGAAGCATGGTATAAAGAGACGGTTGTTTGTTCCTAGGACTCCACAGCACAATGGAGTAGTGGAGAGAAAGAACCGGACCATCCAGGAAGCATCTAGGACAATGATGATGGAAGCAAACATTCCTCAGATGTTTTGGAGAGAAGCTGTCAGCACTGCAGTCTATACTCTCAATCGAGTTCAAATCAGAAGCAATATCGGTAAGACTCCTTATGAACTTTGGTTTGGCATCACTCCTACTGTGAGGTATTTCAGAGTGTTTGGTAGCAAATGTTACATTAAAAGAGATGAAGATCTAGGCAAGTTTGATGCTAGAAGTGATGAAGGAATTTTCTTGGGTTACTCCACTCAAAGCAAAGCATACCGGTGTTACAATAAGAGACTGAGAAAGATAATAGAAAGTACAAATGTGAAGGTTGATGAAGGAATTGAGAAACCTTCAAGGTTTTATGAATATGATGAAGATGATCAGAATGGTGTTCTGATTCAAGGAGCCCAAACTCCTTCCAGTACTTAGAATCAAACAGATCCGGTAATTCAGGGAGAAGAGATGAGTCATAATGAGCCTGATCAAGAATTAGAAGTGCAGGAAACTCCCAAAGTTCCCAGGTATGTAAGACTGAACCACTCTAAAGATTAGATCATAGGCGATAAAAGCAAAGGAGTTATAACAAGGAGAATTGCTCAAGATTCAAAAGAGTATTGTTTGATTTCAAAGATTGAACCTAAGATAGTGAATGAAGCTTGCAATGATGAAAACTAGACTAAAACAATGGAGGAAGAGTTGGTGCAAATAGAGAACAATCACACTTGGGATCTTGTTCCCAGACCTAAAAACAAGAATGTGATTGGAAGCAAATGGGTCTTCCGGAACAAACTAAATGAAGTTGGTGAAGTAATTAGAAATAAAGCCAGATTGGTTTGCAAAGGCTACTCTCAAATAGAAGGAATTGGTTTTGAAGAAACTTTTACTCCGATGGCAAGAATTGAAGCAGTCAGATTATTTCTTGCCTTTGCTGCCTTCAAGGATTTCAAGGTATATCAGATGGATGTCAAGTCTGCCTTTCTAAATGATGACTTGGAAAAAGAAGTGTATATAGAGAAACTGGATGGATTTCAATTGTCTGATCATGGTGATATGGTCTGCAAGTTGAAGAAGGCACTGTATGGATTGAAGCAAGCCCCAAGAGCTTGGTATGAAAGATTGGATAAGCATCTTTTGAAGATTGGTTTCAACAAAGGTACTACTGATAGTAACTTATATTTCAAAATTGACCATGAAAACATCTTGATTGTTGAATTATTTGTTGATAATATCATCTTTGGAGGAAGAGATAGTATGTGTAAAACTTTTGCAAATCAAATGAAAAGTGAGTTTGAGATGTCTATGCTTGGTGAAATGAATTTCTTCTTGAGTCTGCAAATTACTCAAACAAAGAAAGGAATCTTCATTTCTCAGACCAAATATGTGAAAGAATTGTTGAGGAAATTTGGGATGGAAGATTCAAAGCCAATGAATACTCCCATGGCAACCGGATGTAAGTTGAGAAAAGATGATGACTCTCCTAAGACAGACCAGACAAAGTATATATCAATGATTGGAGGATTGTTGTATCTCACTCAAACTAGACCAGATATAATGTAGGTTGATGGTCTTGTTGCTAGATTCTAGGTTGATCCCAAAGAATCTCATGTCATGGCAATCAAGAGGATTTTTAGATATCTAAAAGGGACAGTTGAGTATGGTTTGTGGTATCCTAGAGATCATGATTTCTCTCTTCATGCATATACAGATGCAGATTGGGCAAGAGATGTGGATGACCGGAAGAGTACCAGTGGTGGAGCATTATTTTTGGGAAAAAGATTGGTTTCTTGGCTAAGCAAGAAACAAGAGGCAATATCTCTATCCACAACTGAAGTAGAATACATTGCAGCAGTAAGTAGTTGCACTCAAGTTTTGTGGATGAAGCAGATACTAAGAGATATCAAAGTAGAGTATGAGGAGCCTATCACAATCTTTTGTGATAATTCACGTGCAATAAATATATCTAAGAATCTGGTGTTGCATTCTAAGACTAAGCATATATCTATCAAGTTTCACTTTTTGAGAGAGCAAGTGAACAAGAACGAAGTCAGATTGGAGTTTGTGCCTTCCAAGGATTAGATTACAGATATCTTTACTAAACCTCTACCTAAGGATTCTTTTGAGTATCTCAGGGAGAAGTTAGGGGTTATTTCCCCTCCGGTGATGAACTAAGGTGCACTGAGGTGCATCAGTCCAGTGGATATCACTGTCATATCTTGTGATCTGGATTGATGGGAGATGCTACTCAGGGGGAGCAGCAGGTATG
Organism: Cunninghamia lanceolata; assembly: GCA_027924645.1. Lineage (NCBI taxonomy): Eukaryota > Viridiplantae > Streptophyta > Pinopsida > Cupressales > Cupressaceae > Cunninghamia > Cunninghamia lanceolata. Next base: position 20,850,896 of record BSBN01000280.1, on the reverse strand, counting down.
ATTCTGAAGTATTGGAGTTGCAAGTATGCGCCCTTTGTTGATAACTGAGAGGGGGGGTGAATCCGTTATCCTAAACTTGCTTCCAATTCAAACACTTAAATCCACTTTGTTATTCAATAGCATAGCATTTAATCATTCATAAAAGTATAAACCATAAACACCAAAGCAGAAACACATCAACACATGAGACACCAAGATTTTGACGTGGAAAACCCAGTTAAGGAAAAAACCATGGGGCGATTAACCCAAGGATTATTCTCTATTAGAAGAATAAGAAAAATAGATGGCACATGCCAATTAGGGCTCACTGCCCGAGCACACTGCTCACAAGAGACACACTGCCTACAAGAGACACACTGTCTACAAAGTAATCAAGTATCACAAACTTGAACTAGAGATTGACATCTTTACCATGCCTGGATCAGTTCCATTTAAGCCCAAAAACTCCTGCTCTGCCTTTCACTCTTTTCTTCGCTATGCCACACTCATCCACACCATTCACACTTTGGAATGACTTCACAATCCTTTATTTATACAAGGCATCGACTTAGGAACACTCATCTAAGTCGGCAAACATTTTTAGATCATCCGGAAGATGTGTAGTACATCCGGTCAGCGTGTCTCAGGAAGAACGCCAACAACCGGTGGTCTTTACATCAAATCCAAATTCTACCTTCAATGTGGACCACCAATAAGAATTGTACATGATCCAAGGATCACCAAAACCTTTCCTGAGTCACCAAGAACATCCGCACTTTATCAGCTTACTGGAATTCTTCTCTTCTTCATCCGAAACTTCAAGAACACAGTCTGTCGCTATTGTCACAATTAAAAAGGTGCTTTTGGACCTCCAAACCATGAACAAATCTAGTTGTCACTTCTCATTGATTTCTTCAACACTCCCTCCAATCCGCAGAATGAGATAATGCAATTCTGGAGCTCACCAGACCAATCTGTGATACTCTGTCACCACTGAACATCTTCCAGAACTGGTTCTACTAGAGCGATCATAACTTCTTCAGATCTTCATGTGGACCTCTGAAATCTTGATTGGAGCATCTCAAGACTCATATCTGAAAACCCTTTAAACCGCATCCTCTGATATTCATCTTATCTTGGACTTTTACCTTAATGTCATCATTGTTCTTCACTGTTCCTGATTGAGACTAATTTCCTCAATACACAGCTCATCCAATCCTTCTCATTAATGCAATATGAGTATGTTGACATCAATGACAACACTGGTTATCCTCATACTTGCAACAATCTCCCCCTTTGTCATTGATGGCAACATATGATGTGAAAAACTATCAAGACAAGAACTTCTCCTTTCTGTCACAGCTCCCCCTATCAGTAGCAACTCTTCACATCTCCTTTCTGTCACAGCTCCCCCTATCAGCAGCAACTCTTCACATGTCTTCTCTTTCTTTACTACTCCCCCTTTGATCATCAACCACTTATTTTTCACATGTCTTCTCTCCCCCTTTGGCATCAATGGCAAAGGGCTCATACTTGCAACTTTAACACATCAGAATCATACCAGCTGCTCCCCCTGAGTAGCAGCTCCCCATCACCAATCTGGATCACAAGATATGACTATGATATCCACCGGACTAATGTACATCAGTGTATCCTAGTTCATCACCGGAGGGGCAACAACCCCTAACTTCTCTCAGAGATACTCAAAAGATTCCTTAGGAAGAGGTTTAGTAAAGATATCTACAATCTGATTCTTTGAGGGCACAAACTCCAATCTAACTTCATCCTTGTTCACTTGATCTCTCAGAAAGTGAAACTTGATAGATATATGCTTAGTCTTAGAATGCAACACCGGATTCTTAGAAATATTTATTGCACTTAAATTATCACAGAAAATTGTGATAGGCTCCTCATACTCTACTTTAATATCTCTTAGCATTTGCTTCATCCATAAAACTTGAGTGCAACTACCTGCTGCTGCAATGTATTCTATTTCAGTTATAGACATAGATATTGCTTCTTATTTCTTGCTTAGCCAAGAAACTAATCTCTTTCCCAAGAAGAACGCTCCACCACTGGTACTCTTCTGGTCATCCACATCTCCTGCCCAATCTGCATCTGTATATGCATGAAGAGAGAAATCATGATCTCTAGGATACCACAAACCATACTCCACTATCCCTTTTAGATATCTAAAAATTCTCTTGATTGCCATGACATGAGATTCTCTGGGATCAGCCTGGAATCTAGCAACAAGACCAATAGCTTGCATAATATCTGGTCTAGTTTGAGTGAGATACAACAATCCACCAATCATTGATCTGTACTTTGTCTGATCTGCCTTAGGAGAGTCATCATCTTTGCTTAACTTGCATCCGGTTGCCAAGGGAGTATTCATTGGCTTTGAATCTTCCATCCCAAATTTCCTCAACAATTCTTTCACATATTTGGTCTGAGAAATAAAGATTCCTTTCTTTGATTGAGAAATTTGTAGACCCAAGAAGAAATTCATTTCACCAAGCATAGACGTCTCAAATTCACTTTTCATTTGATTTGCAAAAGTTTTACACATGCTATCTTTTCCTCCAAAGATGATATCATCAACAAATACTTCAACAATCAGGATGTTTTCATGATCAATTTTAAAATATAAGTTACTGTCAGCAGTACCTTTGTTGAAACCAATCTGCACAAGATGTTTATCCAATCTTTCATACCAAGCTCTTGGGGCTTGCTTCAATCCATACAGTGCTTTCTTCAACTTGCAGACCATATCACCATGATCAGACAATTGAAATCCATCCAGTTGCTCAATGTATACTTCTTCTTCCAAAACACCATTTAGGAAGGCAGACTTGACATCCATCTGATATACCTTGAAGTCTTTGAAGGCAGCAAATGCAAGAAATAATCTGACTACTTCAATTCTTGCCACCGGAGCAAAGGTTTCTTCAAAATTAATTCCTTCTATTTGAGAGTAGCCTTTGTAGACCAATCTAGCTTTGTTTCTGATTACTTCACCAACTTCATTAAGTTTGTTCCGGAAGACCCATTTGGTTCCAATCACATTCTTGTCTCTAGGTCTAGGAACAAGATCCCAAGTGTGATTTTTCTCAATTTGCATCAACTCTTCCTCCTTTGCTTTGGTCCAGTTTTCATCATTGCAGGCTTCATTTATTGTCTTAGGTTCAATCTTTGAAATCAGACAATATTCATCTAAATTTTGAGCACTTGTCCTTCTAGTTTGCACACCTTTTCTTTTGTCACCTATAATCTGATCTTTAGAGTGGTTCAATCTTACATACCTTGGAACTTTGAAAGTTTCTTGCACTTATGTTTCTTGATCAGGCTCATTCAGACCTATTTCTTCTTCCTGATTTACCGGATCAGTCTAAATCTAATTTTCAGAAGAGGATTGAGCTCCTTGAACCAGAGTACCATTCTGATCATCTTCATCATATTCATAAAACCTTGAGGGCTTCTCAATTCCTTCATCAACCTTCACATTTGTACTTTCTATCATCTTTCTCAGTCTCTTATTGTAACACCGGTATGCTTTGCTTTGAGTGGAGTAGCCCAAGAAAATTCCTTTATCACTTCTAGCATCAAACTTTCCTAGGTCTTCATCTCTTTTAATGTAACATTTGCTACCAAATACTCTGAAATATCTCATAATAGGAGTGATGCCAAACCAAAGTTCATAAGGAGTCTTATCGGTATTGCTTTTGATTTGAACTCAGTTGAGAGTATAGACTGCAGTGCCGACAGCTTCTCTCCAAAACATCTAGGGAGCATTTGCTTCCATCATCATTGTCTTGGATGCTTCCTGGATGGTCCGGTTCTTTCTCTCTACTACTTCGTTCTGCTGTGGAGTCCTAGGAGCAAACAACTGTCTCTTTATGTCATGCTTCTCACAAAAATCTATGAACTCACTGGATGTGAATTCACCACCTCTATCAGACCTTAGACATTTTAGTTTTAATCCGGTTTGATTCTCTACCATAGCCTTGAAGATTTTGAACTTCTCAAAAGCTTCTGATTTCTCTTTCAGAAAGGTAACCCACATCATCCAGGAATGATCATCAATCAGTAACATGAAGTATCTATCACCTTGCATACTCTTGATTCTTGTCAGACCACATAGATCAGTATGAACTAATTCGAATAATCCGATAGAGGACTGATCTTTGCTTTTGAATGAGACTCTGCTCTGTTTACCTAGCTGATATTCTTTACACAAACTATTTGTAGGTTTTACCAATTTTGGAAGTTCTCTTACAGCTTGAGTATTGCTTATCTTGATGATGTTATCAAAATTTACATGACACATCCTTCTATGCCATAGCCAACTCTGATCAATTTGAACAAACAGACAAGTTTTATTAGTACCAACTAGATGAAAGATATTACCTTTTGTTTGAGTACCAGATGCAATCTCAGTTCCAGAGCTTTCAAAGATCCTGCATCTTCCATTCTTGAACCAGAGATCATAACCTTTGTCCACCAACTGTCCAACACTGAGAAGATTGTGCTTCAATCCTTCAACATATAGTACATTACTGGTTTTGTTCTTTCCATCAAAAGAAATAGCTCCCCTGCCTCTGATTCTACCAACAGAATTATCACCAAACTTTACCATTCCTCCTTCATACCTTTCCAAATCTAAGAGCTTGTTCTTGTCACCTATCATATGGTGAGAGCATCCACTGTCAATAACCCAATCATCCTTTTCTTCAACTTGGGCAGCCAAAGCTCTTTCTACAACCTTATGATTGACAGATTCAGAGGACATTGGATCTTCTTCCTTGATGGAAATAAACACCCATTCATTTCCAGATTTGTTTCTTATTTCTGATTCATCATCTGTTACTCCTTCATTATCATCTTATTCATGAACATAATAACAATTCTTTTGGAACCTTTGTCTATTGAATTTGACCTTGTAGATCTTTCTAGACATCTTGAGGCAAAATAACCAATCTTATTGCAGTTGAAGCACTTAAAGGGTAATTTTCCTTCATACTTACCAGATCCTCTTGGCAGTCTTTTTGCAATGAGGGCTTCAAGTTGAGCTATTTCTACTTCTTCCTCTTCCATGTCTCTTCTTGCTTGATCATACCATGACAGCTTCCTTGAAGAGTTTTCTCCTGGATCAAATCTTTGTTTGCCTTTCACAGATGCACTGGCTTTGAATGCAGATTCAGTCTTGGGGGGATCATCTCCAAACTTGGTCATTTCAAATGCAGTCAGTTTGCCAGCCAATTGGTCTCTTGCGACAGTTGTATGGGCTCTGAATTCATCAATGGCAGCAACTTTGATTTTATAGGTAGCAGGAAGGGATCTGAGAATTTTGCCAACAATCTCATTTTCATCCAAAACTCCACCAACATTCCTGATTCCACACACCAGCTCATTTACTCTTGGCATAAAGGTAGTAATATTTTCATCATCTCTCATTTTCAGTATTTCAAATTTCCCTTTGAGACTCTGCAACCTTGCACTCTTAACATACTCATCTCCTTCATGCAGAAGTTCCAATTTGACCTAGATCTCATAGGCAGTTGGTAGGTCAATAACATTTGACAGTTCTGAGTCAATTAAAGCACTTAGAAGAGCCTCTTTGGTCCGTAGATTGTTTTCAGCATCTGTGATTTCATTTTGAGTTGTCAGACCACCCTGTGGAGGTACATAGGCTTTTGTGACCATGGACAAGTACGGCTTTCCCATACACTCCAAGTGACATTTCATGTGACCTTTCCAAAGAGAGAAGGTTGTTCCATCAAACTTCGGACTATCCTTCTTGTATGACGACATCTTGGATCTCCTCAAGCGGTTAAGCTTTTTTAGAGGAACCTAGCTCTGATACCAATTGTTGATAACTGAGAGGGGGGGTGAATCAGTTATCCTAAACTTGCTTCCAATTCAAACACTTAAATCCACTTTGTTATTCAATAGCATAGCAATTAATCATTCATGAAAGTATAAACCATAAACACCAGAGCAGAAACACATCAACACATGAGACACCAAGATTTTGACGTGGAAAAGCCGGTTAAGGAAAAAACCACGGGGTGATTAACCCAAGGATTATTCTCTATTAGAAGAATAAGAAAAATAGATGTCACACGCCAATTAGGGCTCACTACCCAAGCACACTACTCACAAGAGGCACACTGCCTAAAAGAGACACACTGTCTACAAAGTAATCAAGTATCACAAACTTGAACTGGAGATTGACATCTTTACCATGCCTGGATCAGTTCCATTTAAGCCCAAAAACTCCTGCTCTCCCTTTCGCTCTTTTCTTTGCTATGCCACACTCATCCACACCATTCACACGTTGGAATGACTTCGTAATCCTTTATTTATACAAGGCATCGACTTAGGAACACTCATCTAAGTCGACAAACATTTTTAGATCATCTGGAAGACGTGTAGTACATCCGGTCGGCTTGTCTCAGGAAGAACACCAACAACCGATGGTCTTTACATCAAATCCAAATTCTAACTTCAATGCGGACCACCAATAAGAATTGTACACGATCCAAGGATCACCAAAACCTTTCCTGAGTCACCAAGAACATCCGTACTTTATCAGCTTACTTGAATTCTTCTCTTCTTCATCTAGAACTTTAAGAACACAGTCTGTCACTATTGTCACAATGAAAAAGGTGCTTCCGGACCTCTAAACCATGAACAAATCTAGTTGTCACTTCTCACTAATTTCTTCAACACTCCCTCCAATTCACAGAATGAGATAATGCAATTCCGGAGCTCACCGGACCAATCTGTGATACTCTGTCACCACTGAACATCTGCTAGAACCGGTTCTACTAGAGCGACCATAACTTCTTCAGATCTTCATGCGGACCTCTGAAATCTCAACTGGAGCATCTCAAGACTCATATCTGAAAACCCTTTAAACTGCATCCTCTGATATTCATCTTATCTTGGACTTTTACCTTAATGTCATCACTGTTCTTCACTGTTCCTGATTAAGACTAATTTCCTCAATACACAGCTCATCCAATCCTTCTCATTAATGTAATATGAGTATGTTGACATCAATGACAACACTAGTTATCCTCATACTTGCAACACCCTTTTCCATTGATGTCAAAGGGGGAGAGAAGACATGTGAAAAACAAGTGGTTGATGATCAAAGGGGGAGCAGTAAAGGAAGAGAAGACATGTGAATAAGTTGTTGCTGATAGGGGGAGTTGTGACAGTAAGGAGAAGTTCTTGTCTTGATGGTTTTTCACATCATATGTTGCCATCAATGACAAAGGGGGAGATTGTTGCAAGTATGGGTCTAACCGGTGTTGTCATTGATGTCAACATACTCATGTTGCATTAATGAGAAGGATTGGATGAGCTGTGTGCTGAGGATATTGAGAAAATTAGTCTCAATTAGGAACAATGAAGAAAAGTGATGAGAACAAGGTAAAAGTCCAATATAGGTTAAGGATTAGAGGATGTGGTTTAAAGGGTTTGTAGATATAAGTCTTGAGATGCTCCAATCAAGTTTTCAGAGGTTCGCATGAAGATCTGAAGAAGTTACGGCTGCTCAAGTAGAACTGGTTCTGGTAGGTGTTCAAAGGTAATAGAGTGACACAGATAGGTCTGGTGAGATCCGGAAATGCATTATCCCATTTTGTGGATTTGAGGGAGTGTTGAGGAAGTCCTTGTGAAGTGTCAAATAGATTAGTTCGTGGTTTGAAGGTCTGGAAGCTCCTATTCCTTTGTGACAGTAATGACATACTGTGTTCTTGAAGTTTCGAATAAAGGAGAGAAGAATTCCAGAAAGCAGATGAAGTGCGGATGTTCTTGGTGATTCAGGAAAGGTTGTGGTGATCTTTGGATCATGTCTAGTTCATGTTGGTGGTCCTCATTAAAGTTAGAGTTGACATTTGAAGAATAACCACCGAATGTTGGTGTTCTTCCTGAGACTGGCCAACCGGATGTATTACACATCTTACAGATGTTCTTGTAGGTGTTTGCTGACTTAGATGATTGTTCCTAAGTCGATGCCTTGTATAAATAAGGGATTGTGAAGTCATTCCAAAGTGTGTCTTGTGGAGATGAGAGTGTGGTAGCGAAGAAGAGAGTGAAAGGCAGAGCAGAAGTTTTTGGGCCTAAATGGAACCGATCCAAGCATGGTAAAGATGCTATTCTCCAATTCAAGTTTGTAATACTTGTTACTTTGTAGACAGTGTGTCTCTTGTAGGCAGTGAGCCTCTTGTGAGCAGTGTGCTCGGGCAGTAAGCCCTAATTGGCATGTGCCATTTGTTCTTTCTATTCTTCTAACAAAGAATACAATCTTGGGTTAATCACCTCGTGGTTTTTCCCTTAACCAGGTTTTCCACGTCAAAATCTTGGTGTCTTATGTGTTGATGAGTTTCTGCTTTCTATTTAATTGCATTATGTTTCATGATTGATATACTGCTAATTACTAAGAAGATTTAAGTGAGAAATAGGAGAAAGTTTTGGACAACTGATTCACCCCCCCTCTCAGTTGTGTGCCCTAAGTCTAACAATTTTGACCATCATAAATGTAAAGACGACCATGTTTCAAAGGGTACATACTTGGGGTCTGTAGTCTACTGGCCGCCCAAATCGTCGGATCCTCTCAAATTGGTGGCTCTCTATTAGATATCAATCTATCTCTGCTGACTGCTTTGCGCTGCTAAACACTAGAGCTCCTATAACCTCTCCACAAAAGATAAGTGTGCAAATGAGTAGAGAAGTGACCCCACATCCCTATTTATAGCCAAGTGAGCCCTAGTTGGAGGTGTTTAACCTAGCATATGCTTTCAATGTTTTGCGTTCGTTTCTCGTTTCTCCGTCATCCAAGTTTTTCACCCACCTATCGTATCGTCAATTCTTCTTAATCGTGAGATCGTTCATCAACTTGTCCAACCCAACCAATCTCCTGAGGCGGCATCCTATCGTCATCAAACCTATACCAGGGGCAAATTGGGGCATGTATCATAGTAAAAAAAAAATATTCTTTGAAACAATGTGATAAAACACATTGCATCAAAGAGGGGAAAAATGTATACACCTAAAAATGGCTTGTGTGGAATTAAATAAATAATTTAATATTTATTTTATTCCTATTCCCTATCAATTGAATAAATATCCTAATTTATTTAATTAGTTCATTATCCCAAATAATTAAATAAAAAATTGATTTATTTAATTAAGTCATCCAAATTTCTCTAAGTCACCCCTAATTAAATAATCCTAAATTATTTAATTAATCATCATCTATCCTAAGTCCTATGTTTAAATTCCATGTCATTCCTCCATGTCCTATTGGACACCTCACCATGTTGCACACATAATTAAATATTTTAATATTTAATTAGCTAATTATCCTCACCCACATGTGTCCTATTATTTCTCAATCATCTCCAAGGTCAGAGACACTTGTCTTTCTAATCCTAGTTCATCTCTTACATTCACACAATTCAAGAGTCCTTCCACAATCTGCTCATAGTCTTCCACTTTTAACTCACAGGTCTTTGTGAGGACAATGACATGTGGCTTATGGATCCACATATTCCTCTACCTTGTAAACATAGTAGGAACATTTCCCATGATTATCTCCCTCATCCCAACCAACTCCATCCCAACCGTACATATCACAGATAATTTCTCCAGTCATGGATGTTATGACACTTGGAATTGGTCCATCCTTAGCCTATAAAAGCAAGGTTCTCACACTCATTTTTCAACCGCTCAAGCTTTAGTAATCTTATTCTGCAGAAATTCAACCAAAGTTATCAAGTGTACCTTTGCCTCCCCTCATTTGCATTGCATCCATTAGTATCATTATCTCATCTAGCTACATATCCATATCATTATCATGGTCCCATATCATTATCTCCATCATCCATCTTAGTGTTGCATTGTAGAAACCATTCACTTTGCATAATCCTCCACAAAGCCATTCCCTCTTTGTCATCTTGAAACAACAAGGAAGTACAACTTCTGAGAGCTGTATTATCATATACAAGATCAAGGAAGAGATAGGCAACAATGGAAGACATGAGGTAGATTGGTTTAGCAAGGTATATCTTTGTTTTATTGCGTCTCATTTTCATTGAAGTTATTGAATATTTAGGTAGTCCCTACACTAGTTCAGAAATTTAATCATAGCAAACTATGAATCAATAGTTACACACTTAATATTGTTGATGAGTTACTATTTTCTTTGTATAGCCACCACTACTAGCTCCATAGTTGTGGTAGCACATACAAACATAACATCACTTTTGATTGCTTGTGGTACCTTATGCCATCTTCTAGAACATTATCCTTCTTTAAAATTGTGCCACATGAACTCCATCTCTTTTGCAAGTATCTTGCATCACTATTCATGCTTCTAGCAAACAATGTTTTCCATATGTTGTTGTGAGTTCTCCTCCAAGCGACTTGCAATTTTTTTCACAACACCACCACATGTAAACCAATCATGTATGTTGTACAAAAACTTATTGCTACATCTCACTAAATATAAACCAACATGTATGTTGTATTGTAACACCTAAAACTCATCGCATCTCATCACATTGCATTATCCAAGTCCCAACATTCTCATTAGCCCCATGTCCCTAAATCTTCCTATAAGGATTCTTTGTAGGTGAATATCACCCAAGTCCCAACATTCTCCCACTAGATATTTGCTACAACAAGGAGTGTGGTATTCAATCCAAGAGATTAACCCCATGCTTGGGAAATTGTGACAAGCGCATTTCATCTGTACACCACATGAACTTGGCAGTACTTACAAGTTTTGTCAAAGAGTAACATTATTTACCCTAGTATCAATTTTCTCCATCTAGACTTTCCTTCTCTCAACCATATCCCTTAGAAAATGATACTAAACATCAATATGCTTGGTTCTAACATGGTAAACAATATTTATTGCTAGACAAATTATACTTTGTGAATCACATTTCACCACTATGACTCTTAAAACCAATACTGTTACTTAACCTCTTCAACCACAATTTCTTTACAAGCATGTGTTGTGGCCATATATTATGCTTCAATAGTGGATCTAGGGAAACTATCTATTGTTTCTTGCTCATCCAACTCACTTTACCACCAAACATAATAAAAACATAACCACTTATTGTCCTCCTATTATCCAGATCTCTAGCCTAATCCAAATCTACAAATCCCTATACACTCAGTACTCTATCCATATTATTTGTACCACGATAATTTAAGCAATAATCCAAAGTTTCTTTCAAGTACCTGAACACTCTCTTCACTTGTGTCTAGTGGTCCTTACCCATCTTTGTCATGAACCTACTTAGAATGCTCACTACTTGGGAAATGTTTGGTCTTGTGCAAACTATTGCATACATGAGACTTCCTACCACAATGCAATATGGAACACTCATTATGTCCTCCAAATCATCTGTAAATTTAGGATATTTTCCAAACTCAATTTTGTGCCAACTAGTAGGGGTGTACGTACCAATTTACTATCTTGCATTCTAAACTTCAGCAAAATAGTTTCAAGATAATTTCTCTAGTTTAGCTCTAGTTTCTTGTTGGTCCTATCCCTATATATCTCCAAACCACGTATATGTCTAGCAGCACCTAAGTATTTCATGTCAAACTTACTAGAGAATTTAGTTTTAAGTTCCTAAATTCATGGCTTGTTGTCTCCAATGATTAGAATGTCATCAACATATAAAACGCTAATTAGGGGTGACCATTTACCTATTTGTAATACAAACAATATAAGCATCACTTATACCAAAACCCAATTCTAGCACATATGAGTCAGACGTTTGGTTCCACATACATGGGGAAACCCTTAATGCATACAATGACCTTTTCAGCTTGCAAATCAAATTCTCTTTACCTTTCACCTTGAATCATTTAGGTTGTTCTATGTATATGTCCTCCTCTAAGTCTCTATGCAAGAATGTTGTCTTTACACCCATATCCTCATTTTCAATATCATATGTCACAACTATGGATACAACATCCTAATAGAACTAAAATTAGATACTAGAGAAGAGATCTCACCGAAGTCAATTCCCTCAACTTGGGGATATCTTTTTTCTACCAAACATGCATTGTACCACTCAAGTGATCCATTTTCTCTAAATTTCTTCTTGAAAGTTCTAGATCCAAAAAGTCAATTTGTTGTCATTACTGATGCCTCAAGAGAAGGTTTGGGAGGAGTGCTTATCCAGAATGGGCAAGTGGTGGCCTATGAATCCAGGAAGCTGAGAGCATATGAGTAGAATTATGCTCGCCATGATTTAGAATTAGCAACAGTTGTGCATGCTTTGCAAGTGTGCCAACATTACTTGCTAGGAAAATCTTTTGAGTTGAAGTTAGATCATCATGGTCTCAAGTATATATTCACCCAACCCCATCTGAATGCTCAACAAAGAAGATAGTTGGAATTAATATCTGATTATGATTTTGAGATAAGTTATATCAAGGGTAAAGATAATCGAGTAGAAAATGCTCTAAGTCGATGGAGACATATCACATCGATTGTCTCTATCCACCTGAACTTTAAGGATTTGGTATTGTAGAATTCTGTGGATGATGAATTTTATGAGAAAGTCAAGCAAACCCCCTCTGTAAATCCTCAAGATTCAAGGTATGATGGATTATATTTTGAATCAAATGGACTTCTAAGATATAGAGGAAGAATGTATGTTCTAGATTCAGCAAAGTTAAGAAATCTTATGTGGAAGGAAGTTCATTCCACACCTTACTCAGGTCATCCAGGGGCAACTAAACTCCTAGCAAATGAAAACCACTTTATTTCTGGAAAGGGATGACAAATAATGATGCAAGATTTGTCACTAGTTGCCTAGAATGCTAGAGAGTCAAGGCTGAGCATCAACATCCTGCAAGACTTCTGTATCCGCATGATATTCCAGAGTGGAAGTGGCAGGTTATAAGTATGGATTTTGTGCAAGGTCTTCCAATGTCTCGAAATAGACATGATGTTATTTTAGTAATAGTAGATAAACTCACCAAGGTAGCTCATTTATACCTGGAAATTTAACAGATGGAGAACCAATTATTGAACGCAAGTTTGTGCAGGAAGTGTTTAGATTGCATGGAGTTCCTGAGAAGATTATCTCAAATAGAGATGCGCGGATAACTTCAAGATTTTGGCAAACCTTGTTTTCAATGCTAGGAACTCAACTCAATATAAGCTCAGCATATCACCCTGAGACAGATGGTCAGATAGAAAGGGTAAACCAAGTTCTTGAAGATTTGTTGCAAATGTATTGTATGGATCAACAATACAAGTGGAAAGAGTATCTTCCGCTTGTGGAGTTTGCTTATAACAACTCCTATAATTCTATTATTAAGATGTCTCTATTTGAAATAGTGTATGGAAGAAGGCATCGAACTCCTATAAGCTGAGATAGGCTAGTAGATAGGATTAGCATTGGTCCAGAAATGTTGGCAGAAATGGAAGAATAGGTTAAGATGATCAAAAAAAGGTTAGCAGAAGCTAATGATAGGCAGAAAAGCTATGCTGATGCCAAACGTACACCAAGGCAATTCTTAGTTGGAGAAAAATTTCTTTTGAGGGTTAAGCCTTAGAAAATTTCTATAACGTTTGGGAAGTCATCCAAACTAGCCCCTGGATATGTAGGACTCTTCGAGGTTCTCGAAGTGATCAATCCGATTGCCTACATAATTGTTCTACGACTATCTCTTGCTAGGATACATAATGTTTTTCATATTTCATATTTGAAAAAGTATATAGTGGGTGATAATCATGTTCTTGATTGGAATGCTTTAGAGGTGCAAGACCCAAGAGTGGTAAAGATCGAGCCTCTCAAAGTGCTCAAAGTTTGCAAGCGCTGCTTGCATAATAGAGAGGTTACTCAGTGCAAGGTCCAGGTGGACCAATATGTAGAGGATAGTGCTACAAGGGAAGATTATCATGATTAGATTTCCTCATTTGTTTTATGCTTTTCAAAGATAAACAAAAACTTTATTATGTTATTATTTTGGATACATTGGATCATCGAGGATGATGAATCTTATGGGGGAGATATGTTACATCCCTAATTTTGACTATGTTTTACTTTTACTTACAAGTAATTAGTAGATAATTTTCACTTGATTTAACAATTTGACGTTAAGTGAAAATGTTAGGATAAATCTATGATTTCATGAGTTTAAGAATATTCATAGAATTTAAACATGTGATTATATGTTTTCATGATTATTTATTCATAATGTATATGGCTTAACTAATGATACACTAATGGGTTGGGAATCTAAAAAGAAGGAAAAAGGCTTTGGATTTCCTCGTGCTAATCAACCAGATTCAAACGTCATGGAATTTTTTGTATACCCTTTTTTTCCTTGTGCAATATGGTGATTATTGCTCATAAAATAGGAGTTTTCTGTAAGCTTATGGTTTTAGCTGATCAAGGGTTTGATTCGTGGCAAGTGTTTTCAACAATTCTAAGACGAACGATGTCGAATGTTGGTGGAGAGCGGGAGTTTGCTGGTTTGAACGATGCAGGGCAGGGCAGATTGGTCATCGGGATGGGTTCTGCCCATTCTGACCCCCCTGGTTCGTCCTTTCCCAATGGTGTTGTGCTGGCTGCTGGGCGGGACTTTTAGGCTGCCTTCTCCACGAATGTTTAGGGACCCAACAGCTCCTATTATGAATGAAGATTCATACAAGGACACTTTTCTTTCAAATTTGGTGTCGATAACATGTTTGCCTGGTAAGAATGTAGGGTCTGGCACTTCTATTGCTTTAGGTTGCCCTCAAAAATCATTGTATGAAGTTGTCTTCAATTCTAGAGCTCAAGCTCGCTCATCACAGGCTTGGGCTAGGCCTATGCCTTGAGCCCGTTCTTCCCCTATGGTGATGTGTGGCCCTGAGATCTTTGAAAATGAGGGTTTTTATACGAGGCACGGAGTGATCTACAAGTTTAAAGGTTTTTGGCCCTCTCTCCCCAATCTGCATGGCTGGGTCATGGATTCCCGAAAACCTTTTGTTGCTGGTCAAACTAAGCTTTTTCCCAGTGCAAGGGAGTTTTTATAGTGACTTTTGCTTCCTATGAGGAGAGAGATCTAGTGCTGGACAAGGTATGGATGTGGGGTGATCACTCGCTATCCATCAAACTATGGGTTCACTCCTTCAATCTGCTCACTGAGTTGATGAATACCAGACCTGTATGGGTTTGACTACGAATCTCCCTCTTTAGTTTTGGGAGGATTCTTATTACGAAGCCATTGGCAACACTTTAGGGCGTTTCTTGAATGTGGACACTATGACTTCAAATATAGGGCATACTACGATTGCTCTCATATAAGTGGATATGGACATCTCCAAACCCCTTCATAGAGATGTTTTGATGGTTGAGGACAGGCCTTAGACATAGCTGGTAGACTATGAGGGTCTTCTTTTTCGGTGCAAACGTTGTTTTTCTATTGGTCACTTAGCCTCTGGTTTCCCCCATTCTTGGCGCAAGGGTGCAACAAATTGGTGGAAGGATGCACTTGTTGAACATCTAACTATTTACGCTTCTCTGACGGATGATTCCTCCCAAGAGGGCGAGCCTTCCCCAAATGGTGACTCTTCCCAGGAGATTGATCTTCCTTAGGATTCGTTGGTGCCCACTGTGGATCCCTTGGCATCTAGATCTAATGTTGTTGTTCCTTTAGGGTCTGTAGTTCTGGCTGCATCTGTTGGGCCTTTGGTTCCCATTTTGGCACTGTCTGCTGTGGGTCAGACTTCTTATCTACCATTACCTAATTCATCTTCTACATTGTTGGATGCTCACTCAGCATGGGACTTCTCATTGGTTGCAGTATTTGTTGAGGGACCCCTCCTCTCACCTAGCTCTGAGGATTTTGACTTAGAGCCTACTTCGACCATTTTTGAGAGAAAGAAGAAAGGACTCCCCAAGTCTGTCGCTGCTTCATGACAGAGGGTTAAGGGTGTAAGGTTTTTACCCTCAGGATCTAGAGTTGTTTGGATCCCTTATTTTGGTTTGTGGCTAGGCTGCTACTCCTTTGTTGTTTCTATTCTGTTTTGTTGTTTGTGGCCTATTTGTGGCCTGCATTGTTTTGCCCTGTGGGCATTATTTGTGAAGGGTTCAGCCACTAGTAAGTTGCTTATATAATCAATAACTAATGATACACTAATCCCAGTTTGGTGATTACAAGTTGTATTTAGAAAATAGGTTTTCCACCCTCTAAGAAAGAGAGGGAGAGCATCATCGGAGAGAAGTAAATAGACGTATGGAAAGAACAAGTAGTTGCCATCTAAATCTCAAGTTGCACAGTTTAGTGAGCCTTGTTAAGTTTGGTAAGTTGATTTTGGATTTTAGCCTTAGTTATTTTTCGATTCGACAATAGTCAATTTGATGTTGATAATCCTTTATCATAGATTTTGTCAAAAAACCTAAAAGGGTTAGTCATCCATCAACAAGATGTAAATGATAGTTGAAATTTTCCCTGATTTAGTTATATTCAAGAGAGAATATGTGTTTGGTTAATTATCTCTTCTTTGGTAATTTTTGGTTGAGATTCTTTTATAGTGTCCTATCAGGTTATTTATGCTTGTCTATTTTTGCTATATTGCTAGATAGAGGGGGAGAATACCTCAACCCCATTCTCATATGTTGTTAAATGTTTGGAAACAACGTAGGGTATATGTTGTGTATGCTTTTTATATATATATATAAAGTTTGATATTTAATAAGATCTATTTTGATAGGTCGACTTCCTAATGAAAGAGGTTATGAGTTAATGTTTTGTTACTGCTGTGTGGTACATGATCTTTTGATCTCTTTCGTACTCTCAACTGTTTAAAGAGAGTGGAGTGTCTTTTTGATCGAGTCATGAGAGGTCATTTAATGATCATCTCCATATTGCAAGCCATCATGCAGAATCATGATGGGGCTTTAATATTAGATGATGGAATGCGGTTGGGTAGAGAGTGTGCTCTCTATTACCACCGCGGGAGCTCTCTGCATAAAAAAAAAAGTTTCTACAGAGAGAAAGAAAATAGTGGAATTCAGACTGAGAAAGGATGAGTAGTGGACCCTGGTTGATCATCATTTATACAGGTTCTTCATTCTTTTTATGTTAAGTTTATTTTAGTAGAGAATACTTGTTTTGATGTTGGCCTAGCAGAGGTATCTATCAATGTTAAAGAACATATGGTAGTAAATATTTCCTTATGTGTTTGTGAGCAATCAAAGATGTGTTTTTATCTCTGTGAGCATAAACCAAGAAGCTATTCTTTTATTGCTATATAGACATTGTTGACATTAGCATTACTATGTTTTCTTTAGGTAGATAGAGCTTAGGATAAGATTTGTAGTTGGAAGCCGAAGGCTCTATATATTTCTATGTTTATATATATACTTTTTAGTATTGAATCTTGTTGTTGAAGACTTAGTCATCTTTGTGTCTTATATTTGAAGACCTAGTTAACTCTGTGTTCAAAGACTTAGTTATCTCTTGGTTAGAGAAAAATGGAAATATAGATGTCTATGTGTCTAGATTCAACAGATGGTTTAGTTATATCTCTGCGTTTAGAGATAACTGTCGGCCTTTGTTAATAGTGCATAGATAATATTTGTGCATTTGTAAAATACAGAGTGTTACCTTTTGAGTCGCCCTTATTTATCTATTGGTAAAATTTCCTAAACAAGAGTCGATTTGCTGTGTTGTCTTATTGGTCATACCTTTGTTTCTTAAATCGGCTCTTGATCCTTCAAATTTTACCCATCTATCGTCTTTGTGTGAAATTGCTTAAGGTTTGAACCTTTGAACCTGAACTGTTCTCAAAGTTCAAAGTTCAATAGTTCAATGTGTTCAAAGTCTCTCGAAAAGCAAGTTGTTTTGTTCTGTGTATTAAAAACGTCTTTGAGTTTTCGGGTTGAACTTGAACCCTTTTGTCAAAAGTTCAATGGTTCCACGGTTCAAGGTCCAACATTCAATGCCTTGTAATAAGTTGCATCATGCAGTTATCTTGTGTAATTAATGTATCGTTGAACCATTCGCTTGAACTCTATAGCGAAGTCCGACGGTTCAATGGTTCAAAGTTCAACGGTTTACTGTCTCATAGTTAAAAGCCTTTTACAACGCTGCGTGATTGTTAGTCGGTCTGTGTAGTCCTTGTGTCTTTGAACCTTCACATTGAACCGTATCCTAACAAGTTCAATGGTTCATGAGTCTAAGTTCAATATTTCTCTAAGTGAACCATTTGTCCCTTTGTATGATCTAATTGGTATGATTGAACCATCGCATTGAACCGCATCCCAAAAGTTCGATGGTTCAATGGTTCAAGGATTCAGTGATTTTGATCTGATTTCTTCCTGAGGCTACCTAAGTCAAATTTAGTGGGAAAGTTGGAGGAAAATATGTCCAAAACTCATTTTGAAACAGAAAGTTCTAATTTTGGGGAATTTATGGATAATTATTATACATCATGGTCGCGCGTGAATAATGCTTGCTATTAATGAAGATGTCAGAATTCATGTCTTTTCAAACATTTTTGGCACGTATTGTTTCGGGTAATAATTATGCAAACTGGTTAGTGCCATTATTAACAAAGAACAAGCCAAATTTAGCGATTGAACATATTGTGTGATGTGGAGGAGAATAGCGTAGGAGGTATAAGGTTCTTGTTACCCAAATTTCACAGTAATTTCAGATATCTTGGAGGTGAGTTCTGTTCTTCCCATATGTTGTTTTTATTTCTTAGCTGGAAAGAAGAATCTTTTGAGTTTCTGACATTATTTTCAAAAATTCAAAGTGTTTTTCATTATATCCTCCAAGTATGGCTTTGAAATCTACTTGTCTGGAGAATGAACATGGCCCTGGTCTTACCTATTCTCACTCTAAATTCGGGGATACTGCGCTAGTGCAATATGATTTAGAAGAATTCAGAGAAAGGTCTAGAAGCCCTGTGCAAACTCCTATGATGAAGAAAATAGTAGACAGTGGTTTAATTGAAGCTGCGGCCTTTCCCAAGGCTGTACGGTGCCCAGAACTTGTTCAGGAATGTATGAATAGGTATGAGCCCCAAAGCAGGTGCATCAGAAGTGCAGATGGTGATGTATTGCTTCATGTCGACAGACAAACCCTAATGTCTATGATGAGAATACCACCTAAAGAGGCATATTCCAACCTTACTATTGCTTCTTCTTATGGGTTCTTCTCAGAAAAGAAACCAACTTACAAAAGTGTGATAGCAAGAAACTGGCTGCTGAAGTTTCAGAAAGGTGGTTCAAGGTTACCTAGACCACTTACTAGGGATCACATGATTAAAGAAGTGAGGGATATTGTGGTGATATTACACAAACTGGAGGGCAGCCAACATGCATATTATTGGGAAGATTGGATGTACTTTTTTGTACAAGTTATCCTCCAAGGAGAGCAATATTTAGACTAGGCAGAAATTGTAGCTGATTGTTTGCATCAGGGACTAAGTAATTGTTTGGGAAATAGAAATTTTTATGTCTTCATACCTGTTTTATTGCCTGGCATCTACAAGATAGTGGTTGGGGTTGCCTCATGCACCTTTAGCAGAAGATAGTAAAATTTATGAATATTATTCACAATTGCAGAGGCAGAACTGTTATGAAAATTACAAAAGGGTTAGTGATGTTTTCACTGGAAGGATGACTTTTGAGCTGGCAGGTAATTTGAATAAGAGAATGTCTGATGAGGCAATGTAGTTAATTAGCATTTATGGTAGCTTCTTTATTCAATTTCCAAAATTCACTTACATCAGGGTTGGAGGATTTGACGGTGAACCTGTTAAGTTACCCAGGTATGCGTTTGACCGTTTTGTGTTGATAGAAGTATGCAGACAGTTAGCACATGTGGATGAAAAGTTCTCAACTAATAAGGGATCCGGTATCTCTTTCCCCATTGAACTTGGACATTACTCATGCCAGTCAAAATTTGATGCTCTGAATTTAGAAGTGAACCTTAAGAAGTTCAATTTCCAGTTCTTCACTGTCAGATCCCAATTTGACAGCAAAGGCTTCATCAGGGATAACTTTGATTCTAGAACAGGGCATTCACATATCCCTAAATTAGAAGATTACTGGGAGGACTGTCCAGATGAATTCGAAGTCAGGAGGAGACTGTGGTGTAGTCAGGAGGAGACTGTGGTGTAGGTTCTCTTTGGGACAGATAATCACCCTCAATCTGAGAATGGACATTTCTGGAGTTGTTGATAATCAAGAGCAGATGATTGATCCACAATTTGAGCAGATAAAACAATCACCTATTCCAGAAATTGATTGGAGTAAAAAGGAGGAAGATAAGATTGAGCTGAAAACTTTCCCAGTGATAAGGAGGACCAAGAAATGGCTGAGGGAACAGAAACAAAAAATGTTCCAGAATAAGGACACCCAACAATGCATGTCAATGATTGAATCACCGGTCCCACTAAGCTCCTCTAATCAGCCTGTTGCTATCTGTGGTGCAGGTAATTCCAAGTCAACAACTGGGAGGAGTCCTGCTATTAAAGAATCTAGAAGAGCCCTCACAACTATTTTGCCTCCCTGTGCCACTAGGTCAAGAACCAAAAGCAAAAGAAAGAAGCAGGTTACTAAAAGAATAGTTGTGGATTTGAATTCAGAAGAGGACTCAGCCAAAGCCATGGATGATAAGGAACCTTGTTCACTAAGAATAGAGGAAGTTAGTGCTAAGCAACAGTCAGAGGTTCTCTTAGAGACCCCTGAAATAATGATGATTTCTGATGTATCTTCTGATAAATTGAATTATGGGAAAGAAGCCTCAGCCTTTGCTCCTAAATGGCTAGAGAATTCTATCATTGACAAAAGAAAAATAATTCCTTTTTCTGTGCCTTTAGAAGATATGGTGAGCAAATGTTTGGGAAAAATGCCTAAATCCAAGAAGCTAAAGACAACCTCTAGGGTAAGCATTGACCCAAGTACCGAGAATTGGAGTGCAGAAATAGCCAGGCCAGTGACCGATGAAGAAGTACAGGACCCCATTGTACAGGATTTCACTGTTGAAAGGGTGGATCTTGGTACTGCTTCAAGAGCAGCAGATGTTCACCATCTTGAGGCATCCACCAAAAGAATTGTCAGCCAGACCTGGAAAGACGAGAAAGACAAGAAAGAATTGAAGCAGACTCTACGTTCCATGGAAGAATACATTAACACCATTCATAATTCCAGCCTACAGCCAGTCTCACAGCTTTCTCTGCCTTTTGATCCTAAGTCACCGGCCAACCAGAAGATGTTAGACCAGGTTAACAGAAACAGAATGGTAGCTAAGGTATTCGATGATTGGTTGGACTGCATTATGCGAAAGGGTACTGAATATATTCATGAACTTAAGACCACATATGATCAAACTGCAGCCACCATTGAAGACCTTAAGGCACAGATTGCTTCTTGGGTGAAAGATGAAGGTAAGTGGATGAGCGTCCTGAACCAAATTGATGAGGTCCAAAAATATGGGGTAATGAAATTTCTGTCAGAAAAGAGTTTAACAGGTGTGGATGAAGACCTACTGTACGTAAATAAGAAAAACATTGAATGGAGAAACTCGGTATCACGACAAGGGCGTTTTGAACTTACAAAAATGATTAAGGAAATCACCGAGTTCACTCAATCACTACAGCATGATTTACAATGCATCGATGTAAAATACATAAAGGATGATGGGAAACCGGAGGAAGATGTCGACACAGTGGTTCAATCCTTTAAAGATAAAATTAGCTTTGTCAAAGAAAGTGGCGATATCTTAACTGAAGATTTCTCCCGAATTTCTAAGGTGGAGTCACTGCTTTACCTTTGTATCGATGCACTCCTAGAACATGAGGAAAAGATTGGGAAAATACGGAGGGAGAAGGACGTCTGGAAGACAAGGATGAGACACATAGGCATCCCCAACCTTCTGAAGATTCAGGAGTTTGTTGCTGTGTTTCAGGAGTGGAAGACTCAACGTGCCTCCCCGACCGCCGATAGTAAATCTGCAGATTCGAATCCGTTACCATAGCTGTGATCTTATTCGCCTAGTTGCCTTTATTCAGTTTCTTTAGTTATGCTATTTTCAAGACTTGTTCTTTAAATCAATTTGTTGAAAAACTAAACCCTGTATGGGTCAGAGTTACTTTAACTCTGGGTTTGATTTTAATTGATTAGAGAATTAGGGTAGTCATATATATAGGTTTTTTCGTTGCTAAATAGAGATAGAGAGAAAAAAAGAGAAAAAATTCTGAAGCTGAACTATTGTTGTTTTCATGAGCATATATGATTTTTGTTTGAAACATCTTTTTCATTTGTGAATGAATGGAAGAAACAATTGCTGCATTCTTGAATCTGTGCGTTTGAGTTTCTGAAATTGGATTTCCTGTGCGAAGTCTTCTTTCTTATGGTAATTGCTCTTTTAGACAATTAATTATATGTGCTCTATAAATTATTGGTTCAGCAACAGTTATATGTTTATGTATCTGATTGATTTTTAAACAATAGAATCTGTGTATTCTATCATTAAATGGTGTTTTAAAAAAGGAATATCGCATTCATAACATGGTGATGTATGAATGTTAGTCTGGCCTTTAGGCACTTTCTGGTTAAAAGTGTGTTGGGATAATTAACATAGATTGAATTCATTGAAGATCTTAAAGGGAGTTGTACCTCAATTCAGAGGGGAACTATTTTTGAAAGTTCACCCATTTGTTGATTAATTCGTTTGTTCTTTAAGGAAGAAAAAGCATAGAGTTAGAATAGAGTGATTTTAAATAAAGACAAACCTGTTAACCAACACAGAGCTAGGTTTATCTATTGATACAAAATACTATCAATCTCATACTCTTTTATTAGAAGAGCTTTGTTAGTCATTTTTGGACAAAAGAAAATATAGCCTATGTAGGCCCAATGACAATTAGACAATATACCCTGTGTAGGCTGAATGTCAATTAGACAATATAGTCTGTGTTAGGCCGAAAGGTTAATAGCATAGTAGGATAACTTATAGTTTTAGATAGCAAACTTTTCTTAGTTGTTGGTGGGCACTAAGCATTAGAAGGATATGTAAAGGATTAGTTAATCTAGATGTGTCTAAACTCTTAGACATTGGTCTAGTTAATTGCTTTGGATGTCCGAGAGTTATTTTTGTACTCAGGACAATAGTTAATTATAATGTATTTTTTTCTCTTAACTTATTGGAATCCTTTTTTAGACATCAAGATGAGCCTCTTAAGATTGTTGTTATACATCTTATAGATGAGACTAGATGATTTGATATAGATTTGAGTTTGTTGTTTTTCAAACGAAGACTTTGGGAAAGATTATTCCTTACTCAGAAGAGTATTAGATGATTGGGATATCATTAGAAACATTTAAACTATGTTATATATTTATATATCAAGCAATATGCTTATTCATCATATTTCTATGATGTTATATCATTCTTAATTTTTCTATATCAATGAACGAAAAATGACCACTAGGTCAAAGACATCATTTCTTAGTTATCCTTTATTAGATTAAAAGATTGAACTTATTCAAGGATTTATATGTTTTCTCTAATGTCTTTTAAGACTTGTTTTTAAGGAAAGATGAAACCTTGAGAACTATGTGAAAGGTGGAATCGATCAAATGACTTGGTAGTCAAGATCCGATGAGTGGACACCTTATTCATGCAATATTATTGTTTTATAATTTTATTAGTTTTTGAGGGTATTTGTTATTGCAAAATACTGGATTAGAGAAGTTGAGAACCCTAGATTTTATCTAAATGGATTAGAATTCTTTAACTCTCAAGTCATTTATAATATTATATAGTCTAGTGTGTTCTTTGTTCCACAGACGAAAGAATCGATAAACCATGGATCTTGACATTATTAAATGACTAAGAAGCACTTTGTTGTTAGAAAGTCAATATTAGTTATATGTATACCAAGTATGGTTATCATTGAGTAGAGAGTAAATGACAGAAGGTCATAGACCTTAATAAATTGCAAATATGCAATAAGGTACTCTCGAGAAAGATAAAGATATCTAAATTTGTATATTGTGTATATAACCTAGATAAGGGATATTTCTAAGTTAGATGGACTATAAATTGAGTTTAGATCAGACAAGTATGTCTAGAGTTACTAGTTAAAATAAATTAAATTGTAGGATGAGACAGTCCTCAAGTCGAGTTAGAGGTGTGTGAACACACGACTACGTTTATTGCAAATGTCTATTTATATAGAAACTTTGGCCAAAGTGATGCATTTGTCTCTGCATGCATTAGCTGGTTCACAGTGTCTAGATGGCATAACTGGTCAGTATGATCATACTTAGCTAGAAGGTTGTCTAGATTTGTATGGTCGATTGAGTTATGTAGGACACAACACTAAGATTCAGATGGCAACTTGTTAGATCTACATGTCTAATCTCTTCGTGAAGGGTAGGGCCACTTCCAGGAAGGAAGGTGTGCGGGGAACCACCGGTCTGTGGTTGGAGGTAAAGCACTCGGACAATGCTCTCCTTCTATGGTAAAAGACTTGCCAAGATTTGAATGACAATTATCAAGATTCCAAAGACATTAACTTTTATATAAAGTTTCATGATATGATTATGATGTAAAATTATGCTTTTGCCAAGAACAATGTATTTGTAAATGTAAAGTGAAATATTATCACTACAAGTTATCTTTGAATATAATGAATTTCAAGGTTGAAAAATATTCAGAAAAGATGTACTTCTATTTATTGATGTTTATCAATTGATTAAAAAAATTCCATTCTTGTATTTCATGTTTTTTACTTTCCTAGTAATTTGTATGTGTAATTCCAAGTAATATGAGAAGGCATGTTACACTTTCAATCTCATAAAATAGATGTTCTCTTTCTCAAGTGTTTTTATATTCCAATAGCCTTTATGTGTTCAAAAATGTTCTAGTGGTTCACAATGATGTAATTGTGTACAATCAAACAATTAATGAAACAAGTAGCAATCTATTCTGTTCCTCTTCTTGTCATTTATGAGATTAGTCTTTTATTTACATTGTGCATGCTTAAGGTATAGATTTGTTGATTATTATTGTGCAAATTTCTAGAGTACGAATACAATGATCTTATCTAGTGAATGATCCCTGATTATTCACTTAGATTAGTTTTCAATTCTACATTTCATTTTAAAGTTTTTCTCCCTTTCCTCATTCATATCTAGGTTGAATAGAAGTGTTTGAAAATCAAACACAGAGCTAGCTTCTCAATCCTCAAAATTATTCTATGAGCTACATCCCACATTCATAGGCTTCCCATGCTTGATATTCACACGAGCGCAAGTTTATATGGGAGTATAAATCTAAACATCATCAATAACAATTTAAATATTTCTTGTTTATTTACACTTTTTGCCCTTTTCCAAGACGAAGTTATTCATTCTACTTAAAAAAATATTGAGTGTTCAAATAGTTGACACCCCCATAAACCCAACTCCTCCTTTGTTATTAATTATCTTTGTTAAATCCTCTTTTTGTATATAGTACCCAATGTCATCTCTTTTTATATCTCTAATTTTTTATCATTATGATTACACACACACACACACGAAGAGAGAGAGAGAGAGAGAGAGAGAGAGAGAGAGAGATGACATTTAGCTTTTAGTAGATGGCAAGACACTCAATCAATTTTTTAAATTGAATTATTCAAACATTTAAAAAATTGATTGAGTGTCTTGCCATCTACTAAAAGCTAAATGTCATCCTTTTTTACATCTCTATTTTTTTTAGCATTATGTAATCATATTATTTTAGATATAACCCTTTTAAAACTTATATATATAATATTGGTTGATGTTCCAATAATTCAACTTAAAAAATCGATTGCATCTACTTAAAGCTAAATGTCATTTCTTTTTATATCTCTAATTTTTTAACATTATGTAATCATATTATTTTAGATATAATCCTTATAAAACCTATATATATATATATATATATATATATATATATATATATATATATATATATATATATATATATATATATATATATATATATATACGTGTGTGTGAATAATTCAACTTAAAAAATCGATCGAATGCCTTAGCATCTACTAAAAGCTAAATATCATTTCTTTTTATATCTCTAATTTTTCAACATTATTAATCATATTATTTTAAATATAACCCTTAAGAATAATTCAATTTAAAAA
The DNA here is from genome assembly GCA_027924645.1 of Cunninghamia lanceolata. Classification (NCBI taxonomy): domain Eukaryota; kingdom Viridiplantae; phylum Streptophyta; class Pinopsida; order Cupressales; family Cupressaceae; genus Cunninghamia; species Cunninghamia lanceolata. The sequence goes on along the minus strand of BSBN01000280.1, from coordinate 20,824,726 downwards.
AATTGATTGAGTGCCTTGGCATCTACTAAAAGCTAAATGTCATCTCTTTTTATATCTTTAATTTTTTAACATTATGTGATCCTATTATTTTATGCATTATGTAATCATATCATTTTAGATATAATCCTTATAAATTGATTGATGTTTCAATAATTCAACTTAAAAAATCAATTAAATGCCTTGATGTCTACTAAAAGCTAAATATCATTTCTTTTTATATCACTAATTTTTTAACATTATTAATCATATTATTTTAAATATAACTCTTAAGAATAATTCAATTAAAAAAAATATTGAGTGTCTTAACATCTACTAAAATAATAGAATCACATAATGTTAACAAATTAGAGATATAAAAAGAGATGACATTTAGCTTTTATAATTCAATTAAAAAATCGATCGAGTGACATTCATCTATTAAAAGTTAAAGCCATAATCATAAAGTACCTTCGAAGCCTAATGAAGCCACCCTCAATCATAAAGAATACAAAACCAAATTTTTATTGTTGACATCATCTTCCACTTGATATGTAAGTAGCATATCATGGGACAAAATTTTGTTATGACTAGGTAAAGTGTTACTTCATCTTCCACTTTAATATATAAGTGCAATGAAATCAAGGTCTATTTTAGGAAAGCAGTCCACTCAAATATGAAAGCATATGGGTCAATGATCAAGCGGTTTAAGTGATCGATTATAGTTACATATTCTAACTTAAGAAATATTTGGAGGACAATAGTCTAAATTATACAACTTAAAACTGACAAAATGTTAAAACATTATTAAAATATCATGTTTAAATTAAAATTGAAAACCGTAAAATTGAAAAAAATTATTGTTTCTGTGACTTCATGGATGCCCATTCCACGTTTTGCCCAGATGTTTTGTATGGACAGTGAGAGAGCGGTGCCTTGGAGGGATAAATAAACGTCTTCTGTTGCGTAAATTTTTTTCATTTATACTTCTTCATGTCTTTATTATGAATTTATTTTTTTATTTATATGGCACAAAATGAAAAATGTAGAGTAATGGATTGTTTTAAATTAGTTTTTAATTTACCACAAATACTAATTGAATAGTGTTTAAATTGAGTGTTTGTATATAACATTTCTTGCTGTTACAAATTTAATAAAAATTAGTAGTTGTACGAAATTTGCACAACGAATTAGCCAATAGGATAAAATATTGAATAAAAATATGAAGTTTTGAAAAAATGATGCAACTATTCAAGTATGATTAGTGACTGTTCAAATATGATTAGTCACACAACATGAAAATTTATAAACCTACAAAGAAGTGCTTTTGGATTAAACTTTGTGTGTTTCTTTACTTCAACGTTTGAGATCATGCTCAGTGATCCATCATCAGAAAGAGGATTTGTATGATTTTGGATTGTAGGCTGACCCTTTAAAAAGATGAGGAGGAGGGGAATTAGGGTTAGTAGGATCATTAAGTCAGTAGGTTACGAACAACTTAAAAAGTAAATAAGTGAAAAAGATGAAAAACTAATAAATTAAATATACTCCGAATAAATAAATAAATTAACTAATCTAATAAGTATCAAGTAATATAACATATAATATAAGTATAATAATATGCTTATACAAAGAAGGAGAGGAAAAAGAAGAATTAAATAAAGAAAGAAGAAATAAGTATAATATAATATACTATGTATGATAATGAATATAATAAAGTATCCTAAACGTGTAAAAAATGATAGATAAGTTAGTAGTAACTACATTATGCATGTAATATCCGGCACGAAAGTTGGATCACCGTTCTACTGCGAAAATGAAATCCTTCATCGTTATTATTCGCCACTAACTATTATTCGCCACTAATATGTAGACGCCTTTTGCTTGCAAGATTCATTCTGTACGCCGCTCAGAAAACGGTATACTTATTTTTATTTTTTGCTTGGTCTTCTTTGCTTACAATGCATTTCTGCATTGGGTTACCTAGATTGTGTTACTGGTTTTGAGTTAATCTTATGTTGGATTCTACTTCCTGTGGCTTTTGTCAGACTGATACTTGAATTTTGTTAATGATGTAAAAGTAACTTGCACATTTAACCAAAGATCTCAGATGCACCTCTTACCCTGAAATCATTTTCTCTCTTTTGGTCGGATGCTTCAAGCAACACAACCTGAAGGGGTGCACTGCAGAGCATGAACATCCTTGGGATTAAATGTCACCTCTGAAGGGCATTTATTGTACCAGAGTCTCCCAAGAACTGTAACTAGATTCTTCCCTTTGTTTCACATACCATTCAGGTTGGGAAGGCTAGAGCTGAAAGTTGTCTTCATCTCTATTGAGTTCGCTAGCGAACCAAGCCTAATTACCCTGATTTCTTATATCTTGGTTTTCTTCACTCACTACACTAATCTAGGTTCTCTTTATGTTTACTTTACATGATCTGGTTCTATTATTCTTTATGTTCGATTTCAATGTCTTTGGGTCTCTCTGTTGTCTTGGTTGTTTTCCACTGTAATTGTGACTTTGTGTGTTGCTTCTAATACCTAACTGTAGGTTTCTATGTATATCTACATATATAGTGGTACTTTTGAAGTCTATCATGTATGTATTTAGTGATCCCTAACCCTGATTTGTTTATTTCCATGGTCTTATTGAGGTTGGGTATTATTATTTTCATTTACTCATTTTTTGTCTTTAATCTAATAGTTGCACATGTGAAAGGAATTAATGAAAACAATATAGGATCATCTAAGGTGGGAAATCTTCTTTAATGCAAAACAATACAATAGATTTCCATTTCAATTATATCATCATGTATGGGGTTATTGTTCCGACCTGTTAGAAAAACAAAAACGCCATTCTGTACGATGTTTTCAACTACCATATACTTATTTTTATTATGCAATTTTTTCTTAAATGGGACTTGTGTCATCATTTAAATTAATTTGTGGCATGGGTATTGAAGTAAGGTGCTTGAAGAGCCTTGTCCTTCTCTCTAATAAGACATGGTCTAATGGTGAGTGTTCTCGAATACAAACTCAAACCTTGTGACATAGGTAAAAACAATTCAGATCAATGAGAATAATTCCTGCTGCTTGACCTTCAGTTTGTCTTAAAAACAATGCAGATTTTTTTTAAAGAGCAGCAACAGTTGGGAACCAGTTGCTGCTGCTTACTACCTATAATTTCATTTGTTTTTTTTAAACTAGTATCCAGCGTAATGCAATAAACACATTAAAAAGGGCACTGGAAGCCATGCCAACAATTTCTTTGTCGATTTATTTCTCAATATTTTTATAAGTTATTTCGCAATGTCTTACATGCAAGGCTACATTTCAGATTTATGATTACAAATTGATACACCCTAATTATATACAATTACAAATATGTTATTTCTAAATATTCATATGGTTACAGATGATATATTGGTACGATTGTTCTTAAATATCATCCACTTCAATGGTCAAAGGTCAATTTTGACCAATAAAAATAGGACAAATATTTACCACTTTTTGTTGTGAATGAGGTGTAAAATTGCCGTTGGTTGTTTGACCATTGAAGTGGATGATATTTAGGTAGAATGTATTGATACACCCTATCGGCTACTCCGTTGCGCATAAATTTCGTGCAACTGCTAGTAATATATTTAATTGACATTGTTGAATTTTATTTTCAGTCTCTTGCTCATTTATGAATATGATATTGAAAATTAGAAAAACAATCAAATATTTTTATGTTATGATTTTATTTTGAAATTAAATTACATATAATTTCTATGGGCTAAATAAAATGAAATATTGATTAAGTTTGGTTGGAAATTAATTCTATCATTTATTTTGACATTAAATTTAATTAAGGAGTGAATTGGCAAATTAAAAAGAGTAATTTTAAGATAGAGTTAGTGACAATGAGTGACAATAGGCATAGTTTAGCGCAAGAAGCAGAAGAGCGAGGCGCAGAGACATGTAAGGTAAGCGAAGACAAAGGAGGAGAGATAGATAGGGAGGCAAAGTTGAACAGAGCAGATGAGGCGCAAGCAATAGTGAACCTCCTCATAGATGTCAAAGAGGAACTTGACAAAGAAGCTAGCCGAGAAAGGTGGATGTCAGTTGGTAATGTTAATTTGAAAATTTCAGATGAAATCCTGAAGATATGTATATTGAAGGAATTTCTCAACTCCAAGGTCGAAAAACTCAAGAAGAACGTTGTGATCGCCAAATTCATAGGGATATGGCCCTCTATGGACAGAATCAAGGCATGGATAAGACAAAAATGGTTGGGGATTACTCCAGAAGTTAGCTTTTTTGGCGTTAGGGTTTCTGCAAATTGTATTTCAGTTGGAATTTGAGAGATAATGTGCTTAAGGGGGGGCCTTGGCTTTTGGGAAACACGGGGCTATACATTAGGGCTTGGTCGCCAAGTTTCGATCCCCACAAGGAATTGATTAAGGAGGCTCCTATTTGGATTCAGATGTATAAGCTGCCGCAAAAATTATGGACTAAGGGGATTTTCAAGCTGATAGGGCATTCACTGGGGGTATATGTGCATAGCTCCAATGCTACTCAAGGAGGAAGATTGTCAACCTATGCTAAAATTTGTGTCAAAATAGATCTTAGCAAGCCAATCAGGCATACTATTAGGCTTGTGTCTGTTTTGGGGGAATGGACACAAGAATTGGAATACGAATGCCTTCCCATAAGGTGCTTTAAATGCTAGAAGGTCGGACATATAGCCAAAAGGTGTATAAATAAAGGAGAGATAAGGGAAGAAACAAGAAATGGAAGGAAATTGGGGAAGGATACCCCTAGGGATAGCAATGAAAAGAAGTCTTTTTCCCTCAGGATAAATTTGGGTCCTTCAAAAGCGCGGGATGTTGAGTTGCGGATTGAGGAACAAGTAGATTTAGGGCCAATGATAGAGCAATTGGCAAATCTTTGCAAAGATAATGGACAGGTACAAGACAATAGTTCCCCCTCCAAAGATGGTCGCGGGATCAGGGATGAGCGACAGATTATAGGAGTTGAATCTGTTATATCTACTACTATTACCGGGAGGATGGACAAGACTAAGGCGGTCCCATTGAGTCCTATTTTGACAATTGTAAACAAGAGCCTTCCCTCTGAGTATAAAAATGAGTATCTGAATCAAGGCAAAGGACGGGAGGTGATTAGGAGGGAGAGACAGATTCTGGTAGGGATGAGGATGAGGAGGATAAGGATAATTCTTAGAGGATGGTGACAAGGAGTAGAAGGAAAGGGAAACATAATGTTGTTATGGATGCGGGTGGAACAATACCAAGGGTAGGAAGACTGAGCTTAGCAAAGCAAAGCATAATGCGTTGGGGAAAGGCACACAGGAATCAATGAATAAATATGTGAAAAGAGGAAGCGAGCACCTCCAGGTGTTGTAGAAGAAATGAAGATTGTGAGTTGGAATGTGTAGTGCCTAAATGGCCCTGAGAAATGCCCCCTGGTTAAGTGGCTAGTAGAATTAGAGAGTCTGGATGTGCTTCTACTTCAAGAGACTAAGGTGGATTCCTCATCCATGGTTGAGATGATTCCTAGATTATAGCGGAATGGGGAAGGATTAGTGGTGGATGTTGTAGGAACGACTGGGGTTTAGCAGTTGTTTGGAATAAATTCAAGTTCTCAAGAGTTTTGTTGCTTAAAACAGAGAATGTCATGTCTATTAAGCTCAAGGGCATCCAAGGGGATAACAATTTTGTTATTTCTAACATACATGGTCCTAATCTTAAGAGAGATAGATCCAACTATTGGGACAATCTGAAAACCTTCAGGGAGTTTGTGTTGGAGGAAAATTGGGTGGTTGGGGGTGATTTCAATGCAACTTTATGTCCTAAAGAGAAAAAAGGAGGAAGACCGATGAGGAATTTAGGCTCTATAGGATTCAGAAAATTTTGTGAGGATCTAGCTCTTGCTGACATTGCTCCTAAGTCTGGGTGGTTCACTTGGAGTAATAGGAGCATGGGAGAATAAAACATATTATGTAGGTTGGACCGTTTCCTTGTCAATTTTGATTGGTTGTTGTCCCCTGTATGCATTTTCTAAGAAGTCTTGCAATATGGGGGATCTGATCATTGGCCTATTCTTTTGCACATCAATATGAGTTAAAAACCACGGGGGATTCCATTCAAAATGGAAGCTTTTTGGTATGAACACCTAGACTTTCAAGAGGCACTGGAAGGATGGTGGAATATGGAGGTGAAGGGGAATAGGAGATTTGTTGTATACAAGAAACTAGGTGAGACAAAGAAGTTGGCTAAGGTGTGGAATAAGGAGGTGATAGGAAATCTTTTTGAGAATAAAATGAAGGTAGAAGATGAGTTAAGAGATATAGAGCAAGCTATTGTGGATAGAGGCTTAACTTTTGAGCTCAAGGAAAGGAAAAAGATAAGCTAGATGAGCAAAGTTGGATTCTCATAATGGAGATCTTCTGGCAACAGAAGTCAACAATTAAATAGTTGAAAGAAGGTGATAATAACACAAAGTTTTTTCATTTGGCAACCAATGTTAGGAGGCACTTCAATAAGATTTTAAAAATCCATTTCTCCAATGGCAATCTAGTGGAAGACATAGGTGCTATTAGAAAGGAAAGTATAAGATATTTTAAGGAATTGTTGAGTGCAAATGGAGATATAAATCAGCAGGTGCAAGAAGAAATGTTGAGCAATGTTCCTACCATGGTCGATGAGACTATGAACAAGGGTTTGGTGGCTCCTTTTACGAAGGAGGAGATTAAGGCTACGATCTTCTCTCTTGGGGCAAAGAAGGCCCCTGGCCCTAATGGATTCTAGGCTGGCTTTTTTCAGAGATATTGGGAAATTATGGGGGAGGATGTCTGGAGAGCAGTGGATGAATGCAAAAGCAAAAAGGTGATGATGAGAGCATGGAACACTACTTAGCTATTGTGCCCAAAAAATAAAGATCATAAATACTTTGATGAATTCAGGTTGATAGCTTTGTGCAATGGTATTTACAAGATAGTAATGAAAGCGATGGCTTCTAGATTGAAGAAGTGCTTGGAGAGCATAATTTCAAAAGAGCAAAGTGGGTTTTTAAAGGGGAGGCAGATCATTGACAGTATTGTGTTAGCTCATGAAACCATTCACTCAATTAAAGCTAGGAGAAAGGAAGGGATAGTACTAAAGCTCGACATGAACAAGGCTTATGATCAAATCTCCTGGGACTTTCTAATCAAGGTCATGAGGAGGTTTGGTTTCTACCAGAATTGGAGTAGCTAGGTATACAGCTGCATATCCACAACATCTTTTGTTGTATTGGTTAATGGGGTGGCCACGGATTTTTTCAATGTTAGAAGGGGGTTGAGGCAAGGTGACCCTCTATCCCCCTTTCTTTTCTTGATTGTGGTATAAGTTCTAGGCCGTGCTCTAAGAAGAAGGCAGTGGGAGGGTAGCTGAAGGGGTTACAGGTATCGGGTGGAGTCCCTAACTTGACGCATCTGTAGTTCGTAGACAACACTCTTTTGTTTGGGGAAGCTATGGCTAGGGAGGTTAGAGGATTAAAAAAGGTGCTTCACAATTATGATATTGTTGCTGGTCATATTGTTGTTGGTCAAAGGATCAACACAAGTAAGTCTCGTATATTTTTCTTAAAAGATTTTTGTGCTGAGTCTCTTGAGATCCAAAGGATTTTGGGGTTTGAGGTTGATTCCCTTCCTAGTAATTATCTGGGGATGCCTTTAGTTGATAAAAGAACTTCGGAGGTAGAGTGGAGTAAAGTAGTGGATAGGGTTCAAAATAAGCTTGCCTCCTAGAAAGGGAGATGGCTCACTCTTGTAGGTAGGATAACACTCATAAAAGCCTCCCTTGCTTCAGTCCTTGTATATTATGTCCGCCTTTTAGATCCCTAACAAGGTGGCAAGGATGCCTGAGGATACACAAAGGGCTTTTTGTGTGGAGTGGAACGGAGGAAGTCTTCAAGTACAACTTAGTGAAATGGGAGGTGTGTATGCCTAAGAACCTAGGTGGAGTGGGTTTTAGAAATCTCAAGAAAATGAATAAGGCCTTGGGTGCGAAGTTATCTTGGCGAATATATGAGGATAATGATAGATTATGGAGCAAGGTGATGCAAGCTAAGTATTTACAGAATGTCCTAGATAACCTGCTCAATAGTTCAATCATGTTACCGACCGGATCAAGTATTTGGAATTTTATGAGAATTTGTTGTGATCTGATTAGATCTAATTATATATGGAGAGTTGGCAGAGGGGATAAGGTTAGGTTCTGGAGGGATAGTTGGCTTAAGGAGTAGGTGTTAAGGATTTTTCAGCATTTGAGGCCATTGGCTAATGCTTTGGAACCAAGGGTGGGGCAGATGGTTAAAGACTATATGATGGGGCAGATGGGTCAACTAACATGGATTACTCTTGATATTCAAGGGGAAGAGATGAACATTAAATGGAGGGAAATTCAAGGCAAACTGAATAAGTGGCCTATATCTAGCAAGGAGGATAAAATGATGTGGAGAGGTAATTGTGAAGGGTTACAGTTGGATCGGCTTACAAACATTATTTTTGCAATGGCAATGCCCTCGATGGGGCAGTCTTTGCAAAAATTTGGAATTTAAGATGGGGCTCCTCAAGGCTAATGCTTTCTTTTGGATTGTGTGGAAGAGGCAAGCGCTAGCCTGGCATAGGCTACCGCAGATGGGCCGTAAGGGCACATCCAAGTGCATAATGTACAAATCAGGTAATGAGGATAACAATCACCTCTTCATTCATGGTGAGGTGGCTAGTGAGTTATGGAGCAAGATGTTAAGAAGGTGGAGGCTAGATTGGGTCACTCCTCAGAATCTTGAGAGGTTGTTGGAAAGCTGGGAACTTAAGATAAAAAATCATAGACTGAAATTCATATGGAGTGTTTCACCTGCTATCATTGTATGGAACTTGTGGCTGGAGCGTAACATAAGGACTTTCCAAGAGCAAGAAAGGGAGGTGGATAAAATATGGGATTTAGTCGAAAATGTGTTGTCTGAACTGGGGGAGGTTCATAAAAAGGAGGACTGGAGGGTGGTGGAGGAAGAAATTGATTGGGCAAATGGTTGGCCTAGGTTTAGGTTGTTGGGAGGGAAGGCAATAAGGGGCGATTCTCAGGAGTTGAATTGCAATTAGAGCAATTGGTCTTTCCATGAGCATGATTGGATAAAACTTAAATTTGATGGGGCTGCCATGGGTAACCCTGGCAAGGGTGGAGGTGGAGGGGTGTCCAGGGACCATAAAGGCCAACCTCTTGGAATATATGCAAATGATTTCGGGATAGACTCTAATAACACGACTAAAGCTAGAGCTCTCTGGAAAGGGTTGTTGATTGCTAGTAGGAAGGGTTGGGGGAATCTATGGGTGGAAGGAGATTCCAAAATTGTGATCAACATTATGAATGGAAGCTCCTCACAGAATTGGAGGTTGGATATACTTATGGAAGAAAATAAGAGCCTTGCTTGGGAGTTCAATAAAATCAAATTCTCACACATCAGAAGGGATGGTAACAAAGCGGTTGATTGGGCTACGAATCAAGGGATTGGTATGGGAGATGGGGTTGGTAATGCAGATTCTAGGTGGTGGGAGGATTATCCTTATGAGGTAATTAAACTGATGCAAGATGACATCAAAGAACATCTACCCAATAAGGGGCCAGATCGATAGGCAAGTTCCATATAAGGAAATAAATGCAAATGAGTACGTGTAGCATGTAAAGGACTAGTGAAGTGTGAGATGTGCAGAGGTCATCATTACAGAGGATGGCACTTGGATTTGATGCCATGTTTTGTTGCAAGTATGTGCTAGCTGGTGTTGTCATTGATGTCAACATGTTTGTGTTGTCATTGATGCCAATTGTATCTTCTGATATTGCTATTTGTTGATTGATTGAGTTGTCATGTTAAGAACAATGTCTGAGTATTTTGCTCCGTATTTCCTCTGTGTTGAAGATCGAAATATGAGACATTGATATGATTTAGAGTTTGAAGACTGTGCCTGACAATGTTTGCAGAGTGACAGGGAGAAAGTGTTTTGCTCCACATTTCTCCGTAGTTTGGATTTTGGTCTTGTAGTTCTGGACTTAAGTTTATAAGGTCCTTAGCTATCTTCATTCCAAAAGATTTGTGATTTGGTGCTCCGAAAAGCAAGTTATTGATTAGCAGAGTTTGACAGTGTTTGTTGTGAAGCAGTTTGTGATATGTCTTCAAGTGATATTTGTTGTCTTCAAGTGAGATCTGTTGCGGTTGGATTTGTCGGCTTCCAAGTGATTCTATGATGATTTTGGATGTCTCCATAATGTACTGAAGGTGTGTGCTTGATCTGCAAGCTATAATGAAGTTCTTGAAAGCATGTATCTAAGTATTCTTGATGTTTGCACTAGTTATGGCCGACCTGGTTATTTACACTTGTTGCGGAGGTGATTTGTGGTTTGTAGAAGCATGTTGAAGCGTGTAAGGATGTGTTTGGGTCCGAGCTAAGCCGTGAAGTGCTCTTCCTTCAATCATTTGCTCTGCAAGTTTGTTTAAGTCTAGACCTAATTTGAATTATGTATGTATACCGACCTTGGAGATAGTTCCAACGGTTGTATGTTGTATTGCCGACCTTGATGAATGTTCCAAGGTTGATGATTGATATAAATATATGTAATGAATCCGTGAAAGAGGTGAGCAAGTGCGAAGATGCAAAGATAAAGTGTGTGTTGTAAAGGCAGAGTAGAGGAGATATATTGCGCTTCAATGGAATTGAACACATGCATGTTGTAGATGCTACTATATCAGTTCATGGCAGTGAGCCATCCATCTTGACAGTGAGCCACCCTTTGACAGTGAGCCACCCCTTGGCAGTGAGCATTTTGGGCAATGAGCCCTAAGGCAAAGCCTCTTTTGTTATTCGATATTGGGGTAAATGCACAAAGATGAGTCCACTTAAGGTGGAAGTTTCAGACTTAGAAAAAAACCCGAAATCGGGTAAACCAAAATGAGATCCCGCTTTTTATGAAATGGGATCCCGAGCCAAAAACGGGATCCCGTTTTTTAGAAACAGGATCCCGTTCTAAAATGGGATCACGTCTCGTTTCATAATATTTGAATTTCTGACGCAATTTTTGCAATGGGCTTTGGGTTGGGAAAAAGGCTTGGAAACCTGACCCTTGGCTTTGGACCTGGTTTGACCTGCAACTTGAAGGTCTTATCAATGTCACAACAAAATAGTGACTTTGGGCATATATCTGCAAGCCTTTTTTGCAGAATTTTTTGACGAAATTAAAACCCATTATAGATGAGATAGTGTAGATTCCAAATATGTAATTTTTTTTACAATTGGATTATTTTTTCTATTTTTCAATTAATTTCTGATGAAACAAGGCCATAAACTTGAATTATCAGGTTTTTTTAATATTTTAATAACTTTTTATTAAAATATTTTTTTGAAAAAAATTGTACGAAAACGTACTTTAGACAATTCTTTTCATGTTAAGTTTAGGTCTTTTAAAAGACCAAAAATAGCCAATAAAAAATTAACAAAAAAAAATATTCAATAAAAAATTACAAAAAAAAAAAATTCAATAAAAAATTACAAAAAAAATGGAAAACGTGCTTTAGTGAGTTACAAATCTTTTCCCAAAAGGATTTAGAAAAATATGATTATTTAGGTCAAAATATGGATGACGTACACGTGCATGGTATAATAAAAAAAAAAGTGACTTTTAAACAGTGGTTTTTAGAAACGCCTATTGAAAATCAATTTCTATCATCTGGGTATTGAAAAAAATTACATATTTAGAAAGTAGAATCTGAGTACTACATTTCATATTTAGTGACGTTTTCCAAGATTCCACCTTTAAGTGCTTCAAATTTTTAGGTCAAATGTGACATTCTGAAAATCAAATAAAACACTTCCACTTTTTGGCCAAAAAGTGGACTCAACCTCTTGCACACACCCATTGTTACTACATTATATTGTGAGCTAACACTCACCATGGTTTTTCCCTTTTAGGGTTTTCCACGTAAAAATCTGGTGTTCATGTGTGTATGGTGTTGATGTGTTTATGTTTTGATTCTGCTATTCATGTTTAATCTTCATAACAGAGTAAGGAGTTAAAGTAAGTGAATGTGAATGTGATTTTGTTTAAAGAAGTTAAAGTTTTTAATACAACTGATTCACCCCCCCTCTCGGTTGTCTTATGCTTTCAACATGTTTATCTCGAAGAATGGGGCGAGAATTGCACTCATTTGTTTCCCTCTCGGTGTTTGGCAATTGTTATCCATGGCTTCCGATGGCATCAGGGTTGATGTTGTTGGGGGGAAGGAGAAGATGAAACAGTTGAAGGGAAAGAAGGAGGTGGTTGGCGTTTCAAGGAGGAGGATAAGGAAAAAGGGATGTAGCTCAATGGTGGGAGGTAGGATGGCACCTAGTGAGAGGCTAGCAAGGAGATATGCAGAGAGGAAGCATTTGAAGAAAATAACAGGGGAGGAAGCTATGGATGGCTTCATAAATGGGTTAGAGAAAAAAATCAAAAACCCAATTCTGCGGGAATGGTTGGGCCGACTGCTGAAGGTTGTTAAGGAGGTTGACGGGAAAGAGAGTGCTAATGTTCGAATGGCTATGGCACACTTGCTAGTTGATCCAAGGAGCTCTCGTGGGCAGTGGAATGTGTTTGGGGCTGCCCAATCTCTCATGGTGGCTACGATGCTCTCTATAGCTGCTTCCTCCATTCTGCTGCATGAATACATGATCGAGGCCGCCAAATAGAATGAGAACATGGAGAAGGTGTTGGGTCATATGCATGATGTGATGGTGCAGGTGTTGGAGACCAGGAAGGTGGTTGATGGCATAGCTGGCAAACTGGGGGTGCTTGTTTCGGAGCGCATTCATCCATCCTTCTCGTGTGCTTGTGATGCTAAGAATGATCTGGTTGATATGTTTGGCAAGAAGGAAGATTAAGATATTGTTGTTCAATGTTTTGTATATTTTTTTGTAAGCAAATTGAAGGGCCTATGTAATTTGCCCTATCTGCTATTACTTAAACTTTGGGGTTTGGGGCTGAACATGGGATAAGGGTTATGGGGTGGGTATGTTATGACGGTCGCAGTTAGATATGTGCTAGGGGTTTTGGGTAAGAGGATGGTTGTGTTAATGTTGGTATAGCTTGTTCAGGTGAAGCCCATTTTGAAGGGTTCCTGAACCCCAAAACCAAGTTTATAATATAAAAAAGAGAGTAATTTTAAAATATAAAAAAGATATTATATGTTATTTAAATTTACAAATTTAATTATTTGTATAATTTAAATAATCTAATATACGCTCCTTAATTAAATTAAGATAAACTTAAAAATAAAGTGTATATATATTATACAACAAAATATAATCCAACTAAAACTAAAATAAAAGCAATAAAATTAGAATAAGTTCTATTAAAAATAATATATATTTTATCAAGATATATGGTTGTTTATTTCTATTAGTGATGTTTGTTTTCTAGTTTCTAATAGGAATAAGAGTTGGTCCCATATTACTATAAACCACCTGCACTAACTTCCTAGAGTATAAAAGAATCCATTTCTATTTCCAATAATAACTATCAATTTAAATAATATATATACATAATGTTAATGACTAAAGAACCATTATGGAAGATGAAACAATTACTCTTCCATATGTGACTCCACTTATAGTTATTAACCAAGTTTATGATTATATATAAGGAGAAAGACAGAGACAGCGCATGCATATATATATGTATATATATATATATATATATATATATATATATATATATATATAAAAGAATTGTTTGATTTGATTCTTTATCCTAGATTCTTAGGAGGACTGCATTTTTTTCTAGTTGACGTAAGTAGGTGATATGATGTAGACTTGTGAAATCCTACGATTTAAAGATACAGGGAACATAGTTTCCCATAAAGGGCTCTGGCTATTTTCTATAGGCCTGTAGGACTTTAAAAACTAGTATAATTCAACTACTCAAGTCACATGAAGACTTAACCTATGTCATTGAGACTTACAGTTTTGTTGTCTGTATATTTATTGTAAACCTTTTTCAAAAGATTTTTCCACTCAAATTTTTGCAAATAATGTCAGTACAAACTTTATCAGATTTGATCATCCAAAGTTACTTGTAACAACCAAACATTATTAGTACCACACAAGAGGAGGTTGGTAACATGACAACCTATGACTTGTACTGTAACGCTTGCTTTCAATTTTCCATAGCTTTTTCATGTCCTTTGTTGTCTCAGTTGTTACCTAATGGTTAGAGCTTTTTTGTGTTTTGTTCTTGTTATTGTATGATAAGGAAGAGAAGGTATATTTCAACGGAACCAAGACACCAACAAGGGCCACTTGCGAGGCAGTCATGTCACACTAGTCAACAGAAACAAACAATATCAAGACTCTCTTCAATAGTATAGTTACAATCTTTATTGCAGCTCTAAATAATTCAAGAGAATTGAGTACAACCTATTGTGAAAATAGGGAAGGATACAAAATCAAAATTAGTTGAAATTATTGTCAATTCTGTCTTATCCGCAGTGTTAGAACTATCTTTGAGGCCAGTATTTTGCTCTGCTGCAACCTCTAAACTTGTTTCTTAATATACTAACAAAAACATATTGCTCATTGTCTACGAGGTTGCGGTGTAATCATAACAGGAGCCACTTGTGAACTTGGTGAGGTTGTGGTGTATGGTTACATGATGCATTCGACTGTGAACCAAGAATACAAATCTTAAGAATGGAGTCCAAGCTTACTAAAGGCTGGCCTTGACCTCACTGAAGGTTTACAAACAAAAAATAACCTACTGCTTCTTTGTCACCTCTTCAGTTTTTATGACCTCAACAAAATTGATATTCTCTATACCTTACACACAATGCTCTGTTAGAGATATTTAAAATATCATGTTAATATCTATTGTGTGAGTTCTTTTATAACACATGCACAGATTACCTGCAAATATGCATCCACTATTTACAGTACATACAAGACCAAATTCTCCTTACTCTATATATATATATATAAAAGGAATGCATTTTATATCACACTACAAAGCATTAGAAATTTAGAACTAAATCAACAAAGTAAATGAGTTACATGGAAAATCGAGTCCTATGAAAACTAGTGGTATTACTCATAGGTTTTGACCTCATAAACAAGCTTTCTAGTGAACTCAAATATTCCAATCCATCTACACATGGAGTACTTTGGCTTCAAAATATTTGAAGCCTTAAAATAGACTTGAAAATTATCCTCATGAAAAGTTGCCTTGAATCTTGCATCTTGTTTCTCAAAACTTAATAGAAATCTGATCCACCTACTGGAGATTCTATCATCATTCTGCACAGACATTCTCTCATGGGAATGAAGCATTATAATTTCACACACACATATGTATAAGCATATATGTGTGTGTGGTGTGTGTGTGTTTGTGTGTGCATGTCTGCGTGTGTGTAAACATTCGAAGGTATCTGGTGTTGAGATAGGTGAGCCAGCACAAAAGTTGTTTAAAGTTATTTTAAGGGAAGAAAGTCACATGAAGTGTGGAAAAATGTCCATACATGTACGTGGGCATTGACCCTGACACATACATTTCTTTTCATGATATACAATAGAAATTCAACATAAAACACTCCACAATGTTTCTCACACAGAACCATCATATACACACAGAAGCAAATTAGTAAACAGTTCGTGCTGGGAAAAAACAAATCTGGTGTGTATACAGAATGAATGGCACTTCAACAATGGAGCAACAGAATGGGAAATAGAAGATAAAGGTCAGGAGGATATGACATTGCAATAAAACATTCCATAGCCCATCACATTAAAATAATCAAAGTTCTACCTTTTGTAGATTCGAGAAAGATAAACCATCCCAAGAGGATTCAAGCCCATACTTAGAGGTCTCAATCCTTTATTTCAGGCTTTGTGAAAGACAAAATTCCCAACTCTAATATGGAAAGCTAAATAATGTAAAGATGGCCATAATGTGTTTGTACGCACACTGAGCAGTGGATCTGCTATTGTTTTTATAATAAATCAGAGAATACAGGGGAGATGTATACTTTGCATTGCGTGGCATGCAATGCAGGATAGACACCAAAGCAAAGCTCATATTATGCCTAACGGAGCATTGTGAATCTTTAATTCCTCAAACAGATGCTCTGCCTTTTCCAGATGTCTTTACTAGTCTAACTCTCCTATTCCGGTTGTTCATTTGTGATCAAAATTGGTTGTTTGATATGGTCCTGTGATAGTGCACAAACCTAGGAATTCATTGTCTGTCTGCAGTTTGTGTGTTATGCAAAACACTAAAATTGCTCTTGATTTTGCAAAATGGGTCATTGTAAGGGGGTGATTCCTTCTCTATTGGATATGCTCTAAGATTGAAATCCTTGTGGCATCAATGTCATTCATTTTTAGGCATCTTATAGGTTTTTTAAGATTTTCATATACTGCATTGAAAAAAAATTGGGTTGTGTTTATAGAGTTACTTTGCCTTGTTGCCATAGGAAGTGGTGAGCAGCTGCAAGTTGCCCTTTTTTTCTGAAACCTTGATCTCCTCCTCCTTGGCCTCCTCATTTGTCTCCTCCTCTTTAATCTTCTCCTCTTTGACCTCTTTTATCTTCTCCTCTGCTGCCAATTCCTTCAGCTTGCTCGAGCCTTCTGCATGTATTTCTTGTCCATTGGTATGTGGAATGGGAGGTGGGTCAACTGGACAAGTTCCATCCAAAACTGCTGCCACCTCCCTTATGCAAGGCCTTAAGCATGACCTGTCCTGCATACACCAAAAAGCGATCCTAAGGGCCCTTTCAACTTGCTCCCAATCCAAGTTACCTTCCATCCTGCCATCAACAATGCCATCCAGGTGACCATTCTGATATTCTTGAAATGCCCATTTACAAATCCCCTTTCTTTCAGGACAAGCAAAGTTAGGATCTCTCTTGCCACTGATTACCTGCAACAGCATCAATCCAAAGCTGAAAACATCTTGTTCAGGGGAGGATTCCGAGCAAGAAGTGCTTTCACTAGAAATTGCCTGAGACAGTCTGCTAAGGCCAAAATCTGTCACCTTGGGTATAAATTTATCATCCAACATGACATTCTCCAGCTTCAGATTAGAGTGAGAAATGCAATCATGACATTCCGAATGCAAATAAGCAATGGCACGTGCAATCCCTATAACTATCTGGAACCTTCTCTGCCAATTCAGTTCCCTGGCTTTGTTTGTGCAACCAAATAGCCACTGATCAAGAGATCCATTGCTCACATACTCATAAACTATCACTCTATGTTGAGCCTCACAACAAAAGCCCTGCAAACAGACCAAGTTTCTATGCCGGGTGCTTCCTAAGCTGCACAAGATCATCCTAAATTCCTTCTCTGTAGTTTGAACGCTTAGCTGTTTGATTATCACAGGATTACTGTTGGGCAGAATTCCCTTGAAAACAGTTGGGCCTAGTTTGTGACTAAAATTCCCAGTCAATTCTTCTACTTCTACAAATGTCAACCTGACTAGAGATCTAGAACATGGATCCATTAGGTGGTGCTTGGTAGAAGTAGTCCTTTGCATTCTTCTTATTCCTCTTCTTGTAAATATATACCACCCAACTCCTATTTGTATGGCTAGAAATGCACCAAAAGTTGCGATGATTGCTCCCCCAATGCAGGAGCCAAAAAGACCAGGGGTCCTTGAGCTAGATGCATTAGGGGAAGGAGACTGAAATGTACTCGACGAATTTGGATTCGGTGGATTAGGATGAAAATGAATAGCACGATCAGACACTGCTTCTGGTGTAAGACATACCTTTAGAAATGAAATTGCAGGAACGGAATCATAACTATATCCACTGATGTAATCAGTCCTTTTAATCCTGCAGATGCCAGACCCATCATTGATGGCTGTTGCAGCAACACATGAGCTATCTTTCAAGCAGTTATCCCTGCAACTCTCCATGCTGGAATAATTGTAGACATCTTGAGGAGGATAAATTCCATATAAAACTGTTTTCTTCAACACCAACATGTTAGTCCCTGTACTGCAGCCTCCCAGCTTCATCTTTTTCCTACAAGCTCTGCTAACACCCCTCTCCAAACCCTGTTCTGAATTAGATCCTTTCTCAAAAGGGCATTGACAGATGGGCCCTGTGGAATTAAAGCTACAGACACCGTACAATCCACAGGTATTAAATACATCACACTGATTCTCCACAGCTTGCCACCCTACTGTCCACATCTTCGTTGCTTCAATCCAGGAATACATTCTAAGGTTCCCATCACTATCTAGTCTCAAATGCCTCAGAACCACATATTGGTCTGTGAAATCTCCACTATATCTAGACCAAACCATACTTCTTTCTTCATTAAACAGCCCCAAGACTCCATTTCCTAAAAAACTTGCTCCAGTGGGTACAGAAGATTTTGAAGCAGGAAAGCCTGCAGATGCACCTGTTCTACTTTCCCAATATACCACATCTGCACACCATTTAAGCACCAGATTGCCAAACTCCTCCATCTCCAGAGCATAATGACTTGCAATGGACGTTTTAGAAGAAGCTCTGAGAGTTTGACCCATCTCAAGCATCTGTCCTGGAAGCAGAGTATCTGTGGGTGCCTTGAAGCTTTCCCACACTATCCTGTCTTCGTTATTGGTCAAAACAAAGTTGCCATTGTCAAGGAAACAAGCACCCACAATACCTATATGGCTGGTATTGCTAGTCCAAGCAGGGGTTCCAGCCAAGTGATCAAACAGAATGAAATTCCCATCAGCGCAGAGCTCAAAAGTGGAATTGGAGCTCACTCTGACATCGTCCCCTGCTGTCCAGACCACTGCCTGTGCCTTCTTGGGGATAGAATTGTACCATATTCCCACACTGTAAATCCCATTGTGTTCTTTTGAGAAAAAACCCATTGCAAAGGTGCCATTTTGGGACAACCAGTAGTCCTCCTCTGAAGCAGACAGCTTGGAACCCAACGGAATACTAGCCCAGATGTGCTTTTTCTCTGAGCTGCATGTTGACATTAGCATTACAAAAATGACCATAACCAGTAAAGTGACACTCTGACACCTTGAAACCCAAGCAAGTGCTGAAGTCACCATTTTTGCTGTCTCCAAAATTGGATTTTCCTCTGTTGAACAAGAATGCTTCTTGTGAACTCACAGTTGTGGAGATAGACACAGGATTTTATCTTCTGGGCATTAGTAAAATTAAGATCCGGATAATGCCCAAATCACAGAAACTGTGAATGCAGCAAAAATTGAACTGGGACAGCTGCATATGCGTATCATAAACAAGGTCAGAAAAAAAAAATTATATTCATCAACCACAGAGAATGGAAGTTAGGTCAAGTGTTCTATCAACAAGAACCCACATTGTATATATATATATAGAAAGAGAGAGAAGGGTAGTGAGATAAAAATGCTGTCCATTCCATTGGAAGTACACATAAGCTTAAATTTCACAAGACAAGGAACAAACATGTGATTAAAAAAATGGGAAAAGCTACAATTAAGTGTATACAGAGTGCAGCTTATCAAGTACTGGCTGCCATGGTTTATGGGTCCATTTTTCTATACAGGGAACACGTGGAGCTCATATGCTAGTTTTGCTTTCTCCCTTCAATATACAATCTGGGTAATACCAAGGGCCCATGGCCCCATTTCTAATTAGTTGAGTTAGTGGAGTTCAACATGTGAATTATATTTCGGTCATGTGAGTGGCCTCTTTCAGCTTTCCTCTGGGTGAATGTGTCTCTTTCGGGTGGAGGAGACAATACGATCGTGTGATTTTATTGCACTTGTTTTTATTTTTATGATTAGTCAATTGTGACGATGATGATGATAAATTTTATGAAGATACAGGCCTAATTTGCAATTTACTATGTCTATGGGAAATAAAACGCACCTTACCCCATGTCCCCATGCGGCTGCTTAAGTTAGATTTCTGCTTAAATTTAAGCAGTTTTAAGCAGTTGGAGTGGCCCCATGGAAATTTCTAATTGCAGGAAAAGCATAATATTGAATCTTTCCCTTTTTTGTGGAGCAGTTACTGCTTAAATGCTTAAAAATTGGAAATAAACCATGGAAAAAAGGGGCGCTGGAAATAAGCAGCCGCTGCATAATGAAAAATATGCCATGTGGCTACATATATTTCCTTCCCTCTTTTTTTTTTTTAAATTTTCTTCTACATTAAGATAATTAAAATATTTAAAATAATTTATTTTTTGTTTTTATATTATAAAAAACTAAAAATTAAGATAACTGCTTATTTTTAAGCAAAAAAAAAAATTCTCATGGGGTCACTGGCTCTAAAAATGTCTCCTAAAATATTAAGAGTGGCTGCTAGCCAAAATAAGCTAAGCAACAGCATGGGGACATGCCCTTAGAGTTTGATTGAGTGGTTTAAGGAATAACAAAATTAATTAGAGTTGGGATTATATATATAAAAGGAATAACAAAATTAATTAGAGTTCTGATATATTTATTAAATTAATACGAGACTAGTCACACACACAATTTGGGTTAGGGACACTTTGTTGCCATGTGATCTAGTCCACCCATCATGGATTGGTCCTCTACTAATAGGACATGCACTCTTATCTTCAATACATGTTTATGAACAAATGCACTTCTATTGTTAATACTAAAGTAAGTGTCGATGTTATAGTGTAGATATAGATCCTTTATACTATGAAAGATCCAAATACTTTCCAATATGGACTAATGACCTAGGATTATCTATAAATACAAGATCCTAGATCCTCAACTTTAGGTGTTTTGGTGCACGAGCCAAAAGAGTAACAATCAAGTTTTGAGAAAGGTCAACTCTATAAGTGCCCAAAATCATACAAGCATACATGGCAATTTGATGATGATTTGACAATCCAACACACAACACATGTGGCATGAATAAAACTCACTCTTGGCTTTGCTAATCTTGATAGAAGTGTCCAGTCAACCCTTAGGACCCTCCCTTGATTTTTCATCATGTTTGTCAATCACACACCTTGCTCGTGTGCCTTGTTCATGTGTCTTATTGTCATGTAAAAACTCTTTTTTTGGCTCTTAAGTGGCAAAATCGCTCATATAGTCTCAGATCACCCAAGTGACTTCCAAATCACCGAGGCAATTGGTACTAAAAAATAGGCAATTTCATCATTTTTTGGCGCATCAAAACTCTAAATTCTAACCATTTTACATCTAATCTTGGCTCTTAACTCAAGTCTAGTTCAGTCTTGACTATGCCCAGGCTTGTTAAACTCTTTGTTACAACCTCTAATTGTGCACTCAACTCCTTTTAATTATCCCTCAAATGAATTTGTATGAGCCCTTTTTTGGTTGCTTCTTCTAAGATTTATTTTTGAATCTCTTGCCTCTCCACATAGATAGTAGTAGGTTTGAGAATCAACTCTAAAGAATTTGCCCAAGGTAGAAGCTCATGTACACAACACATGAGCTCTACACAAGCCCCTTAACTTCTTCTTTTGTTATTCCCCAAGCTTCCAGGCTCTTGAATCATCACCTACAACAATATTGTTTATTTCCCTTGAGGCTAATTTTTTACCTCCATTGTCTCTTCCATCAAGTAGAGTACCCAAGGTTGGGAGAGGAGAACAAATTGTCAAAGCTAGACTACTGAGGATGAACATGCCAACCATAAGCCTCTTCAACATTTGAGAGCATTTGAATCCCAACTGTGGAATTTAGTTGTTTATTTGTAATTAAAATAATTTATTTTTGAAGGGTAAAAAAGTTTATTTTTCACAAAGCAAAGTAGAATAGTCAATTAGTTCCTCATTTTGCCCAAGATCTACAACATTCTACTATAGTTTCTTGGATTTAGTAGTACAAAGTAGATTAGTTAATTTTATTTTATTAGAGTCGTTTACATTATTTTGAAAAGTAGTTTTATTGCATAGTATACCCTATTCAAAACCAAATATTTGCCAATAGTGAAATCAAAGTAGACACTCATACTTGAACAGACAACCATTAAATTAGATTAGAAACTCAAACAATTCAGAGCAAGCATAAAAAGTAGTTGCTAATTTTTGCACTTGCTTAGTTAATCTAAATCATCATAGTTGCATGCATTATCAAAATTCATGGAAAAGACAAAAAATAGTCATTAAGTAATTGTTTAATGGTTAGTTTCTCTTCATTTCTTCTAGGAAAATACAAAACACAAGATAAACTTTCATTTGTTGCATTTAGTAGTTAATTTTAACACTTAATTGTAATAATTTGTTTATTAGTATTAAAATCATTCAAAACATGAAAATTGAAATAAAACACAACTTTTAGGTCCCTACATTATAAAGCTACAAAGCTCCCAACATAGATTCAATACAAACAAGGAAAGATAAGAAAATAAGTATACATAGTCAATGAATCACAAGTGAAATAACTAAGAAATCAAAACACATGTAATGCTCAAACTAGGTATCCAAATTAATGCTCCAAGTGGCTATTTGGTCATCTCTTATCTCTCTTATACCCAATATATTAGGTTCATGTGTCATAGGGTTAGAGAATATTGGGTAAAGGCCAATCTAGCTAAGAGAAAACCAACTATCTTTTGAAATCATCTATTAGGAACAAATCCAAGAGCAAGCTCATATCCTACAATAGATCTAGAAAGAAACAAAAAATAATGATCCTTAGAACTAGCTCTCTTAGAAGAGTTATTTGAGATAAAAAATCATTGCTTAAACACTTTCCTCGATAATGCTCAACGAGGACTTAACACAATATGATCAAACATCCATACAAAGATCACCATAACCACACCTCTCTAGAGGCTTGCCAAAACATACTCCCACATTGCCACAACCATACCATAATTCAACACCTCATCCATCATCAAACACCTCTACCCCATGAAGAGAGTGATCAAACAAACGTCACAACTTCCCCACAAATGAATCTCCTTACCATATTATTTAGGACACTCTTTCCTCATGAAGAAGGTAGTCCTCCAGACACTCCCCCATTTCACTGTATATTTTCCCATGAGTAGGAGTGATTTCTCCAAATGTAGGTCCCACATGAGCAATGGATGTGTCTCCCACTTTCAACCCATACACAATAATGGTAGGTAGATTTGGAGTAACATAGGCTTAGGGAGTAGGAATTTTAGAATTCAAAAAGGGTAGACTAGGCCACACTTGTGGTATAGTCTGTAATGTCCCCATTTTGCACATAATCAATTTGAGAACAATTAGCCTATTTTTTTAGTTTTCCCATAGGCTAATTGGTGGTGTAAGGGAGAACTCCAGCATTCTTGGAGGACACAGAGGTGATCAAGTAGTGGTTTTATTAATAATAGTGAGTTCAAGAGATGTTAGTGAGCCCAATTGTAACATCCACATTCTAGAAACATGGTAAAAATCAAAAGTTTCACCAAAAAGTAAATTTACAAGGTAAATATGAGACTGAGAAAATTTTTCTTTTATTCAACATATAGTCGAGTAACTACAATTACAAGATATCTCATTACAAATTCAATAAACTATATTGTCTTTCTCAAGTACAATGTTTACAAAAATAAATCTATTATAAATACCTAAATCAGATAGTGTTTTACTTAATCTCAATCAACACAAGTCTCAACGATATACTGCATCCAGAAATTTGACATCTTTATCACAAGCTTCGACATGTCTTCTGCTAGAGAGAGAGTATCTTTCCAGTGATTTACCTCCAACCACAGACTGTCAGTCTCCCGCATTCCTTTCTAACCGGAAGTGGCCCTTCCCTTCACGAGAAGTATAGACCAAGGTGACCAGTGGTAATTTGCCTTTCCGAATACATAGTGTTGTATCCTACACAACTCTATCTATCATACAACCCTAGATACCCTCTAGCTAAGTATGATTCCCGATAGGATGTGCAATCCAGATACTGTGAACCTACAATGCATGCAGAGACATATGCATTACTATGGCCATAGATTTCAACATAAATCGACGTTCACAATGAACGATGTCGTATTGTTCACCCACTCCAACTCGACTTGGATACTATCATATTCCTATAGTTCGACTTGGTCAACTACGTTTAACTTATGAAGTCATGATGATTTCAACAATCTAGTCTTCCCGACCCAATTCACATTTTCTTTCACAGTCTACAACCCATAGACTTTTTCTTCCGTCTTTCTTCCTTTACAAGGACTCTCATTGCATCATTGCAATACCCGAGGTCCATGACTTATTGTCTCATAATAAATATAGATAGATTAATTACGACTAAGATGATAACCTTAACCAGGTTAAGCAATATAGTCTAGGAATCTAAATCACTTCTTGCAAGTAAGAATAGTTACGCATAGTCAGGGCACTAGACCCTTCATTCATGATCTAAATAATGATCTCAATGTCTTAATATAATAATTACCATATCTAGGTTAACTATAGACTCAATTGATGAGTTTTGCCTAACTCAAACCTAGTCTTTCTGACTTAGGTGAAATCACAAGACACTGTCATTGCTCTATTAATCATTATGGATTGACTATCCATTCTTAGGTATCTCTCTTTGTAACTTTGCAATATTTGAGATTTACCCGCTTGTCGACAAGTAATAGCTTAGAGAAGTTGTGATAAAAAGGTATAATGATTTTAATGTTTGCCTAACCATTTAATGGTACCTCTTGCATACTTACAAAGTCTGAGGCTTATGACTTGTATTTCAAATCGACTTGAAACTCAACAAATAGTTTTCCCCACCCAAGGTTAATCATTGTTGACTAGTAAGAAATCTCATTCTAATAAGATAGTTATGAACATTTACTAAATTAGGGTTCACGACACATTAATGTCTACTCATGAAATGAGTTCACCCACTTATAAGCTCTATAAAACATCCTTGATAACCTCAAGGTGTTTGAAAATCTTCATGCATTAACACATGGTGTTGAGGTTTACTCATCTTTCTACAAGCTTATGGGAAACATCTCCATTTACATAATAAATGAACGGTTTCCTAGCATATCAAATTTTTCAAATAACGCTATACCTTGTTATAACAATCTCTAAATTATAACATTGTTTATTTCACCCATTCATGAGTGGGCACTAATCCTAACCTTGTTGTTTTCAGAAAGAGGTTACTACAAACCAATTTATGGAACAAAAGTATTCACGTCCCTAAGTTTACAATTAAACATTCTAAGGAATCTTCTTCGATTGTCGCTCTTCGACTGTTGATCCATTGACTGTCGATCCTTCGACTGTCGATCCTTTGACATAGCTTCCTCTTTGTCATTTTGAAAGGGTTTCACAATAAACCACAACATAGAATACAATTACTCGAAGGCCCCAAGTTAAAGTTTAAGGATTCTTAAAGGTCTTCTAAGAACTATGCCCTAGAGACTCGAGCTTTTTAAGCTAGGGCTCTTTTGGGAATTGAAGAGCTTGCGACCGAGCTTGTGCCCACCACGGAAAACATCAATCTTTTCTTTACAAAACAAAAGAGTTGACGGTGAATAATCTTTATCTCCTAGAGGTTAAAACATTTCTTAGTCTATCCTATGTTATAGATGAGGGCATAATAAGGAATAGTTTTATTATATACAGAGAAATTTGACTCAGAAATTATAATCTCAGTTCATCTTTCTCACAACTATTCCCATACTCAAGGGTCTCTAATTATTGACTTGTATTCACATGAACACTAATAGTAAACAAATCATACTTAAATAATAGATTGTTTACAAATGATGTTTTTATAATAATTACTCATGGTTTTATACTCATATTCGGCTTTCCCCGTATGAGATTCAAATCCTCATTGGTATTGAAGACATTTGGCTTGTAATTACAAGACTTAAATGCAAGTATATACAAAGATATACAAAAGCAAAGTAATAGAAATCAAAGTATATTTATCCTTATATCCTCTTGCTTACAAAATAATACATACAAGAACCCCAAGAGCTATTAAACTCTTAATGTCAAACATTCCCATAACTAGAGTAAAATGTCAACCTCATAGCCTTGATAAGGGGGGGGGGGGAACTCCTTAGTCTTACACTTCTGATTCATCAACTAATAGAAGGGTTTTCATATAAGTTTTATTTACACTGCAGCATTTAGTTGAATCACCTTGCCACGGTGTGATAGTTTTTAGTGATAGACTTCACATTAATTACGTCTTCACTGACACACATACAGTAAGGTTTAAAATACATAAAATATCTTGACCTTGGTTTAACAAAGCATTATACTTGAGTTTCACTACAATGGTGCAGCGTTATATGGAAAATGAAACTTTTAACTAGTAAACAATGTTCAAACAACCAACGATTGTTAACAGTAAACATTACCCTGCCCTTAACTACTCTAAATTCTCATAAAATGCAAGATAAACGTTGCATTTAACCCTACGACAGAAATCTTTACGAAATAAAGGAGAGAACCTGTAAATGGTCTCTATTGTCGCTTGCAAACTGGCTTAGTCATTAGCTCCTTCTTCAGTCGATCCGCCTCAAGCAAATAGCTTAGTCTCATTCTTCTACACCCCGCGATCTCTCCTTCCCAAACAGTGTTCACGACTCCCCCCCGTTGTATCTCTCTGGTTGTCGCGGTCTAAAAAGTTCCCCCGAGGCTCATAATGCGTTTCTCTCTTTACTCCTTTCCACTCTCACCGCTAGCAGCAACGAAATAGGAAATGATGTGGTCCATTACCCATTCAGTTTTCAACGAATCCCCCAATTATTAGCAATGTCTGACACCTATTTTTGAAAGGCACCAAAATGTGGGGAAGTTACTAAGTGTAGATTTAATACCTCGTTCCCTCTTTGAAAGAGGTCGACAACTCCTTTTAATAAACGCTTAAAGTGGTTCGCCCCCACCACTCAAAGTAATGAAAACTCTCCTACACTTTAGCTGACGGTTTCCCTCCATATCGTCGACTCAATCGACAGTCCTCTTAATTTACTCCCCCCTCCAAGTGTTAGCATATGTCTTTTATAAACTTCCCACGACTTCGTTATGAGTCATTCTCTTCTTTACCACGACTTACCATCCTCATATAGACTAATCCCCAGAAACGAATCCACAAATATTAGATTATACGACTCCACTACTATATGGTTCGACTCCAAGAAATGATGTTCTTCCTTCATACTCACTGCATGAATACTCCACTCCCATACTCTCGAAACTAAACTATGTTCCCACCAAGAATTAGTTAATTCCACTAATGGCCCATGCCTCTATCATTAAGGCTCCACTCATCTAGTCCATGGTAGGTTCTCTACAACTAAGATTTTCTCTTATAAATAAGCCTCTAAACACTCAAGCATCAATGAGAGGTCTACACGGATAATAAAGTATCTCTACTCATGATACAACTCTCTATAGGCATCTTAATGCCCATGCGTTGGTTTAATGGTTAAACAATTATGTCCTCATCGTGGATTTCTCTTATGGATAGATAGGAACATTTTAGAGGACATTGAGGTAGTAATAGCCACAAAATGTTAAAAGATTCCCTCTTCATTATATCCCTAAATTAGAATAAATAGACATGATATGAACAATAATAGTCCTTGTCTATATTTAATCTTTGATCAAAATATATTAATAATAATAAATAGTCAAAAAGCTTACGAGTAATGTGATAGGGTCAAGCTTGTCTCCCCTTCACAGACCCCCAATAAATCACGACGACTTGACTTGACAAAATCATCGTAAGTCGCTTATTGTGGACAAAACTCACGTATTCTTTACTTGACGAAATCGTCTTGACGTAAAGAATCGTTTATTTCACATCAAGAGACTCTAATAAAATAAGAGAACCATTTTACAACAATTTCATCGTAATATTTACGTAAAACGTAAATAGCCATAGTTCATGTTCAAATGACGTTGTTAACACTACTAACGACTATGACGACTTACTACAACTTCTGAATATTCGTAAGGTATCGAATACCTAACGATTAGGTTCAAGTAAACTGACAAGTTAAGGCTTACCTCTCACAACACGTTGGTTCATACTTTTGTTACACATCAGACTCATCTTGGCAATTAGGCCTCTCGTAATCCAAGGTCTATCTTTCTCTTCTCGAAAGATACTCTCTATCTCTTCTCTGAGAGTTGATAACTTGTAATCCCGTTTCACTTGTCATCAAATAGTATGTAATCAGTGCATCATTATCCAATTAATTCAACTAATAAATAAAATCTCATCATATAGATATTAAATCGACAATAACATAATCATTTCCATGATTTCATAAATGATATTCCATATAATTCCATGTCATATCCTGTCATAAGTCTATAAGATCACAACAAATTTACTTATGCCCAAGTAAAAAGTAAAAGTAAAGCAAGTTAGAAAATAGGGATGTAACACCAATGACACTTTTCAAGTGTGATTCTATCTTTCTGAGAGCACTCCACACTTCTTGGAGAACACGTGTTTAGTTAGATTGGGTTTCTAGAAGTGGCAGTGAGTTCAGGAGTCCAAGAGGTATTCAATGATACTTTCATAATGCAATTACATCATTTTGGGAGCTCTCCACTCTTCTTATAGAAGCAAGTTATTTTTAGAATGATGCCAAGTTGCTATAGTTCATCATCCTAATTTCTTAGAAGCATTATGGTATGATCAAAAGTTTGTGTTTGATTCATTTTGATGCTTTTTGCAACTTGTTGGATAATTTAATTATTAAATAGTTATGACTTAAGTTGTCTAAAAAGTATTTTTCAAAAAAGACAACTTATGTGTAACTATTCATTGGAAAGGGTTTTAAGTTGTGCTTTCAAGAGGCACTAGGCTAAAGGGGGTATAAGGGGACTTTGCACACTATTGGAAAGAAATGGGAGGAACCAATCTAGAGATCTGGTCCTTAGTCAAATCTCTAAAGTTAGATTATACCTTGGTCATATAGTGAGAGAATCCTAATGAAACAATAAGGGATTGTAACATGCGGTACAATTAGATCAAATATAAGCATTCAAGATATACACATAGATATAGAATAATCCTTATCTCTCCATTATCTATATATATTCATCATCATGTAATCAAATACATCTGACAGGTCTAAGTCTCTGCATTTTACACTCTCTTATACATATTCTTCTTATCTCTTCTCTCTTACATACATGTACACCCTATACCCTATCTATATATTACATAGGGACGTGTCTTTTCCCAAATTGCCTCTATGTATGTCAGTTATGTTCTCTGCATAGCCTTTTTGGTTACTTGCGGTAGGATCTATTGGTAGCCCTATCTTCTACCAACATCATTCCCCCTTTTAAAAAAACGTCTTGTCCTCAAGACATGCTCTATACAACCTGAACGTAGGATGTTCTTATAAATGACTCTGAGTTGAGTCAGAGTTGTGTCCCATTGGTTCTTTTCTATTGTCATTATTTTGACTTGTCCCTCTATCTATATGTATGTATCTTCCACCTCCCCTATTGTGGTAGGGATTTGTATCTCTGGGTTGTCAATTGTGACGATGATGATGATAAATTTTATGGAGATATAGGCCTAATTTGCAATTTACTATGTCTATGGGAAATAAAACACACCACACCTTGGAGTTTAATTGAGTGGTTTAAGGAATAACAAAATTAGTTAGAGTTGGGAAATATATATATGATAAAAGAAAGATTAGAAAATGTTTATCTTTTTACTAATTTTGTTGTTGTTGATGATAAAGATATGGTTGTTTATTGTTATTGACAACTAGAATAGGAATTTGATAATGAATTTGTATTGTGAAGCTTCTAATAGAATATGAATAGAGATTGGATTAATACTAGACTAGTCACACACACAATTTGGGCTAGGGACACTTTGTTGCCATGTGATCCAGTCCATCCATCATGGATTGGTCCTCTACTAATAGAACATGCACTCTTATCTTCAATACATGTTTATGAACAAATGCACTTCTATTGTTAATACTAAAGTAAGTGTTGATGTTATAGTGTAGATATAGATCCTTTATACTATGAAAGATCCAAATACTTTCCAATATGGACTAATGACCTAGGACTATCTATAAATGCAAGATCCTAGATCCTCAACTTTAGGTGTTTTGGTGCACGAGCCAAAAGAGTAACAATCAAGCTTTGAGAAAGGTCAACTCTATAAGTTCCCAAAATCATACAAGCATACATGGCAATTTGATGATGATTTGACAATCCAACACATGACCCATGTGGCATGACTAAAACTCACTCTCAGCTTTGCTAATCTTGATAGAAGTGTTCAACCAACCCTTAGGCCCCTCCCTTGATTTTTCATCATGATCGTCAACTATGCACCTTGCTCATGTGCCTCATTCATGTGCCTTATCATCATGTAAAAACTCCTTTTTGGCTCTTAAGTGGCAAAATTGCTCATATAGTCTCAAATCACCCAAGTGACTTGCAAATCACCAAGGTAATTTGGTATTGAAAAATAGACAATTTCATCATTTTTGGCACATCAAAACTCTAAATTCTAACTATTTTACATCTAATCTTGGCTCTTAACTCAAGTCTAGTTCAGTCTTGACTATGTCTAGGCTTGTTAAACTCTTTGTTACAACCACTAATTGTGCACTCAACTCCTTTTAATTATCCCTCAAATGAATTTGTACGAGCCCTTTGTTATCACCTGAAATTGCACCCTTTTGTTGGAGCTTTAACAATTCCAACAATTTTAGAGTAACATGGGATTGGTCTCAAGGTGTGGGACCTTTGCATTTGAGACCAAACCTCCAGAGAAGGTTGGTTCCTCTTTTTAAGCTTAAGGATTAGAGAAATAGCTAAACCTACACTAATGATCACCATGGAAAAGAGAGAGAGAGAAACTAAAATTAAAAGGGAGGTGATACACCAAGATTTAGGGTGTTTAGCTGCAACTAACATAGCACAACAATGACCTCAAATATTGAAAGGGACTCACAAAAACTTATAGCTTCAACAAAGGTTCGAATTAAAAAAATATAACCAATGGAGGGACTGTTTTATCCACAAAATGAGTTACAGATTTCAAGTAAACACAAAGCGGAAGCATAAGAGAGGCAAAATATCAGTGATTGTATTGATCATGAAGGCTAAATAGCCATTACAAAAGAAAGATACTTTGTTACAGAGAAATAGACACAAAATAACCATTTACATTAATTGGTGAACCACTATCAGAGACATCAAAGGCTTAACTTCGAGCACAATACATCAGATCTGATTGGTTCTTGCAAATGCATTACAAGGCCTATGATAACAAACTACCCAACTAGCATGATAGCCTAGAAGAATAGCTAACCAACCCAAAATACATCTTTGAATCATGCATATATAGCTTTACACATCACACTGTAGTAGCCATGTGGCTGGAATGAAAAGTCAACAAGGAAGGGACATCGCCCATGCTGCAATAACTCCATTCTGTGTCCTTGGAGCACGCCCACATGGCTTTGCCCATGAAATCCATTGAAAACGAGTGTTCACCCATGTCGTGCGTGCAAGAAATTTAATGCAAAGGGACAAAAGTAGCATGGGAAAGTGAGGAATTCATCTTCTACAAGAAATCATGCTTTGAAGAAGCATTAATGGCAACTAGGAGGGTCGTTGAGCAGTCCCGTCACGTTTTGAATAGTAGAAAATGCCTCTAAAAGGCAAAAGGGTTGGGCTCTGACATATCAGACTTCCTCCGATCGGTCTTCCATTGATTGGGCCTTTGGAGAGGTGAAGAAGGAAACCCTAGCCTCTGAATTCGAAGAGAAGAGAAGTCGTCAGGCTTTAGAGGTCGGGCCTTCACTGTTACGTCTTTCGCTAATCATAGGAAGAAGAACCTGACCTCCACCTCTGCAACACTTAGCTAATTCTATGAAATTAGTGGAGATCGAGCCTCGAGCCTTCCACCTTACGCCTTCCCAAAGAAGGAAGAAGAGAGAAAATCTAACTCCTGCAAGTTTGAAGACTTAGCCACTTTTGCAAAGGTTCAACGAAGTTTAGGGTTCAGGCCTTCGACCTTCCTCCCTCCAAAAGAAGGAAGAGGGGAGAAGAAAAGATCGAAGTTCAACTCCCCAAAACACTTAGAAATATTTTGAATGAAAAAGGAGTGGAACTAGGGTCCCAAACCTTCCTCCTTGGATGATGTCATTAGGATATGGATATTTCGACCAGATATGGATATTTGTAATTGCGAAGTGCCCATGTCAAAATATCTAGATGAAGCTGAGAACCCCGAAGTCTAACACACTTAGAGCATTTAACTGGTAGGCTTTGGCAAATGGATCTCCAACTTTTAGCCTTCCATAAGAGAATGCGGAAGAGAGAAACCCTGAAGTCTGGCACCCGAAACACTTAGGCAAATTTGCAAAGGGACAAAGCGGGGTTCAGAGCTGATTGGGATAGCAGAGTGAAGGGAATAAATCTGAGCTCTGAAACTCTAAAAAGGTTAAAAACATAAGGAAAACTTAGGATTTTTGGGACTTAGCCTTTTTGGATGGTCTTCTCTTGCATTTCAAAGGGTGAAAATACTAGGATTTCATGGATCCTTAGGCTATTTGGCCACAAGGCAAAATAGGATAATATTTTAGTGACTATGGAGGGGTGTTTGCCTGCTAAACACTAGGATCCAAAGGCCTTATCAATCCATTGGGTGCAGAGTCAAAGGGCACATCAACAAGAACATGGGTTGGCCAGAACAACACAGAACTCAACACTGTCTCTGGGAAACAAGATAAGGCAAAACAAATAAGGTAAAAAATCTCCTAACGAGAATGATGCTTATGCAAAAGCACTTATTGAAAAGAACACCTAACATATTTACAAAATCCCACAACCATGCTAAAAGCAAGGTTTGAGATGAATCCCATTGAATGGGATTGGCAGAACCTCTCCATTCAGCTTGGAAAGTTGAAATGTGTTAGCCTGTTTGTAGCTGGTAATAATATAAGGGCCACTCCACATGGCATCAATTTTGAATGTCTCCCAGCTTTAGCTTTGTATGTGTCCCATTTCAACACCAAATCTCCCTCATTGAATGCTCTGTCAGTTGATTTTCTATCAAAAGTTCTTTTTACCTAATCCTAGTGAGCCTCAAGAATCTTCATAGTAGCATTTCTTTTTTCTTTAAGCTCCATCAGCTCAACCAACCTGACTGTCATGGCATCATTTTCTAGCAGCTCCAACTAATGTGCCAACTCAAGGGAGGGCAACTCTAATGATAATGAAAGCCTTGCTTCCTTTCCATAAACAAGCATGAAAGGAAAATTGTCTATGGCCCTCTTGGGAGTGATTCTATTAGCCCAGAGAGTTGTCTTAACATGGAATGCCAATTTCTTTGATTATCATCCACTATTTTCTTGATAATCCTGATTAGATTTTTGTTTGTGGACTCAGCCAGGCCATTCCTTTGGGGGTAGTAATTAGATGATATCTTTAGATAAATTCCATAGTTTAGTGCTCATTCACTAATTTTTGTGCCTACAAAGGCTTTAGCATTGTCAGAAATAATGGTGAATGGAACACCAAACCTGGAAACTATCCCCTCAAGGAAATCCATAATAGAGGTCTCTATGGCATCCTTCAATGCAACTGCCTCTATCCACCTTGTAAAATAATCTATGGTTGCTAAAATCCACTTGTGACCAGCACTAGAAGGTGGATTAATCACCCCAATGAAGTCCAAACCCCATTGGGCAAATGGTTGGTCAATCTGAATTAGATGTAGGAGAAGAGAAGCTAACCTTTGTATACCTGCAAAGAATGTACATTCTTTGCAGCTTCTTACCCATCTATGGGCATCTCTCAATAAATTGGGCTAGTAATAACCTGTTGGAGTAGAGGACCACTGAGAGGGGGGGTGAATCAGTGGTCTATAAAGTTTAAAACTTTTTGCACCTTTTAATCTATTAGATAGAGAATAAGAGAGACTTCAAATATTCATCAAACACATATACAAGTATAATGATAAGAATGATGTTCAAAACCTTGATTACAAGTAAGACATTAGGACACAAATGCAAAGGCAATCAACAAGAATCATAACACATGATTTATGAGTGGAAAACCCTTAAAAAGGGATAAAAACCACTTTGAATATTTGCACTTTATTATGCCTCACTGACAAATATCATAAACCTTCACTAGGTACAATTAGTGTCTCACTGACACAGTCTCACTGGCAAATCAATAGTGTCTCACTGATACAACCTCATTGGCAAAATAGTGTCCCACTAACATGAACTTGATTGCATCAAGGGTTAAAACAAATTCAAAGGGACACTCTGATTCACTGTAGCACAATACATCTTATGTCTCCCTTTGCATGATCATCTTACACATCATCATTTATCCAATCAACAAAACATAATCATTATAATCATTGCATACCTCTGCTCAAACTGTACTATAACTCATTCCTGCAAACATTTTTACATTCTCTGGAATTAACATTCTGTCTCTACAATTATCATTCTATCTCTATTGTCCACAACTATCTTCACCCCCTCATGTTTCATTACTATTCTGTCTTTAAAGCTTCATCATCAACTTTCACAATCTGCACATGGACATGTAGGTCTGTCTCTCATCAACATGAATCACCAACCAACATCTCAAAACTTATCATATGGAGTCTTTTTGGAAATTCCTTGGCCCATCTGGTCTTTTGCATTCCCAAACAAGGAAGTTAGAGCATCGTTTTGGAAACTACCTGTCAAGTTTTAAGTGCACAGTGTAACCGTTGAAATTTGAAATAAATTTGAACGCTGACTATTGATCATCCTCTTCGTGCCTTTATTAGAACCGCAAATTAGAGGCTCCCGCTCAAACACATAATACTTACCACTTTGCCCCGTGAAACCTAGTTGGCAAGGCTAGTTGAACAACGACCCCAACACCCTTAAGTGTTCATTTAAGTGAACCTTAATTGGTAAGTGCAAGTCACCGATCGAATAGATAAAAAGAAAGACGAGTAACTAAGGGTTATCACTTAGTTTAGTTTAAGCATATGATTTAGGGTTTGAATCCCTAAAACCCAAAAGACATCAAACCTCATCATATTGAACAATATAGAACATCATGAGTCATTAATCATCACCATCAACATTGAGCTATTAAGACATGAAGCCACCACCAAAGGGAAAGATCCTGATCATGAACAATAATGAAACATCATATTATGAAGAAGTCCTCAATCAAGACTATGCTTTGTTCACCATATCATGAACCTAATACATGAAGCATCTTCTTCTCTATCTCCTGAGGTACCAATACTGCATCCAAACACCAACAAGAAGGACCAAAAACAACATGTTGATAAAGGCTTACTTACTACCCAAAAACAATCTGATCCTTACTCCACTAAGGTTACAAGATTTCAACACCATTAACAAGACTCTCAACACCATTAACAAGATCATCAATTCAAACCCTCAATAAGCATAAAGTATTGAAGATCCTGTCATATAAGCATGAATTCCATACTAAACACCTTATGAACCATTGATCATAACATGAAATGTAAACTATCATGTTGTGAATTCACTTGTGACATCAGTGACAACTCCTAAAGATAGCATAAAATATGATGTATGAGAAGGTATGATGGCATGATGACACCAATCCAAACTAAGAACTCCACATGGATATCAATGATGAACATGAAGCTAACACTATGACACCAACACAAATTTCATCAACCTTGATGGACACTTATGATAGCAAAGGACAATACTTCATCTAATCATTAGTACTGCAACTACACCATATCATACACCCATGCATCCAACATCAAATGAGACCACCATGGCATCATGCATCTCATATAAAACCATGCAACACAATGAGTAAGGCAATGATCAATCTCTTGATGGTATGGTCAACAACTCAACACAACTCCTGAAACAAACTCCATGACAAGGTATCAACACCAACACTAAGATGATCAACTCCTCATCACTTTGACATCAATAACTCAACTCAAACATGAGCAACCAATCAACACCAACTCAACATGATCATGACATGAAAAACATCCTTCACTTGAGGTCCTCCACCTGAGGTACTCACTTTTGAAATCAATGACAACCATCATGCCAAAGTCAACAAACTCCCCCTTTGGCATTGATGTCAAACTAACATTGCACTTTCACTTTTCATCTTCTCCCCCTTTTGACAACAATGACAAAGAAATGAAAAGCTCCAGACTAAGATTGAAAGATGTGAAATAGATAATTCTATCCAAACAAGCATAGTGCAGGAAGATACATTCACTATTAGTGTAAAACATTACTTAAGGCAAATCACCACCAAACTGTGACATATAATAAATCTCCCCCTTTCTCCAAGGCATCAACAAACAACTGTCCAAGCAACATGAAATCTTAGCAACATTGTCATAACAATCATTGCCTTATTGAAAGACTGTGATTGTCCCACTCAAAGATTGTACTAATGTCATAACATCAAACCATTGACATATGTCACTTGTCACTGTCAACACTGAATGCTTTGTAATTACAACATTTGCCAAAATCTTTAATGGATGCCATATCCTGTTCCAAAAGTTGCAAACTACAGGAATACTCACATTTAGACTACAAAATTTGATTTTACTTGCCAGCAATCCACCAATTGAATTGTGAATATCATTGATATACTTCATGTCTGCAATCAAATGCATTGAGCAAGAATCTATCACTGTTTCAAAGTACTGTTAATGAGGGCACTGATACCATGCAACTTGACTTTCATTGACCATAAAAAAATTGACAACCATACTACACCATATCAGTGACTGTTTCGTTTTTTACATTGTCACTTCCTACCTGCAACAAAAGAGCAATCTTTATACTATCAATATGAGCAAACAGACTAGTCCCTTCTACATTGTCATATTATTATGACTCATTTCACTTGCAATTATTCTTTGATGAATGTCCATATCTACTTCAAAGTGTCATTCTTAAATATAGGGAATGTACTGGCAGAGAAGCCTAAAATGTTCAATAGTTGCATTTGCTAACAAACTTCTGTGACATTTCATCATTTGCTCTGACAACCTTTCTTAAATTCAATCACCTACAAATTTGCATCCTTGTCTACTAGGAACTACAACCTATGACAATAGTCTCTATAAACTTTGAAGAGTGCAATGCCCTGTTTCAATGCTTCCTAAGTCAACTGCATTTTCTTGATTGTCCACACCACTGTCAAGGCTACAAAGTCTTGTTGTAGTCACTATACCAAACCATTTTCTTGATATCAACAAAGCAAAGAGTGTTAAATGAATGTTTTAAGAATCTCTTCAAGTGCTTTCCAACCTTTACCATGTACTTATCACTGACCACTCCCATGTTATCATAAAGTTCATGTGCTTTGTCTAAGTTGTCAACTTTATATTATCTCACAATTGCATCAAAGAGGATCACCACTATGAAATAGATTAATGACAATACTCACTGTCCTTTCATATTTGGATTGACCACTGAGATAGAACACTTGATCCATACAACATGACCCTGAGCACATCCATCATTATACAATATCAAAGTAACAAATGAAGGATGTGAACAACATGTTTATCACTGTCTATTAAGAAGAAAAAATACTGTCTGTCATATTAGGAACACTTAACAACCATCGAAACCAAGAGAGTTGTTATCACTTCTCATCTGTACTTTATCATCTTTCAACATTGTGTAAAAAAAGTTTATAGGGGCATTTGCAAGTAGAACATACCCATTGTCATACAAGGTCAGAGACATTGTCAAGAAGTCTTGCATATTATTGTTATTTTTAAAATTGTATCTTTCTCACATCAATACTTTATGAAAGTTCTTCAATGTCTTAATGCAAAACACCAACGCTGAAACAATACTTTAACTAGAAATATTTTATGACTTTTTCACTTACCAGTGATCTAGAAATCCATTGTCTAACTACCCTATACCTTTAGATCTCTGATCTTCACTATCCTATACCACTGCAACACCTTGGAGCATCACAAACCACAATAATGAAAAACAACATCTTCAACCATGAAACAAACAAAGTAATCAACATCACCATACTATGAAGAAGATGAGAATAAGGATCTTTGACAACTTAAAAGGAAGCTCAAGAAATCCCACTATGCAAACTATGATTATAGTCTTTTGCAAACAAAAATGTTGTCATTAGTGCTATTCCTATCCTGATCTATAACTTCATTGTACCAAATTAGGGCTTGTCAGAGTTCTATTGCTATAAGACCACAGAGAGTGTCATGAAAACCATGTATGGTGGAGATCACTGTCACTTATTGTCACTATCACAAACTGATATTATAGTACCATAACAATTAAATGTCATTCACTTTAACTATCACTCTCAACACAATACTGACACCATGCATTAACCAAACACCTTGTAATGCTCTACCCCTTGAACACTCTACATACATCAAGAAACCTCCTAAAACTCCTTGGGGTTGAAAGATAGGACATTTGGCAACTCCCCCTATCCTCATGCTGCATCTTATGTAATAGATGATGTGTCTTGTGCAATATGCACAAGTTCTTTCTTCTTTTGCTCTTAAACTTGCTTCCTTCTCCAAACTTTCATAGGTTCCTTCTTTTGCTTGTTTGTCATGTTTAACTTCTTAATGTGACTAGGTGGCTTCACAAGGTTTCTTCTACAATAATGTGTTGTATGTCCAAGATTTTTACACCTATAGCATATGATATTTCTATCTAGACCAAAGAGATGATAATTTCTTGATAATCCAAGAGTACTTCCATGCACCCAACAATTTCTTGCTATATGACCAACTTTATTACATTTATAACAAACATTGTTATAGTGTTGATTTGACAAACTATAAGAATTCTTATCCTTATTCCATCCAAAATAATTTCTCGAGTGAGTTCTACAATCTCTAGCTCTATGACCATAAACATGATAAGAATAGCAATAACCATGAAACTGAGAGTAGTAGTACCTTATTGAACGGTATTGCCTAATAGGTGGAGATGTTGAGGTTCTACTTGTCCTTCTACCTTCATTAACACATTTATCTTCTGTCTTATCTGTAGGAGCAGTAGCATGATGACCCAAATCTATCTTCTTCCTTGGTGTATTCCTGACTTTAGAAGTTTGCCCTTCTTCATATCCTAGGCCTGTAGTGTCCTTATAATGCTTTTGCTTCCTTAACAAGTCATTTAAGTATTCAATACTCTTTTCAAACTACAGATTCTTGTCCAACTTAGAAGATGCCTTTTCCAGTTCCTTTCTCAAAGAAAGTATTTCTGACTCTAGTTTTAGACATTCATTAGTTTTGACTTCTAGATCAGATTTTGTAAAATCAGCTACCCTTTTGGCTTCTTCTATCTCAGTCTTTAGGCTGATAATCAATTTGTCAGATTCATCAACTTGACTCTTTAAGTTCACATTCAGATTTCTTGCCTCTTCAAGTTCTAAAGAAACTTTTGCAAAATATGAACATACCTTGTCCTTGGAATCTTTTTCTTGTTGAAGTTGGTCTTCTAGTCTCTTATTCTCCTTTCTGAGTTGCTTGATCATATCTAAGACACACAAGAGTTCACCTTCTATATCAGCCTCACACTCTTGTTCATCATATTCCTGTTCATAGTCATCTTCACCTACAAAGAGATCTCCATGTGAATGTCTCCTTTCATTGTCACTTTTCTTAGACAACAAGTTGTCCTCTCCTTCAAGTGCATCACTTTGATGGATTCTAATAAACTCCTTCCACACTGATGGAGATTGGATATCATTGATGTCAAAAAGGTGTTGTGTTGTCATGTCAAGATTTGCAGAGATTTGGTCTTCATGTTGATTGTGTCTCAATAGGATGTCATCTTCATAGGTTTGGCCTTCATGGAGTTTTGGTGATTAGGTTCATGCTCAGGATGATCAAGATGCAATTCTTCATAATGTGTCACCAAGAGAACTCACAATTGGTCTTCATATGGTTGAGGAGAATTCAGATGTGGTCTTCAATCAGGATCATCTCAAGTCATGATCAAGGTTATGATTTTATGATAAGATCATGTTGAGTTGACTGATCATTATCTTCTTTGAATTGATTGATCACCTTTTTATGTCCACAAGACTTTTTTGATCAGTTTGATCACATCAACTGTTGATGTTCACATAAGTTTAATCACATCAAGTGTTGGACTTACATTCTTGATGTTCACAGGAGTCATTTGTTCATAAGTTAGTATTGCTTAATGCCATGTTTCAATTCATATGTCAATTGGTTGGTTTTGTTGGATATGTCTTTAGGAACTCTTCATGTTGGATCATATTGGCTGGGAATGATCATATAAGACTTGATGTCCTCATAGGTATGCTATGATCCTTGCAGAGGAATTCATTATGGATACTTGTAGAGA
Organism: Cunninghamia lanceolata; assembly: GCA_027924645.1. Classification (NCBI taxonomy): domain Eukaryota; kingdom Viridiplantae; phylum Streptophyta; class Pinopsida; order Cupressales; family Cupressaceae; genus Cunninghamia; species Cunninghamia lanceolata. The sequence continues at coordinate 20,784,352 of BSBN01000280.1, read as the reverse complement.
ATGATCATCTTAAATTGTTCAACTTATTGATTTTGGTTATGGATTAGTGTTGAGTTGAATTTGCTCACAAAGAGTTGGTTTATAATGAATTTAGATTATGATAATAAGTTGTAGCTCATCAGTTGCATAAAACTCATCATGTTGGTTCAGTGGTTCATGTTGATATTGCTTTAATACTGTGCTTAATACAAAGGAGTTGCAATGGTATTTGTAGTGTTGATGGCACATTGAATGGTCTTCATTTTTTATTCATTTGGATACTTCATGACATAATTCCTGCCTTCTGGTTTAAAAAGATCTCATACAGAAAGTTAGAGTAGTTTGTGAATAGGTTTCATATATGAGAAGTCATTAGGGTTTGTTTAATTTCTAAGCATAAAATTCTAAATCTTTACTTGAACCCTATGACTATATTTTATGCCTACTATACTAAATTTGCCCACCATCTTGCAAAGTTACTTTTTTCTCTATAAGAATGTTGACCTGTAATCAGAGGTCATTCCACTTAAGTGGACCTGCTAGAGGGCAATTTAATCATACTTAAATTAGCCCCTTCACTTTGCTTTACCTATCCTATCAGTCTCTACTTGAGTGAGATGAGCGCCAAACTTATATCAATAGTCTTCTTCAAATATGTAAAGGGGGCGCAATGGTCGATCAAGGGCTTAAATTTAAACTTTGTAACCTCTACCTTTGCATGAAGATTGAAGTGCTTTTGGCCATCTAAATGAGTTGTCTACAGTTCTATTTTTAGAAGGCTATTCTTTAGCCTGATTAAAAGGCAGTGGATTTTTTTAAGGCAGAATATTTTTTTTAAAAGCAACTTTTTAAGAAGATTTTATTTTTAAGAAGGAAAGTTTCTTTTTGAGATATTATTCTTTTGTGAGAAAACTTAAGAGACTTTATAGTTTTCTTTTTGATCTTCATACATATGGTTTTTGAGTTGTAAGTTCGAGGAGATAATTATTTTTGGGGGCAGATTGGTTAAATTTTTTGGGTGGACATCATTCATTTCTTTTGCAGAGAAGATGAATCGTTGAAGTCATGAGAGAGATTTTTATTCACAGGGGCAAATTGATTTTATTCTTGAAGATATTATTATTGCAGTTTGAATTTGTGAATAAGATTTTCTTCTTGCAGATGGATTGGTGTTTGGTCTGACGATATTTTATCAGGGAAGATTAAAATTTCATTGAAGATTTTTTTTATCTTTATTTTATTAAGATCATATTTGCAGAGAAGAAATTGAGGGGATTATTGAAGTATGCACAGAAGAGGAAATGAAAGATTTTTTTATTTGTAACAATTTTGCAGGTGGAGAAGAATATCAAGAGTCTTTTTGTTAAGATATTTTGTGATATATAATTACAAGAATGACATATGGAGTTGTGAAATGGGATGACAAAAATAATGTTATGATATGTGTGATTTTGACACAAAGGGACAATAAATTTTTTCTTGAAGATGAATTAGGGTATGAAGACATATTTTCAGTACATAAGACATACATACAAAGACATCATTTTGATTTTTTTGGTGACAAGGCAATAGATGAATTGTAGATGAAGAAGTTTGCATTGAGTGTATAAATGTATGTAGGATATGAATGAAAAGAGAGACATGCGATCTATATTGAAATAGAGAAACCCTCTGAATTCTTTATTTTTAATCCGAGTTTGTATATTGATGCCAGTGAGGCTTTGCATGGTCAGTGAGACCTCAGTGTATGCGAGTGAGGCATTTAGTAAAGCTAGTGAAACTTCGTTGGTCAATGAGACCTATTTGTAACCAGTGAGTTTTTTTAATAAGCTAGTGAGGTGATTTTGAGAGGTTTTTCTACATCAAGAGGGTTTTCCTCTCATATAATCTTTTGTGTCTTGGTCTCATAGCTTGTGTTAATTCATACTTGTACATTTGTGTTTAAAAAATTATTGATGTCCTCATCTCTCTTTGTCTTGTAATTTAAAAGGTGCAAAAAGTTAAAAGTTTACACAACACTGATTCACCCCCCCTTCTTAGTGTTGTCCTAGACTTCAACATGTGGTATCAGAGCATAGGTTCCCTATAGAAGTCTAATCAGCTTGGGTAGGTCCTGAGTGTGGAGTACCATGGGTAAATGCAAAAGAAATAGAGATAAGAAAAATGTCAAGTCTCCTATTGATCAAAAGGCATCATCTTTATCAAATTCAAATGTTGATAGAAATGAATCTAGTATTAAATTAGAGGATGAATTTTTAGATGTTCCTTTCTTTGATGGTTCATATTTCTCTATTTGGTGTTTTAGGATGCAAGCATATCTATTTTCTTTAGAATATGGTGTATGGATGTCAGTTGAGAATGGGTATTTTATTTCCTCTCTATCACCTGATGATACAAGTAATAAAGAGGCTATGAATACAATGACACTACAAAGAAGGCTATTTTATCTGGATTATCTAATGAAGTTTCTTGCAAAGTTATGTATTGTGAAATAGCTCAAGATATGTTGAAGGAGTTGATAAGAATTTATCAAGGTGATGATAAAGAAGAGGACAACTTGTTATCTGAGAAGAGTGACAATGATGGAATTCATTCACATGAAGGAGATGAGACTCAATCAAATTCAGAAGAAGAAGATTACATTATAAGTGATGATGAACAAGAATGTGAGGTTGATGTTGAAGGAGAGCTGATATGTGCTTTGAGTGAACTCAAGAAATATAAAAAGGAGAACCAGAAATTATAATTGCAGCTACAACAAGAAAAAGACTTCAAAGAGAAAGCACTCTTTGATCTTGAAGAGACAAGAAAATAGATTGTAAATTTAAGGACATAAATTAATAAATCAAACAATTTGATTATCAATCTGAAGATAGAGGTTGAGGAAGCCAAGAGGATAGCTGATGTATCAAAATCTAACCTTGAGGTTAAAAGAATTGAAAATCTAAAATTAGAGGGTGAAATTATTAATCTGAGAAAAAAATTATGAAGGTCTCAAGATTATGTCGAAGAAATATCAGGAGTTTGAAGAAAGCTCAAACAAGTTATATGAGATGCTGGATAAACAAAAACAACATAGAGACACTACTGGACTTGGTTATGAAGAAGGAGAGTGTTCCAAAGTCAAAGAGACTCCTAGAAAGAAAATTGATTTGAGTTATCATGTTTTTGCTCCTGAAGGCTAAAAGAAGATTGAAGCTAAAATGAATACCAAAGATGAGTTTGTCAAAATACACAATCAAAGAAGAAATTTTAGAATAACTGCTCCAATAAGACAAGCATATATGTACATGTATAATTATTCATTTAATGGTTATTGTTATACCTGTAATCATTTTGGACATAAAGCAGTTGATTGCAGAAGGAATACTAATCTTGTATGTTTCAAGTGCAACTCTTTTGGTCATATACAAAGAAACCGCAAAATGCATGAAAGGTATGTTCATACATGGAATCATAACATAATTTGTTATAATTGCAACTCTCTTGGACACAAAGCACATAGTTGCATAAAAAGCATCAACTGATTTGAAAAGTTGGAAAAGGAAAGAGACTAAAAAGGTTTGGAAGAAGAACCCTGAATAGAAGAAAGAACCTGCAAAAATTTGGAGAATGAAACAAAAAAAGAGAAGATAGATCCTAAACTTGTGCATTTTACACAAGTCACATCATTAGATGCGTAACATATGGCATAAAGTGAGAGGGAGTTGTCCAATGTTCTATCAATCACCCCCAAGATGTTTTAGGAAAGAGATCATTTGATGTAGGTGATCAGTGGTTCATGATGACAATGCACAAAGGATTTAATGATGTTGAATGACTTGGTTTATAAATGATCCTATTTATATCTTATTATGTTGATACTTACAAAGGTTAAGTTGTCATGATGTTGTAGTTCAAAGTGTTGTTGCAAGAAAAACTTGATGGTGCAGTACAAACTTGATGGGCTAATTTGAATGATAAAGTCAAGAGGCAGCAGTTCTTGTTGATTATAGTATGTTTCATAAGTATTTGACATTGTGTTGTAAAAAGTGTTTTGTGCAAGAACAAGAGGATGGTCTTCATCTTTATCATATCAAGAAGTGTGTACAGGATTTGATTGGTTGCAGGTTGTTACAGGTTGATTGTTGTCGCTATCATGGAAGTTTTGACAAGGTCATCTCTTGAGTGGTTATCATATCATCATGAGTTGTGAATTTTGTGATGAGTAGTCTTCATGTTGTTATTATCAGAATTTTGATTGTTGAACCTACAATATTGTTCATCATAAGTATTAATATGATTATGATATCTTTGTCTTATCAAAAGAAGTGATCAGAGGATTTCAATGATGTCAGTTTTCATCATCATATTAGTGTTGTGACATAAAATGGTATTGTGCTGAGAGTTTAGTGTAGTCTATGGGTAGTTTATAATAGTGGTTTGATGCTTTGTTTGGTGTGCCTCACATAATGTTGCTCTCAGGTCCTGTGCATCAGGATGTATTTATTTAGATGTGTGCTTCATGGTGACTTGTTGCTCTCAAGATGAAGAGTTGTTTCAGGTATTGTCAACATGGTTTGTCATACTCTTGCTTTATGATTGATATTTTTGTCATCATAGGTGCAAAGGGAAGATAACAGGTGAATAGGAGTTTATCTTCATAATGCAATGTGATTGTAAATGTTATGATTAAGCTTTAACATCTTTCAGTCAGGGGGAGAAAAATAGATAATTGCCTTTGTCATCAGATGTCAAAAAGGAGGAGAGAGAAAAAAATGCATCATGTAGTTTTGCTATCAATGACAAAGGGGGAGATTGATGGAGATTGGTTGTCATTGATGTCAAAAAGGTTTTGTGTTGTCATGTCAAGATTTGTAGAGATTTGATCTTCATGTTGATTGTGTCTCAATAAGATGCCATATTCATAGGTTTGGCCTTCATGGAGTTTTGGTGATTAGGCTCATGCTTAGGATGATCAAGATGCAATTTTTCATAATGTGTTACCAAGAGAACTCACAATTGGTCTTCATATGGTTGAGGAGAATTCAGATGTGGTCTTCAATCAGGGTCATCTCAAGTCATGCTCAAGGTTATGATTTCATGATAAGATCATGTTGTGTTGATTGATCACTATCTTCTTTGAATTGATTGATCACCATTTTATGTCCACAAGACTTGTTTGATTAGTTTGATCGCATCAAGTGTTGGACTTACATTCTTGATATTCACAAGAGGAATTTGTTCATAAGTTAGTATTGCTTAATGTCATGTTTCAATTCATATGTCAATTGGTTGGTTATGTTGGATCATATTGGTTGGGAATAATCATATAAGACTTGATGTCTTCATAGGTATGCTATGATCCTTGCAGAGGACTTCATTATGGATACTTGTAGAGAATGATCATCTTACATTGTTCAACTTATTGATTTTGGTTATAGATCAGTGTTGAGTTGAATTTACTCACAAAGATTTGGTTTATAATGAATTTAGATTATGATAATAAGTTGTATCTCATCAATTGCAGAGAACTCATCATGTTGGTTCAATGGTTCATGTTGATATTGATTTAATACTGTGCTTAATACAAAGGAGTTGCAGTGGTATTTGTAGTGTTGATGGCATATTGAATGGTCTTAATTTTTGATTCATTTGGATGCTTCATGACATAATTCCTGCCTTTTGGTTTAAAAAGATCTCATACAGAAAGTCAGAGTAGTTTGTGAGCAGGTTTCATATATGAGAAGCCATTAGGGTTTGTTTAATTTCTAAGCATAAAATTCTAAATCTTTACTTGAACCCTATGACTATATTTTATGCCTACTATCCTAAATCTGCCCGTCATCTTGCAAAGTTACTTTTTGTTCTAAAAGAATGTTGACCTATAATCAGAGGTCATTCCACTTAAGTGGACCTGCTAGAGGGCAATTTAATCATACTTAAACTGGCCCCTTCACTTTGCTTTACCTATCCTATCAATCTCTACTTGAGCGAGATGAGCGCCAAACTTATATCAATAGTCTTCTTCAAATATGTAAAGGGCGCGCGATAGTCAATCAAGGGCTTAAATTTAAACTTTGTATCCTCTACCTTTTCATGAAGATTGAATTGCTTTTGGCCGTCTAAATGAGTTGTCTGTAGTTCTATTTTTAGAAGGCTATTCTTTAGCCTGATTATAAGGTAGTGGATTTTTTTAAGGCAGAATATTTTTTTAAAAAGCAACTTTTTAAGAAGATTTTATTTTTTAAGAAGGAAAGTTTCTTTTTGAGATATTATTCTTTTGTGAGAAAACTTAAGAGACTTTATAGTTTTCTTTTTGATCTTCATACATATGGTTTTTGAGTTGTAAATCCGAGGAGGTAATTTTTTTGGGGGCAAATTGGTTAAATTTTTTTGGTGGACATCATTCATTTCTTTTGTAGAGAAGATGAATCATTGAAGTCATGAGAGATTTTTATTCACGGGGGCAAATTAATTTTATTCTTGAAGATATTATTATTGCAGTTTGAATTTGTGAATAAGATTTTCTTTTTACAGATGGATTGGTGTTTGGTTTGAAGATATCTTATCAGGGAAGATTAAAATTTTATTTAAGATTTTTTTATCTTTATTTTATAAAGATCATATTTGCAGAGAAGAAATTGAAGGGATTATTGAAGTATGCATAGAAGAGGAAATGAAAGATTTTTTTTATTTATAACAATTTTGCAGGTGGAGAAGAATATTAAGGGTCTTTTTGTTTATATATTTTGTGATATATAATTAAAAGAATGACAGATGGAGTTTTGAAATGGGATGGCAAAAATAATGTTATGATATGTGTGATTTTGACACAAAGGGATAGTGAATTTTTGCTTGAAGATGAATTAGGGTATGAAGACAATTTTTCAGTACAGAAGACATACATATAGAGACATCATTTTGATTTTTTTGGTGATAAGGCAATAGATGAATTGCAGATGAAGAAGTTTGCATTGAGTGTATAAATGTATGCAGGATATGAATGAAAAGAGAGACAAGTGATCTATATTGAAACAGAGAAACCCTCTGAATTCTTTGTTTTTAATCTGAGTTTGTATATTGATGCCAGTGAGGCTTTGTATGCCAGTGAGGCTTTGCATGGTCAGTGAGACCTAAGTGTATGCCAGCGAGGCATTTTGTAAAGCTAGTGAAGCTTCCTTGGTCAATGAGACCTATTTTGTCATGTCCTCATTTTTGGAATGATCAATAAGGGGTATGAGTGTTTAGCCTATTCATCATTCTTGTAGACTAAAACACATGGGAAGAGAATGAAAGTGATTTTGGTTAAATAATCTTCATTGTGTTTTCATATAAGCCAAAATCATAAGGGCTTTATCATATGGGAATTGCAATTCTTATTGTAATCTCTCATATTCAGGGGGGTAGGACCTCTAATTGAGGGGCCAAATTCATAGTGTATTTTATAAGGCCAAAATGTAAAAGGGAAAATGAAATCTTTAATTACATTTTCTCTAATCTATTCTTATAGAGTTTCGAGATAGGACCTATTGACAAATATGTGATTGAAGTGTGTTCAAAGAAAATAGGTCCAAGCTAAGCAAAAGGTGTTCAAATGCATCGTGGCACTTCACCAATCAACTCGGAGGGAAATAGAGTTCAAATTTCAAATATTCATTTCAAAAAGGCATTCGCATGGGATAAGGAGTTCATTGGATCATGTGTTATTTCCCAATGGCCACTTGCATAAGGGAAATCGGTTGTCAAAGATATCTCCAATGGATTCAAAAAGCACCAACAGTCACCTAGGATCATGTGCCAATGGCTATATAGGAGCATGTGCCAAGCGGTTAAGCAAGGGGTCTAATTCATTGGATCATGTGATATTTTATCTCCAAGACCATCGACTAGCATTTAATTGGCCAAGACAAAGGATTCAAAGATAATTCACCCAAGGAATGATTAAGGGAGACTTGCATAGAGGTGTGAATAGCACTAAAGGAGATCTATTTTCATTGAAAGAGGTACCAACAGCCTCAAGGAAAGGATTCAGCCAAAAGAAAGTATAGACATATTACATTTGCCAAAGACATGACATATTCGCCTAGGATGAGGAACTTTGCCCAAGATAGAGGTATTCGCCCAAGACAAATAATCATATGGGGCTTTCAAATGCATTCAATATCATTTGCCCATGATGGAAGTTCGGCCAAGCATGATACATCCACCAAGGAAAAGATAGAGCAAAAGGTATTTGGCAAGATAAGTGGAAGACATAGGATCGATGCATGATAGAAGAAAAGCATTTAATGCCAATACAATCCCATTCGCCTAGACATGAGGATATTCATCCAAGAGAAGAAGTCACCATGAAAGGATAAATCAATGATAATGCAATTATATTTACCTAAGGAGAATCACATCTATCAATGCACAAGTCCAATCGGCCATGAGAGGAGAAGAATAAATAGAGGACATCATTTCATTTGAAGACATAACTAATTTGGTATTAAGAGTTATTGCAGGCCTTGGAGAAGCTTTACAATCATTGGATATCATTGAGGAGCTTGTTGGAGGGTTTGCACCAAAGATTTCATTATTTTCCAGCCACAAGGGTATTGCTACACTCATTGCAGCCACTTATATGATCACTATAGTCATAGAGAAGGAGTGGTAATCATTGTACAACACTTCCACACATCATTGACAACATCCAAGACCCATCACCCAAGTTCAAGCACCATCGTTGGGTGTTTGGAGAAGATTCGTCCCTCATTGGAAGGCATTCTTATTGGTTCTTTTACATCAGACTATGCAACAGTCCTACAAACATATTACAATCACTTTTGGGGGTGTTATAAGGACTACTAAGAGATGGGGTCAATTGTCAAAAACTTGGCAATCATCTTTCATTATTGGGTTATCATTAGATCCTATATTTGAAGTCATTTGTAATAGGTTGTTAGTCTAATTCCATTTTAGTATATGACTATCACAGTTGACAGTGAACTATTGTTTGTAATTGCATCATTTCTATTGAAGGAATAAAGCATTTCGAGTTGGGTTTCATTGAGTATTTGTGTACTTGTTCAATTTCATTTGAGTGGGCTAATTGGTTGCAAGTATTCTTAGCTAAGTTGCAATAAAATTTTAGTTATTACTACTAAGGAACATTGCATATTTGTAACCAATGAGTTTTTTTAATAAACCAGTGAGGCAATCTTGAGAGGTTTTTCTACCCCAGGAGGGTTTTCCTCTCATATAATCTTTTGTGTCTAGGTCTCATATCTTGTGTTAATTCATACTTGTACATTTGTGTTTAACAAATTATTGATGTCCTCATCTCTCTTTGTCTTGTAATTTAAAAGGTGCAAAAAGTTAAAAGTTTACACAACACTGATTCACCCCCCCTCTCAGTGTTGTCCTAGACTCCAACACACACATCCTGAGATGTTTCATAGTGCATAACTATTGCAAATATGTGCCTAATTGGTGTTTTCATTGATGTCAACATACTTGTTGCCATTAGTGTCAACTGTATCCCATTCTAGAAGACTTGTATGTTGAGGATATTGAGAAAATTAGCCTCTCTGGAAGAAACAAGTGAGCTATATATCTCTCTGCAAGAGACAGTGAAAACAATGCAGTTTAGTGAAGTTGATTGCTCTGCATTTCTAGTAAGATGAAGATCAGAGTCTGTGGACTAAAGGGTGTTGTAAAGGATTGTCTAAAGTTACTCCAGTTAAGATTTGAGGGATCCACATGAATAATTTGTGAAGTTATGGCCATCTAAGTAGAACCGGGTTTTGCAGTTGTTTAGATGTGACAGAGTGACAGAAAATTGGTCCGATTTGATCCGCATTGGAATATTATGATCTATGGATCTAGAGGTATGTTTGGGATGTCAGTGTGTATCCTCAACTTAAGTGGTTCATGGTTTGGAGGTCTGCAAGTAATCTTTCTAGTGTGATAGTCATGGTATTTAGTGTTCTTATGTTCCGGTATGAAAATGCAAGTGATTCTGGGGATTTGAGGTGGTGTAGTTGTTCTTGTTGATTTCATTGTGCTTGTAGTGGTCTCTAGATCGTGTTCCTACTATGTTGGTGGTCCACATTAAGGATTGAGCTCGTAGGTTGAAGATTTTTCCTTGGGTGTTGTTGTTCTTTCCAGTCTTGGATGTCTGGATGCTTTATGCATGTTGTGGATGATCTAAGAGAGGTTCTATGAAGTGTGGCATGTTGTTTGAAGAAGATTTGGGTCCTAACTATGTTTGGTCAACACTATAGTGATTCACATTAAGTTAGATGTTTGTAGTGCTGACCTTGATGTTTATTCCAAGGTTGATGAAGTATATAAATATGTGTGGTTGAGTTGTGGAAATGTATCCTTGTGCGAAAATGATAAGATCCTAAGAAAGGAAGATAGGCAGAGTAGAGAAGAGGAAGAGCAGAAGAGGAAGAGCAAAAAAGGATGAAGAGATAGCAAAGAAGTGTTTGGGGATAGAGCATAAGTATTATGCGCTTCAATAGAACTGACCTTGGCATAAAGAAGATGTTTTCCAATTCAATCTTTCTGTGATCAACTTATAAATATTTCTGTAGGTAGTGAGCCTCTTTGAGCAGTGAGCTCTGGGTAGTGCACCCTAAAGGCAAGTGTCTTCCCCATTTTACTATTCTTTTAATAGAGAATAAATCTTTTAGGTTAACCCCCACCATGGTTTTTCCCTTAACTAGGTTTCCATGTAAAAAAATATGGTGTTATGTGTGTTGATCTTGTTTATGCTCATGTGTTGTTGATTTATGATTTCATGGTTATATCATTAATCATTTTATAAGTGATAAAGAAGATAAGTAGCAGAAGAAGATAAAGTTTTTGAGACAACTGATTCACCCCCCTCTCAGTTGTCTACCCTAATTTCAACAATTGGTATCAAAGTTGATTCCTCTGAAAGAAGCTTGACTGTTTGAGGAGATCCAGGATGTCGACTTACAAGAAGGATAGTCTGAGCTTTGATGGAACAAATTGTTGATAAATGAGAGGGGGGTGAATCAGTTATCTTAATTAATTTAACTTTCTGTTCTTCTTAATAACTAGTGCAGCATCAAAACAAATAAGCATCCATAACCATGAAAGTAGAAACAAAATCAATACACATAACACAATGATTTTGACATGGAAAACCTTGTTAAGGGAAAAACCATGGGGTGACTAACCCAAGATTGTATTCTATGTTAAAAGAATAGAAGTACAAAATGGCACTTGCCAATTAGGGCTCACTGCCCTAGCACACTGCTCATAAGAGGCTCACTGCCTACAAGAGACTTACTGTCTACAAGGTACAAGATACTTGAACTGATGAGAAGCATACACATATGTTGAGGTTCAGTTCCAATTAGGCTCAATACACTGATCTATTGCACTTCATTCTTCCTCTTCTTTGGTACTGCTGTCCTGTCACATACTAGACCTGTATTACTGCTTCCACACTACTCTCTATTTTTCTTTGCACTATACCACACACACTCACTTCTTCTCATTGAAATCCATCTGGTATATATATATCCGCACAAAGGATTTCAACATCTTTCTAGTCGGCATCCGAAATACTCAATATTTTCCCAAACTCTGGTCTATCGGTTGAATCCTTGCTTACCAAGTGATGCGTATCAAAGAGATGATTATAGAAGTCATCAAACATGTTAGCCAATCATGAATGATCCCTTAAGAAACTTGATTCCCATCAATATCTCATCCGGATTAAGGTCTGATGCTCTGTCGGTTAGTTCTTCCTCAGTCTACTCTGCCAAACAGGAACCCAACACTTAGGTGCTCATATCTCTTAACTCTTTCATCACCAGAGACTCAATCTTTGGAATGTATCAGTCAAGGTACACCTCTTAACTTCTCCAAGTCTACACTTTACTGAGATACTTCCTCTGAGAGATCCGGACCTGATTGTCAAACCTTGCTGCATGCTCTATTCTTGGTCACTGGACCAAAATACTCTTCAATCTGACTTCCGGTATAGACACACCATGTCCTGTGGATGTATGGGATGGACTTTGTTTCCATCAATGACAACACTCGTGAAGCCACACAATGTCTCTTGCCAACAATCTCCCCCTTTGGCATTGATGGTAACACTTAGTGAAAAATGACTAAGTGTCACACTATACTCCCCCTTGGCTGATGCTCTGTTTTAATGTACACTTTTCCAGAGTTCCCCCTTAGCTAGAGTCCACATTTTTCACTGCTCTTCACTCACCCTTTGACATCAATGGCAAAGGGTAGGATCCGCATACCAAAATTTCCAAAAATAATCTATACTTGGCCACATAAATATATATACATAAAATACTTACATATACTGAAGTATATTTGCAAAAGTTGTCTTCAACTGAACAAATTCTATTGCCCAACTCTACTTCATCTTTTCCTAAATTGAGATGTGACCACTCAATAGGAATGCAAAAGCTTCTGCCCTCTTTAGATCTATTGAATCACTGGTCCAGGATGTGGTCTGAGCATCAGTTAGGGCCTCATGCATGGTCTCTAACTTAGGGATAATTATCCCTCTAAGTTCACCCATCCTACTTATTATATTCTTCCTTTCCTTTTCAAGTTTCTTTAATTCATTTAGAATGGCAATAGTCTGACATTCCTGGTTTATTATGGATGTGGTGAGAGGATCAAAATTTTGAGATACACTTGACAATTTATCCTCTTGCTCTTTCACTTTCTTCTCAATATCCTTTGTCACTTTAGACCAGGATAAGCAAAATTTATATATCTCTCTGCCATCTTTAAGAGCATTTTCTAAGCCCTTTATCCCAATAGCCATAGTTCTCCTATCATTTATTATTAGCCCTTGTACTTTAGAGAATCTCTTACTCAAAAATTATTTCCAGACTCTCTTCTGCTGCTTTCTCTAAGGAGTCAAAATGTGTATTAACAGAATTAACAAGAGATTTTAGATTACCGGATGTGGAGGCCGAAGGATCCTTTTGGAAGGATGGCATGATTTTCTCTAGCACATCAGATGCAATCTCTATTAGCTCAGAGTCTTCCATGTGAGACTTCAGAAGCTTTTCTTTTGCTTTGGCTTGAGCAAAAGATGCTACCTTCATTGTCTAGACCAGAGAAAGGGAATCAAAATTGAATGGTCCTTGAAGTAGCTCTGGTTCATCTAATTCCATCATTTCTTTTGTCAAGAAGTCTTTGATTGCTTCTGTAGTGTCTCTTGCCAGAGACAAAGTTTTCTTCCCTTCTGCAGCCTCAGCACTGTCACTTGTGGTCTTCTCTGTTTGACCTTCTTCTCTTCCCTTCACTTCTTCTCCTTGATTGATTTTCTCTTCTATTCTTTCTTCTCCTTTAGATCTGGAGTCTGTTGGGGAATCTAGAAGAGAGATGTTTACTTCTTCATGGACTTCCTCTTCTGGAGCAGAGGAATCCAGGCCCTTAGTTTTCTCCTCACCTATCCCCTTTGATTCTTCTGCAGTTTTCTCTGTAGGACCTTCATCACCTAAGTCCTCTATAACAGGAATATTGAATCTTTTGTATGCATTCCAGAGGATGTCTTCAGTCTCTTTTGCCACTTGATCAGTTTCTTCAAGCATAAGTTTGTTCATTTTGGGTTTGCTCCGGAACTCATCCTTGCAATCCTTGAAGATCATGTTCATTTGTTAAAGAGTGATGAAAGGATAGAGCTGAATAGCTATCTGTCCCCAGATCTCTAGGTCCTTTGCCTTAGCATTGTTCTTTCTTATTTCAAGTTCCTTCTCTAGGCTTTTGGGAATTAAGGAGATGATTTCAATGAATGCTTTGTTGTAGATGTTTAAATACCTGACTGTAGCTTCTTCCAAGATCTTTTGATCAGCTTCACTATAATCATCATAAAATTTAGTCATTGGTTTCAAGTTCCCATCCATAGTGACTGATTTGATGATATCATCAATGCAGAGAGTAGGCCTTTCAACGAATTCTTCTGCCTCTTCTTCCTTGTTAAGACTGGTAGAGGGTTCACCGGATGCTTTCTTCTTCTTCTTCATTTTCTTGACCTCCTCATCTGACTCAGTCTCTTTATCATCCTTTTGACTGGTGTAAGACTTTGTGGCCTTTATCTTAGTTCTCTTCTCTCCCTTTCTAGATGTTCTGACTTCTGGTTTTGATGCCTTTTGGCTCTTAGAGGTGGCAGGTGCAAAGTTCTTGGAGGATCTGGTCCAGGAAGGGGCTTGCACCAGATCACTTTCCTTTTTTGCATCTTGTTTCTTTTTCTCTGCCTTTTCCAGTTTTTCTCTATTTGCATCAAGTGCTTCTTTTGAAATGCCATACCTTTTGGCAACATCCTCTACTTCTTTTTTTCACTTTTCTTTTCATTTCCGGTTGTCTTAGCTCTACACGAATCTTCAGACTCAACTCTTCAAAGGTTCCAAACTTTTCTGCCTTAATGTCCTTGGGCTGACTCAGCAAGTGTTGAATATGCAGCTCTAGAGTTTTCTCATCAACTTCATACCCCATTAGCATGATCTAGACTATCCTTGGCTTCACTGCCTCCATTAGGCATTGATCAGTTTCTACCATAAAGCATACTGTATCCTTATACTTTTCAACTAGAGATTGGGGGATTCTCTCTTTGGCTTGCATCATACTCTGAAAGTTTTTGAAGTAGCCCTAGAGTGCTACACTTTGTGCCTTGGCATCACCAATTCCATGCAAATAATCTCTGATTTGTATGGCTATTGGTCTGTCATTTTGCCATATCCAACCACTGGATCCGGGAAGCTCATTCATAAAGTAAAAGAATAAACATAATATCAAGCCACCATATTTGAATGAATTCTTTTTATCTTTCTTTCTTTTCTACAAATTCTCTAACAGTTGATTCAGGAGAAGCTCGCAAAGATCATAGTCGGCATTTTCTCTTAGCATCTAATAAGCAGTGTAAATTGCAGTTCTGGGTACTGAATTTTCCCTGTTGGAGTGATATATCTTGTAATTAATTATCATGGAGGCAAACTTGATATCCGGATTAGTGATATCTTCAATTGTCATTGCTCTCTTGTCAAATTTTGATCTTATTGCCTCACTCACTATCTAATTCTTGATGGATTTGAGAGCAGGTAACCCACCAGATGAGTGCAATCCGGTAACTGCCCTAATGGCATCCTTGGTTATCTTGAATGGTCTCATCAACCACATAAAGTTGTCACGCATCCTACTCAGAACATACTGGACCCATTCATCTTCTGCAAAACAGGGGAAATGGATGCAATGTCCAAAATGCTTGTCCCGGATAGCCTTGTACTAAGGTTTGAGTTCAAAAGAATAATCTATTAACTAATTTTGATGGATATCCATTAGTTTTGAGTCCCCAAATTCCTCAATGTTTGCATGAATATATGCCCTAACATCTTCTACATGCAAAACCCCATGCGGAATGCTTGAAAAGGCGCCTAAGGGATCAACTTCTAGGGATTTGTAGGGATGTTTCTTGAATTTAGGATGCGGCCTATCAGTGATCTTCACAACATTCAGAGTAGCCATCTTTCAAAAGATTCAGAGAGAGGTTTTCAAGAGCGGAAAATACCTTTTACGCTTCTAGGGTTCACGATATGAGCCGGATCGGATTGTTGGATGAATCGACTTCTGCGGTTGATCTTTGAGAGGCTTGAGACAATTTTGTTGCAAAGCTCCTTTTCTCTTTTTCTTGAATGCAAATGTACAAATGATGAACAAAAGAACCCTTATATTTCTGTGCAAACCCTAATTTCACATTGTAATAAATGCACAACTTAAGTTGTTCTGGTTGCTTTGTTTTCCTTGTCTTGAGAGATTTTTTCGGATCACTGAGATGCACTTAGAGCTATTCTTGGTGAATATTAGCATCTATCTACTTTTCTCCAATCATTCCATTTATCCGTAGACCAAGATACCTCAAATTTGAATCATACTAGATCTAACTGTGAAAATCCTGTTCTTACTGGATGACTGTTAAACCAGATCAATCTATGAAGATTGGCCTCTTCTAAACTTCTTGCGGATCTTTCATATCTTTTACCAAGGCTTATTTAGATGTTTCTCTGAGAACCTTTTAATTCACAACTTTTCATGTGCCAATTTCAGGCACCAATTGACTAGCTGGGGGAATTTGTTTTCCTTTTTGACTCCCCCTGAGCCAGAGTTCATCTATTTAGTTTCCAGAAGGAATATCAGCACCAGATTCTGGTGCAGATCCATCCTCAACATTTTCTGTACTTCTCTTCACCCAAATCTTGTTCATCTCCCTTTGAATTTCATCTGCATTTACTTTTCTTTTTCCTTTGTCTTGGTTTTGATTTTGATGTACCAGACCCTTTTTATCCTGATTCTTAATTTTGCAGAATTTAGCAATATGACTGGATCTATTGCAATTGTAGCAAACAACATTTCTTTGCATATTTGACTGGTATCCTCTTGATCTACATTGATTAGCCATATGTCCCATTCTATTGCATGCAAAGCATCTACCATTGAATGAATTGTTCATTTGCATATTTCTACACTCATGAGATTTGTGACCATACCTTTTGCAATTAAAACATTGTCCAGAGAAGGATGAATTAGTTTGATTCATTCTTCTTCTGCACTGATTTTCTTTATGACCGAAGTTATTGCAATTGTGGCAATATCCATTAAAGGATGGATATCTTTGAGCATTTGGTTGCCTTACCAGAGGGCTTCTAGGCCTGTTCCTTGGATTTCCTAATGCAGAGTTCTTTTGACCAGATCCAAAGCTTTCACCTTTCTCATACCCAAAGCCTTGCTTGTCATCTACCCTCTTTTGGCTTTCAAGAAGAACTTCAAGTTGAGTAGAGCTTATCTTGAATTTCTCTTTGTATTCATTTGTTATTTGAAGATCCATTTTAAGAGTGTCAATCTAATTCTCAAGTTGTTCTTCATTATCTCTAGCTTCTTCAAGATCAGATTCTAGATGCCTGATTATTCTATCCATTTTGTGATAGTCTTCTGACTTTTCCTTGAGAGATTGTCTTAAATCATCTTCAAATTTTCTTTTCTCTTCAATTTCTTGGGTGAATTTCATAATCCCTGATTCCATTTCATGTCTTACCATAATGACCTCTTTTGATAGTTTCTCACATAACTTGTTCTTCTCTTTTAGATCTTCATCAGTATTATTGGCTTCATTTTGACTTGCTAATTGTTGAAGTAGTTCCTTTCTCTTTTTCATAGAGATACTCAGTTTCTCTTTTAGTTCATTAATGAAATCATCAGCCTGTTTGAGTCTTTCCTTCAAGTTACTGACTTCGGAGTGAGATTGCTCAAGATCATCTAGGGCAGACTGAAGTTGTTCCCTCATACCATACATATCCATTTAGATTCCCAGATCTTCCTCAAGCTGTTACGCTCTGTTTGGAGGAAATTAGCTCTGATACCAATTGTTGATAATTGAGGGGGGTGAATCAGTTATCTTAATTAATTTAACTTGATGTTCTTCTTAATAACTAGTGCAACATCAAAACAAATAAGCATCCATAACCATGAAAGAAGAAACAAAATCAATACACATAACACAGTGATTTTGACGTGGAATAACCTGTTAAGGGAAAAACTACAGGGTGAATAACCCAGGATTGTATTCTCTGTTAAAAGAATAGAAGTACAAAATGGCACTTGCCAATTAGGGCTCACTGCCCGAGCACACTGCTCACAAGAGGCTCACTGCCTACAAGAGACTAACTATCTACAAGGTACAAGATACTTGAACTGATGAGAAGCATCCACATATGCTGAGGTTCATTTCCGGTTAGGCTCAATACACTGATTTACTGCACTTCATTCTTCCTCTTCTTTGGTGCTGTTGTCCTGTCACATACTGGACCTGTATTACTACTTCCACACTACTCTCTACTTTTCTTCACACTATTCCACACACACTCACTTCTTCTCATCGAAATCCATCTGGTATATATATATCCGCACAAAGGATTTCAACATCTTTCTAGTCGACATCTGGAATACTCAATATTTTCCCAAACTCTGGTCTGTCAGCTGAATCCTTGCTTACCAAGTGATGCGTATCAAAGAGATGCTTATAGAAGTCATCAAACATGTCATCCAATCATGAATGATCCCTTAAGAAACTTGATTACCATCAATATCTCATCCGGATTAAGGTCTGATTCTCTGCCAGTCAGTTCTTCCTCAGTCTACTCTGCCAAATAGGAACCCAACACTTAGGTGCTCATATCTCTTCACTCTTTCATCACTAGAGGCTCAATCTTTGGAATGTATCAGTCAAGGTACACCTCTTAACTTCCCCAAGTTCGTACTTTGCTGAGATACTTCCTCTGAGAGATCCATACCTGATTGTCAGACCTTGCTGCATGCTCTGTTCTTGGTCACCGGACCAAAATACTCTTTAATATGACTTCCGGTATAGACACACCATGTCCTGTGGATGTGTGGGATGGCCTTTGTTGCCATCAATGACAACACTCATGAAGCCACATAGTGTCTCTTGCCAACACAAATTACTCTCTTTGGAAGAGTCGCATGGAGTGCCATTTGCAATGCATGGGTGACTCTAATTGGTTGAGAACTAAGGATGAGTATAAGCCTCCGGAGAAAGGTCCCTCAACTGTAGATCAACTCAAAGATGCTGAAAACAACATTTGAGCTAAAGAAGCTTTGCTAAGTGCCCTGATTCATATAGAAATGACAAGTGTCCTAGAACTGAAAACTGCTCATGAAATCTAGAAGAAGCTGGAAACTCTATATGAAGGTGATGAATATGTCAAATGTGCTAAGTTACAAAGCCTGAAGGGTAGGTATGAAAATTTGAGGATGAGTGAAGATGAAAATATCACTTCCTACATGCAGAAGGTGAATGAACTTGTGTGCAGTATCAGGTGTGCTAGTGGAAAATTGGAAAAATCAAAGATTGTTGGCAAAGTGCTTAGATCCTTACCTGCTTCATACAAGCATAGAGTTGCTGCTATTGAGGAGATCAAGACTGTGAAAACTATTACAAGAGATTAGTTGGTTGGCAAGCTCTCAGCATTTGAAATGAGTGAGTTTGGTAATTCTCTTCCTAAATCTAAATAGGCATTTAAGGCCAGTGTTTTTGGAAAGCAAAGATTTGATCCAGGTGAAAGCTCTTCAAGAAGACTAACCAGATTTGAGAAGGCAAGGAAGGATCTTGAAGATGATGAATTGGAGCTTGAAGAACTTGAACCTCTTTTTGCCAAAAGACTACCAAGAGGATCTAGTAAGTATGAAGGAAAGTTGTCTTTCAAATGTTTTACTTGCAATAAGATTGGTCATTTTGCCTCAAGATGTTCGGAGAGGGTTTTAAAGCCAAACCCTAACAGACCTAGGGTTTAGAAGAAATGCTACTATGTCCAAGAAGCTACTGAAGAATGAGTCACTAATGATGAATCTGATAAGGGAAGTACCTTAGGAAATGAATGGGTGTTCATTTCCATCAAAGAAGAAGATCCAGTGCCTACTAAATTTGCTAGCTGTGTGAATGTTGAAAAATCCATGGCTTCTCAGGTTGAAGAAAAGGATGAATGGGTGATTGACAGTGGATGCTCTCATCATATGACATGTGATAAGAATAAGTTTGTAAGTATGGAAAGGTATGAAGGTGGAAATTTGAAATTTGGAGACAATTTAGCTGGTAGAATTTGTGGTAGAGGATCCATCTCTTTTGATGGTAAGGACAACACTAATGATGTTTTGTATGTAGAAGGGTTGAAGCATAATCTTCTTAGTGTTGGACAGTTGGTTGACAAGGGATATGATCTCTGATTCAAGGATGGAAAATGTAGAATCTTAGAAAGCTCTGAAACAGAGATTGCATTTGGTACACATACTAAAGGTAACATCTTTCATTTAAGTGATACTGGTAAAAGTTGTTTGATTTCTTAGATTGATCAGAGTTGGCTATGGCATAGGAGAATGTGTCATGTAAACTTTGACAACATTGTCAAGATAAGTGTTACTCAGGCTATAAAAGATCTTCCAAAGCTTGTAAAATCTACTAATAGCATGTGTAAGGAATGTCAGTTGGGCAAACAAAGCAGAACTACATTCAAGAGTAAAGAACAATCTTCAAGTGGATTGTTGGAACTTGTGCACACTGATTTGTGTGGTCCTACTAGGGTTAGGAGTTTGCAAGGAGATAGATACTTTATGTTGCTAATTGATGATCACTCTTGGATGATGTGGGTCACTTTCTTGAGAGAGAAATTAGAGGCTCTTGACAAGTTCAAATTATTTAAGGCTAGGGTGGAGAATGAGATTGGTGTGAAGATAAAATGTCTAAGATCTGACAGAGGTGGAGAGTTTACCTCCAGTGAGTTTAATACATTTTGTGAAAAGCATGGAATAAGAAGACAATTGTCTGCTCCTAGGACTCCTCAGCAGAATGGAGTTGTGGAAAAGAAGAACCGGACTATTCAAGAGGCTGCTAGAACTATGATGATGGAGGGAAATGTTCCACATGTCTATTGGAGAGAGGTTGTAAGTACTACTGTCTACACTCTTAACCGGGTGCAGATCAAAGGTAATTTTGGTAAAACACCTTATGAACTGTGGTTTGGTAATGCTCCTTCCATGAAATATTTCAGAGTTTTTGGTAGTAAATGCTATATCAAAAGAGATGAAGATCTAGGCAAGTTTGATGCAAGATGTGATGAAGGAATATTTCTGGGTTATTCTACTCAAAGCAAGGCATATCGGTGCTTTAACAAAAGATTGAAAAAGATTGTTGAAAGTGCTAATGTCAAGGTTGATGAAAGCAAGGAGAGACCTTCAAGGTTTTGTGGATATGAATCAGATGATCAAAATGAAAGTCTAAATGAAATAAAGCAAGTTTAGTTTATTCCAGAGAATCTAGCAACTCAAGAAGTGAATGCAAATGTTGAAGAACAAGTTCAAGAATTAGAAGTTGAAGAAAATCCCAAAACTCCTAGGTATGTAAGATTGAATCACTCTAAAAATTATATCATATGAGATAAAAATAAAGGTGTTCAAACTAGAAGAAGAATTGCTGAAGAACAAGAGGAATATTGTTTGATTTCAAAGATTGAACCAAAATCAGTAAATGAAGCTTATAATGATGAAAGTTGGGTAAAAGCAATGGAAGAAGAATTAATGCAAATTGAAAAGAATGACACTCGGGATCTTGTTCCTAGACTTGAAAATAAAAATGTAATTAGAACTAAATGGGTCTTCCAAAATAAATTGAACGAAGATGGTAAAGTTGTAAGAAACAAAGCAAGATTGGTGTGCAAAGGTTACTCTCAGGTAGAGGGAATTGATTTTGAAGAAACTTTTGCTCTAGTGGCAAGAATTGAAGCAGTCAAATTATTTATTGCCTTTGCTACTTACAAAGATTTCAAAGTTTACCAGATGGATGTCAAGTCGGCATTCCTAAATGGAGAGTTAGAAGAAGAGGTCTACATTGAGTAACTGGAAGGATTCTAGTTGTCTAATCAAGAAGATATGGTCTGTAGATTGAAGAAAGCATTGTATGGACTTAAGTAAGCCCCAAGATCCTGGTATGCAAGATTAGATAAGTATCTGCTAAAGTTAGGCTTCAACAAAGGCACTGCTGACAGTAATATTTATTTCAAATTGATCTTGAACACATCTTGATTGTTTAGGTATTTGTTGATGACATCATCTTTGGTGGAAATGAGAGTATGTGTAAAAATTTTGTTGATCAGATACAAAGTGAATTTGAGATGTCCATGCTTGGGGAAATGAATTTCTTCTTAGGTCTGCAAATCATTCAGTCAGAAAAAGGCATCTTCATATCTCAGTCGAAGTATGTGAAAGAGTTGTTGAAAAAGTTTGGAATGGAGGATTCAAACTAATAAGTACTCCTATGGTAACTAGATGCAAGTTAAGTAAATATGACGATTTCCCTAAGGCAGATCAGAAAAGGTATAGATCAATGATTGGAGGACTATTTTATCTGACTCATACTAGACCTGATATTATGAATGTAGTTGGCCTTGTTGCTAGATTTCAAGCTAATCCTTGAGAATCTCATGTTGTAGCAGTCAAAAGAATTTTTAGATATCTAAAGGGAACATCTAATTATGGCTTATGGTATCCTAAGGGTGATGATTTCACTATTCATGCATATACAGATGCTGATTGGGCAGGAGATGTTGATGATAGAAAGAGTACTAGTGGAGCTGCATTTTTCTTGGGAAAGAGATTGGTTTCTTGGTTGAGCAAAAAGTAGGAGGCAATATCTCTATCTACTGTAGAGGTAGAGTACATAGCAGCAGCAAGTAATTGTACTCAAGTTTTGTGGATGAAGCAAATGTTGAAGGATATCATAGTTGTGTTTGAAGAACCTATTACAATCTTCTGTGATAACTCAAGTGCAATAAACATTTCAAAGAATCTGGTGTTGCATTCAAAGACAAAGCATATATGCATCAAGTTTCACTTTTTGAGAGAGAAGGTAAATGAGAATGAAGTCAGATTGGAATTTGTCTCTTCAAAAGATTAGATTACGAATATGTTCACTAAGCCTCTACCTAAGGATACTTTTGAGTATCTTAAAGTGATGCTAGGGGTTATTACCCCTCCTGTTCAGAACTAAGGTGCACTAAGCTGCATCAGTCTGGTGGAATTCATAGTCATATCTCATGATCCAGATTGGTGTTAAGGAGTTTCTACTCAGGGGGAGTAGTTAGTATGCTGATTAAGAAATAAAAAGATGAAGAGATGATTGCAAATATGTGCCCTTTGCCATTGATGTCAAAGGGGGAGATAAGTCATGAAAAAATTGGAAGTAAGCAGTTGATGGTGAAAGGGGGAGTAGTAAAGAAAATGGTTGCAGGTGCAATAAGAGAAAGGGGGAGAAGTTCTATCTTGATGGTTAAAACAGTTTTTCACATCATATGTTGCCATCAATGACAAAGGGGGAGATTGTTGCAAATATGTGCCTAATCAGTGTTGTCATTAATATCAACATATCCTTGCTATCATTAGTGTCAATAGTATCCCATTCTAGAAGACTTGTATGTTGAGGATATTGAGAAAATTAGTCTCTCCAGAAGAAACAAGTGAGCTATGTATCTCTCTGCAAGAGACAGTGAAAATAGTGCAGTTCAATGAAGTAGATTGCTCTGCATTTCTAGTAAGATGAAGATCAGAGTCTGTAGACCAAAGGATGTTGTAAAGGATTGTCTGAAGTTTCTCTAGTTAAGATTTGAGGGATCCACATGAATAATTTGTGAAGTTATGGCCATTTGAGTAGAACTGGGTTTTGCAGTTGTTCAAAGGTGACAGAGTGATAGAAAATTGGTCCAGATTGATTCGCATTGGAATATTATGATCTGTGGATCTAGAGGTATGTTTGGGATGTTAGTGTGTATCCTCAACTCAAGTGGTTTGTGGTTTAGAGGTCTGCAAGTAATCTTTCTAGTGTGACAGTCATGGCAGTTGGTGTTCTTATGTTCCGGTATGAAGATACAAGTGATTCTGGGGATTTGAGGTGGTGTAGTTGTTCTTTCTGATTTCATTGTACTTGTGGTGGTCTTTGGATCATATTCCTACTATGTTGGTGGTCTGCATTAAGGATTGAGCTCGTAGGTTGAAGATTTGTCCTTGGGTGTTATTGTTCTTTCTAGTCTTGGCTAATCGGATGCTTTATACATGATGCAGATGATCTAAGAGAGGTTCTATGAAGTGTGGGATGTTGTTAGAAGAAGATTGGGTCCCAACTATGCTTGGCCAATAGTATAGTGATTTGCATTAAGTCTAATGTTTGTAGTGCCGATCTTGAGGTTTATTCCAAGGTTGATGAAGCATATAAATATGTGTGGTTGAGTTGTGAAAATGTATCCTTGTGCGAAAATGATAAGATCCTAAGAAAAGAAGATAGGTAGAGTAGAGAAGAGGAAGAGAAAAAAAGGATGAAGAGATAGCAAAGAAGTGTTTGGGGGCAAAGCATAAGTATTATGTGCTTCAATGGAACTGACCTTGGCATAAAGAAGATGTTGTTTTCCAGTTCAATCTTTCTATGATCAACTTATAAATATTTCTATAGGCAGTGAGCCTCTTTGAGCAGTGAGCTCTGGGCAGTGTGCCCTAAAGGCAAGTGCCTTCCCCATTTTACTATTCTTTTAATAGAGAATAAATCTTGTGGGTTAAAACCCACCGTGGTTTTCCCCTTAATTGGGTTTCCACGTAAAAAAATTCTGGTGTTATGTGTGTTGATCTAGTTTCTGCTCATGTGTTGTTGATTTATGCTTTCATGGTTATATCATTAATCATTTTATAAGTGATAAAGAAGATAAGTAGCAGTAGAAGATAAAGTTTTTGAGACAACTGATTCACCCCCCTCTCAGTTGTCTGCCCTAATTTCAACAATAACTTCACAATAAACTTCATTAGATAATCCAGAAATAATAGCCTTCTTTGCTATATGATTGCATTCATAAGCCTCTTTGTTACTTGTAGTATTAGGTGATTGAGAGGAAATAAAATACCCATACTCAACAGATATCCACACACCATACCCTAAAGAAGATAAATAGGCTTGCATTCTAATATACCAAATAGAGAAATCTAAACCATCAAAGAAAGGAACCCCAAAAAACTCTTCCACTAATTTTATACCTCACTCAACTTGTGAGATATTTCTATCAATTGATTCTAGATCACCATTTGAGTTTGGTATAGACGGTACCTATTGATCAGTATGTGGCTTGGCATTTTTCTTTTCTCTATTTCTTTTACACTTTCCCATAGTACTCCACTAATAGGACCTACCCCAGTTGATTAAACTTTGAACAAGGAACCCAATGTTCTGATACCACTTGTTGGAGTATAGGACCACTGAGAGGGGGGGTGAATCAGTGGTCTATAAAGTTTAAAACATTTTGCACCTTTTAATCCACTGGATAGAGAATGAGAGAGAATTGAAATATTCATTAAACACATATACAAGTATAATGATAAGAATGATGTTCAAAACCTTGACTAAAACAAAGACATTAGGACATAAACATAGATGCAATCAACAAGAATAATAACACATGATTTATGAGTAGAAAACCCTTAAAAAGGGATAAAAAACTACTTTGAATATTTGCACTTTATTATGCCTCATTGGTAAATATCAAAAACCTTCACTAGGTACAATTAGTGTCTCACTGACACAACCTCACTGGCAAATCAATAGTGTCTCATTGACATAGCCTCACTAGAAAATATGTGCCTCACTGGAAAAATAGCATCTCACTGACATGAACTTGATTGCATCAAGGGTTAAAACAAATTCAGAGGGACACTCTGATTCATTGTAGCACAATACATCTTATGTCTCCCTTTGCATGATCATCTTACACATCATCACTTATCCAATCAACAAAACATAATCATTACAATCATTGCATACCTCTGCTCAAAATGTACTATAACTCATTCCTACAAACATTTTTACATTCTCTAGAGTTAACATTATGTCTCTGCAATTATCATTCTATCTTTGTTGTCCACAACTATCTTCACACCCTCATGTTTCATTACTATTTTGTCTTTAAAGCTTCATCATCAACTTTCACAATCTGCACATGGACATGTAGGTATGTCTCTCATCAACATGAATCACCAACCAACATCTCAAAATTTATCGTACGGAGCCTTTTTGGAAATTCCTTGGTCCATCTGGTCTTTTGCATTCCTGAACAAGGAAGTTGGAGCATCGTTTTGGAAAACGCCTGTCAAATTTTAAGTGCACAGTGTAACCATTGAAATTTGAAATGAATTTGAATGCCAACTATTGATCATCCTCTTCATGCCTTTATTAGAACCATAGATTAGAGGCTCCTGCTCGAACACATAATACTTACCACTTTGCTTGGTGAAACCTAGTCGAGAGGGCCAGTTAAACAATGATGCTGACATGCTTAAGTGTTCACTTAAGTGAGCCTTAACTGGTAAGTGCAAGTCACTGATCAAATAGATAAAAAAGAAAGATGGGTAACTAAGGGTTATCACTTAGTTTAGTTTAAGCATATGATTTAGGGTTTGAATCCCTAAAACCCAAAAGACATCAAACGTCATCATATTGAACAATATAGAACATCATGATTCATTAATCATCACCATCAATGTTGAGGTATTAAGACATGAAGTCACCACCAAAGGGAAAGATCTTGATCATGAGCAATAATGAAACACCATATTACGAAGAAGTCCTCAATCAAGACTGTGCTTTGTTAAACACTATGCTTTATTCATCATATCGTGAACCTAATAAATGAAGCATCTTCTTCTCTATCTCCTGAGGTACCAATACTATTGAAATGAACCAGACAACTAATAGGGGGGGTGAATTAGTTTTCTCAAAACTTAAAACAATTTTAAAATATTAAACGCTTGTCCATTTTTTGTTATGATTAAGTCATGAAAGCATAAATTTAGAATCAACACAATCACAAGATCATACACAAGTGACACTAGATTTTTATGTGGAAAACCTTGTGAAGGGAAAAACCACAGTGCTTGTTAGTCCACAAGATATATAAGTTATAACAATACTAAAAATCAGAGGCTCATTGCCCCAAAAGAGGCTCACTACCAAGGGGTGGCTCACTGCCAAGGGGTGTGAACTGAGACAATAGCATCTACTCCATGCCTAAATTCAGTTCCATTGAAGCGCAATACTTTTTCTCTGCTCTACTTTGCCTTACACCTCTTCACTTAACTTCACATTGTTCACACAAGGACATCTTTTCCACGGCCTAAGTACAAGTATATGTATCATTCATCAATCTTGGAATGTACATCAAGGTCAACATTAGACTCATCAACCATTGGAACAATCTCCAAGGCTGACATTACAAACATTTACAAAATAGATCTTGTCCTAATACAACATTATGCTAAAGAAATGTAACAAAGATTTATGCGGATCACTTCACGCCTTAGCTGGGACTCAAACATGATCTTCGACACCACTAAATGCTTCTACAATCATCAATATATCTTCACAATCACTGGAATTAACCAAGTTGGCTAAGACTAGTTACACGAGCTATGTTATTTGGGAATAAACTTCAAACAAAATCTAAATTTCTTAACGCAGACCAATGTAAATGTGGGAACATGATCAAGAGGCATCCAAAAGCATGTTGTAATCACCAGGAGTAACTGCACAAACTATAACCAGTTTATTCATGAGATTCTTCACACCGGAGCACATGAACTTCACTGTCTTCAACTGTCATGAAAGAAAGATAGCTTGTGGATGACCAAATCATGAACCATTGTAGTTATAGGCACTTATCATCATCCCAAACTTCCCTTTAGAATAGCAGAGCAAAATACTTCAATGCAGAGGAATGCAGAGTAAAATACTTTCTCCCTGTCACCATTGAATAATAAAAAAAAGTAGGTTTTACTCTGGTGAATGCAACTCACTCAATTCTTCATATTGGAGGCTCAAACTCAGGATTTAGTATTTTTAGACATGCCTCTAAATAATTTCCAATCCACAGACCAAGATCTTCAATCTACAAGAAATGCGGAGCAATTTTCTAGATTGTGCTTTAGTATGCAACTCACTATCTTCACTATGATTCACTGTTTTCCTTTCTGATTCTTTCAGAGGAGCTAATTTTCTTAATATCCTCAACATATAAAGCTTCTAAACAAATAACAAGATAGGATATAGTTGACACCAATGTCAACAAATATATGTTGACATCAATGACAACATGGCACATACTTACAACAATCTCTCCCTTTGTCATTGATGGAAACATATGATGTGAAAAACCACAACAACCATCATGACAAAATTCTCCCACTTTCTCTTTACACATCTACACTCTTTCTTTCTAAGTTTTTCACATGATTTCTCTCCCCCTTTGACATCAATGGCAAAGGGTACATATTTTCACTCTTCTATTTTGATCCAACTCTCCTCTGAACTCTCTAACTACTCCCCCTGAGAAGTAGCCCTTAAAGCATCAATTCAAATCTAGAGGTGGGACTCTAAATACTACCAGACTGATGCACTCTTGTGCATCTTAGTCTAGAGAAGGAGGGGTGATGACCCCTAACTTTTCTTTGAGATACTCAAAAGTATCCTTAGGCAGAGGCTTGGTGAAGATGTCTACAATATGATCTTTTGTAGACACATATTCCAACTTGACTTCATTCTCTGTCACTTTTTCTCTCAGAAAGTGATATCTTATGGATATTACTAGATTCTTTGATATGTTTATGGCACTTGTATTGTCACAAAAGATTGAAATTAGATCTTCATACACAACTCTGATGTACTTTAATGTCTTCTTCATCCATAACACTTGAGTGCAACTGCATGCCATTGCAATGTAGTCTTCTTCTGCAGTAGATAGATATATTGAGTCTTGTTTCTTACTTAACCAAGATACCAGCCTTTTTCCTAAGAAGAATGCACCTCCACTTGTACTTTTCATGTCATCCCCATCTTCGGCCCAATCTGCATCAGTGTATGCACTGAGAGTGAAATCATTGTCTTTTGGATACCACAAACCATAATCCATTGTGCCCTTCAAATATCTCAGTATTCTCTTGACTGCCATCACATGTGACTCTTTAGGTTCTGCTTGAAATCTTGCCACAAGACAAACTACATGCATTATGTCAGGTCTGGTTTGGGTCAGATAAAGTAATCCTCCAATCATAGATCTATACCTTTTTTGATATGCCATAGGCGAGTCATCATTTTTTCTCAACTTACAACCAATTACCATGGGAGTGCTTACTAGTTTAGAGTCTTCCATCCCAAACTTTTTTAACAACTCTTTCACATACTTAGATTGAGAGATGAAGATACCTTTATCTGATTGATTGATTTGTAGACCTAAAAAGAAAATCATCTCACCAAACATGGACATTTCAAATTTATTTTACATTTCCCCAACAAAAACCATGCACATACCTTCATTGCCTCCAAAGATAATGTCATTAATAAAGACTACAACAATTAGGACTTGTTCATCATTGATCTTGAAATAGAGGTTACTATCAGTAGTACCCTTACTGAACCCTAACTGTATCAGATATTTATCCAATCTTGCATACCAGGCCCTGGGGGCCTTTTTTAGTCGATACAATGCTTTCTTCAATCTGCACACCATGTCACCCTGATCTGATGTCTGGAATCCTTCCAGTTGTTCAATATAGATTTCTTCTTCCAATTCTCCATTCAAGAATGTAGACTTTACATCCATTTGATATACCTTGAAATCTTTCTAGGCTACAAAAGCTAAAAACATTCTTATTGCTTCAATCTTTGCCATTGGTGCAAATGTTTCCTCAAAATCTATTCCTTCAACTTGAGAGTATCCTTTGCATACCAACCTTGCTTTATTTCTTACCACTTCACCATTCTCATTCATCTTGTTCTTAAAGACCCATTTGGTGTCAATTACATTTTTATCTACTTTTTTGGGAACAAGATCCCAAGTTTGATTCTTCTCTATTTGCATCAGTTCTTCTTCCATGGCCATTACCCAATTTTCATCATTGCAAGATTTATTTATATTTTTAGGTTCCACTTGAGAAATCAAACAATAATTAATTTGTTCATCAACAGTTCTTCTTCTGGTCTAAACTCCTTTACACTTATCTCCTATGATTTGATCTTCAGAGTGATTTAACTTCACATACTTGGGTGTCTTAGTAATGATTTCTGAAGCTTGTTCTTCTTCTTCCTCTAAGTTTTCATCTTGCTGCACTACTACTTTGCTTGTAGGGACATCTGGTTCATCAAATTCATATCCACTTGATACCTTTTCCTTGCTTTCATCAACTTTGACATTTGCACTCTCAATGATCTTCTTTAGCCTATTATTGTTGTTGAAATTAGGGCAGACAACTAAGAGAGGGGGGTGAATCAGTTGTCACAAAACTTTTATCTTTTGCTGCATTTAATCTTCTTTGCCACTTATTAACAGTTTAATGATATAACCATGAAAGTATGAATCAACAACACATGAGCAGAAACATAATCAACACACATAACACCAAAATTTTTACACGGAAACCAGTTTAAGGGAAAAACCATAGTGGGGGTTAACCCACAAGATTTATTCTTAGTTAAAAGAATAGAAAAATGGGAAGGCCCTTGCCTTCGGGTGGACTGCCTAGAGCTCACTACTCAAAGGAGGCTCACTACCTACAAGAACATTCAAAATGTTAACACTGAAAGGTTGAACTGCGAAACAACATCTTCTTCATGCAAGGTTCAGTTCCATTGAAGCGCACAACACCTCTTCTCTGCTCCCACTTACTTCCTCACTACATCTGCATCTTTGCTTACATCCCCACACATTTCCATGATTTCACAACACTTATTTATACATGTCATCGACTTTGGAATGAACATCAAAGTCTTCCAAACAATCATCCAAGATAGGCATTACAAGCTATTACAATCACAGGACTTGACTTAATACAAAATGCTACATGCGAACCACTCCTCTATCGGCCAAGCATAGATGGGACTCAAATCTTCCTTGAACAACACACCACGCTCCACAGAACTTCTCTTAGATCATCCGCAACATGCACTAAGCATCTGGTTAGCCAAGACTGGAAAGAACAACAACATGCAAGGAGAAATCTTCAACCACGAGCTCAATCCTCAATGCAGACCACCAAAACAATAGGCACATGATCTAGAGACCACCGCAAGCACAATGAAATCAACAAGAACAACCACACCACCTCAAATCACCAGAAACACTTGCATCTTCATCCAAGAACTTAAGAACATTAACTGTCATGATTGTCACACTAGAAAGATTGCTTGCAGACCTCCAAACCATGAACCACTTGAGTTGAGGATACACACTGACATACCAAACATTAGATTTGTAGACCATAATATTCCAATGCAGAGCAATCCAGACCAAATTCCTGTCACTCTGTCACCTCTGAACAACTGCAAAACCCAGTTCTACTTAGATTGCCATAACTTCACCAATCCTCCATGCGAACCTCTCAAATCTTAACTAGAGCAACTTTAGACAATCCTTTACACAACCCTTTAGTCCATAGACTCTAATCTTCATCTCACTGGAAATGCGGAGCAATATACTTTGCTAAACTACAATGTCTTCACTATCTCTGACAAAGAGATATCTTGACATCAATGACAACACATCTTATGCACATATTTGCAACAATATCCCCCTTTGTCATTGATGAGAACATATGATGTGAAAAACTAATTCAACCATCAAGACAAGGACTTCTTCCCCTTTCTCTTATCACACCTGCAACCACTTTCTTCACTACTCCCCCTTTCAGTAGCAACTACTTCCAAGTTTTTCGCATGACTTCTCTCCCCCTTTGACATCAATGGCAAAGGGTACATATTTGCAATCATCTCTCACCCTTTTTGTTTCTTAGACAAGACCAAACTAAACTTAGAACATACTAACTACTCCCCTTGAGTAGCATCCCCTTAACATCAATCCGGATCACAAGATATGACTGTGACTTCCATTGGACTGATGTACACTAGTGCACCTTAGTTCTGAACGAGAGGGGTAATCACCCCTAGCTTCCATCTAAGATAATCAAAAGTGTCCTTGGGTATAGGCTTAGTGAAGATATCTACAATCTGATCCTTTGAAGGAACAAACTCCAATCTGACTTCATTCTCATTTACCTTCTCTCTCAAAAAGTGAAACTTGATGGATATGTGCTTTGTCTTTGAATGCAACACTAGATTCTTTGAGATGTTTATTGCACTTGAATTATCACATAAGATTGTAACAGGCTCTTCAAACACAATTTTGATATGCTTCAACATTTGTTTCATCCACAAAACTTGAGTGCAATTACTTGCTACTGCTATATACTCCGCCTCTGTAGTAGACAGAGATATTACCTCCTTTTTGCTCAACCAAGAAACCAATCTCTTTCCCAAGAAAAATGCACCACCACTAGTACTCTTCTTGTCATCCACATCTCCTGCCCAATCAACATTTGTATATGCATGAAGAGTGAAATCATCATCCCTAGGATACCATAAGCCATAATTAGATGTTCCCTTCAGATATCTAATTTTTTTTTTGACTGCTACAACATGAGATTCTTTAGGATCAACTTGAAATCTAACAACAAGGCCAACTGCATTCATACTATCAGGTCTAGTATGAGTCAAATAAAGCAGTCCTCCAATCATTGATCTATACCTTTTCTGATCTGCCCTAGCGGAATCATCATCTTTACTCAACTTACATCCGGTTATCATAGGAGTACTCACTGGTTTTGAATCCTCCATTCCAAACTTTTTCAACAACTCTTTCACATACTTAGACTAAGATATGAAGATGCCCTTATCTGACTGAGTGATTTCTAGACCTAAGAAGAAATTCATTTCACCAAGAATAAACATCTCAAGTTCACTTTGCATTTGATAAGTAAATTTTTTACACATGCTCTCATTTCCACCAAAGATGATATAATCAACAAATACCTCAACAATCAAGATTTGTTCATGATCAATTTTGAAATAAAGATTACTGTCAGCTGTGCCTTTGCTAAAATCTAACTTTAGCAGATACTTATCTAATCTTGCATACCAGGCTCTTGGGGCTTGTTTAAGTCCGTACAATGCTTTCCTCAACCTGTAGATCATATCTCCTTGATCAGCCAATTGGAATCCTTCTGGTTGATCAATGTAGACTTCTTCTTCCAATTCTCCATTCAGGAATGCTAATTTGACATCCATCTGGTAAACTTTGAAATCTTTGTAAGTAGCAAAGGCAAGAAATAATCTGACTGCTTCAATTCTTGCCACCGAAGCAAAAGTTTCTTCAAAATCAATTCCCTCTACTTGAGAATATCCTTTGCACACCAATCTTGCTTTGTTTCTCAAAACTTCACCATTTTCATTCAATTTATTCCAAAAGAGCCATTTAGTTCCAATCACATTTTTGTTTTCAGGTCTAGGAACAAGATCCCAAGTGTGATTCTTTTCAATTTGCATTAATTCTTCTTCCATTTCTTTTACCTAACTTTCATCATTGCAAGCTTCATTTACTAATTTTGGTTCAATCTTTGAAATCAAACAATACTCCTCTTGTTCTTCAACAATTTTTCTTCTAGTTTGAACACCTTTATTTTTATCTCCTATGATTTGATATTTAGAATGATTCAACCTTACATACCTGGGAGTTTCATAATTTTCTTGAACTTCTGATTCTTGAATTTGTTCCTCAGCATTTGCACTAGCTTCTTGAGTCACTGGATTCTCCGGAACAATCTGAATATGAGTTTGATGACTTTCATTTTGATCATCTAATTCATATCCACAAGACTTGGTAGGTCTCTCCTTGCTTTCATCAACCTTGACATTAGCACTTTCAACAATCCTTTTCAATCTCTTGTTAAAGCACCGGTATGCCTTGCTTTGGTTAGAATAACCCATAAATATTCCTTCATCACACCTTGCATCAAACTTGCCTAGATCTTCATCTCTTTTGATATAGCATTTACTACAAAAAACTCTGAAGTATTTCACAGTAGGAGCATTACCAAACCACAGTTCATAAGGAGTTTTACCAGTATTACCTTTGATCTGTACTCGGTTAAGAGTGTAGACAACAGTACTCACAACCTCTCTCCAATAGACATGTGGAACATTTCTTCCATCATCAT
The DNA here is from genome assembly GCA_027924645.1 of Cunninghamia lanceolata. Classification (NCBI taxonomy): domain Eukaryota; kingdom Viridiplantae; phylum Streptophyta; class Pinopsida; order Cupressales; family Cupressaceae; genus Cunninghamia; species Cunninghamia lanceolata. The sequence goes on along the minus strand of BSBN01000280.1, from coordinate 20,750,707 downwards.
GGTTCTAGCAGCCTCTTGAATGGTTTGATTCTTCCTTTCCACAACTCCATTCTACTGAGGTGTCCTAGGAGTAGATAACTGTCTTCTTATTCCATGCTTTTCACAAAATGCATTAAACTCATTAGAGTTAAACTCTCCACCTCTGTTAGATCTCAGACACTTTATCTTCACACCAATCTCTTTCTCCACCCTAGCCTTGAACACCTTGAATCTCAAGAGCCTCTGATTTCTCTCTCAAGAAGGTGACCCACATCATCCAGGAGTAATAATCAATCAACAACATAAAGTATCTATCTCCTTGCAAACTCCTAACTCTGGCAGGACCACACAAATCGGTGTGCACAAGTTCCAACAATCCACTTAAAAATTATTCTTTACTTTTGAATGTAGTTCTGCTATGTTTACCCAACTGACATTCCTTACACATGCTATTAGTAGGTTTTACAAGCTTTGGAAGATCTCTCACAGCCTGAGTAATACTTATCTTGACAATATTATCAAAGTTTACATGACACATTCTCCTATGCCATAACCAACTCTGATCAATCTGAGCAATCAAACAACTTTTACCAGCAACACTTAAATGAAAGATATTACCTATAGTCTATGTACTAGACGCAATCTCAGTTCTAGAGTTTTCCAAGATTCTGCATTTTCCATCCTTGAATCAGAGATCATACCCTTTGTCAACCAACTGTCCAACACTGAGAAGATTATGCTTCAACCCTTCTACATATAAAACATCATTAGTGTTATTCTTACCATCAAGAGAGATGGATCCTCTACCACAAATTCTACCAGCTGAATTGTCTCAAAACTTTACAATTTCACCTTCATACCTTTCCATACTTACAAAATTACTCTTATCACTTGTCACATGATGAGAACATCCACTGTCAATAACCCATTCATCCTTTTCTTCAACCTAAGTAGCCAAGGCACTTTCCACATTCACAAAACTAGCAGATTTAACAGGCACCGGATCTTCTTCTTTGATAGCAATGAACACCCACTCATTTCCAGAGGTACTTCCCTTATTAGGTTCATCATCTGTAACTCCTTCATCAACAGCTTCTTGGACATAGTAGCATTTCTTTTGAAACCTAGGTCTATTAGGGTTTGGCTTTGAAACCCTCTTCGGACATCTTAAAGAAAAATGACCAATCTTATTGCAAGCAAAACATTTGAAAGGCAACTTTCCTTCATACTTACCGGATCCTCTTGGTAATCTTTTGGAAATAAGGGCTTCGAGTTCTTCAAGCTCAGATTCATCTTCTTCAAGCTTCTTCCTTACCTTCTCATATCTGGTTAGTCTTCTTGAAGAGATTTCACTTGGATCAAATCTTTGCTTTTAAGAAACACTGGCCTTAAATGCAGATTTTGATCTAGGAAGAGAATCACCAAACTCACTCATTTCAAATGCTAAAAGCTTGCCAACCAACTAATCCCTTGTAACAGTTATCACAATCATGATCTCCTCAATAGTAGCAACTTTGTGCTTGTATGAAGTAGGTAAGGATTTGAGTACCTTGGCAACAATATCTGATTCTTCTAGTACTCCACCAACACTCTTGATACTACTCACAAGTTCATTCACCTTCTGCATATAGGAAGTGATGTTTTCATCTTCACTCATCCTCAAACATTCGTATCTACCCTTCAAGCTCTGTAGCTTACCACATTTGACATATGCATAACCTTCATACAAAGTTTCCAACTTCTTCCAAATTTCATGAGTAGTTTTCAATTCTATGACATTTGTCATTTTTGTATCAGTCAGGGCACTCAACAATGCTTCTTTAGCTTGAATGTTGTATTCAACATCTTTGAGTTCATTTGGAGTTGAAGGGCCTTTCTTTGGAGGCTTATATTCATCCTTAGTTATCAACCAATAAGGATCACCCATGCATTGCAAATGACACTCCATTTGATTCTTCCAAAGGGAGTAATTTGTTCTGTCAAATCTCAGACTGTCCTTCTTGTATGTCGACATCCTAGATCTCCTCAAGCGGTCAAGCTTCTTTGAGAGGAACCTGTTGACTTTTTCCCAGACTGGATGCTTATTCCCAGATTTCCCTACAAGGTAGCCATCAGTGATCAACAGGATCTCTGGGCCAGGGGGCCAATAGTGTAGGAGATAGACTCTATATTTTATCTCCTCTTCTTCTTCAGGCTCTGCAAGACCTAGGGGGGTATTCCCTATTCAACATCCATAAGGATATGCATGCAAGGCTGGGATGTTGACAGAAAGCAGATGAGTCCTCCTGTATGTAGACCAAAACTGAAAGATAAGGGCAAAGGGGCTAGCTTTGGGCCTATTTGCAGTTGTAGACAGAGGACTGAGGATCCTAAACTAACTCTAATGTCCTAGTGTTGGTTTTAGATTTTGCTTTGGAGTTTGAGTGTGGATGCAAAGCTGGATATGGTTATAACACAAAACAGAGCCTGATTGGTGCCTATCCAGGGCCTGGAGTCAATAGGCATACACCTGTGAATGTTCAGCATAAACAACTAAAACTAGATTTCAAGGGGATCTATGTGACACCTGCCTTACAGGCATCTCCCAATACAAAGTGTTAGGTTATCTCTACTTATGGTATCCCTACTGCAGTATATCCCTCCCAATGTTCAACCTGAAAACAGTTTAATCTACCCCTTGAATAGAAGTTAAAAGATCAGACATTCAACACAGGAATTCTATGCTCTAGAATCTAAACATTACCAAACATCCAGATTCAGAAGAAGGATACATGCAATACTGGAGACAGAATTAACACAACACATGCCAAACAGCATTTCTCATATAAGTTTAATCATGAAATCAGTGGGTTCATGCCAAAAACAAACAACAAGAGATACATAAACTCACAGGTAAGCTGTACAGAGCAACCAGATCAGCTTGTTATGCATTACAGAGCCAAAATCATCAACTTTTAACAACCTTGAATGAATAACACCGTCTGCATTATATAGCAGGAGGGTGTATTCAGCATTGACTACCAGGTTGACCAAAAATCCCGCCAGATACACAGTACCATAAAAATGGCGCTCAAACACACTACCAGATTGGCGCCCAAACATGAATGCAGCAGGTAGGGGAGGAGACAGGAAGATATCTCGAGCCCTGCGCCACTGTCCGCTGATGTACACCTTCAATCGGGTACCAGATCCGCCCACGCCATCGCCCATACCTCTGCAACAATCGCCATTAAAGGCGCACCAACCCGCGGCCTTGGGAAAATCATCAAACAGACTATCGCAAGCTTTTCCCGCCGAGACTCATCATCATGATATTTCGAATATGCAGGATCACATTATCCCACATGCACCCCGCAGCAACTTCCTTTGCACTTTATATACTAGGTCATGAGCATATATCATGTCGGTACTTTTGCTCCCGACAACACTAGTATAGACTTCATCATCATCATCCTCCAGCAGCATGATATCCTGTTGTTCGAAATATCACCCTGACGTCATCATGATATTTGAAATATAACCTTCATGATAATCGGCACAACCTGATCCTTCGGAGGAACATCCTCCTGCTGAGCTTATAACAAAAGTCTGGCCGATGAACATCCTGATGACGTCATCATCATATCCTGCTGACGTCATCATCATATCCGCCTACTGCGCACCTCCTCACATCCGGATGACGTCATCATCATGTTTGTAAATATCAGGAGGTCTCTTCAAGATGATCAGTGTTAGAAATATGACCCCCGCGGACCTTGATGACGTCATCATCATATTCACATCATCATGATATTCGGAAGACAACCGGATATTTGGAAATATCCTCCTGATGTTCAAATATCAGGTTGCACTGTAGCTCCTCTATAAGATCGGGGCGATAACTGAATATGATGATGCTGCTTGAAAAGATCACCCTCAATAGATAACACGCGAAACTAGCAGGCGGATATCTCCTTGATATCAACATCATCATGATGTTCGAACAAACATATATCCGGGTGATATGAAAATATCACCCCCTCCTTCGCGAATATCATGATGCAGATAGGCAGAAAGAAAAATATCACCCTGATATACGGATGACGTCAGCATCATCAGGATGAGAAACAAAGAACAAGAAGTGATACAACATCATCAGGATGATATTGACTAAGATCATCCTGACGTTCCAAAATATGATGACCCTAGTGAATATCGGGTCGCAATTACAACTCTTCAACAACATCATCAGGATGATGTTAACCAAGATCACCCGATGATAAAAATATCACCCCAGCGAAATATCATGAAGGCAGAAAATATGATGACCTCCACAAGCAGCAGGATAATAACTAGAAATATGATGATGATGAACACGACCCTTAGGAAAAAACAAGTTAGGTCGAGCAATTCAAAGAATAAGCAACATCATCATCATGCTCGCGCAAGGTGATAAATGGAAGATCACCGGAGACTTTGAAACATCACCCTCGCAAGCAGATGCGGGTGCACTGTAGCTCGGCAGCATCATCATGATAAAAACCAAACATCACCCGACAGTTGAAATATGATGATGACGTTGAAAAACAAGTCGACGAGGATCATGATGATGCAGATCATCATCGAAGACAAGATGATGATGATGACCTCCTCCTCAGGAAAACATGATGCTGCAGTTAAAAAATGCTGAGGAGGTCCAACACTTAGAAAAATGGGCAAGAAGATAAAGGCTTCAAATGAAGAAACCTCCTGATCATGATAAATCAACCCCTGGTCAAAATGAGTGTCAACAGTGGCTCCGAATGGGGACGTGCAGGTGAAGACCTGCAGCGAGAACCAGATCTCCGGGCAGACCTGACAAAAAGCTAAAAAACGCGAGCTGTACAAGGCATTTACACTACATACATATTTTACAAATGTGCACAGCACCCAGTCATTATGCAAAATAGAACTTAAGGAATTGGCCATGCACAGGCAATTCCAGAATTTCACCATCTAGGGCCTGGAGGAAATAAGAATCCTCCCCATGAGTATTGCAAACCTGATATGGGCCCATCCATAAGGGCTGAAATTTGCCATGTTTACCCTTTTCCTGATCTTTAGCATTCCAAATAAGCACCAGATCATTAACTTGAAATTTCCTTTTTGTAGTTCTCCTGTCAAACTGATATTTCATCCCTTGTTGTCTTTTGAGATTGATCTGGTGGGCTCTCCTCCTGTCTTCATCCAATGCAACCAGCTGATTCACCCTTTCTGTCATGGGGTCTTCAATGTCCTCATCATTTTCCTGAATGAACCTGTAAACTGGTAGGAGATTGTTTATGGGCAGTCTAGCTGATGCACCATATACTAGCTCAAAAGGTGACTTCCCAATAGCCCTTTTCACAGTCACTCTGTCAGCCCATACTGCTAAATTCAACTTTGAGTCCCAAGCTCTCTTGTTCTTGTCCAGTATCCTCTTGACAATTTTCATGATGCTCCTATTGCTTGATTCTGCTTGACCATTTCCTTGTGGGTGATATGGTGATGTATATGACAGGCTTATCCCATACCTGTTGCAAAAATCAACAAACTCACCTGATCTGAAGCACATAGCATTATCAGTGATTATTTTAGATGGTACTCCAAACCTGATGATGATGTTCTCTAGTATGAAGTCTGTCACCACCTTACTTGTAGCTCTTTTAGTTGGAATGGCCTCAATCCATTTGGTAAAGTAGTCAGTTGCCACCAAAATCCAACTGTGTCCCCCACTTGATTTGTCTGCAATTTCCCCTATAAAATCAATTCCCCATTGCTGGAATGGAGCATCCACAGGTGCAGTTCTGAGGGGTAAAGCACCATGATATTTCAGCTTTCCTGAGAATCTCTGGCAAGGGTCACATTTTCTTACTAACCTCTGTGCATCTGAAAAGAGAGTGGGCCACCAATATCCTACCCTCAGAATTTTATGAGCTGTTGTTTGGGCAGTATAATGGCCACCACATAATCCTTTATGCATGTCAATCAAAATATTGTTAGCCATATTCTTATCCACACATCTCAGCAGCACACCATCAGGATTTTTCCAGTACAGCTCACCTTGAACAACAACATACCTGATTGCATGTAGCTTTAGAGTCCTCTTTTGATTGTCACTGAAATGGGAAGGACAATTCAGATTTTGCAAATAATAGACAATATCCTTGTACCATTCAGATCCTGATGCACTTACATTCTCATCTTGGACTGCATTAACTTGGCATGCTTCCAAGTTTGACTGTGCCATCATCTTGGCTAGTCCTTGTCCTCTTATCAACTTAGTAACCTGTATGTCTATGTTGAATTCCTGCAGTTTGTTTATCCATCTGCACCTTCTTCCAGTCACCTCCTGCTGAGTGAATATGTCTTTGACTGCAGCATGAGGTACATATGCAATTATATGTGACCCTACCAAGTATGGTCTGAAACTTTTGATAGCTCTAACAAGTGCATATGCCTGCTTTTCCATAATATCATACTTCAATTCAGAGGCCTGCAGGGACATACTGAAGAAAGCAATGGGCTGTTCAAAACCATCTTCATTTTTCTGTAACAAACATGCAGCTACAGTATGAAAGGAAGCAAAAGAAAACACTTGAAATGGCCTAGAAAAATCAGGAGATTTAAGAACAGGGGCCATCTTTATTGCCTCTTTGATATTCTGAAATGATTCTGTTGCTTCCCTTTCCCAGTTGACAGTTGCATCCTTCTTCATCATCTTGGAAATGTTCCTTGTGATCTCTGCAAAGTTGGGAACAAATCTTCTGACAAAGTTTACCTGTCCAAAGAAGGACTGAACTCCTTTCACAGTTTTTGGCATTTGGATCCTGTCAATAGCTGCCACTCTCTCTGGATCTATCCTGACTCCATCTTTGGAAACAATGTGTCCCAGAAGTTTTCCTTCAACTACTCCAAAGGCACACTTCTTTGGGTTTAGAGAAATACCATATTCTAGTGCTCTTATAAAAATCTGCTCCAGATGCAAACAGTGCTGCTCTTCCTTCTTTGAGTAGGCAGTCAAGTCATCCTGATATACTGCCAGGATTGAATCAATCAGCCCTGCAAAAGCAACATCCATTGCTCTTTGAAATGTAGCACCTGCATTTGTTAGTCCAAATGGCATTCTAACATACACATATGTTCCCCATGGAGTGGTAAAGGCAGTCTTATACTGTTCTGATTCTTTTACCTTCACCTGGTTATATCCTGAAAATCCATCCATCATGGATAGGAGTTCACAACCAGTCACTCTCTGCAACATAGCTTCCATATTAGGCAATGGATAGTTATCCTTCAAAGAGGATACATTCAAGTTCCTGAAATCAACACACAACCTAATATCACCATTCTTTTTCCTGACTGGGACAAGGTTAGACACCCAAGTTGAATGTCTGATGGGCACAATTATTCCAGCTTCCCTGAGCCTTCTGAGTTCTTCCTGCATCTTGGGAGCTAAGGTAGGATTTATAGGCCTTTGCCTCTGTCTAAATGGCTTAGCTTCAGGCTTCAGTGGGATCTCATGCTGGAATAAGTCTTCTCTATAAGCTTTTAGGTCCTCATATGACCAAGCAAAAACATGTTTATACTTTTTTAGCAATGCAATCAGCATACTTCTTATGTGTGGTTTGAGCTGTTTGCCAATATATACCTTCTGAGGGGCCTGAGATGTCCCCAAATTTATTTCTTCTAAATCCTCCCTATTTGTGGGGGATGTCTTTGTGACCATTTTGTCTCTACTGTCAAAGGCTCTTTCCAAAGCCACTAACCCTCTAGGGATCTTGTTAGTCTTCAACTGGATGATCTCCTTTCCTACAAGAGTCTCTTTTCCATTTACAGTCTCTACAAAAGCTTGGAAATCAATCTGTTGGTTCTCATACTCATCTATGCAGTGCAAAAATTTCAACAAATCCCTATCATCATTAAAAACTTGCCAACTGCATATGTTTTCTGGTATGGCAGGCCTAATTTTAACTTCTATATCTGTGACACCTGACAGAGTGATGTCATCTGGCCTTATTGCAACATTGGCTAAGAAATCAGCCATAACATTTTTTGACCTTTCTACCCAGCCAATTGAAAATGCATCAAATAACTCAATAGTATCCCAAACAGCATGCTTGTATTGCTTCAGTCTTTTATTCTTTGCAGCATACTTATTTCTGATTTGGGATACAATCAGCTCAGAGTCTCCAAATACTCTTAACAACTTAATTCCATGTTTGAGAGCAATATTCAGGCCTAAAAGTAAAGCCTCATATTCTGCAATATTATTTGTGCAATCAAACCTCAGCAAGAAAGAGGATTTGAGGAGCTTACCAGTTGGAGACAGGAAGACAACTCCAGCTCCAGAACCTTCTTTTGCACAAGCTCCATCAAAAAACATGGTCCATAACCCTTGCTGATCTAGCTCTCCAACACAGGCATTTTTCTTTTTGTCTTCTGCATCATCTGAGACAACCTTGAAGTTATCACAGTCGGTGTCTACAAAGCACACCTGTTCATTTGCTTCTTGGTCTTCCACTGTCTCTGATGACCTTTGCTCTCTACTTAGCCTGACATCCCTGCCATTCATTGGAATCATGGCATATGATAGGTCCAGCTGCATACTTCCACCTATTAGTGCTGCCCATCTTCTTGACAGCAGCATACCATACTGTGGCTTGATGTCAACCACTGTTATATTCATCTTATATTTCTTTTCAGGAAATGCTGCCAGTCTGAAATCCACATCCTTCATGATTCCAATAACTGGTACCTCTCTGGCATCCATTGCATAGCATTTTCCACATGCCTTGTCAATTTTTAATCCAGTTTGCTGCATGATAGCCAAAGGCATGACATTTGTGGATGCTCCAGAGTCAAGCATACAATTTCTAATTATTTTACCATTTATAACCAGGGAAACATAAAATGGTTCCACCTGTGAAGGACACTTTGTCATGGTCATTCCTAAATAGACTTCAGGAGTCTCATCTTCTTCATTGCACATGACCTGTTTCTCACCCTGGGTCTGATCATTTTGCTTAGCTTGAAAAGGTACCCCTGAGATTAGGGATATTGTTCTATTCTTGATCTCTTCCACTTTCATGAGTTCCATAAGTGGAACAGAGACCTTTACCTGAGTGAGGATCTGGGCTATATCAAATGGAGCACAGTTTTGTACAGCAGTTGTAGCTTGCTCCACAATCTTGCTTTTATCCTGAGCTGACTTAGCTTTCATTCTCATAGTTCCCTGATCATCATTCCTGTCTTGGGAACCTCTACTTTGATCTTCAGCCTGAGGGGTTTTGTTTTCTGGTCCTTGGAAATCATGACCTGTTCTGTATCTAAAGTTCTGCTTGTTATTTACCCACTGCCTTTTTTGTGGTTCAGTTCCTTTATGACCATGCATCTGCTGACCTGCAGAAATATCTTCTGGCTGATGTGGGCTGCCAACCTGATTTTTACCTCTGAGATTATAGTTGCTCTTGACCTGAGCAACTGCTGTAGCTGTGAAGGCTCTGATTTCCTCATCAGAAGGTCGGTGTAAGCTACTCAGAAAATTGTGTGAGTTCTGAGCATACACATAATTATCCTCATGATCTTCATCATATGGGGACTGTTGGCAGGCCTGAACCTGATCATCTGTCTTCTCATCAGCATCATATAGAGTATATCCATTACCTATGGACATCATGTTAACATCATCATCCTGCACATGATGTGGCTCATTGCACTCATTACAAGATGTAGCATTATCATACAAAGATTGGGCAATCATGCACTGTGACTGTGAATGTGGCATCTGACAGATTATACACCACGGAGCATCATCAGCAATATTTATAGTTTTCTTCAGGGGATCAGGAGTTTCCTTGGCATGTTGAGCCCTCTGATTTGTGTTGTTACGTGGATATACAGGCTTACCATCATGCCAACTGGTGTTATAAGGCATATCATGTAATGATGGCCTCTTTTCCTGTCTTTGATAGACTTGCCTATCAGGACCCATCCCTTTTTCACTTCTAGCTAATCTATAGCTCAGGTCCTTAACAACATTTGCCAGTTTGTCTATCTTATCTTCAGGAGCAGATGTACTACCTTGAGTGTTCTGAGGCTTATTTGGATTCTGCAGAATTTTTACATCATCCCTTCTATTTGTCTTGCCTGATGCTTTCCTATTGTTTTCAATATTCACTGCAATCCTGAAAGCATCCCTGAGAGTGGCAGGACCTTTATCTCTCAGTCCATATGCAGTCTTTGCATCAAAGGCATTGATGTACAAAATTATGCACATTGGTTCATTTGGCCTCATGTGATGTGGCAGTTTGTTCAACACTTTAGTAAATCTTGCATTAAAGTCTGCAACCTGTTCATTTGACCCTTTGGTGATACTGGTGAACTCATTTACAAAGAAGCTAGGGTCAGTTTTATCACCATATTGCTCCTTGAATATCCTCTTAAAATCATCCCATGATGATATGCTCCGGTCAGGCAGATTCCTGTACCATTCTCTTGCCTCATCTATTAAGGATTGCATGAATGACTTCATGAAAACATCCTCATGCTCAACCTCAAAATTATCCATGACATTTTGAAAGGCCTTTAGGTGATCTTCTCCTGACACTGTATTGTTTCCTGAAAACTTAGGCACTTGCAGCCTCAGATGCTTATCAATGGGGTTAGGATACCCAGGAATACCATCAAACACCAGCTGTCTGAATCTGTCCAACTGCATGGGCTGTCTGTTTGGCTGATTAACATTAATATTTCTATTTGCATTTTGGTTTCCTGCATTGTTCAGTGGTATCCTAGCATCATTCACACATTGTCTGTCATCATGATGCTGATGATGCACTTCATATCTTTGCTGATGTCTTTGCATATTTGCATTCTCTAGAGTAGGAACTGAATTATTCTGGGCAGTTCTCAAGGCTTGCACTTTCTGCTGTATATCATCTCTGATTTTCATGGCTTGTAGGTATTCTAGTTCTGCTCTTAGGCTTTTGATTTCTTCAGCTAGTTGTTCATCCTTAGGTCTGGAGGTAGATGGTCTCATACCATTTGGGTCATCATCTTCATCATCCCTTAGGGACTCTGCCTCTTCAAACCTCTCACTTGGGTCTAGAAAAGGGCGTTCTTGGAACACCTCTGACCTCATTCTCATACTACCACCCTGTTGCCTCTCATATGCACCTTGGATATCTGCTTCTGCACTTGAAAAATAAGGAGCATGCTGTCCTGATGGCCTAGGGTTATCTTGTACCTCATCACTTTTTCTGGGGGAGCTCTCATGACTAGCTGAGACAGTTCCCTTTCTTCTATACATCATTCTTTTTGTTAATGGTAACTCTTCAAATAGAGGATTTTGTTGGGATCTTCTCCCCTGCATATAATTTTACTTTGACCGGTTGGGAGATTACTTCGGAGTCGCCACCTATTGCTAGGAACTGTTTTCTTCTGAAAACCAGGGTTCTTCCACAAGGTTCCCCAGTGGGGTAGATTACTATTGCTGACTCAGATGGGTCACATATATATCACTGGAGATGATTAGATAACACTTTTACTTCTCACTCCCCAGTAGAGTCGCCAATTTCTGTTGACTTTTTCCCAGACTGGATGCTTATTCCCAGATTTCCCTACAAGGTAGCCATCAGTGATCAACAGGATCTCTGGGCCAGGGGGCCAACAGTGTAGGAGATAGACTCTATATTTTATCTCCTCTTCTTCTTCAGGCTCTGCAAGACCTAGGGGGGTATTCCCTATTCAACATCCATAAGGATATGCATGCAAGGCTGGGATGTTGACAGAAAGCAGATGAGTCCTCCTGTATGTAGACCAAAACTGAAAGATAAGGGCAAAGGGGCTAGCTTTGGGCCTATTTACAGTTGTAGACAGAGGACTGAGGATCCTAAACTAACTCTAATGTCCTAGTGTTGGTTTTAGATTTTGCTTTGGAGTTTGAGTGTGGATGCAAAGCTGGATATGGTTATAACACAAAACAGAGCCTGATTGGTGCCTATCCAGGGCCTGGAGTCAATAGGCATACACCTGTGAATGTTCAGCATAAACAACTAAAACTGGATTTCAAGGGGATCTATGTGACACCTGCCTTACAGGCATCTCCCAATACAAAGTGTTAGGTTATCTCTACTTATGGTATCCCTACTGCAGTATATCCCTCCCAATGTTCAACCTGAAAACAGTTTAATCTACCCCTTGAATAGAAGTTAAAAGATCAGACATTCAACACAGGAATTCTATGCTCTAGAATCTAAACATTACCAAACATCCAGATTCAGAAGAAGGATACATGCAATACTGGAGACAGAATTAACACAACACATGCCAAACAGCATTTCTCATATAAGTTTAATCATGAAATCAGTGGGTTCATGCCAAAAACAAACAACAAGAGATACATAAACTCACAGGTAAGCTGTACAGAGCAACCAGATCAGCTTGTTATGCATTACAGAGCCAAAATCATCAACTTTTAACAACCTTGAATGAATAACACCGTCTGCATTATATAGCAGGAGGGTGTATTCAGCATTGACTACCAGGTTGACCAAAAATCCCGCCAGATACACAGTACCATAAAAATGGCGCTCAAACACACTACCAGATTGGCGCCCAAACATGAATGCAGCAGGTAGGGGAGGAGACAGGAAGATATCTCGAGCCCTGCGCCACTGTCTGCTGATGTACACCTTCAATCGGGTACCAGATCCGCCCACGCCATCGCCCATACCTCTGCAACAATCGCCATTAAAGGCGCACCAACCCGCGGCCTTGGGAAAATCATCAAACAGACTATCGCAAGCTTTTCCCGCCGAGACTCATCATCATGATATTTCGAATATGCAGGATCACATTATCCCACATGCACCCCGCAGCAACTTCCTTTGCACTTTATATACTAGGTCATGAGCATATATCATGTCGGTACTTTTGCTCCCGACAACACTAGTATAGACTTCATCATCATCATCCTCCAGCAGCATGATATCCTGTTGTTCGAAATATCACCCTGACGTCATCATGATATTTGAAATATAACCTTCATGATAATCGGCACAACCTGATCCTTCGGAGGAACATCCTCCTGCTGAGCTTATAACAAAAGTCTGGCCGATGAACATCCTGATGACGTCATCATCATATCCTGCTGACGTCATCATCATATCCGCCTACTGCGCACCTCCTCACATCCGGATGACGTCATCATCATGTTTGTAAATATCAGGAGGTCTCTTCAAGATGATCAGTGTTAGAAATATGACCCCCGCGGACCTTGATGACGTCATCATCATATTCACATCATCATGATATTCGGAAGACAACCGGATATTTGGAAATATCCTCCTGATGTTCAAATATCAGGTTGCACTGTAGCTCCTCTATAAGATCGGGGCGATAACTGAATATGATGATGCTGCTTGAAAAGATCACCCTCAATAGATAACACGCGAAACTAGCAGGCGGATATCTCCTTGATATCAACATCATCATGATGTTCGAACAAACATATATCCGGGTGATATGAAAATATCACCCCCTCCTTCGCGAATATCATGATGCAGATAGGCAGAAAGAAAAATATCACCCTGATATACGGATGACGTCAGCATCATCAGGATGAGAAACAAAGAACAAGAAGTGATACAACATCATCAGGATGATATTGACTAAGATCATCCTGACGTTCCAAAATATGATGACCCTAGTGAATATCGGGTCGCAATTACAACTCTTCAACAACATCATCAGGATGATGTTAACCAAGATCACCCGATGATAAAAATATCACCCCAGCGAAATATCATGAAGGCAGAAAATATGATGACCTCCACAAGCAGCAGGATAATAACTGGAAATATGATGATGATGAACACGACCCTTAGGAAAAAACAAGTTAGGTCGAGCAATTCAAAGAATAAGCAACATCATCATCATGCTCGCGCAAGGTGATAAATGGAAGATCACCGGAGACTTTGAAACATCACCCTCGCAAGCAGATGCGGGTGCACTGTAGCTCGGCAGCATCATCATGATAAAAACCAAACATCACCCGACAGTTGAAATATGATGATGACGTTGAAAAACAAGTCGACGAGGATCATGATGATGCAGATCATCATCGAAGACAAGATGATGATGATGACCTCCTCCTCAGGAAAACATGATGCTGCAGTTAAAAAATGCTGAGGAGGTCCAACACTTAGAAAAAATGGGCAAGAAGATAAAGGCTTCAAATGAAGAAACCTCCTGATCATGATAAATCAACCCCTGGTCAAAATGAGTGTCAACAGAACCGACTCTGATACCAATTGTTGAAATTAGGGCAGACAACTGAGAGGGGGGGTGACTCAGTTGTCACAAAACTTTTATCTTTTGTTGCATTTAATCTTCTTTACCACTTATTAACAATTTAATGATATAACCATGAAAGCATGAATCAACAACACATGAGAAGAAACATAATCAACACACATAGCACCAGGATTTTTACATGGAAACCAGGTTAAGGGAAAAACCACAGTGGGGGTTAACCCACAAGATTTATTCTCAATTAAAAGAATAGAAAAATGGGAAGGCACTTGCCTTCAGGTGTACTGCCTAGAGCTCACTACTCAAAGGAGGCTCACTACCTACAAGAAAATTCACAATGTTAACACTAAAAGGTTAAATTGAGAAACAACATCTTCTTCATGCAAGTTTCAGTCCCATTGAAGCGTACAACACCTTTACTCTGCTCCCACTTACTTCCTCACTACATCCGCATCTTCGTTTACATTCCCACACATTTCCACAACTTCACAACACTTATTTATACATGTCATCGACTTTGGAATGAACATCAAAGTCAGCCAAACAATCATCTATCTAGAAAATTCTCCAAGATAGGAATTACAAGAAATTACAATCATATGACTTGACTTAATACAAAATGCTACATGTGAACCACTCCTCTGTCAGCCAAGCATAGTTGGGACTCAAATCTTCCTCGAACAACACGTCACACTCCATAGAACTTCTCTTAGATCATCCACAACATGCACCAAGCATCTGGTTGGCCAAGACTGGAAAGAACAACAACACTCAAGGAGAAATATTCAATTGCAAGCTCTATCCTCAATGCGGACCACCAACACAATAGGCACACGATCTAGAGACCACCACAAGCACAATGAAATCAACAAGAACAACTACACCACCGCAAATCACTTGAAACACTTGCATCTTCATTCGGGAACTTAAGAACACTAACTGCCATGACTGTCACACTAGAAAGATTTCTTGCAGACCTTTAAACCACGAACCACTTGAGTTGAGGATACACACCAACATCCCAAACATACCTCTAGATCCACAAACCATAATATTCTAATGCGGAGCAATCCAAACCAAATTCCTATCACTCTGTCACCTTTGAAGAACTGCAAAACTCAGTTCTACTCAGATGGCTATAACTTCACCAGTCCTCCATGTAGACCTCTCAAATCTTAACTAGAGCAACATTAGACAATTCTCTACTCAACCCTTTAGTCTACAGACTTTGTTCTTCATCTCACTGGAAATATAGAGCAATCTACTTTGTTGAACTGCACTGTCTTCACTGTCTCTGACAAAGAGATATGTTGACATCAATGAAAACACATCTTATGCACATATTTGCAACAATTGTAACACCGATAGGCCTTGCTCTTTGTAGAGTATCCAAGGAAGATACCTTCATCACATCTTGCATCAAACTTACCTAGATCTTCATCTCTTCTGATATAACACTTACTTCCAAAAACTTTGAAATATTTTAGAGTAGGAACTTTACCATACCATAATTCATAAGGAGTCTTAGAACTGTTACCTTTGACTTGGACTCTATTTAAAATGTATACAGCAGTGTGAATTACCTCTCTCCAATAAACTTCTGGTAGATTAGCCTCCTTCATCATTGTTCTGGTAGCCTCTTGAACTGTCCTATTTTTCCTTTCAACTACTCCATTTTGGTGTGGAGTCCTCGATGCAGATAATTGTCTCTTTATCCCTTGTTCCTCACAGAAGAAGTTAAAATCATTTGATGTAAACTTTTCACCTCTATCATACCTTAAGCACTTTATCTTCAAATCTAGCTCATTCTCAACCATTGCCTTGAATGCTTTGAACTTTTCTAGGGCTTCTGCTTTTTTTTTTAAGAAGGTAACCCAAGTCATTCTAGAATAATCATCAATCAACAACATGAAATACCTATCTCCTTATAGACTTCTTACTCTGGTAGGTCCACATAGATCTGTATGCACTAACTTTGGTAGTCCATCAACAAATTGATCCTTGCTCTTGAAACTTGTTCTTGTCTGTTTTCCAAATTAGCACTCCTTGCACAAAGTATCAGCAAGCTTTACAAGCTTGGGCAAATCTCTTATAGCCTGAGTGGAACTTATCTTCACAATGTTGTCAAAATTGATATGACACAACCTTCTATGCCACAACCAAATTTCATCATTCTGGGCCAACAAGCAATATTCACTAGTCCCTTTCAAGTGATAAATGTTACCTCTTATCTTCTTACCAGTTGCAATTATTGTTCTGGAGCTTTCTAAAATCTTGCATCCATTGTCCTTGAATATGAGATCATAACCTTTTCCACACATCTAACCAACACTTAAGAGATTGTGCTTTAATCCCTTAATATATAAGACATCATTAGTGTTATGCTTGCCATCAAAAGAAATGGATCTTTTTCCACAAATCTTACCAGCTGTATCATCACCAAACCTAACTAGCCCTCCATCATAACTTTCCAAACTTATAAACTTACTTTTGTCACTAGTCATGTGATGAGAGCATCCACTGTCAATAACCCATTCATCATTGTCTTCAACAACCTGAGTAGCCAAGGCACTTTCCATTGGTTTTTCTTCCTTCACATAGCTAGTAGGATTAGTAGTCATAGTTTCTTCTTTAATATCAATAAACAAGCATTCATTACCAGATGTACTAGCACTATCTGGTTCACCATCTGATACTCCTTCATCATCATCAAGATCTTCAACATAATAACATTTCTTTGGGATTCTAGGTCTATTAGGTCTTGGCTTAGGAACTCTTGTGGGGTATCTAGAAGCATAATGACCAACTTTACCACAACTAAAACATTTGAAAGGTAATTTGCCTTTGAACTTACCAGTACCTCTGGGCATACTGTTAACAAAGTTGGCTTCAAGTTCTTCAAGCTCATGATCTAGTTCCACCTTGTACTTGTCAGATCTGGGGGTTCTTTTTGAAGTGTTGGCCTTGAAAGCAGTCTCTATTTTTGGAAGTGAATCACCAAGTTCTCTCATTTCAAAGGTTGTCAGCTTCCCAAGTAGCTGATCTTTTGTAATCTGTCACTGCCATTACTTCTTCAATTGCAGCCACTTTATGACAATAAGATTTAGGCAGTGATCTAAGAATTTTGTTCATAACTTCAATATCCTCAATTTTCCTCCTACACTTCTAATGCTACTCACAAGTTTGTCGACCTTTTGCATGAAGTATGTTATGTTGTCATCTTTGCTCATCTTCAAACATTCATATTTTTCCTTCAAACTCATGATATTTTTACTTCGGTGTCGGATAAGGCGCCTACCAAGGCATCTTTGGCTTTTATGTTCAACTCAAATTCTTTGATCTCATCTTCAGTTTGCAGACCATTCTTCGGTATTTCATATTTATTTTTAGTTATTTTTCAAACACTATAACCCAAATAGAGGAGATGGGTTTTCATGCAGATCTTCCAGTGGAGTAGTTTGTTCCATCAAACCACAAACTTTCTTTCTTATATGACATCCTGGATCAGCCTCAAGCAGTCAAGCTTTCTTCTGAGGAACTTGGCTCTGATACCAATTGTTAAAATGAACCAAACAACTGAGAGGGGGGTGAATCAGTTGTCTTAAAACTTAAACAATTTTGCACCTTAAAATATTAAACACTTGTCCACTATTTGTTATGATTAAGTCATGAAAGCATAAATTTAGAAACATAAACACAATTGCAAGATCATACACAAGTGACACTAGATTTTTATGTGGAAAACCCTATTAAGGGAAAAACCACCGTGGATGTTAGTCCACAAGATATATAAGTTATAACAATACCAAAAATTAGAGGCTCACTACCAATAGGGGTCACTGCCCAGAAAGAGGCTCACTGCCAAGGGCTATGAACTGAGACAATAGCATCTAGGCCATGCTTGAATTCAATTCCATTGAAGCACAATACTTTTCCTCTGCTCTACTCTATCTTACAGCTCTTCACTTAACTTCGCATTGCTTACATAAGGACATCTTTTCCATGGCCTAATTACAAGTATATGCATCATTCATCAACCTTGGAATGTACATCAAGGTTGGCATTACACTCATCAACCATTGGAACAATCTCCAAGGTCGGCATTATAAACATTTACAAAATAGGTCTTGTCCTAATACAAAATTATGCTGAGGAAATGTAACAAAGATGTATGTGGATCACTCCACACCTTAGCTGGGACTCAAACATGATCTTCCATGCCACAAAATGCTTCTATAATCTTCAATATATCTCTACAATCACTGGAATTAAAAAGTCGGCTAAGACTGGTTACACGCTATGTTATTTGGGAATAAAATTCAAAATGATCTCAATTTCTTAATGCAGATCAATGTAAATGTAGGAACACAATCAAGAGGCATCCACAAGCATGTTGTAATCACCAGGAGCAACCACACAAACTCTAACCACTTTATCCATGAGATTCTTCACACCGGAGTGCATGAACTTCACTGTCTTCAACTATCATGAAAGAAAGATAGCTTGCGGACCACCAAATTATGAACCATTGTAGTTGTAGGCACTTATCATTGTTAGAATCTGAAAAGATTATTAACCCAGAAAACTAGTGTAAAGAATAAATATCTAAACTATGAATGCAAATGATACGAAATCAAAATAGCAACACAGAGTTAGTCTCCAAGAGAGTAATGCAAATGCTAGAAGCAAAATAGCATTAAGAGGATGCAAAAGCAAAAGATACAAAATACAAGCTAGGTAGCATGCTTATATAGACTAGGAAGAGGGAGGAGGTGGCAACACCGACCAATGAGGAGCAACCATCTATCAGACTAAAGATAGCAAAGTATCTTCCCAAGATAGCTAATGGATGCTCACATGTAGGAAGGTGACACCTCGCAACCACTCACCTAATAAGACATGCTTTATTAACCTAAGCGAGATTAATAGAAGTGTAGGAAAAACCTAGGAATATAGGGAAAAATAAATAACCCAACTAGGAAATAAAAACCTACACTAACACCCCCCATAAGCGAAGCTTAGGTGGATGTAGAAATGGGTCCCGGCAAATCAAGCCTGATGAGGTACCCATGTACATAAAATTCCCCCCCAAAGAGAGAGAAAAGCCCCCCCAAAATAGAGAGAGAAGAGACCCCCCAAAGTAGAGAGTCAGGACTCCGAGTGAGAGGAAGAAGCCCCCCCAGAAGATGAAGCATCACGCACCCCCAACAAAGCTTGCAAATGAAGGAACTTGCTCTCAATGAAGGGTTTGGTGAAGATATCAGCAACCTGCTCAGAATTCAGACAGTAGTGAAGGTCGATGACGTGGCCATGGATGAGCTCCCGGATGTAGTGCATGTGGACCTCAATGTGTTTGGTCCGCTGATGATGGACCGGATTCCGTGAGATCTGAATGGCACTCTAGTTGTCACAAAATATGACTGATGGCCGTCTAATCTAGATACCAAACTCAGTGAGAAGATTTTGAAGCCAAATGGCCTCAGTGGCAGCATTCACAGCCCCCCGATACTAAGCCTCAGTAGAAGATAGAGCAATAGCAGACTGCTTCTTGCTCAACTAACAAACAGGACCTGAACCAAGTGAGAAGCTGTAACCTGAAGTAGACTTGCGATCCTGAGAATCGCCCGCCCAATTTGAATCTGTGTAGCCCACCAAGTCAAGCTCAATACCCGCTGCATAGTGAATCCCAAAACTATAAGAACCCTGAATGTAGTGAAAGATCTGCTTGGCTGCTTTCCAGTGCAGCTCATGAGGCTCCTGCATGAATCGAGAGACCATGCCTACAGCATATGAAATGTCAGGTGTCGTATGAGTCAGATAAATGAGACTCCCAACAAGCTATCGGTACAAAGTGCCATCAAGAAGTGGAGAAGAACACTGAGCCTCAAGTTTGACTCCAAAAAGGAAGGGAGTCGGAGCAGGCTTACAGTCAGCCATATGAAACCTTGAGAGCAAATCTAGAGCATACTTGGATTGGTTGATGGTGATCCTGGAAGCAAACTGGTAGATCTCAATCCCAAGAAAGTAATGCAACAAGCCCAAGTCAGTCATCAAAAACCTATCATGAAGGGCAGTTTTGACAGCCCCAATGGTGGATGAAGAACTCCCTATGATTAGAAAGTCATCAACATACAGAACCAAAAATAGAAGTGAATCATCTTGCTATAGAATGTAGACATTAGGATCAGAATGGCACCGAGTGAACCCAACTAATAGAAGGAAGGAGTCCATCTTGGCATACCAGGCCCGAGGAGCCTGTTTGAGGCCATAGAGAGACTTTCGAAGATGGCACACAAGTGAAGAATCCTGAAGGAACCCATGTGGCTGCTCCATGTAGATCTCCTCCTAAAGGTCACCGTGAAGAAAAGCACTCTTCATATCCATCTGGTGTACTTCCCAATGATTACCTGTAGTAATGGCAAGAACAAGTCAGATGGAATTCATTCGGGCAACTGGCGCAAAAGTCTTAGAGTAGTCAATCCCAGCAACTTGGGAGAATCCTTTGGTGACCGAGCAAGCCTTATGCTTGTCAACCGACCCATCTGCTGCATATTTTTTCTGATAGATCCACTTACATCGAACAAGTTTTCTTCCCTTAAGAAGAGGGACAAGATCCCAAGTGTGGTTCCTCATCAAGGAACTATACTCCTCCTGCATAGCTGTATCCCACTCAGGAATACCAGAAGCCTCATGAAAAGACTGTGGATCTGAGGCAGTAGCAATGAAGACATGTGGAGCATCCTGGAATTGTGAACGAGTCCGCCTGGTGTCTGATGGATCCCCAACCTAATCACCTGGAGACTGCAAAGTTTGTCTACCCCAAAGTGGACCAGAAGATGGAGAATTTGGAGGAGAATCATCAACCTCTGAATGATGACTAGGAGAGGAAGGAGGTGAGTCCTCTGAATCACTCTTTGCATCAGAAGTGGAGGTAGAGGACTTCTCAGGTGAATCTGACTCATCAGAAGATCTGTCATGTATCCCAAGTGACTCCAATGTCAAAGTAGAAGGAGTTGGAGAAGTGATAGAAAGTGAGCTCGAAGAGCCCTCCTCAAATTGAACACTCCTCTCAATGAACAACTCATTTGTAGTAGGGTGGAGCAATCGATAACCCTTCACACCATCAGGATAACCTACAAATATGCAAGGTCTGCTCTGTGGATCCAAGGCCTTGCGCTTCTCTGCAGGAATGTGGGCCCATGCAGGAGAACCAAAAACTTGAAAGTGCTTAACTGATGGTTTCCGACCACTCCAAGCTTTAAAAAGAGTGACTCCCTTCAAGGCTCAGTGAGGAACATAGTTCTGGATATAACAAGCATAGTTAATGGCCTTTACCCAATACTGTGGTGCAAGAGATCTGGAGTGAATCCTACAGTTCACCATTTCCTTCAAGGACCTATTCTTCCGTTCTGCTACACCGTTCTGCTAAGGATTGTATGGAACTGAATGCTGCAAATCAATCCCCTCTAAAGTACAAAATCTATCAAACTGATGGTTGACATACTCACCACCATTGTTAGTGTGCAAAACTTTGATGGCTTTCCCGAATTGTTTTTCTACAAAAGTCTTGAAGTCCTGAAAGTGATCAAATACCTCAGACTTCTGTTTGAGAAAGTATACCCAAGTATATCGAGAAAAGTCATTAATGAATGTGAGGACATATCTACCCCTGCTGAAAGAAGGATGTTGAAATGGACCAGCCAAATCACTGTGAACTAACTCCAGTATCTATGAAGCTCTCCATGCCTTACCTTTATCAAACTTTTCCTTAGAATGCTTACCAAGAATGCAACCTTGGCAAATACCACCTGAAAACTGAACTAAAGGCAACCCTGTGACCATGCTCTGTTGGTTGAGCTGCTGCAAGTAGCGAAAGTTAAGATGGCCAAACTGCTCATGCCATAATCTACTCACATTATTAGAATGAGTAAGCAAAATAGTTAAAGGAGGATCAGGAACAAAGTGAGAAAATAGATAGAGTAATGACTAATGATCTGCTCTCCCAACTGCAACTGTAGAACCACTTGCAACTCACGAATCTCCACTGAATCAGGTGTGAACTCAACCCGCTTGCCTGAACCTGTGTGAGTGATCTGGTATACTGATAGGAGATTAGTTGATAATGAGGGCACACAAAGAACATCATGGAATGTGCCATCCTCCACATCAACAGACCCTCTCCCACACACCTCAACAGGAGTGTCATCACCCATCAAAATAGAAGGCATAGTACATGGCTCCAAAGATGCAAGTTCTTACTTAGATGAAGCCATGTGGTGCAAAGCACCTGAATCAAGAACCCAAGTGGATGGTGAAGAAGCAACTGCAACAAGGGCCTTGCCCTTTCCTTTCCCCTTGTTTTCTTTTGCCTTATTAGACCCCTCATTAGAACTCTGTTTGACAGACTCACGAACACTGATATTATTCTTCTCAAGAATGTGTGTCAAGTGATCAATTTGTTTCTTCAGACATTTATGTTCATCATGACTGGGTCTTTTACAATAGGCACATTGGACCCTCTCTTTCTTAGGCTTGTTGCCCTTGGAAAATTGGGTCTCATTAGTTGCTTTTGAAGCAACCGTTATCTAATCCTTTTTCTCCTTGCTATTCTTCTGTTTCTTATCCTTACTATTGTTGTTACTACTTTGTTCTTTTTGTTCTTTTGTGCCTTGGTTGGCAGCCAAGGCATGTGACTTAAAGGACTTAAGAGTGCCCATCTGGATTAGCTTGTCCTATTCCCGAGTGAGATTAACAGCAAAATCAATTAAAGATGGTATGGTAAATTAAGTATCAAGTGCACCCTTAGTAGCATAGAAAGTAGAAACAAACATAGAATATTCTGAACTTAGCTTAGAGAGAATACTAAGAATCAGTTGTTCATCTTTCTTTTCAATTCCACATTGTTTTAACTGTAGCCTTAGTGATTTCAATTTGGTGAAGAAATCCTGGATTGTGTTGAAATTGCCTGGACTTAAACTAATTAGTTCATTTTCCAACATATGACCCCTCATTGAATCTTGTGTGCCAAATAGTGTTTCTAGCTTTGTCCAGATTTCATTTGGTGTATTCAAGGACTCAATGTGAAAGAGCAAATCAGAAGAAACAGACAAACACAATGTTCCATATGCCTCATCACATTTGTTAAACCACTTAGGCTTATCTTCATCTTTAGCAGGTTCAGTTTCAAGTCCCATAGTTATCCTATTTAATCCATCTTTCCTTAAGTGAATTGTCATGTGTGATTTCCACTCAAAGTAATTGTATGGATTTAGGATGGGCAGATTTGTTTGATCCATAATGAAGAAATGTCGAAAAGAAGAGAACACAACCAAGACAACCCCCCCTTTTGACTCAATCAAAGAACCCCCCCAAGAAAATATGATTTGGCACTTTATATTAGTGCATTTACAACTTCCACTAGCAATAAATACTAAGTGGTCTTGATTTCAATGCATTACAAAACCCTCATGAAGAGCATATGCTGAAAATACAACTTTGGCACAATACCCAAGGAAATAAATAGCACCACTGCGATCTACTCAAAAAATCATGCACTTTCAAAAATGAATCGCCTCGATACGAGGTCGTATGTGAAAGTTATGATCCTTCGAAGTTCCCAAAATGAGAACTGTGCAATGCCATGACTGAGAATCTACAATTTCTAAAAAATATTGGCATCAAAATCAAAATAGGTTTGCACTAGTGCATAGAGCACGAAAAAATAGCCAAAATCAAAAAAACATTTGTGGGAAAAGGAGTCCGTATGAGTAAGAACGGAGCATTTGAAAACTGCCTTCAAAATTACAACTGCCAACGGAGAGGGATCATGCTATAGCTTTCTAAGTACATTTCTACAAAATATATAGACTACATGCAAAAATAGAAAGATACCTTGATGGTGTTTATGTGCTTTGAACAAAACCCAAAAGGCATTTTTCTTGCAGATGTACAGAAGATGTTGCTCCAGTGTAAATAGAACGCCTTTAGCTACAAAAAATGACCCCAGCAACCAAAAAATGACATGCAAAGGTTGAATCAGCTACCTAAGACAAGCAATGACATGTTGGAACCTGCAATATTGGTTGAAAACACCAAATATGCAAGTTGGTTTTCAGATTTGAGCTCGAAAACCTTAGTTCCGCAACTGTGTATGACGATCTCTGATTTCGGTGAAACGAAAGCCAAATCTGACTTTCTCAAGCCTCCTGGACACGTTGAAACAACTGAAAATGCTACCAGTATAACCAGAAATGCTGGAATCACCCAGATTTCATGAAACACATGTGCAAACCCCAGAGATTAAAAAAGTTTCCGTTAAACTTTTCTGATTCTCAAGATCATCCGAAGATGCAAGAGAAGAGCATACTGGGTTTTTCAAAAAACTAAAATAAGATTTATTTGCCCCCCTTGAATCTCTCAAATAAGGAAACTAAAATCTACTCTTGCACATAGCAAGGCTCTAATACCATGTTAGAATCTGAAAAAGATTATTAACCCAGAAAACTAGTGCAAAGAATAAATATCTAAACTATGAATGCAAATGATACGAAATAAAAATAGCAACACAGAGTTAGTCTCCAAGAGAATAATGCAAATACTAGAAGCAAAATAGCATTAAGAGGATGCAAAAGCAAACGATACAAAATACAAGCTAGGTAGCATGCTTATATAGACTAGGAAGAGGGAGGAGGTGGCAACACCGACCAATGAGGAGCAACCATCTATCAGACTAAAGATAGCAAAGTATCTTCCCAAGATAGCTAATGGATGCTCACATGTAGGAAGGTGACACCTCGCAACCACTCACCTAATAAGACATGCTTTATTAACCTAAGCAAGATTAATAGAAGTGTAGGAAAAACCTAGGAATATAGGGAAAAATAAATAACCCAACTAGGAAATAAAAACCTACACTAACATGAAAGAAAGATAGCTTGAGGACCACCAAATTATGAACCATTGTAGTTGTAGGCACTTATCATCATCCTAAACTTTGCTTTAGAACTGTAGAGCAAAATACTTCACTGCAGAGGAATGCGGAGTAAAATAAATTCTCCCTGTCACTAGTGAATTATCATAAAAAGTAGGTTTTATTCTGGTGAATGTAACTCACTCAATTCTTCATACTGAAGGCTCAAAGTTAGGATTTAGCATCTTCAAGCATGCCTCTAAATAATTCCAATCTACAGACCAAGATCTTCAATCTACAAGAAATGCAGAGCAGTCTTCTAGACTATTCTTAGTATGCAACTCACTATCTTCACTGTGATTCACTGTTTTCCTTTCTGATTCTTCTGGAGGAGCTAATTTTCTCAATATCCTCAACATATAAACCTTCTAAACAAATAACAAGATAGGATACAGTTGATACCAATGCTAACAAAGATATGTTGACATCAATGACAACATCGATTAGGCACATACTTGCAACAAATACTGCATCCAAACACTAACAAGAAGGACCAAAAACA
Organism: Cunninghamia lanceolata; assembly: GCA_027924645.1. NCBI lineage: Eukaryota > Viridiplantae > Streptophyta > Pinopsida > Cupressales > Cupressaceae > Cunninghamia > Cunninghamia lanceolata. Next base: position 20,724,944 of record BSBN01000280.1, on the reverse strand, counting down.
TGTTGATAAAAGATTTACTACCCCAAAGCAATCTGACCTTTACTCCACTAGGGTTACAAGCTTTCAACACCATTAACAAGACTTTCAACACCATTAACAAGATCATCAATTCAAACCCTTAGTAATCATAAAGTATTGAAGATCCTATCATATAAGCATGATTTCCATACTGAACACCTTATGAACCATTGATCATAAAATGAAATGTGAACTTTGTGATGTTGTGAATTCACTTGTGACATCAGCGACAACTCCTGAAGATAGCATAAAATATGATGTATGATAAGGTATGATGGCATGATGATACCAATCCAAACTAAGAACTCCACACAGATATCAATGATGAACATGAAGCTAACTCTGTGACACCAACACAAACTTCATCAACCTTGATGGACACTTATGATAGCAAAGGACAATACTTCCTCCATCTAATCATTAGTACTACAACTACACAATATCATACACCCATGTATCCAACATCAAATGAGACCACCATGGCATCATGCATCTCATATAACACCATGCAACATAATGAGTAAGGCAATGATCAATCTCCTAATGGTATGGTCAACAACTCAATGCAACTCATGAACCAAACTTCATGATAAGATATCAACACCAACACTAAGATGATCAAATCCTCATCAGTTTGACATCAATAACTGATGCAAGAGCATCCTTGGTTCAATAGCAATCTTACATCAACCAAAAACATTTGCATTTCGGTTCTTTCATTTTCCAATTCAGTTCAGGTAGTTCAGTCAGTAGGAGATTTCAGCTTGTGGTCCAGTTTTTGCAATTCACACCTTGCGGATCTGGACTTAGTATTTACATTCATTCATCTACATCATATCAAGAATTTAGAGCATTTGGATCAGTTACCGTAAGGATATCGCTATCAGAAGATCAACTATTTTCTCAGAGTAGAGCATTCTAACAGTTCCTGATAATCAGCTAAAGGAGAAGGCTTGTGGATCTCAATGACACATTATTCAAGGTCCTTTGGTTAATGGCTGACCTTCCCTAAGGGTCAGCATGTTGTTTCATTCATTTGAGGAAGTGTTCTATGTATTTAGGTCTAACCTATTTGTGAACACATTACAACTCTTCATTGGAGTTTGTGACCTTCCTTGGCCGACACAGAGGAATCTATTGGTCTAGAAATGATATATAAAGATGTAATAGATCCTTAGGAAATAAGTTATCAAGCCATTCACATAAGAAAGATTTGATAGTTTACATTTGTGCGAAGGAGCTTCAAAGCTTTATCTTGCGCATGTATGTAATCAGGCCTATGAGCCCTAATTCTAAGCCTGCATGTTGCCGACCAGATTGTATTTGAATTCTATGATATACTAAATGACTGAATATGCATTTGCTTTATTTCTTGGAGTTGTTTTTGTTGTGTTTACTCTTGCTGCATGGTTTGGATAGTTCATTATGTGAACCCTCCTATTGTGACTGCACCAAGTGGTATTAGAGTGAAAGTTTGATTCTTTGGAGCGAGATTGGTGAAGGAGATTTTGTAAGATCTTGTTGTAAGTAGATCACCAATCTAAGGTAGGTTACTTGTGGATAACCGATCACCAATTAAGAGGCAGTTATCGCTTGTAGAACGATTGCTGAACCTGAGGCAATTTGCACTTGATCCTAGGAAGAATGCCATCACAGAGAGTTCCTTCTATTGGTACAATGGCTAATAGAATGGATGAGATGATGGAATTGATGAGAACAATGCAAATTCGATTGGATGTTATTTAAGAAGATAGGTGAAGAAGATTGACATTGAGACCTAATGTTGAAAGTGATGATGAAGAAGAATTTCAATCTGCTGAACAAACTGGTGAAACCCTAGAAGGCAAGGAAGAAGAAGAATCAGATCAGATAAAGATGTTGCGAGCTATCTCGAAGATTGGAAAAAGACCTAGAGTTGATGTACCAAACTATACTAGTAATTTGAATCCTAAAGAATTGATTGATTGGATAAATGATATAGAAGAATACTTTGAATATGAAGAAATTGAAGATACGGAGAAGGTGAAATTTGCAAAGACAAAGTTGAAAGGACATGCTACTATATGGTGGAAAGAAGTTCAGTTGGAAAGAAATAGAAGAGGAAAAGAAAAGATTACAAAGTGGGACCAGATGGTGACAAAGTTGAAGAATCAGTTCATACCTGCTGACTATGAGTTGGAATTGTTGAAAGAATTGAAAAACCTGAGACAAAAGGAGAAATCTGTGAAGGAGTACACTTAAGAATTTCATAAGATGATCATAAGAATAGGACATAGTGAAGAAAGAAAGGAGAAAGTGGCTAGATACATCAATGGACTAAGATTGAACATTCAAGAAGAACTAAGTTTTGTAAGGATGACATCTTTGGAAGAAGCATATCAGTTTTCCCTAAAAGATGAAGAGAAGCTAAATAAGAAGCATGACCAAAGACAGAGAAGCAAAGGAGCTAAATTTAAGAGAGGTAAAACATTTTCTAGATATGAGAGATCGTTTGTGGAGAAAAACAAGTTTGACAGCCCATTTAAGAAGGATGACAGAGATAACAATGTTTACTAGAGAGATGACATAAATTTTTAATGGAGAGGAAACCCTAGTGCATACCAGAGTGAAGGATATAGAAGAGAAGGAAGAGGATTTGATAAAAGGACATTTAGAGGTACTTGTTTCAAGTGTGGAAGTGAAGGATATAGAGCATTTGAATGTAATCAGGGTAGTACAAGCAAGAGGACAAGAAAATAGTGGAAGAGCAACCTATGTTGAAGAACTTGCTGAGTCACCCAGTTCTATTGGTAAACCTGAGAAAGGAGAATCATTGGTGATGAAGAGAGCACTATTTCAATCAGAAGCAAATTTGAAACCATCACAGAGGAAAAGTTTGTTCAGAACTAGATGCAAATTTGGAGGTAAGTGTTGTAAAGTTGTAATTGATTGTGGTAGTTAAGATAACCTAGTTTCAGAAGAGATGGTGACTAAGCTAAAGTTGGAAAGATTGAAACACCCTAAGCCATATTAGATAGCATGGATTCAGGATGATCATAAGGTACTGGTGAGTGAACAATGTTTAGTGAAATTTCATATTGGATCTTATCATGATGAAGTCTTGTGTGATATTATGCCTATGGATGTTTGTCATATATTGTTGGGTAGACCTTGGCAGTATGATAGAAAAGCTATACATGATGGGAGAAATAACACATATACTATAACAACAAATGGGAAAAGAATTACTTTGATTCCTTTAGAAGATGATCCTAAAGATGTGGTATGTGGAAATGCTAGAGTTTGTTTGGTAGATGGAAGGAAATTTTTGGATGGTTTGAAACAAGAAAGTATGTGTTATGCCTTGATTCCTAAAACACCTGAAGTAGTGAAGAAAGAAACTAAACTGGAGGAGATAAGAGAGTTGTTGATAGAGTATGAAGACATCATATCAGATAATGTGCCTGAAGGATTACCACCTATAAGGAGTGTTAGTCATCACATGGATCTTATACCGGGAGCAAGTTTGCTTAACAAAGTAGCACATAGAATGACACCGACAAAGAATGAAGAACTAAATAGATAGATACAAGAGTTGTTGAGGAAAGGTTTGATCAGAGAAAGTTTGAGTCCTTGTGTAGTACCTACAATGCTTGCACCGAAGAAGGATGGAGAATGGAGAATGTGTACTAACTCTAGAGCAATAAACAAGATCACAGTTAAGTATAGATTTACTTTACCTAGGATGGATGATATCATGGATTGTTTGAGTGGAGCAAGATATTTCACAAATATAGACTTGAAGAGTGGATACCATCATATCAGAATTGGAGAAGGTGATGAATAGAAGACTACTTTTAAGACAAATGAAGGATTGTATGAGTGGTTAGTGATGCCTTTTGGACTGACAAATGCACTGAGTACTTTCATGAGATTAATGAATGAAGTTTTGAAGAAATTCTTGGGTAAGTTTGTTATTGTGTATCTGGATGATATTCTGATTTTCAGTAAAACAAAAGAAGAACATTTGTGGCATATTAGACAAGTTTTGTAGAGATTGAGAGAAGAGAAATTGTTGATAAACATCAAGAAGTGTAGTTTCATGAAGGAAGAATTGGTATATTTGGGATTTGTGATTTTGCAGAAGGATTGAAGATCGACCTTGAGAAAGTGAGAGCAATTGTTGAATGGCCTACACCAGAGAGCATTGGAGAGGTTAGATCATTTCATGGATTGGCTAGTTTCTACCAGAAGTTCATCAGAAATTTCAGTTCAGTTTGTAACCCTATGACAGAGACAATGAGAGGTGACACAAAATATTTTGAATGGACATCTGGAGTAGATAAAAGTTTTAAGTTGTTGAAGAAGAAAGTGACAGAGCAACCTATTTTGGCATTACCGGATTTCAATAAGGTATTTCAAGTTGATTTTGATGCTATTGGAAATGCAATTGGAGCAGTGTTAAGTCAAGAAGGTAGACCAGTAGCATATTTCAGTGAGAAGTTGAATGATTCAAGGAAAATATATTCAGTTTATGTTCAAGAGTTCTATGCCATAATTCAAGCCTTGAAGAAGTGGAGACATTACTTGTTACCTAAGGAGTTTGTGTTGTATACAGATCATCAAGCTTTGCAAATATTTGAATAGTCAAGGTAAGTTGAATCAGAGACATATGAGATGGGTAGAGTTCATGCAGAGTTATACTTTTGTGTTGAAGCATAGGAGTGGAAAATCAAACAAAGTTGTTGATGCCTTGAGTAGAAGAAGAAATTTGTTGATAGAGATGAGAGTTGAAGTGTTGGGTTTTGATGAATTGAAGAACATGTATGAGGGAGACATTGATTTTGTAGAACCTTGGAAAGACCTATTGTAACAGATAGAAGTAAGTCGTTGGACTATTTCATTCAAGAGGATATGTTGTTCAAAGGAAGTCAGTTGTGCATACCTAGAAGTTCAATGAGAGATAATTTGATCAAGGAAAAACATAATGGTTGATTGGCAAGACATTTTGGCATTGACAAGATAGTGGCTTTGGTAAGTGAAAATTACTTTTGGCCTCAAATACATAAGGATATTAGGAGATTTGTGCAGAGTTGTAGAGTTTGTCAAGTTACAAAATGGAGTAGTTAGAACATCGGATTGTATAAACCTTTAGCAGTACCAGAGAGACCTTGGGAAGATATAAGCATGGATTTTGTAATGGGATTGCCTAAGACATCAAGAGGACATGATTCAATATTTGTAGCGGTTGACAGATTTTCAAAGATGGTGCATTTCATACATTGTAAGAAGACAACTGATGTAGTGCATGTAGCTGACCTATTTTTCAAAGAGATTGTGAGATTGCATGGATTACCTAAGAGTATAGTTTCATACAGAGATACAAAGTTTGTTGGATACTTTTGGAAGACACTTTGGAAGAAGATGAAGACAAATTTAAAGTTCAGTTCTACTTTTCATCCACAAATAGATGGACAAACAGAGGTAGTGAATAGGAGTTGGGAAACTTGTTGAGATGTTTGGTTGGAAACAAAGTTAGAAGTTGGGATTTGATTCTTTCACAAGCAGAGTTTGCATACAATAATTCAGTAAATAGGAGTACCAGAAGAACACCTTTTGAGATTGTTACCGGAGTGAGTCCTAGAAGAGTTGCAGAACTGAGAGATAATAGCACATAAGAAAAGAGGAGTGCAGAAGCAGAAGAATTTGCAGACCATATGAAGACAATGCATAATCAAGTGAAGAAACATTTGGAGGATATGAACAATGAGTACAAAGAGAAGGCTGATGAGAAGAGAAGACATAAGGAATTTGAAGTTGAAGATGAAGTGATGGTGTACTTGAGAAAAGACAGATTTCTAGATGGGACTTATACCAAGTTGAAGATGAAGAAGTTTGCACCTTGTAGGATACTCAAGAAATTTAATGCAGGAAATTCATATGAAATGGAATTACTGGAGACATTGGGTATTTCACCTATTTTCAACATTGCAGATCCTTATCAGTATCATGAAGCAGAGTTTAGTGACAGTATGGAAGAAGACTCAAGGAAGCAGTTACCACAACAAGCACCAGAGCATATAGAAGACATTTTGGATAGCAGAGTTGGATGCAGCACTAGAGGAAGACAATACAAAGAATATTTAGTGAAATGGAAAGATAGATCGGAAGATGATTCAACATGGATTTCTCAGGCTTAGGTGGACCGTCTTGGTTCTACACTAGCCCCAACAAAGTGAGAGACTCACTTTTTCAATAACCCCAGATGTCTGATGCAGGAGCATCCCTGGTTCAAGAGTAATCTTGCATCAACCAATAACATTTGCATTTTAGTTCTTTCATTTTCCAGTTCAATTCAGGTAGTTTAGTCAGTAGTAATTTTTAGATTGTGGTCCATTTTTGGCATTTCACACCCTTGCGGATCTGGACTTAACATCTACATTCATTCATCTACATCATATCAAGAATTCAGAGCATTTGGATCAGTTACCAAAAATATATTGCTATCAGAAGATCAACTATTTTCTCAGAGCAGAGCATTCTAACAGTTCCTGATAATCAGTTGATGGAGAAGGCTTGCAGATCATTCCTTGACTTGAAGATCTCAATGACACATCATTCAACATCCTTTGGTTTGTGGCCGACCTTCCCCAAGGGTCTATGTGTTGTTTCATTCATTTGAGGAAGTGTTTTATGCATTTAGGTCTGACCTATCTGTGAACACGTTACAACTCTTCATTGGAGTTTGTGACCTTCCTTGCTCGATGAGGAGGAATCTATTGGTCCAGAAATGATATATAAAGATGTAATAAATCCTTAGGAAAACATTTATCAAGCCATTCACATAAGAAAGATCTAATAGTTTAGATTTGTGCGAAGGAGCTTCAAAGCTTTATCTTGTGCATGTATGTAATCAGGCATGTGAGCCCTAATTCTAACCCTGCATGTTGCCGGCCAGATTGTATTTGAATTCTATGATATACTAAATGACTGAATCTACATTTTCTTTATTTCTTTGAATTGTTTCTATTGTGTTTACTCTTGCTACATGGTTTGGATAGTTTATTCTGTGAACCCTCTTACCGTGACTGCACCAATAACTCAACTCAAACATGAGCAACCAATCAACACCAACTCAACATGATCATGACATGAAAAACATCCTTCACCTAAGGTCCTCCACTTGAGGTAATCACTTTTGACATCAATGACAACTATCATGCCAAAGTCAACATAACCAACCCTTATGATCTTAACGGTAGTTATTCTTGGAGAATAATGGCCACCAGCAGTGCCATTATGAAATTATTCTAGCACCTTAGAAGTCTGATCATGTGTAATACATCTAAGAAGAACTCCATTGATGTCTTTTCTAAACAAGACACCATCAACAAGAACAAAAGGGATGGATTAGAGCCAGAAATACCTTCTTTTGGCCTAATCCAATCCATCTAGGCATCTTCCTAACTACAGAAATGTGACCATGTCATGATACCAGTCAGTTGGAGTGTGGGAATCAGCTTGTTGTGCTTGCCCTTGGACACATACAACATCATTTCTGACCTCAGGGTCTGTGGCCATCTACTCACATAGGCCTTTGTTATGTACTAGCTTGGTGATATTGATGTTGATAGCATATTCCATCACCTTTGTGATCCACCTAGCCCTTTTTCATTGATATATCTGCTTAAAAGAAATTCCTTAATGCCAGGGTGGTTCACCATCAACTGTATTTTGTTGTTAGAAAGCATATGCCTAAATTTTTTAAGTGCTTTCACTATAGAAAATACCTGCTTCTCAACAAAATCATACCTTAGTTCATATTCTTTGAGAGGCTGACTAAAGAAAGAAATTGGTTGTTCCAAATTTTCTTCATTCTGTTGCGTTAAAACTGTTGATATGCCCTCCTTGCCTCCAAAGGCATAAAGGATAAAATCCTTCTTGTAATTAGGATTTATCAGTGTGGGCACCTGTACAATGACTTTGTTGATAGCTTCAAAATGGTCCCTACCTTCTTTTGACCATGTGAAGGTGGCATTCTTCTTGAGCATGGTTGTGAGGGTTTTTGCTATTGAAGCAAAATTTGGTATAAACCTCTTCACAAAGTTGATCTTTCCTAGAAAGCTCTGCAGAACTTTCTTGTGATCAGGAAGAGGAAGAGCTAGAATAGCACTGGTTCTTTCTGGATCAATGACCAATCACTCCTTTGAAACCATGTGCCCCAATAATTTGCCCTTTGGGACAATAAACACACATTTTTTTAGAGTCAATGATATTCCATATTCCTTGCATCTCTCAAAGACTTTTCTTAAATGACCTAGGTGGTCAGCTACATGCTTGGAATATATAGTCAAATCATCAAGATATGCTAAAATAATATCATTGATCAGGGCTTTGAAGGCCAAATCCATTGCTCTTTGGAAAGTTGCCTCAGTATTGGTCAACCCAAATGGCATATTTTGATAAGCCAAAGTACCTCATTTAGTGGTAAAGGTTGTTTTGTACTGATCTAATTCTTTCACAAGAATTTGGTTATAGCCTGAGTAGCCATCTAGGAGTGAAAATCTTTTAGCTCCTGCCACTACTTGAAGGATCTACTCCATGGGAGGGAGTGGATAGTGGTCTTTAAGGGAGGCCTTATTCAGGTCTCTAAGGTCCACACACAATCTGATTTCTCCATTCTTCTTCTTGAATGGAACAAAGTTAGCTACCCAAGAGGAATGCTTAATGGGATAAATGATTTTAGCCTCTATAAGCTTGGATAGCTCTTTTCTCATTAATGGCTCTATTTTTAGGGTTGACAGGGCTCTATTTTTGGCGAACAAGCTTTGCATTAGGATCTAGGTCAATGGTATGTTGGATTAAACCAAGATCAAAGCATTTCAAATCCCTATAATCCCAAGCTATTAAATTATCAAATTCATTACAAAATTTAATAAAACCTCACCTCTCAGTTTGATCACATACATTGCCATGCTTTAGAGATCCACCTTGTGTAATTTCCACCTCTTCATAGTCTTCTTTTTTTATTGTCATGTTCATTTTTTCCTTTTTAGGTTGATCATCAACACCAAATATGCTCTCTAAAGTGATTAGTCCTCTGGGCAACTTATTGGTCTTTAGCTGGATCACCTGGTCACCATATTTCTCTTGTAATACTGACTAATTTTTGGCAGCAAATGCTACCTCATCTTGCATGAAATTCATAATTTGCTGGTCATTTTCAAACACTTGCCAGCTTATCACATTGTCAAGCACATTAGGTCTGACAACAATCTTTACATGCTGATCTAAATTTTGTTTGACATTCTGAGGAATGTCAAATTGGGCACCAACTATAGCCAGCCTATCAACACCCTTGTTTCTTAGTCTAGTCACTGCCTGGATATTGAAGGCATCAAAATCTTTAATTAGGTCCCAGACTCTATGCTTATATGACTTGAGCAAGTTATTTTTTGAGGCACTTTGTGATCTGATTTGGTGAACAACAAGTTTGCTATCACCAAATGCTTGTAATGCTTTTGTTCCTCTCTTTTGTGCTAGATGTATACCTTGAATTAGGGCCTCATACTCAGCCACATTGTTAGTACAACTAAACTATAATTTGAATGCAAAGAAATAATTTTCTTTTTGGGGTGAAATTAACACAACCCCAGCACCTGCTCCATTTTTGCTTCTAGAGCCATCAAAATACACCTATCATATCCCTTCTGGATCTGATGTTGCCTTTTCAAGATTAGGGATGGTGGCATCCTCCTCATGGATACTATAAGTGTTGATAGAAAGGAATATTGAGAGGGGGGGTGAATCAGTATTCCACAAAACTACTTCTTAATAAGTTTATTAGTCCAAATTCCAAAATTAATAACATGAAAGCAAAATAAGAATACAAACAACAACCATAAAGACATAACACATTAACACCAGGATTTTTACATGGAAAACCCAAAAAGGGAAAAACTACGGTGAGTGTTAGCTCAAAATATATTAATATAGCTCAATACCAAATTATAGGAAGGCTCATTACCTTAGGGCTCACTGCCCAGAGAATGCTCACTGCAAAAAAATGGCTCACTGCCAAAACAGGCTCACTGCCTAGAGATGGAAAGAAGAAGGAAGAATGGCTCACTGCCAAGTTTAGCTACTCAGATTGCATCTATATATGCATGGTTATAGCTCTAATGAAGCACTGAAAGACTAATTCAACACTTTTCATCTTTGTCTGCCTTGTTTCACTGCTCTACTCTTATTCGGGAATAAGATCTCTCTTCTTCTGTCAATTACTACCATGATTTCACTTACTTCGCACACTATCCACAAAAACACATTGCATCACACACACACCCTTCATAGAACTTGAATCCACTAGATATATATATCCGCATCAAGAATTATTAATTGATTAGGTCGGCAAACTAAACAAGAAATGTATAAGGTAAAATATCATACTCTGTCAGCTTGTTCTTATGTACAAACTTCAATGCGGACTTAAACACTTGTGCAGAAGTCTTCAAATAAGTCAGCCTTAGACATATGACTACTTAAATTGATTATCCATACATTCTAGCTTCACCACATAGAGATCTAATATGCCAGTTGGCCTGTTCCTTAAGAACAAACTTAGTAAGCTTGTCTGTCACATCACCACACACATTGCGGACCAAATGGGACCTTACAAATCATATCCAAGTTTTATTACTAACCTCTTAACATATCTTTAGAACCACAAAGAAAAATACTTCTAGATGTCAGAATGCGGATCATGAAACTGTTGCTCTATCATAGAGAAATATTGTTGAACTGGAACCCGATATTGAGAAACTGGTAGAATGTGATATATTGAACTTCAGAGGTTATGATCCTAGATTTGGGTAGTACTAACATATCTCTTTCTTGCCTTAGAACTGTAGACCAAGATGTGCACTTGCGGAGGAATGCGGACCAGTCCACTAAGTACTGTTCACTAAGTCTGTCTTTCCTCTGTTTGTCCGGACTTAGACATTTTCTCCACATGACTTTCAGACAAGATCATAACTTGATCACTAGACTAAATCATCATCACATAGCCATGAATCATCATACCTAATCTGTACTAGGTGGTCTTCTTCTACGAAGACATACTAATTCATTTTTTGTTTCATACTCTATACCCTATTCATACTTAGTCATTTTGACCTTCTAAACTTATGCCTTGCTGCCAAACTAAGTTGGTCTTCCAGAGTGATGTCTTCTTGTCATGCTAATATGTCCTCTTGGTTCTGTTTCCATCAATGACAACACATAGATTATCTCTAGAGCAGTGTCTCTTGCCAACAATCTCCCCCTTTCGCATTGATGGCAACACTTAGTGAAAAATGCTGCCTTGACTGTTCCCCCTTTCTATATTCACTTCTATATTCCTTCTCACCCTGAGATGTTTTCTCCTTTTTAAATGATATTCTCTCCCCCTTTGACATCAATGGCAAAGGGTGTGTTCTGGAATCAAAAACTCGTCAAAACTGCAAAATTTGCTGTGTACTCTACCGCATATTTACAAATACAGTCTTCAACTTAATCTTACATATGCTTAAGGATGTCATTAAAAACATTCTTGATCTATGCCAATTCACTATCCCAACCCCTTTTAACATTGTCCAAAATTTGAATATGTCCACTGAGTAAGAAAACTAGGGTTTCTGCCTTTTGCAGATCAGTGGGTGCATCAGTTTGTGAAGCTATTTGGGCTTCAGCTACTAGATTGAACATGGACTCAAACTTGGGACTGATTAGCCCTCTTAACTAACATATTCTTCCTTTTTTATGATCCCTTTCACTTATTAAACTATTCAAGTCATTTTGAATGTTGATGACTTGACCTTCTTTGCCACTTACTTATTTAGTTACTGGATCAAATGACTTAGATATGTTCATTAGTTTCTTCTCTAAATCTTTAATCTTTTCTTCTATTTTCTTTGACAATCTTGTTAGTTTCTCCCAACATTAAAGAGTTCATCCTTTTCTTGGTTCTGAACTCATCCTTGATCTCCTTAGAGATTAATGCCTCTTGTTTGGGAGTAATCTTTGAACACAGTTTGATTAATACATGCTATCTCAGTTTAGTATCCTTTGTCTTAGCAGTCTCTTTTCTGATAGTCAAAATGTTAGCTAGGCTTTTAGGGAGATCATAGATGATCTCAATAAGGGCTCTATTGTATATGTTTAGGTATTCCACTATGGCATCTTCAAGGACCCTCTTATCAACATCATTATACTCATCATAAAATTCAATCATGGGCTTTAGATTCCCATCTATAGTGACTGATTTCAATACATCCTTAATTGAAATTGTAGCCTTTTCAATGTAAGACCCCTCTACCTTTTGTCTTTTTCTAGCTTTCTCACTTCTAGAGGGATTTTCTTTGGTGCTTCCGGAGGCGTTGATGCCCTCTGCCTTCATCTTTTTCACTTCTTCATCAAACTCAGTTTCTTCTTCATCCTTGCTCCCTATACTAACATACAGTCTTCTCCTCTTCATTTTCTTCCTCTTTGTATCTTTGACAATAGATTTCTTTGATGTTTGCTCCATACTCACTGATGGTGTGGCACCAGAGGAGGTAGTAGAGCTCCTAGTAGACCTTTGAGTCTTTTTTAGGCTTGTCTTGTTCCATCTGAGATTCTTCTAGAACTTATACCGGTTCACTCTTTTGTTTTTCTTTTTCTACTCTCTTTGCTCTTTCCCTTGATTCTTTAACTTATTCTTTTGTAAACCCATATCTTGTAGCAATTTCTGCTACTTCTTTTCTCACCTTCCTAGTGGATTCTAGCTTCCTAAATTCAACATGAAGTTTTAAACTTAGTTCTTTATAAGTTCCAAACCTCTCTTCTTTAGTGTCTCTAGGTTTGCTGAGCAGGTGTTGGGCATAGTTTTCCAGTATTTGTTCATCTACCTCATATCCCATGGGCATTACCCATATAGTTTTGGGTTCCACATCTTCCATTAAGCATTGATCCTTAGAGACCATGAAACAAATTGTATCCTTGTATTTCTCAACAATTCCCTTAGGAATTCTTTCCCTAGAATGCATCATGCTTTGAAATTTTTTGAAATACCCCCACAATGCTGCCTGTTGCACAACATAATTTCCTAGACTATTCAAGTGATCCCTGTTGATGATTGTTTTTACACATTCATAACAAAAGTTAAAATTTAGAAAATGAACCTAACTGTCTTGAAAGATATGAAGAAATCAATTAAGATTTGCTTAATTCCAAGTTTCTATATGGTCAGGTCTTGACCTATTAGACAATTCAGTAGGTAAATGTGAAGCTGATATATGCAAGAGGCCTTACTTGATTTAGGGTTTTTTGATTCACTGGACTCTAATTATGCAAAATATCTCAAATATCAACATTTTATTCATTCCTTTGCATAAATTTGTTACTGTATCTCAAAGCTCTGTATGATTTATATTAACACAAGCTTTTCTTTTCAAATAGTATGAAAATTGTCAAATATCAACTCAATTGTTCATGTTTCCTTCAAATATCAGACAATTTCCTTTAAATTTCTGCATTTTAGCTAAGTATTTCAAATGGTTTGGGAAAAGTTAGAGAAATCTAAATTAAACTTCATTTTGCTATAGGATCTAAATGCTCTGTTATGCATGTTGTAAGAAGTATAGTAAAACTGATCAAATCAACAGACCAAATCATTAAATGTGAATGCCCTGAGTATTTTCACGAACATACATTCAAGATTGCAAGCTTTAAGAGATATTATTTCAAATACAAAGAAGAGCCAGAAGACACTCTGAATATAGATGCAGAATTCTAGATTCATTTCTATTCAAGATAAATAATCATAAATGATTTACAATGTATGAATGACTCTTAGCTTCATTAATCAACTTACAGAAAACTTACAACGCTTTACAAATACAGTAAGGAAGCTAGATGTTCCATGCATTCCTTATTACAAACACAGGCGACCTCCTTCTACTCTAAACTAAAATGGTCTTCTAAAACTGTTAATTACAACTTCGAGGCCTGTTCTGTAAATTCCTATGAATCCCTGTGTCCTCTATTACAGAGTAAAGGGGATCAATATATAGCTCTGATTATCCCCAATACGACTCCAAAAACCCTAGCCAATCAACGGTCCACCCAAGTGCAGCAACAACGGTGGAAAACAAATCCCCTAAAAAATCTTTGAGCAACATACCCATACTGAGTGTAAGGATGCCCTTTGGAAACCCTAACAGCCACTAAAATATCTTCTGTTGTTCTTTTAATAATGTTTCTTTCCATCTGCATATCTCCTCTTATTGAAAGCCTTTACTCCTCCTGCTTCGTTTGCAATCTTTTGTGATCCGATCCGCCTCCTGTGATGTCATCGCCATTAAAGCTCTGCCTTTATATCTACCTGCATACCTGCAAACAGACATAGAAAATGGATTTAAAATTCATGTCGCTGTCATCAATTTATACCTAGGTAGAATGTTCGATGGGCCTTAATTACAGCAATGCTGGCACTTTTAAACCCTCCTTTTTACTGCCAATCCAATTCTGCATATATACCCTTTTGTAGGCTTTATTTGTATTTCTTCTGTTTTGTATATCTTCATCGGTGTAACCCATATGGTCAGGGTGATCTAAGAAACTTCCACCGATCGCATACTTCTGGCCGATACAACTCTTTATCGTTTTGCATTTCCTTCACCATCGGCGTAACTCTCTCCAGTCAGGTTAATCCAATGAACTTCTACCGATCATACATTTCTGGCTGATACAATCTATTTGGTTTGTTATATCTCTGCCATCGACATAACTTACTTTTGTCGGAGCGATGCAAAAGTTTTCCACCGATCACTCTACTCTGGCCGATGAATCCTTTACCATTTTGAGTATCCTCTCTATCGACGTAACTATCCTTCATCAGGTCGATTGAAAAGTTTTCCACTGATCACCCCACTCACGCTGATGTAACTCCTTATTGGTTTGGTTATCTCTGCCATCGACGGGACTTACTTCAGTTGGGGCGATCCACAAACTTTCTGTCGATCGCATATTTCTAGCTGATACAATCTATTCGGTTTGTATATCTTTGTCATTGGCAAGATATCTCCAAGCTTTACCCGATGCGGAAATGGGCATGGTTAACATCGACCTGACCTTCCTCATCATTGTAAGAATAATGTTCTTCCCTGATATGTCAAGTGTTATCAATATGGTTATCGGTGAGAGTCTCGCAGTTGAATGTTACTATCATTTGTCATCGGGGAGATCTATGCCATCGGGATAACATACTCAGGGTTCCTCGATCGCATTCACTTCCCCGATAGCCTTTCATACCTTTTAATCGGAGAGACCCTCACAACATGCTGCCAACATCGCTATGAGTATTGCTTCAGCCAGACTTACAAACTTTATTCCGATTCATTTGCTTTTACCGATGGTTCACATACATGTCGGCATGACTTACACCGAAACATTTTAATCAATTGCTGAGACACCATAGTGTTAGAAACTTCTTAATTTCTTATTCTGATATTCATTTCCTACCGATGACCATTAGCTTCCTCTACTCTATTGGTGATCGGTGAGAGTGTCACCGAGCTCCTCCATCAGTATGAATTGCACTGTCGGGTAGGTTTTCGGAGTATTCTTCGATGGTATTTTCTTACACCGATGAGTGGTGGATCCCACATTACTTTCCCCCTTTGTATCTCTGCAATGCAATAACACTTGTATCAAACCCCTACATACGAGCCTGATATACATACAACATCCTTTGCATGTCCCACCTTTCGGACTTCAACTTTATAAACCATAGTTCACTCAAGCTTCGGTTCCACAACCTGCATAAAGTGCAATGCATCATTTGATATACATTAAGTCAGGATGCATTGGTTTAAACAAATTTTAATCTTTTTTCAGTTCCACATTGCATGTATAAAGCCTTGTATATCCTCCTTGTATGTTTCAAAACATACATACAAAGTGCGAAGTATACAATAATAAAACCAACTTTAATGATCCTTTCAGTTCCACAGCTTGTATGTAGCCTTGCATATTTACCTTGTATGTTTTCCTTTTTCCAGACATACAAACATAACATACATCTGACAGAATCAACCAATTATGTACTCAAACTTTGAACTGTTTTGGGCCCGTCTTGTATGTAAGAATAAATTATTTACGAAATGCATACAAGTATAAAAGTATACCAAAACCCGACGACTCCCACATTCGACTTACACAACAACTTTGCATATGCAAAGGACCTTGTATATGTAACCCGATATATAAAGGACTCTATATATGCAATATACAAGCCTGATTGTACATTTTACCAAAACACTCATAACTTACAAAATACAGGGAATTTTCACATGGTTCAAAAAGAAACCCTCGCTTATCCTTGACAAGGAATTCACCCATATTCAGCTCTGGTACTCAATGCTATTTTTTCTTTGTTTTCAACAAGGTTTGTAACTTTCACTCTCTTTTCCCTTTTACCACCCAACAGACCCACACAAAAAAGCAAAGCCACAACAGGGGTCCTCATTTTGCTAAGGAGTAAAATGGGGCATGTTGTGAGCATCACAACAATCCCTAATTTGTACAGCTATTGGTCTATCACTTGTCCAGAACAAATTATTCATGTTGGGTAGCTCATTCATGAAATAGAAGAATAAATAGATGACCAACGTACCATACTTGAAGGGGTAACTCTTTCTCTCCTTTATCATCCTCAAGTTCTCCATTAATTGATTTAATAGCAACTCGCATAGGTCGTATTCTGCATTCTCCTTTATCATTTGATAGGTAGTATAAATTGTTGTGCCAAAAATAGAGTTCTCTCGGTTGGAGAAGCAAACCTTGTAGCCTAAAACCATTGAGGTAAATCTCACACCATGATCTATAATATCATTTATTGTTAATGCCCTTTTGTCAAATTTAGCTCCGGTAGCCTCTAAGACAATTTGATTCTTGACAACCTTTAGCAAGGGCACGCCTTTGGTGGAGTTCAATCCAGTTACTACCTTGATTGATTCCTTAGTGATCTTGAAGGGTTGTCTTAGCCACATGAATTCATTGTGCATTCTTCCAAGCACATACCAGACCCATTCATCTTCTACAAAGGTAGAAAAGTCCACATATTGGATGAATTTCTTTTCCTTTAGGGCTTTATACTTTGCCTTCAAATCATATTGATCATTAGTTAGATGCTTTAGATACAGTTTTGAGAACCTACTGTCACTGTGCTCATCTAGGGCAACATGGATATATTCCCTAACATCCTCTACATATAGAATTCTATGCAGAATATCTGTGAATGCTCCCAATGGATCCACTTTTATTTCTTTGTAAGGGTGTTTCTTGAATTTTGGTCGAGGTATTTCAGTGATATCAACAACTTGTGGGGTTGCCATTTTAGAATTTTAACAAACTCACAAATGGGATTTGAATGAAAATACCTTGTTCTGCTGAGCTAGGGTTTCCTTTATCTGAATCACTCTAAATCCTTTAGATCTTAGTTGTTGTCACTCAAGTTTTCACCTTAGTCTCTCCTGGATGTCTGATATCTTGAATGCAAAGTGATTTTGAAATTGAACAAGTCCCTTTTTATCCTCCGCATGACTTGACTTAAATCATCATAAATGCTCATTCCCAAAAAGTTGCATGTCTTCTTTGATAGATATAGTCAATCAAGATTACTCTGCAATGTGCCGCATTGACTTCTTTTCTTCCAGTTTTTATTTTAAGAGATTTGTCACATCAAATCCCATCATATACCTTCGTGCCAGATTGTAGTACCCACTTTTTGGCTTGGGGTTTTGGATTTTCAACAATACTCCCTTGAGCCAGAGCTCCCAATTTACCTTCCGGAGGAAGTATCTGCATCGGATGCTAGTGCGGATCTATCCTCTTCTTTAATTACTTCTTTCCTGATCCAAATCTTGTCCATTTCCTTCTTGATTTCAACCTGATCAACCTTTTCTTTTCCCTTATAATTAATCTACTCTATTTTCCTTTCTTCAGCATAGTAGTTTCTCTTCACATTCTTGCTTTTGTAGAATCTTGCAACATGTCCAAATTTGTTGCAATTATAGCACACAACATTCCTTTGTTTTTGATTCCTTCTATTGATTGAATTTGATGTTCATTGATTAGCCATATGTCCAAATCTATTGCAAAAAAAACATTTTCCATTGAATGATTGACTATTCTTTACATTGTAGGAACCATTCCTTACTAGATTTCTGCATTCATTTGATTTGTGACAAATTTTATTGCAATTGAAACATTGACTAGAAAAGGATGGAACATTCTTATTTACTCTACTCTTGCATTGAGTAGCTTTATGACCAAACTTATTGCAATTAAAATAGTGGCCATTGAAAGATGGATACCTCTGTGCATTTGGTTATCTGACTGAAGATCTTCTAGGTCTTCTTGATTTTTGAATTGGTTAACTCTGTTTTGCTTTAACTCAGTGTTTGTTTGACTAGATTTTGAACTTTCTCCTTTCTCAAATCCCAAACCTTGCTTATCATCACCACTCTTTTGACTAGCAATCATCTCATCAAGCTTTGTAAAACTTAACTTGAACTTTTCTTCATAGCTCTTGGCTTTTTCCAAGTCTGAATTTAGACTCACAATTTCTTTTTCAAGTTTGGCACAATCTTCTGATATGCTTTTCATCATTAAATTTAGATTTTCTTCTTCTTTTGTTCTTTCTATAACTTCTGCTTCCAAATCATTCAGAGTTTCATTTACTGATATGAATTGATTACTAACTTCTTTGTATTTGTCTTTGAATTTCTTAACTTGTTCTTTTAATCTTGAGATGCATTCATTATCTTCTTGTATGTTATCCTTTAGATCGCTGAATTCTGCTTCAGATTGTTCTAGATCAATAAGAGCTTCTTCTATTTCCTTGTTGCTTTCATAATTTCCAAATATTCTATCTTCCATGATTACACTACCTCAGATCTTCCTCAAGCTGTTAGACTTCTTCTAAGGAACTTGGCTCTGATACCAATTATTGATTGCAAGGAATACTAAGAGAGGGGGTGGTGAATCAGTATTCCACAAAACCACTTCTTAATAAGTTTATTAGTCCAAATTCCAAAATTAATAACATGAAAGTAGAATAAGCACAAGAACAACAACCACAAAGACATAACACATGAACACTAGGATTTTTATGTGGAAAACCCAAAAAGGGAGAAACCATGGTGAGTGTTAGCTCACAATATATTAATATATCTCAATACCGGATTACAAGAAGGCTCATTGCCCAGAGAAATACTCACTACAAAAAATGGCTCATTGCCAAAATAGGTTCACTGCTTAGAGAAGGAAAGAAGAAGGAAGAATGGCTCACTGCCAAGTTTAGCTACTCAGATTGCATCTATATACATGCATGGTTACAGCTCTAATGAAGCACATAAAGATTGATTCGACACTCTTCATCTCTGTCTGCCTTGTTTCACTGCTATGCTCTTATTTAGGAATAAGATATCTCTTCTTCTGTCAATTATTGCCTTGATTTCACTCACTTCGCACACTATCCACCACAACACATTGCATCACACATACACCCTTCACAAAACTTGAATCCATCAGTTATATATATATATATATATATATATATATCAAGAATTATTACTTGATCAGATTGACAAACTAAACAAGAAATGTGTGAGGCAAAATATCATACTCTGTCGGCTTGTTCTTATGTACAAACTTTAATGTGGACTTAAATACTCGTGCACAAGTTTTCATATAAGTTGGCCTGTTCCTTGATAACACACTTAGTAAGCTTGTCTATCACATCACCACACACACTATAGACCAAATGGGGCCTTACAAATCATATCCAAGATTTATTACTGACCTCTTAACATATCTTTAGAACCACAAAGCAAAATTCTTCGGCATGTCAGAATGCAGATCATGAAACTGTTGCTCTGTCACAGAGAAATACTGTTGAACTAGAACCTAATATTGAGCAACTGGTAGAATGTGATATATTGAACTTCAGAGGTTATGATCCTAGATTTGGGTAGTACTAACATATCTCTTGTTTGTCTCAGAACCATGGACTAAGATGTGCACTTGCGGGGGAATGCGGACCAGTCCACTCAGTACTGTTCACTAACTCTATCTTCCCCTATTTGTCCAGACTTAGACATTTTCTCCACATGACTTCTGGAGAAGATCATGACTTGATCACTAGGCTATATCATCATCACATAGCTATGAATCATCATACCTGATCTATACTAGGTGGTCTTCTTCTGGGAGGCATACTGATTCATTTTTTATCTCATACTCTATACCCTGTTCATACTTAGTCATTTTGACCTTCTACACTTGTGCCTTGCTACCAAACCAAGTTGATCTTCCAGAGTGATGTCTTCTTGTCACGCTAATGTGTCCTCTTGGTCCCATTGCCATCAATGACAAAACACATATTATCTCTAGAGCAGTGCCTCTTGTCAACAATAAGTCCCAACCTTGTTTCCTCTATATGGTTAGGAGTGTCAAACTGAAAATAGTTTTCACATTCATCAAGTAGTATATCAGGTATTTCCTCCACAAGTGTTGCAACCTCATGCCTACTGTTGTTATCCTCCTCCAACTCATGGATTATGCAGTTCATGTCCAAGGGGTTGGATGTACAAGGCTCTATGTGGTCATTGGTAATAGGCTTAGCTTTAATGGTCACCTTAGTGCCATATCTAGTTCTAAACAACATGTAGGACCAATCAGAAGATAAATACCCACCTATTTTAGCAGTGAAATCCCTAGATAAGAATATGCCAAAATATGCAGGGAGGTCTATGACTAAGATATCTTGTGAAACAGAGAAGCCAAGGCATGCATGCAGAGTGAGCTTTCAATCTTTAATAACACTCATTATTTTAACATCAGTGGCATCTAATTGCACTACCCCCTTATTCACATGCTCATACTCAATGCCTAACCTATCAGCTATGTTTTTGGGCATAATAGAGGTACCTGCCCCGAAACCTATCATGTAATAACTTATCACCAATGATTAGGGAAACATAGAATGGAGGGGACTTACTAGTTTTTCTTATGCTTTCTTCCTCCTTGGGTTGGCATAAGCTTGCTGGGGTGGCTATTTTTTCTTTTGTTGTCTCCACAATAGGCTGGTTGAAGCTTATCAAATCTTCCTCAACAAATTTCTCTGAGCTGGAATCAATAGAGCATCCCACATTGTAACACTGAGGTTGGTCTTCTTCATCTGATCAACGATGTTAAAGGGAATTTAACCAACCTTCTGTAATGTTTTGGCAACAACAGAGTCGACCATTGACTATTGGTTGATCTGGGACTGTTGTTCTAGCACTGAATTTGCTTACCAACAGTCTAATCTATTTGTTTTGAAGGATTCCTAGACCTACTACTCCTTCATTTGTAGCCATTTGGGATGCTTGGGAAGAAGATGCCCGATCAATTGTAGGTACTGATGCATCCTCAACAACTCTTCTTTTGGCCCTTGTGTTGTGTGCTATTGGGCCTATACCTTGATTGATACCACATAAATAATCCTGCCTCCAATTCATCAAAGTAGAATTATTTTGTATTTGTTCATGCCCTCCCACCATCTCTTGACTAGAGTTGACTTGCTACTCTAAATGAACTGATTGGCTCTACACTATCAAAACTTGACTGAATTGTTCACTTTGGCACGAATTTTGATCATGTGGTTGATAACATGGATAACACTAATCATTATCTTGAGCCAAATTGTTTTGTATGGGCACAAGAGGCCCAAATGTACTAGAAACATTGGGATGTACATCATTCAATGCTCTGATGTAACTAGGCTGATTTGGTCTTTGGACATTACCCTGATATGGTGGTGTACCTTGCTGATAATTCTGATTGAATGGTTGATATGTCTGGTTAGAGGGCTGATATGGCCTATTGGGTACAAGTGTCAGCTATCTTCTTGCTAACACCAATTCATTGCTCAATCTTCTGATCAGAGCATCTTTTTCATTAAGTAAACTTAATCTTCTCCCGAAGTCACAATGTGGGATGCTCTGATCAATGGATTGAACATTGTTTTTAACTTAGGGGAAATCAGTCCCCGGAGCTCATCCAATCTACTCATAACTTTAACCTTTTCCTTCTGCAAATTACTCAATTCATCAAGCAAACTTACTACTTGACATTCTTTAGTTATTACAGACTCAGTTAAAGGACTATATGACTAAGAGATGTTAGACAATGCAAGCTCTAAGTCTTTAATCTTCTTCTCAATATCCTCAACAACTTTAGACCGAGATAAACAAAATTTGTACACATCTCCTCCTTTAGTGAGGGCATTTTGAATACTCTATACACTAGTATCCAACATAATTCTATCATTGTCAATTATTCTTTTCAATTCACTAAATCTTTTACCATTGAATTCATTCTAGACTTTGACTTCTGTTGACTTTTCAAAAGACTCAAAGTGAGTACTTACAAATTTTATCAGATTCTTCAACTGACCGGAGGGAGATGCTGATGAATCCTTCTGAAATGAAGGCATGATTTTCTACAAAATGCCAGATGCAAGACCAAGCAACTCACTTTCTTCTATATGGAACTTCAAAATTTCCTCTCTAGCCTTAGCCTGTACAAAAGAGGCTAACTTCATCTTTTGTACCGATGATAGAGCATCAAAATTGATTGGGCCTTGTACTGTGTCCAAATCTTGTGCAACTTGTTTATCTTTCTCCAAAATTTCTTTCACTGCTTCTACAGTGTCTCTTGCCCAATATGATGTTTTAGTTTTATGCTCATTAGGACCTGCATCTTCTCCCTTTTTGGAGTCAACCACATTGTCTTGCTTATCATTTTCATTCTTTTCCTCTACTTCTACTCTCTCTGCATCATTAGCAATGTCTTTTACATTCTTTTCCAGAGGATTTTGTGTATCCTTAGCATCATCATCATCATTTTTTTTATCAAATTCCTCAACGTCTGAAATGGAGGAATCAATTCCATCATTAGTTTCTTCTTCTTGATCTTCCTTGTCCTTAACCTCTTCTACTTTTTGCTCTTTATTCTTCTCAAAATCACTTTCAGTAGGAGCATTTATATTCATTTTTGTATTTTTTTCACTAGATTGGTTTGGAGGAATTTGAGTATCGTCTGCACCACCAACATTATCTTCCTTTACCATCTCTTCATCTTCTTTATTCAATATTTCCTGTTTCAGAGCAAAGAAACCATTTGCCTCAACTTGTTGTTCATCTTCCTTCAACTCTTCATCATTTGGAATGTATGTATCATCAACAAGTTCTTCAGTGAAAACATAGAACTTATTCGTGTCCAGGGCTTTCCTTAGAATTTGTTTTGTTTCTTTGACAACTTCATCAATGTCTCAAATCATTAGCTTGTTCATCCTTTTCTTGCTTCTGAATTCATCTTTAACTTCTTTAAAAAAATGATCTACTTCCTTCCTAGAGATTACTGGATACAGACTGGACAACAGATGTTCTCTTAGCTCCAAGTCCTTTGCTTTAGTAGCTTCTTTTCTCATCTCTAGAATGTCTCTTAGATTCTTTGGGATTTCTGACAGAATTTCCACAAGCACTCTATTGAATGTATTCAAGTATTTAACAGTAGCATCCTCAAAAATTTTCTTGTTGACATTATCAAAGTTGTCATAATATTTTGTTATGGGCTTCAAATTCCCATGAACAATTATTGCATTTACAATATCTTCAACTGACAAAGTTGATTTTTCAACATGAGTCTCCATCTTTTGTCTTTGGCTTACCCATATACTTCTGGAGGGCTTTTCTTTGGCAACCCTTGATGCTTTTGCTTTATCTGACTTCATGCTTCCGGAGGGCTTCTCCTTAGACACTTTAGCAGCCTTAGTGCCTGATTCCTTCAACTCCTTAACCTCACCATCTGACTCAGTCTCTTCTTCATCTTCCTTCTCCACACTGACATATGACCTTTTTCCCTTTACTTTTGTCCTTTTTCTTTCCTTACTGGTAGGTTTTTCCTTGAATTTTTCTACCATAGGAGAAGGTGATGCACTGGAGATAAAACAAGAACTCCTAGTAGTCCTAGGCTTAGAAGAGGATTCTATTGGAACACTTCCCTGTTCCCTGTCCTACTTCTCCTTCTTAGCTTTCTCTATCCTTTCCCTGTTCTGTCTCACAAATTCTTTTGTTATGCCAAAACTTTCTGCATACATTTCAACTTGCTTTTGGATCTTTCTCTTAGATTCAGGTTTCTGGAGCTCAACATGTAGTTTCACACTAAGTTCACCATATGTACCGAATCTCTCAACTATGGTATCTTTTGATTTGCTCAGAAGGTGTTGAGCATACATTTCTAGTATTTGTCCATTAACTTCATACCCCATGGGCATGATCCATATAGTCCTTGGTTCAACTACTTCCATCAGGCATTGATCTGTTTCGACCATGAAACAAATTGTATCCTTGTATTTTTCTACCATAGACATAGAGATTCTTTCCCTTGATTGCATCATGTTCTGAAAATTCTTGAAATATCCCCAAAGAGCAGTCATTTGGGCATTGGAGTCACCAATATTGTGCAAGTTCTCTCTTATTTGTATGGCAATAGGCTTATTACTGGTTCAACATAGGCTTTTCTTCTCAGGCGACTCATTCATAAAATAGAAGAACAAACATAATACCAATGTATCATACTTGAATGTATTCTTCTTGTCCTTCTTGATCTTGTTTAGATTCTCCATTAACTAGTTTTGCAACAGCTCACATAGGTCATAGTCAACATTTTCTCTTAACATCTGATAGGCAGCATAAATGGTTGTGCTAGATACAAAGTTTTCCCTGCTGGAGTGGTATATCTTATACCCAATCACCATAGATGCAAATTTGACATCCAGATCAGTTATATCATTTATTGTCATTGCCCTTTTATCAAATTTTGATCCAGTAGCTTTAGTTACAGTCTGATTCTTCACTGATTTTAGCATCGGTAGTCCACCAGATGAGTTCAATCCTATTACAGTCTGGATGGCATCCTTAGTGATGTTAAAGGGTTTCATCAACCACATGAATTCAGCATGCATCCAACTCAGTACATACTAGA
Organism: Cunninghamia lanceolata; assembly: GCA_027924645.1. Classification (NCBI taxonomy): domain Eukaryota; kingdom Viridiplantae; phylum Streptophyta; class Pinopsida; order Cupressales; family Cupressaceae; genus Cunninghamia; species Cunninghamia lanceolata. The sequence goes on along the minus strand of BSBN01000280.1, from coordinate 20,699,834 downwards.
TCCACTCATCCTCACTGAAGGATGGGAACCCAATAACCTAAATGAAATGTTTGTCTTATAATGCCTTATACTCAAGTTTAAGACCATAAATCTCACCCCTCAGGTGATTCTTGAACAAATCTACTAACTTCAAATCCCCAAACTCATCTATGCTAGCATGAATGTAAGCCCTAATATCTTCAACATGCAATACACCATGCGAAACATTTGAAAAGGCACCTAATGGATCAACCTCTATGGATTTGTGTGGATGCTTTTTGAATTTAGGTTGGGGCCTTTTGGTGATGCAAACAACCAACGGAGTAGCCATATCTAGAGATTGCAAATTCAAAAAGTTTCATAGAGAATACCTTGTTTTGCCAGTTAGGGTTAGCTTGTTGAATGCACTTCAAATATTTGAAATCTCAGCTTAGGCACTCTTCTCCTTGTTCTCTTCAAATGTAAAGTGATTCAAATGTTGAGTGAATAACCTTTTATGCTCTGCAAAGCCTAATTTTCCATTGTAATAAATGCTTTCCCCTAATTCATCTGGTTACACTGTTTCTGCATACAATCAATCTTCAATTACTCCATAATCAATCGCATTAGCTTCTTTACTTCCAGAATTTGCTTCAATAGATCTGTAATAGGCTTCTTTATCTTTATTCATCGTTCCAGATTCAGGCACCCACTTACTGGTAGGGAGAATTAGATTTTCAATGCAACTCCCCCTGAGCCAAAACTCCTGTTTCAATTCTTGGAGGAATTATTAGCACTAGATTCTTGTGCGGACCCATCGCCATCATTCATTTCACCTTTCTTCACCCATGTTTTATTCATTTTATTCTAGATCTCATTCACATCTACTTTATCCTTGCCTTTATCTTGTCTCTGCATGTTTTGTTTTCTGTTTACTGGACCTTTTCTATCATCATTCCTCTTGACTGGATCTGTTGCAATTAAAGCATACAACATTTCTTTGCTCATTTGTTTGATTTCCTCTTGATTTACACTGCTTAGCCATGTGTCCAAATATATTGCATGCAAAATAGTTGCCATTGAAGGAGTTGACATTTCTTCTGTTGTTAAAGTAGTTCATCATGATACTTCTGCACTCATTGGATCTATGACCATACCTTTTACAATTGAAGCATTGACCAGAGAAAGATGGACCACTTTGATTTACTCTACTTCTACACTGAGTATCTCTATGACCAAATTTATTGTAATTGAAACAATTTCCATTGAAAGATGGATATCTCTGAGCATTAGATTGTCTTACCAGAGGCCTTCTAGGATTCCTTCTTGGATTTCTTCCTTCAAGATTTCTTTGACTAGATCCAGAGCTTTCAACTTTCTCATATCCCAGCCCATGCTTATCATCTACCTTCTTTTGACTATCAAGCAACACCTCAAGTTTAACTAAGCTTATCTTGAACTTCTCTTTGTATTCATTTGTAGCTTATAGGTCATGTTTGAGAATAATAATTTGCCTTTCAAGTTGTTCCTCATTATACCTAGTTTCTTGTAGATCAGATTCTAGATGGCCAATTATTCTGTCCAATCTGCAACACTCTTTTGTTCTTTCTTTCAGAGACTGATTCAGATTTTCCTTGGTCTTCTTCCTTTCCTTGATTTCCTTGGTTAGTCTCATCACCTTGGATTCCATATCATGTTTTAGAACAAAAACTTCTTTTGCCAGCTTCTCACATTCCTTTGTCTTCTCCTTCAGAGCCTCATCCATGTCTTTGTCTTCATTCTACTTTACTAACTGTTGAAGTAGCTCCCTTATCTTTTCCATGGGTTTGCTCAGTTGCCCTTTTAAAGTCTGAATGAAATCCTCAGCATCTTTAAGATTCTGTTTTAGTTCTTTGACTTCTTCTCTAGACTGATCAAGATCTTCTAAAGCAACTTGAAGCTGTTCATTGATGCCATCAGAATAGCTAGATGAACCCATTGAAACACCTTCCCAGATCTTCCTCAATCTATTAAACTTCTTCCAAGGAACCTTGCTCTGATACCAATTGTTGAAATTAAGGAACATTGAGAGGGGGGGTGAACTAGTGTTCTACAAAACTTATTATTATGTTCCTTTATTAATTTACCACATACATTTAAAAGAAAGAAGCATGAAATTAAGAACATCAATAATAAGATCATCACACATGAACACCGGGATTTTTACGTGGAAACCTAGTTAAGGGAAAAACCACGATGGGGGTTAACCCACAAGATTTTATACTCTGTTAAAATTATTACAAAATGGGAAGGCACATGCCTTTGGGCACACTACCCAGAGCTCACTACTCAAAGGAGGCTCACTGCCTACAAGATCAATTACAAGAGTTTACTGGAATACTTGAACTGAAGAATAGCATCTAACAATGCAAGATTACAGTTTCGATTAGGTTCAATATACTGACTTCACACACTTCATCTTTCACTGCGTTGTTTCACTATTTTGCCATGATCTGGAGCTTAGATCTCCTTGCTTCACACTTGATACTACCACTCTTCACACTTCTCACTTCATATTTGCACTCCCATACCTCAAAATGCTTGCACCCATCGGTCATATATATATGCAACATGAAATTACATCAACTGCAATTAGCCTCAAGAAAAATTTGAAACTTTTTCAAGATCACTGTTTTGTCAGTTGAATCCATGCACATACATCAATGTAGACCAAAACTTATGAATTCAAGTCACCACACATGTTGGCCAATACTAATGGATCTCATAAATTACTCAACCAACCACTTCTCTTAATCCGCACAAGGATCAAACACCAAGTCAACTTGTTCTTCACCAAACTAAACTGTCTAACCAAAACTCGATACTCATATGCTTGTAACTTGCAATCCCTTCACCGGAGGCTAAAACTTTGAATTTAGGTAGCCTTGACATCCCTTAACATTCCCTCAGATCCACAACACAATATGATTACTTGTAGAGAAATGCGGACCAATATGCTAAACCCTGTCATATGATCTATTCCTATCTATCCAGACTTAGACAAATCTACAATCTGACTTCCGGTATGATCAAATGATACAATGCGGATGTGTAAGATAGATTCATTTGCCATCAATGAAAACACCTAACATGCCTAGCAGTGTCTCTTGCCAACAAATTGTAGGTGTAATTAGAGGAGTAGCAGGGCTGACTATGGTAGGAATTGGAGCCACAATAGACTAAATAATAGGGGCCTTTGGAAATAAAGGCATTGGTGGCCTTGGTGCAATCTTTTCAGCCTGAATTAGGTAGTTTTTTGCCCTTATAGCTATGTCCTATGCATTTGGTAGTACTGTCTCTCCCATAGATCACTAGTAGAATTTTGGCAAATAAATGACTACGTGACTAAAACTTTTAATCATTCTACTAATTTTTTGCAACACATCTATAAATGACTAAATACATGACTAATAAATGACTAATTTGATCGTTGGGTAAAAAACACAACTAAATAATTAGTCACACAAATAAAAATGACTAATTACTTAAAAATAGGTTTAGTTTGTGGAGGCAGGAAAGTATAGATCAAAAGCTAAAAAATGATGGCCATTCGGATTTTTCCAATAGAGAAAGGTGTGGGAGATCAACGACGGAAGGAAGGTATTTCCGGATCGGATTGGCTGGAAGAATAGATGGCCATTCAGATTTAGACTCATGAATATTTGGCCCCTTCCTCCCCACCCCGTTGGATCAGATGCTCGGTGAGTCATATGTGGGTTGGGTTGGGATGCGGCTAGGATGGAATCGATAGATGTTGGATCGTTGGCCATGGGATTGGAGGAATCTCCATTGCTAACTGAATTCATTCTGCATGATGTTTCTTGAGGTATACATCATTCTCACAATTTCAATTTGATATTAAACCATTCAATCCTTTCCCTAGGTAGTTTAATTCAAATCTATTAAATAATATATAGGGTCACCCACAATAATGGGTTACACTTTTTGGCCAAACTTGACATTGAAATCAATATTTTGAACTAAATCTTCACTTTCTAACACCTATAGCCACTAAACCATTAGGAATTTGAAGATGATGCAAACTAATGATTTGTGATATTTTGTCTTTAGATTCTAAATATATTTTTAAAAAAAAATTGGAGTTAAACTGTAATTTTTTTTATATCTCCTTTGATAACTAGTTTTTAATAGTAAACACCATTTTTTGAAAGTAATGTGTATTCTGTCACACATAACTTTTTTTCTACAAAGGATAAAATTCTGATTCTTTTGAATTTAGATTGGTAACACCGATATTTAGAGGATGCATTTGGTTTCATAATGTTTTGTTGAATATTTTTTTTAATTATGTTTTGAAGCCAAACCAATTATAATTTAGAAATAAGTGTATTTTGTCCAACATAACTTTTTTTGTATATATCAAAATTTAATTTTTTTTGGTTGGAATAAGGACATCAATACCTAGAGGACATGTATTTTTTAGAATTTTTTCACTATTTTCCTATTTTTTCATATGTGTGAAACAAAGACCTTGATGCTCATTGAAAAACCTACATTCACAAGAAATAAAAATAAATATAATAATCAAATTAAATATATTTAAAATTATACTTTTTGGGAAGCTTATAATAAGGACTACATACTTACAAAACATAAATTTTAAATGAATTCATTTGATCCCCCAAAAGGTAAATCAAAAGTGGTTTTTTATCTGCATTTTGATAGGTGTAGAGGAGACTCCATTGTAGGTATGGTTTAAAGCTAGTAGGGTTCTATCCAAAGGGGTTTGATCAAACCCTCTTCAATTAAAATCCTTTAAATGGAACCTTTCAAGGCTTAAATCATTATATTCTCTAAAAATATGTGATTTCAACAAAAATCTATTGGGAATTAAGGTGTCTCAACCTTGGTAATTCCTTGTATTTTTACATTGTATTTATTTATTTATTACCTATGTTGTAAATTAAATTGTAAATTCATATTGTCATCTTGTGGGATGTGGCATGGTGATGTGTCATCCTACATGGAAGATGACAATATGTAATTTTGTCCTCACATGAGGAGATAGGCATCCCACTTTGTGGTAGGAATATTTTGCCATGTGTCAGCATCTTAGATGTTGTGTAAGGGAATATTGACCGTAACGGTCATGACAGATTCCTATAACGAAGTTATGACATGTAAGAGTTAGAAATAGGAGATTCTATGACAGGTGAAGACATGTGTCAAAGAGCATCTTTGAAAAAGGCATCTTTGGGTGCCCCAAGGTGGACTATGACATGTTGTAAGAGAATATGCTATTTATAGCCTGTGTATGATAGATTTTCTTACAGCTGTAAGTTGTAACTGCTATGACAGATTCTATGATGGTCGTAAGAGTCGTAAGAGCATCTGTCATAGCCCATTTTGGAAATAGGTGACCTCCTTGGGATGGGGTGACTTGAAAAGTGTCAAGAGCATCCTACAGAGTTGGACAAGTGTCCATAGGTGTGGGTTTTGGGCCATGAGGCCATGTTGGATGCACATCCCTATGTGAAGCCATATTTACCTTGTATTTGTTATATAAACATGTGCTTTTGATAGGAGATGTATTACAGGTTTGACAGGTACTGTTATGCTGCCGGTTTGTCTTCAGATACAAGTGTCAAAGACTCTCGAGAGCTTGCATTGCAAGTGTATTGTAAAGCATTTTAGTTTGATAATACATTGTGTAGGTTGGAGTGTGGGGTTTTTCACCCGATAAGGGTTTTCCCCACATATATCTTGTGTCTCTCTTCTTTTGTCTCACTTTCTTGTTTATGTGTTTGCTGCAATATCTCTATTAGTAGTTTAACATTGCTGTAATTGTAAGGATAAAATTGAATTTGCAATCTCCTTCCCTCATTAGATTAGTGTAGGAAGTGATTTTCGCACACCTAGCTTCCTTTTAGTTGGTATCAGAACCTGGCCAGTTTTGGTTCTAGCTGCTAGGTAGGGGTTTTTTGAGCTGATCTTAGGTTGAGTGGGATTGTTGTACAGAGTATTCTATATCTTGTTGCAACAAGGAGATGGCAACCACATCTGGAAGGTTAGAGGTTGAGAAATTCAATGGCACTAGTTTCAAGTTGTGGAAACTCAAGATGGAGGACCTACTTGTTGATCATGACCTATGGGAAATGGTATATGGTGTGAAACCTACAGCAATGTCACAAGTTGATTGGGACCTCAAAGATTAGAAGGCTAAGGGTCTCATAAGACTCTCTTTAGCTGACTTTGTCCTATTGAATGTCCATGAGGAGAAGAGCACAAAAGATCTTTGGAAGAAGTTGGGTGATGTTTATCAGGCCAAGTCCTTGGTAAACAAATTTTTTCTGAAAAAGAAGTTGTTCACTTTGAAGATGGAAGACAGAGGATTTTTTGTGGACCACATGAATGCTTTCAACATGATCGTTGCACAGTTGACATCTGTGGGTGTAAAAATGGAGGAGGAGGATCGTTATATGACCCTGCTTTGTTCTTTGCCAAATTCGTGGGATTATCTTGTCATGGCTATCAGAAGCACCACTACCACCTTCAAGATGGAAGATGTTTGTCCTCGCTATTATCTAAAGAAATGTAGAGGAAGTCTTCTGAGGTAGCCAAAGAGGCTCTTGTAGTTCATGGAAGACCCAAGGAGAAAGGGAAGAAGAAGTACAAGAAAGGTGATAAGGGCAGATCCAAATCCCATGGGAGATCCAAATCTCCTGGAAAGTCAAGGCTCTTTGTTGGAACTGTGGAAAAACTAGGCATTTTTGAAAGGAATGCAAAGAGGAGAAGAAAAAGAAGAAAAAAGCTCCTAATTCAGATTCTGACAAGTCACAAGATGATGGTAATGCCTTCATCGTAGCCCTGGCCACCCATGCATCTGATGATGTGTGGTTGATTGCTTTTGGTGCATCTTTCCACTTGACCTTGCATCAAGACTGGTTTATGAAATATGAAGAGTTCAATGGTGGAAGAGTGCACCTGGGTGACGACTCTCATCTAAAGATTGTTGGTCATGGAAGAGTCTCAATCTGATTCCCTGATGGACGAGTGAAGGGGATCATTGGAGTTATGCACATTCTAGGCCTTGCACGGAACCTACTTTCTATAAGAATGTTGAATGATGCAGGTGTGCTAGTTGTCTTTTTGAAGGATGGATGCAAGATGACTAGAGGATCTATGGTGCTTGCAAAGGGTACTCAGAGAGGTACTCTATTTCAGCTGGAGGCATGCACTTCACAGTGCAATAGTTCTTCTAACTCAAAGAAACAAGATGCAGTCACTTCATCCCCACCATCTGAATGAGTAGTGAAGAAATCTGTTGTATCTAGTTCTGATGCTAGTGCACATGTTATGGAAGCTAAGCTTCCTGCTGAAAATACTATGTTATGGCATTTGAGATATGACCACATTGGTGAGAAGGGTCTATGTACCTTGAAAATTAAAAACCTCATTGAGGGATTAAATGATTGTAATCTTGAGTTTGACTTTTGCGAACATTGCATTTATGGAAAGCAAAACCATGTTCAGTTTTACTCTAGTTCTCACAAGTCTTCTAGTGTATTGGATCTTATTCATTCTGATGTGTTTGGTCATGTTAATGTTCCTTTGATTTCAAAATCTATATATTTTGTATCTTTCATAGATGATTCTAGTAGGACATGGGTTTATTTTATCAAAAGCAAGACTGAAGCCTTTAGTCAGTTTAAGGAGTTTAAAGCCTTTGCTGAAAATTAGACTTGTAAAAAGATTAAGTGTTTGAGAACTGACAACGGTGGTGAGTTTTGTTTGGCAAATTTTGATAAGTTCTGTAAAGAGCAAGGGATTGAAAGGCATAAGATAAATCCATATACCCCATAGCAAAATGGAGTTGCAGAGAGGATGAATAGGACACTGATGGAGAAGGCTAGGAGTATGCTTAGTGGAGCAAGCCTCGAACAAAAGTTTTGGGCTAAAGTTGTTGCCACTACTTGCTATTTGATAAATAGATCTCCTACATCAGCTCTTGTTGGTAAGACACCTATGGAGGTGTGGTCTGGTCAGAAGCCTTTAGTTAGACATCTTCATGTTTTTCGTTGTTAGGCATATGCACATGTGCCTAGGGAGAAATGGTCTAAATTGGAGGACAAGGTTGTTAAATGTATTTTCATTGGCTATGGTGTCGGTGTGAAAGGATACAAGCTTTGGGATCTTGTGGCTGAAAAAGTGTTGTATAGTAGAAGTATTATCTTTAGAGAGATAACACCTTCTTCTATTGTTCTACAGCCAGAACAGATAGAAAAGAAAGAGGATGTGGTTTAGTTTCCTTCTACCCCTGAGAAGACTGAATAAATAGACCCTGTGAGACCGGATGATGAGGAGAGCTCTAGCAGCTCTGAAAGCTTAAAAGAAGAGGCAGAACCTCAACCTCAGCCCTTAAGGAGGTCTATATGAATGAGAAAGCAACCTGATAGGTTTGTTTATTCATTACTTGATTCTAGTTGTGCTTTTTCTTTACTTACTAACATTGATGAGCCTAGAACTGTGAAAGAGGCTATGGGCATGAAAGATGCAGGTTCCTGGAAGGAGGCCATGGAAGATGAGATGGATTCTTTGGAAAAGAACAAAACATGGGACTTGGTGCCTTTGCCTAATGGACGGAAACCCATTGGTTACAAATGGGTGTTCAAGAAGAAATTCAGTGCAGATGGTAGTGTTGAAAAGTACAAGGCTAGATTGGTTGTGAAGGGGTATTCACAAGTGGAGGGAATTGATTATAGTGAAATTTTATCTCCCATTGCAAAGCTGACATCCATTCGATTTCTATTATCTCTTGCAATTGCTTATGATTTAGAGGTAGACCAAATGGATGTGAAGACAAATTTCCTTCATGGTGATTTGGAGGAAGAAATCTACATGTCACAGCCAGAGCATTACATAGAGAAAAGTAAAGAAAATTTGGTTTGCAAGCTTAAAAAGTCTTTATATGGTTTGAAGCAGTCTCCTAGGATGTCGTACTTGAAGTTTAATGCCTTTTTTTTGTTACTTAGATTTGTGAGATTGAAATTGGATCACTGTGTGTCTTATAAATTTGATGGTGATCATATTCTCATTGTTGCATTATATGTTGATGATATGTTGCTGATTGGGAAGGGTAAGAATATGATTTCTAATTTTAAGTCTTAGTTGGTAGCACAGTTTGAAATGAAAGATTTAGGGGTAGCCAGGTACATTCTAGGAATGGAAATAAGAAGAGACAGAACTAATAGAAAACTTTGGTTAAGCTAGAGTAAGTATGTGAAGACCGTGTTGGATAGGTTCATCATGACAGATTGTAGACCATTATGTGTTCCTATTTCATTGGGAACAAAGTTGTTTGTTAGTGATTGTCCAAAATCTCCTAGTGAGGTAGAGGACATGAGTAGAGTACCTTATGCTAGTGCTATTGGCAGTTTGATGTATGCTATGTTCTGCACAAGACCAGACATTGCCCAAGCAGTGGGAGTCCTTAGTTGATTTATGGCTAATCCTGGACGGGTACATTGGGATGCAGTTAAGTGAGTGTTTAGATATTTGAGGGGTACTTCTGAGTATTCCATTTGCTATCATGGCAATGCTACAGGACCTCTGCATTCAATTTGTATTTGTGGATTTGTGGATTTTGATTGGGCAAGTGACATTGACAGTAAGAGATCCACCAATGCCTATGTGTTCACTATGTTTGGTGGTGCAATTAGTTGGATGAGTAAGTGATAACCTGTGGTTGCTTTGTCCACTACAAAAGATGAGTACATGGTAGCAACTCATGCTTGTAAGGAAGCCATTTGGCTTAAGAGCTTGTGTTCAAATATTGGTGTTGATGTAGACATATTACAATTAGTTGTGACAGTCAGAGTGCGATTTGCCTTGCGAAGAATCTAACTTTCCATGCCAGAACAAAGCATATTGATGTATAGTTTCACTTCATGCGAGACATGGTAGAGGATAAGAAGGTAAATTTAGAGAAGGTAGATACTTTGAAGAATATTGCAGATGCATTGACGAAACTAGTGGGCATAAAGAAGTTTAGTGGTGTTCAGAGTCTATGGGCCTCTCAGCCTATAGCAGTTAAATATTGTTAATTCTATTGGCCCTTACAAGGTGTTCGACAAGTGGGAGAATGTTGGGAATTAAGGTGTCTCAACCATGTTTATTCCTTGTATTTTTACATTGTATTTATTTATTTATTGCCTATGTTGTAAATTAAATTGTAAATTCATATTGTCATCTTGTGGGATATAGCACGATGATGTGTCATCCTACATGGAAGATGACAACTTGTAATTTTGTCCTCACATGAGGAGATAGGTGTCCCACTTTGTGGTAGGAATATTTTGCCATGTGTTGACATCCTGGATGTTGTGTAAGGGAATATTGACCGTAACGGTCATGATAGATTCCTATGACAAAGTTATGACATGTAAGAGTTAGAAATAGGAGATTCTATGATAGGTGAAGACATGTGTCGAAGAGAATATGCTATTTATAGCCTGTGTATGATAGATTCTCTTACAACTGTAAGTTGTAACTACTATGATAGATTCTATGATGGTCGTAAGAGTTGTAAGAGCATCTGTCATAGCCCATTTTGGAAATAGGCAACCTCCTTGGGATGGGGTGATTTGACAAGTGTTAGGAGCATCCTATAGAGTTGGACAAGTGTCCATAGGCATGGGTTTTGGGCCAAGAGGCTATGTTGGATGCCCATCTCTATGTGGAGCCATATTTGCCTTGTATTTGTTATATAAACATGTGCTTTTGAGAGGAGATGTATTATAGGTTTGACAGGTACTGTTATGCTACCGGTTTGTCTCCAGATATGAGTGTCGAAGACTCCTGAGAGCTTGCATCGCAATGTATTGTAAACCATTTCAGTTTTGATAATACATTGTGCTTGTTTTGGAGTGTGGGGTTTTTCACCCGATAAGAGTTTTCCTCAAGTATATCTTGTGTCTCTCTTCTTCTGTCTCACTTTCTTGTTTATCTATTTGCTGCAATATCTCTATTAGTGGTTTAACATTACTGTAATTGTAAGGATAAAATTGAATTTGCACTCTCCTCCCCTCATTAGATTAGTGTAGGAAGTGATTTCTGTACACCTAGCTTCCTTTCAAAATCTGGATGTCCCAAAAAGTGTAATCTATTATTGTGGCAGCACCCTATATCATGTGTGTTCTGTTAAGCTACTATGATATGCATGGACAATTTAGAGTGGATTGGAAATGGGGATTACAACCCCTCTAGATTTTAGGCGTAGGTAGATACAGTCAATCTTATATGAGGGGCAAAAACCTAGGTTTGGTTATTTTTACTACCCCATCTATTTATATTTTTGGTTCATCATTTGGGCTCTATTATAAATTGATTTAGGGAAATAAAAGTTGGATCCGACATATGCTGGTTTATTTGTGCAGTCAAATCCTGAGAACATAATGGGTGTAATGACTTTGGCTAGGAAGAAATATAGCTTCTTCAGGTCACAATTTTTATCTCTTTTGAGCTATCAGGTGACTGTTAAAGAGGATTCTATGTTTGGTATCATGCTCTGGATTTACCTGATATTGTTTAATTTTAAAGGCTAGACTTCCACTCTGGGAATTAGATTGCAAATTTTGATGTCATTTATGCAATTTATTAATGCTTTTGTATCATCACTAACCAAGCATAATGTGGAATAGATTTTTGGCAGGATCTGTGGCTGGATTATCAGTGTTAGCTTTAGATGATCCTAGCAAGAGGCATACATTGGCTTTGTATCTTCTAGCTAGACTTGCACAGGTAGTCAAATATCCTTTAAGTATTAAGTAGTGATTTTGCATGTTTCATGCTTTCTACTATTGCCTAGGTTTCTCATCTCAAATTCTGTTCAACTTGTTTTACTATTTTTTTAAAGAGTTTTTGTTGTGAATATGTCATGTAGTGTGCTTACAACTCTGCCAAGTCCAAAAATAGATTTCATTTTTGGGGAAGCCACTGGAGACATGGAAATTCTTTATTGTTTGCCATACTATCTGCTCAGGTGAGGGAACTTCAAGAGTTTGATTGATTATTATCTTTCTTTTTAAAAATTTTAAATTAAGTATTTGTTAGATGATTGGCATTACATATCAAACTTGATCTATCTTTAGAAGAGCACTATTTTGTTCTATATATTTCCATTTGGCATGCTATTTCTTTATTAAATAATGAGGTCCATTTTGGATATATTGAGGCATGGATCCATTTAAAATGAGTAAAAAATGTTCTATTTTTGAAATAAATGGAATTGAATCAGCTCATACACATTACAGTCTTCTGAAAGTTGCAAAATAATAGAGAAACTTCATTTGTGCAAAGTTCCTCTTCACCCCCTTAGAAAAGTTTTCTCCTAGGAAAAGGGATCAAAATGTTAAGGTTAATATCCCTTTGTAATTCTCTTATTGTAGAGGAAATCATTTAAGAAGGAATTGTTGTAAATAATTAGTAGCATTCCTAATACCAAGGGGATAAGTAATCAAAGCAAAAAAATGTAGTTGTAGCAAGGATAAACCTATCAATTGATTTATGAAATAGTGAGCACTAAGCCTCTCAGTGTATTGTAATTGACAATTCTTTTCCATGAAAAGAACAATAGTGTTGAGACTCATACAATAATAGGAATAGGTAGAATGTAATATCCCTTATATAGATGTATATGTATTCTGTTTGATAATCCAAAATATACACAACTACAACACTTGAGCAGTAATCAATTTGGAGTATAACAATCTCAGTTTATAAGATTACACAACACCCAACTGGAATATAATGATTTGCAAATAATTAATTTCATCAAACAAACTGGATTTGATTACAATATTTATGAATACAATGCAGAGTTGCTACAGAACTGGAAATGTCTATGCTGTACCACCTACACAAACTCAGTTGGGTGGTTGTGAACTGATATGGATAAGATCCTACTCTTCCTTCGATAATAGCCCTAGGTCCAAACCTTTATATCTCACCTCTTTGCTAGATGTTGTTAATCATTGGATGAGTTGATCACTGATTTAGATAGGAAAATATGGTTGCAGTGTTATTCCCGGAAAGGCTACAGAAGACGTTGAATTTGTTGGTTTAGGTCCAGACAACTGAGAGGGGGGGTGAATCAATTGTCACATATTTTAATCTTTACTACCATTGATCTTCCTTTACAAATTATAATCAAATTAATGATATAAACATTTCAACATCAATCAATAATACATGAGCAAAAACATAAATAACACACTTGACACCAAGATTTTTGACGTGGAAACCCAGTTAAGGGAAAAACCACGGTGGGGGTTAACCCACAAAAATTAATACCCTGTTAAAAGTATTTTTACAAATGAGAATGCACATGCATTTGGGCTCACTGCCTAGAGCTCACTACTCAACTAAAGGCTCACTACCCACAGAAAGATTACAAGAGAATAACAGAGATTTTTGAACTGATAAATGGCATCTACCCATGCAAGAGTTTTTGTTCTAGTTAAGTGCAAAAACTGATATTACACATTTCATCTTTACTTTCTCTTCTTACTTCTCTGCCTTCATTCACTCCTTAGATTTGCTACTCTTCTCACAATTACACCTTATTCACACACACACCAAAATCATCCAATTCCATCGGATATATATATCTGCAACATGATCTATAATCATTTTACTAGTCAGCTTCAAGAACATTTAGAACTTTGTAAAGTACTCTGCTCTATCGGCTAGATCCATACATAATATGAGATGCAAATTAAAACTTGCACTTGTAAATCATCAATCATGTCGGCTATCACTACTTATTATCACCAATTGCCCAATAGACTGTTGCAAGTATGAGGTGAGCCAGTGTTGTCATTGATGTCAACATACTCATACTGCATTGACAAGAAGGATTTGATGAGCTTTGTGCTGAGGATATTAAGAAAATTAGCCTCAGTCAGGAACAGTGAAGAACAGTGATGAGAAGAAGGTAAATGTACTGTATAGGTTGAGAACCGGAGGATGCGGATTAAAGGGTTAGTAGATATGAGTCTTGAGATGCTACAGTTAAGATTTCAGAGGTCCGCATGAAGATCGGAAGGAGTTGTGGCTGCCGGTATAGAACCGGGTCCGGCAAGTATCCGGAGGTGACAGAGGATCACAAAAAGGTCCGGTGAGGTCCGGAATTGTATTATCCTAATCTGCGGATTGGAAGGAGTGTTTGGGATGTCCGTGTGATGTATCATCCTGATTTGTGTATGATTTGGAGGTCCGGAAGTACCTCTTGCATTATGACAGTGGCGACAGACTGTGTTCTTGAAGTTCCGGATGAGGAAGACAAGAGATCCCAGTAAGCAGAGGAAGTGCAGATGTATCCGGACATTCAGACAGGCTTGTGAAGGTTCTTGGATCATGTTTAGGTTTTGTTGTTGGTCCGCATTGATGGTAGAGCCCGGAATTGAAGTTATTCTTCCGGATGAAGTTCTTGCTTTGTGTAGCCGACCGGATGAGATGTTCATCCTGCGAATGTTCTTGTGATGGCCGACCGGATGCGTTATTCATCTTGCGGATACTCCTATGGTTGTTTGCTGACTTAGATGCTTGTTCCTAAGTCGATGTCTTGTATAAATAATGATTTGTGAATTCATTTTAGAGCGGTGTGAGGATGAGTATGGTATAGCGAAGAAACGTGCGAAAGGCAGAGCAGAGATTGTTGCGCTTAATTGGAACTGATCCGAACATGGTAGAGATGTCATTCTCCAGTTCAAGACTGTGATTTTCATCACTTTGTAGACAGTGTGTCTCCTTGTAGGCAGTGGGCCTCTTTGTGAGCAGTGTGCTCGGGCAGTGAGCCCTTATTGGCATGTGCCATTCATTTTTCCTTATTCTTCTAACAGAGAATAATTCTTGGGTTAATCACCCCGTGGTTTTTCCCTTAACCGGGTTTTCCACGTCAAAATCTTGGTGTTCAATGTGTTGATGCTTATCTGCCCTTGTGTTTATGTATTATGCTTCCATGGATGATTATTTGATATGCTGCTAACTAACAACAGTGAGTTAAGTGTTTGAATGAGGAGAAGTTTTATACAACTGATTCACCCCCCCCCCTCTCAGTTGTATGCCCTAGATCCAACATAGACAACTTCTATACATCCAAAAATAAGATCATTGACAAGGTCAGCCTGTTCTTCTTTTGTTTGTTCTGTAAAACTGAAACCTAATACTCATAAGTTAATATCTTTTGAGTCCTTCATCTCTAGAGGATGAAACTCTAGATTTGGAGTGTCTTGACAATGCTTATAACTACCTCAGATCTACAACAAACCATGCCTTTCCACCAGATAGATCCAGACCAAGATACCGGACCCTTTCACTTGCTCTGTTCCAGATTATCCGTACTTAGACACATTTTGATTCTGACTTCCGGTGTGAACAAATTGTGTTATGCAGATAATTGGGATGATATTAGTTGCCATCAATGACAACACCTATCATGCCTAGTAGTGTCTCTTGCCAACAATCTCCCAATTTGGCATTGATGGCAACACTTAGTGAAAAATGACTAAGTGTTGGAATAGCTCCCCCTTAGCTTGTGCTCCATACTGTTGTTCACACTACTTTTTGGTACTCCCCCTTAGCTAGATTCCTCATTTTTCACTAATCTTCTCTCCCCATTTGACATCAAAGGCAAAGGGTGGGGTCCACAAGCCAAAATTTTCAAAAATTTGTATATAGGACCGCATATGTACAACTAATCATTAAGTTCTATTTACATGAACTTGAGAATGTCTGCAAAGCTGGTTTTTGTTTGCACAAGTTCAGAGGCCCAAGTACTCTTCATTCCATCCAAAATAGAGATGTGCCCACTTAACAAAAATGAATATGCTTCTTCCTTTGACAGATCTGATGGATCACTAGTCTAAACTACAGTTTGAGCTTCAGATAGGGCATTATACATTGTCTCTAACTTAGGGGCAATCAATCCCCGGAGTTCACACATTCTCTTCATAATGTTGCTTTTCTCTTTAACAAGTCTCTTTATCTCATCAGTCAAGCTAATTACTTGACATTCTTGACTTATGGATGAAATGGTTAGAGGATCAAAATTATTGGATAGATTTGACAATTTTAGTTCTTGTTCCTTTATCTTCTTCTCAATATCCTCATTTACTTTGGGCTAGGATAGACAAAATTTATATACATCACTTCCATCACTTAAAGTATTTTGAACACTCTTTATACTGATAGCAAGTATAGTCCTATCATACCCTATTAGACTCTTAATTTCATTAAATCTCTTATCCAAAAACTCATTTTTGACTTTTGTCTCTATAGACTTCTCAAAGGACTCAAAATGAGTATTTACAGAACTTACAAGATTTTTCAAATGTCCGGAGGGGGAATCAGATGGACTCTTCTGGTAGGAAGGCATTAATTTTTCCACAATCCCGGTTGCAAGCCCCAGTAGCTCATTGTCCTCCATGTGGAACCTTAACATCTTTTCTCTAGCATTTACTTGCGTGAATGATACAATTTTCATCAATTGAATTGGAGAGAGAGCATTTGGATTGGCTAGACCTTGGAGTAGTTCAGACTCATCAATCTCAATCATTTCTTTTTCAAGAAGACTTTTCACTGCATTTGTAGTGTCTCTTGCAATATTTTCTAAACCATCCTTTGGTTCATCAAATTTCTCAATATCTACTTTAGGTGCTTCAACATTGGCACCATCTTCTTCTGCTTTATCTTTCTTTCCTTTTTCTTCCTCTTTCTCTTCTTTACTTTTCTCTGTGTTCTCTGTAGAGGGTCTCTTTTTTTTTTGTTCACCACTTGCTACCTGATCCAGAGTGCTCTGTGAAGTAGTAATATTATCTTCTTTTCCTAATGGGTCAGGTGAATTAGGAGTATCTCCTGCATTAACTACTTTATCCATCATTTTTGTATCATCTTGATTAACTTGTTCCACTTCTGGAACAAAGGCTTCACCCAACTTAGATTGCTGCTTGATGATGTTCTCTTCTTCACCATCTAGAACTTCTTCTGTGACTATAGGAAAATTATGCTTTTCCAATGCTTTCAAAATAATTTCTTGAGTTTCTTTAACGATTTCACTTGTTTCTCCAAGCATGAGTTTGTTCATTCTCCTTTTGCTTCTAAAGTCATCTTTGACTTCCTTGAATATCATATCTATTTGATCAGGTGAAATCTGAGGACACAAATTTATTAGCTCATGTTCCCTGATTTCCATGTCCTTGCTCTTGGCATTTTCTTTTCTCAATTCCAAAATATTAGCTAGACTTTGTGACAACTCAGAAGTTATGTCAATCATAGAATTCAATCATGGGTTTTAGATTACCATCTACCATGACTGACTTTATCACATCCTCTAGGGAAAGTGTGGGATTCTCAACATATTCCTCATATGCTTCTGTCTTTTTCCTTTTACTAGCCCTTTTGCTTTTAGAGGACTTTTCTTTGGTTACTTTTGCAGCTTTTGTTCTGGTGGCCTTTATTTCCTTGATTTCAATGTCAGAATCTGTATCTTCTTCTTCTTCTCTTATGCTTTCATAGGTTTGGGTTGCTTTTGTTTTCTTCCTTTTCTCCCATTTTCCAGATGATTTTTCTTCCAGTTTTGAAGTCTTGGAAGGAATAGGGGTAGCAACAAAGCTCCTCATAGTTCTTGAAGTGGAAGAGAGTTCCACCAGAGCATCTGTTTGTTTCTTATCTTGTTTATCTTTCTCAACCTTTTTAGTTCTTTCTCTATGTTTCCTCACAACCTCCTTAGT
This sequence comes from Cunninghamia lanceolata, assembly GCA_027924645.1. Lineage (NCBI taxonomy): Eukaryota > Viridiplantae > Streptophyta > Pinopsida > Cupressales > Cupressaceae > Cunninghamia > Cunninghamia lanceolata. The sequence continues at coordinate 20,682,087 of BSBN01000280.1, read as the reverse complement.
TAAGCCTAGATTTTTAGCTAACTGCTCAACTTCTTTTCTTACTTTCTTATTGGTTTCAGGTTCTTTGAATTCAGTATGCAGTTTTAAATTCATCTCCTCATAAGTTCCAAACCTTTCAACCATTGTGTCTTTAGGATTTCTTAGAAGATGTTGAGCATACATATTCAAGATTTTTTCATCTACTTCATACCCCATGGGCATGATCCAAGCAATTTTGGATTCCACTGCTGCCATTAGACACTAATTAGTATCAACCATGAAGCATATATCATTTTTGTACTTATCAACAATTGATTTAGGGATTCTTTCCCTTAAGTGCATCATACTCTGAAAATTCTTGAAGTAACCCCATATTGCACTTTTTTGAGCTTTGAAATCACCAATGCTGTGAAGATGATCTCTAATATGAATGGCAACTAGCTCATCCTTAGTCCACTGCACACCTTTTACCCTAGGTACCTCATTCATAAAGTAAAAGAACAAACATAGAACCAATGTACCATACTTGAAACTATTTTTCTTATCTTTCTTGATTTTGTTTAAATTTTCAATTAATTAATTCTGTAGTAATTCACACAAGTCATAATCAATGTTTTCCTTTAGCATCTTGTATGCAACATATATGGTTGTTCCATAAATAGAATTTTCTCTACTTGAGTGGTAGATCTTGTACCCAATCACCATGGAGGCAAATTTGACATCCGGTTCTATAATATCATTAATGGTCATTGCCCTTCTATCAAACTTAGCATCGGTAGCATCAATCACTATCTGGTTTTTCACGGCTTTTAGCATGGGCAATCCTCCGGTTGAGTTTAAGCTAGTTACATTTCTGATAGCATCCTTGGCAATCTTGAATGGTTTTAACAACCAAATGAATTCATCATGCATCTGACTCATAATGTATCGAACCCATTCATCCTCATCAAATGTTGGAAACCCCATAATCTGAAAAAAGTGTTTATCTTGTAATGCCTTATACTCGGGTTTAAGTTCGTGATTTTTATCACTGAGTTGTTTCTCAAACAAGTCTACATACCTTGAATCTCCAAACTCATCTATGTTTGCATGAATATAAACCCTAATGTCTTCAACATGCAGCACACCATACGAAACACTTGAAAAAGCACCTAACTGGTCGACTTCAATCAATTTGTGAGGATGCTTCTTAAATTTGGGTTGAGGCCTTTTAGTAATATCAACAACATGAGGAGTAGCCATCTCAACAGATTTTAGATTCAAATCTTTACAGAGAGGTACCTTTTTCTTTCGCGAGGTTAGGGTTGATCAATTGCCGGTTGAGTTCACTCTTTGCCTCAGTCTCTAGATTTGTAGCTCAAATGCTCTTCTTCTTGTTTCCTTTGAATGCAAGGTGATTCAAATGAGTGACCAAGTGACCTTTTATCTTTTGCAATACCTAATTTGGCATTGTAATAAATGCGTTGCCCTAACTATATCTGGTTACTTTATTTTTGACAGTTCTTCATAAATCACTCCGCAAGATTTCATATCAACATCTTTTCTTCTAGAAATCCTTCCAAAGGTTCTGGACCAATTCAAAATATTCTCTTTTATTGTGCTAGATTCAGGCACCCACTTATTGACGGGGGGATTTTGATGTTCAATGCAGCTCCCCCTGAGCCAGAGCTCCTGACTTAATTCCCGAAGGAAGTGTCAGCACCTGATTCCGGTGCGGACCCATGATCATTGTTTATTGTATCTTTCTTTACCCAGATCTTGTTCATTTCGCTTCGTATCTCATTCACATCAATTTTTATTTTGCCTTTGTCTTGTCTTTGTTCATCAAGTTTTATGTTTACCAGACCTCTTCTTCCATTGTTCCTACTTCTGTAGAACCTTACAATATGACCAGATTTATTGCAATGAAAGCACACAACATTTCCTTGCTTATAAACTTGATTTCCTCTTGATCTGCATTGATTAGCCATGTGTCCAAACCCATTGCAAGCAAAACAGTAACCATTGAAAGATTTGCCAATTCCTCTATTGTTAGCATTATTCATTATCATACTTCTGCATTCATTTGATCTATGACCATACCTCTTACACTTGAAGCATTGACTAGAGAAGGATGGACCATTTTGATTCACTCTGCTTCTGCACTGAGTAGCTCTATGACCAAATTTATTGCAATTGAAACAATTTTCGTTGAATGATGGATATCTTTGAGCATTAGGCTATCTTACCAAAGGTTTTCTAATTCTATTTCTTTTATTCCTTGGTTGAAAATTTATTTATCTAGATCTAGAGCTTTCACCTTGCTCATATCTAAGATCATTCTTGTCATCATCCTTTTTCTATTCTTCAATTAGTGCTTCAAGTTTAGCTAAGCGTATCTTGAACTTCTCCTTACACTCATTGGCAATTTCTAGGTCATGTCTGAGAGTGATAATCTATCTCTCAAGTTTTCTCTCATTATTTCTGCTTTCTTGTAGATTTGATTCTAGGAGACTAGCTATTCCATCCAATCTGCAACATTCTTCAGTTCTCTCCTTCAGATTTTGCTTCATTTCTTCTTCAGTTTTCTTCCTATCTTCAATTTCCTTGGTTAGTCTCACTACCCCAGTTTCCATCTCATGTTTTAAGACAATAACTTCTTTAGCTAACTTTTCACATTCCTTTGTCTTTTCTTTCAGGGCCTTGTCTTCCAATTGAAGAGGTTGCTCCTTTCCTTTTGCATTGGATTTGCTCAATTTTTCTTTTAAAATCTCAATGAAGTTTTCAGCCTTTTTAAGGTTATATTGCAGCTCTTGGACTTCTACCTTGGACTACTCAAGATCATCTAGGGAAAGATTTAGTTTCCCTTGAAGGTTATATTCATCCATTTTTACTAACTTCCCAGATCTCCCTTAAGCTATTAAACTTTTCAAAAGGAACCTTGCTCTGATACCAATTATTGGTTTAGGTCCGGACAACTGAGAGGGGGTGAATCAGTTGTCACATATTTTAATCTTTTCTACCATTGATCTTCCTTTACAACTTGTAATCAAATTAATGATATAAAAATTTCAGCATCAATCAATAATACATGAGTAGAAACATAAATAACACACTTGACACTAAGATTTTTGACGTGGAAACCCGGTTAAGGGAAAAACCACGGTGGGGGTTAACCCACAAAAAATAATACCCTGTTAAAAGTATTTTTACAAATGAGAATGCACATGCATTTAGGCTCACTATCCAGAGCTCATTGCTCAAATAGAGGCTCACTGCCTACAAAAAGATTACAAGAGAATAACAGAGATTTTTGAACTGATAAATGGCATCTACCCATGCAAGAGTTTTAGTTCCAGTTAAGTGCAAAAACTGATCTTACACATTTCATCTTTACTTTCTATTCTTACTGCTCTGCCTCTATTCACTCCTTAGATTTTTTGCTCTTCTCACAATTACACCTTATTCGTACACACACTAAAACCATCCAATTTCATCAGATATATATATCTGCAACATGATCTATAATCATTTTACTAGTCAGCTTCAAGAACATTTAAAACTTTGTAAAGTACTCTACTCTATCGGCTAGATCCATACATAATATGAGATGCAGATTAAAACTTGCACTTGTAAATCATCAATCATGTCAGCTATCACTACTTATTATCACCAATTTACCAATAGACAACTTCTATACATCCGGAAATAGGATCATTCACAAGGTCGGCCTGTTCTTCTTTTGTTTGTTCTGTCAAACTGAAACATGACACTCAGAAGCTAATATCTGAGTCCTTCATCTCCGAAGGATGAAACTCTCAATTTAGAGTTTCTTGAAAATGCTTACAACTACCTCAGATCTGCAGCAAACCATGACTTTCCACCAGATAGATCCAGACCAAGATATCAGACCCTGTCACCTACTTTGTTCCTGACTACCCAGACTTAGACACATTCTGATTCTGATTTCCAGTGTGAACAAATTATGTTATGCGGATGATTGGGATGATCTTAGTTGCCATTAATGACAACACCTATCATGCCTAGCAGTGTCTCTTGCAACATAATCTTCTTCTACCCATGATTCAATCATTATAAGCATTAGCAAAAACTCCGTTCCAATCCCTTCACGCCATCATGTATCTAAGAGTAGATGCTAGATTGGCAATTAGATGATGGGAGGATTTACTTTGCAAATGGTTGTATGTTGACCACTCTTTTCTTGATAGAAGATGGATGTAGGTCGTGATTACACCTCCTTAGCCATGGGTGAGTGTAGATCTTATTGCAATTGGAACGGTGCAACAAGTTGGCGTGATGTTGGTCTCACAAGCAAAGATTGTGGTGAGTGTGGATGGCTCGGCACCCAACAATACATCTATTGCCAATACATGTTCTTCTCTCTCACTCTCTTCTTCCCTCCACTCTCTTCCAATATATGTAAATATTATAATTTTTTATACAATTTTGGTGAATAATAAATGTTTTTCCCCTGCCATATGTTGTATGCTTCTTTACACCACATACCAAGGAAATCTTTCAAAAGATGTAGGTAATTTTTAGATGTATTGGCTTGGAGATAAACTCTATTTAGACAATTTTGGTGAATAATAAATGTTTTTCCCTTGCCATGTGTTGTATGCTTCTTTACACCGAATACCAAGGAAATCTTTCAAATGATGCAGGTAATTTTTAGATGTATTGGCTTGGAGATATACTCTATTAGGACAATTTTGATTGACCCTATGGGCAGATGGCTTGTGCCAACACTTGTGAAAAAATAGTTATGTATCATTCGAGGCAATGATGCTATTCTAGGCTTGGGAAGTATATGTTGGTTTTCCTAGAACATATCTGTATAGCATATGGCTTGGCTTCAAGTATTTTTTAGTTACAAAATGTAGCTAGGAATTATGTTCTCAAACCACCATAAAGAGAAGCATTATGTTATTAACAAACAAGAGAATCTCAATTAATATATGGATACCTCTACTCTACATGGATGGTCTCTCAAATGTGAAGAACTCTTTTTTTAATGTAGAGTGTAAGGCTAAGCAATGTTTCTTAGAAGATCTATATTCGAGCTCCCTTAGAAATATTTCCTAGGCACAGAAACTGCAAACACTATGTCTGCTAGTAGACAATGCTCTTCTTTTCTTGTACACTAGTACATGCCTCCTTACTTGAACACTCTCTTCTGCACTAGCGATCAATTAACCTTGTGTGATTAGTGAAAACAAAATGAGATGAAAACACGAAATAAAAGCATAAAATAAGCCTTATACCTCACTAAGATTCACCAATCCAAGATAGGGTGGTAGAAGCATGCACCCACGAGCTCCTAGATATACCCTAGATAATAGATGCAATGTGAAATGCTCAATCTAAATGCAACTCACAAAACTAACTCAAGATAATTTTTGGCATTATAACATTACTTGAAATTAGATGATCAAATGGCTTGGAGGATGTTGTATTTATAAGAATTTTGGAGAGATTTTGATCCAATGGTTGAGTTTGATTTGAGAGATCAATGGTGGAGGATGAAGATGATGTGGAGGGCCTAGATTTCATCTTGGAAAATGGAGGGCTAGGAATAAAGATGAATTTTTAATTCATCTTGAGAAGACGGGTTCATAAATGAGGTGGAGTGTAATGGATTATTTGTGAATTAAAAAGTCACATGGGGAAGGGTAAAATGAATTTAAAATTCATTTGTGAAAGAGTGGATATTAATGAGTTATGACATGTGTAAGGGGTGTAAGAGGCATTAAATGGAGATTATGGCAAATGTGTATTAAAAATTGATTTATGTGGGATGGAAATCAATTTTTTATTTATGGGTTGTGGGGAGAAGTGTTAATGAGGGTTTGACCATTTTAATTGGGGTGATTAGCCTAATTAATATGGCTGGAAAAAATTAAGGAATAGGTTAATGGGAGGTTTAGATTAATTAAATAAGGTTTTATTTAATTAATCCTAGGTCTAGGGTCATGTAGGATAGGCTACGTAATTAAATAATAGATATTTAATTAACTAGGGTAGGTATAGGTTGATTAATAGGCTAAATTAAATAGTTAAACATGATTTAACTAATTAATTGGGTTTAGTGAGAAGGGGGAAAATAACCAAATAAATATTGCATATTTATTTAATTAATTGGCTAAGGTTGAACTATTGAATTAATAAAATTAATCCAATTGTCGGAGATAGAATGATGAAAAATTAGATGATGCAGGGATAATTAATTAAATAAAAATTTAACTAATTGTTTAGGGGGGAAATAGGTATGTTTAGGGAGGTTGGGAGTCGATTTGATGATGAAGACATTTTTAGGTGTCTACATTTGCCCCTCCTTGACATGGCGTCAGGACCTAGCAGGGAAGTGGCGTCAAGTCAACAAAAAATATGCCCCAGCTACCAGGAAGGAATGGAATGAGTGAGGGATGCACCCTTGAGAGATCAGTGAAAAATAAAATAATTTTTTTCAGGTGATCTCTTGAAAGGATGCAACAGAAGTGAAATTTGGATAGTAGATAAGAAGAAGAACAAAATAAATCAGGTTGATAGGAAGAAGAACGAGATAAAACAGTTGTGATCTACATCCTAGGGGAGAAAAACTGTGTGGAGGGATGACATGGCCTACTATATTTAGAATAGTGGGCCCTAAGAGTGCCACATTTGCAAACATTGAGTCATTGAGAAGAAGCGAAGATGAGATGGCGAATCGCAATCCCATGTTCCTGCAATACACACACATTTCTGAGTATTTCCGAACGTACAACTAGGCACCAGAGGCTGGACCCCAAGTAGGCCTTAACCCTAGCTTTGTCATTTTTTGATTTTATCACATTTTTTATTTTAGGAATTGGGATTTTGGGGTTTTGGCGCTATCGCAAGATCACGCAGTGCAAAAAGGGGAGCGGATTAGCACTATCCTCACGATTGACGCTATCTATTAGGGTAGAAAAGGGACGGATTGGTGCCAAATGCTTATCATTTTGGTGCCATCCTCTACTTTAGCGCAATGTTGCACCGGGTAGGAATTTGGCACATTGGCGCCAAATTGGTCTGAGGATAGCGCTATCTTATAGATTAGTGCTGTATTGCTAAGTGGCGCCATCCTTAGGATTGGTGCCTTGTTGGTTATTAGTGCTATCTTCTTCATCGACACTTTTTGGAATAGTGGCACCATTTTCCAAATTGGTGCCAAACTATATTATGGAGCTATGTTCTGGAATGGTGCAAAGAGGCTGTGCAATGGCACTATCTTCTGGATTAGCGCCATGTGGGGGAATAGTGGCACCAAGTTTAGGATTGGTGCAAAAGGTTGCCTATTGTGGTGCCAAAAATGTTTTGGCTTTCAATAGTAGAGGAAAGGGTGAATTTTGGAAGAATAGGTAGGTTTTGATAGGAAAATTGTGGATACAGGATATGAGGTCATTTATAGTGTCCTCGCAGGAGTGACATGTGCCAGTTGTGATGGAATTATTTGATCACTTCGATGACGCCACCCAGGCTTGACTAGCGAGGTTAGGGCTTTTGATAGATGCATCGATGCCAGTGCTGCGAGCTCATAGAGCTCTAATTACGACTGTCGTAGAGTGATATTGCCCAGAGACTTGTTCATTTTTGCTTCCTACTGGTGAGATCACCATCACTCTTGAGGATGTTTATCGCATCCTGAAGATATCGATTCATGGTCAGCGGGTGACATATGACATGAGGAGGGAATGGAGGGCCTTAGAGTATTTGGCCACAATTACATTGTTTTATCAGTGGAGAGGAGGGAGATGAGCTATGAGGGGACACTGGCGGCGGGTATAGATCACTTTGCTTTATTCCTGTGTGCATTGATCGGGGGCATAGTGATGCGAGATAGGAGAGGCAGGGGATTTCTAGTTGGATGGGGGGAGGTCATTGAGGGGGTGGTCTGACATGAGATAGTGTATGCTTGGGGATCGGTGATGTTAGTCCAGCTTTATCATGAGATGCATACAGTTGTCTATCATTGTGATTCAGCTCTATCAGCTGGAGTTACTTTGCTTCATGTATAGATTTGGGAGCATATTCTGATTACTCGACCAAGATGTGGGTACTATCACTGTCATTTTGAGGCCTATGTTTTTTTTATCAGGATATAGAGTATACATACACTAGGTAGGTTCGATATTGGAGACGAGTTTTGGATGATGTAATTTAGGTTACCTAGCGACCCTACATCAGAGTGGAGCCCTAGCTAGATGACAATGTTCATATGCCCTACACATTCCAACAACACTACCTTATAGGTCAGGCTGACCATACTATTGATATGTATCTGTTGTCATGAGTTATGCGGTAGTTTGGGCTACGGCAGGATCTTTCATAGCTGATGGTGATTTTTGTATGGACCCATCGAGATGCACATTATTGGCCCCCGACCATATAGCCCTAGGTTTCTTTAGATGATTTTGTGGCTTTGGAGCCATTGATATGGGATTGGTAGAGCGAGGTTAGTGATGCAGGCACTACTCCTGCCTATGATACGTGGTGACAGATATGGTGGCTTACATAGTTCACATATCTTGCAGAGGAGGTAGTGCTCCCAGAGGAGGTGGCAGCATCAGGGGATGAGGAGTCGGAGGAGGATGGGGACGAGGATTCTGATGGGGATGATTATTTCTTAGAGGAGGGAGAGGAGATTATTGCAGATTACCTTGTAGAGGTTGGAGGAGATGGGGAGGAGGGGGATGTTGGAGGAGATGGAGAGCCAATGGATGTGTTGGCAGCAGTAGTAGCTGGGCAGGCCAAGCTTGGAGGAGAGGGGTAGGTAGGTGGTAGTTCACAGTTGCCCCAGCAGGAGGTGCGGCAATAGGTACCTGTGTAGCAGTTACCTGTATAGCAGGTTCAGATAGGAGAGGTGCCGAGGCAGAGGGCACCTTGACAGTGTGGGGGACAATAAAGGATAGGTAGAGAGGTTCTGCCCCCACCACAGGTACCATAGCAGCAACAACGATGACAAGTTATTATAGAAGGACAATAGATTTTTGGTTTAGAAGCAGGTACTTCAATGGCAGGTGGAGCTTCGAGGCCTTGAGAGATTTCATCTCATCTATAGCCTCAAAGTGGAGAGGAGGAGATCAAGACCTTGCGGGGCAAGGTTGCCAGCCTGCAAGAGGCTTTACAGAGCCATGATGCTGAGCTAGTATAGTTGTGGGGCATGGTTGCACTACTGGATGGTGTAGATGGATAGGTGGGTGCGCTGTAGGTGCAGTTAGCCTAGGTACAGGGTGAGATAGCCACTCTGAAGCATGAATGAGATGCTGCACTCTTGAGAGCTCATCATGCAGAGGATATAGTGGCCAATTTATAGGGGGTGGCCTTAGGTGCTGGTATGGGACCAGTGTTGATGCTGATGCAGACATAGTTATCTCAGGTACAGGGAAAAATGCTAGAGGCCAGAGGACAGGCTAATTATTATCAAGTTACATATCAGGCGGCAATGCCTATAGAGCAGCACATGCCGAGCTACAGTTAGCACAATGGGTCCCAGATGTCTAGGTCACACAGATCTAGATCAGTTCAGTCAGTTCAACAATTGATGTGTCCCCCATCATAGGTGCTACAGTAGGTTATATAGGTACAACCTCATCCACAGCCACAGCCACAAGCAAGACCACAACCATGACTAGGATCCCCTACTAAGTCAGGTAGAGGTTCCACTATCCAGGGTTGACAGTTGTATCATTTTGGCCCTTAGAGGCATTATATCATGACATTTTTTTTTTTGATGTATATATGAGTGATGTACATTTTTTGTGATGATGATATATGAGATGATGATTTTTGATGGCCTACATGTTGTGCTTGTGATGCTTTTATATGATTATGATGATGCTTATGTTGATAGATGAATTTTTTATATGTTTATGATGTATGATGGTTTACTTATGTTGATATATGCATGTTTTTTTATTATGGATTATGATGTGGATGTAAAATGCAAATAAATGCTTAGATTAATAAACATTTATTATGGATGCAAAATGTAATGAAATGGAAATATATGCTTATCTTAATAAACACATATTATGCATGCAAATGGAAATATGAACATGCAACTAAATGATAATGACAATGCCACTAAATGATTATGATTATGAAACTAAACGATTATGAAATGCACCTACATGATTATGAAAATGTCACTAAATGATTATGATTATGAAACTAAACGATTATGAAATGCACCTACATGATTATGAAAAAGTCACTAAATGATTATGATTATGAAACTAAACGATTATGAAATGCACCTACATGATTATGAAAATGTCACTAAATGATTATGATTATGAAACTAAACGATTATGAAATGCACCTAAATGATTATGATAATGCCACTAAATGATTATGATTATGAAACTAAACGATTATGAAATGCACCTAAATGATTATGATAATGCCACTAAACGATTATGAAAATGTCAATAAATGATTATGAAAATGTCACTAAATGATTATGATAATGAAACTAAATGATTATGATAATGAAAATGTCACTAAATGATTATGATTATGAAACTAAACGATTATCAAATGCACCTAAATGATTATGATAATGCCACTAAATGATTATGATTATGAAACTAAATGATTATGATAATGCCACTAAATGATTATGATTATGAAACTAAATGATTATGATTATGAAAATGCCACTAAATGATTATGAAAATGCAATCTGATGGTATACGTGATGATCAAGTTATGATACACATGATGTTTTTTGTTCAACCCTGGGTGGTGGGGCTTACTGGTAGGGAATAGGTGGGGAGAGGATAAGGGTTTATGGACTGGGTGAGGGTAGGATTGGTTTTGGCTAGATTGGGGAGGGAGTGGGATGGGGGATGAGGAAATTGTTAGGTCATGAGACACCACGTCATTAAGGGGGGATTTATTTTGGTTCAGGATGTGTTAGGTGGGAATAAATGGGATAGGTGGGGTTAGTGAGAATATTGGGGGGGGGGGGGTCTGAATTAGATGGTGGGAGATAAAATATCTAGGCCCAGTGAGTATGGATGGATGAGTGATAGGAAGATGATTCAAGCTAGTAATACTAGTTGCATAAAGTTAATTGAGAGCATTTCTTAGTTTATTATAGCAATGTAGGATAGTTTTCACAAAGGTATGAAGTGACCTAAGTGATGATGTACATATCCCATGATTGCATGGACTAGACCCACAAAAAAATAGGTTGATGTCATGGATGCCCAAGGTAGTATAACCTTGCCTAAGAAAGGAAGGGGACTCAGCCGTTAATGCTCATAGTACATATAAGGTATTGCTGCCTATATATGTAAATGAGGCACATCATGCTAGAACCAACCCAGGCTTCAAGATATGAATACTATTCTTGGAGTAATGAAACCAACCCACAAGCACAGCATACAGAAACAATGACTATGTCCACTCCAAGTGCTATTCATCACGTACTATGAAATAATGAGATCAAGGTAGCTTTGGAAGTGACTAGGAGTAAGATATAAATTTAAAATAAATAATCAAAAAGACCAACAAAAAGATACATACAACCATTGTGTTCTCTTGCCAAGATGAGTGTTGATAAGATGACAGATTTTTGTCTATTGTAGGAACGATATATCCTAGGATGCGAATCGGTTGGATGTTGTTGAATAATTTTCAGAAGATGGGAAAAAGTATAGTCAAGCTATGTGTTGAATTATAGTTGGTATGTTGATTGGTGATTTTTGCGTTAGGTACCATGTTTCAGACGTATACCTAGCATGTGTGTCATTTGTTGGGTCTAGCAAGCTTAGTAAATAGCGACCATCTAAATGGGTTGGATGGGTGCATCTTATGTGCCTGAGTACTGGATACTTCCTTCGTATTCTAGATTGCCTACATACCCTGTGTCTACGAGATCAAGGTACTTTCAAGATGCGGGCGAGATGAATATATAGTTCTGACAAGATTTGATGATGTGGGAATGGTTTAAGATGGATATTGATGAGGAGATGATGATTGTAGGTGATTGTGACTATGTTTTAAATCATGATGGTGTTGTGGTAGTAAATTTTTGGAATTTTTTTATTTTCTAATGTTTTTGGATTTTTGGATTTTTGGATTTTCTATTGTTTTTTGATTTTTTTTATTTTAGTTGTACAAAAGGAAGCTTACAAGGATTTATATACCGTGATGATAGCCTTGGGTGGGGAGATGCAGGGTGGGTGACTGATGTTTCCAAATTCCAAGCCATGGAAGGTGATTTTGGCATGGATTATTTGTGACAGAAAGAGGACTTATGAGATGGTAGACTTGGCCACTACACATGGCACCTGAAATAAGTTTTCACCATGGTACCAATCCAATGTGTCACCAAAGTGATTTTCACCATTGGAAGTCTTTATTGCACTCAGGTTTTTCTTTATTTTTTTATTTTTATTTTGATTTTTGATTTTATTTTTTTTCTTGGGATACTCAATGGGTTATGCATAGAATTTCTTCAGATGTAGAATGTTCATAGGCTCATCCAGAGGCTACCCCTTAGGTGTTGCAAGCTGGTATGCTCCTGATCCATAGCTGGCTGTGATGACATAAGGCCCTAACCAATTGGGTTCAAATTTTCCTTTCTTAGGGTGCTCCTGCAATGTTTTTTGGTTTTCCATAAGGACAAGGTCACCTACATCAAATTTTTAGTTCTTGATTTTCTTGTGATAACTTCTTCTGAGGTGATTTTGATAGGCCTACAGATGGTTCAATGCATCCAGATGTTTCTCATCCAGTAATTCCAGCTCATGCAACCTTGCGACTCGGTATTCCTCTTCAATGATTATGTTTTGCAGAGATACTCTTAAAGATGGGAGCTCAACCTAAATAGGTAAAAGGGCTTCAAATCCAAATACAAGGGAATACAGAGTGGCTCCTGTGGGTGTACGGATGCTTGTGTGATAGGTCCATAGGGCAGGATTGAGCTAAAGGTGCCAATCATGGATAGCTTCATTAATCATCTTCTTTAGAATGCAGAGGATGGGTTTATTTGAAGCTTCTGCTTGACCGTTACCTTGAGGGTAATATGGAGTGGAGAAGTGGTGTTGGATTTGGAATTTCTCTCACAAGGTGCGGACTTCCTAGTTCTTGAATGGTTTTCCATTGTTGGTGATGATGGAATGGGGGATGTCGTAACGACATATGATGTAATGGAGTATGAACTTGGATATCTATGTTCTAGTGGTGAAGGTGAGTGGTATTGCTTCCACCCATTTAGTGAAGTATTCAGTAGTAGTGATTATGAATTTATGGCCATTGGATGATGGTGGATGGATTTTCCCTATAAGGTTGAGCCCCCATTGTTGGAAAGGCCATGACATCGTGATTAGCTACAATTCTTGTGCTGGTGCATGAATGAGATCTCCATGTTTTTGACATGGTAGGCACTTCTTTACAAACCGGTAGGTGTTTCGCTCCATGCTTGGCCAATAGTACCCAGTTCTCAGGATCTTCTTAGCTAAAGTTGGTCCAATTGAATGTGCCCCATAGATGCCTTCATGTACCTCTATCAAGGCCACTTTAGATTCCCTAGAGTCTAAACATTGTAAAAGCGTGCCATCAAGACTCCTTTTGTATAGGGTATCTCCTACAATGGTGAAGCGGGAGGCTCGGTGGATGAAATTTTTTCATTGTGAGGTGGATAGGTTAGGAGGGATGATGTTATCATGGAGGTACACAAAAGTCTCTTGATACCATGGGGATAAGGGACCAAAGATTTCACACACTAGCTCTGATTGGGAAACATCATATGCTAGGATGGGGAGCTCCTCGATAAGGAACTCGCACTTCTTGCTATCTTTCTTCATATCAACTAGAGATCTGATTATTGCCATGGCATCTACAGCTTTGTTATAGAGCCTTGGGATTTGTTCAAAATGACTATCATCAAAATAGTCTTTGAAGTCATCGACCATCTTCTTGTAAGGCAAGAGTTTGTCATCCTTGGTTTTGTACTCATTGTTTACTTGTCGGATGACTAGTTGGGAATCACCATATACTATTAGCTTTTTAATTTTCCATTTAATTACCATTCAGAGACCTGTGATAAGGGCCTCATATTCTACCACATTGTTGGTACATGGAAATGTAATTTTGAATGATTTAGGGATGGTGTCACCTTGAGGGGTAACAAACAAGATGCCTACCCCCGAGCCTCTGTGTGTATATGACCCATCGAAGTACATTTTCCATGTTTTTGTTGTTGGTGCTATTGTCAATATGGCTTCATTAGGGAACTCTACGAGTATAGGATATTCTGCGGTAATGGGTGCTTCAGCCAATTGATTGGCAATGATCTGTCCTTTGATAGCCTTTCTCTCTGTGTATTCAATGTCAAATTCACTAAGCATGACCCATTTTTCCATTCTTTCAGTAAGAGCAGCTCTACTTAGCAGATATTTTAGTAGATCTATCTTGGTGATGAGCTTAGTTTTTTGATTGAGCATGTAGTATCTTAACTTTTGTGAAGTAAAGACCACAGCTAGGCTTTCTCGTTCAATTGATGTATAGTGTGAATGGGAAAATAGGATTGATCAATTAAGATAATAAAACCCAAACATCAATGAAATATGCGAATAACAAGAATAAACAAATGAACGCACAAAACTTACAAACTTGTTACCCTGCGGCTTCCATTGTTCGCCTATCTGTCCTCGACCTTGATGAAGAAGATTGGCCCTTAGTGAGATTGCTTCCTTGCTTGTTGATGGTGACAAGAATGGAATGGCTGTGATATTTTGTTATGTTGAAGATGAGATTCAAACACAGGTACAATGAATAGAGGATGTGAGATGGCTAGAATAAGGAGAAGAAGTTGGGCATTATGAGGATGCCAGAAGAAGATTCCCTAGAGGAAATTGGGCATGATAAGGATGTCAGAAGAAGTCCCCCCTAATTGCTTAGAGAAGGGTCTTATTTATAGATTTTCTAAAAAGGCAATGGAGGGTGAGGATCAACAAATGAGATCAATGGCTAGGAATAAAAGTGAATCTTTTATTCATAGTGGATGAATTAAAAATTTATTTTTTGGGAAGAGTGGAGGATAGTGGATGAGTTAAAAATTTATTTTTGGGAAGAGTGGAGGATAGTGGGGAACAATTGAATTGAAAATTCAATTGGTGGAGGATAGTGGGGAACAATTGAATTAAGAATTCAATTGGTGGAGGCTAGTGGGGAACATTGAATTAAATATTCAATTGGTGAAGGCTAATGGGGAATATTGAATTAAATATTCAATTGGTGAAGGCTAGTGGGGAACATTGAATTAAATATTCAATTGGTGAAGGCTAGTGGGGAATATTGAATTAAATATTCAATTGGTGAAGGCTAGTGGGGAATATTGAATTAAATATTCAATTGGTGAAGGCTAGTGGGGAACATTGAATTAAATATTCAATTTGGTGGAGGATAATTGAATTAAAGATTTATTTTGGATAATAGAGGATATTAGCTAATTAAATATTAAGAATATTTAATTACATGTGCAACATGGTGAGGTGGAAGAGATGAGGTGGATTTTGTGAGGTGGATTTTAGGACTTGAGGCATTAGAAGAATTTAGGGAATTTAATTAAATAAAATAATTTTATTTAATTGTAGGATAATGAATCAATTAAATAAACTTATAATATTTATTTAATTGACAGAAGGAAATAAGAATTAAGATAAATATCAAAATATTTACTTAATTCAACCTAAGCCAATTTTAGGTGTATACATATAGTTTAGCTCATAGGTTATCAAGGTGCGACTGATATAATATATAGCTCTTTCCTTTCCTTGTTCATCGTGTTGTGCTAATAAGGCCCCTATAGATGTTTCCATTGCTGAGATGTATAATAGAAGGGGCTCTCCTTGCCTTGGTGGAGTCAGAATAGGAGAATTAGTTAGGTATTCTTTTAACTTGTCAAAGGCAGCCTGAATCTGATTATCCCAGACAAAAGCTGTATTCTTTCTGAGTAGATGCTGAAAAGGTTGACACTTATTGGTAAGTTGAGCAATAAACCGATGGATGGACTGAAGTTTCCCTTGCAAACTTCATAGCTATTCCATTGTCTTTGAAGGAGGCATCTTAGTGATGGCTTTGACTTTTGTAGGATCTACCTCAATTCCCCTTCTAGAGACTATGTATCCCAAAAGATTTTCGAAGGTAACCCCAAAGACACATTTCTTTGGATTTAGCCACACATTATATTGCTCTAGCCTGTCGAAGATTTTTGCTAACACATCTAGGTGTTCCTCTCTTGTCTTTGATTTTACTAGCAAGTCATCCACATAATCTTCCATGATGTGGTGGAAAAGATCATGGAAGATGACGGTCATAGCTCGTTGATAAGTAGCTCCGGCATTTTTTAGACCGAATGGCATCACTACCCAATAGTATGTCCTCCACGGGCATATAAAGGCTATCTTATGCTAATCCTCTTCTACGATCTTGATTTGATTATACCCCAAAAAGCCATCCATCAGGGATAACATCTCATGTACTACCATAAGATCCACAATCATGTCAATGTTTGGTAGAGGGAATTCATCCTTTGGGTAGGCTTTGTTAAGGTCTCAGAAGTCAGTGTAGCAATGGATTCAACCATCAGGTTTTTCTATTGGCACCAAGTTGGAAACCCACTCAGAATAGTCAATTAGTCTGATGAACCCCACATCCAGTAGTTTCTTCAATTTTACTTTGACTAGGAGTGCAACCTGAGGGTTCATCTTTCTTAGTTTCTGTTTCACTGGTTTTGCATCAGGCCACACTGCAAGGTGATGAACGACCAAGGCAGGGTCTAACCCTAGCATATCTACATAGGTCCATGCAAAGTTTTCATTTCTATGTTTGAAGAATGCTAAGAAGTTTTCTTTCTCTGTTGTGCTGAGGGATTCTACCCTGAAGGTGATTTTTGGCTCTTCTTCCATCCCAAGATTCATTTCTTGAGCTGACTCCGCAAGGATGGGTGATCTATCGGGATATACCTTCTCTATCTCAGGAAGGCTCATGCTTCCATCTCCTAGTGCCTCGTGGAGGTTTTCACTAGGTGATACGTCCTTTATTTTTACTTTTTTGGGATCTGACACTGCCGTGGAGTAGTTTTCACCATTAGACCCATGTTTGATTTTTATATTTTTGTGACTAGAAGCATGGGTTGTCTCCCTAAAATAGGTAGCCATATCAAGTTTCATAATGTATCTAGCTTTATGATCTCCCAGGGGGAAGTGATCTCTAACCCCCATCATTTCAGCAAGTGCTTCATCATTTTGTGGTATGTCGAAGATGGGAGGTCCCTGTTGGTCCCAGTCTATGAGGTCTAGGTAAATAAGGGGTAGGTCATTGGATGAAGATGCTAGGGTGGTGACTATGTATATGGTGCATATGGATGATTCGAAGAATTCGTTGAAGTCACTAAAGGAGTCTTGATGGCCTACTTCGTTGATGTTATCAACTTCAGGGGAAACTGTAGTGACCTCAGCTAAGATACATTCACCACTAGTGAGGATACGTTGCCATTGTCCATAGCCTAACCCTTGAGTGTAGGGATTCCTCGTTTCTTGAACTAGCTCTATGATCCCTTGTTCATGAAGGCCAATACCACCTTGTCCTTTGTAGCCCATGTTTTTGACAATTTTTGACCCTTTGCCATAGATTTCAGATGGTATGGTGGGGGCTTCCTACTCTGTTTGTACATCTTTATACAGCCATGACTATATGTCTTCAAGCACATCTTGATCAAGGAGGTGCTTCTTCTCAAAGGTAGGTGATGGTTTACATTTGATGACAACTGTATTGACATCTTCTTCTTTTGGGGTGCCAAACATTTTAGGGTTGGGTATTGTCCCCACACAGAAGGTACCGTGTAGGTCATATTCCCCACATCCCATGTCACTAAGCTTGATCTTGACCTCTGGCGGTGGGGGTGTTTGGGATGAAGTGATAGCAATGTTGGTGGGGTCGATGTATGAGGTGGATGTTGTGGGAGTAGTTTTTGTGATAACCTTGTTGTATGGGCAGAAAGTGTGGTCATGGCCTTCCAAGAAACTACAATATTGGAAGGGGTGGGGGTTAGCATAGATAGTTACTTCCGTGCCATTGTGAGGGAATTTTAGACATTGGTGGAATGTAGAGGGGACAACTTGCATGGTATGGATCCATGGTCAACTGAGAAGAATGTTGTAAGGGAGATCAAGATCAAGGACCTGACATTTTGTTTCCATTATCTTTTGTCCTACTTGTATAGGGAGCTTGATAGTGCCCTCAGACAATCTCTCAGTGTCATCATATCCCTTGATGGTTATGCATTCACTATTGTCTACAACCACATATGAGTATCCCAAGTGTTTTAATAATTTTAGAGTGCATAGATTTAGGTCGGAGCCACCATCTATTAAGACTCTTTTGATGATATTCTTATGGATGCAGACTTTGATATGCAAGGCTTCATTATGTAAGTTTTCAGAAGTAGGAATATCCTTTTCAGAGAAGGTGAGATGATGGGGCGAGGCGATATGACCCACCATGGCTTGGAATTGGTCCACATTCAGGTTGGTGGGAACTTGGGTTTCCAAGAGAGCCTTGTCAAGGACTTCTTTGTGGAGAGGTGACGTGCAAAGCATCTCGAGTATGGAGATTTGTACAGGGGTCTTTCCTAGATGATCTAGGAGGTTGTACTTATTTGTAGGTGATGGGCAAGCAACTGGATGATTGGGTAGGGGGTTTGATGTGGATGGAGGCATTTGATCAGTGGTAGGGGTTGTGTGGATGGATACATAGCCATGATAGGTTGTGACAACACAATCATGTGCTTGAGCCCAAATGGTGATTGTGTTGATGTAGTTGGATGACAGATCTATCCATCCTACAATGGAATCATAGGATGCGGGAGATGGGGTGAAGTTGTAGGCTTGATTAGAAGATGAGGCTTTGTTATGATTAGGCATCAGATCCTTGTAAGCTCCCAAATTAGCATTGGGCAATGGTTGGGTACTTTTCTCGAGATTGACTTTCTTCTGATCTATGAGGTCTTGTACACAATGTTTTAACTTCATACAATTAGATGTCTTATGGTGTAATGCCTCCCTGGTCCTGGCCTAACCGAGGTGACACCAAGGTATGAAATTCAAGCTTTACATGATATTGTGTCACTGACATTTTGTTAGGTTAGATTCCATGATTAGATTGGGTGTACATGTGGAGAGGATGACACCTTGACATTGGCATAATACGCGAATGATCACGGATGTTGGAATTCTCTGTTGTGGACTATTCTTGCCTCGTCTATTATATGATACGTACATGCAGATGTTATAACCTGTTTAAAGTGGTGCAGGTACTAGGCACCGACTCCACCTGGCTACATAGGTCTGAGCGTGCCTAATGCCCCAATGGTGGTAAGATGGAGATGACACATTGGCCATATACCAGCTTAGCCTTGTCATCATCTCTATGTTGAGATGAGTTTCCAATGTCATGTATTACCTCAGACACCATCTGGTTATTGCTTGATTATTCTACCATTTTGTGAGTTAGTTCCGTATGATTTATGTGTTGAGTTAGTCCTTGTGGGTTGCTATTGGATGTTTTGTTAATTGTAATTTTATTCGGCATGGTGTTAGAAAATTGAGCTCATGCCTTGTTTCTGTATGGTTTTCTCGAGAGGATTTTATAAGCCTTGGTCTTTTTTAGCTACTTTAATTAAATTGGGGGAACAACAAGGAATACCTTGATTTCCTAATTTCACATGCGCTCGATGCACGAGCCCACACTTGGAGTACTAATTAAATCTTCATCTCAATCTCGCAACACGTGTTCTGCACTTCAATTTCAATTCAAACTCCCCAATTCTCTATACCTATTAATTCGTTGTAGTTTTAATGTCTGATAAACAATAACTTTCCTTAATGTTGATACCCTAATCTTAAGCTACCACTTTGGCTCAAGAACTCATCACCCACCATTGCTTTCCTCTTCTCATTTCCACCAATAGCCCTTCCCTCTATCCCCTCTGCACTCATTTCTCTTTACTGGAGATACGGGAGTTGATCGAATTTATATTATAAGGCGATATGTTGGTGAGGTCTTGCAGAAGGGGTCTCTGCCTTTGTCTCCTGCGCGAACGAAGAATTAATGGTCTTCTTGTAGCAATATTTTCCTTGTCTTGGTCTAATACATCTTGAAGTTGTAGTATTGGGTTCAATGAGATGGTATCCCCTTGTTGCATTTTGTCTAAAAGATCATGTGTTGCATCTGTGTCTTTCACATTCTCTTATCTGTGCGACTTAGTTTCATTGGCAAAAATTCATAGGATCTTGTGTATGAATGATAAGGTTTCCATAATCTTGTGTTTGATGTCATGCCTTGTCTATACATCCACTTTTCATGGAGCTTTTCTGGTTAAATAATTACCATTGCTTGCTATTTTGGATCCTTAGCTGTTGGCTTTGTGTTATTTTGTATTGCTCGAATAAGGTTATACCAACTCCTCTATCATTTCCTATCATGGATTAGTAATACTATTATGACTTGTTTAATATTGATATGATTCCAATGTTCTTTCTGTATTTATTAGAATAGTTTTGGGATGAGTCCTCATTATCTTGGCAATTTGGACTTGAGTGCAGCCACACCTACTCAACATATGAATAAACTATTCCACCTTATCGAGGCTTCGAAGCCTCTACAAGTTGGGGACCAATTTGATTATCCGTGTTATGTCAGTCACAGAAATATGAAGTTTGGTGGAGGCAAAGCGTGCAAAAGGGCTTTGTGAATGGGCATTGGTAATAATAAGGGTCAAGAAAATATTGCAAAGCATTGATTCCATTTAAGCAACAGCTACAAGGTACAACTGAAATGTTCTTTGTCATTTTGAGATCTTGGTTGTTATGGAATTGTGATAAGATCATCTTGATCATGTTCCCTCTCCTTGAGTTCAGTTGTAAGTTATCATTGTCATAAGTCATTGCTATTATGCAAGTATCTGTTATTGTTGAGATTGTTGGAGTAGGCAATTATGGACAGAGATCATTATCTTGGAGTTTGATATAGAGTTATCCTACAGTCCTTAATTATTTTGATTTGAAATTTGATGTCCTGATTAGGCATTGATGTCTCTCTCGATCCTAACAAAATACTATATGATTTGGATCTTTTGAGATTTTTGAAAAGCTCTAAATTAAGCTATCCCTATTATATTATAGCTATATGAGTATCCTAACAAAATGAGAGTATTACTTGTGCGCCTTCATAGCCCGATAATAAATCATCCTCTATAAATTAAGATCGGCCTCTAGAAGTTTTGTTTAGGAAGCCTTTAAAGGCATAGAAATCTTAGATTATTTCTTCCATGATTTGCACGTTTTCCTATCGTGGCATTTGGATTACATGTTGCCTAACGTGGCATTGGCATAGGTGTAATGGTCTTATTGAGAATTTATCAGGATTTTCCCAGACATCTAGGGACCACGTGCCTTATTGGTGCTTCCACTATTTGCATGTTGGTCTATATGTCATGGGGATAGATTGTTTGGTCTTATCGAGGTCTTGGGTGGGATCTTAGCTCAGGATACGATCTGAAGAATAGCAGGCACAACAACATAAATGGTTGTTTTGATTTATTTCTAGGGGGTTAGCTCTGAAAATGAAACAACTTGGAGAATTCTAAGGGTTTTGAGGCAAATTTTGTAGGAGGCTATTTATTAGGGGTGAGATTGTCATTTTTTGGTTGTCTTAACCATGGGATCTAGTAGTAATGGTAGTCAATATAGTTAGGCTTGTGCAGCCTACAAATATCAGAGAAGAAAGTGCACGCTAGAATGCCCCTTAGCACCATTTTTTTTTCTCCTGATCAGGCAAAGAGATCTGGGGTTTCTTCCAGGTGTGTCTCGTATCCAGCCTTGTGGAAGAAGGGTCTCTTGTACACAGTCTGGGTTGAATAAGATTTTGGTCAGAAGGTTGCTGGTGTGGCTGTGAAGACTTTGCAAAAAACCCATTCAAACCATTCAACTTTACTAATAAACCAAGGTTCCGCTTGATTGTTCAAATATTCTTCACCAAACTGTGTTTCACTATTTGTTGAGCACAACATTCA